>JALAZF010000075.1:16152500-17505000 GCA_022829125.1 Lathyrus tuberosus
TTTTTGTTTGGTTTAATATGTTTTGTTACTCATTAATGTTAGTGGTTGTTCGCTTATTTAATCATATTTGAATTGATATAATTTGAGGTTTACGAGGTGTTGAACTGTTGGTGTATGTCTAAATATAATTTTATTCGTTAACTTACTGTTCTCATCTTAGGTTTATCAGTATCTACTTTTGATTGCTAGTAGACTTTATCATTAGGAAAGGGATAAGTTAGCACTTTATGCAAGGGATAACAAATTTTAAATTGACTTGCTACAGTCAAACTTTATTCATAGATTTTATCACAAAATTATTCGATTTTACAATGATACCTAATACAGAAATAAATACTGCAATCAAATTATTATGATAAAACTTTTCTGCTACATCATAAGCACTTTGTGAAAAGGGGTAGTTTATCTATATGCATATTTTAAAGTTGAATTAAAAGAGGAGGTAGTTTTTTTGTGTGTATATGATGGTCTTGATTCTTTTAATCTTAGCTTATTAATATGATGCCATAATAGTTTTCTATCTATGATTGATTGTGGTCTGAGTTATTTATATTACTTTATATATTTTGTTTGTAAATCTATTATAATGTAAAGAGATGTTGGAAGTTTTGATAATGTAAAGAGAACTAATAAGTGATTTTGGTTTAACACTTTAGAGGTTAGTGGTTATGATAGGATAAGGTTAACTCCACTAGCTGATACTATGGGGTACCTCGATCTTTTTTATGTAACATCTCATAATTTGAGTACCAAGATTGATGTTTTATATTTTGAGATATTGTTGGTGCAGATTATAAGAGAGATTATAAAGGAAGGAAAAAATTAATGTTGTCTATTTCTCACCATCTGTTGTAGATAAATATTTAAATTTTTAAATAACTTGTTTTGATATATTAAATTACGTTCAATTTATTTTAAAATTAGGTCCAGATTAAATAATTTTGAAATAACTGCATCATTCTAATTTAAAGAATAAAAGTAATAATTTTGAAACAATTAGTTTTGACATAAATTAGTTTTAGAACTAGTTCAAATAAAAAATCAATTGAAGAAAAAAACAATTTAGATATAACTGGCTTTTTAGAGAAACTGGTTTTAGAATTGATTTTAAATTTTTTTTATTATGAAATACTTTTGAACTAATTTGGTCTAAATATAAATCGATTTTAAAAAATAAACTGGAGAAGCAACTTTAAGAACCAAACAGAATCCTATATGGTTCAACTAGGTTTGGTTTAATAATTATACATGATCAATGTATTTTAATGCACTTTCTTCGACTACTGTACTTAGGCAATTCTATAATTAATGTACTTTATTTTAATATGTTTATTATTTTAGTGTGTTTTTTTTTATTTAAGTTTATTTATGGCTTTATTTCATTTTCGCATTTTATTTTCAGCTTAAACTGTAATTTGATAAATGTTCACTGTGAAGACCATAATTTAAGCTACGAGAATCGGATTGGGGCGTTCTAACAAGTGTTAGAAAGTTAACAGAAAGACATACAAGTTTTGTGTTGAAGTCAAAAGCTGATTCGGAGCTAGTGAAGCAGGGTCTAATAATTCGTTGAAGTTCCAAACTTAATTAAAATAGTTAGTTTGCGTCGATTTTTGTAATTTTTGGGTCGGTTTTCATAAGGGCCCGAATTTTCCTTTTGTTATATTAGGATTTTTGTTACTACAATAACCATTATATTCCGCATTCAAGAAATTTAGAAGATTGTATACGAATTTCATGGAAAACTAAGTTCACACGGTTGATCTGCTGTAATTGGTTTCCGCCGACACTTTGAGGTTTTATAAATTTCAGTTTAATTTTGATTTCTTTTCAATTCTTCTTATAAACTCGTTTGCTTAATTCGATTGCTTTCGTTTGCTTAATTTGATTGCTACTTATAGGATATAATTGATTAAATTCGATTGTTGCATGATCCTTAACTATAATCACGTTAGCGTAGCTTTTTCGTTATCGTGTTTGATTAAATCACGTTTGCTTAATTCGCGAGGCCTTAAATCCATTTGCTTAATTCAGATAATAGGAATATACATCACATAATACCAATTGCGCTTGTCAGTGGGTATTGTAATCAAATAGGGTCAAATTCGCTTAGGGAACTAAAAATTATATTAACCAATGATAAGTTAGGAAACTGAAACAGTAGATTAGCTTATTTCATAATCACTTTTTATAATCACTTATTATCAATCGAATAAAAAACCCCCCTTATTTCAATCGGCTGGTAAAAATCAAGACAAGAGTCCTTGTGATACGACATTCGAGTATTGCAACCCTAAACTACACTTTTAAACTCGTTTTTGACCCGTGTGCGACAACCGATCAAATTGGCGTCGTTGCCGGGGACTCTTTTAGATTTTAACCAATATTATTAGACTAATAGGTGTTGTGTTTCAGTGTTCTTACCCTAGCGTTCTTGCGTTCTAGCCTTTTTGCATTTTAGCGTAAAAAAATCGGTTTTTAGGAAAATCGTCTCAGATTAGTCTGATTCTTTGTTGATTTATTAGAAAGAAATCACAGATCAAAAACCTTTATTTAGAGACTAAATAGTGGACGCCACCCTAAAAATCCGAAATTCATCATTTTTCTATTTTTTATTAAATTTTTACTGTTTCCATAGTTTCAGAAAAATCTGAAAAAATTCCCAAAATTCTTATTTCTCTTAATGAGATTAAATTTCTTGTTTTGGTATTTTTATATTTTATTTTAATCGTTTTTTGTGTTTCCCATCTATTTTGCTGTTTAGGGACATTGTCGGTATTTTTCTATTTGTTGTTGCATTGCTAATTCTTATTCTCATAATTTGTTTGATTCTGATTTTGAATATCATTACTATAACATGAGTGAAAAATAACCTTAAGAGAACTTGGTGCTTCTGATTCACTTTTTGCCAATTTCTCTTCTTTGTCTGATTTTGATGACACTTATACTTGTGATGTTTGTACTGTCACTCACTTATGTTCAGTTTGTGTTCACCTCATATATAGAAAATGCCATATGAACCATGGAGAGAGAGTAACTCTGGTAGCTATAGTAAAAATTTGTTCACATGCTCTAGCACTAACAAATGTGGGACATTCCAAGTGTCGCATCTCGAAAAATATGACCTTACAAGCGTTCAAGTGCCCGCAGAAATGATTGAACAGAGTCACCAACGAACTTTATTTATCCCTAAGAAAGAAAGGGAAAATATCGATAAAACCCTTAAAATAAAAAGAAAATGGTCTTTGCAACCAAAGTCGGGTTCGGGAGTCGATTATGCGAGGGGAATGTATTAGCACTCCTCACATTCGTTGTACCTTACGGGAACCTTTTAGTTAAATTTGTGATTGAATTTTAACTTACGTTATTTGTTTTCTTCAAGTGATCAAGATGTTAAAAGGAAAAGAAAATGTGTTAAAAAAAAGAATTTTATTAGGGTGCTTGACAAGATTGCGGGTCTTACTCCTACGTATCCTCAAATGAGATGAGGAATTCAAAGCGACAAAGTTATGTGCAAGACAAAATATTTTTTTTTGGATTTTTTTGTTATACTGTTTGATGAGACGTAGAATCTCGCTCATACGTATCCCCAGGTGGGATAGGGAACTCAAAGCTACATAGTTCTGGGCAAGACAAAGGATATTTTTGGGTTTTTTTTGTTATATTGCTTGACGAGTGATGATTTCTCGGCAAGTGTACCGATAGTGTCGTAGTAAAAAAAGATCGAATCCATAGGGCCTGTGTTCGAACAAGACAATAATTGTGAAATATTGTAAAAGAAAATAGTAAATAGGGGGTTTCAGGTTTCAAGGCTAAAAACAAACTACGAGTTTTAAACAGAAATATTAAGACGTACAGCTTGTCACTACTACAAAAAAAATGCTTGTTACCTCGGACGCGAAATGCATAATACCTCGGCTTTAGAAGCGAGGTAATGGAGGACGACATGATAACTCTTAACTTATCACCTCAGTGTTATTAAAACCAAGAGGTAAAGTTAAATTCACATAGGTTCGAACCCTAATAACAACACTTTTATTATTTTCAAAACTAGCGTATATTTCATCTCAGTTTATCTTGAAAACCGATGGGTTAGATAATTTTTTTTATTGTTACATTGTTTAAAATAAAAGTCAAATTCCCTAGAGAACAAGGTAAAAATAAAATTCCATTAAGATATAGATCTTAGATCTTCGAATCATTGAGTCTTGGGGAAGATCAAATGTTGGGTGCAAGGTTTGTCTCTTCGGATCTTGCATGCATTTGATTCTGAAGCAAAATAAAATAAGGGATAGCTAAATAAAATCAATATTCAAATATATGATTTTGTGCTCAAATAAATATTTAAGAAAACAAACCTTAAACCCAAGTAATTTTCTTCTCTTACAACTCATCTTAGAGAACTTTTCCAAACGTCTTTATGTTTCAAACGCTTCATATTTCATTTAGGTTAGATTTTTAATATTCAGAATGCTTTTATAATGGATGTCCCTTAGATTTCACGTGGATCACTAATGGTAGATTTTTGAGCATTGATAAACATTAAATGGATGACTAAAATTTGTTTAAGGATTAATAGTAAAAAAACGCTTAACTATCCCCTCGGCCAAGAAAAAAACCGAGGTGAATATGCTGTTTTTTATTTTTTAAATTACATTGTTTATACAGAATATTACAAATACATTGTAAAACATTTTTTCCAATGACAATTTTTATTTTTTGCACTTGCAATCCATCACATAGATATGTAGTAGCAACTCATGATAGAAATGGACGGGGTGACTACAAAACCGATGTTTTGTTTTAACTATCACCTTTTTTTTTAAAGAAAACCGAGGTTAATATTTCTTTTATATATTTTTTAAATACATTGTTTACACAAAACATCAAAAAATATTGTTTATAAAAAATCTTAGGTGATAACCAGATTTTGTTGGATACCCATTAAAACAAATATTTTAGAAACAAGAATGAATTTCTGCACTTGCAATTTATCAACTGAGTACTCTTCAAAGGTTGAGCTAGTTCCCTTATTTGTTGGTTAAACTTCATTCTTTGTTTAACTTGAAGCAAAAATGATTTTTTGAACTTGCAATCTATCAACTGAGCTCTTTTCAAAGGTTGAGCTCACTTCATTATTGGTTAAGCTCATTTCTTTGGGTAACTGGAAGCAATAATTCTTTTCTTTACTTGCAATCTATCAACTGAGTACCCTTCTTTAACTGAGGATTATTCCAAAAAATACAACAACGACAACATCAACACCATTATGTGAGATATATTGCAAGGGCAGAAAAATGTTTTGTTCAAGATAGAAGAACATTGAAGATTTTTTCTGTCTTGCAATCCATCACAAAGAATGATGCTTGCCAGTTTGAGGCGGCCTCATATAAGTAAGGATTAGGGTAAAATCTATTTAACGAGTGCTTTTATTGTAAAATCTTATTATTTTATACCTCGGTTAAATAGAAAATCGAAGGGTTAGAATATTTTGTTTACACTTATAAACAAATAAAATCATAAACTGCGATTGTTGGAAATCGAAGCTTGTACTTAGTTGTTTTTTCACCTTGGTTATTTTAAAAACCGAGGGAATTTATGTTTTTTTTAAATAATAAAAAATAGCGCGTCTTGTATTTATACCTCAGTTTTTTATTGTTCTAGGTGAAGGCTTCGTCATGAAAAGCTTTATTTGTTGTAGTGAGAGGACATTATAGTTAGCCATCCATCTTCTTTCCGGTACATAGATGTTGATGGTGAGACTATTGAAACATCATTCTAATCTTTAGAGGTGGTGAATGTGTTAATTGTTCAGCAAACCTCAGAGCCATCAAAACCTGAGCTATCAATGACCTTTTGGAAAGGAGCTAAAGCCATTATAGAAGCTGGGAGCACCCAAGGATCGGGCAAATTGGTGAAAATGTGTGAGAAAAAGGACAAGTTTGGGTTGGGATACCAACCGTCTTTGGATGAAGCAAATGGTCAAGTTGTCAAAATACGAATCCCTCTAGTAGAGGAAACATTCACCAGTGCCAGCTATGTCTTTGGTGGTCAGATATCAATGATCAACGAGGATGCATACAACAAGGCGACTTCTAGCTGGATACGCCAAGCCAAACTGGTGAAGAATTGGAAGGCTGCTGAAATCCCCTAAGGCTTTCACTATCAAATTTAATTTTACAATTTTAATCAAAACCTTATGCTTTGCCCAAGGCATAGTGGCATGTTGTAAGGCCCCAACTGTTTTAAAATTTTGATTATCCTAAATAAAATGGCAATTTTCATTCAATTGTGTTCCTTTTTCTTTCGTATTTTCCTTTATAAAATAAATGGAAATGTTTTACACACACACTTTCTAAAATAAACTGAATAAATCATAACATGCAGAAACACCACCGAAACCATTGATAATGATGATTCTATGGTCCCATATGACTTTGATTGTCCAATTAACCAAGCCGAAGATGAAGGTGAGGAAGATTGTGAACTCCCTAAAGAGCTAGCCAGACTACTCAAGCAAGAAGAAAAAGTCATTCAACCGCACCAGGAAGACACTGAAGTTATCAACCTTGGAACCGAGGAGGACAAGAAATAAGTGAAGATGGGTGCCGCCTTACAAGATGCAGTAAAGAAAAAACTGATAAAGCTCCTTCATGAGTACGTAGTCGTATTCACTTGGTCATATCAAGATATGCCTGGGTTGGATACAAATACTTACGTGCAGAAGATGCCACTCAAGGAACAAGTCATGTTGTCAAACAAAAGCTAAGAACTCGGGCAAATATGGCCCTTAAGATCAGAAAGGAAGTACGAAAGCAGTTCGATGCTAGATTCTTAGTAGTAGCCAAGTACCCACAATAAGGTTCTGACGACAGTCTTTCATTACATATAATTAGTCAAAGAATTGGAGGGAAACGAGCAAAAGAGGAGCCAAAATAATGAATAAAGACCCAAGAATGACTGAAAATATCCAAGTATGAAAGAATGAGACTTAGTGAAAATTCTGGTGAAAAAGGATGAAAAATATGCAGCTACTAGAATAATCAATCGTAGCATCGCGCTCCATCGCGTGCATAATAGAGGCGAAAAATGCATCGCGCGTGCGATGCTTTCATAATGCACGCAATGGTTTTTTTTTCTGGGCTTTTTCTGACACGTTCTGGCCCGTTCTGACGGCTTTAAAAGGGGGGTTTTCTGCACTTTTTCAAGGGTTACGAATTTTGGAGACTAGAGCACGAGTTTGGGAGCACAGAAGGAAATTTTTAGGGCATTTGAAGCCATTGGAGGCCATCTCTTCAAGGGACTTCTCATGTTATTTTAATCTACCAATTATGGTATTTTTCTCTGAATAATGTGTAGCTAAATTCTCTTAAGTTAGATTGTGTGATAATGAAACTTATTCAATCTTGTTAGAAATCTATGTTGGTTTAACTTTGTATGAATTGTTTGAATTATAATTTTATTCAGTTGTTGCTTATGTTTAATGCTTTTTATTTGAGATACTCTATTAATTTGTTGTTAGACATATAGGGATTCCTGACCCGTTGCCTATGTGTTGGACCTAGGAAAACTGTTCTACTTATGCCAGTTGAATAGGGATAGGAGACGTCGAGTAGTGGCATGGTCTGTACATCGCATAACATGGCTTACGCTGACGGACTAGGGATAAAAAAGTCCGAGTAGTTGTTAGTCAGTTATTTCATGGGGGACTGACTATAACGGTTTTGTTAATTTACCGTGAAATTATAAGGATAAAATCACTCATACAAGGAATCATACATCAACAAGAGAGAATAAGGGGATTCCAAAACACAACCTGACCGCTTTCGTGATATAGTTTTCTCGTTTATTTACTTTTTGCACTGAAACTTGCAAATCCCCCCTTATTATTTTTAATTAAAATTGCACAAATAATTGTTCTGTTCGAACACAATTCTTATGGGTTCGATCTTTTTATTATTGTGACATTATCCGTATACTTGCCGAGAAGTCATCAAGTTTTTGGCACTGTTGTCGGGGACTGTTTATTGCAATAGGGAAAGACTTTGTGCAACATATTTTTCTTAGTTTATTTTAATTTTTGTTTTTATTACTTTTTGTTTAGTTTCTTGTTTATCATAGTGCTACTGAGGTATTTTCTATTTGTGTATGCGTAGTTCATGATCAACATTACTACCATTTGATCCAGAAATTAAAAGAACCGCACGTGCCCTCATAAAAGCACCTAGAGAAGCAATTCTGGCTGAAGAAGACCAACTCGAAGTAGACCCACCAACACTTTCTTCAGATTATTAAGATGAGAATAACATGGCTGCTTCACAACTCCCAGCAATGGGAGATTACTGTAAAAGGACCGACAATGGTCAGGTTTATAGGGGGTTTGTACCGGTAGACCGTAATAACTTTGATATTAAGAATTTTGTACTTTTAGGTTTAAGAGACAATTCGTTCGACGGGAATGCTATTAGAGGTCTGTGGGCTCATCTGGCACGCTTCTATGAAACTGCTTCGATGTGCAAGCCCGATAATGTATCGGAAGATCAAGTGAAGTTACAGTTGTTTGGTTTCTCGCTTATTGGAAGGGCAAAATATTGATAACTATGTCTTCCAAATGGAACCATTCG
This sequence comes from Lathyrus tuberosus, assembly GCA_022829125.1. Classification (NCBI taxonomy): domain Eukaryota; kingdom Viridiplantae; phylum Streptophyta; class Magnoliopsida; order Fabales; family Fabaceae; genus Lathyrus; species Lathyrus tuberosus. Next base: position 16,161,125 of record JALAZF010000075.1, read on the forward strand.
AACATGGAAGGAGCTAGAGGATAAGTTCTTGGAAATATTTTTTACCACCACCCAGTTTACTGAGAGAAGGGTTAAAATTTTGAATTTGAGCAATAAGATGTGGAGTCCCTCTATGACTCATGGGAGAGGTTTAAACTATTATTATGAAGGTGTCCCAACCATAATTTGAATAATATGAAGCAAATGCAAAGTTTCATCAAAGGCCTAAAGAGTCTGGCACACATGTTGCTAGATGCTTCTGTGAGAGGCGCAATTAGATAAATGACCGAGCCTTAAGTAAAGGACTTAATTGAAAAGATGTGCATGAACCAGTACCACACCAAGAGTGAAAGATTGGTAAAGGTTGAGACGGTAGGTACAACCAAATGTATGTTACCTGTTGATACTCAAACTGCTTTATTAGCTCAAATTGAATTGTTAAATAAGCAGCTAGCTGAAAGCTGCTAAAATAAAGCTAACGTGAGTGAGGTACACGCAGTTAGGTGTGACTTTTGTGGAGAAATACATGATAATGGAAGATGCTCATTGGAAGGGTCAAGTGAAGAGGTTCAATATGCCAATTTTCAAAAGAATAACCCTTATTCCTACACCTACAATCCGGGTTGGAGAGATCATCCAAATTTTCGTTAGAGCAACAACCAAAATCAAAGTGCTAACCAAGTTGTGCAATAAAATTAATAAGCTTCCAATTTCCAAAGGAAAACCTTCACAGTTGGAGGAGACCCTAGAAAAGTTTATAAAATCCACGCAATTTAGCTTAGAACAGGCAAAAAGAAATCATGAGACCATGATTAGAAACCATGAGGCATCCCAAAAAAATTTGGAGACACAGATTGGACAGCTAGCAAAATAAGTCATTACTCTATCAAGATCGAGGGAAGGGTTTTCTGTGAAAACTGTGAATGATCCACAAATGAGTCGTGCAGGGCTGCAGACATAGGTTTCGAGGTAAGTGTTGCTAAAGGGAGAGATGAAATAGTGGAAGAGGAAGCACTGGACAAGGTGAATGAGCCCCAAAGTGACCAAGAAGAAAGATAAGTCACCATTGATCAGTTAATAAACAAAAACTTGATGTGGAGGAAGACAAAGAAGCAAATCCTTAATGATCAAAATCCTCCACTACCTAATTACATTAAGGCACCATATCCTATACTCAAGAAGAAACCCATACATGAAAATGTGGCATAAATTTTTGCCAAGATTAAGGAGATGCTCAATACACTGCAGGTAAGTATCTCTTTCCATGAGGTTTAAGAACTAGTTTGCCAGGCGAAGTGCTGGCGAAGGGGGATCCGCCAGGCGAAATCCTAAGTCGCCAGGCGAATCTGGCTGTTTCTCAATAAATTCGTTTCTTTGAAAATTCATAACTTTTGATCCGTAATTCGGATCGAGGTGTTCTTGGTACCGTTAGAAAGCTGATAAAATGTTCTTTCTTATAAAAATGGTTTTGAGATTGTTGGCCGATTTAATTATGTCGGGAATTCGGAAATATGTCGTTTGGTCGACTTTTACCGTTGTAATTGCTTGTAATTGATGTGTTATCATGCAAAGTGCTGTTAATATGTATCATATAGCTTGTGTGCTGTTATATGATGTGAATATATATGATGCGTGTTGGTGATGATGGTTTGTGGTCTTAGGGAGAAATAAATGTATTGTTTTGGGTTTGATTGCAATGTATGATAATGATGTTGTTATGATGTTTTGTGGGATTGTTGTGGTTGATGGTGAGTAATCCTTGATGTGAATTGATATGAGAGTATATGCTAAAATGCTAATTGTCGTGGTATGTGAATTATGATGAAGTGCATGGTTTATGTGAAATTCAATGTGTGTTATTTGGTGGCCTTATGGCAAGTAAATGCATTGTTTGAATTGATTTCCAATGCATGAATAATGATGATGAGATAATTCATATGGTTGAATTGTGAAGATGCATTTGATTATCATGAGTCCTTGTATATCAAGCATCATGATATGCATCTTGTGATGTCGTGTGCCCTAGTGGGTGTGAGCGACGAAACGATTCCAGAGAGAATCCGCTATAACATCATGCGCCTTATACAAAGAGGACTGAAAGCGATGATTATAGACGATCGTGCGCCTTATACAAAGAGGACTAAAAGCGATCGGATCGTGCACCTTATACAAAGAGGACTGAAAGCGATCCATAAATGTCGTGCGCTTTATACCAAGAGGACCGAAAGCGATGGGGAACATCGTTTGCCTAACAGGGAGTTACACTAAGTAACAAGCGATGATTCCTATAGTTCCTGAGTGAACTAGTGATGAGAATGATGGATGGATGGTACCGCATATGCATTGCATAGAATCGTTGTGTCGGTCTCTGTGCATTTGCATAAATCATGAATGGATTGATTATGTGTGAGAATTGTGAATGGATGCATTATGTGTGGAAAATTGTGAATTGATTGAGTATGTGTTGAGATTTATGATTGGATTGGTGAATTGATGTGCATACGTGATAAATGCATTGCTTATGGACGATATGCTATGTATGAAAATATGTGATGTGGTGGTGTGTTTCCATATGTCATAACCTTGGTGTGCCTTATGTGTGAATATGTGATTATGTTGGAATAATTGATATATGCTATGTTGTTGGAATGTTAGAAATATGCTATATGTATTAGTATGTGATGCTTGTGGTGAGAATAACTATGCATGTGAATTTTTTTATGTGTTTGAATATTATTATGCAATATTGATTTAGTTGTTATTTCTCACCCTTCTGCTGTGGTTCGTTGCTCTATGAGGCAATTGCATATTACTGTCTTGGAGGCTTTTGTGAAGATTAGTCCTCCGTCATTTGTCATCTGTCTGCTCTGATTAGTAACATAGGAGTCGGGGGAACGCTTTTATTATATATATGTATACATTTGTTGAATATATTTTGTATTAGCTTTGTATGAATATTTTGACGTTATAAAATGATTTATTTTGTAAAACAATTCAATTATGGATCTTCCGCTTTATTCCATAATTGACCTTTCCTTTTATATGGAAAAAGTTTCCCCTTGAGGGTATTCAATTGTTTGTGTTATGTATCGAAAACTTATGAGCAGGGATTGTGCTTTCTTTCTTTAAAATTGTGGCATCCTTGTTTTTGTCGGAAAAATAAATTTTTTACTTACTCTGATTTAATTATGTATTATTTATTCGCGATGGGAATTGGGGTGTTACAATAGTGGTATCAGAGCCTGGTCGGTCCGTCCGGCCAAGTTGTTGAGTCAGTTGGTGTGACAGTTGAATACTGTCGTTGTTGTTTGTCCCTTAGTACGTGATATGTGTGTGAAACACTGTCAGTACTTTCTGGTTTTTCTATTCCGTTGTCTGCAGGAGTTAGAATGAGATAAGTGGGGGAGAAGCTGGTGCTTCTCCAAGTTGCTTCAGTTGTGGAGTGTTGGCTCAGTGTGCCGTTGGTTGCAAGATTGTAAGTGTTGTTTTGACAGTGTTGTTCCCAGTTCCGGAGGGAGTGCGGAGGTAAGGTTTATGTCAACTAAGGATTTGTGCCTTAGGTAGTTTTGTGCATAAGATACAAAAAATGCTATTATAGTTTGGTAAAGACGGTTTATGCCCCATCTTGATTGTCGGCTGTCTATTGACAAATTGAGGAACTGATCACCCTTAATCTCTTGTTGATAGCAGACGGGAATTATGTTGGATGGGATAAAAGTGTCTTTCTGGCCTTGATAGTGCGTGTGATGAATTGTTTGGAATTTAAGAAAATGGTTACAGATTGTTTTGTTGAGTTGAAGAAGATTTTCATATCGGAAGGTGAGACGGATTAAAGATTTTTGTATGTTGGTCAAGTTGGAATGTCTTTGAGAGAGAACGATTGGTATCGTTAATGGTTGTTCTCAGAGAGTAGAGTGTGAGCTCAAATTTGACGAAGGGGGAGATTTGAGGTTCGGATCTGCTAAGTAAGTAGAAAACTCTTAGTAGATGGGACTAAGATGTTTGTTTTGTCTGTGATGATAGTATTCTGGAAATTGGCAGGAAGTCACAATGATGGGCTGTCAGTTGTGCATGGGTTCAGATGTGTTTTTGGATGGAACATTAAGGTGTTGTTTTGGAGAGCCCCAGTATTGTTAGTAACAAAAAGGGAATGATGATTGAATGGAATAACAAGTAGGATGTGTATGATGGTATTGGTGTTGAGACTATGGAAAGCGAAACTTAGAGTTCTAGAGAGGTTTGGAGTCTTCGGAGTTTTAGAGCATTAATGGAAATCTTGAGAAAACCCTGGGTGTGGATGTAATATTTGAGAGTTCTTTTTTGTTGGTTGTTGCTACATGTTGGGATTTATGGAATTTGGACTGTTAAGAGAAGAAATTGTGTATGGATTACTAACAGTTGAACAAGGTGACGATTGAGAATAAGTGTCCACTTTCATGAATAGATGACTGGAATGGTTTGGTTGAGTTTGAGTGAAATTACAATTGTTTGGAATGTTTGATAAGAGTGGTGAATTGTGTGAGTTGAAGCTTTGATCGACTTAATGTGACTGGTTATGTTTGTTATCGGAATAGGCTGTTATTTACTCGGTTAAGCTTGTATGTGAGTAACCAGTTACCCAGTGGAAAGTTTTGCAAAAGCTTTAATAATTTATATCTTTTGGAATTTGGTTGGGCATTACAATGTACAGTGATGTTATTTGGTGTTAGTAATGCGTCTGTGATGTTGTGGAGTAGGGGAATCATATCTTCCATATTTATTGGATAAGTTCGTGGTGGTTTTGATTGAGGATATTCGGATCTGTTATAAACTCAGAGGAAGAACGGGTAGAGTGTTGAGATTTGAATTACAAGTGTTGAAAAGAGACAAAGTTTTATGCTAAGTTATTCAAGTGAGAATTTGGGTTGAAGAAGGTTAGTTTTCTTGGATATGTTATTTCAGATGAGAGTATGGTTAATGGATCCATCGGGAGTAGATGCAGTTCTACAGTGAGAGGTTTCGAAGTTGGTTAAGGAGATTAGAAACTTTTTGGACTTTAATTGGTTATCACCGGAGGTTATGGAAGGCTTTCCAAGTTAGCGTTTTCGTTACTTCGGTTGACTTGCAAAAGGTAAGTCGTTTGTTTTGGATGTTCGTTGTAAGGAAAGTTTCAGAGAGCTAAAGTAGAAGTTGTCTACGGCTCCAGTTTTGATTCTGCGTGATCCTAATAATCTGTTTGTGAGGTATTGGGATGTGTATTTGAGGAGTTTGGTCAGTGTGTTAATGAAAGATGGTAAAGTCGTGGCTTATGCTTTACGACAATTGCGGATTCATAGAAGGATCTATACTATTTTGGATTTGGAATTGGTTGCGGTTGTATTGTGTTGGAATATTTGGAGGTATTATCTTTATGGTTCTAGGTTCGAAGTGTTTAGTAATCACAAGAATATTGAGTACCTGGTTGGTCGGAAGGAATAGAGTATGAGACAACGATGATGGTTAGAATTTGTGACGAGTTATGAAGTTGGCTTGGATTATCCTTCGGGAAAAGCTAAGGTTGTGCCTGAAAAGTTGAGTCGAAAGTTGTTATACATGTCTGTTTTGATGGTCAAAGAATTAATATTATTTGAGCAGTTCAGAGACTTGTGTCTGGTGTGTGAGATAACACAGGAGAGTGTGAGGTTGGGAATATTAAAAGTGAACAGTGATTTTTGGCGAATATGAGAAAGAGTTGGACTTTGGACGTGAGATTGGTAGACTTGATGGTTTCAAGTAATCAGAGTGCGCAGCGGAAGCGTGATGCGGCACATTTTGTATTTGCGTGTGGGACTTGTAAGAGTTCATAGGTTGAACATTGGGAACATGTAGGAGTGATGAGACCATTGGATGTTTCTGAATGGAAGTGTTAGGTGAAAGGTTTAAATATTATTCATGGGCTACTATGTAGATGGATGTTTTGGTTATATGTTCGGTTGGTGAATCGTAGCATTGTTGTAATATTGTGGTGTGACAAGGATGTTGGTATTGTGGTTGTGTAGAGGTTGTTGAATCGATGTTGTGTCGTGGAACTTTATGTTCTTGTTTGTGTTGTTGCCTCGTTTCCATCGTGTTGGTTCGAGTGCGAGTAGCTTATTCCTGTGTGTGTTCGTAACTTGGGTATCCTTTGAGTCGTGAGTTGGTCGTCAAGTGCATTGTATGGGCTTTGCATCTTGTCGTTGTAGTTGTCGTCGTTGTCGTGTCGTTGTTGTAGCTGTTGTTAGCAAGGTGGTTTGTCAGTTTGTGTTATTCGTGGTGTGCCTTTTGTTGGCATGATAGTTTGTTAGTCGGGTGCGAGAGTCGTGTCCGGAGTGGTTCGTATCGGTTAAATTTTCGAGGACGAAAATGTCTAAGTGGGGGAGAGTTGTACTGCCCCGATTTGTTTAATTGTATTTATTTATTTCATTTATGTGAATTTTGTGAAATGTGTGAATTTATTGTATTTTACCTACTAATTGAGTTAATTGGTTAATTTCCCTGATAGGTAAAATATTTGCATTAAATTATAATTTCTTTTCAACTTTATCGCTGTTTATGTTTTATTGCGTTTTGAGAGCGATTGCGAGATATTTGAGCTGAGGGGTAAAATGGTCATTTTGGGTAGTTAGATATTTTGTTATAAATAGAGATTTGAGAGAAAAAGAGAGAAAAGAAAGAGAAAGGAAAGAAAGGAAGAGGAAGGGAAAGAAGAGAAGAGAAAAGAGAGGAAAAGAGGAAAATCGAGAATTCATTCGTTTCAAGCGCGATTAATCGGGTAAGGATGAGAAGTTTCAATTATATCTTGCTTGTGTATGTATATGTGTTGTTCGTGGTAATTGTTTTGGTTGTTTTACAACTTTTACTCATTTGATAAATTGATGAACAATTGATAGAAATTGATGTTTCCACGGTCGGAAATCGTTATAAGTCGCGTTGTATGATCCTTCTATGCATATGAACATTTGCTGATACTTGTTTTTGCTGTTGGAATTAATTTGGGGTGAAAATGGGATTTTTGGGGGGTTTTTCAACCGTGTAATCCGCAGCAGGAAATTCTGGGTCTGGTGCGATTCGCCAGGCGAATTGGGAAATCGCTAGGCGGATTAGGTCTCGCCACTAGGTCGCCAGGCGAAGTGCTGGCGAAGGGTGATTCGCCAGGCGAAATCGGGAAAACAGAAATGTGTTAGCTTCTGTAACTCTTGGGGTTTTTCTAAAATTGTGGTTCGCCACTAGTTCGCCAGGCGAAGTGCTGGCGAAGGGGGATCCGTCAGGCGAAATCCTAAGTCGCCAGGCGAATTTGGCTGTTTCTCAATAAATTCTTTTCTTTGAAAATTCATAACTTTTGATCCGTAATTCGGATCGAGGCGTTCTTGGTACCGTTAGAAAGCTGATAAAATGTTCTTTCTTATAAAAATGGTTTTGAGATTGTTGGCCGATTTAATTATGTCGGGAATTTGGAAATATGTCGTTTGGTCGACTTTTACCGTTGTAATTGCTTGTAATTGATGTGTTATCATGCAAAGTGCTGTTAATATGTATTGTATAACTTGTGTGCTGTTATATGATGTGAATATATATGATGCGTGTTGGTGATGATGGTTTGTGGTCTTAGGGAGAAATAAATGTATTGTTTTGGGTTTGATTGCAATGTATGATAATGATGTTGTTATGATGTTTTGTAGGATTGTTGTGGTTGATGGTGAGTAATCCTTGATGTGAATTGATATGAGTGTATATGCTAAAATGCTAATTGTTGTGGTATGTGAATTATGATGAAGTGCATGGTTTATGTGAAATTCAATGTGTGTTATTTGGTGGCCTTATTGCAAGTAAATGCATTGTTTGAATTGATTTCCAATGCATGAATAATGATGATGAGATAATTCATATGGTTGAATTGTGAAGATGCATTTGATTGTCATGAGTCCTTGTATGTCAAGCATCATGATATGTATCTTGTGATGTTGTGTGCTCTAGTGGGTGTGAGCGACGAAACGATTCCAGAGGGAATCCGCTATAACATCGTGCGCCTTATACAAAGAGGACTGAAAGCGATGATTATAGAAGATCGTGCGCCTTATACAAAGAGGACCAAAAGCGATCGGATCATACGCCTTATACAAAGAGGACTGAAAGCGATCCATAAACGTCGTGCGCCTTATACCAAGAGGACCGAAAGCGACGGGGAACATCGTTTGCCCGACGGGGAGTTACACTAAGTAACAAGCGATGATTCCAATAGTTTCTGAGTGAACTAGTGATGAGAATGATGGATGGATGGTACCGCATATGCATTGCATAGAGTCGTTGTGTCGGTCTCTGTGCATTTGCATAAATCATGAATGGATTGATTATGTGTGAGAATTGTGAATGGATGCATTATGTGTGGAAAATTGTGAATTGATTGAGTATGTGTTGAGATTTATGATTGGATTGGTGAATTGATGTGCATACGTGATAAATGCATTGTTTATGGACAATATGCTATGTATGAAAATATGTGATGTGGTGGTGTGTTTCCATATGTCATAACCTTGGTGTGCCTTATGTGTGAATATGTGATTATGTTGGAATAATTGATATATGCTATGTTGTTGGAATGTTAGAAATATGTTATATGTATTAGTATGTGATGCTTGTGGTGAGAATAACTATGCATGTGAATTTTTTTATATGTTTGAATATTATTATGCAATCTTGATTTAGTTGTTATTTCTCACCCTTCTGCCGTGGTTCGTTGCTCTATGAGGCAATTGTATATTACTGTCTTGGAGGCTTTTGTGAAGATTAGTCCTCCGTCATTTGTCATCTGTATGCTCTGATTAGTAACATAGGAGTCGGGGAACGCTTTTATTATATATATGTATACATTTGTTGAATATATTTTGTATTAGGTTTGTATGAATATTTTGACGTTATAAAATGATTTATTTTGTAAAACAATTCAGTTATGGATCTTCCGCTTTATTCCATAATTGACCTTTCCTTTTATATGGAAAAAGTTTCCCCTTGAGGGTATTTAATTGTTTGTGTTATGTATCGAAAACTTATGAGCAGTGATTGTGTTTTCTTTTTTTAAAATTGTGGCATCCTTGTTTTTGTCGGAAAAATAAATTTTTTACTTACTCTAATTTAATTATGTATTATTTATTCGCGATGGGAATTGTGGTGTTACAGAAAACCCTAATCTAAAGCAGTAGTACAAGTGCATTGAATTATAAAAGTACAATGGCATGATTAAAATTCAAATGTAAAGTCTGAATCCTCAAGGTGTACCTCACACAAAAAGAAATGGTTAGTAACACGAAATCATTTATGAATGTATCATGCCATGATTGAATGATAAATGGAGATTAAAGCATAAAACCAATTAACATGAAAAAACATAAGGAAGGAAACCTAAAACAAACAACAAAAGGAATTATTCAAAGTGTTTTTGTGATGATTAATTGAGTTCAATCGTCCAAGTCTTTGTTCACACCTCATGAGGTCTTCAAAAATCAAACTCATGTCCACAATCATCAAAGTTTTATTAATCCTTTTTTATTTAGTACACTTTATTCAACCAAAAGTTCAATTAATCACCAAAGACCAGTCTAGATTCAACCAAAAAGACAATGCAGTCAATTATTCAAACAAATTTCAATTAAAGGATCAACAAAACTTTACAAGAAAATCGATCAACAAAAATTCTAAACAATCATATTCACAAACATTGACCAAAATCACAACACGCCTAATAAAAAATATCATCAAAATTCCAATTAGGATCAACGCTAAAATCAACAAAATTAACAATAAAAGTAAAAATAAAAGAAAGAAAGTCTCAGACTGGGGTGCAACAAGAAAACTAGGAGCATGCTAGCAAAATTCGCAGGGACTAGTCATTAAGCCCAATTGCTGTAATAGTGAACACGGAGGGGGGGGGGGTGAGAAATCAATTTAGGAGGCGGAAAAAGAGGGCCACATGTGCTCAGGCCCAATAACTTCCATACACAACCATGTCAAGTGAAACAGAATAAGGAAAATACAAGCAAATACATCTCATTCTCTCTCTGCGTACACAACGAATCAACCCCCTCCGCCGCGCCGGGAATCGCCTCCGGCGGCGGAGGGTTAATAAACAACAATAAAAAACATCGATGCCTCCATCGCAACTTGATAAACACAAATCCACGAATCAAAACTCAGAATTCCTAATCTATCAATCAAATCGAGCAAGAGGAACGGTGAACCCAGGATGAGAACTAGCAATTACGCGAAATCAACGGAGCCTCAGGTCACAAGACCTTGGGGGAAGGCTCCGCCTTATCACACTCTACATGGCGACGTCAATTAATACACAAGAAAAGGCGAAAGAGAAACTACCTCAACGGCGACAGCTTCGACGGTTCTGGCAAAGGAGAACGAACTTTCAGGTAATTGATCTTTCTTTCCCTCTCTCTCTCTCCTTAGTATAGCAATTGTTCTTCTACTCCACTTCTTTAGTCCGTAGGTTGGTGCTATTATAATGTCGTGATTGCGATTACGCGAGAGGATGCGAGAACGAAGCGAGAGTAGCGGTGGAGTTTGAGGTCAATCCAATGGGAGCTTTAAGGTGAAGCTCCAATGGAGTCTTGGTGAATAAGCTTTGAGTGAAGGTGTAGGGGAGGGAACGAAGAGAGTTGAAGAAGATGAGGAAAGTGAATGAAATTCAGGATTATGTGTGTAGAAAAAATCAAGAGTGAGTGAGTGAATTCAATTTATAGAGTATGAAGATTGAAGTTTTTGGATTGGAAATTAAGGAGAGAGTCAGTTATGATACTTGAAGTTGGTTATCCTTTTCCAGCTGAAACTGATCAAGTTAGTTATGAAGTTAGTTGGAATCAGAAATTCTGTTATAAGGTAATCTTAATAGTTAGAGGTTAGTTGCATTGAGATCCTGTTTGAAAACTGTTATGACAATTGAAGTTAGTTATGGGCTGGCAGTTAGAACTGTTATGACAGTTAGTCTTAGAGTTAGTTAAAGGAAAAAAAATAGTTATGATTCTGTTAGGTTGGTTAGGTTAGTTGTGAAAACATAGAAGTTATAAGTTGTACTTGTTAGCCGTTAGTTTGGATTTTGAATGTAACTGTTAGTGAAAAATAGCATGGAATTTCCGTTATTGACGAAAGAGCGAGTTAGCCGCTATATCAATGGATGCTAATTGATTAGTTATATGAGATGGTACTGATGTGAGGTTTTGTCTGGTTTAATGTAATTAGCTTTGTTATGGGTATTTTAAAGTTTGAATCTCTGTTTTAATGTGAAAAAATGTTTGAAATGCAATCTGAAATTTGGTTAGTTATGCTAGTGTTGTATGAAATTAATTATGAATTAGTGTTAAAATGGTTGCTATGGATAAGTATGAATGAGTTAGTAGGGATTTGTAGTTATGTCAAGTTAGTATGTTGATTGTTAATGCGGTTTTGGAAGTTAATCTGTTGTTAGTAGTTGCGGTCAAGGCTATTAACTTTGTTATGATGTAAATGTTTTGCAAGTGGTTGTGTTCTGAGCATTTGTTAAATTTGATTGCAGAATAACTTTGGAGTTTGAATGATGCTCCATGTCTCTATGCCTTGTGACCTTATAATATGAATGTGCATGAGCTACATTCCTGTCATGACCTATGCAGTGCATTATGTCATCTTTTAGACTGGTACCTCCTGTTGTAACCATAACTTGGATTTTCAAATGCTTTCCAAGCTCTTTACATACTTGAGATGTTTGCAAAGCCAACTCACGTGTTGGGACCAAGATAACAACTTGAATAACATTATTATCCTGATTAATTTTTTCCAATGTAGGAATGCAAAATGCAGCTGTTTTGCCAGTTCCGTTTTTAGAATTGAAACTTGAATGATCACATGCCAAATGATAAGGTTGAAGTTTTTGGAATTGAAACTTGAATGATCACATGCCAAATTATAGGATCCTTGACTCAATGGTCCAAGCTTGAAAATATCAAGTTCTATGCAATCAAGTTCTTGATTTTGGGCATAGTTGATTTTGGGCATAGTTGACTTTTTGTCAGATGAATTCCAAACTGTGTGATCCTCTATGCAATCAAGTTCTTGACCTAATTCAAACCTAATGGATGGATTCCATAGGTGTTTTAGGGTGTCTTGAATCATGTCCCAAGGTTTGGGAACATGTCTTGGTCAAAAGTCAAAGATACCGTTGACTTTTTCTTCAAAACCCTAATTGTGGTCCAGATGAATTTGAAACTTGTGAACCAAGCTTCTTGGATCAATCCATTGTTGTAAATGGATCAATGTGGTGTATTTAAGGCCTTAAAATCATGTCTTGAGGTCTTGGTTCATGTCTTGTCTCAAAAGTCAACTTAGGGGTGAATTAGGTCAAGAAACCCTAATTCCTGATTTTTGATGAATGCTTCCCCTGATGCTAATTTGACTTGATGATTGGATCCATGAGGTCCCTTGGAGAATTTTGGATCATGTTTTTAAGTATTGGCTCATGCCTAGATGAAACTTTTCATCTGGATGCCTTGGTCGACCAAAACCCTAATTTGGTGACACTAGCGATCTTGAGGTTTGATCCACTTGGAAAGTTGCAACCTTGTGCTGGATTCTTGATGTGGGAGTCCTCTTGATCCTTTATAGATGTTTTGAGAGGTTAGACAAGTTGAAGATCATGTCATTTCTTGATTGATCATTTGTCTAAGTGCTCTGAGAGGGCTCAAAACCCTAATTCTTGATTGTAGTGAGAACTCAACAATCTTTGAGGAGATTGATGAGGTATGATGATACATTCATATTGTGGCAATGATCCTCACAATGATGGGAAATATTGTTGTTAAAATTTGGGGTATGACACCTGGCATCCATGTATATATTGATATGGCCCAACCATCAGTCTTCTATTGAAATCAAGCTTTTGATGAACATGCTCGTTGTCTGGCAACAACAGAAGAATCAGATGATAAGCCTTGGTTTTACTATATCAAGCATTATGTCGAGAAACATGAATATCTAGCAGATGCCACAAGCCTAGACAAGAGGACTATAAGGAAATTAACATCAAAGTTATTCCTAATTGGAGATGTGTTGTACAAGAGAAAATATGACATGATCCTGCTCATATGCATGGATAGACACGGAGCGAACATGCTCATAAAGAAGATACATGAAGGATCCTTTGGCACCCATGCAAATAGACACGTTATGGTAGAGAAAATCCTAAGGGTAAGCTACTATTGGTTAACAATGGAAACTGACTATTACCATTACGCCAAATAAAAGGGCGGGAAAAGGCAATTTCATCTACTAAGTTAGGTAACCCTCACCCAGTTACTCAACCCAATGGTGGTTGAACCACAACGTCCAATAAAAACATGTGCATTTGTGATCAAAATCTAGTTGCAAAACATGAATAATAAATAAAAACACTTTTCGATTTCTCTTACTTGTGTGTGATTATCATATATATTTAAATTTCTTAATGTGACCGTCTTGAATTAAAGAGGATGCAATAAATAGTATAGAGAGACTAAGGAACAATGCTATGATTTAAATTGGTATCCTAGGAGAGAGTCTTTGGTCTATAGTTCACAGTTTGTGTTCTTACAATGCTTGTAGTGTTATTCTAAGTACCGAAAGAATTGACACTTAGCCGACCTAAATTTGATTTCATGTATAAGTACTAACGTCGTTATTTGTATACATCTTTCTCATATGTGTATATTGCTGCATTTTCATTTTTCATTGTGCAAGCAAAGTTGCTTGAAGACAACAACATTATAAGTGTGGGGAGTTAGAAAACATACAATTTCACTATGTATTTAGCTCGATTTCAGCATATTTTAGTGTTATTTCATGTTACCTTTATTGTGTTATGCTAGTTTTGTACTAGGTCTTTCAGGTATTGATCAATATGCAATAATTGCTAAGAAAAACGGAAAAAACGGCACAAAAATGCATTTCTCATACTATTATGACGGGTAGCCTAGAAGTGACGCCTGTCATGCCTCAGCAAGCCTAGTTCATCAACTACTCAATGGGAAAGAAAATGCGATGGAAGGAAGTCCATGATGGGTAGAGCGTCAGCAAAGTTGACGTCTGTCATGGAATGTAAATTCAGAGGTATCTCACTGTGCATGTCATGACAGGATGACCAGTATGCATCATGAAGCCCATCATGACGCATAGTTCCATAAAAATAGCCACGTTCAGCAATATGTTTCAACATTTCCCCATTTTCTTCCACTTCTTTTGCATGATTTATATTGGCTTTGGGGTGCAAAAATTAGTATAAATAATGGTTGTAACATCTGAATTGGGAATCTGAGCTTACTTAAGTACTATAATCACTTGTTTTAGAGCATTAAAATTCCACGTGGAGTTTTTATGCAAGTTTATCTTTTGCACTTTTGGAATATATTTGTTGGTATTTTTTTTTTTGATATATGTGGTATCCGACCAGTCAGACCGACTAATCCACATAGGAGAGCTTTCGCCCCCCACGTAGCCCTTGAAGGTTGTTTTTGGTATAATTTTTTTTTGATATATTTGTTGGTATAATTTTCATTATGCACTGCTGTTTTATATTTCAGTATTGTTGTACTAGAACAAAGTCTCCCTTCAGATCGATCAATTTATGCAAGATTCATTTTTTATTTAATCTTTATGTTATTTTACTTTGTTGTTTTATATTATGTATTCTTTAAATGCATGTTATTTAATTGTTTATTTCACAATGTCAGAGTAGATTATTGTAGGGTCCGAAACACAAGGAGCATTTACCGGTAATATTCATATGAAATACTAAATTAATTAATTCTAATGAGAATAAAATACCGTTTTATAATTTCTATTTTAAATCATTAGTCATACTACGAAAGTAGAAGCGTAGATATATCAGTTGCGTATCGAAAGAGCATAATTGATATCTGACACCGTTATTCAAATCTTTAATTTCAAGGTAGTGAAAGCATCTTGAAATTAATAGAATATTTATTTTCCTCTTTTAAAATAATTTTAAATATATTAATTTCATTATGAAAGCCAGCTTTTAACATATTTAAGAATCCGGTGACCCGCTGATGAAAATGGGTGTCGCGACTAGTTGAGTAATTTCTATAGATAAATTCCATTCTCATTATGATAAATTGATATGTTTTGTATGAGTAGAATTGGTATACGAAAATCAATGTTTCGGTCCCTTATTCGATATTTGATAATTTTAAGTTGGTTTTTTCTTTATATTATTTTTTGCACAAATTCAAAATCTTTGAATAGTCTTAGCTAAACATATGAATGATAGATGTCAATGATTTTAATTGGTCTTTGTGGTTTCAACAAACTTTTATTCTACATTGATATAGCCGTATACTTGCGGCCTATCACTTTTCTCAGTTAATTATGAAAAAAAACTTTTGTCGCCTCAGGTTCAACTGTTCATATTTTCTAAATCAGACCTCACTTATACCATTTTAGGATATAAATGATACCTAAGATTTTCCTACTTTCGTAGAAAAATTTAGCATTTAAAACAGAATAATCAAAATAAATAGTTTTTTCTTGTTATTTAACTTTCATATGAGAACCTAAATGAGGTTTGTCATTTGGACAGTCCTTATGTGCCAAATTCTATGTTTACTAATCAGACATAATTATAATGTAATCATGCATAATAATAGATAAGAGCATAAACATTTATCACAATATATAAATTAATAGAAAATTTGAAATTGTAGTGTAAAATTAGTACAAACTTGTTTCGAAGAGACTTTCAACAACATCATAACTAAAGCTTACAGAAGAACAAAACGCATAAAAATTTATATTGCCTAAAAATGAAATTTGTATGTAAAAACTTGGTGTCTCAAACTCAGAATTACAAGCTTTTTATAGGCCTAGGTCCATAATCATGGCCATAAATTCAAATAAATAAGCCATAATAATGAAAGGAAGCAATTGAGAAATGAAATGCCAAAAGAAAACAACTGCATAAAAATGGAATCCAATGTTTTCTGGACTCACTATGGCAGTTGCAACCACTATGAACATGTCATATTGTGTTGGAACTGTGTTCCAAGAAAGATGAATGTTTGAGAGAAGAAGAAGAAGAAGACGAGAGAAAGGGAGAAAAGAGATTAGGGTTTTGAAAACCTTGTCAAATTTTATTATGAAGCTACTGTCAAAATACAAAGCAAAAGACCCTTTATATAGGCTATCAAAGCCCAGACCCAAAACAATCAATTCGACACAAACTAGCAATTCGACTGAACTCCTTATCAGCTATATTCAACTCTATCGAATACAGCTGACCTACACAACACTACAACTATTCGACTGACTATATACAACTTCGATCAAAACCTATAAAACCCTTCGACTTCGACAAACTAACATGAATTACTTCTAACACACCACCTAATTCATGTTTTCGAGACTTCTCATCCCAATGCTCTTCTTTGACTCGTCGAATCTGACTTTCTTCAAAGGTTTGGTAAGTATGTCAGCTAGTTGAACTTCAGTCTTGCAATATTCAAGATCTAGCTTTCCTATGTTCACTTGATCCCTGAGAAAATGCTACCTTCTTTCTATGTGCTTACTTCGACCATGACACATAGGATGATTGGCAAGATCAATAGCTGACTTGTTGTCTACAAACAATTTCATCTTCCCAGGTTCCTTGATCTTGAGTTCTTCGAGCAACATATCTATCCATGCTGCCTGACATGCTGCATACGATGCAGCTACATACTCAGCTTCACATGATGACAAAGCCACAATGCTTTGTTTTCTCGAACTCCAAGAGATTGGAGCTCCTTCGATCATGAAAATATAGACTGCAGTACTTTTCTTCTCATCTTGGTCTCCACTGAAATCTGAATCAGTATAACCATATACCTCAACATCTTTTGACTTGGACTTATTTAGACATGGCATCAGCACACCATGATCAATCGTACCCTTAATGTATCTCAGTACTCTCTTTACTGCAATGGGATGACATTCTTGGGGTTTCTCCATAAATCGACTTAACAATCCGACACTCTGACAAATGTCCGGTCTTGTATTGCAAAGATACCTCAAGGATCCAATAATTTGTTTGTACAGTGTCGAACTTACAAACTCATCATCAGTTACCTTCTTCAACTTTGCTCCTGTTTCCAATGGAGTTGTTGCAGCTTTACAATCAGTCATCTTGAACCTCTTCAAGATGTCTTGAGCATACTTCTTCTGGTGCAGGAACACACCTTCAGCTGTGTCTTTGAATTCCATTCCTAAGAAATATGACAAATTCCCTAGGTCGGACATTTCGAACTCTTGCATTAGCTTCGACTTGAGTTTTCTTATCTCAGCTTCATTTGCACCTGTAATCAGTAAATCATCGACGTACAGGCATAAAATGATTCGACTATCATTGTCAACATCATTTATGTAAACTCCATGCTCAGACACACACTTTGTGAACCCTGCTTCGATTAGGAAACTATCTATTCTTTTGTTCCAAGCCCTAGGGGCTTGTTTCAATCCATTGAGAGCCTTCCTCAATCTGTACACCTTCGACTCATGCCCTTTAACCTCAAATCCTGGCGCCTGACTGACATAAACTTCTTCCTCCAAAGGTCCATTCAAAAATGCTGATTTTACATCCAACTGATGTATCTTCCATCCTCTATACGCTGCTGTCGAAACAACAATCCTTATTATTTCCATCCTAGCTATTGGCGCATACACTTCATTGAAATCAATTCCAGGTTTCTGCAGAAATCCTCTTGCCACTAGTCTTGCCTTATGCTTGGCAATTTCACCATTTGGCCTTCGTTTCAGCTTGTAAACCCATTTCACATCAATAGGCTTCTTGCTGGAATTATCGACAAGTTCCCAGGTATTATTCTTCTTGATTGCACTGAGTTCTTCCTTCATGGCTTCACACCAATTCGAATCATTCATGGCTTCATCCAAATTAATTGGTTCTGCTTCAGCCATCATCATTGCTTCTTCTATTAAGTCACCATCTGCATCAATTGCATTATCTGGAAATCTCTCATATCCAGCTAACCTTGTCGACTCAGCTCTTGTTCTAGTTGACCTTCTAACATCCTGCTCAGGAGGTTCTTCATTTTGACTTGTCGTGACCTCAGTTTGTTGGTCTTCTTCAAACACCGTCGAAACAGTCTCTTCCATCTGTCGACCAGTATCCTGTCGAACTGACCCATGACTCCACTCCCAATTTTGTTTTTCATCTACCAGAACATCTCGACTGATCATAAATTTATCATCTTCTGGTGAATATAGTCTATATGCACCAGTCGAATGATAACCTATGAGCACCATGGTTTGACTTTGATCATCTAGTTTTGTTCTCAATTGCTCAGGAACATGCCTGAAACATATTGATCCAAAAACTCTAAAATGACTGACATTTGGCTTCTCACCTGTCCAGGCTTCAAAAGGAGTCTTCTCGACTAGCTTCTTCGTTGGATATCTATTCAGAATGTATACTGCGGTCGAAGCTGCTTCAGCCCAAAATCTCTTTGGCACCTCTTTCGCCTTCAACATACTTCTCGTCATATTCAGTATACTTCTATTCTTCCTCTCAGCTATGCCATTGTGTTGAGGTGTATAGGGTGCAATAACCTCATGCTCTATACCTTCCTCTTCACAAAATCTAGCAAACTCTCGAGAGACATATTCGCCACCACCATCAGTTCTCAGTTTCTTTAGCTTGTAGCCACTTTGCTTTTCGACAAGCAACTTAAACTTCTTGAACTTTGTGAATACTTCACTCTTACTTTCGATCATATAAATCCACATATATCTGGTGAATTCATCAATGAAAGTTAAGAAGTAACGCTTTCCACCATTCGACCTAACCTCAAAAGGTCCATATACGTCAGAATGAACAAGCTCCAACTTTCCTTTTGACTTAATTGGCAGATCATGCTTGAATGCTTTTCTAGCCTGCTTTGCTTTGCAGCATTCTTCACACACATGATTTGGTTCCTTCACTTGAGGCAAACCATAAACCATCTTCTTCTGATTCAGCATACCCAAACTCCTGAAGTTTAGATGCCCATATCTATGATGCCATAGCCAATTCTTTTCTTCTTCTGTAGTTGACGCAAGACATTCATGAATAATCATGTTAATCTGAACTTTAAAAGTCTTGTTATCAGCCAATGGTGCTTTCAGTACCAACCTACCATCAGCATGATACACCTTCATTTGATTATTCTCCAGCTTCATATTATGTCCTTTGGCAAGTAATTGACCTATACTTATCAAGTTACTTGTCATAGAAGGCACATACAACACATCAGTAATGCTGGCTTTTCTACCATCTCTTCTCATTACAGATATGTTTCCTCTTCCACCTGACGTGATCTGTCTACCATCTGCAAACTTTATCACCTTCTTAACTGATTCATCAAGCTTGTTGAACCAGTTCTTGTTACCAGTCATGTGGTTGCTGCAACCTGAATCAAGATACTACAAATTCGTTTCATTATCATTCGACTGAGTGTCTGCCATTAGTAGCACACCTTCAGAATCACTCTCTCCTGCCTGTGCATACTGCGCTTTGTCACTTTCTTTTGCTCGTGCTTCCTTCTTTTTTCGACAGTCTCGAGCATAATGACCAAAACTTTGGCAATTGTAACACTGCACGTCTTTCATATCAACTTTCTTCCAAGAATACTTGTTGCCCATGACTTTCTTTGAATCATCATGATTCTTTGAACTCTTGCTTGACTTCTCATCACTAGCAAGATTCCTTCCCTGCTTTGCCTTCCCAGATTTCTTGGTGAATTTCGCTTGTAGTGCTTGGTCCGATACCTTTTCTCTTTCTGAACTTCTTTGCTTCAATCTCATCTCATGAGCTTCCAAAGAAACATGTAGCTCTTCAACCTTCATCTCAGCAAGATTCTTGGACTCTTCCAAAGAAGCATGTACGCTTACTTTTGGATCTCAAATCTAATGCCCAATGGAGATCCAAAAGGCAGACGCTAATGAGTAAAGTTGTGAAAACTTTAAATCCTCTTTCAAACCTAAAAGAAATGATAGATCTTCAATTATTAGTAAAATTATAAATAAAAAACAAAAAAAAATTCAGTTTATATATGTGTAACTTAGATGTAGTTACATTAAATGTAATTTATAAATTTGTTTTTTCTATATTGTTAATTGTTAATGATATTATAATTTGTGTTTTTAGTTAATTTAATGATTAGTGGATTAATAAGATAAATAAAATATGTTTTTTTTCATTGTCTCATGGTTATAGTAATTAAATATAATTTTGAATGAAAAAATTATATAATTAATTTTTTAAAACTAATTTTGTTTCTTGAAATCAGTGATTATAACAAAATGAACTTATCGTATTTAGCTTGAGATTTGCTACGACTATATTGTAGCCATATTGTAGTTGTTTAGTTAAGAAACTAAAACTAAAGACTGATATTTTACTACAATTCAGTTGTAGTTTAGCTAGGAACTGTAAAATATTAGCTAGAAATTTGCTTAGAAAATTTGGACTAGATAATTAGCCACCCAATCCATGCTACGACCTACATAGTAGTTAATCCCAAACTAATCTCAAGCTAACACTATTTGATAGAGATTAACTTCAAATTAACTACGGATTTTGTCATAGCTAATATCTATTTTTCTTGTAGTGACTCAGCAATGTTTGTTGAATTACAACTGTAACAAAACAAACAACCTTTATACATTTGATATGAAATTAAGCGCTATAGAGGTGCTCAAATAGAAACAAATAGAAAGACTCAAAGAACAAAATTTAACACTCAAAATATTCAACTCTAGCTCTTCTCTCTTCAAAGGTAGGAGTAGGCCTCTTAAAATAGCAAACCATCTTCTGAGATTTTCTCCATTGGGCATTAGATTTGAGAACAACCAGATTTGATTTAGATGCAAATTTGATTTTCTTTTCAAAAACACAAAAATTTGATTTGATTTGTTCTTCATTCATATTAAATCTTCATTTAATTTGATTTGGATTTGGACAATCTTTTATCAAATCTTTATTTAAAATATCTTTGCTAAAAGATACAATTCCAAAACAACAAATCTATTTGGAAACAATCAGATTCACGCTCCGAATAACTCACAAACTTTAGCTTGCAGACTGAGGCCAGATGTTGCACACATGCCAGAATATCGTATCCCAAATGTTGCATCTTCACCAAAAATACATCTTGTATTACATATATTGTTTTACCTAATGCAATCAATCAAAAGGAACAACAAACTACTAGAAATTAATGATAAAATATATTTGAAAAGTAATAAAAATACAATTGATCAATTCCTCCATATTCTTGAATTGTTGCTTGTTCTCGAACAATTAAGAATAAAATGCACGCAAACAGAAAACAAAAATCACTTATCTATATAGTAGAATATTAATGAAAGATTGTCTGTAAATCCTACCTTAACTAGAAAAGTCGATAATACTAGGTTGGTCGTCATCACTAGACATATAACCCTAGCATTCATAGTTGTGTGTGTAAGTTTCTAGTAGTTATTACCACTTAGAATAGAAAAAAAACAATATTAATAAAACACTTATACTTCAACCTAAGTTAAAAGTTCTTGTGCATTCGATCAACTAGTCATAATTTAAAAAAAAAAAAAAATGGGCATTCGATCAACTTATCACTTTTTTTTATTAAATGCAAAATAATTTATTATAAGAATTTATACTAAGCATAATATGTGCAAAGGATTAAAAAAAATATATTACAATTGTAAATCAAGCTGCTAAAACAAATAGCAGAATAAAATCCACCCAATTGAAACTAAAGCAACACCAATGCAAACATTAAAAATGCAATAAACTCCAATTGTTCACAACTAAACCAATAAAATTTTACTAAAACTAAAGCATTGCCAATACTAATCAATTCTCCGAAGCTGTACCACAATTGTGTATGACCTAGTTAATGCATTTAAGATGTCATTGGATGCATTTAGTTAGGTTGTTACAATTGTGTCAAATAAAAATTTTGAGATTGAATTCAGCTCTAAAAGTTACTCCCTCCATTCCTTTATAAGTGTCACTTTTGAAATAATTTTTTGTTCCATTTTAATTGTCACTTGTAAAGTTTAAGGTAGTATTAAATGCATTTTTGTCAAAATTAGTCATAGATAATTACTAGAGAGAGAGAAAAAGTAAAATGAATGTAATACCTAATTAAAGGTATTATAGATAAAAAAATAATTATTATATGAAAAGTAAAAATATTAATTAATTTTTTTGATATGCGTAAAAAATAAAAATGTAACACTTAAAAAAGAACGGAGGTTAGTAGTTGATAACAAGCTTGAATATAAACACTTTGTTTGACCGTAATATTCATTATGAATGGTTGAAATACATAATCAATCTTCAATGTTGAAGTACCTCTCAAATTACTTTCAATTCATTACTCTTTCACATTCAGTTTCATTCTAAGAATCTAGTTTTTGGTCAAGCTTGTAGTTGTTCGTAAGAAAGAGATGACATGGTTTCGCGATGACAAGGGAGGATTTATCAGAGCTTCCTTTCACGGTTAATACTCTAAAGATAAATGTTTGGTTCAAAAGAGGGGAGGGGAGGGGAAGGAAAGGGAGGAATTTTAATTAAAAATGTGTTTGGTTCAGGAGGGGGAGGGAAAAGATTTTATTAATAATTTACATTTTTATCTTTATGATCTTATATAAGTGATATGATATTCAAATGTGAAAAATTCATGTATGTTTTTTTTGTGATAAAATTTCTAATATTGATTGACTAAAAAATTATTTATTTATCCCATAACATTAAAAAATTGAGTACACTTAATTCAGATTATGACTTTGTAATATAAATTAAACTATATGCTAATAACAACGTTTAAATCGTGATGAATCATCTAACAAAACAAATACATAAAATAAATTATTATTAAATATTAATGGTTAAAAATGTTTAATAAAATAAATGGTTTAAAATTTGATATAAAAGAAAATACGATATGATACATAATAAAATTAGAAGAAAAAAATGAATATAACTAAACATAATTTTTTTATAAAAAAAACAAAAAAAAACAATAATAATTATGATTTATATTAAGTAAAAAACTATAAATAATTTGAAGTTGGAGAATAATTATAATAAATTGATGGAAGCAATCGAAAAAATCACACAAAAGAGAAATAGTAACACGAAAAAAAAAGAATAATTGTGAAATAATAAAATTAAATTGAGGATATTTTAATAAATATAATAATTTTTTAATTATCAAAACTCACTTTCCCTCCCCTCCCCTCCAAATCCCCCCAATTCGGAGAGAATTAAAAAATGTGTTTTGGAGGGATTTTGCTCCCCTCCCCTCCCATCCTAAAATTTGAACCAAACATATTTAATTAAAAATTTTCCCTCCCCTCCATCTACTCCGAACCAAACACACCCTAAAGGTGGAAGAGGATCGGAGAGTTGTTACCGTCGTATGGTGGATAGCAATTTGGATTATTTGGACGATGCGTAATGGTGTCTTATTCAAAGGGAGAATTTCAAATTAGTGGAAGAGGATCGGAGAGTTGTTACCGTCGTATGGTTGGTAGCAATTTGGATTATTTGGACGATGTGTAATGGTGTCTTATTCAAAGGGAGAATTCCAAATTTTGAGGAGTGTAGGATGAAAATTAAGGTCATGTCATGGGAATGACATTGTATTGTTTGATTTGTTCTTTGTATAAGGGATTCGCATCCCTCTTGTACTTACTTTTTTATTGAAATCATTGCTTATTAAAAAATAATGACAATTAATATACAATGAAAACTTTGATATCATGGTTAAATTTGAAATAGATATAACTATAACTAAATATTTTATTATTGTATTTGCAACAAAAAACCATATTCTTTCTTGTACCAAAAAACATAGAACACGTGCTTGATAAACTAATATAACTCACAACCTATAACCAGTAAGTAGGAGTGTGTAAAAAAAACTAGTTTACATGAACCATTTTTAAAATATGGTGCATTAATTTTAAAAGTCCATATTATTTGGTTTAAAAACTAGTCCAGATCTATTTTATTAAAATCATAAAAAATCAGTATTCACTTTTGAAAACCAGTACATAAATGGTTAATCTATTTTTCAAACATAGTGTATTATTTGTCTTACCCTATTTCATGATCATAAGTGACAAAATGAATTTTCAAATTAAATTCTATTCATTTTGTTTTTTCAACAGTTGGAGTATAACTTGTATTAAAACTTTGCTTTTGGAATTACTCAATTTTGTTTTTCCTAATTGAAAATTAAAACTTTTTTTCCAATTTCTTAGTAGTTGTGTTTCATAATCATTACTTATTAATTCTATTCATTTTTATTGAGCTATGTAATTTTAGGAAATGGCTTGGTCAAAATTCAAGGATTCATCGTCTACGAATGATTATTGATTTAAAAAACAGTTGGACAGAGTAAATAATAAGTTGTTGGATTGAAAATTAAGTTTTAGTTGAAATAAATTTGAGGAAAATTTGGTTTTAAAATTGTTCCAAATAAAAACTGGTTTTTGGTGCAAACCGGTTATTAACCAAACCGATCCAAATATAAACCGGTTTTAGAAAAATAAATCAGTTTTATCAAAGTCGTTTTAAAAATTAAACTGATCCATATATTTGGTTCAATTTGGTTTAAAAACCATGCACACCCCTACCAGTAAATCGAGGATTACATTGATTTTAACGAATTTCAACAATCCAGCAAAGGCACAAAGGTGATTGATGTTCCAAATTGGTTTAATGGTATATTTTTTAAAGATATTTTATAAGCCAAATGTAAACGAAGGTTTTATTGATAGTTGAATATTAAAGGCTTACATAACACACTGATAACCAACAACTTAGGAGAAAATAAAACTTGTTTTCTTATAAGTAACACATGCGGATTTAAATGGCCACACTATGGAGCAAAACAGTCTCGACAGTAAGTGCTACTCCCTTCAATTTTCTAGTGAGAGAAGCTCCTCCTTCTTTCTAAGCTCTCCTTGTGACCGCTGGTCTTCTTTCACTATTTCATTCCAGATCAATTTTCTTCACCGGAATTATGTATCAAGTTCACTAATCTCAGCCTGTAGATTCGATCTCGAACCTTGGTTCCCTTTCCCTTAGTTCTAGGGTTTAGTCTCTGTTAAGATCTGTAAAAGTTTGGTTTAAAGTCCTAACCTTAGGGTTAGGGACCTTCCTCCCTTTGGATCTTTGTTCACAGTGCTACTCCCTTCAATTTTGGTTATGGGGTTCTAAGTTGTTCTCCTTCTCCTTCTCCTAAGGTTGTCTGGTCTGGTTTTTATCTCATTGTTCTCACTTTCTTCTTTGGCGTCTCCAGTGCTGCATTCATGGCAGATAGAGAGTTCGATGGCGACAATCAAGGGGTTTGGGAGGTGGCTGGCAAGAAGAGGGATCGTCGCTCTGTTATCGGACGAAGGTCTATCTGGAAGCATAACAATGGTAAAGGTATCGTTTCTGACTTACAGGATGTGTCATCATTCTTTTTCACAGAGTTCCCAGGTTTCAACAATGCAAAACATATGTTCAATGAATTCAAGGAGTTCGGTTTAGTATTAGAAGTGTTTATTCCCGGAAGATTAGATAAGCGGGGGAAAAGATTCGGATTTGTAAGGTTCAAAAAGGTTGAAGACGAACATCTTTTCGCCATTAAATTGGATAATATTATCATTAATGGTAAAAAGATATTTGCCAATTTACCTAGATTCCAGAGGGAAGCTAATGCTGTAGGAGGTGTCAGGGATAGGCAGATGGGAGGGCCAGCAAAGAAGGCGTTTGGAGCTGCTTTTTTGAATCCTAAAACAAGTGGTACAGGTGTGGCTGGAGCTACGTATGTTCAAAAGGTTACGGGCCTAGTGATTGGAAGAGGCGTAACCAGAACCAAGTCTTAATGAGGGATAAGCCTAATTTTGCTCACCTGAGTTTCAGTGTTAGTGAGGAAGAAATGGAGAGATTCACTATGTTTATAAAGAGATTCAGTAGAATTCCAAGACCTCTCCCTCATGTTGGTGGCAATGGTTTTAAATGTCTATCAGTTCAAGACAGTGAGACTCTTGAAAGAGATGTTGATTTGAATGAGATCAGACGCACGGTTTTTGATTGTGCTGGTAACCGGAGCCCTGGTCCCGACGGATTTAGTTTTGAATTTTTCAATAGGTGTTGGAATATCGTAGGGCAGGATTTTTCAAAATGCATTCTATAATTCTTTGAGGGTGAGAAACTTCCCAAGGTAATCGCTTCTTCCTTCTTGGTTCTAATTCCAAAAAACGACAGCATGAAGACGTTAGATGATAATATCATTAGTTGGCTCTGTGTACAAAGTTGTGTAAAAAATTCTTGCCAATAGACTCAAAGGTAGTATAGGCTGCATCATTTCAAATTCTCAATCGGCATTTATTGAAGGGAGGAATTTATTAGATGGTGTATTAGTGTTAAATGAAGTCCTAGACTTGGCCAAAAGATCCATGAAAGAGTTAATGCTTCTTAAGGTAGATTTCGCTAAAGCCTACGATTGTGTGGAGTGGGACTATTTACGTGACGTTAAGAAGATCATGGGTTTCGGAGAAAAATGGATGAGGTGGATGGATAATGGGGTTTTCAACTGCTATACTTCGGTTTTGGTGAACGGGAGTCCCACAAAGGATTTCAAAGTTTCGAGAGGACTTAGACAAGGAGATCCGTCGGCTCCGTTTCTTTTCACTATTGCTGCCGAGGGCCTTGCGGTGTTAATGGATAGAGCGGTAGAGAATGGTACTTATTCTGGTTTCAAGGTTTCTCATGGTGTATCCTTACACTTACTTCAATACGCAGATGATTCAATGCTGGTGGGGGATGGTTTGTGGAAGAATATTTTGGTAATGAAGGCTATTCTGAAGGGTTTTCATCTCGTCTCTGGTCTTGAAATTAACTTCAATAAGTGTTCCCTGTTTGGAGTTAATCTGGATCATTCGTTTCTCTCAGCGGCGGAGAATTATTTATTTTGCAAAGTTTCAGCTTGCCCCATCAAATTTCTTGGCATCCCTGTTGGAGGTAACCATAGACTCATCTCTTTCTGGAAACCATTGATCGACAAGGTGCGTGCTAGACTTAATTCTTGGAAAGGTTGGTTTGTTTCAATTGGAGGCAGAATCACTTTAATAAACTCGGTTCTAGGAAATCTCCCAATTCACTTTATGTCTTTCTATAAGCTTCCTTGTCGAGTAATCCGTATTCTCACGTCAATTCAAAAGAGATTCCTTTGGAATGGCTCTTCGTTGAAAAAAAGGAGTGTCTTGGGTTAGATGGAGCGTGGTTTGTAAAAGCAAAGAAGTGGGAGGACTTGGGGTCAAAGATTTAAAGCTTTTTAATTATGCTCTGCTATTCAAATGGGTTTGGAAAATTGTTTCATCGGAAGATTTTCTTTGGAGAGACATTATTCTGTGTAGATATGCAAACCCGGCTCAGGATTTCCATACTGGGCAGATTCCAAAGTATGTTGTTCCTCCATCATTGTGGTGGAGAGATCTATTCGCCATTGCAGGATTTTGCAGCAACTACTGTCTTTCAGGCCTGCTGTCTTACGAGCTCGGAAATGGTGCAACTGTCCCATTCTGGGCTGCTCGATGGGCAGGTCCTTTTCCCCTCGTTTCTTTAATCCCGGAGCACTGGAACAGGGTCGCATATTTGGAGTCTTGGGTTGGTGAAAATGGTTCTCTCAAAAAAGGAATTTGGAGATGGAAACTGAAGCTTCCTCAACAGAATTTTCCAGAAGCAGTAATTCATCAAGTGCAGACTTTGTTGAATGACATTGTGTGCTTGATGGTGTTAAGGATAAGGTGGTTTGGACTCATGAGACTTCCGGCTTGTTCTCGGTCTCTTCATTGTATGGTTTATTGCAGAAGAATGTAGTTGCGTCCAATTGGAGTTGTGTGGAGACTTTGAAGGCGGCACTCAAATTGATTTGGACAGGGCAAGTCCCTCTGAAAGTTAGTGTTTTTGGTTGGAGGATGATGCTCAATAAATTCCCGTCTCGCGTGAACCTTTCTCATAGAGGTATTATAGCTGATCCTCACGAAATGGTTTGTCCTTTTTACTTCTTAGAAGATGAAGTTTCTGAACATATTTTCTTCTCTTGTCACAAATCTGTATTGGTGTGGAAGTTTGTTTTAAGTGGCTAGGAATAGAGGAATTCCTCCTAGGTGACATAATCAATCATTTTTCATTCTGGATGGATGGTTGCGTAAAACAGAAGTTTTCCGCCACGAACGCGGCTGGACTGTGGCTATTGGTTTGTTGGGTTATTTGGATGTCTAGGAATAACATTATGTTTAGAGACGAATTTTGGGATCTCGATTCTATTACTAGTCGAGTCGTTTTGTTTTCTTGGTGGTGGATAGGAAAGAAGGGTAAAAATACTCCTAATTGTAACTATTATGTGTGGGTTAATGCCCCTTCTGATTTTTTATAGGCCCCGATTTTAGTTAGCGGCCTTTTTGTATAGGTTGGGACACCCTTTTGTATCCTTTAGTATAATATATTTTTGCTTATTAAAAAAAAAAAAGACAGTAACTCCAGGTCCAAAATCGAAAATCACATCCCATTCAAGTCCCTCCCCTGTTGTGTCATGTCCTTCATCTTTTGACTTTCTCCTCATCTCATGCATGACGAATAATACAGACGCACTTGTCATGTAACCATATTCACTTAGAATATACCTACTGGTTTGCAATTTCTTTAGCTTTAATCCTAATTTGGATTCAATTTGGTCAAGAATGGCTTGACCACCAGGGTGTGAAATCCAAAGAATAGAATTGTAATTAGAGATGTTCAAAGGTTGAAGAGCCTTAACAAGAGCTTTTTCAATGTAATTTGAAATGAAGTTAGGAAGATCCTTGTGGAGATATAATAATACCATTCCTACTTCTCGAATGTCAGCTTTAATATGTCCTAGGTTATCCTGAAGGATGGTTTGTGCAGTCCATACCAACCTTGGTCCAGAGAAAATTATTAAACTCATATCCACACAAGCACATTCAATGTGTTTGTGCAGTCCATACCAACCTAGGTTCAGCGAAAATTATTAAACTCATACCCACACAAGCCAACAACACACGAGAATGTTGGTTGTTCTCAGTCAAATCTCTAGCTAAACGAAGTTCCATTGCACCACCATAACAACCTTGTTAGTAAAACATATAACGCTTTATGTCTGGGCTTAGGCCTAAAAGGATTGTGGGCTGATAGTCAGCACCGGGCATATCCTCACCACTTGAAGTGCAAAACATGAGATGAGTAATCTTGGATTTAGGCTGATCCCATTCCTTGATAGCCTTTGTTGCAGCCTCTTTTCCTGGCTTTGGTACTTCCACAACTAGAATGTCCTGTTTAGCATTCAATGATGGTGCCCCATACTCACAAAAACTTGGATTTTTCTTCATAATATCTTCTGTTAAATGCATGTGTCTTCTTAATCATACTTTTATCACCTGAAAAAACCATATAAAAACATATAAAAGACACTAACAATCTATTTATCTATTTATATATATTAAATATAATGCATCAAATATTATAACGATACATCATCAATTATAACTCTAAAATATGTCACATCAATTTCTTTGTATATGTGGACAATTTGTTCATTAAAAATAAAACAATCCAAAAAAAACATTTCATTTAGTTTGTAAACTCATTGACACATCATCAATCATCAATTGATATAATTATATTTTCTTTATGAAACTCTTTATTCTATTAATTGATATTAATAATAATAATAATATAATATTGTTCATATTCATATTCCAAAAATATTTAATAATAAAGATATTAATAAAATAAAGCACATAAAAATATTTAATTTCCTATTCCAGTTATAAATGGTATTTAATAAAACAAAATTGATATAATTATATTTTCTTTATAAAACTCTTCATTCTTTTAACTTTAATTTAAAAAGTAAAAAATAAAAATAAATTTTGTTTTAATAATCACTAAAATTATAAATAATATACTGCAATGATGATTATCTAAAAAAAAATAAAATAAATTCATTACAATGATAATTATATAAAAAATAAAAAATAAATTCATTAATAATTACTACAGAGAAAGAATTAAAAAAAAAGAAATAAAGTAAGAATAAAATTATTTACTAAATTATTCATATTTTTATATAAAATATTAATTACTTAGTTTTTAAAAATAATTAATACAAATCATTGTTTCAATAAAATAAAAAATAAAAAATACAAATCATAAATCATAAATATATCAATTATTTTAATAACTAATTATAACAAAAATATTTTTCACTTAGTGTATAAATATTATAAGAAGATTTTGTCTCGATTTTATTTAGTGACTAAATCATATATTTTATTTTATATAATTTTAAATTTAATTATTAAACATAATAAAAATATTTTTTTTCTTTATAAAACTCTTCATTCTTTTAACTTTAATTTAAAAAGTACAAAATAAAAATAAATTTTGTTTTAATAATCACTAAAATTATAAATAATACACTACAACGATGATTATATAAAAAATAAAAAATAAATTCATTACAATGATGATTATATAAAAAATAAAAAATAAATTCATTAATAATTACTATAGAGAAAGAATTAAAAAAAATAAATAAAGTAAAAATAAAATTATTTACTACATTATTCATATTTTTATATAAAATTTTAATTACTTAGTTTTTAAAAATAATTAATACAAATCATTGTTTCAATAAAATAAAAAATAAAAAATACAAATCATAAATCATAAATATATAAGTTATTTTAATAACTAATTATAATAAAAACATTTTTCATTTTGTGAATAAAAATTATAAGAAGATTTTGTCTCGATTTTATTTAGTGACTAAATCATATATTTTATTTTATATAATTTTAAATTTAATTATTAAACATAATAAAAATATTTTTCATTATATAAGTTAATAAAATAATTTTTAGAATTCAAATTAACAATTTTATTTTTAAAATTATTTTATTAAATGAATTTTTTTATGTATCATAATAAATAATAATAAAATAAATAAATAGTCATAAATACCTTAATCATTATTATTAGTTTTATGTATGATAACTGAGTTATAATTTATGAAAAATAATAATGATGCATTAGATTGTTCATATTCATATTCCAATTTAAAATATAAATTAATATAATAAAAAAAAAATATATAATAATAATAATAATAATGTTCATTTAAATAGAATAATAATAAAAATAATACTATTTATAAATTTCTTTATGAAAATATATTGTGACACTAAATATAAATTTCAAAGCCTGTTACATGTTACATTATAATTATAAAACTTAACTAAAATATTTATCAACTAATTCCAAACAATAAATTTATATCAATACTATCTTTGAGTTATAAATATATTTTATTGTGTTTTTATTCTACCATTGATATTAAATGCGTTACTAATTTATTGATGTCTCTTTAGTTGATCGGTTATACCTGAAAAGTCCATTCATTTCAATAACTCATAGAAAACCATCTAAATTCCCCAAATCTCTCAATAGTTTATTAGTATAAATAAAAAAATTTATCTCAAATTTTCTTTCACTTCTTATACTTTTTTTTTAATAAGCGAAAAATATAATCAAATTGGATACAAAAGGGTGTATCCAACCCATCTACAAAAAACCCTTATGCAACTACAAAAATTCACAAGGGGAGTTGGTCCAGTCATAGTAATTACAATGTATATCTCCCGTTAGTCCGTTTTCCTAACCACCACCAAGTATTCAAAATAATTCTCATCTCTATCAAATCAAAGTCCCACATTCGAGGATTGTAGAAAATGTCTAAACCTTCTCATCATTTGTCTGTAGTTAATTATTATTTTTGGTAAGAACTTTGTTCTACCCATGAAACTTTAGACGTAAGATGTCTATTTCTCTATTTTCATTAATTAAATATTTTTTATTATTATTAGTATTAGATTAGTAGTTTTATGACTATTGTGTTTACTAATATTTTTTATTTAATTCACATCGTAAGGATTTGCCCCTCAATATTGACAATTCAATAGTAAACCTACTCAATATTTGTCTCTATTGAAATCGTTGTTTATGAGAACCAAAGGAGTTGATGTTCTCCACCTCCTCAATCTTAAAAAAAATAAACACAGAGAAATTTAATCGTGTATACAATATGTATTTTTAATACACTTTAAAAACTGTATTGTAAATGGTCTAAATTAATGTGCAAGACCCTATTACGAAGCCTCGCAACATTTCATATCCATATAGATATAAAATTTATTAAGATATTTGATGAACAAAAACATTATTAAAAAGATTATTGAAGTTACTCTCTTCATATTTCTTCTATTTATTTTATTTGACTATTTAATTAATCTGTTATAAATTTCAATTTTATTTTATTTTATTGTACTAATCATTTTATTGCAATTATATATGTCAATACTTTCTACCAAAAAAAGAAGAACAATTTCTTCAAGTTTGATGTAGAATGTATTGAATATGACCTCAATTCTTTTGTCCAATGAATTATATAATATTAACAAATTTAATAATATATTACAAGCTCTAAAAAAATGAAAGAGTTAGACCTGCAAAAATATTCCCCCTCACTTCACGAATAACTCTAATTTATTTTTTCAATATCTTACATACATACTATATGTAAAATCACATCAATAACGAATTTGATTAATAAATATTATACCTAGACTTATTAATTGACGATTAAAAATATCTATGATAAAATATATATTTTCATTAAAGAGGAAATTATATATATGCACAATATTGATGATAACATTTTTATTTTAGATTGTATAATTTTAAACTCGAAAAAATTTCTAAATATCATGAGCAAAAGACAAAAGAAAAAAGCAGAAGAGCATGTTTTAAGATTTTTATATTTATAAACATTATAATCTTAATAAATTACAATTTCAAAACATTTAAGAAAACAAATATTTTAAAAATATATGAGAATAATTTTCACTTACTTTTTTCAAGTCTACCCACGCATCGTGCGGGTCAACATCTAGTGTATATTAAAATTAAACTCAAAATATATTGTAGACGTGTTACATATATGCCGAAGTTTTTATTTTTTATTTTTTTCTTTTTTACAAGCCATTATTATAAGAAAGTCTGAACACAAAATGTGTTCAAAACAAAGGAGTCCAGCTCAAATAGATACAAAAGTAAGATTTCCTACCAACTCTAATATAGCTACCTTTTTAAAGGATCCATACAGAAAGCAATAAAATCAGAGTTGAGGTAGCAAATAGCACCCACCCTAAACCACACCAAAGTTTTTCTTTGAGCTCCGTGTTGTGTTCATTTTAATACTTTTTTATTCTCAAATGTGACGAGATCATTTTGGTCTTTTAACAATAAATTGATTCATATTGTTTTCCTTAATTATTTCTTAACTCTTTAAAACAAATAATTTCAATTATTTTCATCTAATAAAAGACAAATTTAATGAAGATTTATGATTGTTTCTTATTTAAAAAAATTGACTAATTAAATGAAAAAATTAACATAATATATTTTGAAAAATTGAAGAATTAATACAGATTTTTTTTAAAAATAAAAGACCAAGATAAAACTAAAATTAACATATGATATTAAAATGAGCGCACTGCTATACGATACATATTTATAGGCACATTCGTGTCAATGTATAAATGGTTTCAATCCAAGTTGCCAACAATTATCAACTTCCTAACTAAGATTGGAACATGCTAATGATCTCCTTAATTCACTCTTTCTTTGTTAATAACTTTACACTCACAATTGCCCTTAATTGTAATTTACTAGTTCAAAATTCACCACCAATCATAAGTTATGTTTTGTCCACATGGAAACATTTTTTTCAACTGAATTTTCTTTCTCATTCCCGTCTTCATAAGCTGTACCATACTGAAATGTTATCATTATACCTTAGCTTCTCCTTTTTCTTCACTCTTCCTCATTTCATCACAACTTCCGAGAATACAACCACCCTTGACTTGTCATTTCTTCAGTCTTACTCATTTCTTCACTCTTCGAGGATTCATCAACTACGGTATGTTTACGTTGTTTTCCTGCATTTTCATGTTCAAGATCATACATCGTTATGAGTTACTCGTCTCTATGTTTATGTGGGTTATGTGTGGATAATATAAACTTGTAATGCTAAAGTTTTGATTTTTTTTTGATATCCAGTTGTTTAGAATTTTGAAATGAAATGTTGAAGAGAAAATGTGATTGAAAAACTCAAGTTTTATGTGGTTTGATAATGTGGTTTGATAACTGAGTTTAAGATTGGTGTTCATGCTGGTTTTAAAAAGTTGCTCTTTTAGGTCGACTTCATGCATCGTTGGTATATATTGGCGTTTCTGTTTTGTCGTAATCGTTCTTTCGTGAGTTAATGATGCGATACTCTTATTTTGAGCCTTATTTCAAATCTAGAAAGTAGAATCATGTCAGTGGATGAATCTGATATTATTCGAAGCAACGCCATGTGCTCCAAGAGTTTGAATCATGTCCCCTAGCGTATTTGGGAAACCTGCAAATTCCTAGGGGTAGATGCTGTTTCGGATGAAGACGATTGTGTTGAGATGGTTAATAATTTGAAGATTAGAGATAGTAAAGAGTATGCTGGTAAGAAGGCTGTTGAAAAAAAGGATTTATGATAGTGGTAACTTTCAATGTTCGAGGCTGCAATTCTTCTATCAAGAGGAGAAGAATTTGTCATACTTTATCAAAAGGTAAAGCTGATTTGATTCTTATTCAGGAATCCAAGATCCAATTGATGACTGATAAATTAGTTAAAAGTTTGTGGGGTGACTTTGGATTTGGTTGGTCTGCGGCTGGGTCTGAAGGAGCTTCGGGAGGAATCCTGACGATTTGGAGAAAGGATTCTTTCATTCCTATTTCTAGTTTCAAAGGTAAAGGCTTTCTTTGTTCTAACCTACTCTAGAGAGGTATTAATTTGTTCGTTGTCAATATTTACTCTCCCTGTGACTTGAGGGAAAAAAAGGATTCTTTGGTCAGACTTATTGTCCTTTAAACAAAGTTGTACATAGGGAAAGTGGTTATGTGGTGGAGATTTTAATGTTGTTAAGTCTTGTGATGAAAGGATATGTAGTGGTTTATCTAGTAGACGGGAATGTGAAGAGTTCAATTGGTTTATCAATAATTTGAATTTGGTGGACCTTTCTTTTGTGGGCAACAAGTTCTCTTGGTTCAATTCTAATGGAGGTAGTTGCAGTAAACTTGACAGATTCCTTATTGATGAGTTTCTAGTTGATAGGTGGGAGCTTAAAGCTCAATTTGTTGGGTCTCATGATGTTTCTGACCATCGGCCTATTTGGATTAAATCTGATTCTTCTAACTGGGGGCCAAAACCTTTTCGCTTCTTTAATTGTTGGCTTCAACATAAGGAGTTCTTGGATTTTGTTAAAACTCAATGGAACTCTGTTTCCTTTCAAGGTTCCCCTCCTTTTGTTTTTAAGGAAAAACTTAAGTTCTTAAAGTCTCGTTTGACATGGTGGAATCGCCAGGTGTTTGGGTGGATAGACCTTAAGTTGGATGATAGCGTGGAAGGCATAAATGGTATTGATTTGGAATTGGCTTATGCTGACTGCTCCTTGCCTGAAGAGGTGATTAAACTGAGGGCTAAGCTTCAGGAGGATTTTTGGAGTTCTCTTCGGATTAAGGAGGCCTTGATTGTTCAGAAATCTAGATCTAAATGGGTTATGGAAGGCGAAATCAATTCTCGGTTTTTTCATGCTTCTCTTAAAGCGAGAACCAGACTTAATGCTATAACGGCTTTGGTCAAACACAATAATTCCGTCGGTAGCTCGCACAAAACCTTGTTGTACTAACACTTCTTGTAACTTCGCATCTAACCCTTGTCCTTGTTGGATTTCTTCCCTAAGAGTAGAATTGATATTCAAATTTCCCATAATCACACCATTAAGAGTCCAAACAAAATGAAGATTTAGATCTCGAAATTTTTCTAATAAAGTATACTCTAGCATCATCAACTCGGCATTATGTAACACCTTCCTGCTCAATGCATCTGCCACTTTATTTGCTTTACCCGGATGGTATTTTAGCTCCAAGTCATAATCCTTCAAATACTCCATCCACCTCCTTTGACGCATGTTCAACTCTTTCTGATAAAAAAGGTACTTTAAGCTCTTGTGGTCGCTAAACATCTCAAAACGTACACCATACAAATAGTGACGCCACACTTTCAAAGTAAATACAACTGTCGCCAATTCTAAATCATGCGTTGGATAATTCTCTTCATGGACTTTCAACTGTCGAGAAGCATAAGCCACCACATGTCCATCTTGCATTAACACACCTCCTAATCCCTTCTTCGATGCATCACAAAATACCTCATACGACTTGCTAGGATCAGGAATAACCAAAACAGGAGTGGTCCTCAATCTTTCCTTCAAACCTATAAAACTTCTTTCACAAGCCGAATCCCACTCGTATGAACAATCCCTTCGAGTAAGTCTCGTCATGGGTAAAGCCAGTTGGGAAAAGCCTTTAATAAACCTTCTATAATAACCTGCTAACCCCAATAAACTCCTAACCTCTGCAACATTCTTCGGTCTCTCCCAATTAATCACCGCCTCAACTTTTGATGGATCAACCACCACACCTCCTTGATATATGACGTGACCAAGAAAATTTACCTCCGACATCCAAAATTCACACTTGCTTAGCTTGGCAAAAAGTTGTCTCTCTTGTAAGATGGATAAAACGATTCTTAGGTGTTCACCGTGCTCTTGAGAATCATGAGAATAGATACGAATGTCATCAATAAAAATCACCACAAATTCGTCCAAGTAAGGTTGAAATATACGATTCATATAATCCATGAAAACTGTCGGAGCATTTGTCACACCGAAAGGCATCACCAAAAATTCATAATGACCATAACGGGTTCTAAATGCAGTCTTCGGTACATCTGAACTCTTCACACGAATCTGATGATAACCCGACCGTAAATCAATCTTCGAGAACACACAGGCTCCTTTCAATTGATCTAACAGATCGTCTATCCTTGGTAATGGGTATTTATTCTTGATGGTGACCTTATTCAACTGGCGGTAATCAATACACAACCGCATCCCACCATCCTTCTTCTTTACCAATAACACTGGAGCTCCCCAGGGCGAAACACTTGGTCGAATAAAATGCTTAGCCATCAATTCTTCCAATTGATCCTTTAATTCTCTTAATTCAAGTGGTGCCATCCGATACGGAGAAACGGATATTGGAGCCGTTCTAGGTATCAGGTCAATAGAGAATTCCACTTCCCTCTCTGAAGGAAGAGAAGTAATATCCTCGGGGAAAACTTGGGGAAATTCACAGACTACCGGAATGTTCCACACCTGAAGGGTGTTACTCTCCTCTTTAGTAAGAACCAAAAGAACCGACTTTTCCTTTTCAAACAAGAAATTTATCATTCCAACCGTACCTTCTAAAATAGTTGTCAAAACATCCTTCGGAGTAGCTTCAGTAGATGGAATAATGATTAGCTTTTCTTCACACCCAATAAATACCGAATTAGCTGAAAGCCAATCCATTCCCAAAACAACATCCACTTTCTTAAGCGGTAAACAAATCAGATCAATCTAGAAAATTCTTCCATCCACGGATAAAACACAATACTCACACATTAATGGTGTTTCAACCATCTCATCCATGGCGGTAGTAACCACCATGGGTGGAGACAAAGGAACCGCTTGCAACCCAAGCCACTTTACACATTGCATCGATACGAAAGAGTGGGTGGCTCCACAATCAAATAAAACAAAGCAAGGATTTCTATTCACAAAACATGTACCAGCAATCAAAGAGTTGTCACCCTTTGCTTTCCTCGCATCCAAAGTATATGCTCGGCCGGTATTCCTCCCTTGTGCCTGATTCCTACTCTGAGGACAATCCCTCGCCAAGTGGCCCACTTTCTGAAACTGATAACACCTCACACCTTCGATACCACATCGTCCATGATGATTCCTACCACAAGTGCGACACACAGGAGGTGCGCTGATCCTAGAATTCTGAACCTGTTTTCCCATAAAAGTTTGTTGCCTTGGTCTAAATTGTTGATTCGATCTCCCACGATCACTTTGATTCACCCTATTTAACTCTCCTTCTGCTTGCACCTTCTTTAAGCTATGCTCCGCCACATAACACTGCCTTAACAATTCAGCATAGTTAGTGAATTCCCTCTGAGACACGCTATGTAAAATTTCAGCCCTCAAACCAAACAGAAATTGATCAATCTTCCACCTCTCATCAGGAGCATACATGGCCTGCCTAGAATAAGCAGCCATAACCTCGAACTTTTCTGCATAAGAAGCCACAGTCAAGTTGCCTTGTCTCAACTGTTGGAACTCGAATTCCTTCTGAGACCTTACGGAACTTGGAAAATACTTCTCCATAAAATTTATCTTAAACTGATCCCATACTTTCGGTACCTCTTGAATTGTCATTAAGGCTGAAGCGCTCTCCCACCACCTCATGGCAGGACCCTTCAACAAGTGAGAAGTGAAAACAACCTTATTTTCCTCACTGCACTGAACTATCAAGAAAATCTGCTCCATACCGGATATCCATTCATGAACCTTTACCGGATCTAACCCTCCCTGAAACTCCGGAGGATTCATACGAATGAAGTCCCTAAAGGTTCCCCCTGCAGCTTCGGGAACAACCATTAGAGGATGCAGGCCACCAGCCATTTGCTGTACCATTTGTTGCACAAACTGATTTTGTTGCTGCTGCATCTGTTGCATGA
Organism: Lathyrus tuberosus; assembly: GCA_022829125.1. NCBI lineage: Eukaryota > Viridiplantae > Streptophyta > Magnoliopsida > Fabales > Fabaceae > Lathyrus > Lathyrus tuberosus. The sequence goes on from JALAZF010000075.1 coordinate 16,199,968, forward strand.
ATTGATACAAAGGGGCATTCCCCTCGTCACCTGGTGGATTAGTCCCAGCTGGAGTGGTTCTCGGTCTACCCCGGTTGTTTCTGCGCCTGTCGGCCATGTTCCTAAATGTCATAGAGATAGGATTAAGTTGATCAGGCTCAATACCATAAATATATCACGTAAGACCAACGGCGACACAACGCATATGAAACGGAAGGAAAAAACTTATACTATTTCATGGCTAGGTCGAGGATACGACCTGCTCTGATACCAATTGTAACGCCCATATATATATATATACAGACATCAAAGCATATATTATACATGAATAATACGCTTGGTACTGAAATATACAAGTTCCTAGTAACACAGTATACATATAAATGCCCAAAAATCTAATACAACAACTATGGCATGTTATATATACAAGATGTTCCAAAAAAACACTAAGAACTAGATCAATACAATGATCTCAAAATAACGCCATAGCGGAAGCCATGCCATCCCAAAAGCTACGACCCGTAAGGAAAAGTCAAAGCACTTTGTCCTTACCCTTCGCCGAACCTGTAGTACCTGTGATGTAAACAACAACGTGGGGTGAGATACATCAATCTCAGTGAGTTCCCTATCTTATAGGTCCTCTCGGCTCTACAAGGTTCTAACAAACCTAACTCAAGTCAAAAGGAAGGGGGATGACTTTGAGTACACACACACACTATATGGAAACATGTTATGAGTTCATCAACTCACACTATCCCTAATCGGTAACCACACCAAGGAATCCCCTTTTCCCGTCTGCTTCTACGTCTAGAAGTCGACCCGAGTCATGGATCCTGGTAACCTACTTGACATACGAATGGATTCGGGTTCTACGGGCCATTAACCGTTATGAACCGTCACTTCACACGGGCCATTAACCGTCACAAGCATACGCTCCCAGAGCGCCATTCGTACTGCACGCGGGAATCAAACCTGCCAAGTAGTTGTGCACATGTTTCAGAGGAGCTCGAGACCCATGAAACGCACTTGCAAGATAACGGGTTACGATTACGTGATCACACTCACAAACGCGATCGTATTCGACGATCACAAGGCCATAACACCTTAACACAACCACAAAGGTTAACACACATGTTCCACACTAGTGTTTATTCATTCTATGACATTAGTATCTGACACAAGCCTCGTCACCGCACGTACGATCGTTGTCATTATGTCATTCCACACTTTCCGACATTGTTTACGGTAATAATCCTCACTCTACCTATTTCGTATTTTAACATGCATACATTCTCAAATAGGCTTAATCAACAAGAGAAAATAGGTGAAACATAAGTCAATTACATAATAGGAACCTATAAACAACATATCACATATCATTCCTTTCCTTCATTGCCTCTAAATAATTTGTCCTACATCATACCCCTAATTTCCACTTTTTATTGGGTAGAGGGTCGTCGTGGCATTGGAATATTCATACTTTCAAGTGGAATGCTTTTCAAAATAAAGGCATTGGGATATTCATACTTTCAAATGTTTTTTGGTCTAGATTTCTTTATTAGCTATCATGTATGTGTTATAGAAAAGTAAAAATTTGTTGTCTGAAATACCATCTATTTATTTTTATACCATTTTGACAAACATTTTGGATCATTATTTTTTATGAGTAGAATTTGGCAAATTGGAAATTCTTAAAAGGGTATGACTCTATCATGAACTCTTACTTTTATTTTGTAGGTGTCAGAGGAGTTCCCAGTGCCCCTATGTGTTGGCAATATATCAGTCTCAAGGATCTCATGAGGTTTATAATTTTGTCACTAACATTTACATACATTATTTTATCATTTGGCTCCTGGCATTATTTCTTTTTTATATTTATTTATTTACTTTTGGTCTGTCTCTGCACTTTGCAGCCATTTTGGATTTGAGGGTTTTTCTTTGAAGTTTCTACAAGTTATTAGCTGCCTAGTTTTCAAACTGTTTGATGTTCTTATCTTGTATTTATACTTTAAAGATGAGATCTCCTAGTCAGTACTATTCTCCAAGTAGCCAAAACAGAGCAGGACCATCAGGGATTATTGTATAACAAGAGGTAATGATTTTCCATTTTGGATTTCCAGATTTTTCTTTGAAGTTTCTATAAGTTGATAGTTGCCTAGTTTTCATGCTTTGTGGGATTTATTTCTTGTTCAAAACATATAAAAATCTGATCATGCTTTGTGGGAAATAATTGAGTAAAAAAACATATAGATTACTCCATGCTAATTTTCTGTCTAAATGCAATTAACTAAACTAAATTATATCTTGTTTGGAAAATTTGTCAAGGTGACTAATAGCAGATAAATATGCTTCAGTTTTAAATTATTCTCACATTTTGTGAGGACATGAAGGCATGATGATGCTTCAAAGTTCAAACTTCTAAGTCTAATAAAATGCAAAAACTATGAAAACTTGAACATTCTAATAAATTGTAAACCAAGCTTTAAATTGACAAAAGTACTTATTTAATATTTGTTAGGTTAACTAAGCATAAATTTGGTCACGCTGCATATTATGACACCTAATGATTACAACTATATAACAAGAATTAATTAATAAAACATTTTAAAGTGGTGTGACGTTTTATATATTAATTAATCATCACACGTCACTTATTATCAACTAACATAAAATTAACCTATATGTTTTTTAAAAAGATTATTGTTAGATTCGGCAAAGTCTTGTTGTGCAATGTTATAAACTAACAAATTTAAAGTTTTATTCTTTGTAAGACGTATACAAATATCAATTAAACATTTTTTGTTGTTAAGTTCCTAACATAAAATTTAACATCCCAGTAAGTTTATACTCCACTTGTTCCATCACAGTAAGTTCTTTCATCAGAAATAAAATTGATAGAATTTAACATCTTTCATAAATTAAACATTTTTTGTTGTTAAGTTCCTAACATAGTCAAACTTTTTGTAAGAATGTCCATCTAAAAAGTGGTTATCCAACATATTTTAGGCCTCACTACAACATAAATCTACAGAGCATCTCTGTCAATGACCAGACATTGTAAATCGATGCATCAATGTTTGCTACATCAAACAACAACAGAGGTACCATTGTTGATTCTGGAACAACTTTGGCATAATTTGCAGAAGAGGCTTATGATACTTTGTCAATACGGTGAGTTTCTTTAAACTAATTTCATGTTCTTCAATTTACCAATAACATTATGTTGCTTTAATGATTCATGTTTTACATAGCAATCACAACATGCTTTTTGCTGGTTGGAGGTTTCTCTAACATTGTCACTCGTGCACTTTTGCTGATGATGTGCTATAAAATAGATCATTATGAATCCTTTTTTTTTTCTCTAACTCCTTTCTTATTAGTGTCCTTAGTGTGGCTGATATTTTTCCTCAAGTAAGTATGAACTTTATTGGTGAAATGTCAATGGTTTTAAGACCACGGGACTACCTTATTTAGCAGAGTTTTGTTGTAAGTATTCAAGATTCAATTACTTTTTATTTTATTTTCTGAGGTCTGGTTTGAATTTTGTAATTTCCAAATATATTAATTTGAAGTGAGAGTGATTGAATTTGATAATTATTGAAGAATCACTTGTAATCTACTGATCTGATTTTGATTTTACTTGATTTCTAAAGCTTCCTAGTGTACCTCTCTGCGAAATGTTTTACATGATAACTTATTTTATTAAATAAATAATTTATTGGTAAATGATACTGCTGATATTATTCTCGATTACAACAAGCAAAATTTACAATTCCTATATAATTTAAATGAATAACTAAATAAGTATATCTTATAATAGAACTCTGTAATTTTCATAACTAGAATTAAAATACAAATTTCATCAATGTCATTGACAACATATTTCCTCTATATACTAGTTAAAACTTTACATATATTACTATTGATTTTAAATTAAATTTCATGATACACTATTCACATTTGAATTCCTATTTTGGTTCATATCTGCTTTTCTTTTGTTTATTCCTCAAATTTAAAAAGTTGTTACAATTTGCAGAATGTATTTTCATAAAGGCTTATGTTTTTGTGCCTATAGTCTGTTGGTAAACGCATTCAAATTCCTTTAATGACTGAGTTTTTTTATTTGTTAAATATCAATCCATTGAGTTTATCCTTTGAAATCAAAATTTGCAGGGGTCATTGGAACCTTGTAATATGTTACCGAATCACGTTGTATGTTGTTACTGGATTCTCTTAAAATGGCAAATCCATGGAAGCTTGAACTAGAGATACAAAGGTGTGCCTCATTCAACAATATCTACTTATTTTGATCAGACATTTGTGTCTTGTCAAAGTATTTATAATTTACCGGCTTTTATCTTCATTTGCAGATTTGTTCAAGACATTTATAAAGTAGGGGATAGGCAGAGACTAAGCTTCTAATTTCTCAAATCCCATTATTAGTGCCCAAGGTGATGATGACTCTTTTTTTGATTTTCACCTATGTGTAACCCAATCACCAAAGGTTAAAAGAAGACTAATTGCTATTGTATTGTAGGTGCCGCAACAAAAAGATGGTCCTGAATGTGGGAATTTCGCCCTTTATTTCAATGAATTGTTTTTGGAACTAGCACCTAATAATTTTAGCATAGAGGGGTACGCTTACTTTGTAAGTTTTTTCTTGAGCTATTTTTTAAAATTATTTATGAAATCACGTTTTTCAATTTAGTTTTGTTTGCTATTGGCATGATACGATGAAAAAAGATTTGTATACATTCGAAGAATTGGATCGGTTTTGTGAGAGTTTGACCCATTGAACTGGATGTCACTAAATTTTAGTAGATTGAGACTAATATACAATAATATACAACATTGTTGATTGTTTTACTTTATATGTATGGTAAGGTAGACTTTGTTCATAAAAGGAAGACATATCCAGTTCATTTATCCCGAAGAGAATAACTATCATAAGTATGTAGTTTCAACTTAATAGGAATGTCATTAGGACTCCTAAAATTGATGTTTATAGTACTAGTTTTGACTATAATTCTATTTATTCTCTTGTTCGTTAATTACACTTCGCTTTCAAACTTTCAAGATGCTTTACTATTGTGTTGTGTTAGATATGTTAGATATAATTAGATGTGCCGATTATGGATTATGGGTATTGGGTATCTTTTATTATTGTACTTGATAAACTTTTTGCGTGGAGATGCATTGAAATACATTAATGGACCGACTGAATCAAATGGTAACTCAACCCAACAGTCTGGATCTCAAAATATTATGGAGAACAAGTTGAATTTGACCCATTTATCTATATTTTGTGTGCATTCTTCTTCATTCTACTATGATTTTGCTGACACGCAGAAGATTTATAGACAAACACCTTCCCTAAGGGCGAGTATAGCCTTGTCAAATAGACTCGACCACATCTAGGAGAGAGAAAGAAGGTTCTATCGGTTAATAGACCTTCGAAAGAACCCACGAAAGCTTCTCAACTAGCCTTTTGGATCTCAAATCTAATGCCCAATGGAGATCCAAAAGGCAGACGCTAATGAGTGAAGTTGTGGAAACTTTAAATCCTCTTTCAAACCTAAAAGAAATGATAGATCTTCAATTATTAGTAAAATTATAAATAAAAAACAAAAAAAAAAATCAGTTTATATATGTGTAACTTAGATGTAGTTACATTAAATGTAATTTATAAATTTGTTTCTTCTATATTGTTAATTGTTAATGATATTATAATTTGTGTTTTTAGTTAATTTAATGATTAGTGGATTAGTAAGATATATAAAATATGTTTTTTTTCATTGTCTCATGGTTACAGTAATTAAATATAATTTTGAATGAAAAAATTATATAATTAATTTTTTAAAACTAATTTTGTTTCTTGAAATCAGTGATTATAAAAAAAATGAACTTATTGTATTTAGCTTGAGATTTGCTACGACTATATTGTAGCCATATTGTAGTTGTTTAGTTAAGAAACTAAAACTAAAGACTGATATTTTGCTACAATTCAGTTGTAGTTTAGCTAGGAACTGTAAAATATTAGCTAGAAATTTGCTTAGAAAATTTGGACTAGATAATTAGCCACCCAATCCATGCTACGACCTACATAGTAGTTAATCCCAAACTAATCTCAAGCTAACACTATTTGATAGAGATTAACTTCAAATTAACTACGGATTTTGTCATAGCTAATATCTATTTTTCTTGTAGTGACTCAGAGCAATGTTTGTTGAATTACAACTCTAACAAAACAAACAACCTTTATACATTTGATATGAAATTAAGCGCTATAGAGGTGCTCAAATAGAAACAAATAGAAAGACTCAAAGAACAAAATTTAACACTCAAAATATTCAACTCTAGCTCTTCTCTCTTCAAAGGTAGGAGTAGGCCTCTTAAAATAGCAAACCATCTTCTGAGATTTTTTCCATTGGGCATTAGATTTGAGAACGACCAGATTTGATTTAGATGCAAATTTGATTTTCTTTTCAAAAACACAAAAATTTGATTTGATTTGCTCTTCATTCATATTAAATCTTCATTTAATTTGATTTGGATTTGGACAATCTTTTATCAAATCTTTATTTAAAATATCTTTGCTAAAAGATACAATTCCAAAACAACAAATCTATTTGGAAACAATCAGATTCACGCTCCGAATAACTCACAAACTTTAGCTTGCAGACTGAGGCCAGATGTTGCACACATGCCAGAATATCGTATCCCAAATGTTGCATCTTCACCAAAAATACATCTTGTATTACATATATTGTTTTACCTAATGCAGTCAATCAAAAGGAACAACAAACTACTAGAAATTAATGATAAAATATATGTGAAAAGTAATAAAAATACAATTGATCAATTCCTCCATATTCTTGAATTGTTGCTTGTTCTCGAACAATTAAGAATAAAATGCACGCAAACAGAAAACAAAAATCACTTATCTATATAGTAGAATATTAATGAAAGATTGTCTGTAAATCCTACCTTAACTAGAAAAGTCGATAATACTAGGTTGGTCGTCATCACTAGACATATAACCCTAGCATTCATAGTTGTGTGTGTAAGTTTCTAGTAGTTATTACCACTTAGAATAGAAAAAAAACAATATTAATAAAACACTTATACTTCAACCTAAGTTAAAAGTTCTTGTGCATTCGATCAACTAGTCATAATTTAAAAAAAAAAAAAATGGGCATTCGATCAACTTATCACTTTTTTTTATTAAATGCAAAATAATTTATTATAAGAATTTATACTAAGCATAATATGTGCAAAGGATTAAAAAAAATATATTACAATTGTAAATCAAGCTGCTAAAACAAATAGCAGAATAAAATCCACCCAATTGAAACTAAAGCAACACCAATGCAAACATTAAAAATGCAATAAACTCCAATTGTTCACAACTAAACCAATAAAATTTTACTAAAACTAAAGCATTGCCAATCCTAATCAATTCTCCGAAGCTGTACCACAATTGTGTATGACCTAGTTAATGCATTTAAGATGTCATTGGATGCATTTAGTTAGGTTGTTACAATTGTGTCAAATAAAATTTTTGAGATTGAATTCAGCTCTAAAAGTTACTCCCTCCATTCCTTTACAAGTGTCACTTTTGAAATAATTTTTTGTTCCATTTTAATTGTCACTTGCAAAGTTCAAGGTAGTCTTAAATGCATTTTTGTCAAAATTACCCATAGGTAATTATTAGAGAGAGAGAATTAAGGGTATTATAGATAAAAAAATAATTATTATATGAAAAGTAAAAATATTAATTAGTTTTTTTGATATGCGTAAAAAATAAAAATGTAACACTTAAAAAAGAACGGAGGTTAGTAGTTGATAACAAGCTTGAATATAAACACTTTGTTTGACCGTAATATTCATTATGAATGGTTGAAATACATAATCAATCTTCAATGTTGAAGTACCTCTCAAATTACTTTCAATTCATTACTCTTTCACATTCAGATTCATTCTAAGAATCTAGTTTTTGGTCAAGCTTGTAGTTGTTTGTAAGAAAGAGATGACATGGTTTCGCGATGACAAGGGAGGATTTATCAGAGCTTCCTTTCACGGTTAAAACTCTAAAGGTGGAAGAGGATCGACGAGTTGTTACCGTCGTATGGTGGGTAGCAATTTGGATTATTTGGACGATGTGTAATGGTGTCTTATTCAAAGGGAGAATTTCAAATTAGTGGAAGAGGATCGGAGAGTTGTTACCATCAGATGGTTGGTAGCAATTTGGATTATTTGGACGATGCGTAATGGTGTCTTATTCAAAGGGAGAATTCCAAATTTTAAGGAGTGTTGGATGAAAATTAAGGTCATATTGTAATTTTAAGGAGTGTTCAAAAGACCTAATTGAAGCCAGGTTTCTTTTGAAAGCATACTACAGCAAGGTTGCGTAAACTGACTCCTATGTTTGTTGCCAATCATTTGCTTTGATGTCTTACCTTTGCTTTATCTTTCATCTTTGCATGTCTTAACCGCCGTGTTTTGACAAGTGTTTCATTTTGCTTTACATCAATAACATCATTCCAAAAATGATTTTTGATTTCAAAATTGCATGAGCTTTGCATTAGAATTACCATGCTTGTTTGAATAATCTTATTTGCAAACAAACTTTCCTCATCAAGAATTTTCAAACAGTTGAGAAACTTGGCCAGTGATCTTATCAGGGGCACATTACATCCAGATCCTGTTGTGAATCAGATTTGTTGCTCAGTGCAAGTTAATCTCAGATTTGGTCAACCAGAAGATCTCTTTCAAGATTCATACCGAGTTTGGCCTTCTCAACAATCATCTCAAGAACTGAAGCCATGATCAGTTCATTCATCCCCAATAACTGAAGCTATGATCAGTTTATCCTCAGCAATCATCTCAAGAATTGAAGCCATGATCAGTTCATCCCCTGCAGCAGTCAAACTGAAGTTATGATCAGTCTACATTCATCAGTCAATCAGTCTGGGGCAATCTTCTTCAAGAATCCTCAAAAGACCATCAGCTCGATACAATTCATAAGTGTGACAGAGATGTGTTCAACATCTTCTATCCCCAGCAGAGTCACCAGAAGTTTCAACAATCACAGTCCTCTGAGGTGGTTCACCTCTAGCAATCAGAACTTGCAACATTTCTGTGAGCTTGGTCATGCCGGCCTTCAACTCATCAATTTCCATTCTGACTTCGGCGTTATGTTGTTCTTGGTTTTCCATTCTCAATCTGACTGCAGCTCTAGTTCCGTAGTTGTGTTGAGGAAACAGGTTGACGGTGAACAGATAACTGGAGAAGAAAACAGTTGAAGTGAGTTTCTGAGACAACCGGGAAGAAATGCATATGTATGCTCATGGATGCAAGAGTGCATGGATGCAATAACCACAAACAAGACCACTCAAAGCACACGGGTTCAAAGGTTCGCTCTGAAGAGAACACCGGAATACCAGGTTGATAAGTTCACACTGATAAGAAATCCAAAGTACCGGGCATGTTGGAAGTCAGGGTTTCCTGCAAACCTGTAAACACCCGTCCATTCTCACATGTGGGTACTAAAAAACCGGGATCCTCAATTTCAGATTCTCGATTTGAGAAGCAATAATACATTCATCCCTCGGGGTACAATACTATCGCCAAACAAAGAGGTCGTCCACTGATTCCCCCAAGAAAAAGGAGGGGTCATCCTAACAGGTCATCCAGACTTAGCAGCTCTTCCAGATAGCTCTACCATAGTGGGAAATCCACAACGCATAATTCTCTAGAGAGAACCACATCCAGATTGTGTTTCATATTCCCTCCTCGGACCGAGATGGAACGCGAGAGGATATGAAACACGCTAATCATAAGTGCACTCAGGCCTGGGTATTGGGCCTATCTCTCAGAATATCCCAACCAGAACAGACAGATAACAAGCAAGTCAGACAAAAAGCAGTAAATAAATCAAAGTAGGCTAAACCCCTTAAAGGATGGACCAGCAAAGGGTCAATCTTTCCCGAGCAGAGTCGCCACTTTTCTGTAGCGGCAAAATTGTGAGTATAAGCTATTGATTAACTTAACTCGAAAAGCAAGAGTCGCCACCACACTTTTATTTTATCCAAAAAGGAAAGGTAAAAGAGCGAACAAAACCTACACAAGCTCTACAACGAGAACAAGTGAAGAGAGTCCGGGTTCGGGGGTTGGTTACGCAATGGGAAGGTGTTAGCACCCAAAACGTCTATAATACTCTATAGGAGCCCTTTGAAATATCTATCTCTTTTGGTCTGAAAAATTTTGCTTGAAAAAGTGATTGAGGAGATGAGAGGAGAATTATTTTTTAATATTTTTGTGTTTGGAGAGACTTGTCGTCTCATGCCTACGTACCCACGATGTGCAATGTAGGATCAAAACCCCGTAGTTCGTGGTACAAAGAATGAAATTTGTTTGTTTTGGTTAATTTTAAATGTAAAGACAAGTCGTCATTTCCAAGCGAATAATTCCGCTTAAAGAAATGAATCATGTCTAAACTTATGAAAAAAGTTAAAGGAAAGAGTGCACGAGGACACAAAAGAGAGTGATTAGTTTGATGTTTTTTAAGTCTTTTGAAAAAGGTGTCAATATGCTTATGTAGTTTAGCATTTGATTAATAAATGAAAGGAAAAGAGTAAAATCACTTGACAAAGTCAAGGTTTGTTTATGAAAGAGGTGATAGTTTGAAATCAAGAAATTTTGAAAAAACAGAGAGAGTTTTGAAAATTGAAGAATGGGGTAGAGAAGAAGAGACTATCCTAAAGCATAAAGTAAAAGCTAAGGAAGAGAATAGCCTAACCACACAAGTAAGCTCCAAATCTTTGAACCATAATTCCGAAGCAAAGGGAGAAAGGTCCTAGGTCTAAGTCCAAGGTCTAGATGCAAAACTCCATGTCCATTGCAAAGGATAGTAACCATAGTCCAAGATTAGAAGCACAAGTTTTTTAGAGGTTTTAGCCTTTATTAATGTTTTTGGTCCAAGTGGACAAAGAGAAAAAGGCATAAGCATAAACATGTGTCCAACGGACAAAGGGAAAATTGCGGAAGCATAAACATGATATGAAATGATAAAATGAGGCATAAAAGTAAAAGAGATAGGGTGCGAGAAGTAATTGTAAAGAAGTTAGTACAATAGTAAATGTTAGTAAGTTAGTAATTAGTAGTTAAAGTTAGTGATCAATTATAATTGAATATTTGCACTTAGGTCAAGATTAATGAGAACTCATTAGAGGATTGATAAGACCAAAGCCTCCTAACAACAAGTTCCATAAGTTTTGAACCAAAAGACAAATAATCAACTATTTTTTATATTTATTCTGAGGCGGGACAAATTTTGGTCTATGTTAAGCGCACGCCGAGTAATTTGTTCGAGCAATTACCCTACGAATGAGGCCGGCCATGAGATATATGTGTTAATGCACGCGAGATAAACGATATAGGGATCGTTATCCTAAAGCGGTGCCACACGAAAAGAAAAGGTGGAAATGATCTTGTCTCGATCGAAATTTCACGATCACTTCGACTTTCATCGATCAAATAAAAAAAGATGAAGAAAAGTGGATCTAAAAAAATTATGATCCACACACAATCAATTAAAAAAAGAAAAATGCAAGAAAATTAAAAAAGAACAAAAAAACAAAATGAGATGGAGGTGAGATTGGAATAGTGGTGGTGGCAGTAGCGCACGGGCCAGGCCCAAATACTACATAGTTTTTTTTTGTTTCTAAAATAAAAAGAAGTTGAAAACAAATGTGACAAAAAATCAGTAAAAGAAAAAAAGAAAAAAAAGCAAGTGGTATCTTCTTCTTCTACATTTCAACGAACACTATTCACCACCACCATGCCAACACCTCAAAACTCCACCAAATCGGAAGCGGCGGGACACGAAATTAGCACGGTTTCGATCAGAAATGAAAGCTCTACACAATGGTATAATCGGTTTCAAGAATCGTTACCGACGGATACGACTCAAAATTACCGAAAAAAAGCTTCAATCTACCTTCAAAGCGGTGAGTAAGTAGCAAATGATCTTCCTCCTTATTCTTCCTTTGATTCTAGCTTGAATTTGTTGAAATGTGAAATGGAATTGTTGCGGATTTGTTGATATTGATGGTGTATGTGCGCCGCGGTTGTTGATGTTTGTGTTGAAATGTGGTTGTTGAATGAATTGGTTTATTGAATGAAATTGGTGAAGGAAAATTGAAGAAGTGATAGATTGGAATTGAAGAAAACTAATTGAAGCTTGGTTTATTGGAGATTATGAAAAATTGTTGAAGGAAGGTTGATGAATTTGGAAGGTGAAGGTTGAGTATGGATTTTGGCAGAATTTTTAGGGCTGTCCAAGCTTGAATTATTGAGTGAATGAAGGTGGTATTTATAGAATGAATAGGTGAATTGTTGCTGCCATTTTGTGTTAATTATTTCCGCGTTTTGGTGATGTGCAGTACGTGACGTTTTTGCGTGGGTTTTGATGTGAACGGCTTGGTTCGTGTGATGATGGCTTGGTTCGTGTGAAGAATGGCGTGTGAAGCTGCTGAATGGTTGGCTTGGCGTTGGCGGAAGTACACGGCTTGTAGTTGTGAAGTTTGGAGCTGGGAATTGTTTGGATCCATTTGGCTTACGTGAGGATGGTGTGGCTGATGAAAAAGAAAGAAAAATAGCAGCAAGTTGGTCATTGACTCCAAGGCCCCTTTTTTTCGTACAGAAAGAAACTCCAACTTCTAGGCTCAAAGGGGTTGACAAGGGATTAACTTCCTTATTTCTCCAGTGTTTGGAAGTTTCAACAATCACAGTCCTCTGAGGTGGTTCACCTCTAGCAATCAGAACTTGCAGCATTTCTGTGAGCTTGGTCATGCCGGCCTTCAACTCATCAATTTCCATTCTGACTTCGGCGTTATGTTGTTCTTGGTTTTCCATTCTCAATCTGACTGCAGCTCTAGTTCCGTAGCTGTGTTGAGGAAACAACTTGACGATGAACAAATAGCTGGAGAAGAAGACAGTTGAAGTGAGTTTCTGAGACAACCGGGAAGAAATGCATATGTATGCTCATGGATGCAAGAGTGCATGGATGCAACAACCACAAACAAGACCACTCAAAGCACACGGGTTCAAAGGTTTGCTCTGAAGAGAACACCGGAATACCAGGTTGATAAGTTCACACTGATAAGAAATCCAAAGTACCGGGCATGTTGGAAGTCAGGGTTTCCTGCAAACCTGTAAACACCCGCCCATTCTCACATGTGGGTACTAAAAAACCGGGATCCTCAATTTCATATTCTCGATTTGAGAAGCAATAGTACATTCATCCCTCGGGGTACAATACTATCGCCAAACAAAGAGGTCGTCCACTGATTCCCCCAAAAAAAAGGAGGGGTCATCCTAACAGGTCATCCAGACTTAGCAGCTCTTCCAGATAGCTCTACCATCGTGGGAAATCCATAACGCAGAATTCTCTAGAGAGAACCACATCCAGAATGTGTTTTATATTCCCTCCTCGGACCGAGATGGAACGCGAGAGGATATGAAACACGCTAATCATAAGTGCACTCAGGCCTGGGTATTGGGCCTATCTCTCAGAATATCCCAACCAGAACAGACAGATAACAAGCAAGTCAGACAAAAAGCAGTAAATAAATCAAAGTAGGCTAAACCCCTTAAAGGATGGACCAGCAAGAGGTCAATCTTTCCCCAGCAGAGTCGCCACTTTTCTGTAGCGGCAAAATCGTGAGTATAAGCTATTGATTAACTTAACTCGAAAAGCAAGAGTCGCCACCGCACTTTTATTTTATCCAAAAAGGAAAGGAAAAAGAGCGAACAAAACCTACACAAGCTCTACAACGAGAACAAGTGAAGGGAGTCCGGGTTCGGGGGTTGGTTACGCAATGGGAAGGTGTTAGCACCCAAAACGTCTATAGTACTCTATAGGAGCCCTTTGAAATATCTATCGCTTTTGGTCTGAAAAATTTTGCTTGAAAAAGTGATTGAGGAGATGAGAGGAGAATTATTTTTTAATATTTTTGTGTTTGGAGAGACTTGTCGTCTCATGCCTACGTACCCACGATGTGCAATGTAGGATCAAAACCCCGTAGTTCGTGGTACAAAGAATAAAATTTGTTTGTTTTGGTTGTTTTTAAATGTAAAGACAAGTCGTCATTTCCAAGCGAATAATTTCGCTTAAAGAAATGAATCATGTCTAAACTTATGAAAAAAGTTAAAGGAAAGAGTGCACGAGGGCACAAAAGAGAGTGATGAGTTTGATGTTTTTTAAGTCTTTTGAAAAAGGTGTCAATATGCTTATGTAGTTTAGCATTTGATTAATAAATGAAAGGAAAAGAGTAAAATCACTTGACAAAGTCAAGGTTTATTTATGAAAGAGGTGATAGTTTGAAATCAAGAAGTTTTGAAAAAAGAGAGAGAGTTTTGAAAATTGAAGAATGGGGTAGAGAAGAAGAGACTATCCTAAAGCATAAAGTAAAATCTAAGGAAGAGAATAGCCTAACCACACAAGTAAGCTCCAAATCTTTGAACCATAATTCCGAAGCAAAGGGAGAAAGGTCCTAGGTCTAAGACCAAGGTCTAGATGCAAAACTCCATGTCCATTGCAAAGGATAATAACCATAGTCCAAGATTAGAAGCACAAGTTTTTTAGAGGTTTTAGCCTTTATTAATGTTTTTGGTCCAAGTGGACAAAGAGAAAAAGGCATAAGCATAAACATGTGTCCAACGGACAAAGGGAAAATTGCGGAAGCATAAACATGATATGAAATGATAAAATGAGGCATAAAAGTAAAAGTGATAGGGTGCGAGAAGTAATTGTAAAGAAGAACCTTTTATCCAATGCCATTCTTGGATAATTCTGATATATTTTCCAGAACTTTTCTCACTACATTCAATGCCATTCTTAGATGTTGTGATTTCTTCTGTCCAATGCCATTCTTGGATATGATTTCCTCAACAGAGTCCAATGCCACTCTTGGACACCTTTTCCCCAGCTAAGTCCAATGCCATTCTTGGATATCTTTTCCTCAGCTGAGTCCAATGCTATTCTTGGATGTCTCTGATGCTTGTCGTTGCCTCATTCAATGCCATTCTTGAATGTTGCAGTGCCTTTATCCAATGCCATTCTTGGATATCTTACCCAACAGAGTGTTTTTCACCTCCATCCAATGCTATTCTTGGATGACGCTGCTGTTTTTACCAGAAACTTTCTTGTTGTTGTCCAATGCCATTCTTGGACGTCTTTTGGCATACCTTTTGTCTCGTTCGTAGTTTCTATCCAATGCTATTCTTGGATGTTACTACTTGTCTTCCCAGAGTCTTGTCCCTCTCTTTCCAACTATTGATGGATGCTTCTCGTCACCTTGACAGATCTCCAGAAATAGCTTGTGTTCCCTGGCGTGTCTTTTCACGTTTTTTCTCTCAATTTACCTTATACCCTTTGTTTCAAGCTTCCCCACAGTCTGTTTCATTCTTTGCATTCATATCATCTTGTGACATCTTACGGCTAAAAATTCGGTTTTCTGTATTTAAGTATCTTCAATCTTGTCGAGACGAAGTTTTCAACCTTCATATCTCCTGATTGAAGAAACTTAAATAGGGGCAGCTGTAAGACCCTAATTTTTACCCCTAAGATTTCACATTTCATTTGCATATCATACCACAAACAAGATCACAATCTTTGTTTCCCCTGAGCATCTGTATATTATTCTTACTTGCTTCTGTTTATCTAACCTCTAACAAAAATACCAAAAATATGTTGCCGTTTGCTTGTTTCTCTCTGTGTGTGTTGTGCAGGTTTGTCAAAGACAAGGGCCTAATTTCAAGTCACATGTGGTTGTTCAAAAGCAAGATGTCTTGTGATTGAGATTCTTCAGTTTATCAAGCAGTGGCTCGTACGAGTTTTGGGTTCAGAAAGTCAGATTCAAATGGCTATTGTTCAGTGGTGGCTGTGTGCACTTTATCAGAGGCTTGTGAAAAAAAAAGTCAAGTTTGGTTTTGGTCTAAAAAAAAAGAGACTTGCTATCCATTATCCACATCTTTTAACCAAATTTTCCATATTCCACTTTTTGCTATCTAAACCATTTTTTTTCCCTAATCCATTTCCTAAACCAAATATCCACATTTATCATTTCACATTTCAAATATCCAAATTCAACTATCCATTCCTTAAACCATTTCTATTAACCATTTTGTTTCTAAACCATTTTTATCCTTTCAAAAACCAAAATCCATCAAGAATTCATTACAAAAAATACCTAAGGCCCATTTTCCATTTTTCTATTCACACCTCCTATACCAATCAAAGGCCCATTTACACTAAAAAAAATTACAAAAGAATTGCCACAAAAAAAAGGGCCTTGGAGTCAATGACCAACTTGCTGCTATTTTTATTTCTTTTTCATCAGCCACACCATCCTCACGTAAGCCAAACGGATCCAAACAATTCCCAGCTCCAAACTTCACAACTACAAGCCGTGTACTTCCGCCAACGCCAAGCCAACCATTCAGCAGCTTCACACGCCATTCTTCACAGGAACCAAGCCATCATCACACGAACCAAGCCGTTCACATCAACACCCATGCAAAAATGTCACGTACTGCACATCACCAAAACGCGGAAATAATTAACACAAAACGGCAGCAACAATTCACCTCTTCATTCTATAAATACCACCTTCATTCACTCAATAATTCAAGCTTGGACAGCCCCAAAAATTCTGCCAAAATCCTTACTCAACCTTCACCTTCCAAATTCATCACCCTTCCTTCAACAATTTTTCATAATCTCCAATAAACCAAGCTTCAATTAGTTTTCTGCAATTCCAATCTATCACTTCTTCAATTTTCCTTCACCAATTTCATTCAATAAACCAATTCATTCAACAACCACATTTCAACACAAACATCAACAACCGCAGCGCACATACACCATCAATATCAACAAATCCGCAACAATTCCATTTCACATTTCAACAAACTCAAGCTAGAATCAAAGGAAGAATAAGGAGGAAGATCATTTGCTACTTACTCACCGCTTTGAAGGTAGATTGAAGCTTTTTTTCGGTAATTTCGAGTCGTATCCGTCGGTAACGATTCTTGAAACCGATTATACCATTGTGTAGAGCTTTCATTTCCGATCGAAACCGTGCTAATTTCGTGTCCCGCCTCTTCCGATTTGGTGGAGTTTTGAGGTGTTGGCATGGTGGTGGTGAATAGTGTTCGTTGAAATGTAGAAGAAGAAGATACCACTTGCTTTTTTTTCTTTTACTGATTTTTTGTCACATTTGTTTTCAACTTCTTTTTATTTTAGAAAAAAAAAACTATGTAGTATTTGGGCCTAGCCCGTGCGCTACTGCCACCACCACTATTCCAATCTCACCTCCATCTCATTTTGTTTTTTTGTTCTTTTTTAATTTTCTTGCATTTTTGTTTTTTTAATTAATTGTGTGTGGATCATAATTTTTATAGATCCACTTTTCTTCATCTTTTTTTATTTGATCGATGAAAGTCGAAGTGATCGTGAAATTTCTTTGTTGAATTTCGATCGAGACGAGATCATTTCCACCTTTTCTTTTCGTGTGGCACCGCTTTAGGATAACGATCCCTATATCGTTTATCTCGCGTGCATTAACACATATATCTCATGGTCGGCCTCATTCGTAGGGTAATTGCTCGAACAAATTACTCGGCGTGCGCTTAACATAGACCAAAATTTGTCCCGCCTCGGAATAAATATCAAAAATAGTTGATTATTTGTCTTTTGGTTCAAAACTTATGGAACTTGTTGTTAGGAGGCTTTGGTCTTATCAATCCTCTAATGAGTTCTCACTACAACAGATAAGACCTTAGACAGCGCTTTTTTTGCCCTTAGACAGCGCTTTGGGTAATACCAAAAGCGCTGTCTAAAGGGGGTATATTTAATGAAAAGCGCTGTCTATGGTACCTTTAGACAGCGCTTTTTGACATTATAAGGTATACCTTAGACAGCGCTTTTGGGAAAAGCGCTTTCTAAGGTCCACCTTAGACAGCGCTTTTGTCAAAAGCGCTTTCTAATCCCCACCTTAGACAACGCTTTCACCAAAAGCGCTGTCTAAGGTATACGAAAAATTTTATATAAATTTTTTTAAACCACAATTTTTACCATGTTTTTTCAACCAGAATTTGACCTGTTTTTCAACCAGCAATTTTTTTTAGAAAAATACCACAATTTGGAGATTCAAATCAATCCAATTTATCCTATTTAAATGTACCAATTTACACCAAAATTATAGATCGAAAACAATTGGCAATTCAAACCAATATATATATTTAAAATTACAAACCAAAATTATATATACACCTATTTATAATTACAAATCATTACATTTTTTCTACAAATGCACATATTACTTATACTAGTACTTTTGCATCCAACCAAAGCATTGCTTCAAATCTACATTATAGGTCCTGAAAACACAAAGATTGTAATTCAATTAAAAGAATACATAAACAAAGTTACACATATTTAAATTCTCATCAATTAAAGTAAGAGTACAATATTATACCTTGTAAAATTCCGAGCTCCATAATGTATTGACACCAATCCTCTTTAATTTCATCCAATTGAGAAATTGAGTAATGAGCACACTTGCATTCTTCAAAGTACTACATAATAATATAACATAGTTTGATTTAGTTTTAACTATTTCATTAGACATGAGAGATATGTGTTAATACATAAATAAACAAACAAATAAATATACACATGCATATTTAGAACAATCTCACTTATGTGTCAATACACTTCTTCAAACCTCCCCTAAAATTACACGGAAACATATGTTTTAAAGAAAAATTAATAATTAATAATAATAATAATAATAATACTAATAATTATAATTATAACTTTAAAACAAAATAAAATAACAATAGTACAATTATTAAATTTGTAGCAGTATCCTGCACCAAAAATAGTTAAGTGTTAATGATGTAAAACCAGTATGTTGTAAAACCAGTATGATATAAAGCTGGAGATTAAAGGCTGTAGATTAAAGTCAGGATGTAAAACTAGAAAATTATAGTTCCAAACAAACATCAAATAACAAACAAACCTTAATATTTATACTATTCTCAATTCTTTCTATACAAACTATACAAACCTGTTATACCTTAGAAATGAGAAACTAATAATTTGCAGTGCAAGCCATCACTATAATTTTAAAATGTAACTAATAACTTTGGTAATGTTTCCTTTCATAAAGAAAAGATCTTGTGATGCGTTTAGTTTTCACAGTAGCAACATTTCTCAGCATATTAATATGCTCAATAACAAAAACCAGTGGGGATAAAACCAAATTGCAACCATAAACGAACATGAAAAATTTGATAGTAAAACAACATAATCAGATCGAAAATAGCATTTAGTCGAAGCAACATACACACCATAAGATTCTAACAGCACACACAATATTCACAGACACATAATCAGTGTGCGAAAATTAACAAAATAGAAGAACTCAAAACGCGATACAATTTTATAATCGTTACCAATTTGCCGAATTAGAGACACAATTCAAAAATTCAGCAGCAGCCTACCGTTACTATGTTCGTCGAACCAGCATGCTTCGTAGTGTTCCAAATGCGCACAAAATCACACTTAAACCTGCACAGATAATGGACAGCACCGACACAGCATAGGGAAAATAAGTTTTGCGAGTTTGAAACTGACAAAACAAAGTATAACAACCTTATTTGTATCATATTTGCACTTTCTCTGATGTGTTTCTGATTTCTTTTAATTCTTGTTCCTACAACATCAACTGTAAATAGTGTTGAAAGCAAAATGTTTGAAATGCAAACACTTTAGTAATGCTTTTCAAATAACATAATCAATGTATTTGAGTGATGCAAATTCGAGAACATGAGTGATGCAAATTCAAATAACACACGCTCAGTTAGAAGCATGTTTTGCAAGGTATGATGCCATCCATTACCTGCTACTGGACTTGAGGCATGATTCATCACATCTCTATTTGAAACAACCTCTTCTGAAAATGTGGATCCAGAGTTATTGTTGTCCACAAGAAGGAAGTGCAGTGCTTGTAGCAGTATCCTGCACCAAAGATAGTTAAGTGTTAATGATGTAAAATCAGTATGTTGTAAAACCAGTATGATATAAAGCTGGAGATTAAAGTCAGTATGTAAAACCAGAAAATTATAGTTCCAAACAAACATCAAATAACAGACAAACCTTAATATTTATACTATTCTGAATTCTTTCTATACAAACTATACAAACCTGTTATACCTTAGAAATGAGAAACTAATAATTTGCAATGCAAGCCATCACTATAATTTAAAAATGTAACTAATAACTTTGGTAATGTTTCCTTTCATAAAGAAAAGACCTTGTGATGCGTTTTGTTTTCACAGTAGCAACATTTCTCAGCATATTAATATGCTCAATAACAAAAACCAGTGGGGATAAAACCAAATTGCAACCATAAACGAACATGAAAAATTTGATAGTAAAACAACATAATCAGATCGAAAATAGCATTTAGTCGAAGCAACATACACACCACAAGATTTTAACAGCACACACAATATTCATAGACGCATAATCAGTGTGCGAAAATTAACAAAATAGAAGAACTCAAAACAAAATACAATTTTATAATCGTTGCCAATTTGCCGAATTAGAGACACAATTCAACAATTCAGCAGCAGCCTACCGTTATTATGTTCGTCGAACCGGTATGCTTCGTAGTGTTCCAAATGCGCACAAAATCACACTTAAACCTGCACAGATAATGGACAACACCCACACAGCATAGGGAAAATAAATTTTGCAAGTTTGAAACTAACAAAACAAAGTATAACATCAGTAATAACCAAGTCAAAGTTATTTTTGTTTCTCCTCAACATTGTCAGCGCATCTATTGCATTTGTAGATGTAGTAACTGGAAAAACAACCACAAAATCAAACATTTGATTCCACAAAACTAAACTCTATTAGTAACTTAAAAAAAATAAAGATCACAACTTTTTAAATTTTTTAAAAATCACAAGTTGTAAGAACATTAGAAATATTCAAAACTTAGTGCTTCAGATCCATACCTCAAGTCCCCTTTTTAACCAAGATCCACCACAGATTTACCACTGCGATATCGCAGAAAGCTGTAAAATTGACGAAAACACCGCCACCATCATCCCTCGTTCCTGCAACACCAACACTGTGAAATCAAAACAAAAGAGTATAAACCCTAAAAAAAGTTAAAAACTTAAACTATCGATAGTGGAAGACGGTTGACAGCAACATGCAACGACGACAACAACGAACGACGGCACGATGGAGGACGGTTGACGGTGAAGGTTTGAGTTCGCAAGGGTTTTGAGCTCAGTTCGCATGCAGGGGAGAAGAAAGAGCGGAAATATGAAAATGAATACTGACTATTCATATATTTTAATTTAATTAGACCTTAGACAACACTTTTCATAAAAGCGCTTTCTAAGGTGGACCTTAGACAGCGCTTTTAAAAGCACTTTCTAAGGTTGGCCTTAGACAGCGCTTTTGATTTTTTTTTTTTTTTTAATTTTTAAGACCTTAGAAAGAGCTTTTAAGGAAAGCGCTGTCTAATATTTTCCTTTAATTTTTTTTTTAAATTAATAAAACTTTAGAAAGCACTTTTTACCGAAGCGCTGTCTAAGGTCTTATATTTTTTTTAAAATTTATAAGACCTTAGAAAGCGCTTTTAACTAAAGCGCTGTCTAATATTTTCCATTAAATTTTTTTTAAAATTTATAAGACCTTATAAAGCGCTTTTGACCAAAGTGTTGTCTAAGGTCTTATATTTTTTTGCGCTTTTATTTTTTTAAATGAATAGTTTCCTTGTTTTTAACTTATAGCAGCGCTTTTGTATTAAAGCGCTGTCTAAGGTGCGATGTTATAACTTACTTTTGTTGTAGTGTCTCATTAATCTTGACCTAAGTGCAAATATTCAATTATAATTGATCACTAACTTTAACTACTAATTACTAACTTACTAACATTTACTATTGTACTAACTTCTTTACAATTACTTCTCGCACCTTATCTCTTTTACTTTTATGCCTCATTTTATCATTTCATATCATGTTTATGCTTCCGCAATTTTCCCTTTGTCCGTTGGACACATGTTTATGCTTATGCCTTTTTCTCTTTGTCCACTTGGACCAAAAACATTAATAAAGGCTAAAACCTCTAAAAAACTTGTGCTTCTAATCTTGGACTATGGTTACTATCCTTTGCAATGGACATGGAGTTTTGCATCTAGACCTTGGACTTAGACCTAGGACCTTTCTCCCTTTGCTTCGGAATTATGGTTCAAAGATTTGGAGCTTACTTGTGTGGTTAGGCTATTCTCTTCCTTAGCTTTTACTTTATGCTTTAGGATAGTCTCTTCTTCTCTACCCCATTCTTCAATTTTCAAAACTCTCTCTCTTTTTTCGAAACTTCTTGATTTCAAACTATCACCTCTTTCATAAACCAACCTTGACTTTGTCAAGTGATTTTACTCTTTTCCTTTCATTTATTAATCAAATGCTAAACTACATAATCATATTGACACCTTTTTCAAAAGACTTAAAAAACATCAAACTCATCACTCTCTATTGTGCCCTCGTGCACTCTTTCGTTTAACTTTTTTCATAAGTTTAGACATGATTCATTTCTTTAAGCGGAATTATTCGCTTGGAAATGACGACTTGTCTTTACATTTAAAATTAACCAAAACAAACAAATTTCATTCTTTGTACCACGAACTACGGGGTTTTGATCCTACATTGCACATCGTGGGTACGTAGGCATGAGACGACAAGTCTCTCCAAACACAAAAATATTAAAAAATAATTCTCCTCTCATCTCCTCAATCACTTTTTCAAGCAAAATTTTTCAGACCAAAAGCGATAGATATTTCAAAGGGCTCCTATAGAGTATTATAGACATTTTGGGTGCTAACACCTTCCCATTGCGTAACCAACCCCCGAACCCGGACTCTCTTCACTTGTTCTCGTTGTAGAGCTTGTGTAGGTTTTGTTCGCTCTTTTTCCTTTCCTTTTTGGATAAAATAAAAGTGCGGTGGCGACTCTTGCTTTTCGAGTTAAGTTAATCAATAACTTGACTCCAAGGCCCCTTTTTTTTGTGGCAATTCTTTTGTAATATTTTTTAGTGTAAATGGGCCTTTGATTGGAATATGAGGTGTGAATAGAAAAATGGAAAATGGGCCTTAGGTATTTTTTGTAATGAATTCTTGATGGATTTTGGTTTTTGAAAGGATAAAAATGGTTTAGAAACAAAATGGTTAATAGAAATGGTTTAAGGAATGGATAGTTGAATTTGGATATTTGAAATGTGAAATGATAAATGTGGATATTTGGTTTAGGAAATGGATTAGGGGAAAAAAATGGTTTAGATAGCAAAAAGTGGAATATGGAAAATTTGGTTAAAAGATGTGGATAATGGATAGCAAGTCTCTTTTTTTTTAGCCCAAAACCAAACTTGACTTTTTTTTTCACAAGCCTCTGATAAAGTGCACACGGGCACCACTGAACAATAGTCATTTGAATCTGACTTTCTGAACCCAAAACTCGTACGAGCCACTGCTTGATAAACTGAAGAATCTCAATCACAAGACATCTTGCTTTTGAACAACCACATGTGACTTGAAATTAGGCCCTTGTCTTTGACAAACCTGCACAACACACAGAGAGAGAAACAAGCAAACGGCAACATATTTTTAGTATTTTTGTTAGAGGTTAGATAAACAGAAGCAAGTAAGAATAATATACAGATGCTCAGGGGAAACAAAGATTGTGACTCTTGTTTGTGGTATGATATGCAAATGAAATGTGAAATCTTAGGGGTAAAAATTAGGGTCTTACACATATCATGGGAATGACATTGTATTGTTTGATTTATTCTTTGTATAAGGGATTCGCATCCCTCTTGTACTTACTTTTTTATTGAAATCATTGCTTATTAAAAAAAAAGACAATTAATATACAATGAAAACTTTGATATCATGGTTAAATTTGAAATAGATATAACTATAACTAAATATTTTATTATTGTATTTGCAACAAAAAACCATATTCTTTCTTGTACCAGAAAACATAGAACACGTGCTTGTTAAACTAATAACTCACAACCTATACCCAGTAAGTATGAGTGTGTAAAAAAAACTGGTTTACAAGAACCATTTTTAAAATATGGTACATTAATTTTAAAAGTCCATATTATTTGATTTAAAAACTAGTCCAGATCTATTTTACTAAAACCATAAAAAATCAGTATCCACTTTTGAAAACCAGTACATAAATGGTTAATTCACTTTTCAAACATAGTGTATTATTTGTCTTGCCCTATTTCATGGTCATAAGTGAGAAAATAAATTTTTAAATTAAATTCTATTCATTTTGTTTTTTCAACAGTTGGAATATAACTTGTATTCAAACTTTGTTTTTGGAATTACTCAATTTTGTTTTTCCTAATTGAAAATTAAAACTTTTTTTCCAATTTCTTAGTAGTTGTGTTTCATAATTATTACTTATTAATTCTATTCATTTTTATTGAGTTATGTAATTTTAGGAAATGTCTTCGTCAAGATTCAAGGATTCATCACCGACGAATGATTATTGATTTAAAAAACAGTTGGATGGCGTGAATAATAAGTTGTTGGATTGAAAATTAAGTTTTAGTTGAAACAAATTTGAGAAAAATTTGGTTTTAAAATTGTTCCAAATAAAAATTGGTTTTTGGTGCAAACCGGTTATTAATCAAACCGATCCAAATATAAACCGGTTTTAAAAAAATAAACCAGTTTTATCAAAGTGATTTTAAAAATTAAACTGATCCATATATTTGGTTCAATTTGGTTTGGTTTAAAAATCATGCACACCCCTACCAGTAAGTCGAGAATTACATTGATTTTAACGAATTTCAACAATCCAGCAAAGGCACAAAGGTGATTGATGTTCCAAATTGGTTTAATGGTATATTTTTGAAAAATATTTTATAAGTCAAATGTAAACGAAGGTTTTATTGATAGTTGAATATTAAAGGCTTACATAGCACACTGATAACCAACAACTTAGGGGAAAATAAAACTTGTTTTCTTATAAGTAAAACATGCGGATTTAAATGGCCACACAATGGAGCAAAACAGTCTCGACAGTAACTCCAGGTCCAAAATCGAAAATCACCCCATATTCAAGTCCCTCCCTTGTGGTGTCATGTCCTTCATCTTTTGACTTTCTCCTCATCTCATCCATGACGAATAATACAGACGCACTTGTCATGTAACCATATTCACTTAGAATATACCTACTGCTTTGCAATTTCTCTGGCTTTAATCCTAATTTGGATTCAATTTGGTCAAGAATGGCTCGACCACCAGGGTGTGAAATCCAAAGAATGGAATTGTATTCAGAGATGTTCAAAGGTTGAAGAGCCTTAACAAGAGTTTTTCAATGTAATTTGAAATGAAGTTAGGAAGATCTTTGTGGAGATATAATAATACCATTCCTACTTCTCGAATGTCAACTTTAATATGTCCTAGGTTATCCGGAAGGATGGTTTGTGCAGTCCATACCAATTCAAACAAAGGGTTCTCAACTTTTGGTAATGGGTCTGAACCAATAATCACAACTGACGCACCATCTCCAAACAATGCATGTAACACAAGACCATCAAGATGAGCATCACTAGGTTCAGAGAAAATTATTAAACTCATCTCCACACAAGCCAACAACACACGAGAATCTTGGTTGTTCTCAGTCAAATCTTTAGCTAAACCAAGTTCCATTGCACCAGCATAACAACCTTGTTGGTAAAACATATAAAGTTTTATGTCTGGGCTTAGGCCTAAAAGGATTGTGAGCTGATAGTCAGCACCGGGCATATCCACACCACTTGAAGTGTAAAAGATGAGATGAGTAATCTTAGATTTAGGCTGATCCCATTCCTTGATAGCCTTTGTTGCAGCCTCTTTTCCTAGCTTTGGTACTTCCACAACTAGAATGTCCTGTCTAGCATTCAATGATGGTGCCCCCCAAACTCACAGAAACTTGGATTCTTCTTCAAAATATATTCTGTTAAATGCATGTTTCGCTTAAAAAACCATATAAAAACACATAAAAGACACTAACAGTGTATATTAAATGAAAAAATTAACATAGTATATTTTGGAAAATTAAAGAATTAATACAGATTTTTTTTAAATAAAAGACCAAAATAAAACTAAAATTAACATATGATATTAAAATGAGCGCACTGCTATACAATACATATTTATAGGTACATTCGTGTCAATGTATAAATGGTTTCAATCCAAGTTGCCAACAATTATTGTTCAATGTAAAATTAAGTTTATGATGTTTGTTTCTTCAAGGACAGTTTTACTTAAGTATCCGCTTGTTTCACAATCAAACATTCAATGTAAAAATGTTTCTTGACCAAAATATATTCAGAGATGACAAAATTGAAAGAACCAATTGAATAATTGGTGGCTGCAATAAATTCTCTTAAGTTTGACAGGACTGTAATGGATGACAAAATTCTCTCTCAATATAATTAAGAAATCAATATGAATCATTTATAAATTAAAAGACAAAATGAATTCATCACATTCGAAAACAAAATAGTATTAAAATCTAAGTTATATATTTTATTTCTGTTTTTTTATCGTAAATTATTTTAATATTTTTAAAGAAATGAAAAAATATTTAAAAATGTAATTTTTGTGATATTTAAATTATAAGATCAATAAGTGATGATTAAAATAAAGGATTGATCAATGATAATGCTAACAACTACACCTTATGGAGATACGGTTTGATTTTTTTGTTATATTTAATAATTAGTTTTTACTTTTTTTAATACAAATGCACACATGCGTTGCTGTATTTTGCTATTTTTTCAATACAAATGCACACATGCCTTGCTGTATTTTGCTATATTCCTTATTGGGTAAGGATACAGTGTAAAGAATGTGGCCTTGGAATAGCAATTCTCGGATTACGAGGGCAAAGAATTATTTGCTATCTAAATTAAATAAACCACATTTCCTTCTATTCAAGCAGCAAGTCACATTATATATAGCATAACCCAAACAACAATTAGTCACACACCAAATCTCATATTCTTCCTTTTAATACTCTGCAAGCTAAGATGGCGACAGTTGATGAGATCCGTCAAGCACAGAGAGCTAGAGGCACTGCCACTGTGTTAGCAATCGGCACTGCTAATCCTCCAAACTGTGTGTATCAGAGCACATATCCGGATTTCTACTTCCGCGTCACAAACAATGAACACAACACTGAACTCAAAGAAAAACTTCAGCGCATATGTAACATGTCTATAATATATTTTGAGTTTACATTTAATATACTTTGTTAGCGTCTTTTATCTGTTTTTATATGGTTTTTTTTCAGGTGATAAAAGTATGATTAAGAAGCGACACATGCATTTAACAGAAGAAATTTTGCAGAAGAATCCAAGTTTCTGTGAGTATGGGGCACCTTCATTGAATGCCAAACAGGAGATCTTAATTGTGGAAGTACCAAAACTCGGAAAAGAGGCCGCAACAAAGGCTATCAAAGAATGGGGTCAGCCTAAATCTAAGATTACTCATATCATCTTTTGCACTTCAAATGGTGTGGATATGCCTGGTGCGGACTATCAGCTCACAAACCTTTTAGGCCTAAGCCTAGATGTAAAGCGTTATATGTTGTACCAACAAGGTTGTTATGCTGGTGCAATGGGACTTCGTTTAGCTAAAGATTTGACCGAGAACAACAAAGATTCTCGCGTGTTGTTGGTTTGTGTGGATATGAGTATCATACTTTTCTCTGGACCTAGTGATGCTCATCTTAATGGTCTTGTGTCACAGGCATTGTTTGGAGATGGTGCAGCAGCTGTTATTATTGGTTCAGACCCATTGCCAAAAGTTGAGAACCCTTTGTTTGAATTGGTATGGACTGCACAAACCATCCTTCCAGATAGCCTAGGATATGTTAAAGCTGACATTCGAGAAGTAGGAATGGTATTATATCTCCACAAGGATCTTCCTAACTTCATTGCAAAACACATTGAAAAAGCTCTTATTAAGGCCTTTCAACCTTTGAACATCTCTGATTACAATTCTATTTTTTGGATTTCACACCCTGGTGGACGAGCCATTCTTGACCAAATTGAATCCAAATTAGGATTAAAGCCAGAGAAATTGCAAACCAATAGGTATATTCTAAGCGAATATGGTAACATGACAAGTGCGTCTGTATTATTCGTCATGGATGAGATGAGGAGAAGGTCAAAAGATGAAGGACATGGCACAACAGGGGAGGGACTTGAATGGGGTGTGCTTTTCGGTTTTGGACCTGGAATTACTGTAGAGACGGTTTTGCTCCGTAGTGTGGCCATTTAAAGTCGCACATGTCACTACTCACTAATAAGAAAACAAGTTTTATTTTCTCATGGTGTTTTCTTTTTATCAATAAATGAATGTAATATTTATGTGTTTCTCTTTAAGTTTTTGATTATCAATGTGCATGTAAGGCTTTGCTCTATTATCAAATAAAACCTTCGTTTACATTAGCCTTATAAAATATAGTTTAAAAATGTACCATGGAACCAATTTGGAAATTTCCTAAATTCGTCTAAAAATTTCTTAAATGCATTAACTAGGTCATAGACAATTGTGGTGCAGCTTCGGAGAATTGATTAGGATTGACAATGCTTTAGTTTTAGTAAATTTTTATTAGTTTTGTTATGAGCGATTGGAGTTTATTGCATTTTTAGTGTTTGCATAGGTGTTGCTTTAGTTTCAATTGGGTGGATTTTATTCTACTATTCGTTTTAGCAGTTTGATTTACAATTGTAAAATTTTTTTTTTTAATCTTTGGCGCATGTTATGCTTAAAATAAATTCTTCTAATATATTACCTCCGTTCCTTTTTTATAAGAAACAACTTACTTTGTAGGTTCATTGAATAATCAATGTATCTAGTCTATAAACTGACCAAATACATTAATTATTCAACGAATCTAAAAAATGAGTTGTCTCTTATAAAAAAGAACGGAGATAGTACTATTTTGCTTTTTAAAAAAGAAAAAAAAAATCAACTGACCGAATGCTCATTTTGCTTCTTTTAATAAATGTTATGATTATTTGACCGAATACGCAAGAACTTTTAACTTAGGTTGAAGTGTAAGGTCTTTTGTTAATATTGGTTTTTTGTCTGTAATCTAAGTGGTAATAACTAATACAAACTCACATACAACTATGAGTATTAGGATTTGATGTTTAGTGATGACACTCAACCTAGCAATATCACCTTTTCTAGTTGAGGTAGAATTTACGGACCATCTTTCATTGATATTTTACTTTTGTTTTCTTTTCGCATGTGTTTTTATCCTTAATTGCTTGATAAGAAGCAACGATTCAAGAATGTGGAGGAATTGATCAATGGTGTTTTTTTTATTACTTTTCAAATATATTTTAACCTTAATTTCTAGTAGTTCGTTGTTCATTTTGACCAACTACATTAGGTAAAACAACATGGGTAGTACAAGATATATTTTTGGTAAAGATGTAACGTATGTGGGACATGGTGTTTCAGCATGTGTGCAACATCTTCCCTCAGTGTGCTAGCTAAGGTTTATGAGTTATTCTGAGCGTGAAATTGGTTGTTTCCAAAGAGATTTGCTATTTATGAATTGTATCTTGTAGCAAAGATATTTTTAAGAAAGATTTGATAATAGATTGTTCAAATCCAAATCAAATTAAATGAAGATTTAATATGAATGAAGATCAAATCAAATCAAATCTTTTTGTGGATGTTTTTTAAAAGAAAATCAAATTTGCATCTATATCAAATCTAATTGTTCTTAAATCTAATGTCCGTTGTAGAAAAGCCCAGAATATGGTTTGCTATTTAAAGAGACTCGTTCCTACCTTTAAAGAGAAGAGCTAGAGTTGAATATCTTGAGTGTTAGGTTTTGTTCTTTGAGTTTTTGTATTTTTTCCATTTGTGCACCTCTATAGTGCATAAGTTTCATATCAAAGGTATATAGGTTGTTTCTTTTGTTAGAGTTGTAATTCAACAAACATTATTCTGAGTTTTGTATTTATCACAAGGGTTAGTGGTTGAGAGAAAGTGAGAGGGGTTCTCATATTTAGGGGGAGTCCTAAATAGAAATACACATGTAGTATTAGGAATATGAACATTGAACAAAGGTTGTTCATCTAATACACCTTATAATCATAACCAATGGTAATCATAAGAATTTATTAAACATAATAGATTCACATAGCAATATCCACCAAACATAAAATAAATAAACAAGCGTTCCATCCTCCAGTGTTACATATCAGAGCAGATGCCGACTCAACAAAAGCAATAAGGAAGGTAATCCCTTCCACTCACATCCACGCCTCTACTGCGGATTATCTGCATGATTCCCATATAAAGGCAACATTCAAACAGAAAGGGTGAGAATTCACAATTATATAATGAAATTGCATAATAATGTGTAAGCACGCAATCAACATATGCTTAATCACCCATTCCACCACTCATACTTCATACAATCCAAATATATAATACAACATGTATGCAATGCAATGAGACTCAACTCCATGACTCAATACATGTGGTACCAACTTTGAACTCTCAGGTTCACTCGCTCCCGATCCCCACCACAGAATCAAAGCACACCAGAAATTGTTACCATCACCATAAGTAAGACTTCACCGATTTCCACATGGAACCAGCTACTCACATCCAATCCCACCATAGAATTAAGGCTCACCAAAGGCGGACCACCATCCAAACACCATGATACATGATTTGTACATGACATGCAACAACAACATGTACAATAATATTCACCTTAATCATTGTACTACACCAAAATTGGTCACCAAACACCAAACATATACTACAAGCATTCAACAATAGCATTATAGTAACATAGCAAGTAATAACACACCATTCATACACAATACCACACCACAACATACACACTACATACCATCCAACACCAGTACGCACCTTTAAAAATAATTTCCAGGTACTGAAATTATTTTTAAATTAAAGTACACTGCGTCAGCTTTCCAACGCTTCGAACGACACCTCAAACTAACATTCGAAACTCAAGTTATGAATTTTTAAAGTTTGACACATCATGTGTAACCGGTTACACCAAAACAGGTAATTGGTTACCACTTGATCAAAATCAGTGACCAAACCTTCCCAGTATAACCGGTTATAACAAAACGTGTAACCGATTATACAAAAACCTATAACCGATTACACCTCCCAAAAATGCCCAGATTACGCTATTTAGGGACAGTGTATCCGGTTACACCAAAACCTGTAACCGATTACACCTTTGAAAAATTGAATTTTTTGAAATTTTGTCTTGGGTGTAACCGGTTACCACTAGGATAGAAGCAATTTTCTGCTACTTTGTGGTACGAAAAATCAGTTTTGTAACATTCACAAAACCCCAAATTTTCATAACAATCATATATTACGGGTTCACATTTAATTTCTAATGGCATACAACATCAGAACATACATATGACTCACAACTTTGCCCAACATACATCGTAATAGCATTATCACATGTTTACATAATTCATAGTATAAAAAGGAAAATTCAATCAAGAGAAACCAAAACACTTACTCACATGCTATCATACAATCCCTTATATAAGAGGAAATCTCACTCTTAACTTAATTTTCCAGCAAGAGCACTTCAACAATGGGGTTTCTCTTCTTCTTCCTCAAAGCCTTAGCTCTCTCTTTTCTCTTTCTCTTCTTTCTTATTCACGTGTTCTTACTCTATTTTCCCTATTCCCCTCTTTCTTATTCTTATTCTATTATTTATCATTAATTCTTATTCCAACAAAATGAATAAATATTATTATAACCATAGTAATTAAAAATAAAAATTTAATTATTACTATTACTACTATTTATTTAATTAATTCTAATTTTAATGATAGTAGCAATTGATACTCTCCCTACCCCGTGTCTATACATTTTTACTAACACACACCTAACACCTTAGATTCTAACTTCTAAGGCTACCACCCTACACCCAAGGGTTCCTTAAAAACATCAATTATCAAACAACACATACAATCACACAATTTTATTTACGAAAATTAAATAAATAAATAAATCGGGGCGTTACATGATTGCAACACAAGAAGACTTATGGCAGACTAGTGAAGCTGGAAGGTTCAAGAATCGAAAATCGAGTAAAGATTTTGCTAAGAGAGTTCGGCATAATGGTTGAATACAAATCACGATCCATATAAAATATTTATTTTCTCATCATTATTGTGGATATTGTGATTGAATGAACTCTTGTAATTTTTGTCAAAACATAGTGGAAGAACAACTTTCAATGGGAAACTATTGGAGAGTGGAGTAGGCTCTTACAAGAATGATAGAGCTGAACCACTATACATCTTGGTGTTCTCTCTCTCTCTCTCTCTCTCTCTCTCTCTCTCTCTCTCTCTCTCTCTCTTATGCTCTCCAAAACCACTTACTCTAAATTTATCATTCCACACTAAAATTCCTTATTCCAACTTCCTAAATTGCTATTAAGAGGTACGGTTTCTTAATTTCTTCCTTTAATTGTTGAACAATTTTAATATCTTGATCATTAAATTTTCTAACTCCTTTTTGTTGGGCCTTATTATATAAGGGAGAAGTTAGTTTAGACAAATTTTTGAAATATGGCCTGACATAATTTACTAATCCTAAAAAGGATTGTAATTGTTTTAATTCTTCTAATTTATCTGGATATTCTAAGATTTTTCTAGCTATATGAGGCTGTAATTTGATAGTTCCATTTCCTATCTCCGCCCCTAAAAAAGAAATATAATTTTTTCCAATTTCAATTTTATTTTTAGAAATGATTAAACTATGTTTTTCAAATAAAGAAAAAATTATATATAAGTGTTCTATATGTTCTTTTTCTGATTGAGAAAAAACAAGAACATCATCAATATAGACACATGTAAAATTATAACAATTTTTTAAAACGTCATCCATCATTCGTTGGAAAATTTGTGGTGCATTTTTTAATCCAAATGGCATTACTAACCATTCAAAATATCCTAATGGACATGAAAAAGTTGTCCATTCAATACTGTCTTTGTGCATTTTTACTTGCCAAAATCCTGATTTTAAATCAAATTTTGAAAACCAATTTTTTCCTTGTATTTTATTAATTAATGTATCTTTGTCTGGAATACAATAACCATCTTCAAAAGTATTATCATTTAATCTTCTATAATCAAAAACCATTCTAGATTGTCCTCTTTTCTTTTCTGCTTCTTTTTGGACAATAAAAGCAGGAGTTCTATGTCTAGAATTTGATCTTTGGATAATTCCTAATTTTAATAGTTGATCAATGTGCATTTTGAATTCTTCTTGTTCTCAATTACCATACTTGAAATTAGGTGATTTAATGGTAATATCTGGGTTGATAATTTCTAATTTGCACAGAGTTTTATTTCTTTCCCAAAATTTTGTAGGGTTTTCTCCCATAACCTCAATTTTTTCTAATTTCTTAATTATTTGATCTAAATCATAATTTTTTATGTTTTTTATGAAATTTGTGGTATCTATTAAGTGTAAATCACTTTCTATACCATTGTCTAACTCTAGGTCTAGATCAAAATTTTGTTGTTCTATATGATTGCAAGAACTTTCATCTTTGCTTCCCTTGCAATCACATGTTTCCTTTTTTATTAGGAGTTTAAAATTTGAAACAATGGGTATCATGGAACAATTTTTACTTATTGTTACATAATCTTTGTTAATATTAATTTGTCCATAATTATGGAGTAAAAAATCTAATCCCATAACAAGTGGTATTGAAAGATTTAGGTCTTGAACCCAAATTTTTGGCCAAGGATAATACTCGGACCATTGATTACAATTTGTTAAGAATTTTACTTCAATATTTTTAAATTGTAAATCATTTGAAGTTTTGGTTCCATCAAATTGCATTGAATACGTTGGTTTTACTTTGACAATTTTAGTTCTTAATTCTTCTGGGATAATCTTTATATCTATAGTAGATGAGGTTGCTCCCGTGCCAATTAGGATTGGTATAGTACTTTCTT
Organism: Lathyrus tuberosus; assembly: GCA_022829125.1. Taxonomy (NCBI): domain Eukaryota; kingdom Viridiplantae; phylum Streptophyta; class Magnoliopsida; order Fabales; family Fabaceae; genus Lathyrus; species Lathyrus tuberosus. The sequence continues at coordinate 16,234,115 of JALAZF010000075.1, forward strand.
GACCATGAATATTAATTTTTGCTGGAACTATAATTTGTCTTAGTTTTTCTCTATTACAAACTAAAGGTACCTGGAGGTCTTGAGGTTGTTCTGTATTATTTATAATATTTATGTCCTCTTGAGTAATTTCTGTTAATTTTAAATTATTTTCAATAGCCTGGAATTTTTCTTTTTTAATAATTTCTGTTAAATCTTTAATAGTTTCTTCTAAACTATTAATTCTGGTTTCTAATTTATCGACTTTGTTTTCCAACCTGTCAAAATTTTCTTCTAATTGGTCTATTCTTTTTTCCCCATGTTTTCTATCAGAATTTTCAGGGGTGTCTTTAATTTTGTTTTCTACATTAAAGTGTTTTTTGATACAATTTGAACAGATTTGCTTTAGAAAAATTTGACATTTCCATCTTTTATTAAAAGAGGAAAACCAATTACACTTGAAGCATTTAATATTATCACTTCCAGCTTTGTAATTCCAATTATGGTTACAATCTGGTACTAAATTTTTTGGTTCCATTAGAGAGTAAATTTTTTCAATTTTTCCAAAAGAATATAATTATTATTATCCTCTTCTTCTAGAGGAATTTCAATTTCTTCATTTTCTATTCCTTCTAGGGAGCAAATACTCCAAATTTCAGAGTTGTCTGAAATGTCTGAGGTTATTTCTAATATATCCTCTTTAATTGTAGAAATTAGGTTTGATTCTCTTGTAAACAGATTTTGTTTGTTTGGACAAACTGAGGATAAATGTCCTGGTTTGTTACAAGCAAAACAAGTAATTGTATTTTTATAAGTTTTGTTAGGATTGTACTTTCTAACATGTTTTTCTTTGTTTTAATAAGGTTTTCTAGCGTTAGATTTTTTAAAATAATTTTTCTTAGTGTAATTTTTCTTGAATCTAGGCTGTCTCCTCTGGGTTTTATCCTGTGGATGTTTTCCATACTGTTGAGGAGTATAAATTTGTTTACAAAAACCTACAATCTTCTGTTTTAATTCTTTTTGAATTTGGATATAAGTACATTTCTGTTTTAATTCAGAAATTATATATTGTATTCTTATACCTATATTATCAAATTCATTTTCTATTTCTAATTTTTTCCAACTTTCGTGAATTTCCTGACTTAAAGGTCATGGTAATTTGGTAAATAGTCTTTCACCTAATTCTTGAGAAAAATAATTTCCGGATGTGCTTGCTAAAGCATAAAAATCTTGTAAGAATTCTATTACATGATTCCAATCATATAATTGAATTTGTTCTAAATCTCTCATAGCTTCAACCTGTCTCATAGTTAGTCCTACATTGGCATCTTTGCCTGTAATAATTCTATGTATTGTATAAACAAAATTATGAATATTGTTTCCTTGGGTTACCAATTGACCTAATTTTTCTGGAAATTTCACTTTGAATGCTTCCCAAGCGGCCCTAGCTATGTCTCCTAAATAGTTTTCGGCAATTTTAATCATTTCTTCTCCTGAGGTAATATTGTAGTGTCTACTTTCATAGTCTCTAATTACCAGGGAATTCCATTGTTCAATGTAATTATCCAAGAGTTGTGGATGTATATTAGTAATATCTAACATAACATGCCCCTGACCATATAAATGAATTTCATTTGGATTTCTTTTTCCTAATGTTCTTAAGTTAGGGTTGTTGTTGTCATAAATAGCAACAGGTAGTCTAGATGGATGTCCTACAGAATAACCCATCCTCATTGGTTGATTATTGGGAAAAAATGATCCATAAGAGGAACTGGATTCTTCATTTACTAAATTTTTTCCAGTGTAATCAGTTTCAGAAATTTCTGTTACGCTTTCAGTTTCTTCAAAAATTTGTTTTAAATTTGTTATATCTTGGAAGTATTTATCCATGAGAAAATTTTTATTAGTATTAGCCGCTTCAATTTCTAAATTAAATTTTTCCTTTAGAATTTCATCATTTCTAATTATCTCTAATTCTGAGAGGGTTAATATTTGTTCATTCATCATTATTAACTTGTGTATAAGATTCTTCATAATTTTTGAATCTTAAAGATAAAGCCCATTTACACAACGCCAAACAAGGGAAAAGAGAGCGCTTTTTTTTTGCCTATGACAGCGCTTAAAAGCGCTGTCTAAGCCAGCGCTGTCGTAGGTAAAGACAGCGCTTTTTTATTTATGAAAAAGCGCTCCCTAAAAGGGGACTTTAGACAGCGCTTTTAAAAGCGCTGTCTAAAGTATACGTTAAAAATTTGAAATTTTTTTTTTATAAAATTTAGAAAGCGCTTTTTCATTCAAAAGCGCTCTCTAAAGGTGCTTTTAGACAACGCTTTGGAAAGCGCTGTCTAATGTATACGTATATTGATTTTTTTATATACTTTTAGAGAGCGCTTTTTCATTAAAAGCGCTCTCTAAAGCTGGACTTTAGACAGCGCTTTTGAAAGCGCCGTCTAATGTATAACCTTAGACAGCGCTTTTTTATTAAAAGCGCTGTCTTTTGTCTACGTAAAATTTTGAAGATTTTTTTTAAAAATCCCATTTTAACCATTTTTTTTATGCAGAAACCTGTATAATTCACATTTCCATAAACCTGTATAATTCACATTTCAATAAACCAGTATGGATATGCATTTCCATCAACAAATTCTATTTCAAAACTAGAATTTACATTAATGCCGAATTCGCACAAATTCTATAAACTAGAATTTGTACATTTCAATAAATTAGAATTTACATGCAGAATTCGCACAAACTAGTATGGATATACATTTCTATTGTATGGTTTCAAACCTGTATAGAATTTACATTTCAATAAACTAGAATTTACATTCACCAAACTATACAATCAAGAAAGAATTCTTCTTGCAATAAAAAATTTGCACAATTCCTCCTTAGTATCTTGCAATTGTTTCCTCGTGTAATAAGGACACGCCATATCATCGAAATACTACATAACAAAACAAAATACGCATTATTTAGTTAAAAGTAATAAATTATATATATGACATATCCGATAAATATTAAAATAAATCCTAAGTTATAAAACCATGCATACCGTGATAGAAATCACCAATTGTCCCATTTGAAGGAATCTCCACTTTGACCCATGTAATATTGGTTGCTCTAGCCCGTGCTACTTGTGCGTATCTTCCTGGTTACTAGACATTTGACCTGTAAGAAAGAAAAAAACAGAAATTAAATGACAAATATAAAAATCCATAATCCTAATCTATTGAATGATATAAGCTATATTGAATGATATAAGCTATAATTTTACAACTAGTACCTTTTTCACTAACGTCTCTTTCTTTTCTTGTTTGGAGTATGTTCTACCCGTCTCTTAACAACACGGATGGTTGGATTGATCCAAATACGCTCATTATGATCATTTCTAGTATATGATTCATTCGCTATAATATTTTCATCTTGATCATTTCTAGTAAATGATTCAATATCAACATCAATATCACCTTGATCTCCAACGTTTTCATCAATTACTTTGTTAGATAAAAGCACTATAGACCATTTTGTACTTGTCGGATCAGTGACATAGAACACTTGTTTAGCTTGAGAGGCTAGAATAAAAGGCTCATCTTTGTACCCCACCCTATTAAGACCCACTTGCAAAAATCCTGACTTATCCATTCGTACGCCATTATTATTTTCAACCCACTTGCAACGAAATATAGGAATCTAAAACTTCTCATAATCAAACACCCAAATGCGCTCGATAACCCCAAAATATGACAGATTTGCAAATTTGGGGTTTAAGTCCTTCACACTTGAAATGTGCATTGCTTCAGCTACCACGGTGACACCACTATTTTGCATAGTACATTTATCATCTTGTTCTTTGGTATAAAATGTGAATCCATTAATTGGGTATGTGCTATAAGAAAACATAACCAAACTTGGACCATATTCTAAACATCGCAACCTTTCTATTATTGAAGCGAGAAATGAATAATACGTTGAATAAATATGATCCTTAAACCAAGGTATAAAACTTCGATTGTGCTCTCGTACTTTCAAATTTTCATTTCTATTCAGATTTAAACCTCGGAGAACATCCTTGTGTATTTCAACATATGACTCAACCTCGTTTTCATTGTGCAGAACATACAAATGCACTTGATCCCGTTCGACCCCTGATACTGTCACAATTTTACACTTGAAATGTGCATTGCTTCAGCTACCAAGGTGACACCACTATTTTGCATAGTACTTTTATCATCTTGTTCTTTGGTATAAAATGTGTATCCATTAATTGCGTATGCGCTATAAGAAAACACGACCATACTTGGACCATATGCTAAACATCTCAACCTTTCTGTTATTGAATCGCGGTCTGAATAATACTTTGAATAAATATGATCCTTAAACCAAGGTATGAAACTTCGATTGTGCTCTCGTACTATCCAATTCTCATTTCTATTCGGATTTAAACCTCGGAGAACATCCTTGTGCATTTCAACATATGGCTCAACCTCATTCTCATTGTGCAGAACATACAAATGCACTTGATCCCGTTCGACCCTTGATACTGTCACAACTTCATTTCCAATTAACTTTTTTCCTTCTTTTTTTTAGACAATATGAGATTTGGGGAGTCCAATTGATTGTACATTGGACAAATATTCAGTACAAAACTCAACCGCTTCTTCAACAATATATCGTTCGGCAATACAACCCTCTGGTCGACTTCTGTTTTTCACATACCCTTTTAATATTTACATATAACGTTCAGCAGGGTACATCCATCTCATATAAGCCGGTCCACACAATTGTGTCTCTTTCACTAGATGAACAACTAGATGAACCATTATGTCAAAAAACGAGGGAGGAAAATACATTTCAAGATCACACAAAGTAATAACTAGTTCTTTTTGCAATGTTGGTAAGATCGCAGGATCGATCACCTTACTGCAAATTGACTTGAAGAAAAAACACAATTTAGTTATTGCGCTTCTTAATTTTTCTGGCAGAATAGAACGTATACCTATTGGTAGAAAATGTTCCATTATAACATGGCAGTCATGCGTCTTTAAACTCTTTAACTTGAGGTCTTTCATAGACACAAGTCTTCTAATATCTGAAGAGTATCCTTCTGGAACTTTAACTTCACTTAGAAACTTACAAAATACTTTTTTCTCCTTTATAGATAGAGTATATGCAACGGGTGGTAGATATGTTCGTTTTCCTTTCTTCAAGGGTCCTAATTCAGTTCTTATCCCCATATGTACCAAGTCCTTTCTTGCTTTAAGGCCATCCTTAGACTTTCCTGGTATATTGAGTAACGTACCAATAACACTGTCAAATACATTTTTTTCAATATGCATAACATCGAGAAAATGTCTTACATACAACGACTTCCAATATGGCAGTTCAAAAAAAATTGACCTCTTCTTCCACCCACTCTTGACAAGTGTATGTGCAAAAGGCTTTCCAAACTGAGTTATCACATCTTTCACCTTTTCAAAAATTTGATCACCTGTCAATATAGTTGGAGCTCTACCATGTTCTGGCTCTCCATTGAATGCTTTTCTCCACCCACGATAGTGATGATTAGAATTTAAGAATCTACGATGACCGAGAAAGACATTCTTCTGACCAAACTCCAATCGCGTCCAATCTGTTTTATCTTCACAAATAGGACACACACATTGACCTTTTATGCTGTACCCTGATAGATTTCCGTATGCTGGAAAATCATTAATTGTGCCAAACAACATCGCCCTCAAGTTGAAACTTTCTTTCCTATACCCATCATAAACCTCCACACCGTTCTCCCACAAAAATTTTAAATCTTCGATTAAGGGTGCCAAGTATACGTCTATGTCATTCCCTGGTTGTCTAGGCCCAGAAATTAACATAGATAACATCATGTACTTACGCTTCATACATAGCCATGGAGGTAGGTTATAAATCATTATGATCACAGGCCAAGTGCTATGTGAGATACTTTGAATACTGTGTGGGTTCATTCCATCAGTAGATAATGCCAAGCGAAGGTTTCCTGCTTCTTTTCCCAATTCAGGATAATCATCATCAATTTTCATCCACTGTGGTGAATCTGCCGGATGTCGAAACTTTCCATCAATAATTCTTTCATCTGCATGCCAAGTCAAGTGTCTTGAATCGGTCTCACTACGAAACATGTGTCTAAATCTCGGAATTATAGGAAAATACCATAAGACTTTGGTGGAGACAAATTTTTCTTATATCGAGAGACACCACATTTAGGACACTCATTTAACGATGCATACTCATTTCGAAACAATACGCAATCGTTTGGACAGACATGTATCTTATCATAGCTCATGCCAATAGAGCACAACATCTTTTTGGCCTCATATGTTCGACTGGGAAGAACATTATCCTCTGGAAGCATATCTTTCATAAGGGCCAATAATTCTGTGAAACTTTTATCCGACCATCCATTGCCCGCCTTTAAGTTGTGCAACTTTAATACCGCAGACAATCTTGTAAATTTGGTGCAACCATTATACAACGGTTTCTCTGCATCGCTTACCAACCTCTCAAACATTTTGGGACAATCCTTAAGATCTTCTTCAAGTGCTTCTGCAATCTCTTCGACTCGATCAGAATCGTATGTATCTGTGCCATTGTCGTATGAAGCGTAGGTCGTATTATCCCCCGATTCAACATTCCCGTTAATTTTCTCACCATGAAAATTCCAACATGTATAACTTCTATCAATTCCACTCCTCAATAAATGCGATGCCAACCGAACCGCGTCAACCCGACTCCCAAAACAGCAACCCAAGCAAGGACATATCATTCGACTGGGGTCTTTGGCGTGCGCAACAGCAAACTTAACGAATTCCGATACCCCATTGTCGTACTCTTTCGACAATCGACTTGAAGACATCCATTTCTTATCCATAGTTATACTAATTAAACTAAACAAAAACAAAAAGAAAAAATGTTATACCTGTAGGGAAACGATCCGACTTTCACACTTTGAACACAAGTAACCCCTATACACGTATCATAAAATGAAATATCATTAATTGACCAATTATGAGTCATAACTTGATAAGTGGCAACATGTAATCACAAACAAGCAACAATTAGAGGTAAACACCTACATAAGTATAAAGTAGACAATAAACTTATAACAAAAAGTCACAAGTTCTAGAAAATAAAAGAAATGAACTTGGAAAAAAAGGATAGATCAAACACAACACAACTAGCGAAATACAATTTCAATCAATACTAGGTTGTTTATACTAATCAACTTTGCCAAATATACAGTAGAAAATATTTAATAGTCATGAAATAACCTTCACAATTTCAATAATAGTTGTGAAGATACTTTAATATTAGCTTCCTTATGAAAATACCTTCCACATATCATGAATGCATAACACAATGAGCTTATTATAAAAAAAAAATACTTTTTCGTAAAAATATACATGACAAATAAAAGAAAAAAGATTCTGCAACAATAAAAGAGGAAGCTTTTATCCTCATCGTGAAAACTTTTTCGTTTTCGTTTTCAGAGAAATAAATAGTAAAAGAGAAATGAATAATAAAAGAGAAATGAATAATAAAAGAGTACCTTATTCGTTTTCGTTTTCAGAATGATTTGAGAAATGAATAATAAAGGAGAAATGAATGATAAGAGAATAAGAACAACAACAACAACAACGTTTTCCTTATAGAAACGGCAATGGCAATGGCAATGGCAAGAACGACGGTGAGGGTTTAGAGAAGAAACGGTCGAGAGAGAGAGAGAGAGAGAAAATGAATAAAAGTGTCTCTGAAAATGTTTAGAATTGTTTTATATTTTAATTTGTAAAGGACTTTAGAGGGCGCTTTTCCTTAGAAAGCGCTTTCTAAAGTGAAAATAATTAGAGGCCTATAAGAGCGCTTTCTAAAAGCGCTTTCTAAGGTGGCCTTTAGAGAGCGCTTTTTAGAAGCGCTCTCTAAAGTGACACCTATAGCAGCGCTTTTTGGAAAGCGCTTTCTAAGGTTTACCTGAAAATGTCAAAAAGTGACACCTATAGCAGCGCTTTTTGGAAAGCGCTTTCTAAGGTTTACCTGAAAATGTCAAAAAATAAAATGAGTCTGGGGCGAGGGGGATTCGAACCCCAGACTCAAAGCATGGCAAACAAACACACAAACCTCCTTGACCAGCGGTACTACGCCCTCATCCATTGTTTATACTCACTCCATAAATATATAAAATAAGGTGTCAACATATATATTTAAATATATTATTTGAATAATTTTAAATATAATTTAAAATAAATTAAAATATATTTTAATATAATTTAAATATATTAAATATAATTTGATATATTAATATAATTTAAAGTATATTTTAAATTATATATTAATATAATTTATATATTTTAAATACAATTTAAATAAGTTAAAATGTTTGTATTTAAAACATATATGTTTAAATATATTATTTGAATAATTTAAAATATAATTTAAAATAAATTAAAATATAATTTAATATAATTTAAATATATTAAATATAATTTGATATATTAATATAATTTAAAGTATATTTTAAATTAAATATTTTAAATTATATATTAATATAATTTATATATATTAAATATAATTTAAATAAGTTAAAATGTTTGTATTTAAAACATATATATTTAAATATATTATTTGAATAATTTAAAATGTAATTTAAAATAAATTTAAATATAATTTAAATATATTAAATATAATTTGATATATTATTATAATTTAAAGTATATTTTAAATTAATATATTTTAAATTATATATTAATATAATATATATATATTAAATATAATTTAAATAAGTTAAAATGTTTGTATTTAAAACATATATATTTAAATATATTATTTGAATAATTTAAAATATACTTTAAAATAAATTAAAATATAATTTAATATAATTTAAATATATTAAATATAATTTGATATATTAATATAATTTAAAGTATATTTTAAATTAATATATTTTAAATTATATATTAATATAATTTATATATTTTAAATATAATTTAAATAAGTTAAAATATATAATTTAAATATATTAAATATAATTTGATATATTAATATAATTTAAAATTCCTTTCCCTACCTAAAGGGCGTGGGTTCGACCCCCCCTTTTGCCATTTTTTGTGATTCTTGATGTTTTTCAGTATAATTGTGCCAAACAACAAATACAGCGCTGTCTCTGAAAATGTTTAGAATTGTTTTATATTTTAATTAGTAAATGACTTTAGAGGGCACTTTTCCTTAGAAAGCGCTTTCTAAAGTGAAAAGAAATTGAGTCCTATTAGAGCGCTTTCTAAGGTGGCCTTTAGACAGCGCTTTTTAAAAGCGCTATCTAAAGTGATACCTATAGCAGCGCTTTTTTGAAAGCGCTGTCTAAGGTGGCACTCTTTTACATTCTTTTACAGCGCTTTTGAAAAGCGCTTTCTAAAGCCTTTCTTTTAAGGCGCTTTTTTTTAGCGAAATTTTTTTATTCTTTTTAGCAGCGCTTTTGCATAAAAGCGCTGTCTTTTTGGTGCTGTCTAATCATATTTTTGGCGTAGTGTTAGTTGCGTATGTCATAACTTCTGTGGGTGTTAATGTCTCAGCTTCTTCCTCAATATTTTCCTTAATTTTCCATTCTTCTCCTGCTAGTAGTGAAGGTGATATTGGCTCTGGTCCTAGAAAGTTAATTCCCTTGGATGTTACAGTTTTTACCATGTCATAAATCTTTATTTTAAATTTTGGTGACATTTGAGTAGATAATTTTCCTAAGAAGATTATGTCTACTACAACGTTTGATCGTTTAAAATTTTTAAATCCTTTACTTTGAACTTGTATTTTTATATATTTTAAATATTTTAATCCTATGGTAAAATTTGGACACAAATAATGGATTCCACAATTATTATTCATGTCAATTTCCATTATTCCCATAATTTGTCTGGCTAATTTCGGATGTCTAGTGTCAAGTATGGCTACTAACACTTTGGCACCATTTTGTTTCATTACTAAGCCTCTTACAGCTGTAGTAATTAATCCTAAATGTACATAATTCATATTTTTATCTGTTAATTGATTTATGCTATCCATAGTTAATAATCCAAATTCTTCAACTTTTTCATCTGGTAATTCTAACATTTCAAATCTGTGTGTTCGAATTAGACTGGAACTATTTTCAAATATTCCGGATTTCTACAATTGTGTTGGTTTTAAAAGATTTATGTGATCATTTGTCATTATTTCTAAATCTTTATCAGTATTCACAATTTGTTCTAATGTTGAAGAATTTTTATTTTCTCTTCTACTAAATATTCTGTCTAAATAAGAAGTATTTTGAGTCTGATTTAGAGTTGTAGTTCTGGATGTGCTAGCTTCACTATCCATTAATGTTCTTGATCGACCAGAAAAAGGATTCATATTTTCAAATGTTTTTTAACTTCTTCAGTATTGTAAGTTAAAAAGTTCTTAGTATTGGTAGTTTTTATTTTGCGTTCAGTACTAATTTGAGAGAATTTTTCAGTTAAAGAATCTATAGATATTTTTAAATCTTCGGTACTGTTTATTGAAGTTTTTTGTTTAGATTGATCTTTAAGAAGTAGTAGAATTTGTTTACTAAAAGTTATATTTTCTTTTAGTAATTGTTCTAAGACTTCTAATTTTTTGTCTTGTTTATCTAAACAAGTTTTAAGATAATCTATTTTAGATTCCATAAATGGTTCAGATCACAAGCTCTGATACCAGATAAAGAGAGAGGGGGATGTCTCCGTGGAGGTTTGTGTGATAAATATTCTTGTAAATTTCATCAACAGTTGTTATAGTTATAAGATTTAACATAATGATTTTATTTAAATTATGATTTTTCATTTTAAATGTCTTTTATAAAAAAGTCAACTTAATGAATAGTGATTTCGTGAATAGTGTTTGTGAATAGTAACTCGTGAATAGTGACACAAGTGTATAATTAATGAATGTTCTCGTGTAACAATTATCACACAATAATGAATGACTAGTGATTTTAAATAGTAAGTCAACTTGATGAATAGTAAAAAAATTAATTGGACTATTTTGATGTTTAAAATAATAAAAATGTCTTTTAAGCTCTAGATATTGATTCCAGATCCTCTTTTATAATTAGAATTAAGGTGTAAGTGGAAGATATACATTCCAAAATTAATTCTTTTCGATATTTTAATGATGGATAAGTTGCTTTGTTACTAGTCTTGATTTGTAATTTTACAGATTCTAATTCTTTTTCTAAATTGTCAAGAGATTTTCTAAATATTTTTAAATATTTTCTGTCTCTGGCCAGATCCATTTTTTAAGAAAATAAATTATATTCGTATTTGAATTTTATCCTCTTGATAGTGTATACAAATCATCCTTAATAATTTTAATCATGGTTTTAAAAGTTGCTAGTTGTCTAAGAATCTGAATTTTTCTTTCTATTAAATTCAAGTTCAAATGAGAAAACTAAGTACAATAATTTAGAACTGTATTAATTCTTTCGAGGTCTTGTTCTAAACCTATAATGTAATTCCTGTATTCTTTTAATTCAATTCTTTCTTTGGTTAGATCCATGTTATCAGAGTTATAAAATTGTAAGGGGAAGCACAAATGTATGAACAATAATATGAGGAGGCTCAACCTTCCAATGAATGATCTAATTAAATATGAACAGATATTTTTGGAGGCTCAGCCTTCCAATGTTATGATGTAATTAAATATGAACAGATATTTTCGGACGCTCAGCCTTCCAATGTTATGATGCAAATATAAAAAAGAAATGAAGGTTAATGTTAAATAGAATTTACTAATAATGATATATTTTATCATATTGATTAATGGTGAATTTAAATTAATGTTTTTTCCACTTTGGTACGTGGCGTTGTTCATCTGAAGTCTGTTCTTCATTAAACACTATTCCGAAGAACAGAGTGTTTAACTATCCAACATAAGTTAGTCAACAAGGTACAGTATTCCATCCTATATACCAATTTTTTGTGGAAGAAATTAGGCTCTGGATAGAGTAGATAATTCATCTTTAATGACTTTCATCATTGTTTCAAATATAGAAATTTGTCTAATAATACTATTTTTCCTTAGAATTAATGTAGGAAAAGGCCTTTCAGTACTATGTTTTAATAGTAATTCTGTTATTTTTAAATCTTGTTTTAAATCAGAAATGTAATTTCTGTAATCTTTAAGATCTTGTTTGTCTTTGGCGAAGTTCATAATATGTATAGATTTTTAATCTGTTTCATATTGATCATCATCCCAATCTATTTCATTGTCATAATAATTAGGATTAAAGCTTCTAAATTCAATAGAAACTAAGGATTTAGAATTTTTCATTCTATAATTTACTCTTGAATTATTTCCGTAAAAATGTCCTTCAAAGTATTTTATATTATTTGAAGTAGAGGTAAGTCCATTTATTTCTTTAATTAAACATTTGAGTTCATGTTCTTCAAACTCTAGTTCTATTGTGGCTTTTAAGTCCTTCTAGAAATATTTTTTCTTGAAAATAAGCAAATTTTAATTTTTTCAAAATAATTTTTATTAAATCTGGGTAAGGAAGTCTTTTGAATAAGCATAATATTTTTTCATCAAAATCTTGGATACAAATTAAGTTTGATAATTTTTTGTTAGAGTTGGGTTCTGAATAATCTACTCCAAAATTATTTGTAAAATATTTTTGTGTTGTGAAATTTGTTTCTGGGTAATGATTTTCATGTTCCATTCTAAATCTTTGCAAATTTCTTTTTAACAAAAAAGATTGATTTTAAATCTTATTCCTACTTCCCTTTGCATATTAAGGTTTATGGTTTCTAAAAAACTATCTCAAAAATATATGTTATACTCTTATTATTTTTTAATATTCCTGGTTTATTTTGGAACCTCGCCTTGTCATCCCTCACCTACTACCACAGAGTTCTTCCAGAGACATCTCTGCGTTTATGACCTAAGATCGATGAATCTCCTCCTGGCGGTACTATTTTTTCCCTTTCAGGTATTTTCTTCCCTAAACGGATTCTTTCATAGATTAACAATCACATTCAGTTCAAACGGGACTTACGTCTTTTGATCATAAAATAAACCTAGATTAACAATAATCATAAGAGTAAAAACATATATTATTAAGAATAAGTTATTAAGAAACCATACCTCTTAATAGCAATTTAGGAAGTTGGAATAAGAAATTTTAGTGTGGAATGATAAATTTAGAGTAAGTGGTTTTGGAGAGCATATTTGAAAGCATTATTTGTATTTCTTGGTGTCTTTCTTGGTGTGTATTTTACAAAGTGAGAAGTCTCTCTTATATAGAAGAGAGATGAAGATTCTAGAGATAATATAATATTATCTTTACAACAAGAAAAGTTAAAGCACTATTTGCTTTAAGACTTTTCGTGACAAAACAAGAAAACTCTACAAAAGAAATGTTAAAGCACTATTTGCTTTAAGACTTTTCAAAAGCAAAAACTATTTACTTTACGACTTTGCCTATACAAAACAAAAGACTTTACATTGTTAAAAAGTTGAAAGGGACAGGCCCCCTTTCTTTAGCCGTGTAAATCAGGATTACCCTTACATGACTCCGAAGGGTCAAGTAACTGTATCCTTAATACGTGTCTTGCCTTTGTTTTGTCGGCAATAATTCAGATAATAATAGAATCACATAATTATTCGTCTTCCATTATTAGTGATCTATCCTATGAGGATCCCGATGAACCTGTTCGTTTTGAAAATTTTGAATTTCTTTTCTTGTAAGCTTCGACTAACTTTGGTCTTGAATGTTTGACATCAAAGGAGAAAAAGAAATTCCTTGCAATTTCTGAGTTGCAATAAATCTTTCCAAATTTATCTTCTCTTAATAAATTTCTTTCTTCTGACTTGTTCTTTGACCAGCCAAAATCTTCAGAAATGAGTTTGGCCCTTGCAAGTTCAATTTGTTGTGGCAAGTCTTCTAAATTTATAGTCTTTGGACCAGAATTTTGGACTTGAAATTCTTCATATTCTGTGTCAATGTTTTTAAAATACATCCAAATCAAATGAACACATGGACAATTATTCTGGAAATCAGGATATAGAGAGTTAATTTCCAGTTGGATTTTTTGTGGAATTTCGGAGGTGATAGTTTCCAATGTATCTGCCAAAAATGTTGGGAGATATGGGGTGAAATCATATAATGGGGGAACATTAATGACACTGAGTAGTCCATATTTGAGTAGTGTGGCCAATGTTATGGTGTAATCTCTGGACTTAAATGGCTTGAATGTTGGTAGAGAAATTCTAGCCTTTCTAACTGCAGAATCAAGTTGGCAATAACACTCACCATCTTGGTTTTCAGGGCAATTTTCGAACATGCTTTGGCATGATTTGTAATTATTGTAAACAAAACTCCACTCAGTGGAAATTCCATTATGAATAATCTGGTTGTTGCAAATCTGTGCCAAAATTTCTTGTAACAAAACAAATGTTCTCAATCCGGTTTCTTCTTCAGAAATTTTAGGTTGTATAGGAATTATGGGTTTCCCTAGATTTACCAAATTTGTATTGGTCTGTTGAACCTTTGTAGTGATTAATGTATTACTGAAGGATTTTTGGTCCTTCTGTGGAATTTGTGGCCTTAAAGAAATTTCTTTTCCTTTTTCTTTAGGAACAATTTTTTGACTTTCTTGTAAAAAATTTTGATCACCAAATTTTTCCAAATGTAGTAGGTAATCTTGATATTTAAGAACTCTGGGTGAGATAATGATATCTTTCCCACAAGTCTTGGTTATCGTGTCTATGGCCTCCTGAATGTCGTAAAATCCTTTATACAAAGGTTGACCATATCTTGGGAAAAGTTTTAGCTCTTCAATTAAGAGAGCCATTTCATCCCAATCTAAATAAACTCCAGCCTTTGGGCCTGTAAATAATGTATAGCAAATAAAAGGTTTTTTTCTAAAATGTCTTCCAGTAGAGAGATAAGATGCTAAAGCATTTATCACTGCTACCTTCTTACTATTACCTGCAGTGGTAGTAGATAAATTCCAGATGTTGTCTAAAAGACATGTTTCTTCTTCTTTGAGTTGATTCCTCAAAGGTGTTTTGAATTGTTCCTTCTCAGGAAATGTCTTTAGTTTAGTAATGTCAAAATCTATGACTTTTCCAGCCATTGGAAATGTCTGAATGAGAAATGTCTTAAATTCTTGAAATGTCTGAAATTCTTTTCTTTTCCTGAAACAATCAAATGTAATTATTAGTCATGTAATAATTTTCTAGATAATAAATCTGGTATTTTATTATCTTTTCCTTTAATGTGTTCCCATTTTATCCTAAATCCTCTATTTAGGACAAATTCTCTGAATTTCAGCCATCTGTTAGAAGTTAATTTTTTCTCATTTTTATTATCAGCAAATTTAACAATTGCTTCACAATCAGTTCTAATAGTAATTTGTTTTTTAGACAAAATAAAAAAAGCAAATTTTTCCAATACATAAATAATTGACAAAATTTCATAATCTAAGGATGTTAAGTATCCTTTTTCTTTAAAAGTTCCCGAGGTGTATCTACAAATTTTCTCTAATGATTTTGAAGAAAATTCATTAGGTTTTTTGATTAAAATTCCTCCCCATCCTAATTCACATCCATCAGTTTCGATAATCAAATAATCTGATTCTAATGGCAAGGTTAAGGGTTCTAGTTTCTTAATTTCTAACCTTTAATTGTTGAACAATTTTAATATCTTGATCATTAAATTTTCTAACTCCTTTTTGTTGTGCCTTATTATATAAGGGGGAAGTTAGTTTAGACAGATTTTTGAAATACGGCCTGACATAATTTACTAATCCTAAAAAGGATTGTAATTGTTTTAATTCTTCTAATTTATCTGGATACTCTAAGATTTTTCTAGCTATATGAGGCTGTAATTTGATAGTTCCATTTCATATCTCCGCCCCTAAAAAAGAAATATAATTTTTTCCAATTTCAATTTTCTTTTTAGAAATGATTAAACCATGTTTTTCAAATAAAGAAAAAATTATATATAAGTGTTCTATATGTTCTTTTTCTGATTGAGAAAAAATAAGAACATCATCAATATAGACACGTGTAAAATTATAACAATTTTTAAAAATGTCATCCATCATTCGTTGGAAAATTTGTGGTGCATTTTTTAATCCAAACGGCATTACTGACCATTCAAAATATCCTAATAGACATGAAAAAGTTATCCATTCAATACTGTCTTTGTGCATTTTTACTTGCCAAAATCCTGATTTTAAATCAAATTTTGAAAACCAATTTTTTCCTTGTATTTTATTAATTAATGTATCTTTGTCTGGAATACAATAACCATCTTCAAAAGTATTATCATTTAATCTTCTATAATCAAAAACCATTCTAGGTTGTCCTCTTTTCTTTTCTTCTTCTTTTTGGACAATAAAAGCAGCAGTTCTACGTCTAGAATTTGATCTTTGGATAATTCCTAATTTTAATAGTTGATCAATGTGCATTTTGAATTCTTCTTGTTCCCAATTACCATACTTGAAATTAGGTGATTTAATGGTAATATCTGGGTTAATAATTTCTAATTTGCACAGAGTTTTATTCCTTTCCCAAAATTTTGTAGGGTTTTCTCTTATAACCTCAATTTTTTCTAATTTCTTAATTATTTGATCTAAATCATAATTTTTTATGTTTTATGTGAAATTTGTGGTATCTATTAAGTGTAAATCACTTTCTATACCATTGTCTAACTCTAGGTCTAGATCAAAATTTTGTTGTTCTATATGATTGCAAGAACATTCATCTTTGCTTCCCTTGCAATCACAAGTTTCCTTTTTTATTAGGAGTTTAAAATTTGAAACAATGGGTATCATGGAACAATTTTTACTTATTGTTACATAATCTTTGTTAATATTAATTTGTCCATAATTATGGAGTAAAAAATCTAATCTCATAACAAGTGGTATTGAAAGATTTAGGTCTTGAACCCAAATTTTTGGCCAAGGATAATACTCGGACCATTGATTACAATTTGTTAAGAATTTTACTTGAATATTTTTAAATTGTAAATCATTTGAAGTTTTGGTTCCATCAAATTGCATTGAATAAGTTTGTTTTACTTTAACAATTTTAGTTTTTAATATTTTTGGGATAATTTTTATATCTATAGTAGATGAGGTTGCTCCAGAATCAATTAAAATTGGTATGGTTATTTCCTGACCATGAATATTAATTTTTGCTGGAACTATAATTTGTCTTAGTTTTTCTCTATTACAAACTAAAGGTACCTGGAGGTCTTGAGGTTGTTCTGTGTTATTTATAATATTTATGTCCTCTTGAGTAATTTCTGTTAATTTTAAATTATTTTCAATAGCCTGGAATTTTCTTTTTTAATAATTTCTGTTAAGTCTTTAATAGTTTCTTCTAAACTATTAATTCTGATTTCTAATTTATCGACTTTGTTTTCCAACCTGTCAAATTTTTCTTCTAATTGGTCTATTCTTTTTTCCCCATGTTTTCTATCAGAATTTTCAGGGGTATCTTTAATTTTGTTTTCTACATTAAAGTGTTTTTTGATACAATTTGAACAGATTTGCTTTAGACAAATTTGACATTTCCATCTTTTATCAAAAGAGGAAAACCAATTACACTTGAAGCATTTAATATTATCACTTCCAGCTTTATAATTCCAATTATGGTTACAATCTGGTACAAGGTTTTTTGGTTCCATTAGAGAGTAAATTTTTTCAATTTTTTCAAAAGAATATAATTATTATTATTCTCTTCTTCTAGAGGAATTTCTATTTCTTCACTCTCTATTCCTTCTAGAGAGCAAATACTCCAAATTTCAGAGTTGTCTGAAATGTCTGAGGTTATTTCTAATATATCCTCTTTAATTGTAGAAATTAGGATTGATTCTCTTGTAAACAGATTTTGTTTGTTGGGACAAACTGAGGTTAAATGTCCTGGTTTGTTACAAGCAAAACAAGTAATTGTATTTTTATAAGTTTTGTTAGGATTGTACTTTCTAACATGTTTTTCCTTGTTTAAATAAGGTTTTCTAGCGTTAGATTTCCTTAAATAATTTTTCTTAGTGTAATTCTTCTTGAATATAGGTTGTCTCCTTTGGGTTTTATCCTGTGGATGTTTTCCGTACTGTTGAGGAGTATAAATTTGTTTACAAAAACCTACATTCTTCTGTTTTAATTCTTTTTGAATTTGGATATAAGTACATTTCTTTTTTAATTCAGAAATTATATATTGTATTCTTATACCTATATTATCAAATTCATTTTCTATTTCTAATTTATTCCAACTTTCGTGAATTTCCTGACCTAAAGGTCCTGGTAATTTGGTAAATAGTCTTTCACCTAATTCTTGAGAAAAATAATTTCCGAATGTGCTTGCTAAAGCATAAAAATCTTGTAAGAATTCTATTACATGATTCCAATCATATAATTGAATTTGTTCTAAATCTCTCATAACTTCAGCCTGTCTCATAGTTAATCCTACATTGGCATCTTTGCCTGTAATAATTCTATGTATTGTATAAACAAAATTATGAATATTGTTTCCTTGGGTTACCAATTGACCTAATTTTTCTGGAAATTTCACTTTGAATGCTTCCCAAGCGGCCCTAGCTATGTCTCCTAAATAGTTTTCGGAAATTTTAATCATTTCTTCTCCAGTGGTAATATTGTAGTGTCTACTTTCATGGTCTCTAATTACCAGGGAAGTCCATTGTTCAATGTAATTATCCAAGAGTTGTGGATGTATATTAGTAATATTTAACATAACACGCCCCTGACCATATAAATTAATTTCATTTGGATTTCTTTTTCCTAATGTTCTTAAGTTAGGGTTGTTGTTATCATAAATAGCAACAGGTAGTCTAGATGGATGTCCTACAGAATAACCCATCCTCATTGGTTGATTATTGTTAAAAAATGATCCATAAGAGGAACTGGATTCTTCATTTACTAAATTTTTTCCAGTGTAATCTGTTTCAGAAATTTCTGTTACGCTTTCAGTTTCTTCAAAAATTTGTTTTAAATTTGTTATATCTTGGAAGTATTTATCCATGAGAAAAATTGTATTAGTATTAGCCGCTTCAATTTCTAAATTAAAATTTTCCATTAGAATTTCATCATTTCTAATTTTCTCTAATTCTAAGAGGGTTAATATTTGTTCATTCATCATTATTAACTTGTGTATAAGATTCTTCATAATTTTTCAATCTTAAAGATAAAGCCCCTTTAGTTGCGTATGTCACAACTTCTGTGGGTGTTAATGTCTCAGCTTCTTCCTCAATATTTTCCTTAATTTTCCATTCTTCTCCTGCTAGGAGTGAAGGTGATATTGGCTATGGTCCTAGAAAGTTAATTCCCTTGGATGTTACAGTTTTTACCATGTCATTAATCTTTATTTTAAATTTTGGTGACATTTGAGTAGATAATTTTCCTAAGAAGATTATGTCTACTACAACGTTTGATCCTTTAAAAATTTTCAATCCTTTACTTTGAACCTGTAATTTTATATATTTTAAATCTTTTAATCCTATGGTAAAATTTGGACACAAATAATGGATTCCACAATTATTATTCATGTCAATTTCAATTATTCCCATAATTTGTCTTGCTAATTTCGGATGTCTAGTGTCAAGTATGGCTTCTAACACTTTGGCACCATTTTGTTTCATTACTAAGCCTCTTACAGCTGTAGTAATTATGTATGAATTACTAAGAGGATTAAAAGATTTAAAATATATAAAAATACAGCTGTAAGAGGCTTAGTAATGAAACAAAATGGTGCCAAAGTGTTAGTAGCCATACTTGACACTAGACATCCGAAATTAGCCAGACAAATTATGGGAATAATTGAAATTGACATGAATAATAATTGTAGAATCCATTATTTGTGTCCAAATTTTACCATAGGATTAAAAGATTTAAAATATATAAAAATACAAGTTCAAAGTAAAGGATTTAAAATTTTTAAAGGATCAAACGTTGTAGTAGACATAATCTTCTTAGGAAAATTATCTACTCAAATGTCACCAAAATTTAAAATAAAGATTAATGACATGGTAAAAACGGTAACATCCAAAGGAATTAACTTTCTAGGACCAGAGCCAATATCACCTTCACTCCTAGCAGGAGAAGAATGGAAAATTAAGGAAAATATTGAGGAAGAAGCTGAGACATTAACACCCACAGAAGTTGTGACATACGCAACTAAAGGGGCTTTATCTTTAAGATTAAAAAATTATGAAGAATCTTATACACAAGTTAATAATGATGAATGAACAAATATTAACCCTCTCAGAATTAGAGAAAATTAGAAATGATGAAATTCTAATGGAAAATTTTAATTTAGAAATTGAAGCGGCTAATACTAATAAAAATTTTCTCATGGACAAATACTTCCAAGATATAACAAATTTAAAACAAATTTTTGAAGAAACTGAAAGCGTAACAGAAATTTCTGAAACAGAATACACTGGAAAATTTTTTGTAAATGAAGAATCCACTTCCTCTTATGGATCATTTTTTCCCAATAATCAACCAATGAGGATGCGTTATTCTGTAGGACATCCATCTACACTACCTGTTGCTATTTATGACAACAACAACCCTAACTTAAGAACATTAGGAAAAAGAAATCCAAATGAAATTAATTTATATGGTCAGGGGCATGTTATGTTAAATATTACTAATATACATCCACAACTCTTGGATAATTACATTGAACAATGGACTTCCCTGGTAATTAGAGACAATGAAAGTAGACACTACAATATTACCACTGGAGAAGAAATGATTAAAATTGCCGAAAACTATTTAGGAGACATAGCTAGGGCCGCTTGGGAAGCATTCAAAGTGAAATTTCCAGAAAAATTAGGTCAATTGGTAACCCAAGGAAACAATATTCATAATTTTGTTTATACAATTCATAGAATTATTACAGGCAAAGATGCCAATGTAGGATTAACTATGAGACAGGCTAAAGCTATGAGAGATTTAGAACAAATTCAATTATATGATTGGAATCATGTAATAGAATTCTTACAAGATTTTTATGCTTTAGCAAGCACATCCGGAAATTATTTTTCTCAAGAATTAGGTGAAAGACTATTTACCAAATTACCAGGACCTTTAGGTCAGGAAATTCACGAAAGCTGGAAAAAATTAGAAATAGAAAATGAATTTGATAATATAGGTATAAGAATACAATATATAATTTCTGAATTAAAAAAGAAATGTACATATATCCAAATTCAAAAAGAATTAAAACAGAAGAATGTAGGTTTTTGTAAACAAATTTATACTCCTCAACAGTATGGAAAACATCCACAGGATAAAACCCAGAGGAGACAGCCTAGATTCAAGAAAAATTACACTAAGAAAAATTATTTAAGGAAATCCAACTGGAAATTAACTCTCTATATCCTGATTTCCAGAATAATTGTCCATGTGTTCATTTGATGTGGATGTATTTTAAAAACATTGACAAGGAATATGTAGAATTTCAAGTCCAAAATTCTGGTCCAAAGACTATAAATTTAGAAGACTTGCCACAACAAATTGAACTTGCAACGGCCAAACTAATTTCTGAAGATTTTGGCTGGTCAAAGAACAAGTCAGAAGAAAGAAATTTATTAAGAGAAGATAAATTTGGAAAGATTTATTGCAACTCAGAAATTGTAAGGAATTTCTTTTTCTCCTTTGATGTCAAACATTCAAGACCAAAGTTAGTCGAAGCTTACAAGAAAAGAAATTCAAAATTTTCAAAACGACCAGGTTCATTGGGATCCTCACAGGATAGATCACTAATAATGGAAGACGCATAATTATGTGATTCTATTATTATCTGAATTATTGCCGACAAAACAAAGGCAAGACACGTATTAAGGATACAATTACTTGACCCTTCGGAGTCATGTAAGGGTAATCCTGATTTACACGGCTAAAGAAAGGGGGTCTGTCCCTTTCAACTTTTTAACAATGTAAAGTCTTTTGTTTTGTATAGGCAAAGTCGTAAAGTAAATAGTTTTTGCTTTTGAAAAGTCTTAAAGCAAATAGTGCTTTAACTTTTCTTTTGTAAAGTTTTCTTGTTTTGTCACGAAAAGTCTTAAAGCAAATAGTGCTTTAACTTTTCTTGTTGTTAAGATAATATTATATTATCTTTAGAATCTTAATCTCTCTTCTATATAAGAGAGACTTCTCACTTTGTAAAATAGACACCAAGAAAGGCACCAAGATACACACCAAGAAATACAAATAATGCTTTCAAATATGCTCTCCAAAACCACTTACTCTAAATTTATCATTCCACACTAAAATTCCTTATTCCAACTTCCTAAATTGCTATTAAGAGGTATGGTTTCTTAATAACTTATTCTTAATAATATATGTTTTTACTCTTATGATTATTGTTAATCTAGGTT
The DNA here is from genome assembly GCA_022829125.1 of Lathyrus tuberosus. NCBI lineage: Eukaryota > Viridiplantae > Streptophyta > Magnoliopsida > Fabales > Fabaceae > Lathyrus > Lathyrus tuberosus. The sequence goes on from JALAZF010000075.1 coordinate 16,256,517, forward strand.
TATTTTATGATCAAAAGACGTAAGTCCCATTTGAACTGAATGTGATTGTTAATCTATGAAAGAATCCGTTTAGGGAAGAAAATACCTGAAAGGGAAAAAATAGTATCGCCAGGAGGAGATTCATAGATCTTAGGTCATAAACGCAAAGATGTCTCTGTAAGAACTCTGTGGTAGTAGGTGAGGGATGACAAGGTGAGGTTCCAAAATTAACCAGGAATATTCAAAAATAATAAGAGTATAACATATATTTTTGAGATAGTTTTTTAGAAACCATAAACCTTAATATGCAAAGGGAAGTAGGAATAAGATTTAAAATCAATCTTTTTTGTTAAAAAGAAATTTGCAAAAATTTAGAATGGAACATGAAAATCATTACCCAGAAACAAATTTCACAACACAAAAATATTTTACAGATCATTTCGGAACAGATTATTCTGAACCTAACTCCAATAAAAATTTCTCAGATTTAATTTATATCCAAAATTTTGATAAGAAAACAAGCTATTTACTCAAAAGCTTTCCTTATCCAGATTTAGTTAAAATTATTTTGAAAAAATTAAAATTTTCCTATTTTCAGGAAAAAATATTTTTAGATGACTTAAAAGCCACAATAGAACTCGAGTTTGAAGAACATGAACTCAAATGTTTAATTAAAGAAATAAAAGGACTTACCTCTACTTCAAATAATATAAAATACTTTGAAGGACATTTTTACGGAAATAAATCAAGAGTAAATTATAGAATGAAAAATTCTAAATCCCTAGTTTCTATTGAATTTAGAAGCTTTAATCCTAATTATTATGACAATGAAATAGATTGGGATGATGATCAATATGAAACAGATTAAAAATCTATACATATTATGAACTTCGCCAAAGACAAACAAGATCTTAAAGATTACAGAAATTACATTTCTGATTTAAAACAAGATTTAAAAAGAACATAATTACTATTAAAATATAGTACTGAAAGGACTTTTCCTACATTAATTCTAAGGAAAAATAGTATTATTAGACAAATTTCTATATTTGAAACAATGATGAAGGTCATTAAAGATGAATTATCTACTCTATCCAGAGCCTAATTTCTTCCACAAAAAATTGGTATATAGGATGGAATACTGTACCTTGTTGACCAACTTATGTTGGATTGTTAAACACTTTGTTCTTCGGAATAGTGTTTAATGAAGAATAGACTTCAGATGAACAACGCCACGTACCAAAGTGGAAAAAACATTAAATTAAATTCACCATTAATCAATATGACAAGATATATTATTATTAGTAAATTCTATTTTACATTAACCTTCATTTTTTTTTAATTACATCATTCATTGGTTGGCTGAGCCTCTTCATATTATTGTTCATACATTTGTGCTTCCCCTTACAAATTTATAACTCTAATAATATGGATCTAACCAAAGAAAGAATTGAATTAAAAGAATACAGGAATTACATTATAGGTTTAGAACAAGACCTCGAAAGAATTAATACAGTTCTAAATTATTGTACTGAGTTTTCACATTTGAACTTGAATTTAATAGAAAGAAAAATTCAGATTCTTAGACAACTAGCAACTTTTAAAACCATGATTAAAATTATTAAGGATGATTTGTATACACTATCAAGAGGATAAAATTCAAATACGAATATAATTTATATTCTTAAAAAATGGATCTGGCAAGAGGCAGAAAATATTTAAAAACATTTAGAAAATCTCTTGACAATTTAGAAAAAGAATTAGAATCTGTAAAATTAAAAATCAAGACTAGTAACAAAGCAACTTATCCATCATTAAAATATCGAAAAAAAATTAATTTTGGAATGTATATCTTCCACTTACACCCTAATTCTTATTATAAAAGATGATCTGGAATCAATATCCAGAGCTTAAAAGACATTTTTATTATTTTAAACAACAAAATAATCCAATTAAATTTTTTACTATTCATCAAGTTGACTTACTATTTAAAATCACTAGTCATTCATTATTGTGTGATAATTGTTACACGAGAACATTCATTAATTATACACTTGTGTCACTATTCACGAGTTACCATTCACTAGTTACTATTCATGAACACTATTCACGAAATCACTATTCATTAAGTTGACTTTTTTTATAAAAGACATTTAAAATAAAAAATCACAATTTAAATAAAATCATTATGTTAAATCTTATAACTATAACAACTGTTGATGAAATTTACAAGAATATTTATCACACAAACCTCCACGGAGGCATCCCCCTCTCTCGCCTTATCTGGTATCAGAGCTTGTGATCTGAACCATTTATGGAATCTAAAATAGATTATCTTAAAACTTGTTTAGATAAACAAGACAAAAAATTAGAAGTCTTAGAACAATTACTAAAAGAAAATATAACTTTTAGTAAACAAATTCTACTACTTCTTAAAGATCAATCTAAACAAAAAACTTCAATAAACGGTACCAAAGATTTAAAAATATCTATAGATTCTTTAACTGAAAAATTCTCTCAATTTAGTACTGAACGCAAAATAAAAACTACCAATACTAAGAACTTTTTAACTTACAATACTGAAGAAGTTAAAAAACATTTGAAAATATGAATCCTTTTTCTGGTCGATCAAGGACATTAATGGATAGTGAAGCTAGACATCCAGAACTACAACTCTAAATCAGACTCAAAATACCTCTTATTTAGACAGAATATTTAGTAGAAGAGAAAATAAAAATTCTTCAACATTAGAACAAATTGTGAATACTGATAAAGATTTGGAAATAATGACAAATGATCATATAAATCTTTTAAAACCCACACAATTGTACAAATCCGGAATATTTGAAAATAGTTCCAGTCTAATTCGAACACACAAATCTGAAATGTTAGGATTACCAGATGAAAAAGTTGAAGAATTTGGATTATTAACTATGGATAGCATAAATCAATTAACAGATAAAAATATGAATTATGTACATTTAGGCGAAGTGCTGGCGAAGGGGGATCCGTCAGGCGAAATCCTAAGTCGCCAGGCGAATTTGGCTGTTTCTCAATAAATTCTTTTCTTTGAAAATTCATAACTTTTGATCCGTAATTCGGATCGAGGCGTTCTTGGTACCGTTAGAAAGCTGATAAAATGTTCTTTCTTATAAAAATGGTTTTGAGATTGTTGGCCGATTTAATTATGTCGGGAATTTGGAAATATGTCGTTTGGTCGACTTTTACCGTTGTAATTGCTTGTAATTGATGTGTTATCATGCAAAGTGCTGTTAATATGTATTGTATAACTTGTGTGCTGTTATATGATGTGAATATATATGATGCGTGTTGGTGATGATGGTTTGTGGTCTTAGGGAGAAATAAATGTATTGTTTTGGGTTTGATTGCAATGTATGATAATGATGTTGTTATGATGTTTTGTAGGATTGTTGTGGTTGATGGTGAGTAATCCTTGATGTGAATTGATATGAGTGTATATGCTAAAATGCTAATTGTTGTGGTATGTGAATTATGATGAAGTGCATGGTTTATGTGAAATTCAATGTGTGTTATTTGGTGGCCTTATTGCAAGTAAATGCATTGTTTGAATTGATTTCCAATGCATGAATAATGATGATGAGATAATTCATATGGTTGAATTGTGAAGATGCATTTGATTGTCATGAGTCCTTGTATGTCAAGCATCATGATATGTATCTTGTGATGTTGTGTGCTCTAGTGGGTGTGAGCGACGAAACGATTCCAGAGGGAATCCGCTATAACATCGTGCGCCTTATACAAAGAGGACTGAAAGCGATGATTATAGAAGATCGTGCGCCTTATACAAAGAGGACCAAAAGCGATCGGATCATACGCCTTATACAAAGAGGACTGAAAGCGATCCATAAACGTCGTGCGCCTTATACCAAGAGGACCGAAAGCGACGGGGAACATCGTTTGCCCGACGGGGAGTTACACTAAGTAACAAGCGATGATTCCAATAGTTTCTGAGTGAACTAGTGATGAGAATGATGGATGGATGGTACCGCATATGCATTGCATAGAGTCGTTGTGTCGGTCTCTGTGCATTTGCATAAATCATGAATGGATTGATTATGTGTGAGAATTGTGAATGGATGCATTATGTGTGGAAAATTGTGAATTGATTGAGTATGTGTTGAGATTTATGATTGGATTGGTGAATTGATGTGCATGCGTGATAAATGCATTGTTTATGGACAATATGCTATGTATGAAAATATGTGATGTGGTGGTGTGTTTCCATATGTCATAACCTTGGTGTGCCTTATGTGTGAATATGTGATTATGTTGGAATAATTGATATATGCTATGTTGTTGGAATGTTAGAAATATGTTATATGTATTAGTATGTGATGCTTGTGGTGAGAATAACTATGCATGTGAATTTTTTTATATGTTTGAATATTATTATGCAATCTTGATTTAGTTGTTATTTCTCACCCTTCTGCCGTGGTTCGTTGCTCTATGAGGCAATTGTATATTACTGTCTTGGAGGCTTTTGTGAAGATTAGTCCTCCGTCATTTGTCATCTGTATGCTCTGATTAGTAACATAGGAGTCGGGGAACGCTTTTATTATATATATGTATACATTTGTTGAATATATTTTGTATTAGGTTTGTATGAATATTTTGACGTTATAAAATGATTTATTTTGTAAAACAATTCAGTTATGGATCTTCCGCTTTATTCAATAATTGACCTTTCCTTTTATATGGAAAAAGTTTCCCCTTGAGGGTATTCAATTGTTTGTGTTATGTATCGAAAACTTATGAGCAGTGATTGTGTTTTCTTTCTTTAAAATTGTGGCATCCTTGTTTTTGTCGGAAAAATAAATTTTTTACTTACTCTAATTTAATTATGTATTATTTATTCGCGATGGGAATTGTGGTGTTACAGAAAACCCTAATCTAAAGCAGTAGTACAAGTGCATTGAATTATAAAAGTACAATGGCATGATTAAAATTCAAATGTAAAGTCTGAATCCTCAAGGTGTACCTCACACAAAAAGAAATGGTTAGTAACACGAAATCATTTATGAATGTATCATGCCATGATTGAATGATAAATGGAGATTAAAGCATAAAACCAATTAACATGAAAAAACATAAGGAAGGAAACCTAAAACAAACAACAAAAGGAATTATTCAAAGTGTTTTTGTGATGATTAATTGAGTTCAATCGTCCAAGTCTTTGTTCACACCTCATGAGGTCTTCAAAAATCAAACTCATGTCCACAATCATCAAAGTTTTATTAATCCTTTTTTATTTAGTACACTTTATTCAACCAAAAGTTCAATTAATCACCAAAGACCAGTCTAGATTCAACCAAAAAGACAATGCAGTCAATTATTCAAACAAATTTCAATTAAAGGATCAACAAAACTTTACAAGAAAATCGATCAACAAAAATTCTAAACAATCATATTCACAAACATTGACCAAAATCACAACACGCCTAATAAAAAATATCATCAAAATTCCAATTAGGATCAACGCTAAAATCAACAAAATTAACAATAAAAGTAAAAATAAAAGAAAGAAAGTCTCAGACTGGGGTGCAACAAGAAAACTAGGAGCATGCTAGCAAAATTCGCAGGGACTAGTCATTAAGCCCAATTGCTGTAATAGTGAACACGGAGGGGGGGGGGGTGAGAAATCAATTTAGGAGGCGGAAAAAGAGGGCCACATGTGCTCAGGCCCAATAACTTCCATACACAACCATGTCAAGTGAAACAGAATAAGGAAAATACAAGCAAATACATCTCATTCTCTCTCTGCGTACACAACGAATCAACCCCCTCCGCCGCGCCGGGAATCGCCTCCGGCGGCGGAGGGTTAATAAACAACAATAAAAAACATCGATGCCTCCATCGCAACTTGATAAACACAAATCCACGAATCAAAACTCAGAATTCCTAATCTATCAATCAAATCGAGCAAGAGGAACGGTGAACCCAGGATGAGAACTAGCAATTACGCGAAATCAACGGAGCCTCAGGTCACAAGACCTTGGGGGAAGGCTCCGCCTTATCACACTCTACATGGCGACGTCAATTAATACACAAGAAAAGGCGAAAGAGAAACTACCTCAACGGCGACAGCTTCGACGGTTCTGGCAAAGGAGAACGAACTTTCAGGTAATTGATCTTTCTTTCCCTCTCTCTCTCTCCTTAGTATAGCAATTGTTCTTCTACTCCACTTCTTTAGTCCGTAGGTTGGTGCTATTATAATGTCGTGATTGCGATTACGCGAGAGGATGCGAGAACGAAGCGAGAGTAGCGGTGGAGTTTGAGGTCAATCCAATGGGAGCTTTAAGGTGAAGCTCCAATGGAGTCTTGGTGAATAAGCTTTGAGTGAAGGTGTAGGGGAGGGAACGAAGAGAGTTGAAGAAGATGAGGAAAGTGAATGAAATTCAGGATTATGTGTGTAGAAAAAATCAAGAGTGAGTGAGTGAATTCAATTTATAGAGTATGAAGATTGAAGTTTTTGGATTGGAAATTAAGGAGAGAGTCAGTTATGATACTTGAAGTTGGTTATCCTTTTCCAGCTGAAACTGATCAAGTTAGTTATGAAGTTAGTTGGAATCAGAAATTCTGTTATAAGGTAATCTTAATAGTTAGAGGTTAGTTGCATTGAGATCCTGTTTGAAAACTGTTATGACAATTGAAGTTAGTTATGGGCTGGCAGTTAGAACTGTTATGACAGTTAGTCTTAGAGTTAGTTAAAGGAAAAAAAATAGTTATGATTCTGTTAGGTTGGTTAGGTTAGTTGTGAAAACATAGAAGTTATAAGTTGTACTTGTTAGCCGTTAGTTTGGATTTTGAATGTAACTGTTAGTGAAAAATAGCATGGAATTTCCGTTATTGACGAAAGAGCGAGTTAGCCGCTATATCAATGGATGCTAATTGATTAGTTATATGAGATGGTACTGATGTGAGGTTTTGTCTGGTTTAATGTAATTAGCTTTGTTATGGGTATTTTAAAGTTTGAATCTCTGTTTTAATGTGAAAAAATGTTTGAAATGCAATCTGAAATTTGGTTAGTTATGCTAGTGTTGTATGAAATTAATTATGAATTAGTGTTAAAATGGTTGCTATGGATAAGTATGAATGAGTTAGTAGGGATTTGTAGTTATGTCAAGTTAGTATGTTGATTGTTAATGCGGTTTTGGAAGTTAATCTGTTGTTAGTAGTTGCGGTCAAGGCTATTAACTTTGTTATGATGTAAATGTTTTGCAAGTGGTTGTGTTCTGAGCATTTGTTAAATTTGATTGCAGAATAACTTTGGAGTTTGAATGATGCTCCATGTCTCTATGCCTTGTGACCTTATAATATGAATGTGCATGAGCTACATTCCTGTCATGACCTATGCAGTGCATTATGTCATCTTTTAGACTGGTACCTCCTGTTGTAACCATAACTTGGATTTTCAAATGCTTTCCAAGCTCTTTACATACTTGAGATGTTTGCAAAGCCAACTCACGTGTTGGGACCAAGATAACAACTTGAATAACATTATTATCCTGATTAATTTTTTCCAATGTAGGAATGCAAAATGCAGCTGTTTTGCCAGTTCCGTTTTTAGAATTGAAACTTGAATGATCACATGCCAAATGATAAGGTTGAAGTTTTTGGAATTGAAACTTGAATGATCACATGCCAAATTATAGGATCCTTGACTCAATGGTCCAAGCTTGAAAATATCAAGTTCTATGCAATCAAGTTCTTGATTTTGGGCATAGTTGATTTTGGGCATAGTTGACTTTTTGTCAGATGAATTCCAAACTGTGTGATCCTCTATGCAATCAAGTTCTTGACCTAATTCAAACCTAATGGATGGATTCCATAGGTGTTTTAGGGTGTCTTGAATCATGTCCCAAGGTTTGGGAACATGTCTTGGTCAAAAGTCAAAGATACCGTTGACTTTTTCTTCAAAACCCTAATTGTGGTCCAGATGAATTTGAAACTTGTGAACCAAGCTTCTTGGATCAACCCATTGTTGTAAATGGATCAATGTGGTGTATTTAAGGCCTTAAAATCATGTCTTGAGGTCTTGGTTCATGTCTTGTCTCAAAAGTCAACTTAGGGGTGAATTAGGTCAAGAAACCCTAATTCCTGATTTTTGATGAATGCTTCCCCTGATGCTAATTTGACTTGATGATTGGATCCATGAGGTCCCTTGGAGAATTTTGGATCATGTTTTTAAGTATTGGCTCATGCCTAGATGAAACTTTTCATCTGGATGCCTTGGTCGACCAAAACCCTAATTTGGTGACACTAGCGATCTTGAGGTTTGATCCACTTGGAAAGTTGCAACCTTGTGCTGGATTCTTGATGTGGGAGTCCTCTTGATCCTTTATAGATGTTTTGAGAGGTTAGACAAGTTGAAGATCATGTCATTTCTTGATTGATCATTTGTCTAAGTGCTCTGAGAGGGCTCAAAACCCTAATTCTTGATTGTAGTGAGAACTCAACAATCTTTGAGGAGATTGATGAGGTATGATGATACATTCATATTGTGGCAATGATCCTCACAATGATGGGAAATATTGTTGTTAAAATTTGGGGTATGACACCTGGCATCCATGTATATATTGATATGGCCCAACCATCAGTCTTCTATTGAAATCAAGCTTTTGATGAACATGCTCGTTGTCTGGCAACAACAGAAGAATCAGATGATAAGCCTTGGTTTTACTATATCAAGCATTATGTCGAGAAACATGAATATCTAGCAGATGCCACAAGCCTAGACAAGAGGACTATAAGGAAATTAACATCAAAGTTATTCCTAATTGGAGATGTGTTGTACAAGAGAAAATATGACATGATCCTGCTCATATGCATGGATAGACACGGAGCGAACATGCTCATAAAGAAGATACATGAAGGATCCTTTGGCACCCATGCAAATAGACACGTTATGGTAGAGAAAATCCTAAGGGTAAGCTACTATTGGTTAACAATGGAAACTGACTATTACCATTACGCCAAATAAAAGGGCGGGAAAAGGCAATTTCATCTACTAAGTTAGGTAACCCTCACCCAGTTACTCAACCCAATGGTGGTTGAACCACAACGTCCAATAAAAACATGTGCATTTGTGATCAAAATCTAGTTGCAAAACATGAATAATAAATAAAAACACTTTTCGATTTCTCTTACTTGTGTGTGATTATCATATATATTTAAATTTCTTAATGTGACCGTCTTGAATTAAAGAGGATGCAATAAATAGTATAGAGAGACTAAGGAACAATGCTATGATTTAAATTGGTATCCTAGGAGAGAGTCTTTGGTCTATAGTTCACAGTTTGTGTTCTTACAATGCTTGTAGTGTTATTCTAAGTACCGAAAGAATTGACACTTAGCCGACCTAAATTTGATTTCATGTATAAGTACTAACGTCGTTATTTGTATACATCTTTCTCATATGTGTATATTGCTGCATTTTCATTTTTCATTGTGCAAGCAAAGTTGCTTGAAGACAACAACATTATAAGTGTGGGGAGTTAGAAAACATACAATTTCACTATGTATTTAGCTCGATTTCAGCATATTTTAGTGTTATTTCATGTTACCTTTATTGTGTTATGCTAGTTTTGTACTAGGTCTTTCAGGTATTGATCAATATGCAATAATTGCTAAGAAAAACGGAAAAAACGGCACAAAAATGCATTTCTCATACTATTATGACGGGTAGCCTAGAAGTGACGCCTGTCATGCCTCAGCAAGCCTAGTTCATCAACTACTCAATGGGAAAGAAAATGCGATGGAAGGAAGTCCATGATGGGTAGAGCGTCAGCAAAGTTGACGTCTGTCATGGAATGTAAATTCAGAGGTATCTCACTGTGCATGTCATGACAGGATGACCAGTATGCATCATGAAGCCCATCATGACGCATAGTTCCATAAAAATAGCCACGTTCAGCAATATGTTTCAACATTTCCCCATTTTCTTCCACTTCTTTTGCATGATTTATATTGGCTTTGGGGTGCAAAAATTAGTATAAATAATGGTTGTAACATCTGAATTGGGAATCTGAGCTTACTTAAGTACTATAATCACTTGTTTTAGAGCATTAAAATTCCACGTGGAGTTTTTATGCAAGTTTATCTTTTGCACTTTTGGAATATATTTGTTGGTATTTTTTTTTTTGATATATGTGGTATCCGACCAGTCAGACCGACTAATCCACATAGGAGAGCTTTCGCCCCCCACGTAGCCCTTGAAGGTTGTTTTTGGTATAATTTTTTTTTGATATATTTGTTGGTATAATTTTCATTATGCACTGCTGTTTTATATTTCAGTATTGTTGTACTAGAACAAAGTCTCCCTTCAGATCGATCAATTTATGCAAGATTCATTTTTTATTTAATCTTTATGTTATTTTACTTTGTTGTTTTATATTATGTATTCTTTAAATGCATGTTATTTAATTGTTTATTTCACAATGTCAGAGTAGATTATTGTAGGGTCCGAAACACAAGGAGCATTTACCGGTAATATTCATATGAAATACTAAATTAATTAATTCTAATGAGAATAAAATACCGTTTTATAATTTCTATTTTAAATCATTAGTCATACTACGAAAGTAGAAGCGTAGATATATCAGTTGCGTATCGAAAGAGCATAATTGATATCTGACACCGTTATTCAAATCTTTAATTTCAAGGTAGTGAAAGCATCTTGAAATTAATAGAATATTTATTTTCCTCTTTTAAAATAATTTTAAATATATTAATTTCATTATGAAAGCCAGCTTTTAACATATTTAAGAATCCGGTGACCCGCTGATGAAAATGGGTGTCGCGACTAGTTGAGTAATTTCTATAGATAAATTCCATTCTCATTATGATAAATTGATATGTTTTGTATGAGTAGAATTGGTATACGAAAATCAATGTTTCGGTCCCTTATTCGATATTTGATAATTTTAAGTTGGTTTTTTCTTTATATTATTTTTTGCACAAATTCAAAATCTTTGAATAGTCTTAGCTAAACATATGAATGATAGATGTCAATGATTTTAATTGGTCTTTGTGGTTTCAACAAACTTTTATTCTACATTGATATAGCCGTATACTTGCGGCCTATCACTTTTCTCAGTTAATTATGAAAAAAAACTTTTGTCGCCTCAGGTTCAACTGTTCATATTTTCTAAATCAGACCTCACTTATACCATTTTAGGATATAAATGATACCTAAGATTTTCCTACTTTCGTAGAAAAATTTAGCATTTAAAACAGAATAATCAAAATAAATAGTTTTTTCTTGTTATTTAACTTTCATATGAGAACCTAAATGAGGTTTGTCATTTGGACAGTCCTTATGTGCCAAATTCTATGTTTACTAATCAGACATAATTATAATGTAATCATGCATAATAATAGATAAGAGCATAAACATTTATCACAATATATAAATTAATAGAAAATTTGAAATTGTAGTGTAAAATTAGTACAAACTTGTTTCGAAGAGACTTTCAACAACATCATAACTAAAGCTTACAGAAGAACAAAACGCATAAAAATTTATATTGCCTAAAAATGAAATTTGTATGTAAAAACTTGGTGTCTCAAACTCAGAATTACAAGCCTTTTATAGGCCTAGGTCCATAATCATGGCCATAAATTCAAATAAATAAGCCATAATAATGAAAGGAAGCAATTGAGAAATGAAATGCCAAAAGAAAACAACTGCATAAAAATGGAATCCAATGTTTTCTGGACTCACTATGGCAGTTGCAACCACTATGAACATGTCATATTGTGTTGGAACTGTGTTCCAAGAAAGATGAATGCTTGAGAGAAGAAGAAGAAGAAGACGAGAGAAAGGGAGAAAAGAGATTAGGGTTTTGAAAACCTTGTCAAATTTTATTATGAAGCTACTGTCAAAATACAAAGCAAAAGACCCTTTATATAGGCTATCAAAGCCCAGACCCAAAACAATCAATTCGACACAAACTAGCAATTCGACTGAACTCCTTATCAGCTATATTCAACTCTATCGAATACAGCTGACCTACACAACACTACAACTATTCGACTGACTATATACAACTTCGATCAAAACCTATAAAACCCTTCGACTTCGACAAACTAACATGAATTACTTCTAACACACCACCTAATTCATGTTTTCGAGACTTCTCATCCCAATGCTCTTCTTTGACTCGTCGAATCTGACTTTCTTCAAAGGTTTGGTAAGTATGTCAGCTAGTTGAACTTCAGTCTTGCAATATTCAAGATCTAGCTTTCCTATGTTCACTTGATCCCTGAGAAAATGCTACCTTCTTTCTATGTGCTTACTTCGACCATGACACATAGGATGATTGGCAAGATCAATAGCTGACTTGTTGTCTACAAACAATTTCATCTTCCCAGGTTCCTTGATCTTGAGTTCTTCGAGCAACATATCTATCCATGCTGCCTGACATGCTGCATACGATGCAGCTACATACTCAGCTTCACATGATGACAAAGCCACAATGCTTTGTTTTCTCGAACTCCAAGAGATTGGAGCTCCTTCGATCATGAAAATATAGACTGCAGTACTTTTCTTCTCATCTTGGTCTCCACTGAAATCTGAATCAGTATAACCATATACCTCAACATCTTTTGACTTGGACTTATTTAGACATGGCATCAGCACACCATGATCAATCGTACCCTTAATGTATCTCAGTACTCTCTTTACTGCAATGGGATGACATTCTTGGGGTTTCTCCATAAATCGACTTAACAATCCGACACTCTGACAAATGTCCGGTCTTGTATTGCAAAGATACCTCAAGGATCCAATAATTTGTTTGTACAGTGTCGAACTTACAAACTCATCATCAGTTACCTTCTTCAACTTTGCTCCTGTTTCCAATGGAGTTGTTGCAGCTTTACAATCAGTCATCTTGAACCTCTTCAAGATGTCTTGAGCATACTTCTTCTGGTGCAGGAACACACCTTCAGCTGTGTCTTTGAATTCCATTCCTAAGAAATATGACAAATTCCCTAGGTCGGACATTTCGAACTCTTGCATTAGCTTCGACTTGAGTTTTCTTATCTCAGCTTCATTTGCACCTGTAATCAGTAAATCATCGACGTACAGGCATAAAATGATTCGACTATCATTGTCAACATCATTTATGTAAACTCCATGCTCAGACACACACTTTGTGAACCCTGCTTCGATTAGGAAACTATCTATTCTTTTGTTCCAAGCCCTAGGGGCTTGTTTCAATCCATTGAGAGCCTTCCTCAATCTGTACACCTTCGACTCATGCCCTTTAACCTCAAATCCTGGCGCCTGACTGACATAAACTTCTTCCTCCAAAGGTCCATTCAAAAATGCTGATTTTACATCCAACTGATGTATCTTCCATCCTCTATACGCTGCTGTCGAAACAACAATCCTTATTATTTCCATCCTAGCTATTGGCGCATACACTTCATTGAAATCAATTCCAGGTTTCTGCAGAAATCCTCTTGCCACTAGTCTTGCCTTATGCTTGGCAATTTCACCATTTGGCCTTCGTTTCAGCTTGTAAACCCATTTCACATCAATAGGCTTCTTGCTGGAATTATCGACAAGTTCCCAGGTATTATTCTTCTTGATTGCACTGAGTTCTTCCTTCATGGCTTCACACCAATTCGAATCATTCATGGCTTCATCCAAATTAATTGGTTCTGCTTCAGCCATCATCATTGCTTCTTCTATTAAGTCACCATCTGCATCAATTGCATTATCTGGAAATCTCTCATATCCAGCTAACCTTGTCGACTCAGCTCTTGTTCTAGTTGACCTTCTAACATCCTGCTCAGGAGGTTCTTCATTTTGACTTGTCGTGACCTCAGTTTGTTGGTCTTCTTCAAACACCGTCGAAACAGTCTCTTCCATCTGTCGACCAGTATCCTGTCGAACTGACCCATGACTCCACTCCCAATTTTGTTTTTCATCTACCAGAACATCTCGACTGATCATAAATTTATCATCTTCTGGTGAATATAGTCTATATGCACCAGTCGAATGATAACCTATGAGCACCATGGTTTGACTTTGATCATCTAGTTTTGTTCTCAATTGCTCAGGAACATGCCTGAAACATATTGATCCAAAAACTCTAAAATGACTGACATTTGGCTTCTCACCTGTCCAGGCTTCAAAAGGAGTCTTCTCGACTAGCTTCTTCGTTGGATATCTATTCAGAATGTATACTGCGGTCGAAGCTGCTTCAGCCCAAAATCTCTTTGGCACCTCTTTCGCCTTCAACATACTTCTCGTCATATTCAGTATACTTCTATTCTTCCTCTCAGCTATGCCATTGTGTTGAGGTGTATAGGGTGCAATAACCTCATGCTCTATACCTTCCTCTTCACAAAATCTAGCAAACTCTCGAGAGACATATTCGCCACCACCATCAGTTCTCAGTTTCTTTAGCTTGTAGCCACTTTGCTTTTCGACAAGCAACTTAAACTTCTTGAACTTTGTGAATACTTCACTCTTACTTTCGATCATATAAATCCACATATATCTGGTGAATTCATCAATGAAAGTTAAGAAGTAACGCTTTCCACCATTCGACCTAACCTCAAAAGGTCCATATACGTCAGAATGAACAAGCTCCAACTTTCCTTTTGACTTAATTGGCAGATCATGCTTGAATGCTTTTCTAGCCTGCTTTGCTTTGCAGCATTCTTCACACACATGATTTGGTTCCTTCACTTGAGGCAAACCATAAACCATCTTCTTCTGATTCAGCATACCCAAACTCCTGAAGTTTAGATGCCCATATCTATGATGCCATAGCCAATTCTTTTCTTCTTCTGTAGTTGACGCAAGACATTCATGAATAATCATGTTAATCTGAACTTTAAAAGTCTTGTTATCAGCCAATGGTGCTTTCAGTACCAACTTACCATCAGCATGATACACCTTCATTTGATTATTCTCCAGCTTCATATTATGTCCTTTGGCAAGTAATTGACCTATACTTATCAAGTTACTTGTCATAGAAGGCACATACAACACATCAGTAATGCTGGCTTTTCTACCATCTCTTCTCATTACAGATATGTTTCCTCTTCCACCTGACGTGATCTGTCTACCATCTGCAAACTTTATCACCTTCTTAACTGATTCATCAAGCTTGTTGAACCAGTTCTTGTTACCAGTCATGTGGTTGCTGCAACCTGAATCAAGATACTACAAATTCGTTTCATTATCATTCGACTGAGTGTCTGCCATTAGTAGCACACCTTCAGAATCACTCTCTCCTGCCTGTGCATACTGCGCTTTGTCACTTTCTTTTGCTCGTGCTTCCTTCTTTTTTCGACAGTCTCGAGCATAATGACCAAAACTTTGGCAATTGTAACACTGCACGTCTTTCATATCAACTTTCTTCCAAGAATACTTGTTGCCCATGACTTTCTTTGAATCATCATGATTCTTTGAACTCTTGCTTGACTTCTCATCACTAGCAAGATTCCTTCCCTGCTTTGCCTTCCCAGATTTCTTGGTGAATTTCGCTTGTAGTGCTTGGTCCGATACCTTTTCTCTTTCTGAACTTCTTTGCTTCAATCTCATCTCATGAGCTTCCAAAGAAACATGTAGCTCTTCAACCTTCATCTCAGCAAGATTCTTGGACTCTTCCAAAGAAGCATGTACGCTTACTTTTGGATCTCAAATCTAATGCCCAATGGAGATCCAAAAGGCAGACGCTAATGAGTAAAGTTGTGAAAACTTTAAATCCTCTTTCAAACCTAAAAGAAATGATAGATCTTCAATTATTAGTAAAATTATAAATAAAAAACAAAAAAAAATTCAGTTTATATATGTGTAACTTAGATGTAGTTACATTAAATGTAATTTATAAATTTGTTTTTTCTATATTGTTAATTGTTAATGATATTATAATTTGTGTTTTTAGTTAATTTAATGATTAGTGGATTAATAAGATAAATAAAATATGTTTTTTTTCATTGTCTCATGGTTATAGTAATTAAATATAATTTTGAATGAAAAAATTATATAATTAATTTTTTAAAACTAATTTTGTTTCTTGAAATCAGTGATTATAACAAAATGAACTTATCGTATTTAGCTTGAGATTTGCTACGACTATATTGTAGCCATATTGTAGTTGTTTAGTTAAGAAACTAAAACTAAAGACTGATATTTTACTACAATTCAGTTGTAGTTTAGCTAGGAACTGTAAAATATTAGCTAGAAATTTGCTTAGAAAATTTGGACTAGATAATTAGCCACCCAATCCATGCTACGACCTACATAGTAGTTAATCCCAAACTAATCTCAAGCTAACACTATTTGATAGAGATTAACTTCAAATTAACTACGGATTTTGTCATAGCTAATATCTATTTTTCTTGTAGTGACTCAGCAATGTTTGTTGAATTACAACTGTAACAAAACAAACAACCTTTATACATTTGATATGAAATTAAGCGCTATAGAGGTGCTCAAATAGAAACAAATAGAAAGACTCAAAGAACAAAATTTAACACTCAAAATATTCAACTCTAGCTCTTCTCTCTTCAAAGGTAGGAGTAGGCCTCTTAAAATAGCAAACCATCTTCTGAGATTTTCTCCATTGGGCATTAGATTTGAGAACAACCAGATTTGATTTAGATGCAAATTTGATTTTCTTTTCAAAAACACAAAAATTTGATTTGATTTGTTCTTCATTCATATTAAATCTTCATTTAATTTGATTTGGATTTGGACAATCTTTTATCAAATCTTTATTTAAAATATCTTTGCTAAAAGATACAATTCCAAAACAACAAATCTATTTGGAAACAATCAGATTCACGCTCCGAATAACTCACAAACTTTAGCTTGCAGACTGAGGCCAGATGTTGCACACATGCCAGAATATCGTATCCCAAATGTTGCATCTTCACCAAAAATACATCTTGTATTACATATATTGTTTTACCTAATGCAATCAATCAAAAGGAACAACAAACTACTAGAAATTAATGATAAAATATATGTGAAAAGTAATAAAAATACAATTGATCAATTCCTCCATATTCTTGAATTGTTGCTTGTTCTCGAACAATTAAGAATAAAATGCACGCAAACAGAAAACAAAAATCACTTATCTATATAGTAGAATATTAATGAAAGATTGTCTGTAAATCCTACCTTAACTAGAAAAGTCGATAATACTAGGTTGGTCGTCATCACTAGACATATAACCCTAGCATTCATAGTTGTGTGTGTAAGTTTCTAGTAGTTATTACCACTTAGAATAGAAAAAAAACAATATTAATAAAACACTTATACTTCAACCTAAGTTAAAAGTTCTTGTGCATTCGATCAACTAGTCATAATTTAAAAAAAAAAAAAAATGGGCATTCGATCAACTTATCACTTTTTTTTATTAAATGCAAAATAATTTATTATAAGAATTTATACTAAGCATAATATGTGCAAAGGATTAAAAAAAATATATTACAATTGTAAATCAAGCTGCTAAAACAAATAGCAGAATAAAATCCACCCAATTGAAACTAAAGCAACACCAATGCAAACATTAAAAATGCAATAAACTCCAATTGTTCACAACTAAACCAATAAAATTTTACTAAAACTAAAGCATTGCCAATACTAATCAATTCTCCGAAGCTGTACCACAATTGTGTATGACCTAGTTAATGCATTTAAGATGTCATTGGATGCATTTAGTTAGGTTGTTACAATTGTGTCAAATAAAAATTTTGAGATTGAATTCAGCTCTAAAAGTTACTCCCTCCATTCCTTTATAAGTGTCACTTTTGAAATAATTTTTTGTTCCATTTTAATTGTCACTTGTAAAGTTTAAGGTAGTATTAAATGCATTTTTGTCAAAATTAGTCATAGATAATTACTAGAGAGAGAGAAAAAGTAAAATGAATGTAATACCTAATTAAAGGTATTATAGATAAAAAAATAATTATTATATGAAAAGTAAAAATATTAATTAATTTTTTTGATATGCGTAAAAAATAAAAATGTAACACTTAAAAAAGAACGGAGGTTAGTAGTTGATAACAAGCTTGAATATAAACACTTTGTTTGACCGTAATATTCATTATGAATGGTTGAAATACATAATCAATCTTCAATGTTGAAGTACCTCTCAAATTACTTTCAATTCATTACTCTTTCACATTCAGTTTCATTCTAAGAATCTAGTTTTTGGTCAAGCTTGTAGTTGTTCGTAAGAAAGAGATGACATGGTTTCGCGATGACAAGGGAGGATTTATCAGAGCTTCCTTTCACGGTTAATACTCTAAAGATAAATGTTTGGTTCAAAAGAGGGGAGGGGAGGGGAAGGAAAGGGAGGAATTTTAATTAAAAATGTGTTTGGTTCAGGAGGGGGAGGGAAAAGATTTTATTAATAATTTACATTTTTATCTTTATGATCTTATATAAGTGATATGATATTCAAATGTGAAAAATTCATGTATGTTTTTTTTGTGATAAAATTTCTAATATTGATTGACTAAAAAATTATTTATTTATCCCATAACATTAAAAAATTGAGTACACTTAATTCAGATTATAACTTTGTAATATAAATTAAACTATATGCTAATAACAACGTTTAAATCGTGATGAATCATCTAACAAAACAAATACATAAAATAAATTATTATTAAATATTAATGGTTAAAAATGTTTAATAAAATAAATGGTTTAAAATTTGATATAAAAGAAAATACGATATGATACATAATAAAATTAGAAGAAAAAAATGAATATAACTAAACATAATTTTTTTATAAAAAAAACAAAAAAAAACAATAATAATTATGATTTATATTAAGTAAAAAACTATAAATAATTTGAAGTTGGAGAATAATTATAATAAATTGATGGAAGCAATCGAAAAAATCACACAAAAGAGAAATAGTAACACGAAAAAAAAAGAATAATTGTGAAATAATAAAATTAAATTGAGGATATTTTAATAAATATAATAATTTTTTAATTATCAAAACTCACTTTCCCTCCCCTCCCCTCCAAATCCCCCCAATTCGGAGAGAATTAAAAAATGTGTTTTGGAGGGATTTTGCTCCCCTCCCCTCCCATCCTAAAATTTGAACCAAACATATTTAATTAAAAATTTTCCCTCCCCTCCATCTACTCCGAACCAAACACACCCTAAAGGTGGAAGAGGATCGGAGAGTTGTTACCGTCGTATGGTGGATAGCAATTTGGATTATTTGGACGATGCGTAATGGTGTCTTATTCAAAGGGAGAATTTCAAATTAGTGGAAGAGGATCGGAGAGTTGTTACCGTCGTATGGTTGGTAGCAATTTGGATTATTTGGACGATGTGTAATGGTGTCTTATTCAAAGGGAGAATTCCAAATTTTGAGGAGTGTAGGATGAAAATTAAGGTCATGTCATGGGAATGACATTGTATTGTTTGATTTGTTCTTTGTATAAGGGATTCGCATCCCTCTTGTACTTACTTTTTTATTGAAATCATTGCTTATTAAAAAATAATGACAATTAATATACAATGAAAACTTTGATATCATGGTTAAATTTGAAATAGATATAACTATAACTAAATATTTTATTATTGTATTTGCAACAAAAAACCATATTCTTTCTTGTACCAAAAAACATAGAACACGTGCTTGATAAACTAATATAGCTCACAACCTATAACCAGTAAGTAGGAGTGTGTAAAAAAAACTAGTTTACATGAACCATTTTTAAAATATGGTGCATTAATTTTAAAAGTCCATATTATTTGGTTTAAAAACTAGTCCAGATCTATTTTATTAAAATCATAAAAAATCAGTATTCACTTTTGAAAACCAGTACATAAATGGTTAATCTATTTTTCAAACATAGTGTATTATTTGTCTTACCCTATTTCATGATCATAAGTGACAAAATGAATTTTCAAATTAAATTCTATTCATTTTGTTTTTTCAACAGTTGGAGTATAACTTGTATTAAAACTTTGCTTTTGGAATTACTCAATTTTGTTTTTCCTAATTGAAAATTAAAACTTTTTTTCCAATTTCTTAGTAGTTGTGTTTCATAATCATTACTTATTAATTCTATTCATTTTTATTGAGCTATGTAATTTTAGGAAATGGCTTGGTCAAAATTCAAGGATTCATCGTCTACGAATGATTATTGATTTAAAAAACAGTTGGACAGAGTAAATAATAAGTTGTTGGATTGAAAATTAAGTTTTAGTTGAAATAAATTTGAGGAAAATTTGGTTTTAAAATTGTTCCAAATAAAAACTGGTTTTTGGTGCAAACCGGTTATTAACCAAACCGATCCAAATATAAACCGGTTTTAGAAAAATAAATCAGTTTTATCAAAGTCGTTTTAAAAATTAAACTGATCCATATATTTGGTTCAATTTGGTTTAAAAACCATGCACACCCCTACCAGTAAATCGAGGATTACATTGATTTTAACGAATTTCAACAATCCAGCAAAGGCACAAAGGTGATTGATGTTCCAAATTGGTTTAATGGTATATTTTTTAAAGATATTTTATAAGCCAAATGTAAACGAAGGTTTTATTGATAGCTGAATATTAAAGGCTTACATAACACACTGATAACCAACAACTTAGGAGAAAATAAAACTTGTTTTCTTATAAGTAACACATGCGGATTTAAATGGCCACACTATGGAGCAAAACAGTCTCGACAGTAAGTGCTACTCCCTTCAATTTTCTAGTGAGAGAAGCTCCTCCTTCTTTCTAAGCTCTCCTTGTGACCGCTGGTCTTCTTTCACTATTTCATTCCAGATCAATTTTCTTCACCGGAATTATGTATCAAGTTCACTAATCTCAGCCTGTAGATTCGATCTCGAACCTTGGTTCCCTTTCCCTTAGTTCTAGGGTTTAGTCTCTGTTAAGATCTGTAAAAGTTTGGTTTAAAGTCCTAACCTTAGGGTTAGGGACCTTCCTCCCTTTGGATCTTTGTTCACAGTGCTACTCCCTTCAATTTTGGTTATGGGGTTCTAAGTTGTTCTCCTTCTCCTTCTCCTAAGGTTGTCTGGTCTGGTTTTTATCTCATTGTTCTCACTTTCTTCTTTGGCGTCTCCAGTGCTGCATTCATGGCAGATAGAGAGTTCGATGGCGACAATCAAGGGGTTTGGGAGGTGGCTGGCAAGAAGAGGGATCGTCGCTCTGTTATCGGACGAAGGTCTATCTGGAAGCATAACAATGGTAAAGGTATCGTTTCTGACTTACAGGATGTGTCATCATTCTTTTTCACAGAGTTCCCAGGTTTCAACAATGCAAAACATATGTTCAATGAATTCAAGGAGTTCGGTTTAGTATTAGAAGTGTTTATTCCCGGAAGATTAGATAAGCGGGGGAAAAGATTCGGATTTGTAAGGTTCAAAAAGGTTGAAGACGAACATCTTTTCGCCATTAAATTGGATAATATTATCATTAATGGTAAAAAGATATTTGCCAATTTACCTAGATTCCAGAGGGAAGCTAATGCTGTAGGAGGTGTCAGGGATAGGCAGATGGGAGGGCCAGCAAAGAAGGCGTTTGGAGCTGCTTTTTTGAATCCTAAAACAAGTGGTACAGGTGTGGCTGGAGCTACGTATGTTCAAAAGGTTACGGGCCTAGTGATTGGAAGAGGCGTAACCAGAACCAAGTCTTAATGAGGGATAAGCCTAATTTTGCTCACCTGAGTTTCAGTGTTAGTGAGGAAGAAATGGAGAGATTCACTATGTTTATAAAGAGATTCAGTAGAATTCCAAGACCTCTCCCTCATGTTGGTGGCAATGGTTTTAAATGTCTATCAGTTCAAGACAGTGAGACTCTTGAAAGAGATGTTGATTTGAATGAGATCAGACGCACGGTTTTTGATTGTGCTGGTAACCGGAGCCCTGGTCCCGACGGATTTAGTTTTGAATTTTTCAATAGGTGTTGGAATATCGTAGGGCAGGATTTTTCAAAATGCATTCTATAATTCTTTGAGGGTGAGAAACTTCCCAAGGTAATCGCTTCTTCCTTCTTGGTTCTAATTCCAAAAAACGACAGCATGAAGACGTTAGATGATAATATCATTAGTTGGCTCTGTGTACAAAGTTGTGTAAAAAATTCTTGCCAATAGACTCAAAGGTAGTATAGGCTGCATCATTTCAAATTCTCAATCGGCATTTATTGAAGGGAGGAATTTATTAGATGGTGTATTAGTGTTAAATGAAGTCCTAGACTTGGCCAAAAGATCCATGAAAGAGTTAATGCTTCTTAAGGTAGATTTCGCTAAAGCCTACGATTGTGTGGAGTGGGACTATTTACGTGACGTTAAGAAGATCATGGGTTTCGGAGAAAAATGGATGAGGTGGATGGATAATGGGGTTTTCAACTGCTATACTTCGGTTTTGGTGAACGGGAGTCCCACAAAGGATTTCAAAGTTTCGAGAGGACTTAGACAAGGAGATCCGTCGGCTCCGTTTCTTTTCACTATTGCTGCCGAGGGCCTTGCGGTGTTAATGGATAGAGCGGTAGAGAATGGTACTTATTCTGGTTTCAAGGTTTCTCATGGTGTATCCTTACACTTACTTCAATACGCAGATGATTCAATGCTGGTGGGGGATGGTTTGTGGAAGAATATTTTGGTAATGAAGGCTATTCTGAAGGGTTTTCATCTCGTCTCTGGTCTTGAAATTAACTTCAATAAGTGTTCCCTGTTTGGAGTTAATCTGGATCATTCGTTTCTCTCAGCGGCGGAGAATTATTTATTTTGCAAAGTTTCAGCTTGCCCCATCAAATTTCTTGGCATCCCTGTTGGAGGTAACCATAGACTCATCTCTTTCTGGAAACCATTGATCGACAAGGTGCGTGCTAGACTTAATTCTTGGAAAGGTTGGTTTGTTTCAATTGGAGGCAGAATCACTTTAATAAACTCGGTTCTAGGAAATCTCCCAATTCACTTTATGTCTTTCTATAAGCTTCCTTGTCGAGTAATCCGTATTCTCACGTCAATTCAAAAGAGATTCCTTTGGAATGGCTCTTCGTTGAAAAAAAGGAGTGTCTTGGGTTAGATGGAGCGTGGTTTGTAAAAGCAAAGAAGTGGGAGGACTTGGGGTCAAAGATTTAAAGCTTTTTAATTATGCTCTGCTATTCAAATGGGTTTGGAAAATTGTTTCATCGGAAGATTTTCTTTGGAGAGACATTATTCTGTGTAGATATGCAAACCCGGCTCAGGATTTCCATACTGGGCAGATTCCAAAGTATGTTGTTCCTCCATCATTGTGGTGGAGAGATCTATTCGCCATTGCAGGATTTTGCAGCAACTACTGTCTTTCAGGCCTGCTGTCTTACGAGCTCGGAAATGGTGCAACTGTCCCATTCTGGGCTGCTCGATGGGCAGGTCCTTTTCCCCTCGTTTCTTTAATCCCGGAGCACTGGAACAGGGTCGCATATTTGGAGTCTTGGGTTGGTGAAAATGGTTCTCTCAAAAAAGGAATTTGGAGATGGAAACTGAAGCTTCCTCAACAGAATTTTCCAGAAGCAGTAATTCATCAAGTGCAGACTTTGTTGAATGACATTGTGTGCTTGATGGTGTTAAGGATAAGGTGGTTTGGACTCATGAGACTTCCGGCTTGTTCTCGGTCTCTTCATTGTATGGTTTATTGCAGAAGAATGTAGTTGCGTCCAATTGGAGTTGTGTGGAGACTTTGAAGGCGGCACTCAAATTGATTTGGACAGGGCAAGTCCCTCTGAAAGTTAGTGTTTTTGGTTGGAGGATGATGCTCAATAAACTCCCGTCTCGCGTGAACCTTTCTCATAGAGGTATTATAACTGATCCTCACGAAATGGTTTGTCCTTTTTACTTCTTAGAAGATGAAGTTTCTGAACATATTTTCTTCTCTTGTCACAAATCTGTATTGGTGTGGAAGTTTGTTTTAAGTGGCTAGAAATAGAGGAATTCCTCCTAGGTGACATAATCAATCATTTTTCATTCTGGATGGATTGTTGCGTAAAACAGAAGTTTTCCGCCACGAACGCGGCTGGACTGTGGCTATTGGTTTGTTGGGTTATTTGGATGTCTAGGAATAACATTATGTTTAGAGACGAATTTTGGGATCTCGATTCTATTACTAGTCGAGTCGTTTTGTTTTCTTGGTGGTGGATAGGAAAGAAGGGTAAAAATACTCCTAATTGTAACTATTATGTGTGGGTTAATGCCCCTTCTGATTTTTTATAGGCCCCGATTTTAGTTAGCGGCCTTTTTGTATAGGTTGGGACACCCTTTTGTATCCTTTAGTATAATATATTTTTGCTTATTAAAAAAAAAAAAGACAGTAACTCCAGGTCCAAAATCGAAAATCACATCCCATTCAAGTCCCTCCCCTGTTGTGTCATGTCCTTCATCTTTTGACTTTCTCCTCATCTCATGCATGACGAATAATACAGACGCACTTGTCATGTAACCATATTCACTTAGAATATACCTACTGGTTTGCAATTTCTTTAGCTTTAATCCTAATTTGGATTCAATTTGGTCAAGAATGGCTTGACCACCAGGGTGTGAAATCCAAAGAATAGAATTGTAATTAGAGATGTTCAAAGGTTGAAGAGCCTTAACAAGAGCTTTTTCAATGTAATTTGAAATGAAGTTAGGAAGATCCTTGTGGAGATATAATAATACCATTCCTACTTCTCGAATGTCAGCTTTAATATGTCCTAGGTTATCCTGAAGGATGGTTTGTGCAGTCCATACCAACCTTGGTCCAGAGAAAATTATTAAACTCATATCCACACAAGCACATTCAATGTGTTTGTGCAGTCCATACCAACCTAGGTTCAGCGAAAATTATTAAACTCATACCCACACAAGCCAACAACACACGAGAATGTTGGTTGTTCTCAGTCAAATCTCTAGCTAAACGAAGTTCCATTGCACCACCATAACAACCTTGTTAGTAAAACATATAACGCTTTATGTCTGGGCTTAGGCCTAAAAGGATTGTGGGCTGATAGTCAGCACCGGGCATATCCTCACCACTTGAAGTGCAAAACATGAGATGAGTAATCTTGGATTTAGGCTGATCCCATTCCTTGATAGCCTTTGTTGCAGCCTCTTTTCCTGGCTTTGGTACTTCCACAACTAGAATGTCCTGTTTAGCATTCAATGATGGTGCCCCATACTCACAAAAACTTGGATTTTTCTTCATAATATCTTCTGTTAAATGCATGTGTCTTCTTAATCATACTTTTATCACCTGAAAAAACCATATAAAAACATATAAAAGACACTAACAATCTATTTATCTATTTATATATATTAAATATAATGCATCAAATATTATAACGATACATCATCAATTATAACTCTAAAATATGTCACATCAATTTCTTTGTATATGTGGACAATTTGTTCATTAAAAATAAAACAATCCAAAAAAAACATTTCATTTAGTTTGTAAACTCATTGACACATCATCAATCATCAATTGATATAATTATATTTTCTTTATGAAACTCTTTATTCTATTAATAGATATTAATAATAATAATAATATAATATTGTTCATATTCATATTCCAAAAATATTTAATAATAAAGATATTAATAAAATAAAGCACATAAAAATATTTAATTTCCTATTCCAGTTATAAATGGTATTTAATAAAACAAAATTGATATAATTATATTTTCTTTATAAAACTCTTCATTCTTTTAACTTTAATTTAAAAAGTAAAAAATAAAAATAAATTTTGTTTTAATAATCACTAAAATTATAAATAATATACTGCAATGATGATTATCTAAAAAAAAATAAAATAAATTCATTACAATGATAATTATATAAAAAATAAAAAATAAATTCATTAATAATTACTACAGAGAAAGAATTAAAAAAAAAGAAATAAAGTAAGAATAAAATTATTTACTAAATTATTCATATTTTTATATAAAATATTAATTACTTAGTTTTTAAAAATAATTAATACAAATCATTGTTTCAATAAAATAAAAAATAAAAAATACAAATCATAAATCATAAATATATCAATTATTTTAATAACTAATTATAACAAAAATATTTTTCACGTAGTGTATAAATATTATAAGAAGATTTTGTCTCGATTTTATTTAGTGACTAAATCATATATTTTATTTTATATAATTTTAAATTTAATTATTAAACATAATAAAAATATTTTTTTTCTTTATAAAACTCTTCATTCTTTTAACTTTAATTTAAAAAGTACAAAATAAAAATAAATTTTGTTTTAATAATCACTAAAATTATAAATAATACACTACAACGATGATTATATAAAAAATAAAAAATAAATTCATTACAATGATGATTATATAAAAAATAAAAAATAAATTCATTAATAATTACTATAGAGAAAGAATTAAAAAAAAGAAATAAAGTAAAAATAAAATTATTTACTACATTATTCATATTTTTATATAAAATTTTAATTACTTAGTTTTTAAAAATAATTAATACAAATCATTGTTTCAATAAAATAAAAAATAAAAAATACAAATCATAAATCATAAATATATAAGTTATTTTAATAACTAATTATAATAAAAACATTTTTCATTTTGTGAATAAAAATTATAAGAAGATTTTGTCTCGATTTTATTTAGTGACTAAATCATATATTTTATTTTATATAATTTTAAATTTAATTATTAAACATAATAAAAATATTTTTCATTATATAAGTTAATAAAATAATTTTTAGAATTCAAATTAACAATTTTATTTTTAAAATTATTTTATTAAATGAATTTTTTTATGTATCATAATAAATAATAATAAAATAAATAAATAGTCATAAATACCTTAATCATTATTATTAGTTTTATGTATGATAACTGAGTTATAATTTATGAAAAATAATAATGATGCATTAGATTGTTCATATTCATATTCCAATTTAAAATATAAATTAATATAATAAAAAAAAAATATATAATAATAATAATAATAATGTTCATTTAAATAGAATAATAATAAAAATAATACTATTTATAAATTTCTTTATGAAAATATATTGTGACACTAAATATAAATTTCAAAGCCTGTTACATGTTACATTATAATTATAAAACTTAACTAAAATATTTATCAACTAATTCCAAACAATAAATTTATATCAATACTATCTTTGAGTTATAAATATATTTTATTGTGTTTTTATTCTACCATTGATATTAAATGCGTTACTAATTTATTGATGTCTCTTTAGTTGATCGGTTATACCTGAAAAGTCCATTCATTTCAATAACTCATAGAAAACCATCTAAATTCCCCAAATCTCTCAATAGTTTATTAGTATAAATAAAAAAATTTATCTCAAATTTTCTTTCACTTCTTATACTTTTTTTTTAATAAGCGAAAAATATAATCAAATTGGATACAAAAGGGTGTATCCAACCCATCTACAAAAAACCCTTATGCAACTACAAAAATTCACAAGGGGAGTTGGTCCAGTCATAGTAATTACAATGTATATCTCCCGTTAGTCCGTTTTCCTAACCACCACCAAGTATTCAAAATAATTCTCATCTCTATCAAATCAAAGTCCCACATTCGAGGATTGTAGAAAATGTCTAAACCTTCTCATCATTTGTCTGTAGTTAATTATTATTTTTGGTAAGAACTTTGTTCTACCCATGAAACTTTAGACGTAAGATGTCTATTTCTCTATTTTCATTAATTAAATATTTTTTATTATTATTAGTATTAGATTAGTAGTTTTATGACTATTGTGTTTACTAATATTTTTTATTTAATTCACATCGTAAGGATTTGCCCCTCAATATTGACAATTCAATAGTAAACCTACTCAATATTTGTCTCTATTGAAATCGTTGTTTATGAGAACCAAAGGAGTTGATGTTCTCCACCTCCTCAATCTTAAAAAAAATAAACACAGAGAAATTTAATCGTGTATACAATATGTATTTTTAATACACTTTAAAAACTGTATTGTAAATGGTCTAAATTAATGTGCAAGACCCTATTACGAAGCCTCGCAACATTTCATATCCATATAGATATAAAATTTATTAAGATATTTGATGAACAAAAACATTATTAAAAAGATTATTGAAGTTACTCTCTTCATATTTCTTCTATTTATTTTATTTGACTATTTAATTAATCTGTTATAAATTTCAATTTTATTTTATTTTATTGTACTAATCATTTTATTGCAATTATATATGTCAATACTTTCTACCAAAAAAAGAAGAACAATTTCTTCAAGTTTGATGTAGAATGTATTGAATATGACCTCAATTCTTTTGTCCAATGAATTATATAATATTAACAAATTTAATAATATATTACAAGCTCTAAAAAAATGAAAGAGTTAGACCTGCAAAAATATTCCCCCTCACTTCACGAATAACTCTAATTTATTTTTTCAATATCTTACATACATACTATATGTAAAATCACATCAATAACGAATTTGATTAATAAATATTATACCTAGACTTATTAATTGACGATTAAAAATATCTATGATAAAATATATATTTTCATTAAAGAGGAAATTATATATATGCACAATATTGATGATAACATTTTTATTTTAGATTGTATAATTTTAAACTCGAAAAAATTTCTAAATATCATGAGCAAAAGACAAAAGAAAAAAGCAGAAGAGCATGTTTTAAGATTTTTATATTTATAAACATTATAATCTTAATAAATTACAATTTCAAAACATTTAAGAAAACAAATATTTTAAAAATATATGAGAATAATTTTCACTTACTTTTTTCAAGTCTACCCACGCATCGTGCGGGTCAACATCTAGTGTATATTAAAATTAAACTCAAAATATATTGTAGACGTGTTACATATATGCCGAAGTTTTTATTTTTTATTTTTTTCTTTTTTACAAGCCATTATTATAAGAAAGTCTGAACACAAAATGTGTTCAAAACAAAGGAGTCCAGCTCAAATAGATACAAAAGTAAGATTTCCTACCAACTCTAATATAGCTACCTTTTTAAAGGATCCATACAGAAAGCAATAAAATCAGAGTTGAGGTAGCAAATAGCACCCACCCTAAACCACACCAAAGTTTTTCTTTGAGCTCCGTGTTGTGTTCATTTTAATACTTTTTTATTCTCAAATGTGACGAGATCATTTTGGTCTTTTAACAATAAATTGATTCATATTGTTTTCCTTAATTATTTCTTAACTCTTTAAAACAAATAATTTCAATTATTTTCATCTAATAAAAGACAAATTTAATGAAGATTTATGATTGTTTCTTATTTAAAAAAATTGACTAATTAAATGAAAAAATTAACATAATATATTTTGAAAAATTGAAGAATTAATACAGATTTTTTTTAAAAATAAAAGACCAAGATAAAACTAAAATTAACATATGATATTAAAATGAGCGCACTGCTATACGATACATATTTATAGGCACATTCGTGTCAATGTATAAATGGTTTCAATCCAAGTTGCCAACAATTATCAACTTCCTAACTAAGATTGGAACATGCTAATGATCTCCTTAATTCACTCTTTCTTTGTTAATAACTTTACACTCACAATTGCCCTTAATTGTAATTTACTAGTTCAAAATTCACCACCAATCATAAGTTATGTTTTGTCCACATGGAAACATTTTTTTCAACTGAATTTTCTTTCTCATTCCCGTCTTCATAAGCTGTACCATACTGAAATGTTATCATTATACCTTAGCTTCTCCTTTTTCTTCACTCTTCCTCATTTCATCACAACTTCCGAGAATACAACCACCCTTGACTTGTCATTTCTTCAGTCTTACTCATTTCTTCACTCTTCGAGGATTCATCAACTACGGTATGTTTACGTTGTTTTCCTGCATTTTCATGTTCAAGATCATACATCGTTATGAGTTACTCGTCTCTATGTTTATGTGGGTTATGTGTGGATAATATAAACTTGTAATGCTAAAGTTTTGATTTTTTTTTGATATCCAGTTGTTTAGAATTTTGAAATGAAATGTTGAAGAGAAAATGTGATTGAAAAACTCAAGTTTTATGTGGTTTGATAATGTGGTTTGATAACTGAGTTTAAGATTGGTGTTCATGCTGGTTTTAAAAAGTTGCTCTTTTAGGTCGACTTCATGCATCGTTGGTATATATTGGCGTTTCTGTTTTGTCGTAATCGTTCTTTCGTGAGTTAATGATGCGATACTCTTATTTTGAGCCTTATTTCAAATCTAGAAAGTAGAATCATGTCAGTGGATGAATCTGATATTATTCGAAGCAACGCCATGTGCTCCAAGAGTTTGAATCATGTCCCCTAGCGTATTTGGGAAACCTGCAAATTCCTAGGGGTAGATGCTGTTTCGGATGAAGACGATTGTGTTGAGATGGTTAATAATTTGAAGATTAGAGATAGTAAAGAGTATGCTGGTAAGAAGGCTGTTGAAAAAAAGGATTTATGATAGTGGTAACTTTCAATGTTCGAGGCTGCAATTCTTCTATCAAGAGGAGAAGAATTTGTCATACTTTATCAAAAGGTAAAGCTGATTTGATTCTTATTCAGGAATCCAAGATCCAATTGATGACTGATAAATTAGTTAAAAGTTTGTGGGGTGACTTTGGATTTGGTTGGTCTGCGGCTGGGTCTGAAGGAGCTTCGGGAGAAATCCTGACGATTTGGAGAAAGGATTCTTTCATTCCTATTTCTAGTTTCAAAGGTAAAGGCTTTCTTTGTTCTAACCTACTCTGGAGAGGTATTAATTTGTTTGTTGTCAATATTTACTCTCCCTGTGACTTGAGGGAAAAAAAGGATTCTTTGGTCAGACTTATTGTCCTTTAAACAAAGTTGTACATAGGGAAAGTGGTTATGTGGTGGAGATTTTAATGTTGTTAAGTCTTGTGATGAAAGGATATGTAGTGGTTTATCTAGTAGACGGGAATGTGAAGAGTTCAATTGGTTTATCAATAATTTGAATTTGGTGGACCTTTCTTTTGTGGGCAACAAGTTCTCTTGGTTCAATTCTAATGGAGGTAGTTGCAGTAAACTTGACAGATTCCTTATTGATGAGTTTCTAGTTGATAGGTGGGAGCTTAAAGCTCAATTTGTTGGGTCTCATGATGTTTCTGACCATCGGCCTATTTGGATTAAATCTGATTCTTCTAACTGGGGGCCAAAACCTTTTCGCTTCTTTAATTGTTGGCTTCAACATAAGGAGTTCTTGGATTTTGTTAAAACTCAATGGAACTCTGTTTCCTTTCAAGGTTCCCCTCCTTTTGTTTTTAAGGAAAAACTTAAGTTCTTAAAGTCTCGTTTGACATGGTGGAATCGCCAGGTGTTTGGGTGGATAGACCTTAAGTTGGATGATAGCGTGGAAGGCATAAATGGTATTGATTTGGAATTGGCTTATGCTGACTGCTCCTTGCCTGAAGAGGTGATTAAACTGAGGGCTAAGCTTCAGGAGGATTTTTGGAGTTCTCTTCGGATTAAGGAGGCCTTGATTGTTCAGAAATCTAGATCTAAATGGGTTATGGAAGGCGAAATCAATTCTCGGTTTTTTCATGCTTCTCTTAAAGCGAGAACCAGACTTAATGCTATAACGGCTTTGGTCAAACACAATAATTCCGTCGGTAGCTCGCACAAAACCTTGTTGTACTAACACTTCTTGTAACTTCGCATCTAACCCTTGTCCTTGTTGGATTTCTTCCCTAAGAGTAGAATTGATATTCAAATTTCCCATAATCACACCATTAAGAGTCCAAACAAAATGAAGATTTAGATCTCGAAATTTTTCTAATAAAGTATACTCTAGCATCATCAACTCGGCATTATGTAACACCTTCCTGCTCAATGCATCTGCCACTTTATTTGCTTTACCCGGATGGTATTTTAGCTCCAAGTCATAATCCTTCAAATACTCCATCCACCTCCTTTGACGCATGTTCAACTCTTTCTGATAAAAAAGGTACTTTAAGCTCTTGTGGTCGCTAAACATCTCAAAACGTACACCATACAAATAGTGACGCCACACTTTCAAAGTAAATACAACTGTCGCCAATTCTAAATCATGCGTTGGATAATTCTCTTCATGGACTTTCAACTGTCGAGAAGCATAAGCCACCACATGTCCATCTTGCATTAACACACCTCCTAATCCCTTCTTCGATGCATCACAAAATACCTCATACGACTTGCTAGGATCAGGAATAACCAAAACAGGAGTGGTCGTCAATCTTTCCTTCAAACCTATAAAACTTCTTTCACAAGCCGAATCCCACTCGTATGAACAATCCCTTCGAGTAAGTCTCGTCATGGGTAAAGCCAGTTGGGAAAAGCCTTTAATAAACCTTCTATAATAACCTGCTAACCCCAATAAACTCCTAACCTCTGCAACATTCTTCGGTCTCTCCCAATTAATCACCGCCTCAACTTTTGATGGATCAACCACCACACCTCCTTGATATATGACGTGACCAAGAAAATTTACCTCCGACATCCAAAATTCACACTTGCTTAGCTTGGCAAAAAGTTGTCTCTCTTGTAAGATGGATAAAACGATTCTTAGGTGTTCACCGTGCTCTTGAGAATCATGAGAATAGATACGAATGTCATCAATAAAAATCACCACAAATTCGTCCAAGTAAGGTTGAAATATACGATTCATATAATCCATGAAAACTGTCGGAGCATTTGTCACACCGAAAGGCATCACCAAAAATTCATAATGACCATAACGGGTTCTAAATGCAGTCTTCGGTACATCTGAACTCTTCACACGAATCTGATGATAACCCGACCGTAAATCAATCTTCGAGAACACACAGGCTCCTTTCAATTGATCTAACAGATCGTCTATCCTTGGTAATGGGTATTTATTCTTGATGGTGACCTTATTCAACTGGCGGTAATCAATACACAACCGCATCCCACCATCCTTCTTCTTTACCAATAACACTGGAGCTCCCCAGGGCGAAACACTTGGTCGAATAAAATGCTTAGCCATCAATTCTTCCAATTGATCCTTTAATTCTCTTAATTCAAGTGGTGCCATCCGATACGGAGAAACGGATATTGGAGCCGTTCTAGGTATCAGGTCAATAGAGAATTCCACTTCCCTCTCTGAAGGAAGAGAAGTAATATCCTCGGGGAAAACTTGGGGAAATTCACAGACTACCAGAATTTTCCACACCTGAAGGGTGTTACTCTCCTCTTTAGTAAGAACCAAAAGAACCGACTTTTCCTTTTCAAACAAGAAATTTATCATTCCAACCGTACCTTCTAAAATAGTTGTCAAAACATCCTTCGGAGTAGCTTCAGTAGATGGAATAATGATTAGCTTTTCTTCACACCCAATAAATACCGAATTAGCTGAAAGCCAATCCATTCCCAAAACAACATCCACTTTCTTAAGCGGTAAACAAATCAGATCAATCTAGAAAATTCTTCCATCCACGGATAAAACACAATACTCACACATTAATGGTGTTTCAACCATCTCATCCATGGCGGTAGTAACCACCATGGGTGGAGACAAAGGAACCGCTTGCAACCCAAGCCACTTTACACATTGCATCGATACGAAAGAGTGGGTGGCTCCACAATCAAATAAAACAAAGCAAGGATTTCTATTCACAAAACATGTACCAGCAATCAAAGAGTTGTCACCCTTTGCTTTCCTCGCATCCAAAGTATATGCTCGGCCGGTATTCCTCCCTTGTGCCTGATTCCTACTCTGAGGACAATCCCTCGCCAAGTGGCCCACTTTCTGAAACTGATAACACCTCACACCTTCGATACCACATCGTCCATGATGATTCCTACCACAAGTGCGACACACAGGAGGTGCGCTGATCCTAGAATTCTGAACCTGTTTTCCCATAAAAGTTTGTTGCCTTGGTCTAAATTGTTGATTCGATCTCCCACGATCACTTTGATTCACCCTATTTAACTCTCCTTCTGCTTGCACCTTCTTTAAGCTATGCTCCGCCACATAACACTGCCTTAACAATTCAGCATAGTTAGTGAATTCCCTCTGAGACACGCTATGTGAAATTTCAGCCCTCAAACCAAACAGAAATTGATCAATCTTCCACCTCTCATCAGGAGCATACATGGCCTGCCTAGAATAAGCAGCCATAACCTCGAACTTTTCTGCATAAGAAGCCACAGTCAAGTTGCCTTGTCTCAACTGTTGGAACTCGAATTCCTTCTGAGACCTTACGGAACTTGGAAAATACTTCTCCATAAAATTTATCTTAAACTGATCCCATACTTTCGGTACCTCTTGAATTGTCATTAAGGCTGAAGCGCTCTCCCACCACCTCATGGCAGGACCCTTCAACAAGTGAGAAGTGAAAACAACCTTATTTTCCTCACTGCACTGAACTATCAAGAAAATCTGCTCCATACCGGATATCCATTCATGAACCTTTACCGGATCTAACCCTCCCTGAAACTCCGGAGGATTCATACGAATGAAGTCCCTAAAGGTTCCCCCTGCAGCTTCGGGAACAACCATTAGAGGATGCAGGCCACCAGCCATTTGCTGTACCATTTGTTGCACAAACTGATTTTGTTGCTGCTGCATCTGTTGCATGAATTGATACAAAGGGGCATTCCCCTCGTCACCTGGTGGATTAGTCCCAGCTGGAGTGGTTCTCGGTCTACCCCGGTTGTTTCTGCGCCTGTCGGCCATGTTCCTAAATGTCATAGAGATAGGATTAAGTTGATCAGGCTCAATACCATAAATATATCACGTAAGACCAACGGCGACACAACGCATATGAAACGGAAGGAAAAAACTTATACTATTTCATGGCTAGGTCGAGGATACGACCTGCTCTGATACCAATTGTAACGCCCATATATATATATATACAGACATCAAAGCATATATTATACATGAATAATACGCTTGGTACTGAAATATACAAGTTCCTAGTAACACAGTATACATATAAATGCCCAAAAATCTAATACAACAACTATGGCATGTTATATATACAAGATGTTCCAAAAAAACACTAAGAACTAGATCAATACAATGATCTCAAAATAACGCCATAGCGGAAGCCATGCCATCCCAAAAGCTACGACCCGTAAGGAAAAGTCAAAGCACTTTGTCCTTACCCTTCGCCGAACCTGTAGTACCTGTGATGTAAACAACAACGTGGGGTGAGATACATCAATCTCAGTGAGTTCCCTATCTTATAGGTCCTCTCGGCTCTACAAGGTTCTAACAAACCTAACTCAAGTCAAAAGGAAGGGGGATGACTTTGAGTACACACACACACTATATGGAAACATGTTATGAGTTCATCAACTCACACTATCCCTAATCGGTAACCACACCAAGGCATCCCCTTTTCCCGTCTGCTTCTACGTCTAGAAGTCGACCCGAGTCATGGATCCTGGTAACCTACTTGACATACGAATGGATTCGGGTTCTACGGGCCATTAACCGTTATGAACCGTCACTTCACACGGGCCATTAACCGTCACAAGCATACGCTCCCAGAGCGCCATTCGTACTGCACGCGGGAATCAAACCTGCCAAGTAGTTGTGCACATGTTTCAGAGGAGCTCGAGACCCATGAAACGCACTTGCAAGATAACGGGTTACGATTACGTGATCACACTCACAAACGCGATCGTATTCGACGATCACAAGGCCATAACACCTTAACACAACCACAAAGGTTAACACACATGTTCCACACTAGTGTTTATTCATTCTATGACATTAGTATCTGACACAAGCCTCGTCACCGCACGTACGATCGTTGTCATTATGTCATTCCACACTTTCCGACATTGTTTACGGTAATAATCCTCACTCTACCTATTTCGTATTTTAACATGCATACATTCTCAAATAGGCTTAATCAACAAGAGAAAATAGGTGAAACATAAGTCAATTACATAATAGGAACCTATAAACAACATATCACATATCATTCCTTTCCTTCATTGCCTCTAAATAATTTGTCCTACATCATACCCCTAATTTCCACTTTTTATTGGGTAGAGGGTCGTCGTGGCATTG
Organism: Lathyrus tuberosus; assembly: GCA_022829125.1. Classification (NCBI taxonomy): domain Eukaryota; kingdom Viridiplantae; phylum Streptophyta; class Magnoliopsida; order Fabales; family Fabaceae; genus Lathyrus; species Lathyrus tuberosus. Next base: position 16,292,557 of record JALAZF010000075.1, read on the forward strand.
GAATATTCATACTTTCAAGTGGAATGCTTTTCAAAATAAAGGCATTGGGATATTCATACTTTCAAATGTTTTTTGGTCTAGATTTCTTTATTAGCTATCATGTATGTGTTATAGAAAAGTAAAAATTTGTTGTCTGAAATACCATCTATTTATTTTTATACCATTTTGACAAACATTTTGGATCATTATTTTTTATGAGTAGAATTTGGCAAATTGGAAATTCTTAAAAGGGTATGACTCTATCATGAACTCTTACTTTTATTTTGTAGGTGTCAGAGGAGTTCCCAGTGCCCCTATGTGTTGGCAATATATCAGTCTCAAGGATCTCATGAGGTTTATAATTTTGTCACTAACATTTACATACATTATTTTATCATTTGGCTCCTGGCATTATTTCTTTTTTATATTTATTTATTTACTTTTGGTCTGTCTCTGCACTTTGCAGCCATTTTGGATTTGAGGGTTTTTCTTTGAAGTTTCTACAAGTTATTAGCTGCCTAGTTTTCAAACTGTTTGATGTTCTTATCTTGTATTTATACTTTAAAGATGAGATCTCCTAGTCAGTACTATTCTCCAAGTAGCCAAAACAGAGCAGGACCATCAGGGATTATTGTATAACAAGAGGTAATGATTTTCCATTTTGGATTTCCAGATTTTTCTTTGAAGTTTCTATAAGTTGATAGTTGCCTAGTTTTCATGCTTTGTGGGATTTATTTCTTGTTCAAAACATATAAAAATCTGATCATGCTTTGTGGGAAATAATTGAGTAAAAAAACATATAGATTACTCCATGCTAATTTTCTGTCTAAATGCAATTAACTAAACTAAATTATATCTTGTTTGGAAAATTTGTCAAGGTGACTAATAGCAGATAAATATGCTTCAGTTTTAAATTATTCTCACATTTTGTGAGGACATGAAGGCATGATGATGCTTCAAAGTTCAAACTTCTAAGTCTAATAAAATGCAAAAACTATGAAAACTTGAACATTCTAATAAATTGTAAACCAAGCTTTAAATTGACAAAAGTACTTATTTAATATTTGTTAGGTTAACTAAGCATAAATTTGGTCACGCTGCATATTATGACACCTAATGATTACAACTATATAACAAGAATTAATTAATAAAACATTTTAAAGTGGTGTGACGTTTTATATATTAATTAATCATCACACGTCACTTATTATCAACTAACATAAAATTAACCTATATGTTTTTTAAAAAGATTATTGTTAGATTCGGCAAAGTCTTGTTGTGCAATGTTATAAACTAACAAATTTAAAGTTTTATTCTTTGTAAGACGTATACAAATATCAATTAAACATTTTTTGTTGTTAAGTTCCTAACATAAAATTTAACATCCCAGTAAGTTTATACTCCACTTGTTCCATCACAGTAAGTTCTTTCATCAGAAATAAAATTGATAGAATTTAACATCTTTCATAAATTAAACATTTTTTGTTGTTAAGTTCCTAACATAGTCAAACTTTTTGTAAGAATGTCCATCTAAAAAGTGGTTATCCAACATATTTTAGGCCTCACTACAACATAAATCTACAGAGCATCTCTGTCAATGACCAGACATTGTAAATCGATGCATCAATGTTTGCTACATCAAACAACAACAGAGGTACCATTGTTGATTCTGGAACAACTTTGGCATAATTTGCAGAAGAGGCTTATGATACTTTGTCAATACGGTGAGTTTCTTTAAACTAATTTCATGTTCTTCAATTTACCAATAACATTATGTTGCTTTAATGATTCATGTTTTACATAGCAATCACAACATGCTTTTTGCTGGTTGGAGGTTTCTCTAACATTGTCACTCGTGCACTTTTGCTGATGATGTGCTATAAAATAGATCATTATGAATCCTTTTTTTTTTCTCTAACTCCTTTCTTATTAGTGTCCTTAGTGTGGCTGATATTTTTCCTCAAGTAAGTATGAACTTTATTGGTGAAATGTCAATGGTTTTAAGACCACGGGACTACCTTATTTAGCAGAGTTTTGTTGTAAGTATTCAAGATTCAATTACTTTTTATTTTATTTTCTGAGGTCTGGTTTGAATTTTGTAATTTCCAAATATATTAATTTGAAGTGAGAGTGATTGAATTTGATAATTATTGAAGAATCACTTGTAATCTACTGATCTGATTTTGATTTTACTTGATTTCTAAAGCTTCCTAGTGTACCTCTCTGCGAAATGTTTTACATGATAACTTATTTTATTAAATAAATAATTTATTGGTAAATGATACTGCTGATATTATTCTCGATTACAACAAGCAAAATTTACAATTCCTATATAATTTAAATGAATAACTAAATAAGTATATCTTATAATAGAACTCTGTAATTTTCATAACTAGAATTAAAATACAAATTTCATCAATGTCATTGACAACATATTTCCTCTATATACTAGTTAAAACTTTACATATATTACTATTGATTTTAAATTAAATTTCATGATACACTATTCACATTTGAATTCCTATTTTGGTTCATATCTGCTTTTCTTTTGTTTATTCCTCAAATTTAAAAAGTTGTTACAATTTGCAGAATGTATTTTCATAAAGGCTTATGTTTTTGTGCCTATAGTCTGTTGGTAAACGCATTCAAATTCCTTTAATGACTGAGTTTTTTTATTTGTTAAATATCAATCCATTGAGTTTATCCTTTGAAATCAAAATTTGCAGGGGTCATTGGAACCTTGTAATATGTTACCGAATCACGTTGTATGTTGTTACTGGATTCTCTTAAAATGGCAAATCCATGGAAGCTTGAACTAGAGATACAAAGGTGTGCCTCATTCAACAATATCTACTTATTTTGATCAGACATTTGTGTCTTGTCAAAGTATTTATAATTTACCGGCTTTTATCTTCATTTGCAGATTTGTTCAAGACATTTATAAAGTAGGGGACAGGCAGAGACTAAGCTTCTAATTTCTCAAATCCCATTATTAGTGCCCAAGGTGATGATGACTCTTTTTTTGATTTTCACCTATGTGTAACCCAATCACCAAAGGTTAAAAGAAGACTAATTGCTATTGTATTGTAGGTGCCGCAACAAAAAGATGGTCCTGAATGTGGGAATTTCGCCCTTTATTTCAATGAATTGTTTTTGGAACTAGCACCTAATAATTTTAGCATAGAGGGGTACGCTTACTTTGTAAGTTTTTTCTTGAGCTATTTTTTAAAATTATTTATGAAATCACGTTTTTCAATTTAGTTTTGTTTGCTATTGGCATGATACGATGAAAAAAGATTTGTATACATTCGAAGAATTGGATCGGTTTTGTGAGAGTTTGACCCATTGAACTGGATGTCACTAAATTTTAGTAGATTGAGACTAATATACAATAATATACAACATTGTTGATTGTTTTACTTTATATGTATGGTAAGGTAGACTTTGTTCATAAAAGGAAGACATATCCAGTTCATTTATCCCGAAGAGAATAACTATCATAAGTATGTAGTTTCAACTTAATAGGAATGTCATTAGGACTCCTAAAATTGATGTTTATAGTACTAGTTTTGACTATAATTCTATTTATTCTCTTGTTCGTTAATTACACTTCGCTTTCAAACTTTCAAGATGCTTTACTATTGTGTTGTGTTAGATATGTTAGATATAATTAGATGTGCCGATTATGGATTATGGGTATTGGGTATCTTTTATTATTGTACTTGATAAACTTTTTGCGTGGAGATGCATTGAAATACATTAATGGACCGACTGAATCAAATGGTAACTCAACCCAACAGTCTGGATCTCAAAATATTATGGAGAACAAGTTGAATTTGACCCATTTATCTATATTTTGTGTGCATTCTTCTTCATTCTACTATGATTTTGCTGACACGCAGAAGATTTATAGACAAACACCTTCCCTAAGGGCGAGTATAGCCTTGTCAAATAGACTCGACCACATCTAGGAGAGAGAAAGAAGGTTCTATCGGTTAATAGACCTTCGAAAGAACCCACGAAAGCTTCTCAACTAGCCTTTTGGATCTCAAATCTAATGCCCAATGGAGATCCAAAAGGCAGACGCTAATGAGTGAAGTTGTGGAAACTTTAAATCCTCTTTCAAACCTAAAAGAAATGATAGATCTTCAATTATTAGTAAAATTATAAATAAAAAACAAAAAAAAAAATCAGTTTATATATGTGTAACTTAGATGTAGTTACATTAAATGTAATTTATAAATTTGTTTCTTCTATATTGTTAATTGTTAATGATATTATAATTTGTGTTTTTAGTTAATTTAATGATTAGTGGATTAGTAAGATATATAAAATATGTTTTTTTTCATTGTCTCATGGTTACAGTAATTAAATATAATTTTGAATGAAAAAATTATATAATTAATTTTTTAAAACTAATTTTGTTTCTTGAAATCAGTGATTATAAAAAAAATGAACTTATTGTATTTAGCTTGAGATTTGCTACGACTATATTGTAGCCATATTGTAGTTGTTTAGTTAAGAAACTAAAACTAAAGACTGATATTTTGCTACAATTCAGTTGTAGTTTAGCTAGGAACTGTAAAATATTAGCTAGAAATTTGCTTAGAAAATTTGGACTAGATAATTAGCCACCCAATCCATGCTACGACCTACATAGTAGTTAATCCCAAACTAATCTCAAGCTAACACTATTTGATAGAGATTAACTTCAAATTAACTACGGATTTTGTCATAGCTAATATCTATTTTTCTTGTAGTGACTCAGAGCAATGTTTGTTGAATTACAACTCTAACAAAACAAACAACCTTTATACATTTGATATGAAATTAAGCGCTATAGAGGTGCTCAAATAGAAACAAATAGAAAGACTCAAAGAACAAAATTTAACACTCAAAATATTCAACTCTAGCTCTTCTCTCTTCAAAGGTAGGAGTAGGCCTCTTAAAATAGCAAACCATCTTCTGAGATTTTTTCGATTGGGCATTAGATTTGAGAACGACCATATTTGATTTAGATGCAAATTTGATTTTCTTTTCAAAAACACAAAAATTTGATTTGATTTGCTCTTCATTCATATTAAATCTTCATTTAATTTGATTTGGATTTGGACAATCTTTTATCAAATCTTTATTTAAAATATCTTTGCTAAAAGATACAATTCCAAAACAACAAATCTATTTGGAAACAATCAGATTCACGCTCCGAATAACTCACAAACTTTAGCTTGCAGACTGAGGCCAGATGTTGCACACATGCCAGAATATCGTATCCCAAATGTTGCATCTTCACCAAAAATACATCTTGTATTACATATATTGTTTTACCTAATGCAGTCAATCAAAAGGAACAACAAACTACTAGAAATTAATGATAAAATATATGTGAAAAGTAATAAAAATACAATTGATCAATTCCTCCATATTCTTGAATTGTTGCTTGTTCTCGAACAATTAAGAATAAAATGCACGCAAACAGAAAACAAAAATCACTTATCTATATAGTAGAATATTAATGAAAGATTGTCTGTAAATCCTACCTTAACTAGAAAAGTCGATAATACTAGGTTGGTCGTCATCACTAGACATATAACCCTAGCATTCATAGTTGTGTGTGTAAGTTTCTAGTAGTTATTACCACTTAGAATAGAAAAAAAACAATATTAATAAAACACTTATACTTCAACCTAAGTTAAAAGTTCTTGTGCATTCGATCAACTAGTCATAATTTAAAAAAAAAAAAAATGGGCATTCGATCAACTTATCACTTTTTTTTATTAAATGCAAAATAATTTATTATAAGAATTTATACTAAGCATAATATGTGCAAAGGATTAAAAAAAATATATTACAATTGTAAATCAAGCTGCTAAAACAAATAGCAGAATAAAATCCACCCAATTGAAACTAAAGCAACACCAATGCAAACATTAAAAATGCAATAAACTCCAATTGTTCACAACTAAACCAATAAAATTTTACTAAAACTAAAGCATTGCCAATCCTAATCAATTCTCCGAAGCTGTACCACAATTGTGTATGACCTAGTTAATGCATTTAAGATGTCATTGGATGCATTTAGTTAGGTTGTTACAATTGTGTCAAATAAAATTTTTGAGATTGAATTCAGCTCTAAAAGTTACTCCCTCCATTCCTTTACAAGTGTCACTTTTGAAATAATTTTTTGTTCCATTTTAATTGTCACTTGCAAAGTTCAAGGTAGTCTTAAATGCATTTTTGTCAAAATTACCCATAGGTAATTATTAGAGAGAGAGAATTAAGGGTATTATAGATAAAAAAATAATTATTATATGAAAAGTAAAAATATTAATTAGTTTTTTTGATATGCGTAAAAAATAAAAATGTAACACTTAAAAAAGAACGGAGGTTAGTAGTTGATAACAAGCTTGAATATAAACACTTTGTTTGACCGTAATATTCATTATGAATGGTTGAAATACATAATCAATCTTCAATGTTGAAGTACCTCTCAAATTACTTTCAATTCATTACTCTTTCACATTCAGATTCATTCTAAGAATCTAGTTTTTGGTCAAGCTTGTAGTTGTTTGTAAGAAAGAGATGACATGGTTTCGCGATGACAAGGGAGGATTTATCAGAGCTTCCTTTCACGGTTAAAACTCTAAAGGTGGAAGAGGATCGACGAGTTGTTACCGTCGTATGGTGGGTAGCAATTTGGATTATTTGGACGATGTGTAATGGTGTCTTATTCAAAGGGAGAATTTCAAATTAGTGGAAGAGGATCGGAGAGTTGTTACCATCAGATGGTTGGTAGCAATTTGGATTATTTGGACGATGCGTAATGGTGTCTTATTCAAAGGGAGAATTCCAAATTTTAAGGAGTGTTGGATGAAAATTAAGGTCATATTGTAATTTTAAGGAGTGTTCAAAAGACCTAATTGAAGCCAGGTTTCTTTTGAAAGCATACTACAGCAAGGTTGCGTAAACTGACTCCTATGTTTGTTGCCAATCATTTGCTTTGATGTCTTACCTTTGCTTTATCTTTCATCTTTGCATGTCTTAACCGCCGTGTTTTGACAAGTGTTTCATTTTGCTTTACATCAATAACATCATTCCAAAAATGATTTTTGATTTCAAAATTGCATGAGCTTTGCATTAGAATTACCATGCTTGTTTGAATAATCTTATTTGCAAACAAACTTTCCTCATCAAGAATTTTCAAACAGTTGAGAAACTTGGCCAGTGATCTTATCAGGGGCACATTACATCCAGATCCTGTTGTGAATCAGATTTGTTGCTCAGTGCAAGTTAATCTCAGATTTGGTCAACCAGAAGATCTCTTTCAAGATTCATACCGAGTTTGGCCTTCTCAACAATCATCTCAAGAACTGAAGCCATGATCAGTTCATTCATCCCCAATAACTGAAGCTATGATCAGTTTATCCTCAGCAATCATCTCAAGAATTGAAGCCATGATCAGTTCATCCCCTGCAGCAGTCAAACTGAAGTTATGATCAGTCTACATTCATCAGTCAATCAGTCTGGGGCAATCTTCTTCAAGAATCCTCAAAAGACCATCAGCTCGATACAATTCATAAGTGTGACAGAGATGTGTTCAACATCTTCTATCCCCAGCAGAGTCACCAGAAGTTTCAACAATCACAGTCCTCTGAGGTGGTTCACCTCTAGCAATCAGAACTTGCAACATTTCTGTGAGCTTGGTCATGCCGGCCTTCAACTCATCAATTTCCATTCTGACTTCGGCGTTATGTTGTTCTTGGTTTTCCATTCTCAATCTGACTGCAGCTCTAGTTCCGTAGTTGTGTTGAGGAAACAGCTTGACGGTGAACAGATAACTGGAGAAGAAAACAGTTGAAGTGAGTTTCTGAGACAACCGGGAAGAAATGCATATGTATGCTCATGGATGCAAGAGTGCATGGATGCAATAACCACAAACAAGACCACTCAAAGCACACGGGTTCAAAGGTTCGCTCTGAAGAGAACACCGGAATACCAGGTTGATAAGTTCACACTGATAAGAAATCCAAAGTACCGGGCATGTTGGAAGTCAGGGTTTCCTGCAAACCTGTAAACACCCGTCCATTCTCACATGTGGGTACTAAAAAACCGGGATCCTCAATTTCAGATTCTCGATTTGAGAAGCAATAATACATTCATCCCTCGGGGTACAATACTATCGCCAAACAAAGAGGTCGTCCACTGATTCCCCCAAGAAAAAGGAGGGGTCATCCTAACAGGTCATCCAGACTTAGCAGCTCTTCCAGATAGCTCTACCATAGTGGGAAATCCACAACGCATAATTCTCTAGAGAGAACCACATCCAGATTGTGTTTCATATTCCCTCCTCGGACCGAGATGGAACGCGAGAGGATATGAAACACGCTAATCATAAGTGCACTCAGGCCTGGGTATTGGGCCTATCTCTCAGAATATCCCAACCAGAACAGACAGATAACAAGCAAGTCAGACAAAAAGCAGTAAATAAATCAAAGTAGGCTAAACCCCTTAAAGGATGGACCAGCAAAGGGTCAATCTTTCCCGAGCAGAGTCGCCACTTTTCTGTAGCGGCAAAATTGTGAGTATAAGCTATTGATTAACTTAACTCGAAAAGCAAGAGTCGCCACCACACTTTTATTTTATCCAAAAAGGAAAGGTAAAAGAGCGAACAAAACCTACACAAGCTCTACAACGAGAACAAGTGAAGAGAGTCCGGGTTCGGGGGTTGGTTACGCAATGGGAAGGTGTTAGCACCCAAAACGTCTATAATACTCTATAGGAGCCCTTTGAAATATCTATCGCTTTTGGTCTGAAAAATTTTGCTTGAAAAAGTGATTGAGGAGATGAGAGGAGAATTATTTTTTAATATTTTTGTGTTTGGAGAGACTTGTCGTCTCATGCCTACGTACCCACGATGTGCAATGTAGGATCAAAACCCCGTAGTTCGTGGTACAAAGAATGAAATTTGTTTGTTTTGGTTAATTTTAAATGTAAAGACAAGTCGTCATTTCCAAGCGAATAATTCCGCTTAAAGAAATGAATCATGTCTAAACTTATGAAAAAAGTTAAAGGAAAGAGTGCACGAGGACACAAAAGAGAGTGATTAGTTTGATGTTTTTTAAGTCTTTTGAAAAAGGTGTCAATATGCTTATGTAGTTTAGCATTTGATTAATAAATGAAAGGAAAAGAGTAAAATCACTTGACAAAGTCAAGGTTTGTTTATGAAAGAGGTGATAGTTTGAAATCAAGAAATTTTGAAAAAACAGAGAGAGTTTTGAAAATTGAAGAATGGGGTAGAGAAGAAGAGACTATCCTAAAGCATAAAGTAAAAGCTAAGGAAGAGAATAGCCTAACCACACAAGTAAGCTCCAAATCTTTGAACCATAATTCCGAAGCAAAGGGAGAAAGGTCCTAGGTCTAAGTCCAAGGTCTAGATGCAAAACTCCATGTCCATTGCAAAGGATAGTAACCATAGTCCAAGATTAGAAGCACAAGTTTTTTAGAGGTTTTAGCCTTTATTAATGTTTTTGGTCCAAGTGGACAAAGAGAAAAAGGCATAAGCATAAACATGTGTCCAACGGACAAAGGGAAAATTGCGGAAGCATAAACATGATATGAAATGATAAAATGAGGCATAAAAGTAAAAGAGATAGGGTGCGAGAAGTAATTGTAAAGAAGTTAGTACAATAGTAAATGTTAGTAAGTTAGTAATTAGTAGTTAAAGTTAGTGATCAATTATAATTGAATATTTGCACTTAGGTCAAGATTAATGAGAACTCATTAGAGGATTGATAAGACCAAAGCCTCCTAACAACAAGTTCCATAAGTTTTGAACCAAAAGACAAATAATCAACTATTTTTTATATTTATTCTGAGGCGGGACAAATTTTGGTCTATGTTAAGCGCACGCCGAGTAATTTGTTCGAGCAATTACCCTACGAATGAGGCCGGCCATGAGATATATGTGTTAATGCACGCGAGATAAACGATATAGGGATCGTTATCCTAAAGCGGTGCCACACGAAAAGAAAAGGTGGAAATGATCTTGTCTCGATCGAAATTTCACGATCACTTCGACTTTCATCGATCAAATAAAAAAAGATGAAGAAAAGTGGATCTAAAAAAATTATGATCCACACACAATCAATTAAAAAAAGAAAAATGCAAGAAAATTAAAAAAGAACAAAAAAACAAAATGAGATGGAGGTGAGATTGGAATAGTGGTGGTGGCAGTAGCGCACGGGCCAGGCCCAAATACTACATAGTTTTTTTTTGTTTCTAAAATAAAAAGAAGTTGAAAACAAATGTGACAAAAAATCAGTAAAAGAAAAAAAGAAAAAAAAGCAAGTGGTATCTTCTTCTTCTACATTTCAACGAACACTATTCACCACCACCATGCCAACACCTCAAAACTCCACCAAATCGGAAGCGGCGGGACACGAAATTAGCACGGTTTCGATCAGAAATGAAAGCTCTACACAATGGTATAATCGGTTTCAAGAATCGTTACCGACGGATACGACTCAAAATTACCGAAAAAAAGCTTCAATCTACCTTCAAAGCGGTGAGTAAGTAGCAAATGATCTTCCTCCTTATTCTTCCTTTGATTCTAGCTTGAATTTGTTGAAATGTGAAATGGAATTGTTGCGGATTTGTTGATATTGATGGTGTATGTGCGCCGCGGTTGTTGATGTTTGTGTTGAAATGTGGTTGTTGAATGAATTGGTTTATTGAATGAAATTGGTGAAGGAAAATTGAAGAAGTGATAGATTGGAATTGAAGAAAACTAATTGAAGCTTGGTTTATTGGAGATTATGAAAAATTGTTGAAGGAAGGTTGATGAATTTGGAAGGTGAAGGTTGAGTATGGATTTTGGCAGAATTTTTAGGGCTGTCCAAGCTTGAATTATTGAGTGAATGAAGGTGGTATTTATAGAATGAATAGGTGAATTGTTGCTGCCATTTTGTGTTAATTATTTCCGCGTTTTGGTGATGTGCAGTACGTGACGTTTTTGCGTGGGTTTTGATGTGAACGGCTTGGTTCGTGTGATGATGGCTTGGTTCGTGTGAAGAATGGCGTGTGAAGCTGCTGAATGGTTGGCTTGGCGTTGGCGGAAGTACACGGCTTGTAGTTGTGAAGTTTGGAGCTGGGAATTGTTTGGATCCATTTGGCTTACGTGAGGATGGTGTGGCTGATGAAAAAGAAAGAAAAATAGCAGCAAGTTGGTCATTGACTCCAAGGCCCCTTTTTTTCGTACAGAAAGAAACTCCAACTTCTAGGCTCAAAGGGGTTGACAAGGGATTAACTTCCTTATTTCTCCAGTGTTTGGAAGTTTCAACAATCACAGTCCTCTGAGGTGGTTCACCTCTAGCAATCAGAACTTGCAGCATTTCTGTGAGCTTGGTCATGCCGGCCTTCAACTCATCAATTTCCATTCTGACTTCGGCGTTATGTTGTTCTTGGTTTTCCATTCTCAATCTGACTGCAGCTCTAGTTCCGTAGCTGTGTTGAGGAAACAACTTGACGATGAACAAATAGCTGGAGAAGAAGACAGTTGAAGTGAGTTTCTGAGACAACCGGGAAGAAATGCATATGTATGCTCATGGATGCAAGAGTGCATGGATGCAACAACCACAAACAAGACCACTCAAAGCACACGGGTTCAAAGGTTTGCTCTGAAGAGAACACCGGAATACCAGGTTGATAAGTTCACACTGATAAGAAATCCAAAGTACCGGGCATGTTGGAAGTCAGGGTTTCCTGCAAACCTGTAAACACCCGCCCATTCTCACATGTGGGTACTAAAAAACCGGGATCCTCAATTTCATATTCTCGATTTGAGAAGCAATAGTACATTCATCCCTCGGGGTACAATACTATCGCCAAACAAAGAGGTCGTCCACTGATTCCCCCAAAAAAAAGGAGGGGTCATCCTAACAGGTCATCCAGACTTAGCAGCTCTTCCAGATAGCTCTACCATCGTGGGAAATCCATAACGCAGAATTCTCTAGAGAGAACCACATCCAGAATGTGTTTTATATTCCCTCCTCGGACCGAGATGGAACGCGAGAGGATATGAAACACGCTAATCATAAGTGCACTCAGGCCTGGGTATTGGGCCTATCTCTCAGAATATCCCAACCAGAACAGACAGATAACAAGCAAGTCAGACAAAAAGCAGTAAATAAATCAAAGTAGGCTAAACCCCTTAAAGGATGGACCAGCAAGAGGTCAATCTTTCCCCAGCAGAGTCGCCACTTTTCTGTAGCGGCAAAATCGTGAGTATAAGCTATTGATTAACTTAACTCGAAAAGCAAGAGTCGCCACCGCACTTTTATTTTATCCAAAAAGGAAAGGAAAAAGAGCGAACAAAACCTACACAAGCTCTACAACGAGAACAAGTGAAGGGAGTCCGGGTTCGGGGGTTGGTTACGCAATGGGAAGGTGTTAGCACCCAAAACGTCTATAGTACTCTATAGGAGCCCTTTGAAATATCTATCGCTTTTGGTCTGAAAAATTTTGCTTGAAAAAGTGATTGAGGAGATGAGAGGAGAATTATTTTTTAATATTTTTGTGTTTGGAGAGACTTGTCGTCTCATGCCTACGTACCCACGATGTGCAATGTAGGATCAAAACCCCGTAGTTCGTGGTACAAAGAATAAAATTTGTTTGTTTTGGTTGTTTTTAAATGTAAAGACAAGTCGTCATTTCCAAGCGAATAATTTCGCTTAAAGAAATGAATCATGTCTAAACTTATGAAAAAAGTTAAAGGAAAGAGTGCACGAGGGCACAAAAGAGAGTGATGAGTTTGATGTTTTTTAAGTCTTTTGAAAAAGGTGTCAATATGCTTATGTAGTTTAGCATTTGATTAATAAATGAAAGGAAAAGAGTAAAATCACTTGACAAAGTCAAGGTTTATTTATGAAAGAGGTGATAGTTTGAAATCAAGAAGTTTTGAAAAAAGAGAGAGAGTTTTGAAAATTGAAGAATGGGGTAGAGAAGAAGAGACTATCCTAAAGCATAAAGTAAAATCTAAGGAAGAGAATAGCCTAACCACACAAGTAAGCTCCAAATCTTTGAACCATAATTCCGAAGCAAAGGGAGAAAGGTCCTAGGTCTAAGACCAAGGTCTAGATGCAAAACTCCATGTCCATTGCAAAGGATAATAACCATAGTCCAAGATTAGAAGCACAAGTTTTTTAGAGGTTTTAGCCTTTATTAATGTTTTTGGTCCAAGTGGACAAAGAGAAAAAGGCATAAGCATAAACATGTGTCCAACGGACAAAGGGAAAATTGCGGAAGCATAAACATGATATGAAATGATAAAATGAGGCATAAAAGTAAAAGTGATAGGGTGCGAGAAGTAATTGTAAAGAAGAACCTTTTATCCAATGCCATTCTTGGATAATTCTGATATATTTTCCAGAACTTTTCTCACTACATTCAATGCCATTCTTAGATGTTGTGATTTCTTCTGTCCAATGCCATTCTTGGATATGATTTCCTCAACAGAGTCCAATGCCACTCTTGGACACCTTTTCCCCAGCTAAGTCCAATGCCATTCTTGGATATCTTTTCCTCAGCTGAGTCCAATGCTATTCTTGGATGTCTCTGATGCTTGTCGTTGCCTCATTCAATGCCATTCTTGAATGTTGCAGTGCCTTTATCCAATGCCATTCTTGGATATCTTACCCAACAGAGTGTTTTTCACCTCCATCCAATGCTATTCTTGGATGACGCTGCTGTTTTTACCAGAAACTTTCTTGTTGTTGTCCAATGCCATTCTTGGACGTCTTTTGGCATACCTTTTGTCTCGTTCGTAGTTTCTATCCAATGCTATTCTTGGATGTTACTACTTGTCTTCCCAGAGTCTTGTCCCTCTCTTTCCAACTATTGATGGATGCTTCTCGTCACCTTGACAGATCTCCAGAAATAGCTTGTGTTCCCTGGCGTGTCTTTTCACGTTTTTTCTCTCAATTTACCTTATACCCTTTGTTTCAAGCTTCCCCACAGTCTGTTTCATTCTTTGCATTCATATCATCTTGTGACATCTTACGGCTAAAAATTCGGTTTTCTGTATTTAAGTATCTTCAATCTTGTCGAGACGAAGTTTTCAACCTTCATATCTCCTGATTGAAGAAACTTAAATAGGGGCAGCTGTAAGACCCTAATTTTTACCCCTAAGATTTCACATTTCATTTGCATATCATACCACAAACAAGATCACAATCTTTGTTTCCCCTGAGCATCTGTATATTATTCTTACTTGCTTCTGTTTATCTAACCTCTAACAAAAATACCAAAAATATGTTGCCGTTTGCTTGTTTCTCTCTGTGTGTGTTGTGCAGGTTTGTCAAAGACAAGGGCCTAATTTCAAGTCACATGTGGTTGTTCAAAAGCAAGATGTCTTGTGATTGAGATTCTTCAGTTTATCAAGCAGTGGCTCGTACGAGTTTTGGGTTCAGAAAGTCAGATTCAAATGGCTATTGTTCAGTGGTGGCTGTGTGCACTTTATCAGAGGCTTGTGAAAAAAAAAGTCAAGTTTGGTTTTGGTCTAAAAAAAAAGAGACTTGCTATCCATTATCCACATCTTTTAACCAAATTTTCCATATTCCACTTTTTGCTATCTAAACCATTTTTTTTCCCTAATCCATTTCCTAAACCAAATATCCACATTTATCATTTCACATTTCAAATATCCAAATTCAACTATCCATTCCTTAAACCATTTCTATTAACCATTTTGTTTCTAAACCATTTTTATCCTTTCAAAAACCAAAATCCATCAAGAATTCATTACAAAAAATACCTAAGGCCCATTTTCCATTTTTCTATTCACACCTCCTATACCAATCAAAGGCCCATTTACACTAAAAAAAATTACAAAAGAATTGCCACAAAAAAAAGGGCCTTGGAGTCAATGACCAACTTGCTGCTATTTTTATTTCTTTTTCATCAGCCACACCATCCTCACGTAAGCCAAACGGATCCAAACAATTCCCAGCTCCAAACTTCACAACTACAAGCCGTGTACTTCCGCCAACGCCAAGCCAACCATTCAGCAGCTTCACACGCCATTCTTCACAGGAACCAAGCCATCATCACACGAACCAAGCCGTTCACATCAACACCCATGCAAAAATGTCACGTACTGCACATCACCAAAACGCGGAAATAATTAACACAAAACGGCAGCAACAATTCACCTCTTCATTCTATAAATACCACCTTCATTCACTCAATAATTCAAGCTTGGACAGCCCCAAAAATTCTGCCAAAATCCTTACTCAACCTTCACCTTCCAAATTCATCACCCTTCCTTCAACAATTTTTCATAATCTCCAATAAACCAAGCTTCAATTAGTTTTCTGCAATTCCAATCTATCACTTCTTCAATTTTCCTTCACCAATTTCATTCAATAAACCAATTCATTCAACAACCACATTTCAACACAAACATCAACAACCGCAGCGCACATACACCATCAATATCAACAAATCCGCAACAATTCCATTTCACATTTCAACAAACTCAAGCTAGAATCAAAGGAAGAATAAGGAGGAAGATCATTTGCTACTTACTCACCGCTTTGAAGGTAGATTGAAGCTTTTTTTCGGTAATTTCGAGTCGTATCCGTCGGTAACGATTCTTGAAACCGATTATACCATTGTGTAGAGCTTTCATTTCCGATCGAAACCGTGCTAATTTCGTGTCCCGCCTCTTCCGATTTGGTGGAGTTTTGAGGTGTTGGCATGGTGGTGGTGAATAGTGTTCGTTGAAATGTAGAAGAAGAAGATACCACTTGCTTTTTTTTCTTTTACTGATTTTTTGTCACATTTGTTTTCAACTTCTTTTTATTTTAGAAAAAAAAAACTATGTAGTATTTGGGCCTAGCCCGTGCGCTACTGCCACCACCACTATTCCAATCTCACCTCCATCTCATTTTGTTTTTTTGTTCTTTTTTAATTTTCTTGCATTTTTGTTTTTTTAATTAATTGTGTGTGGATCATAATTTTTATAGATCCACTTTTCTTCATCTTTTTTTATTTGATCGATGAAAGTCGAAGTGATAGTGAAATTTCTTTGTTGAATTTCGATCGAGACGAGATCATTTCCACCTTTTCTTTTCGTGTGGCACCGCTTTAGGATAACGATCCCTATATCGTTTATCTCGCGTGCATTAACACATATATCTCATGGTCGGCCTCATTCGTAGGGTAATTGCTCGAACAAATTACTCGGCGTGCGCTTAACATAGACCAAAATTTGTCCCGCCTCGGAATAAATATCAAAAATAGTTGATTATTTGTCTTTTGGTTCAAAACTTATGGAACTTGTTGTTAGGAGGCTTTGGTCTTATCAATCCTCTAATGAGTTCTCACTACAACAGATAAGACCTTAGACAGCGCTTTTTTTGCCCTTAGACAGCGCTTTGGGTAATACCAAAAGCGCTGTCTAAAGGGGGTATATTTAATGAAAAGCGCTGTCTATGGTACCTTTAGACAGCGCTTTTTGACATTATAAGGTATACCTTAGACAGCGCTTTTGGGAAAAGCGCTTTCTAATCCCCACCTTAGACAACGCTTTTGTCAAAAGCGCTTTCTAATCCCCACCTTAGACAACGCTTTCACCAAAAGCGCTGTCTAAGGTATACGAAAAATTTTATATAAATTTTTTTAAACCACAATTTTTACCATGTTTTTTCAACCAGAATTTGACCTGTTTTTCAACCAGCAATTTTTTTTAGAAAAATACCACAATTTGGAGATTCAAATCAATCCAATTTATCCTATTTAAATGTACCAATTTACACCAAAATTATAGATCGAAAACAATTGGCAATTCAAACCAATATATATATTTAAAATTACAAACCAAAATTATATATACACCTATTTATAATTACAAATCATTACATTTTTTCTACAAATGCACATATTACTTATACTAGTACTTTTGCATCCAACCAAAGCATTGCTTCAAATCTACATTATAGGTCCTGAAAACACAAAGATTGTAATTCAATTAAAAGAATACATAAACAAAGTTACACATATTTAAATTCTCATCAATTAAAGTAAGAGTACAATATTATACCTTGTAAAATTCCGAGCTCCATAATGTATTGACACCAATCCTCTTTAATTTCATCCAATTGAGAAATTGAGTAATGAGCACACTTGCATTCTTCAAAGTACTACATAATAATATAACATAGTTTGATTTAGTTTTAACTATTTCATTAGACATGAGAGATATGTGTTAATACATAAATAAACAAACAAATAAATATACACATGCATATTTAGAACAATCTCACTTATGTGTCAATACACTTCTTCAAACCTCCCCTAAAATTACACGGAAACATATGTTTTAAAGAAAAATTAATAATTAATAATAATAATAATAATAATACTAATAATTATAATTATAACTTTAAAACAAAATAAAATAACAATAGTACAATTATTAAATTTGTAGCAGTATCCTGCACCAAAAATAGTTAAGTGTTAATGATGTAAAACCAGTATGTTGTAAAACCAGTATGATATAAAGCTGGAGATTAAAGGCTGTAGATTAAAGTCAGGATGTAAAACTAGAAAATTATAGTTCCAAACAAACATCAAATAACAAACAAACCTTAATATTTATACTATTCTCAATTCTTTCTATACAAACTATACAAACCTGTTATACCTTAGAAATGAGAAACTAATAATTTGCAGTGCAAGCCATCACTATAATTTTAAAATGTAACTAATAACTTTGGTAATGTTTCCTTTCATAAAGAAAAGATCTTGTGATGCGTTTAGTTTTCACAGTAGCAACATTTCTCAGCATATTAATATGCTCAATAACAAAAACCAGTGGGGATAAAACCAAATTGCAACCATAAACGAACATGAAAAATTTGATAGTAAAACAACATAATCAGATCGAAAATAGCATTTAGTCGAAGCAACATACACACCATAAGATTCTAACAGCACACACAATATTCACAGACACATAATCAGTGTGCGAAAATTAACAAAATAGAAGAACTCAAAACGCGATACAATTTTATAATCGTTACCAATTTGCCGAATTAGAGACACAATTCAAAAATTCAGCAGCAGCCTACCGTTACTATGTTCGTCGAACCAGCATGCTTCGTAGTGTTCCAAATGCGCACAAAATCACACTTAAACCTGCACAGATAATGGACAGCACCGACACAGCATAGGGAAAATAAGTTTTGCGAGTTTGAAACTGACAAAACAAAGTATAACAACCTTATTTGTATCATATTTGCACTTTCTCTGATGTGTTTCTGATTTCTTTTAATTCTTGTTCCTACAACATCAACTGTAAATAGTGTTGAAAGCAAAATGTTTGAAATGCAAACACTTTAGTAATGCTTTTCAAATAACATAATCAATGTATTTGAGTGATGCAAATTCGAGAACATGAGTGATGCAAATTCAAATAACACACGCTCAGTTAGAAGCATGTTTTGCAAGGTATGATGCCATCCATTACCTGCTACTGGACTTGAGGCATGATTCATCACATCTCTATTTGAAACAACCTCTTCTGAAAATGTGGATCCAGAGTTATTGTTGTCCACAAGAAGGAAGTGCAGTGCTTGTAGCAGTATCCTGCACCAAAGATAGTTAAGTGTTAATGATGTAAAATCAGTATGTTGTAAAACCAGTATGATATAAAGCTGGAGATTAAAGTCAGTATGTAAAACCAGAAAATTATAGTTCCAAACAAACATCAAATAACAGACAAACCTTAATATTTATACTATTCTGAATTCTTTCTATACAAACTATACAAACCTGTTATACCTTAGAAATGAGAAACTAATAATTTGCAATGCAAGCCATCACTATAATTTAAAAATGTAACTAATAACTTTGGTAATGTTTCCTTTCATAAAGAAAAGACCTTGTGATGCGTTTTGTTTTCACAGTAGCAACATTTCTCAGCATATTAATATGCTCAATAACAAAAACCAGTGGGGATAAAACCAAATTGCAACCATAAACGAACATGAAAAATTTGATAGTAAAACAACATAATCAGATCGAAAATAGCATTTAGTCGAAGCAACATACACACCACAAGATTTTAACAGCACACACAATATTCATAGACGCATAATCAGTGTGCGAAAATTAACAAAATAGAAGAACTCAAAACAAAATACAATTTTATAATCGTTGCCAATTTGCCGAATTAGAGACACAATTCAACAATTCAGCAGCAGCCTACCGTTATTATGTTCGTCGAACCGGTATGCTTCGTAGTGTTCCAAATGCGCACAAAATCACACTTAAACCTGCACAGATAATGGACAACACCCACACAGCATAGGGAAAATAAATTTTGCAAGTTTGAAACTAACAAAACAAAGTATAACATCAGTAATAACCAAGTCAAAGTTATTTTTGTTTCTCCTCAACATTGTCAGCGCATCTATTGCATTTGTAGATGTAGTAACTGGAAAAACAACCACAAAATCAAACATTTGATTCCACAAAACTAAACTCTATTAGTAACTTAAAAAAAATAAAGATCACAACTTTTTAAATTTTTTAAAAATCACAAGTTGTAAGAACATTAGAAATATTCAAAACTTAGTGCTTCAGATCCATACCTCAAGTCCCCTTTTTAACCAAGATCCACCACAGATTTACCACTGCGATATCGCAGAAAGCTGTAAAATTGACGAAAACACCGCCACCATCATCCCTCGTTCCTGCAACACCAACACTGTGAAATCAAAACAAAAGAGTATAAACCCTAAAAAAAGTTAAAAACTTAAACTATCGATAGTGGAAGACGGTTGACAGCAACATGCAACGACGACAACAACGAACGACGGCACGATGGAGGACGGTTGACGGTGAAGGTTTGAGTTCGCAAGGGTTTTGAGCTCAGTTCGCATGCAGGGGAGAAGAAAGAGCGGAAATATGAAAATGAATACTGACTATTCATATATTTTAATTTAATTAGACCTTAGACAACACTTTTCATAAAAGCGCTTTCTAAGGTGGACCTTAGACAGCGCTTTTAAAAGCACTTTCTAAGGTTGGCCTTAGACAGCGCTTTTGATTTTTTTTTTTTTTTTAATTTTTAAGACCTTAGAAAGAGCTTTTAAGGAAAGCGCTGTCTAATATTTTCCTTTAATTTTTTTTTTAAATTAATAAAACTTTAGAAAGCACTTTTTACCGAAGCGCTGTCTAAGGTCTTATATTTTTTTTAAAATTTATAAGACCTTAGAAAGCGCTTTTAACTAAAGCGCTGTCTAATATTTTCCATTAAATTTTTTTTAAAATTTATAAGACCTTATAAAGCGCTTTTGACCAAAGTGTTGTCTAAGGTCTTATATTTTTTTGCGCTTTTATTTTTTTAAATGAATAGTTTCCTTGTTTTTAACTTATAGCAGCGCTTTTGTATTAAAGCGCTGTCTAAGGTGCGATGTTATAACTTACTTTTGTTGTAGTGTCTCATTAATCTTGACCTAAGTGCAAATATTCAATTATAATTGATCACTAACTTTAACTACTAATTACTAACTTACTAACATTTACTATTGTACTAACTTCTTTACAATTACTTCTCGCACCTTATCTCTTTTACTTTTATGCCTCATTTTATCATTTCATATCATGTTTATGCTTCCGCAATTTTCCCTTTGTCCGTTGGACACATGTTTATGCTTATGCCTTTTTCTCTTTGTCCACTTGGACCAAAAACATTAATAAAGGCTAAAACCTCTAAAAAACTTGTGCTTCTAATCTTGGACTATGGTTACTATCCTTTGCAATGGACATGGAGTTTTGCATCTAGACCTTGGACTTAGACCTAGGACCTTTCTCCCTTTGCTTCGGAATTATGGTTCAAAGATTTGGAGCTTACTTGTGTGGTTAGGCTATTCTCTTCCTTAGCTTTTACTTTATGCTTTAGGATAGTCTCTTCTTCTCTACCCCATTCTTCAATTTTCAAAACTCTCTCTCTTTTTTCGAAACTTCTTGATTTCAAACTATCACCTCTTTCATAAACCAACCTTGACTTTGTCAAGTGATTTTACTCTTTTCCTTTCATTTATTAATCAAATGCTAAACTACATAATCATATTGACACCTTTTTCAAAAGACTTAAAAAACATCAAACTCATCACTCTCTATTGTGCCCTCGTGCACTCTTTCGTTTAACTTTTTTCATAAGTTTAGACATGATTCATTTCTTTAAGCGGAATTATTCGCTTGGAAATGACGACTTGTCTTTACATTTAAAATTAACCAAAACAAACAAATTTCATTCTTTGTACCACGAACTACGGGGTTTTGATCCTACATTGCACATCGTGGGTACGTAGGCATGAGACGACAAGTCTCTCCAAACACAAAAATATTAAAAAATAATTCTCCTCTCATCTCCTCAATCACTTTTTCAAGCAAAATTTTTCAGACCAAAAGCGATAGATATTTCAAAGGGCTCCTATAGAGTATTATAGACATTTTGGGTGCTAACACCTTCCCATTGCGTAACCAACCCCCGAACCCGGACTCTCTTCACTTGTTCTCGTTGTAGAGCTTGTGTAGGTTTTGTTCGCTCTTTTTCCTTTCCTTTTTGGATAAAATAAAAGTGCGGTGGCGACTCTTGCTTTTCGAGTTAAGTTAATCAATAACTTGACTCCAAGGCCCCTTTTTTTTGTGGCAATTCTTTTGTAATATTTTTTAGTGTAAATGGGCCTTTGATTGGAATATGAGGTGTGAATAGAAAAATGGAAAATGGGCCTTAGGTATTTTTTGTAATGAATTCTTGATGGATTTTGGTTTTTGAAAGGATAAAAATGGTTTAGAAACAAAATGGTTAATAGAAATGGTTTAAGGAATGGATAGTTGAATTTGGATATTTGAAATGTGAAATGATAAATGTGGATATTTGGTTTAGGAAATGGATTAGGGGAAAAAAATGGTTTAGATAGCAAAAAGTGGAATATGGAAAATTTGGTTAAAAGATGTGGATAATGGATAGCAAGTCTCTTTTTTTTTAGCCCAAAACCAAACTTGACTTTTTTTTTCACAAGCCTCTGATAAAGTGCACACGGGCACCACTGAACAATAGTCATTTGAATCTGACTTTCTGAACCCAAAACTCGTACGAGCCACTGCTTGATAAACTGAAGAATCTCAATCACAAGACATCTTGCTTTTGAACAACCACATGTGACTTGAAATTAGGCCCTTGTCTTTGACAAACCTGCACAACACACAGAGAGAGAAACAAGCAAACGGCAACATATTTTTAGTATTTTTGTTAGAGGTTAGATAAACAGAAGCAAGTAAGAATAATATACAGATGCTCAGGGGAAACAAAGATTGTGACTCTTGTTTGTGGTATGATATGCAAATGAAATGTGAAATCTTAGGGGTAAAAATTAGGGTCTTACACATATCATGGGAATGACATTGTATTGTTTGATTTATTCTTTGTATAAGGGATTCGCATCCCTCTTGTACTTACTTTTTTATTGAAATCATTGCTTATTAAAAAAAAAGACAATTAATATACAATGAAAACTTTGATATCATGGTTAAATTTGAAATAGATATAACTATAACTAAATATTTTATTATTGTATTTGCAACAAAAAACCATATTCTTTCTTGTACCAGAAAACATAGAACACGTGCTTGTTAAACTAATAACTCACAACCTATACCCAGTAAGTATGAGTGTGTAAAAAAAACTGGTTTACAAGAACCATTTTTAAAATATGGTACATTAATTTTAAAAGTCCATATTATTTGATTTAAAAACTAGTCCAGATCTATTTTACTAAAACCATAAAAAATCAGTATCCACTTTTGAAAACCAGTACATAAATGGTTAATTCACTTTTCAAACATAGTGTATTATTTGTCTTGCCCTATTTCATGGTCATAAGTGAGAAAATAAATTTTTAAATTAAATTCTATTCATTTTGTTTTTTCAACAGTTGGAATATAACTTGTATTCAAACTTTGTTTTTGGAATTACTCAATTTTGTTTTTCCTAATTGAAAATTAAAACTTTTTTTCCAATTTCTTAGTAGTTGTGTTTCATAATTATTACTTATTAATTCTATTCATTTTTATTGAGTTATGTAATTTTAGGAAATGTCTTCGTCAAGATTCAAGGATTCATCACCGACGAATGATTATTGATTTAAAAAACAGTTGGATGGCGTGAATAATAAGTTGTTGGATTGAAAATTAAGTTTTAGTTGAAACAAATTTGAGAAAAATTTGGTTTTAAAATTGTTCCAAATAAAAATTGGTTTTTGGTGCAAACCGGTTATTAATCAAACCGATCCAAATATAAACCGGTTTTAAAAAAATAAACCAGTTTTATCAAAGTGATTTTAAAAATTAAACTGATCCATATATTTGGTTCAATTTGGTTTGGTTTAAAAATCATGCACACCCCTACCAGTAAGTCGAGAATTACATTGATTTTAACGAATTTCAACAATCCAGCAAAGGCACAAAGGTGATTGATGTTCCAAATTGGTTTAATGGTATATTTTTGAAAAATATTTTATAAGTCAAATGTAAACGAAGGTTTTATTGATAGTTGAATATTAAAGGCTTACATAGCACACTGATAACCAACAACTTAGGGGAAAATAAAACTTGTTTTCTTATAAGTAAAACATGCGGATTTAAATGGCCACACAATGGAGCAAAACAGTCTCGACAGTAACTCCAGGTCCAAAATCGAAAATCACCCCATATTCAAGTCCCTCCCTTGTGGTGTCATGTCCTTCATCTTTTGACTTTCTCCTCATCTCATCCATGACGAATAATACAGACGCACTTGTCATGTAACCATATTCACTTAGAATATACCTACTGCTTTGCAATTTCTCTGGCTTTAATCCTAATTTGGATTCAATTTGGTCAAGAATGGCTCGACCACCAGGGTGTGAAATCCAAAGAATGGAATTGTATTCAGAGATGTTCAAAGGTTGAAGAGCCTTAACAAGAGTTTTTCAATGTAATTTGAAATGAAGTTAGGAAGATCTTTGTGGAGATATAATAATACCATTCCTACTTCTCGAATGTCAACTTTAATATGTCCTAGGTTATCCGGAAGGATGGTTTGTGCAGTCCATACCAATTCAAACAAAGGGTTCTCAACTTTTGGTAATGGGTCTGAACCAATAATCACAACTGACGCACCATCTCCAAACAATGCATGTAACACAAGACCATCAAGATGAGCATCACTAGGTTCAGAGAAAATTATTAAACTCATCTCCACACAAGCCAACAACACACGAGAATCTTGGTTGTTCTCAGTCAAATCTTTAGCTAAACCAAGTTCCATTGCACCAGCATAACAACCTTGTTGGTAAAACATATAAAGTTTTATGTCTGGGCTTAGGCCTAAAAGGATTGTGAGCTGATAGTCAGCACCGGGCATATCCACACCACTTGAAGTGTAAAAGATGAGATGAGTAATCTTAGATTTAGGCTGATCCCATTCCTTGATAGCCTTTGTTGCAGCCTCTTTTCCTAGCTTTGGTACTTCCACAACTAGAATGTCCTGTCTAGCATTCAATGATGGTGCCCCCCAAACTCACAGAAACTTGGATTCTTCTTCAAAATATATTCTGTTAAATGCATGTTTCGCTTAAAAAACCATATAAAAACACATAAAAGACACTAACAGTGTATATTAAATGAAAAAATTAACATAGTATATTTTGGAAAATTAAAGAATTAATACAGATTTTTTTTAAATAAAAGACCAAAATAAAACTAAAATTAACATATGATATTAAAATGAGCGCACTGCTATACAATACATATTTATAGGTACATTCGTGTCAATGTATAAATGGTTTCAATCCAAGTTGCCAACAATTATTGTTCAATGTAAAATTAAGTTTATGATGTTTGTTTCTTCAAGGACAGTTTTACTTAAGTATCCGCTTGTTTCACAATCAAACATTCAATGTAAAAATGTTTCTTGACCAAAATATATTCAGAGATGACAAAATTGAAAGAACCAATTGAATAATTGGTGGCTGCAATAAATTCTCTTAAGTTTGACAGGACTGTAATGGATGACAAAATTCTCTCTCAATATAATTAAGAAATCAATATGAATCATTTATAAATTAAAAGACAAAATGAATTCATCACATTCGAAAACAAAATAGTATTAAAATCTAAGTTATATATTTTATTTCTGTTTTTTTATCGTAAATTATTTTAATATTTTTAAAGAAATGAAAAAATATTTAAAAATGTAATTTTTGTGATATTTAAATTATAAGATCAATAAGTGATGATTAAAATAAAGGATTGATCAATGATAATGCTAACAACTACACCTTATGGAGATACGGTTTGATTTTTTTGTTATATTTAATAATTAGTTTTTACTTTTTTTAATACAAATGCACACATGCGTTGCTGTATTTTGCTATTTTTTCAATACAAATGCACACATGCCTTGCTGTATTTTGCTATATTCCTTATTGGGTAAGGATACAGTGTAAAGAATGTGGCCTTGGAATAGCAATTCTCGGATTACGAGGGCAAAGAATTATTTGCTATCTAAATTAAATAAACCACATTTCCTTCTATTCAAGCAGCAAGTCACATTATATATAGCATAACCCAAACAACAATTAGTCACACACCAAATCTCATATTCTTCCTTTTAATACTCTGCAAGCTAAGATGGCGACAGTTGATGAGATCCGTCAAGCACAGAGAGCTAGAGGCACTGCCACTGTGTTAGCAATCGGCACTGCTAATCCTCCAAACTGTGTGTATCAGAGCACATATCCGGATTTCTACTTCCGCGTCACAAACAATGAACACAACACTGAACTCAAAGAAAAACTTCAGCGCATATGTAACATGTCTATAATATATTTTGAGTTTACATTTAATATACTTTGTTAGCGTCTTTTATCTGTTTTTATATGGTTTTTTTTCAGGTGATAAAAGTATGATTAAGAAGCGACACATGCATTTAACAGAAGAAATTTTGCAGAAGAATCCAAGTTTCTGTGAGTATGGGGCACCTTCATTGAATGCCAAACAGGAGATCTTAATTGTGGAAGTACCAAAACTCGGAAAAGAGGCCGCAACAAAGGCTATCAAAGAATGGGGTCAGCCTAAATCTAAGATTACTCATATCATCTTTTGCACTTCAAATGGTGTGGATATGCCTGGTGCGGACTATCAGCTCACAAACCTTTTAGGCCTAAGCCTAGATGTAAAGCGTTATATGTTGTACCAACAAGGTTGTTATGCTGGTGCAATGGGACTTCGTTTAGCTAAAGATTTGACCGAGAACAACAAAGATTCTCGCGTGTTGTTGGTTTGTGTGGATATGAGTATCATACTTTTCTCTGGACCTAGTGATGCTCATCTTAATGGTCTTGTGTCACAGGCATTGTTTGGAGATGGTGCAGCAGCTGTTATTATTGGTTCAGACCCATTGCCAAAAGTTGAGAACCCTTTGTTTGAATTGGTATGGACTGCACAAACCATCCTTCCAGATAGCCTAGGATATGTTAAAGCTGACATTCGAGAAGTAGGAATGGTATTATATCTCCACAAGGATCTTCCTAACTTCATTGCAAAACACATTGAAAAAGCTCTTATTAAGGCCTTTCAACCTTTGAACATCTCTGATTACAATTCTATTTTTTGGATTTCACACCCTGGTGGACGAGCCATTCTTGACCAAATTGAATCCAAATTAGGATTAAAGCCAGAGAAATTGCAAACCAATAGGTATATTCTAAGCGAATATGGTAACATGACAAGTGCGTCTGTATTATTCGTCATGGATGAGATGAGGAGAAGGTCAAAAGATGAAGGACATGGCACAACAGGGGAGGGACTTGAATGGGGTGTGCTTTTCGGTTTTGGACCTGGAATTACTGTAGAGACGGTTTTGCTCCGTAGTGTGGCCATTTAAAGTCGCACATGTCACTACTCACTAATAAGAAAACAAGTTTTATTTTCTCATGGTGTTTTCTTTTTATCAATAAATGAATGTAATATTTATGTGTTTCTCTTTAAGTTTTTGATTATCAATGTGCATGTAAGGCTTTGCTCTATTATCAAATAAAACCTTCGTTTACATTAGCCTTATAAAATATAGTTTAAAAATGTACCATGGAACCAATTTGGAAATTTCCTAAATTCGTCTAAAAATTTCTTAAATGCATTAACTAGGTCATAGACAATTGTGGTGCAGCTTCGGAGAATTGATTAGGATTGACAATGCTTTAGTTTTAGTAAATTTTTATTAGTTTTGTTATGAGCGATTGGAGTTTATTGCATTTTTAGTGTTTGCATAGGTGTTGCTTTAGTTTCAATTGGGTGGATTTTATTCTACTATTCGTTTTAGCAGTTTGATTTACAATTGTAAAATTTTTTTTTTTAATCTTTGGCGCATGTTATGCTTAAAATAAATTCTTCTAATATATTACCTCCGTTCCTTTTTTATAAGAAACAACTTACTTTGTAGGTTCATTGAATAATCAATGTATCTAGTCTATAAACTGACCAAATACATTAATTATTCAACGAATCTAAAAAATGAGTTGTCTCTTATAAAAAAGAACGGAGATAGTACTATTTTGCTTTTTAAAAAAGAAAAAAAAAATCAACTGACCGAATGCTCATTTTGCTTCTTTTAATAAATGTTATGATTATTTGACCGAATACGCAAGAACTTTTAACTTAGGTTGAAGTGTAAGGTCTTTTGTTAATATTGGTTTTTTGTCTGTAATCTAAGTGGTAATAACTAATACAAACTCACATACAACTATGAGTATTAGGATTTGATGTTTAGTGATGACACTCAACCTAGCAATATCACCTTTTCTAGTTGAGGTAGAATTTACGGACCATCTTTCATTGATATTTTACTTTTGTTTTCTTTTCGCATGTGTTTTTATCCTTAATTGCTTGATAAGAAGCAACGATTCAAGAATGTGGAGGAATTGATCAATGGTGTTTTTTTTATTACTTTTCAAATATATTTTAACCTTAATTTCTAGTAGTTCGTTGTTCATTTTGACCAACTACATTAGGTAAAACAACATGGGTAGTACAAGATATATTTTTGGTAAAGATGTAACGTATGTGGGACATGGTGTTTCAGCATGTGTGCAACATCTTCCCTCAGTGTGCTAGCTAAGGTTTATGAGTTATTCTGAGCGTGAAATTGGTTGTTTCCAAAGAGATTTGCTATTTATGAATTGTATCTTGTAGCAAAGATATTTTTAAGAAAGATTTGATAATAGATTGTTCAAATCCAAATCAAATTAAATGAAGATTTAATATGAATGAAGATCAAATCAAATCAAATCTTTTTGTGGATGTTTTTTAAAAGAAAATCAAATTTGCATCTATATCAAATCTAATTGTTCTTAAATCTAATGTCCGTTGTAGAAAAGCCCAGAATATGGTTTGCTATTTAAAGAGACTCGTTCCTACCTTTAAAGAGAAGAGCTAGAGTTGAATATCTTGAGTGTTAGGTTTTGTTCTTTGAGTTTTTGTATTTTTTCCATTTGTGCACCTCTATAGTGCATAAGTTTCATATCAAAGGTATATAGGTTGTTTCTTTTGTTAGAGTTGTAATTCAACAAACATTATTCTGAGTTTTGTATTTATCACAAGGGTTAGTGGTTGAGAGAAAGTGAGAGGGGTTCTCATATTTAGGGGGAGTCCTAAATAGAAATACACATGTAGTATTAGGAATATGAACATTGAACAAAGGTTGTTCATCTAATACACCTTATAATCATAACCAATGGTAATCATAAGAATTTATTAAACATAATAGATTCACATAGCAATATCCACCAAACATAAAATAAATAAACAAGCGTTCCATCCTCCAGTGTTACATATCAGAGCAGATGCCGACTCAACAAAAGCAATAAGGAAGGTAATCCCTTCCACTCACATCCACGCCTCTACTGCGGATTATCTGCATGATTCCCATATAAAGGCAACATTCAAACAGAAAGGGTGAGAATTCACAATTATATAATGAAATTGCATAATAATGTGTAAGCACGCAATCAACATATGCTTAATCACCCATTCCACCACTCATACTTCATACAATCCAAATATATAATACAACATGTATGCAATGCAATGAGACTCAACTCCATGACTCAATACATGTGGTACCAACTTTGAACTCTCAGGTTCACTCGCTCCCGATCCCCACCACAGAATCAAAGCACACCAGAAATTGTTACCATCACCATAAGTAAGACTTCACCGATTTCCACATGGAACCAGCTACTCACATCCAATCCCACCATAGAATTAAGGCTCACCAAAGGCGGACCACCATCCAAACACCATGATACATGATTTGTACATGACATGCAACAACAACATGTACAATAATATTCACCTTAATCATTGTACTACACCAAAATTGGTCACCAAACACCAAACATATACTACAAGCATTCAACAATAGCATTATAGTAACATAGCAAGTAATAACACACCATTCATACACAATACCACACCACAACATACACACTACATACCATCCAACACCAGTACGCACCTTTAAAAATAATTTCCAGGTACTGAAATTATTTTTAAATTAAAGTACACTGCGTCAGCTTTCCAACGCTTCGAACGACACCTCAAACTAACATTCGAAACTCAAGTTATGAATTTTTAAAGTTTGACACATCATGTGTAACCGGTTACACCAAAACAGGTAATTGGTTACCACTTGATCAAAATCAGTGACCAAACCTTCCCAGTATAACCGGTTATAACAAAACGTGTAACCGATTATACAAAAACCTATAACCGATTACACCTCCCAAAAATGCCCAGATTACGCTATTTAGGGACAGTGTATCCGGTTACACCAAAACCTGTAACCGATTACACCTTTGAAAAATTGAATTTTTTGAAATTTTGTCTTGGGTGTAACCGGTTACCACTAGGATAGAAGCAATTTTCTGCTACTTTGTGGTACGAAAAATCAGTTTTGTAACATTCACAAAACCCCAAATTTTCATAACAATCATATATTACGGGTTCACATTTAATTTCTAATGGCATACAACATCAGAACATACATATGACTCACAACTTTGCCCAACATACATCGTAATAGCATTATCACATGTTTACATAATTCATAGTATAAAAAGGAAAATTCAATCAAGAGAAACCAAAACACTTACTCACATGCTATCATACAATCCCTTATATAAGAGGAAATCTCACTCTTAACTTAATTTTCCAGCAAGAGCACTTCAACAATGGGGTTTCTCTTCTTCTTCCTCAAAGCCTTAGCTCTCTCTTTTCTCTTTCTCTTCTTTCTTATTCACGTGTTCTTACTCTATTTTCCCTATTCCCCTCTTTCTTATTCTTATTCTATTATTTATCATTAATTCTTATTCCAACAAAATGAATAAATATTATTATAACCATAGTAATTAAAAATAAAAATTTAATTATTACTATTACTACTATTTATTTAATTAATTCTAATTTTAATGATAGTAGCAATTGATACTCTCCCTCCACCCCGTGTCTATACATTTTTACTAACACACACCTAACACCTTAGATTCTAACTTCTAAGGCTACCACCCTACACCCAAGGGTTCCTTAAAAACATCAATTATCAAACAACACATACAATCACACAATTTTATTTACGAAAATTAAATAAATAAATAAATCGGGGCGTTACATGATTGCAACACAAGAAGACTTATGGCAGACTAGTGAAGCTGGAAGGTTCAAGAATCGAAAATCGAGTAAAGATTTTGCTAAGAGAGTTCGGCATAATGGTTGAATACAAATCACGATCCATATAAAATATTTATTTTCTCATCATTATTGTGGATATTGTGATTGAATGAACTCTTGTAATTTTTGTCAAAACATAGTGGAAGAACAACTTTCAATGGGAAACTATTGGAGAGTGGAGTAGGCTCTTACAAGAATGATAGAGCTGAACCACTATACATCTTGGTGTTCTCTCTCTCTCTCTCTCTCTCTCTCTCTCTCTCTCTCTCTCTCTCTTATGCTCTCCAAAACCACTTACTCTAAATTTATCATTCCACACTAAAATTCCTTATTCCAACTTCCTAAATTGCTATTAAGAGGTACGGTTTCTTAATTTCTTCCTTTAATTGTTGAACAATTTTAATATCTTGATCATTAAATTTTCTAACTCCTTTTTGTTGTGCCTTATTATATAAGGGAGAAGTTAGTTTAGACAAATTTTTGAAATATGGCCTGACATAATTTACTAATCCTAAAAAGGATTGTAATTGTTTTAATTCTTCTAATTTATCTGGATATTCTAAGATTTTTCTAGCTATATGAGGCTGTAATTTGATAGTTCCATTTCCTATCTCCGCCCCTAAAAAAGAAATATAATTTTTTCCAATTTCAATTTTATTTTTAGAAATGATTAAACTATGTTTTTCAAATAAAGAAAAAATTATATATAAGTGTTCTATATGTTCTTTTTCTGATTGAGAAAAAACAAGAACATCATCAATATAGACACATGTAAAATTATAACAATTTTTTAAAACGTCATCCATCATTCGTTGGAAAATTTGTGGTGCATTTTTTAATCCAAATGGCATTACTAACCATTCAAAATATCCTAATGGACATGAAAAAGTTGTCCATTCAATACTGTCTTTGTGCATTTTTACTTGCCAAAATCCTGATTTTAAATCAAATTTTGAAAACCAATTTTTTCCTTGTATTTTATTAATTAATGTATCTTTGTCTGGAATACAATAACCATCTTCAAAAGTATTATCATTTAATCTTCTATAATCAAAAACCATTCTAGATTGTCCTCTTTTCTTTTCTGCTTCTTTTTGGACAATAAAAGCAGGAGTTCTATGTCTAGAATTTGATCTTTGGATAATTCCTAATTTTAATAGTTGATCAATGTGCATTTTGAATTCTTCTTGTTCTCAATTACCATACTTGAAATTAGGTGATTTAATGGTAATATCTGGGTTGATAATTTCTAATTTGCACAGAGTTTTATTTCTTTCCCAAAATTTTGTAGGGTTTTCTCCCATAACCTCAATTTTTTCTAATTTCTTAATTATTTGATCTAAATCATAATTTTTTATGTTTTTTATGAAATTTGTGGTATCTATTAAGTGTAAATCACTTTCTATACCATTGTCTAACTCTAGGTCTAGATCAAAATTTTGTTGTTCTATATGATTGCAAGAACTTTCATCTTTGCTTCCCTTGCAATCACATGTTTCCTTTTTTATTAGGAGTTTAAAATTTGAAACAATGGGTATCATGGAACAATTTTTACTTATTGTTACATAATCTTTGTTAATATTAATTTGTCCATAATTATGGAGTAAAAAATCTAATCCCATAACAAGTGGTATTGAAAGATTTAGGTCTTGAACCCAAATTTTTGGCCAAGGATAATACTCGGACCATTGATTACAATTTGTTAAGAATTTTACTTCAATATTTTTAAATTGTAAATCATTTGAAGTTTTGGTTCCATCAAATTGCATTGAATACGTTGGTTTTACTTTGACAATTTTAGTTCTTAATTCTTCTGGGATAATCTTTATATCTATAGTAGATGAGGTTGCTCCCGTGCCAATTAGGATTGGTATAGTACTTTCTTGACCATGAATATTAATTTTTGCTGGAACTATAATTTGTCTTAGTTTTTCTCTATTACAAACTAAAGGTACCTGGAGGTCTTGAGGTTGTTCTGTATTATTTATAATATTTATGTCCTCTTGAGTAATTTCTGTTAATTTTAAATTATTTTCAATAGCCTGGAATTTTTCTTTTTTAATAATTTCTGTTAAATCTTTAATAGTTTCTTCTAAACTATTAATTCTGGTTTCTAATTTATCGACTTTGTTTTCCAACCTGTCAAAATTTTCTTCTAATTGGTCTATTCTTTTTTCCCCATGTTTTCTATCAGAATTTTCAGGGGTGTCTTTAATTTTGTTTTCTACATTAAAGTGTTTTTTGATACAATTTGAACAGATTTGCTTTAGAAAAATTTGACATTTCCATCTTTTATTAAAAGAGGAAAACCAATTACACTTGAAGCATTTAATATTATCACTTCCAGCTTTGTAATTCCAATTATGGTTACAATCTGGTACTAAATTTTTTGGTTCCATTAGAGAGTAAATTTTTTCAATTTTTCCAAAAGAATATAATTATTATTATCCTCTTCTTCTAGAGGAATTTCAATTTCTTCATTTTCTATTCCTTCTAGGGAGCAAATACTCCAAATTTCAGAGTTGTCTGAAATGTCTGAGGTTATTTCTAATATATCCTCTTTAATTGTAGAAATTAGGTTTGATTCTCTTGTAAACAGATTTTGTTTGTTTGGACAAACTGAGGATAAATGTCCTGGTTTGTTACAAGCAAAACAAGTAATTGTATTTTTATAAGTTTTGTTAGGATTGTACTTTCTAACATGTTTTTCTTTGTTTTAATAAGGTTTTCTAGCGTTAGATTTTTTAAAATAATTTTTCTTAGTGTAATTTTTCTTGAATCTAGGCTGTCTCCTCTGGGTTTTATCCTGTGGATGTTTTCCATACTGTTGAGGAGTATAAATTTGTTTACAAAAACCTACAATCTTCTGTTTTAATTCTTTTTGAATTTGGATATAAGTACATTTCTGTTTTAATTCAGAAATTATATATTGTATTCTTATACCTATATTATCAAATTCATTTTCTATTTCTAATTTTTTCCAACTTTCGTGAATTTCCTGACTTAAAGGTCATGGTAATTTGGTAAATAGTCTTTCACCTAATTCTTGAGAAAAATAATTTCCGGATGTGCTTGCTAAAGCATAAAAATCTTGTAAGAATTCTATTACATGATTCCAATCATATAATTGAATTTGTTCTAAATCTCTCATAGCTTCAACCTGTCTCATAGTTAGTCCTACATTGGCATCTTTGCCTGTAATAATTCTATGTATTGTATAAACAAAATTATGAATATTGTTTCCTTGGGTTACCAATTGACCTAATTTTTCTGGAAATTTCACTTTGAATGCTTCCCAAGCGGCCCTAGCTATGTCTCCTAAATAGTTTTCGGCAATTTTAATCATTTCTTCTCCTGAGGTAATATTGTAGTGTCTACTTTCATAGTCTCTAATTACCAGGGAATTCCATTGTTCAATGTAATTATCCAAGAGTTGTGGATGTATATTAGTAATATCTAACATAACATGCCCCTGACCATATAAATGAATTTCATTTGGATTTCTTTTTCCTAATGTTCTTAAGTTAGGGTTGTTGTTGTCATAAATAGCAACAGGTAGTCTAGATGGATGTCCTACAGAATAACCCATCCTCATTGGTTGATTATTGGGAAAAAATGATCCATAAGAGGAACTGGATTCTTCATTTACTAAATTTTTTCCAGTGTAATCAGTTTCAGAAATTTCTGTTACGCTTTCAGTTTCTTCAAAAATTTGTTTTAAATTTGTTATATCTTGGAAGTATTTATCCATGAGAAAATTTTTATTAGTATTAGCCGCTTCAATTTCTAAATTAAATTTTTCCTTTAGAATTTCATCATTTCTAATTATCTCTAATTCTGAGAGGGTTAATATTTGTTCATTCATCATTATTAACTTGTGTATAAGATTCTTCATAATTTTTGAATCTTAAAGATAAAGCCCATTTACACAACGCCAAACAAGGGAAAAGAGGGCGCTTTTTTTTTGCCTATGACAGCGCTTAAAAGCGCTGTCTAAGCCAGCGCTGTCGTAGGTAAAGACAGCGCTTTTTTATTTATGAAAAAGCGCTCCCTAAAAGGGGACTTTAGACAGCGCTTTTAAAAGCGCTGTCTAAAGTATACGTTAAAAATTTGAAATTTTTTTTTTATAAAATTTAGAAAGCGCTTTTTCATTCAAAAGCGCTCTCTAAAGGTGCTTTTAGACAACGCTTTGGAAAGCGCTGTCTAATGTATACGTATATTGATTTTTTTATATACTTTTAGAGAGCGCTTTTTCATTAAAAGCGCTCTCTAAAGCTGGACTTTAGACAGCGCTTTTGAAAGCGCCGTCTAATGTATAACCTTAGACAGCGCTTTTTTATTAAAAGCGCTGTCTTTTGTCTACGTAAAATTTTGAAGATTTTTTTTAAAAATCCCATTTTAACCATTTTTTTTATGCAGAAACCTGTATAATTCACATTTCCATAAACCTGTATAATTCACATTTCAATAAACCAGTATGGATATGCATTTCCATCAACAAATTCTATTTCAAAACTAGAATTTACATTAATGCCGAATTCGCACAAATTCTATAAACTAGAATTTGTACATTTCAATAAATTAGAATTTACATGCAGAATTCGCACAAACTAGTATGGATATACATTTCTATTGTATGGTTTCAAACCTGTATAGAATTTACATTTCAATAAACTAGAATTTACATTCACCAAACTATACAATCAAGAAAGAATTCTTCTTGCAATAAAAAATTTGCACAATTCCTCCTTAGTATCTTGCAATTGTTTCCTCGTGTAATAAGGACACGCCATATCATCGAAATACTACATAACAAAACAAAATACGCATTATTTAGTTAAAAGTAATAAATTATATATATGACATATCCGATAAATATTAAAATAAATCCTAAGTTATAAAACCATGCATACCGTGATAGAAATCACCAATTGTCCCATTTGAAGGAATCTCCACTTTGACCCATGTAATATTGGTTGCTCTAGCCCGTGCTACTTGTGCGTATCTTCCTGGTTACTAGACATTTGACCTGTAAGAAAGAAAAAAACAGAAATTAAATGACAAATATAAAAATCCATAATCCTAATCTATTGAATGATATAAGCTATATTGAATGATATAAGCTATAATTTTACAACTAGTACCTTTTTCACTAACGTCTCTTTCTTTTCTTGTTTGGAGTATGTTCTACCCGTCTCTTAACAACACGGATGGTTGGATTGATCCAAATACGCTCATTATGATCATTTCTAGTATATGATTCATTCGCTATAATATTTTCATCTTGATCATTTCTAGTAAATGATTCAATATCAACATCAATATCACCTTGATCTCCAACGTTTTCATCAATTACTTTGTTAGATAAAAGCACTATAGACCATTTTGTACTTGTCGGATCAGTGACATAGAACACTTGTTTAGCTTGAGAGGCTAGAATAAAAGGCTCATCTTTGTACCCCACCCTATTAAGACCCACTTGCAAAAATCCTGACTTATCCATTCGTACGCCATTATTATTTTCAACCCACTTGCAACGAAATATAGGAATCTAAAACTTCTCATAATCAAACACCCAAATGCGCTCGATAACCCCAAAATATGACAGATTTGCAAATTTGGGGTTTAAGTCCTTCACACTTGAAATGTGCATTGCTTCAGCTACCACGGTGACACCACTATTTTGCATAGTACATTTATCATCTTGTTCTTTGGTATAAAATGTGAATCCATTAATTGGGTATGTGCTATAAGAAAACATAACCAAACTTGGACCATATTCTAAACATCGCAACCTTTCTATTATTGAAGCGAGAAATGAATAATACGTTGAATAAATATGATCCTTAAACCAAGGTATAAAACTTCGATTGTGCTCTCGTACTTTCAAATTTTCATTTCTATTCAGATTTAAACCTCGGAGAACATCCTTGTGTATTTCAACATATGACTCAACCTCGTTTTCATTGTGCAGAACATACAAATGCACTTGATCCCGTTCGACCCCTGATACTGTCACAATTTTACACTTGAAATGTGCATTGCTTCAGCTACCAAGGTGACACCACTATTTTGCATAGTACTTTTATCATCTTGTTCTTTGGTATAAAATGTGTATCCATTAATTGCGTATGCGCTATAAGAAAACACGACCATACTTGGACCATATGCTAAACATCTCAACCTTTCTGTTATTGAATCGCGGTCTGAATAATACTTTGAATAAATATGATCCTTAAACCAAGGTATGAAACTTCGATTGTGCTCTCGTACTATCCAATTCTCATTTCTATTCGGATTTAAACCTCGGAGAACATCCTTGTGCATTTCAACATATGGCTCAACCTCATTCTCATTGTGCAGAACATACAAATGCACTTGATCCCGTTCGACCCTTGATACTGTCACAACTTCATTTCCAATTAACTTTTTTCCTTCTTTTTTTTCGACAATATGAGATTTGGGGAGTCCAATTGATTGTACATTGGACAAATATTCAGTACAAAACTCAACCGCTTCTTCAACAATATATCGTTCGGCAATACAACCCTCTGGTCGACTTCTGTTTTTCACATACCCTTTTAATATTTACATATAACGTTCAGCAGGGTACATCCATCTCATATAAGCCGGTCCACACAATTGTGTCTCTTTCACTAGATGAACAACTAGATGAACCATTATGTCAAAAAACGAGGGAGGAAAATACATTTCAAGATCACACAAAGTAATAACTAGTTCTTTTTGCAATGTTGGTAAGATCGCAGGATCGATCACCTTACTGCAAATTGACTTGAAGAAAAAACACAATTTAGTTATTGCGCTTCTTAATTTTTCTGGCAGAATAGAACGTATACCTATTGGTAGAAAATGTTCCATTATAACATGGCAGTCATGCGTCTTTAAACTCTTTAACTTGAGGTCTTTCATAGACACAAGTCTTCTAATATCTGAAGAGTATCCTTCTGGAACTTTAACTTCACTTAGAAACTTACAAAATACTTTTTTCTCCTTTATAGATAGAGTATATGCAACGGGTGGTAGATATGTTCGTTTTCCTTTCTTCAAGGGTCCTAATTCAGTTCTTATCCCCATATGTACCAAGTCCTTTCTTGCTTTAAGGCCATCCTTAGACTTTCCTGGTATATTGAGTAACGTACCAATAACACTGTCAAATACATTTTTTTCAATATGCATAACATCGAGAAAATGTCTTACATACAACGACTTCCAATATGGCAGTTCAAAAAAAATTGACCTCTTCTTCCACCCACTCTTGACAAGTGTATGTGCAAAAGGCTTTCCAAACTGAGTTATCACATCTTTCACCTTTTCAAAAATTTGATCACCTGTCAATATAGTTGGAGCTCTACCATGTTCTGGCTCTCCATTGAATGCTTTTCTCCACCCACGATAGTGATGATTAGAATTTAAGAATCTACGATGACCGAGAAAGACATTCTTCTGACCAAACTCCAATCGCGTCCAATCTGTTTTATCTTCACAAATAGGACACACACATTGACCTTTTATGCTGTACCCTGATAGATTTCCGTATGCTGGAAAATCATTAATTGTGCCAAACAACATCGCCCTCAAGTTGAAACTTTCTTTCCTATACCCATCATAAACCTCCACACCGTTCTCCCACAAAAATTTTAAATCTTCGATTAAGGGTGCCAAGTATACGTCTATGTCATTCCCTGGTTGTCTAGGCCCAGAAATTAACATAGATAACATCATGTACTTACGCTTCATACATAGCCATGGAGGTAGGTTATAAATCATTATGATCACAGGCCAAGTGCTATGTGAGATACTTTGAATACTGTGTGGGTTCATTCCATCAGTAGATAATGCCAAGCGAAGGTTTCCTGCTTCTTTTCCCAATTCAGGATAATCATCATCAATTTTCATCCACTGTGGTGAATCTGCCGGATGTCGAAACTTTCCATCAATAATTCTTTCATCTGCATGCCAAGTCAAGTGTCTTGAATCGGTCTCACTACGAAACATGTGTCTAAATCTCGGAATTATAGGAAAATACCATAAGACTTTGGTGGAGACAAATTTTTCTTATATCGAGAGACACCACATTTAGGACACTCATTTAACGATGCATACTCATTTCGAAACAATACGCAATCGTTTGGACAGACATGTATCTTATCATAGCTCATGCCAATAGAGCACAACATCTTTTTGGCCTCATATGTTCGACTGGGAAGAACATTATCCTCTGGAAGCATATCTTTCATAAGGGCCAATAATTCTGTGAAACTTTTATCCGACCATCCATTGCCCGCCTTTAAGTTGTGCAACTTTAATACCGCAGACAATCTTGTAAATTTGGTGCAACCATTATACAACGGTTTCTCTGCATCGCTTACCAACCTCTCAAACATTTTGGGACAATCCTTAAGATCTTCTTCAAGTGCTTCTGCAATCTCTTCGACTCGATCAGAATCGTATGTATCTGTGCCATTGTCGTATGAAGCGTAGGTCGTATTATCCCCCGATTCAACATTCCCGTTAATTTTCTCACCATGAAAATTCCAACATGTATAACTTCTATCAATTCCACTCCTCAATAAATGCGATGCCAACCGAACCGCGTCAACCCGACTCCCAAAACAGCAACCCAAGCAAGGACATATCATTCGACTGGGGTCTTTGGCGTGCGCAACAGCAAACTTAACGAATTCCGATACCCCATTGTCGTACTCTTTCGACAATCGACTTGAAGACATCCATTTCTTATCCATAGTTATACTAATTAAACTAAACAAAAACAAAAAGAAAAAATGTTATACCTGTAGGGAAACGATCCGACTTTCACACTTTGAACACAAGTAACCCCTATACACGTATCATAAAATGAAATATCATTAATTGACCAATTATGAGTCATAACTTGATAAGTGGCAACATGTAATCACAAACAAGCAACAATTAGAGGTAAACACCTACATAAGTATAAAGTAGACAATAAACTTATAACAAAAAGTCACAAGTTCTAGAAAATAAAAGAAATGAACTTGGAAAAAAAGGATAGATCAAACACAACACAACTAGCGAAATACAATTTCAATCAATACTAGGTTGTTTATACTAATCAACTTTGCCAAATATACAGTAGAAAATATTTAATAGTCATGAAATAACCTTCACAATTTCAATAATAGTTGTGAAGATACTTTAATATTAGCTTCCTTATGAAAATACCTTCCACATATCATGAATGCATAACACAATGAGCTTATTATAAAAAAAAAATACTTTTTCGTAAAAATATACATGACAAATAAAAGAAAAAAGATTCTGCAACAATAAAAGAGGAAGCTTTTATCCTCATCGTGAAAACTTTTTCGTTTTCGTTTTCAGAGAAATAAATAGTAAAAGAGAAATGAATAATAAAAGAGAAATGAATAATAAAAGAGTACCTTATTCGTTTTCGTTTTCAGAATGATTTGAGAAATGAATAATAAAGGAGAAATGAATGATAAGAGAATAAGAACAACAACAACAACAACGTTTTCCTTATAGAAACGGCAATGGCAATGGCAATGGCAAGAACGACGGTGAGGGTTTAGAGAAGAAACGGTCGAGAGAGAGAGAGAGAGAGAAAATGAATAAAAGTGTCTCTGAAAATGTTTAGAATTGTTTTATATTTTAATTTGTAAAGGACTTTAGAGGGCGCTTTTCCTTAGAAAGCGCTTTCTAAAGTGAAAATAATTAGAGGCCTATAAGAGCGCTTTCTAAAAGCGCTTTCTAAGGTGGCCTTTAGAGAGCGCTTTTTAGAAGCGCTCTCTAAAGTGACACCTATAGCAGCGCTTTTTGGAAAGCGCTTTCTAAGGTTTACCTGAAAATGTCAAAAAGTGACACCTATAGCAGCGCTTTTTGGAAAGCGCTTTCTAAGGTTTACCTGAAAATGTCAAAAAATAAAATGAGTCTGGGGCGAGGGGGATTCGAACCCCAGACTCAAAGCATGGCAAACAAACACACAAACCTCCTTGACCAGCGGTACTACGCCCTCATCCATTGTTTATACTCACTCCATAAATATATAAAATAAGGTGTCAACATATATATTTAAATATATTATTTGAATAATTTTAAATATAATTTAAAATAAATTAAAATATATTTT
Source organism: Lathyrus tuberosus (assembly GCA_022829125.1). Lineage (NCBI taxonomy): Eukaryota > Viridiplantae > Streptophyta > Magnoliopsida > Fabales > Fabaceae > Lathyrus > Lathyrus tuberosus. The sequence goes on from JALAZF010000075.1 coordinate 16,333,520, forward strand.
AATATAATTTAAATATATTAAATATAATTTGATATATTAATATAATTTAAAGTATATTTTAAATTATATATTAATATAATTTATATATTTTAAATACAATTTAAATAAGTTAAAATGTTTGTATTTAAAACATATATGTTTAAATATATTATTTGAATAATTTAAAATATAATTTAAAATAAATTAAAATATAATTTAATATAATTTAAATATATTAAATATAATTTGATATATTAATATAATTTAAAGTATATTTTAAATTAAATATTTTAAATTATATATTAATATAATTTATATATATTAAATATAATTTAAATAAGTTAAAATGTTTGTATTTAAAACATATATATTTAAATATATTATTTGAATAATTTAAAATGTAATTTAAAATAAATTTAAATATAATTTAAATATATTAAATATAATTTGATATATTATTATAATTTAAAGTATATTTTAAATTAATATATTTTAAATTATATATTAATATAATATATATATATTAAATATAATTTAAATAAGTTAAAATGTTTGTATTTAAAACATATATATTTAAATATATTATTTGAATAATTTAAAATATACTTTAAAATAAATTAAAATATAATTTAATATAATTTAAATATATTAAATATAATTTGATATATTAATATAATTTAAAGTATATTTTAAATTAATATATTTTAAATTATATATTAATATAATTTATATATTTTAAATATAATTTAAATAAGTTAAAATATATAATTTAAATATATTAAATATAATTTGATATATTAATATAATTTAAAATTCCTTTCCCTACCTAAAGGGCGTGGGTTCGACCCCCCCTTTTGCCATTTTTTGTGATTCTTGATGTTTTTCAGTATAATTGTGCCAAACAACAAATACAGCGCTGTCTCTGAAAATGTTTAGAATTGTTTTATATTTTAATTAGTAAATGACTTTAGAGGGCACTTTTCCTTAGAAAGCGCTTTCTAAAGTGAAAAGAAATTGAGTCCTATTAGAGCGCTTTCTAAGGTGGCCTTTAGACAGCGCTTTTTAAAAGCGCTATCTAAAGTGATACCTATAGCAGCGCTTTTTTGAAAGCGCTGTCTAAGGTGGCACTCTTTTACATTCTTTTACAGCGCTTTTGAAAAGCGCTTTCTAAAGCCTTTCTTTTAAGGCGCTTTTTTTTAGCGAAATTTTTTTATTCTTTTTAGCAGCGCTTTTGCATAAAAGCGCTGTCTTTTTGGTGCTGTCTAATCATATTTTTGGCGTAGTGTTAGTTGCGTATGTCATAACTTCTGTGGGTGTTAATGTCTCAGCTTCTTCCTCAATATTTTCCTTAATTTTCCATTCTTCTCCTGCTAGTAGTGAAGGTGATATTGGCTCTGGTCCTAGAAAGTTAATTCCCTTGGATGTTACAGTTTTTACCATGTCATAAATCTTTATTTTAAATTTTGGTGACATTTGAGTAGATAATTTTCCTAAGAAGATTATGTCTACTACAACGTTTGATCGTTTAAAATTTTTAAATCCTTTACTTTGAACTTGTATTTTTATATATTTTAAATATTTTAATCCTATGGTAAAATTTGGACACAAATAATGGATTCCACAATTATTATTCATGTCAATTTCCATTATTCCCATAATTTGTCTGGCTAATTTCGGATGTCTAGTGTCAAGTATGGCTACTAACACTTTGGCACCATTTTGTTTCATTACTAAGCCTCTTACAGCTGTAGTAATTAATCCTAAATGTACATAATTCATATTTTTATCTGTTAATTGATTTATGCTATCCATAGTTAATAATCCAAATTCTTCAACTTTTTCATCTGGTAATTCTAACATTTCAAATCTGTGTGTTCGAATTAGACTGGAACTATTTTCAAATATTCCGGATTTCTACAATTGTGTTGGTTTTAAAAGATTTATGTGATCATTTGTCATTATTTCTAAATCTTTATCAGTATTCACAATTTGTTCTAATGTTGAAGAATTTTTATTTTCTCTTCTACTAAATATTCTGTCTAAATAAGAAGTATTTTGAGTCTGATTTAGAGTTGTAGTTCTGGATGTGCTAGCTTCACTATCCATTAATGTTCTTGATCGACCAGAAAAAGGATTCATATTTTCAAATGTTTTTTAACTTCTTCAGTATTGTAAGTTAAAAAGTTCTTAGTATTGGTAGTTTTTATTTTGCGTTCAGTACTAATTTGAGAGAATTTTTCAGTTAAAGAATCTATAGATATTTTTAAATCTTCGGTACTGTTTATTGAAGTTTTTTGTTTAGATTGATCTTTAAGAAGTAGTAGAATTTGTTTACTAAAAGTTTTATTTTCTTTTAGTAATTGTTCTAAGACTTCTAATTTTTTGTCTTGTTTATCTAAACAAGTTTTAAGATAATCTATTTTAGATTCCATAAATGGTTCAGATCACAAGCTCTGATACCAGATAAAGAGAGAGGGGGATGTCTCCGTGGAGGTTTGTGTGATAAATATTCTTGTAAATTTCATCAACAGTTGTTATAGTTATAAGATTTAACATAATGATTTTATTTAAATTATGATTTTTCATTTTAAATGTCTTTTATAAAAAAGTCAACTTAATGAATAGTGATTTCGTGAATAGTGTTTGTGAATAGTAACTCGTGAATAGTGACACAAGTGTATAATTAATGAATGTTCTCGTGTAACAATTATCACACAATAATGAATGACTAGTGATTTTAAATAGTAAGTCAACTTGATGAATAGTAAAAAAATTAATTGGACTATTTTGATGTTTAAAATAATAAAAATGTCTTTTAAGCTCTAGATATTGATTCCAGATCCTCTTTTATAATTAGAATTAAGGTGTAAGTGGAAGATATACATTCCAAAATTAATTCTTTTCGATATTTTAATGATGGATAAGTTGCTTTGTTACTAGTCTTGATTTGTAATTTTACAGATTCTAATTCTTTTTCTAAATTGTCAAGAGATTTTCTAAATATTTTTAAATATTTTCTGTCTCTGGCCAGATCCATTTTTTAAGAAAATAAATTATATTCGTATTTGAATTTTATCCTCTTGATAGTGTATACAAATCATCCTTAATAATTTTAATCATGGTTTTAAAAGTTGCTAGTTGTCTAAGAATCTGAATTTTTCTTTCTATTAAATTCAAGTTCAAATGAGAAAACTAAGTACAATAATTTAGAACTGTATTAATTCTTTCGAGGTCTTGTTCTAAACCTATAATGTAATTCCTGTATTCTTTTAATTCAATTCTTTCTTTGGTTAGATCCATGTTATCAGAGTTATAAAATTGTAAGGGGAAGCACAAATGTATGAACAATAATATGAGGAGGCTCAACCTTCCAATGAATGATCTAATTAAATATGAACAGATATTTTTGGAGGCTCAGCCTTCCAATGTTATGATGTAATTAAATATGAACAGATATTTTCGGACGCTCAGCCTTCCAATGTTATGATGCAAATATAAAAAAGAAATGAAGGTTAATGTTAAATAGAATTTACTAATAATGATATATTTTATCATATTGATTAATGGTGAATTTAAATTAATGTTTTTTCCACTTTGGTACGTGGCGTTGTTCATCTGAAGTCTGTTCTTCATTAAACACTATTCCGAAGAACAGAGTGTTTAACTATCCAACATAAGTTAGTCAACAAGGTACAGTATTCCATCCTATATACCAATTTTTTGTGGAAGAAATTAGGCTCTGGATAGAGTAGATAATTCATCTTTAATGACTTTCATCATTGTTTCAAATATAGAAATTTGTCTAATAATACTATTTTTCCTTAGAATTAATGTAGGAAAAGGCCTTTCAGTACTATGTTTTAATAGTAATTCTGTTATTTTTAAATCTTGTTTTAAATCAGAAATGTAATTTCTGTAATCTTTAAGATCTTGTTTGTCTTTGGCGAAGTTCATAATATGTATAGATTTTTAATCTGTTTCATATTGATCATCATCCCAATCTATTTCATTGTCATAATAATTAGGATTAAAGCTTCTAAATTCAATAGAAACTAAGGATTTAGAATTTTTCATTCTATAATTTACTCTTGAATTATTTCCGTAAAAATGTCCTTCAAAGTATTTTATATTATTTGAAGTAGAGGTAAGTCCATTTATTTCTTTAATTAAACATTTGAGTTCATGTTCTTCAAACTCTAGTTCTATTGTGGCTTTTAAGTCCTTCTAGAAATATTTTTTCTTGAAAATAAGCAAATTTTAATTTTTTCAAAATAATTTTTATTAAATCTGGGTAAGGAAGTCTTTTGAATAAGCATAATATTTTTTCATCAAAATCTTGGATACAAATTAAGTTTGATAATTTTTTGTTAGAGTTGGGTTCTGAATAATCTACTCCAAAATTATTTGTAAAATATTTTTGTGTTGTGAAATTTGTTTCTGGGTAATGATTTTCATGTTCCATTCTAAATCTTTGCAAATTTCTTTTTAACAAAAAAGATTGATTTTAAATCTTATTCCTACTTCCCTTTGCATATTAAGGTTTATGGTTTCTAAAAAACTATCTCAAAAATATATGTTATACTCTTATTATTTTTTAATATTCCTGGTTTATTTTGGAACCTCGCCTTGTCATCCCTCACCTACTACCACAGAGTTCTTCCAGAGACATCTCTGCGTTTATGACCTAAGATCGATGAATCTCCTCCTGGCGGTACTATTTTTTCCCTTTCAGGTATTTTCTTCCCTAAACGGATTCTTTCATAGATTAACAATCACATTCAGTTCAAACGGGACTTACGTCTTTTGATCATAAAATAAACCTAGATTAACAATAATCATAAGAGTAAAAACATATATTATTAAGAATAAGTTATTAAGAAACCATACCTCTTAATAGCAATTTAGGAAGTTGGAATAAGAAATTTTAGTGTGGAATGATAAATTTAGAGTAAGTGGTTTTGGAGAGCATATTTGAAAGCATTATTTGTATTTCTTGGTGTCTTTCTTGGTGTGTATTTTACAAAGTGAGAAGTCTCTCTTATATAGAAGAGAGATGAAGATTCTAGAGATAATATAATATTATCTTTACAACAAGAAAAGTTAAAGCACTATTTGCTTTAAGACTTTTCGTGACAAAACAAGAAAACTCTACAAAAGAAATGTTAAAGCACTATTTGCTTTAAGACTTTTCAAAAGCAAAAACTATTTACTTTACGACTTTGCCTATACAAAACAAAAGACTTTACATTGTTAAAAAGTTGAAAGGGACAGGCCCCCTTTCTTTAGCCGTGTAAATCAGGATTACCCTTACATGACTCCGAAGGGTCAAGTAACTGTATCCTTAATACGTGTCTTGCCTTTGTTTTGTCGGCAATAATTCAGATAATAATAGAATCACATAATTATTCGTCTTCCATTATTAGTGATCTATCCTATGAGGATCCCGATGAACCTGTTCGTTTTGAAAATTTTGAATTTCTTTTCTTGTAAGCTTCGACTAACTTTGGTCTTGAATGTTTGACATCAAAGGAGAAAAAGAAATTCCTTGCAATTTCTGAGTTGCAATAAATCTTTCCAAATTTATCTTCTCTTAATAAATTTCTTTCTTCTGACTTGTTCTTTGACCAGCCAAAATCTTCAGAAATGAGTTTGGCCCTTGCAAGTTCAATTTGTTGTGGCAAGTCTTCTAAATTTATAGTCTTTGGACCAGAATTTTGGACTTGAAATTCTTCATATTCTGTGTCAATGTTTTTAAAATACATCCAAATCAAATGAACACATGGACAATTATTCTGGAAATCAGGATATAGAGAGTTAATTTCCAGTTGGATTTTTTGTGGAATTTCGGAGGTGATAGTTTCCAATGTATCTGCCAAAAATGTTGGGAGATATGGGGTGAAATCATATAATGGGGGAACATTAATGACACTGAGTAGTCCATATTTGAGTAGTGTGGCCAATGTTATGGTGTAATCTCTGGACTTAAATGGCTTGAATGTTGGTAGAGAAATTCTAGCCTTTCTAACTGCAGAATCAAGTTGGCAATAACACTCACCATCTTGGTTTTCAGGGCAATTTTCGAACATGCTTTGGCATGATTTGTAATTATTGTAAACAAAACTCCACTCAGTGGAAATTCCATTATGAATAATCTGGTTGTTGCAAATCTGTGCCAAAATTTCTTGTAACAAAACAAATGTTCTCAATCCGGTTTCTTCTTCAGAAATTTTAGGTTGTATAGGAATTATGGGTTTCCCTAGATTTACCAAATTTGTATTGGTCTGTTGAACCTTTGTAGTGATTAATGTATTACTGAAGGATTTTTGGTCCTTCTGTGGAATTTGTGGCCTTAAAGAAATTTCTTTTCCTTTTTCTTTAGGAACAATTTTTTGACTTTCTTGTAAAAAATTTTGATCACCAAATTTTTCCAAATGTAGTAGGTAATCTTGATATTTAAGAACTCTGGGTGAGATAATGATATCTTTCCCACAAGTCTTGGTTATCGTGTCTATGGCCTCCTGAATGTCGTAAAATCCTTTATACAAAGGTTGACCATATCTTGGGAAAAGTTTTAGCTCTTCAATTAAGAGAGCCATTTCATCCCAATCTAAATAAACTCCAGCCTTTGGGCCTGTAAATAATGTATAGCAAATAAAAGGTTTTTTTCTAAAATGTCTTCCAGTAGAGAGATAAGATGCTAAAGCATTTATCACTGCTACCTTCTTACTATTACCTGCAGTGGTAGTAGATAAATTCCAGATGTTGTCTAAAAGACATGTTTCTTCTTCTTTGAGTTGATTCCTCAAAGGTGTTTTGAATTGTTCCTTCTCAGGAAATGTCTTTAGTTTAGTAATGTCAAAATCTATGACTTTTCCAGCCATTGGAAATGTCTGAATGAGAAATGTCTTAAATTCTTGAAATGTCTGAAATTCTTTTCTTTTCCTGAAACAATCAAATGTAATTATTAGTCATGTAATAATTTTCTAGATAATAAATCTGGTATTTTATTATCTTTTCCTTTAATGTGTTCCCATTTTATCCTAAATCCTCTATTTAGGACAAATTCTCTGAATTTCAGCCATCTGTTAGAAGTTAATTTTTTCTCATTTTTAGTATCAGCAAATTTAACAATTGCTTCACAATCAGTTCTAATAGTAATTTGTTTTTTAGACAAAATAAAAAAAGCAAATTTTTCCAATACATAAATAATTGACAAAATTTCATAATCTAAGGATGTTAAGTATCCTTTTTCTTTAAAAGTTCCCGAGGTGTATCTACAAATTTTCTCTAATGATTTTGAAGAAAATTCATTAGGTTTTTTGATTAAAATTCCTCCCCATCCTAATTCACATCCATCAGTTTCGATAATCAAATAATCTGATTCTAATGGCAAGGTTAAGGGTTCTAGTTTCTTAATTTCTAACCTTTAATTGTTGAACAATTTTAATATCTTGATCATTAAATTTTCTAACTCCTTTTTGTTGTGCCTTATTATATAAGGGGGAAGTTAGTTTAGACAGATTTTTGAAATACGGCCTGACATAATTTACTAATCCTAAAAAGGATTGTAATTGTTTTAATTCTTCTAATTTATCTGGATACTCTAAGATTTTTCTAGCTATATGAGGCTGTAATTTGATAGTTCCATTTCATATCTCCGCCCCTAAAAAAGAAATATAATTTTTTCCAATTTCAATTTTCTTTTTAGAAATGATTAAACCATGTTTTTCAAATAAAGAAAAAATTATATATAAGTGTTCTATATGTTCTTTTTCTGATTGAGAAAAAACAAGAACATCATCAATATAGACACGTGTAAAATTATAACAATTTTTAAAAATGTCATCCATCATTCGTTGGAAAATTTGTGGTGCATTTTTTAATCCAAACGGCATTACTGACCATTCAAAATATCCTAATAGACATGAAAAAGTTATCCATTCAATACTGTCTTTGTGCATTTTTACTTGCCAAAATCCTGATTTTAAATCAAATTTTGAAAACCAATTTTTTCCTTGTATTTTATTAATTAATGTATCTTTGTCTGGAATACAATAACCATCTTCAAAAGTATTATCATTTAATCTTCTATAATCAAAAACCATTCTAGGTTGTCCTCTTTTCTTTTCTTCTTCTTTTTGGACAATAAAAGCAGCAGTTCTACGTCTAGAATTTGATCTTTGGATAATTCCTAATTTTAATAGTTGATCAATGTGCATTTTGAATTCTTCTTGTTCCCAATTACCATACTTGAAATTAGGTGATTTAATGGTAATATCTGGGTTAATAATTTCTAATTTGCACAGAGTTTTATTCCTTTCCCAAAATTTTGTAGGGTTTTCTCTTATAACCTCAATTTTTTCTAATTTCTTAATTATTTGATCTAAATCATAATTTTTTATGTTTTATGTGAAATTTGTGGTATCTATTAAGTGTAAATCACTTTCTATACCATTGTCTAACTCTAGGTCTAGATCAAAATTTTGTTGTTCTATATGATTGCAAGAACATTCATCTTTGCTTCCCTTGCAATCACAAGTTTCCTTTTTTATTAGGAGTTTAAAATTTGAAACAATGGGTATCATGGAACAATTTTTACTTATTGTTACATAATCTTTGTTAATATTAATTTGTCCATAATTATGGAGTAAAAAATCTAATCTCATAACAAGTGGTATTGAAAGATTTAGGTCTTGAACCCAAATTTTTGGCCAAGGATAATACTCGGACCATTGATTACAATTTGTTAAGAATTTTACTTGAATATTTTTAAATTGTAAATCATTTGAAGTTTTGGTTCCATCAAATTGCATTGAATAAGTTTGTTTTACTTTAACAATTTTAGTTTTTAATATTTTTGGGATAATTTTTATATCTATAGTAGATGAGGTTGCTCCAGAATCAATTAAAATTGGTATGGTTATTTCCTGACCATGAATATTAATTTTTGCTGGAACTATAATTTGTCTTAGTTTTTCTCTATTACAAACTAAAGGTACCTGGAGGTCTTGAGGTTGTTCTGTGTTATTTATAATATTTATGTCCTCTTGAGTAATTTCTGTTAATTTTAAATTATTTTCAATAGCCTGGAATTTTCTTTTTTAATAATTTCTGTTAAGTCTTTAATAGTTTCTTCTAAACTATTAATTCTGATTTCTAATTTATCGACTTTGTTTTCCAACCTGTCAAATTTTTCTTCTAATTGGTCTATTCTTTTTTCCCCATGTTTTCTATCAGAATTTTCAGGGGTATCTTTAATTTTGTTTTCTACATTAAAGTGTTTTTTGATACAATTTGAACAGATTTGCTTTAGACAAATTTGACATTTCCATCTTTTATCAAAAGAGGAAAACCAATTACACTTGAAGCATTTAATATTATCACTTCCAGCTTTATAATTCCAATTATGGTTACAATCTGGTACAAGGTTTTTTGGTTCCATTAGAGAGTAAATTTTTTCAATTTTTTCAAAAGAATATAATTATTATTATTCTCTTCTTCTAGAGGAATTTCTATTTCTTCACTCTCTATTCCTTCTAGAGAGCAAATACTCCAAATTTCAGAGTTGTCTGAAATGTCTGAGGTTATTTCTAATATATCCTCTTTAATTGTAGAAATTAGGATTGATTCTCTTGTAAACAGATTTTGTTTGTTGGGACAAACTGAGGTTAAATGTCCTGGTTTGTTACAAGCAAAACAAGTAATTGTATTTTTATAAGTTTTGTTAGGATTGTACTTTCTAACATGTTTTTCCTTGTTTAAATAAGGTTTTCTAGCGTTAGATTTCCTTAAATAATTTTTCTTAGTGTAATTCTTCTTGAATATAGGTTGTCTCCTTTGGGTTTTATCCTGTGGATGTTTTCCGTACTGTTGAGGAGTATAAATTTGTTTACAAAAACCTACATTCTTCTGTTTTAATTCTTTTTGAATTTGGATATAAGTACATTTCTTTTTTAATTCAGAAATTATATATTGTATTCTTATACCTATATTATCAAATTCATTTTCTATTTCTAATTTATTCCAACTTTCGTGAATTTCCTGACCTAAAGGTCCTGGTAATTTGGTAAATAGTCTTTCACCTAATTCTTGAGAAAAATAATTTCCGAATGTGCTTGCTAAAGCATAAAAATCTTGTAAGAATTCTATTACATGATTCCAATCATATAATTGAATTTGTTCTAAATCTCTCATAACTTCAGCCTGTCTCATAGTTAATCCTACATTGGCATCTTTGCCTGTAATAATTCTATGTATTGTATAAACAAAATTATGAATATTGTTTCCTTGGGTTACCAATTGACCTAATTTTTCTGGAAATTTCACTTTGAATGCTTCCCAAGCGGCCCTAGCTATGTCTCCTAAATAGTTTTCGGAAATTTTAATCATTTCTTCTCCAGTGGTAATATTGTAGTGTCTACTTTCATGGTCTCTAATTACCAGGGAAGTCCATTGTTCAATGTAATTATCCAAGAGTTGTGGATGTATATTAGTAATATTTAACATAACACGCCCCTGACCATATAAATTAATTTCATTTGGATTTCTTTTTCCTAATGTTCTTAAGTTAGGGTTGTTGTTATCATAAATAGCAACAGGTAGTCTAGATGGATGTCCTACAGAATAACCCATCCTCATTGGTTGATTATTGTTAAAAAATGATCCATAAGAGGAACTGGATTCTTCATTTACTAAATTTTTTCCAGTGTAATCTGTTTCAGAAATTTCTGTTACGCTTTCAGTTTCTTCAAAAATTTGTTTTAAATTTGTTATATCTTGGAAGTATTTATCCATGAGAAAAATTGTATTAGTATTAGCCGCTTCAATTTCTAAATTAAAATTTTCCATTAGAATTTCATCATTTCTAATTTTCTCTAATTCTAAGAGGGTTAATATTTGTTCATTCATCATTATTAACTTGTGTATAAGATTCTTCATAATTTTTCAATCTTAAAGATAAAGCCCCTTTAGTTGCGTATGTCACAACTTCTGTGGGTGTTAATGTCTCAGCTTCTTCCTCAATATTTTCCTTAATTTTCCATTCTTCTCCTGCTAGGAGTGAAGGTGATATTGGCTATGGTCCTAGAAAGTTAATTCCCTTGGATGTTACAGTTTTTACCATGTCATTAATCTTTATTTTAAATTTTGGTGACATTTGAGTAGATAATTTTCCTAAGAAGATTATGTCTACTACAACGTTTGATCCTTTAAAAATTTTCAATCCTTTACTTTGAACCTGTAATTTTATATATTTTAAATCTTTTAATCCTATGGTAAAATTTGGACACAAATAATGGATTCCACAATTATTATTCATGTCAATTTTAATTATTCCCATAATTTGTCTTGCTAATTTCGGATGTCTAGTGTCAAGTATGGCTTCTAACACTTTGGCACCATTTTGTTTCATTACTAAGCCTCTTACAGCTGTAGTAATTATGTATGAATTACTAAGAGGATTAAAAGATTTAAAATATATAAAAATACAGCTGTAAGAGGCTTAGTAATGAAACAAAATGGTGCCAAAGTGTTAGTAGCCATACTTGACACTAGACATCCGAAATTAGCCAGACAAATTATGGGAATAATTGAAATTGACATGAATAATAATTGTAGAATCCATTATTTGTGTCCAAATTTTACCATAGGATTAAAAGATTTAAAATATATAAAAATACAAGTTCAAAGTAAAGGATTTAAAATTTTTAAAGGATCAAACGTTGTAGTAGACATAATCTTCTTAGGAAAATTATCTACTCAAATGTCACCAAAATTTAAAATAAAGATTAATGACATGGTAAAAACGGTAACATCCAAAGGAATTAACTTTCTAGGACCAGAGCCAATATCACCTTCACTCCTAGCAGGAGAAGAATGGAAAATTAAGGAAAATATTGAGGAAGAAGCTGAGACATTAACACCCACAGAAGTTGTGACATACGCAACTAAAGGGGCTTTATCTTTAAGATTAAAAAATTATGAAGAATCTTATACACAAGTTAATAATGATGAATGAACAAATATTAACCCTCTCAGAATTAGAGAAAATTAGAAATGATGAAATTCTAATGGAAAATTTTAATTTAGAAATTGAAGCGGCTAATACTAATAAAAATTTTCTCATGGACAAATACTTCCAAGATATAACAAATTTAAAACAAATTTTTGAAGAAACTGAAAGCGTAACAGAAATTTCTGAAACAGAATACACTGGAAAATTTTTTGTAAATGAAGAATCCACTTCCTCTTATGGATCATTTTTTCCCAATAATCAACCAATGAGGATGCGTTATTCTGTAGGACATCCATCTACACTACCTGTTGCTATTTATGACAACAACAACCCTAACTTAAGAACATTAGGAAAAAGAAATCCAAATGAAATTAATTTATATGGTCAGGGGCATGTTATGTTAAATATTACTAATATACATCCACAACTCTTGGATAATTACATTGAACAATGGACTTCCCTGGTAATTAGAGACAATGAAAGTAGACACTACAATATTACCACTGGAGAAGAAATGATTAAAATTGCCGAAAACTATTTAGGAGACATAGCTAGGGCCGCTTGGGAAGCATTCAAAGTGAAATTTCCAGAAAAATTAGGTCAATTGGTAACCCAAGGAAACAATATTCATAATTTTGTTTATACAATTCATAGAATTATTACAGGCAAAGATGCCAATGTAGGATTAACTATGAGACAGGCTAAAGCTATGAGAGATTTAGAACAAATTCAATTATATGATTGGAATCATGTAATAGAATTCTTACAAGATTTTTATGCTTTAGCAAGCACATCCGGAAATTATTTTTCTCAAGAATTAGGTGAAAGACTATTTACCAAATTACCAGGACCTTTAGGTCAGGAAATTCACGAAAGCTGGAAAAAATTAGAAATAGAAAATGAATTTGATAATATAGGTATAAGAATACAATATATAATTTCTGAATTAAAAAAGAAATGTACATATATCCAAATTCAAAAAGAATTAAAACAGAAGAATGTAGGTTTTTGTAAACAAATTTATACTCCTCAACAGTATGGAAAACATCCACAGGATAAAACCCAGAGGAGACAGCCTAGATTCAAGAAAAATTACACTAAGAAAAATTATTTAAGGAAATCCAACTGGAAATTAACTCTCTATATCCTGATTTCCAGAATAATTGTCCATGTGTTCATTTGATGTGGATGTATTTTAAAAACATTGACAAGGAATATGTAGAATTTCAAGTCCAAAATTCTGGTCCAAAGACTATAAATTTAGAAGACTTGCCACAACAAATTGAACTTGCAACGGCCAAACTAATTTCTGAAGATTTTGGCTGGTCAAAGAACAAGTCAGAAGAAAGAAATTTATTAAGAGAAGATAAATTTGGAAAGATTTATTGCAACTCAGAAATTGTAAGGAATTTCTTTTTCTCCTTTGATGTCAAACATTCAAGACCAAAGTTAGTCGAAGCTTACAAGAAAAGAAATTCAAAATTTTCAAAACGACCAGGTTCATTGGGATCCTCACAGGATAGATCACTAATAATGGAAGACGCATAATTATGTGATTCTATTATTATCTGAATTATTGCCGACAAAACAAAGGCAAGACACGTATTAAGGATACAATTACTTGACCCTTCGGAGTCATGTAAGGGTAATCCTGATTTACACGGCTAAAGAAAGGGGGTCTGTCCCTTTCAACTTTTTAACAATGTAAAGTCTTTTGTTTTGTATAGGCAAAGTCGTAAAGTAAATAGTTTTTGCTTTTGAAAAGTCTTAAAGCAAATAGTGCTTTAACTTTTCTTTTGTAAAGTTTTCTTGTTTTGTCACGAAAAGTCTTAAAGCAAATAGTGCTTTAACTTTTCTTGTTGTTAAGATAATATTATATTATCTTTAGAATCTTAATCTCTCTTCTATATAAGAGAGACTTCTCACTTTGTAAAATAGACACCAAGAAAGGCACCAAGATACACACCAAGAAATACAAATAATGCTTTCAAATATGCTCTCCAAAACCACTTACTCTAAATTTATCATTCCACACTAAAATTCCTTATTCCAACTTCCTAAATTGCTATTAAGAGGTATGGTTTCTTAATAACTTATTCTTAATAATATATGTTTTTACTCTTATGATTATTGTTAATCTAGGTTTATTTTATGATCAAAAGACGTAAGTCCCATTTGAACTGAATGTGATTGTTAATCTATGAAAGAATCCGTTTAGGGAAGAAAATACCTGAAAGGGAAAAAATAGTATCGCCAGGAGGAGATTCATAGATCTTAGGTCATAAACGCAAAGATGTCTCTGTAAGAACTCTGTGGTAGTAGGTGAGGGATGACAAGGTGAGGTTCCAAAATTAACCAGGAATATTCAAAAATAATAAGAGTATAACATATATTTTTGAGATAGTTTTTTAGAAACCATAAACCTTAATATGCAAAGGGAAGTAGGAATAAGATTTAAAATCAATCTTTTTTGTTAAAAAGAAATTTGCAAAAATTTAGAATGGAACATGAAAATCATTACCCAGAAACAAATTTCACAACACAAAAATATTTTACAGATCATTTCGGAACAGATTATTCTGAACCTAACTCCAATAAAAATTTCTCAGATTTAATTTATATCCAAAATTTTGATAAGAAAACAAGCTATTTACTCAAAAGCTTTCCTTATCCAGATTTAGTTAAAATTATTTTGAAAAAATTAAAATTTTCCTATTTTCAGGAAAAAATATTTTTAGATGACTTAAAAGCCACAATAGAACTCGAGTTTGAAGAACATGAACTCAAATGTTTAATTAAAGAAATAAAAGGACTTACCTCTACTTCAAATAATATAAAATACTTTGAAGGACATTTTTACGGAAATAAATCAAGAGTAAATTATAGAATGAAAAATTCTAAATCCCTAGTTTCTATTGAATTTAGAAGCTTTAATCCTAATTATTATGACAATGAAATAGATTGGGATGATGATCAATATGAAACAGATTAAAAATCTATACATATTATGAACTTCGCCAAAGACAAACAAGATCTTAAAGATTACAGAAATTACATTTCTGATTTAAAACAAGATTTAAAAAGAACATAATTACTATTAAAATATAGTACTGAAAGGACTTTTCCTACATTAATTCTAAGGAAAAATAGTATTATTAGACAAATTTCTATATTTGAAACAATGATGAAGGTCATTAAAGATGAATTATCTACTCTATCCAGAGCCTAATTTCTTCCACAAAAAATTGGTATATAGGATGGAATACTGTACCTTGTTGACCAACTTATGTTGGATTGTTAAACACTTTGTTCTTCGGAATAGTGTTTAATGAAGAATAGACTTCAGATGAACAACGCCACGTACCAAAGTGGAAAAAACATTAAATTAAATTCACCATTAATCAATATGACAAGATATATTATTATTAGTAAATTCTATTTTACATTAACCTTCATTTTTTTTTAATTACATCATTCATTGGTTGGCTGAGCCTCTTCATATTATTGTTCATACATTTGTGCTTCCCCTTACAAATTTATAACTCTAATAATATGGATCTAACCAAAGAAAGAATTGAATTAAAAGAATACAGGAATTACATTATAGGTTTAGAACAAGACCTCGAAAGAATTAATACAGTTCTAAATTATTGTACTGAGTTTTCACATTTGAACTTGAATTTAATAGAAAGAAAAATTCAGATTCTTAGACAACTAGCAACTTTTAAAACCATGATTAAAATTATTAAGGATGATTTGTATACACTATCAAGAGGATAAAATTCAAATACGAATATAATTTATATTCTTAAAAAATGGATCTGGCAAGAGGCAGAAAATATTTAAAAACATTTAGAAAATCTCTTGACAATTTAGAAAAAGAATTAGAATCTGTAAAATTAAAAATCAAGACTAGTAACAAAGCAACTTATCCATCATTAAAATATCGAAAAAAAATTAATTTTGGAATGTATATCTTCCACTTACACCCTAATTCTTATTATAAAAGATGATCTGGAATCAATATCCAGAGCTTAAAAGACATTTTTATTATTTTAAACAACAAAATAATCCAATTAAATTTTTTACTATTCATCAAGTTGACTTACTATTTAAAATCACTAGTCATTCATTATTGTGTGATAATTGTTACACGAGAACATTCATTAATTATACACTTGTGTCACTATTCACGAGTTACCATTCACTAGTTACTATTCATGAACACTATTCACGAAATCACTATTCATTAAGTTGACTTTTTTTATAAAAGACATTTAAAATAAAAAATCACAATTTAAATAAAATCATTATGTTAAATCTTATAACTATAACAACTGTTGATGAAATTTACAAGAATATTTATCACACAAACCTCCACGGAGGCATCCCCCTCTCTCGCCTTATCTGGTATCAGAGCTTGTGATCTGAACCATTTATGGAATCTAAAATAGATTATCTTAAAACTTGTTTAGATAAACAAGACAAAAAATTAGAAGTCTTAGAACAATTACTAAAAGAAAATATAACTTTTAGTAAACAAATTCTACTACTTCTTAAAGATCAATCTAAACAAAAAACTTCAATAAACGGTACCAAAGATTTAAAAATATCTATAGATTCTTTAACTGAAAAATTCTCTCAATTTAGTACTGAACGCAAAATAAAAACTACCAATACTAAGAACTTTTTAACTTACAATACTGAAGAAGTTAAAAAACATTTGAAAATATGAATCCTTTTTCTGGTCGATCAAGGACATTAATGGATAGTGAAGCTAGACATCCAGAACTACAACTCTAAATCAGACTCAAAATACCTCTTATTTAGACAGAATATTTAGTAGAAGAGAAAATAAAAATTCTTCAACATTAGAACAAATTGTGAATACTGATAAAGATTTGGAAATAATGACAAATGATCATATAAATCTTTTAAAACCCACACAATTGTACAAATCCGGAATATTTGAAAATAGTTCCAGTCTAATTCGAACACACAAATCTGAAATGTTAGGATTACCAGATGAAAAAGTTGAAGAATTTGGATTATTAACTATGGATAGCATAAATCAATTAACAGATAAAAATATGAATTATGTACATTTAGGCGAAGTGCTGGCGAAGGGGGATCCGTCAGGCGAAATCCTAAGTCGCCAGGCGAATTTGGCTGTTTCTCAATAAATTCTTTTCTTTGAAAATTCATAACTTTTGATCCGTAATTCGGATCGAGGCGTTCTTGGTACCGTTAGAAAGCTGATAAAATGTTCTTTCTTATAAAAATGGTTTTGAGATTGTTGGCCGATTTAATTATGTCGGGAATTTGGAAATATGTCGTTTGGTCGACTTTTACCGTTGTAATTGCTTGTAATTGATGTGTTATCATGCAAAGTGCTGTTAATATGTATTGTATAACTTGTGTGCTGTTATATGATGTGAATATATATGATGCGTGTTGGTGATGATGATTTGTGGTCTTAGGGAGAAATAAATGTATTGTTTTGGGTTTGATTGCAATGTATGATAATGATGTTGTTATGATGTTTTGTAGGATTGTTGTGGTTGATGGTGAGTAATCCTTGATGTGAATTGATATGAGTGTATATGCTAAAATGCTAATTGTTGTGGTATGTGAATTATGATGAAGTGCATGGTTTATGTGAAATTCAATGTGTGTTATTTGGTGGCCTTATTGCAAGTAAATGCATTGTTTGAATTGATTTCCAATGCATGAATAATGATGATGAGATAATTCATATGGTTGAATTGTGAAGATGCATTTGATTGTCATGAGTCCTTGTATGTCAAGCATCATGATATGTATCTTGTGATGTTGTGTGCTCTAGTGGGTGTGAGCGACGAAACGATTCCAGAGGGAATCCGCTATAACATCGTGCGCCTTATACAAAGAGGACTGAAAGCGATGATTATAGAAGATCGTGCGCCTTATACAAAGAGGACCAAAAGCGATCGGATCATACGCCTTATACAAAGAGGACTGAAAGCGATCCATAAACGTCGTGCGCCTTATACCAAGAGGACCGAAAGCGACGGGGAACATCGTTTGCCCGACGGGGAGTTACACTAAGTAACAAGCGATGATTCCAATAGTTTCTGAGTGAACTAGTGATGAGAATGATGGATGGATGGTACCGCATATGCATTGCATAGAGTCGTTGTGTCGGTCTCTGTGCATTTGCATAAATCATGAATGGATTGATTATGTGTGAGAATTGTGAATGGATGCATTATGTGTGGAAAATTGTGAATTGATTGAGTATGTGTTGAGATTTATGATTGGATTGGTGAATTGATGTGCATGCGTGATAAATGCATTGTTTATGGACAATATGCTATGTATGAAAATATGTGATGTGGTGGTGTGTTTCCATATGTCATAACCTTGGTGTGCCTTATGTGTGAATATGTGATTATGTTGGAATAATTGATATATGCTATGTTGTTGGAATGTTAGAAATATGTTATATGTATTAGTATGTGATGCTTGTGGTGAGAATAACTATGCATGTGAATTTTTTTATATGTTTGAATATTATTATGCAATCTTGATTTAGTTGTTATTTCTCACCCTTCTGCCGTGGTTCGTTGCTCTATGAGGCAATTGTATATTACTGTCTTGGAGGCTTTTGTGAAGATTAGTCCTCCGTCATTTGTCATCTGTATGCTCTGATTAGTAACATAGGAGTCGGGGAACGCTTTTATTATATATATGTATACATTTGTTGAATATATTTTGTATTAGGTTTGTATGAATATTTTGACGTTATAAAATGATTTATTTTGTAAAACAATTCAGTTATGGATCTTCCGCTTTATTCAATAATTGACCTTTCCTTTTATATGGAAAAAGTTTCCCCTTGAGGGTATTCAATTGTTTGTGTTATGTATCGAAAACTTATGAGCAGTGATTGTGTTTTCTTTCTTTAAAATTGTGGCATCCTTGTTTTTGTCGGAAAAATAAATTTTTTACTTACTCTAATTTAATTATGTATTATTTATTCGCGATGGGAATTGTGGTGTTACAGAAAACCCTAATCTAAAGCAGTAGTACAAGTGCATTGAATTATAAAAGTACAATGGCATGATTAAAATTCAAATGTAAAGTCTGAATCCTCAAGGTGTACCTCACACAAAAAGAAATGGTTAGTAACACGAAATCATTTATGAATGTATCATGCCATGATTGAATGATAAATGGAGATTAAAGCATAAAACCAATTAACATGAAAAAACATAAGGAAGGAAACCTAAAACAAACAACAAAAGGAATTATTCAAAGTGTTTTTGTGATGATTAATTGAGTTCAATCGTCCAAGTCTTTGTTCACACCTCATGAGGTCTTCAAAAATCAAACTCATGTCCACAATCATCAAAGTTTTATTAATCCTTTTTTATTTAGTACACTTTATTCAACCAAAAGTTCAATTAATCACCAAAGACCAGTCTAGATTCAACCAAAAAGACAATGCAGTCAATTATTCAAACAAATTTCAATTAAAGGATCAACAAAACTTTACAAGAAAATCGATCAACAAAAATTCTAAACAATCATATTCACAAACATTGACCAAAATCACAACACGCCTAATAAAAAATATCATCAAAATTCCAATTAGGATCAACGCTAAAATCAACAAAATTAACAATAAAAGTAAAAATAAAAGAAAGAAAGTCTCAGACTGGGGTGCAACAAGAAAACTAGGAGCATGCTAGCAAAATTCGCAGGGACTAGTCATTAAGCCCAATTGCTGTAATAGTGAACACGGAGGGGGGGGGGGGGTGAGAAATCAATTTAGGAGGCGGAAAAAGAGGGCCACATGTGCTCAGGCCCAATAACTTCCATACACAACCATGTCAAGTGAAACAGAATAAGGAAAATACAAGCAAATACATCTCATTCTCTCTCTGCGTACACAACGAATCAACCCCCTCCGCCGCGCCGGGAATCGCCTCCGGCGGCGGAGGGTTAATAAACAACAATAAAAAACATCGATGCCTCCATCGCAACTTGATAAACACAAATCCACGAATCAAAACTCAGAATTCCTAATCTATCAATCAAATCGAGCAAGAGGAACGGTGAACCCAGGATGAGAACTAGCAATTACGCGAAATCAACGGAGCCTCAGGTCACAAGACCTTGGGGGAAGGCTCCGCCTTATCACACTCTACATGGCGACGTCAATTAATACACAAGAAAAGGCGAAAGAGAAACTACCTCAACGGCGACAGCTTCGACGGTTCTGGCAAAGGAGAACGAACTTTCAGGTAATTGATCTTTCTTTCCCTCTCTCTCTCTCCTTAGTATAGCAATTGTTCTTCTACTCCACTTCTTTAGTCCGTAGGTTGGTGCTATTATAATGTCGTGATTGCGATTACGCGAGAGGATGCGAGAACGAAGCGAGAGTAGCGGTGGAGTTTGAGGTCAATCCAATGGGAGCTTTAAGGTGAAGCTCCAATGGAGTCTTGGTGAATAAGCTTTGAGTGAAGGTGTAGGGGAGGGAACGAAGAGAGTTGAAGAAGATGAGGAAAGTGAATGAAATTCAGGATTATGTGTGTAGAAAAAATCAAGAGTGAGTGAGTGAATTCAATTTATAGAGTATGAAGATTGAAGTTTTTGGATTGGAAATTAAGGAGAGAGTCAGTTATGATACTTGAAGTTGGTTATCCTTTTCCAGCTGAAACTGATCAAGTTAGTTATGAAGTTAGTTGGAATCAGAAATTCTGTTATAAGGTAATCTTAATAGTTAGAGGTTAGTTGCATTGAGATCCTGTTTGAAAACTGTTATGACAATTGAAGTTAGTTATGGGCTGGCAGTTAGAACTGTTATGACAGTTAGTCTTAGAGTTAGTTAAAGGAAAAAAAATAGTTATGATTCTGTTAGGTTGGTTAGGTTAGTTGTGAAAACATAGAAGTTATAAGTTGTACTTGTTAGCCGTTAGTTTGGATTTTGAATGTAACTGTTAGTGAAAAATAGCATGGAATTTCCGTTATTGACGAAAGAGCGAGTTAGCCGCTATATCAATGGATGCTAATTGATTAGTTATATGAGATGGTACTGATGTGAGGTTTTGTCTGGTTTAATGTAATTAGCTTTGTTATGGGTATTTTAAAGTTTGAATCTCTGTTTTAATGTGAAAAAATGTTTGAAATGCAATCTGAAATTTGGTTAGTTATGCTAGTGTTGTATGAAATTAATTATGAATTAGTGTTAAAATGGTTGCTATGGATAAGTATGAATGAGTTAGTAGGGATTTGTAGTTATGTCAAGTTAGTATGTTGATTGTTAATGCGGTTTTGGAAGTTAATCTGTTGTTAGTAGTTGCGGTCAAGGCTATTAACTTTGTTATGATGTAAATGTTTTGCAAGTGGTTGTGTTCTGAGCATTTGTTAAATTTGATTGCAGAATAACTTTGGAGTTTGAATGATGCTCCATGTCTCTATGCCTTGTGACCTTATAATATGAATGTGCATGAGCTACATTCCTGTCATGACCTATGCAGTGCATTATGTCATCTTTTAGACTGGTACCTCCTGTTGTAACCATAACTTGGATTTTCAAATGCTTTCCAAGCTCTTTACATACTTGAGATGTTTGCAAAGCCAACTCACGTGTTGGGACCAAGATAACAACTTGAATAACATTATTATCCTGATTAATTTTTTCCAATGTAGGAATGCAAAATGCAGCTGTTTTGCCAGTTCCGTTTTTAGAATTGAAACTTGAATGATCACATGCCAAATGATAAGGTTGAAGTTTTTGGAATTGAAACTTGAATGATCACATGCCAAATTATAGGATCCTTGACTCAATGGTCCAAGCTTGAAAATATCAAGTTCTATGCAATCAAGTTCTTGATTTTGGGCATAGTTGATTTTGGGCATAGTTGACTTTTTGTCAGATGAATTCCAAACTGTGTGATCCTCTATGCAATCAAGTTCTTGACCTAATTCAAACCTAATGGATGGATTCCATAGGTGTTTTAGGGTGTCTTGAATCATGTCCCAAGGTTTGGGAACATGTCTTGGTCAAAAGTCAAAGATACCGTTGACTTTTTCTTCAAAACCCTAATTGTGGTCCAGATGAATTTGAAACTTGTGAACCAAGCTTCTTGGATCAACCCATTGTTGTAAATGGATCAATGTGGTGTATTTAAGGCCTTAAAATCATGTCTTGAGGTCTTGGTTCATGTCTTGTCTCAAAAGTCAACTTAGGGGTGAATTAGGTCAAGAAACCCTAATTCCTGATTTTTGATGAATGCTTCCCCTGATGCTAATTTGACTTGATGATTGGATCCATGAGGTCCCTTGGAGAATTTTGGATCATGTTTTTAAGTATTGGCTCATGCCTAGATGAAACTTTTCATCTGGATGCCTTGGTCGACCAAAACCCTAATTTGGTGACACTAGCGATCTTGAGGTTTGATCCACTTGGAAAGTTGCAACCTTGTGCTGGATTCTTGATGTGGGAGTCCTCTTGATCCTTTATAGATGTTTTGAGAGGTTAGACAAGTTGAAGATCATGTCATTTCTTGATTGATCATTTGTCTAAGTGCTTTGAGAGGGCTCAAAACCCTAATTCTTGATTGTAGTGAGAACTCAACAATCTTTGAGGAGATTGATGAGGTATGATGATACATTCATATTGTGGCAATGATCCTCACAATGATGGGAAATATTGTTGTTAAAATTTGGGGTATGACACCTGGCATCCATGTATATATTGATATGGCCCAACCATCAGTCTTCTATTGAAATCAAGCTTTTGATGAACATGCTCGTTGTCTGGCAACAACAGAAGAATCAGATGATAAGCCTTGGTTTTACTATATCAAGCATTATGTCGAGAAACATGAATATCTAGCAGATGCCACAAGCCTAGACAAGAGGACTATAAGGAAATTAACATCAAAGTTATTCCTAATTGGAGATGTGTTGTACAAGAGAAAATATGACATGATCCTGCTCATATGCATGGATAGACACGGAGCGAACATGCTCATAAAGAAGATACATGAAGGATCCTTTGGCACCCATGCAAATAGACACGTTATGGTAGAGAAAATCCTAAGGGTAAGCTACTATTGGTTAACAATGGAAACTGACTATTACCATTACGCCAAATAAAAGGGCGGGAAAAGGCAATTTCATCTACTAAGTTAGGTAACCCTCACCCAGTTACTCAACCCAATGGTGGTTGAACCACAACGTCCAATAAAAACATGTGCATTTGTGATCAAAATCTAGTTGCAAAACATGAATAATAAATAAAAACACTTTTCGATTTCTCTTACTTGTGTGTGATTATCATATATATTTAAATTTCTTAATGTGACCGTCTTGAATTAAAGAGGATGCAATAAATAGTATAGAGAGACTAAGGAACAATGCTATGATTTAAATTGGTATCCTAGGAGAGAGTCTTTGGTCTATAGTTCACAGTTTGTGTTCTTACAATGCTTGTAGTGTTATTCTAAGTACCGAAAGAATTGACACTTAGCCGACCTAAATTTGATTTCATGTATAAGTACTAACGTCGTTATTTGTATACATCTTTCTCATATGTGTATATTGCTGCATTTTCATTTTTCATTGTGCAAGCAAAGTTGCTTGAAGACAACAACATTATAAGTGTGGGGAGTTAGAAAACATACAATTTCACTATGTATTTAGCTCGATTTCAGCATATTTTAGTGTTATTTCATGTTACCTTTATTGTGTTATGCTAGTTTTGTACTAGGTCTTTCAGGTATTGATCAATATGCAATAATTGCTAAGAAAAACGGAAAAAACGGCACAAAAATGCATTTCTCATACTATTATGACGGGTAGCCTAGAAGTGACGCCTGTCATGCCTCAGCAAGCCTAGTTCATCAACTACTCAATGGGAAAGAAAATGCGATGGAAGGAAGTCCATGATGGGTAGAGCGTCAGCAAAGTTGACGTCTGTCATGGAATGTAAATTCAGAGGTATCTCACTGTGCATGTCATGACAGGATGACCAGTATGCATCATGAAGCCCATCATGACGCATAGTTCCATAAAAATAGCCACGTTCAGCAATATGTTTCAACATTTCCCCATTTTCTTCCACTTCTTTTGCATGATTTATATTGGCTTTGGGGTGCAAAAATTAGTATAAATAATGGTTGTAACATCTGAATTGGGAATCTGAGCTTACTTAAGTACTATAATCACTTGTTTTAGAGCATTAAAATTCCACGTGGAGTTTTTATGCAAGTTTATCTTTTGCACTTTTGGAATATATTTGTTGGTATTTTTTTTTTTGATATATGTGGTATCCGACCAGTCAGACCGACTAATCCACATAGGAGAGCTTTCGCCCCCCACGTAGCCCTTGAAGGTTGTTTTTGGTATAATTTTTTTTTGATATATTTGTTGGTATAATTTTCATTATGCACTGCTGTTTTATATTTCAGTATTGTTGTACTAGAACAAAGTCTCCCTTCAGATCGATCAATTTATGCAAGATTCATTTTTTATTTAATCTTTATGTTATTTTACTTTGTTGTTTTATATTATGTATTCTTTAAATGCATGTTATTTAATTGTTTATTTCACAATGTCAGAGTAGATTATTGTAGGGTCCGAAACACAAGGAGCATTTACCGGTAATATTCATATGAAATACTAAATTAATTAATTCTAATGAGAATAAAATACCGTTTTATAATTTCTATTTTAAATCATTAGTCATACTACGAAAGTAGAAGCGTAGATATATCAGTTGCGTATCGAAAGAGCATAATTGATATCTGACACCGTTATTCAAATCTTTAATTTCAAGGTAGTGAAAGCATCTTGAAATTAATAGAATATTTATTTTCCTCTTTTAAAATAATTTTAAATATATTAATTTCATTATGAAAGCCAGCTTTTAACATATTTAAGAATCCGGTGACCCGCTGATGAAAATGGGTGTCGCGACTAGTTGAGTAATTTCTATAGATAAATTCCATTCTCATTATGATAAATTGATATGTTTTGTATGAGTAGAATTGGTATACGAAAATCAATGTTTCGGTCCCTTATTCGATATTTGATAATTTTAAGTTGGTTTTTTCTTTATATTATTTTTTGCACAAATTCAAAATCTTTGAATAGTCTTAGCTAAACATATGAATGATAGATGTCAATGATTTTAATTGGTCTTTGTGGTTTCAACAAACTTTTATTCTACATTGATATAGCCGTATACTTGCGGCCTATCACTTTTCTCAGTTAATTATGAAAAAAAACTTTTGTCGCCTCAGGTTCAACTGTTCATATTTTCTAAATCAGACCTCACTTATACCATTTTAGGATATAAATGATACCTAAGATTTTCCTACTTTCGTAGAAAAATTTAGCATTTAAAACAGAATAATCAAAATAAATAGTTTTTTCTTGTTATTTAACTTTCATATGAGAACCTAAATGAGGTTTGTCATTTGGACAGTCCTTATGTGCCAAATTCTATGTTTACTAATCAGACATAATTATAATGTAATCATGCATAATAATAGATAAGAGCATAAACATTTATCACAATATATAAATTAATAGAAAATTTGAAATTGTAGTGTAAAATTAGTACAAACTTGTTTCGAAGAGACTTTCAACAACATCATAACTAAAGCTTACAGAAGAACAAAACGCATAAAAATTTATATTGCCTAAAAATGAAATTTGTATGTAAAAACTTGGTGTCTCAAACTCAGAATTACAAGCCTTTTATAGGCCTAGGTCCATAATCATGGCCATAAATTCAAATAAATAAGCCATAATAATGAAAGGAAGCAATTGAGAAATGAAATGCCAAAAGAAAACAACTGCATAAAAATGGAATCCAATGTTTTCTGGACTCACTATGGCAGTTGCAACCACTATGAACATGTCATATTGTGTTGGAACTGTGTTCCAAGAAAGATGAATGCTTGAGAGAAGAAGAAGAAGAAGACGAGAGAAAGGGAGAAAAGAGATTAGGGTTTTGAAAACCTTGTCAAATTTTATTATGAAGCTACTGTCAAAATACAAAGCAAAAGACCCTTTATATAGGCTATCAAAGCCCAGACCCAAAACAATCAATTCGACACAAACTAGCAATTCGACTGAACTCCTTATCAGCTATATTCAACTCTATCGAATACAGCTGACCTACACAACACTACAACTATTCGACTGACTATATACAACTTCGATCAAAACCTATAAAACCCTTCGACTTCGACAAACTAACATGAATTACTTCTAACACACCACCTAATTCATGTTTTCGAGACTTCTCATCCCAATGCTCTTCTTTGACTCGTCGAATCTGACTTTCTTCAAAGGTTTGGTAAGTATGTCAGCTAGTTGAACTTCAGTCTTGCAATATTCAAGATCTAGCTTTCCTATGTTCACTTGATCCCTGAGAAAATGCTACCTTCTTTCTATGTGCTTACTTCGACCATGACACATAGGATGATTGGCAAGATCAATAGCTGACTTGTTGTCTACAAACAATTTCATCTTCCCAGGTTCCTTGATCTTGAGTTCTTCGAGCAACATATCTATCCATGCTGCCTGACATGCTGCATACGATGCAGCTACATACTCAGCTTCACATGATGACAAAGCCACAATGCTTTGTTTTCTCGAACTCCAAGAGATTGGAGCTCCTTCGATCATGAAAATATAGACTGCAGTACTTTTCTTCTCATCTTGGTCTCCACTGAAATCTGAATCAGTATAACCATATACCTCAACATCTTTTGACTTGGACTTATTTAGACATGGCATCAGCACACCATGATCAATCGTACCCTTAATGTATCTCAGTACTCTCTTTACTGCAATGGGATGACATTCTTGGGGTTTCTCCATAAATCGACTTAACAATCCGACACTCTGACAAATGTCCGGTCTTGTATTGCAAAGATACCTCAAGGATCCAATAATTTGTTTGTACAGTGTCGAACTTACAAACTCATCATCAGTTACCTTCTTCAACTTTGCTCCTGTTTCCAATGGAGTTGTTGCAGCTTTACAATCAGTCATCTTGAACCTCTTCAAGATGTCTTGAGCATACTTCTTCTGGTGCAGGAACACACCTTCAGCTGTGTCTTTGAATTCCATTCCTAAGAAATATGACAAATTCCCTAGGTCGGACATTTCGAACTCTTGCATTAGCTTCGACTTGAGTTTTCTTATCTCAGCTTCATTTGCACCTGTAATCAGTAAATCATCGACGTACAGGCATAAAATGATTCGACTATCATTGTCAACATCATTTATGTAAACTCCATGCTCAGACACACACTTTGTGAACCCTGCTTCGATTAGGAAACTATCTATTCTTTTGTTCCAAGCCCTAGGGGCTTGTTTCAATCCATTGAGAGCCTTCCTCAATCTGTACACCTTCGACTCATGCCCTTTAACCTCAAATCCTGGCGCCTGACTGACATAAACTTCTTCCTCCAAAGGTCCATTCAAAAATGCTGATTTTACATCCAACTGATGTATCTTCCATCCTCTATACGCTGCTGTCGAAACAACAATCCTTATTATTTCCATCCTAGCTATTGGCGCATACACTTCATTGAAATCAATTCCAGGTTTCTGCAGAAATCCTCTTGCCACTAGTCTTGCCTTATGCTTGGCAATTTCACCATTTGGCCTTCGTTTCAGCTTGTAAACCCATTTCACATCAATAGGCTTCTTGCTGGAATTATCGACAAGTTCCCAGGTATTATTCTTCTTGATTGCACTGAGTTCTTCCTTCATGGCTTCACACCAATTCGAATCATTCATGGCTTCATCCAAATTAATTGGTTCTGCTTCAGCCATCATCATTGCTTCTTCTATTAAGTCACCATCTGCATCAATTGCATTATCTGGAAATCTCTCATATCCAGCTAACCTTGTCGACTCAGCTCTTGTTCTAGTTGACCTTCTAACATCCTGCTCAGGAGGTTCTTCATTTTGACTTGTCGTGACCTCAGTTTGTTGGTCTTCTTCAAACACCGTCGAAACAGTCTCTTCCATCTGTCGACCAGTATCCTGTCGAACTGACCCATGACTCCACTCCCAATTTTGTTTTTCATCTACCAGAACATCTCGACTGATCATAAATTTATCATCTTCTGGTGAATATAGTCTATATGCACCAGTCGAATGATAACCTATGAGCACCATGGTTTGACTTTGATCATCTAGTTTTGTTCTCAATTGCTCAGGAACATGCCTGAAACATATTGATCCAAAAACTCTAAAATGACTGACATTTGGCTTCTCACCTGTCCAGGCTTCAAAAGGAGTCTTCTCGACTAGCTTCTTCGTTGGATATCTATTCAGAATGTATACTGCGGTCGAAGCTGCTTCAGCCCAAAATCTCTTTGGCACCTCTTTCGCCTTCAACATACTTCTCGTCATATTCAGTATACTTCTATTCTTCCTCTCAGCTATGCCATTGTGTTGAGGTGTATAGGGTGCAATAACCTCATGCTCTATACCTTCCTCTTCACAAAATCTAGCAAACTCTCGAGAGACATATTCGCCACCACCATCAGTTCTCAGTTTCTTTAGCTTGTAGCCACTTTGCTTTTCGACAAGCAACTTAAACTTCTTGAACTTTGTGAATACTTCACTCTTACTTTCGATCATATAAATCCACATATATCTGGTGAATTCATCAATGAAAGTTAAGAAGTAACGCTTTCCACCATTCGACCTAACCTCAAAAGGTCCATATACGTCAGAATGAACAAGCTCCAACTTTCCTTTTGACTTAATTGGCAGATCATGCTTGAATGCTTTTCTAGCCTGCTTTGCTTTGCAGCATTCTTCACACACATGATTTGGTTCCTTCACTTGAGGCAAACCATAAACCATCTTCTTCTGATTCAGCATACCCAAACTCCTGAAGTTTAGATGCCCATATCTATGATGCCATAGCCAATTCTTTTCTTCTTCTGTAGTTGACGCAAGACATTCATGAATAATCATGTTAATCTGAACTTTAAAAGTCTTGTTATCAGCCAATGGTGCTTTCAGTACCAACCTACCATCAGCATGATACACCTTCATTTGATTATTCTCCAGCTTCATATTATGTCCTTTGGCAAGTAATTGACCTATACTTATCAAGTTACTTGTCATAGAAGGCACATACAACACATCAGTAATGCTGGCTTTTCTACCATCTCTTCTCATTACAGATATGTTTCCTCTTCCACCTGACGTGATCTGTCTACCATCTGCAAACTTTATCACCTTCTTAACTGATTCATCAAGCTTGTTGAACCAGTTCTTGTTACCAGTCATGTGGTTGCTGCAACCTGAATCAAGATACTACAAATTCGTTTCATTATCATTCGACTGAGTGTCTGCCATTAGTAGCACACCTTCAGAATCACTCTCTCCTGCCTGTGCATACTGCGCTTTGTCACTTTCTTTTGCTCGTGCTTCCTTCTTTTTTCGACAGTCTCGAGCATAATGACCAAAACTTTGGCAATTGTAACACTGCACGTCTTTCATATCAACTTTCTTCCAAGAATACTTGTTGCCCATGACTTTCTTTGAATCATCATGATTCTTTGAACTCTTGCTTGACTTCTCATCACTAGCAAGATTCCTTCCCTGCTTTGCCTTCCCAGATTTCTTGGTGAATTTCGCTTGTAGTGCTTGGTCCGATACCTTTTCTCTTTCTGAACTTCTTTGCTTCAATCTCATCTCATGAGCTTCCAAAGAAACATGTAGCTCTTCAACCTTCATCTCAGCAAGATTCTTGGACTCTTCCAAAGAAGCATGTACGCTTACTTTTGGATCTCAAATCTAATGCCCAATGGAGATCCAAAAGGCAGACGCTAATGAGTAAAGTTGTGAAAACTTTAAATCCTCTTTCAAACCTAAAAGAAATGATAGATCTTCAATTATTAGTAAAATTATAAATAAAAAACAAAAAAAAATTCAGTTTATATATGTGTAACTTAGATGTAGTTACATTAAATGTAATTTATAAATTTGTTTTTTCTATATTGTTAATTGTTAATGATATTATAATTTGTGTTTTTAGTTAATTTAATGATTAGTGGATTAATAAGATAAATAAAATATGTTTTTTTTCATTGTCTCATGGTTATAGTAATTAAATATAATTTTGAATGAAAAAATTATATAATTAATTTTTTAAAACTAATTTTGTTTCTTGAAATCAGTGATTATAACAAAATGAACTTATCGTATTTAGCTTGAGATTTGCTACGACTATATTGTAGCCATATTGTAGTTGTTTAGTTAAGAAACTAAAACTAAAGACTGATATTTTACTACAATTCAGTTGTAGTTTAGCTAGGAACTGTAAAATATTAGCTAGAAATTTGCTTAGAAAATTTGGACTAGATAATTAGCCACCCAATCCATGCTACGACCTACATAGTAGTTAATCCCAAACTAATCTCAAGCTAACACTATTTGATAGAGATTAACTTCAAATTAACTACGGATTTTGTCATAGCTAATATCTATTTTTCTTGTAGTGACTCAGCAATGTTTGTTGAATTACAACTGTAACAAAACAAACAACCTTTATACATTTGATATGAAATTAAGCGCTATAGAGGTGCTCAAATAGAAACAAATAGAAAGACTCAAAGAACAAAATTTAACACTCAAAATATTCAACTCTAGCTCTTCTCTCTTCAAAGGTAGGAGTAGGCCTCTTAAAATAGCAAACCATCTTCTGAGATTTTCTCCATTGGGCATTAGATTTGAGAACAACCAGATTTGATTTAGATGCAAATTTGATTTTCTTTTCAAAAACACAAAAATTTGATTTGATTTGTTCTTCATTCATATTAAATCTTCATTTAATTTGATTTGGATTTGGACAATCTTTTATCAAATCTTTATTTAAAATATCTTTGCTAAAAGATACAATTCCAAAACAACAAATCTATTTGGAAACAATCAGATTCACGCTCCGAATAACTCACAAACTTTAGCTTGCAGACTGAGGCCAGATGTTGCACACATGCCAGAATATCGTATCCCAAATGTTGCATCTTCACCAAAAATACATCTTGTATTACATATATTGTTTTACCTAATGCAATCAATCAAAAGGAACAACAAACTACTAGAAATTAATGATAAAATATATGTGAAAAGTAATAAAAATACAATTGATCAATTCCTCCATATTCTTGAATTGTTGCTTGTTCTCGAACAATTAAGAATAAAATGCACGCAAACAGAAAACAAAAATCACTTATCTATATAGTAGAATATTAATGAAAGATTGTCTGTAAATCCTACCTTAACTAGAAAAGTCGATAATACTAGGTTGGTCGTCATCACTAGACATATAACCCTAGCATTCATAGTTGTGTGTGTAAGTTTCTAGTAGTTATTACCACTTAGAATAGAAAAAAAACAATATTAATAAAACACTTATACTTCAACCTAAGTTAAAAGTTCTTGTGCATTCGATCAACTAGTCATAATTTAAAAAAAAAAAAAAATGGGCATTCGATCAACTTATCACTTTTTTTTATTAAATGCAAAATAATTTATTATAAGAATTTATACTAAGCATAATATGTGCAAAGGATTAAAAAAAATATATTACAATTGTAAATCAAGCTGCTAAAACAAATAGCAGAATAAAATCCACCCAATTGAAACTAAAGCAACACCAATGCAAACATTAAAAATGCAATAAACTCCAATTGTTCACAACTAAACCAATAAAATTTTACTAAAACTAAAGCATTGCCAATACTAATCAATTCTCCGAAGCTGTACCACAATTGTGTATGACCTAGTTAATGCATTTAAGATGTCATTGGATGCATTTAGTTAGGTTGTTACAATTGTGTCAAATAAAAATTTTGAGATTGAATTCAGCTCTAAAAGTTACTCCCTCCATTCCTTTATAAGTGTCACTTTTGAAATAATTTTTTGTTCCATTTTAATTGTCACTTGTAAAGTTTAAGGTAGTATTAAATGCATTTTTGTCAAAATTAGTCATAGATAATTACTAGAGAGAGAGAAAAAGTAAAATGAATGTAATACCTAATTAAAGGTATTATAGATAAAAAAATAATTATTATATGAAAAGTAAAAATATTAATTAATTTTTTTGATATGCGTAAAAAATAAAAATGTAACACTTAAAAAAGAACGGAGGTTAGTAGTTGATAACAAGCTTGAATATAAACACTTTGTTTGACCGTAATATTCATTATGAATGGTTGAAATACATAATCAATCTTCAATGTTGAAGTACCTCTCAAATTACTTTCAATTCATTACTCTTTCACATTCAGTTTCATTCTAAGAATCTAGTTTTTGGTCAAGCTTGTAGTTGTTCGTAAGAAAGAGATGACATGGTTTCGCGATGACAAGGGAGGATTTATCAGAGCTTCCTTTCACGGTTAATACTCTAAAGATAAATGTTTGGTTCAAAAGAGGGGAGGGGAGGGGAAGGAAAGGGAGGAATTTTAATTAAAAATGTGTTTGGTTCAGGAGGGGGAGGGAAAAGATTTTATTAATAATTTACATTTTTATCTTTATGATCTTATATAAGTGATATGATATTCAAATGTGAAAAATTCATGTATGTTTTTTTTGTGATAAAATTTCTAATATTGATTGACTAAAAAATTATTTATTTATCCCATAACATTAAAAAATTGAGTACACTTAATTCAGATTATAACTTTGTAATATAAATTAAACTATATGCTAATAACAACGTTTAAATCGTGATGAATCATCTAACAAAACAAATACATAAAATAAATTATTATTAAATATTAATGGTTAAAAATGTTTAATAAAATAAATGGTTTAAAATTTGATATAAAAGAAAATACGATATGATACATAATAAAATTAGAAGAAAAAAATGAATATAACTAAACATAATTTTTTTATAAAAAAAACAAAAAAAAACAATAATAATTATGATTTATATTAAGTAAAAAACTATAAATAATTTGAAGTTGGAGAATAATTATAATAAATTGATGGAAGCAATCGAAAAAATCACACAAAAGAGAAATAGTAACACGAAAAAAAAAGAATAATTGTGAAATAATAAAATTAAATTGAGGATATTTTAATAAATATAATAATTTTTTAATTATCAAAACTCACTTTCCCTCCCCTCCCCTCCAAATCCCCCCAATTCGGAGAGAATTAAAAAATGTGTTTTGGAGGGATTTTGCTCCCCTCCCCTCCCATCCTAAAATTTGAACCAAACATATTTAATTAAAAATTTTCCCTCCCCTCCATCTACTCCGAACCAAACACACCCTAAAGGTGGAAGAGGATCGGAGAGTTGTTACCGTCGTATGGTGGATAGCAATTTGGATTATTTGGACGATGCGTAATGGTGTCTTATTCAAAGGGAGAATTTCAAATTAGTGGAAGAGGATCGGAGAGTTGTTACCGTCGTATGGTTGGTAGCAATTTGGATTATTTGGACGATGTGTAATGGTGTCTTATTCAAAGGGAGAATTCCAAATTTTGAGGAGTGTAGGATGAAAATTAAGGTCATGTCATGGGAATGACATTGTATTGTTTGATTTGTTCTTTGTATAAGGGATTCGCATCCCTCTTGTACTTACTTTTTTATTGAAATCATTGCTTATTAAAAAATAATGACAATTAATATACAATGAAAACTTTGATATCATGGTTAAATTTGAAATAGATATAACTATAACTAAATATTTTATTATTGTATTTGCAACAAAAAACCATATTCTTTCTTGTACCAAAAAACATAGAACACGTGCTTGATAAACTAATATAGCTCACAACCTATAACCAGTAAGTAGGAGTGTGTAAAAAAAACTAGTTTACATGAACCATTTTTAAAATATGGTGCATTAATTTTAAAAGTCCATATTATTTGGTTTAAAAACTAGTCCAGATCTATTTTATTAAAATCATAAAAAATCAGTATTCACTTTTGAAAACCAGTACATAAATGGTTAATCTATTTTTCAAACATAGTGTATTATTTGTCTTACCCTATTTCATGATCATAAGTGACAAAATGAATTTTCAAATTAAATTCTATTCATTTTGTTTTTTCAACAGTTGGAGTATAACTTGTATTAAAACTTTGCTTTTGGAATTACTCAATTTTGTTTTTCCTAATTGAAAATTAAAACTTTTTTTCCAATTTCTTAGTAGTTGTGTTTCATAATCATTACTTATTAATTCTATTCATTTTTATTGAGCTATGTAATTTTAGGAAATGGCTTGGTCAAAATTCAAGGATTCA
Organism: Lathyrus tuberosus; assembly: GCA_022829125.1. Taxonomy (NCBI): domain Eukaryota; kingdom Viridiplantae; phylum Streptophyta; class Magnoliopsida; order Fabales; family Fabaceae; genus Lathyrus; species Lathyrus tuberosus. The sequence goes on from JALAZF010000075.1 coordinate 16,367,812, forward strand.
TCGTCTACGAATGATTATTGATTTAAAAAACAGTTGGACAGAGTAAATAATAAGTTGTTGGATTGAAAATTAAGTTTTAGTTGAAATAAATTTGAGGAAAATTTGGTTTTAAAATTGTTCCAAATAAAAACTGGTTTTTGGTGCAAACCGGTTATTAACCAAACCGATCCAAATATAAACCGGTTTTAGAAAAATAAATCAGTTTTATCAAAGTCGTTTTAAAAATTAAACTGATCCATATATTTGGTTCAATTTGGTTTAAAAACCATGCACACCCCTACCAGTAAATCGAGGATTACATTGATTTTAACGAATTTCAACAATCCAGCAAAGGCACAAAGGTGATTGATGTTCCAAATTGGTTTAATGGTATATTTTTTAAAGATATTTTATAAGCCAAATGTAAACGAAGGTTTTATTGATAGCTGAATATTAAAGGCTTACATAACACACTGATAACCAACAACTTAGGAGAAAATAAAACTTGTTTTCTTATAAGTAACACATGCGGATTTAAATGGCCACACTATGGAGCAAAACAGTCTCGACAGTAAGTGCTACTCCCTTCAATTTTCTAGTGAGAGAAGCTCCTCCTTCTTTCTAAGCTCTCCTTGTGACCGCTGGTCTTCTTTCACTATTTCATTCCAGATCAATTTTCTTCACCGGAATTATGTATCAAGTTCACTAATCTCAGCCTGTAGATTCGATCTCGAACCTTGGTTCCCTTTCCCTTAGTTCTAGGGTTTAGTCTCTGTTAAGATCTGTAAAAGTTTGGTTTAAAGTCCTAACCTTAGGGTTAGGGACCTTCCTCCCTTTGGATCTTTGTTCACAGTGCTACTCCCTTCAATTTTGGTTATGGGGTTCTAAGTTGTTCTCCTTCTCCTTCTCCTAAGGTTGTCTGGTCTGGTTTTTATCTCATTGTTCTCACTTTCTTCTTTGGCGTCTCCAGTGCTGCATTCATGGCAGATAGAGAGTTCGATGGCGACAATCAAGGGGTTTGGGAGGTGGCTGGCAAGAAGAGGGATCGTCGCTCTGTTATCGGACGAAGGTCTATCTGGAAGCATAACAATGGTAAAGGTATCGTTTCTGACTTACAGGATGTGTCATCATTCTTTTTCACAGAGTTCCCAGGTTTCAACAATGCAAAACATATGTTCAATGAATTCAAGGAGTTCGGTTTAGTATTAGAAGTGTTTATTCCCGGAAGATTAGATAAGCGGGGGAAAAGATTCGGATTTGTAAGGTTCAAAAAGGTTGAAGACGAACATCTTTTCGCCATTAAATTGGATAATATTATCATTAATGGTAAAAAGATATTTGCCAATTTACCTAGATTCCAGAGGGAAGCTAATGCTGTAGGAGGTGTCAGGGATAGGCAGATGGGAGGGCCAGCAAAGAAGGCGTTTGGAGCTGCTTTTTTGAATCCTAAAACAAGTGGTACAGGTGTGGCTGGAGCTACGTATGTTCAAAAGGTTACGGGCCTAGTGATTGGAAGAGGCGTAACCAGAACCAAGTCTTAATGAGGGATAAGCCTAATTTTGCTCACCTGAGTTTCAGTGTTAGTGAGGAAGAAATGGAGAGATTCACTATGTTTATAAAGAGATTCAGTAGAATTCCAAGACCTCTCCCTCATGTTGGTGGCAATGGTTTTAAATGTCTATCAGTTCAAGACAGTGAGACTCTTGAAAGAGATGTTGATTTGAATGAGATCAGACGCACGGTTTTTGATTGTGCTGGTAACCGGAGCCCTGGTCCCGACGGATTTAGTTTTGAATTTTTCAATAGGTGTTGGAATATCGTAGGGCAGGATTTTTCAAAATGCATTCTATAATTCTTTGAGGGTGAGAAACTTCCCAAGGTAATCGCTTCTTCCTTCTTGGTTCTAATTCCAAAAAACGACAGCATGAAGACGTTAGATGATAATATCATTAGTTGGCTCTGTGTACAAAGTTGTGTAAAAAATTCTTGCCAATAGACTCAAAGGTAGTATAGGCTGCATCATTTCAAATTCTCAATCGGCATTTATTGAAGGGAGGAATTTATTAGATGGTGTATTAGTGTTAAATGAAGTCCTAGACTTGGCCAAAAGATCCATGAAAGAGTTAATGCTTCTTAAGGTAGATTTCGCTAAAGCCTACGATTGTGTGGAGTGGGACTATTTACGTGACGTTAAGAAGATCATGGGTTTCGGAGAAAAATGGATGAGGTGGATGGATAATGGGGTTTTCAACTGCTATACTTCGGTTTTGGTGAACGGGAGTCCCACAAAGGATTTCAAAGTTTCGAGAGGACTTAGACAAGGAGATCCGTCGGCTCCGTTTCTTTTCACTATTGCTGCCGAGGGCCTTGCGGTGTTAATGGATAGAGCGGTAGAGAATGGTACTTATTCTGGTTTCAAGGTTTCTCATGGTGTATCCTTACACTTACTTCAATACGCAGATGATTCAATGCTGGTGGGGGATGGTTTGTGGAAGAATATTTTGGTAATGAAGGCTATTCTGAAGGGTTTTCATCTCGTCTCTGGTCTTGAAATTAACTTCAATAAGTGTTCCCTGTTTGGAGTTAATCTGGATCATTCGTTTCTCTCAGCGGCGGAGAATTATTTATTTTGCAAAGTTTCAGCTTGCCCCATCAAATTTCTTGGCATCCCTGTTGGAGGTAACCATAGACTCATCTCTTTCTGGAAACCATTGATCGACAAGGTGCGTGCTAGACTTAATTCTTGGAAAGGTTGGTTTGTTTCAATTGGAGGCAGAATCACTTTAATAAACTCGGTTCTAGGAAATCTCCCAATTCACTTTATGTCTTTCTATAAGCTTCCTTGTCGAGTAATCCGTATTCTCACGTCAATTCAAAAGAGATTCCTTTGGAATGGCTCTTCGTTGAAAAAAAGGAGTGTCTTGGGTTAGATGGAGCGTGGTTTGTAAAAGCAAAGAAGTGGGAGGACTTGGGGTCAAAGATTTAAAGCTTTTTAATTATGCTCTGCTATTCAAATGGGTTTGGAAAATTGTTTCATCGGAAGATTTTCTTTGGAGAGACATTATTCTGTGTAGATATGCAAACCCGGCTCAGGATTTCCATACTGGGCAGATTCCAAAGTATGTTGTTCCTCCATCATTGTGGTGGAGAGATCTATTCGCCATTGCAGGATTTTGCAGCAACTACTGTCTTTCAGGCATGCTGTCTTACGAGCTCGGAAATGGTGCAACTGTCCCATTCTGGGCTGCTCGATGGGCAGGTCCTTTTCCCCTCGTTTCTTTAATCCCGGAGCACTGGAACAGGGTCGCATATTTGGAGTCTTGGGTTGGTGAAAATGGTTCTCTCAAAAAAGGAATTTGGAGATGGAAACTGAAGCTTCCTCAACAGAATTTTCCAGAAGCAGTAATTCATCAAGTGCAGACTTTGTTGAATGACATTGTGTGCTTGATGGTGTTAAGGATAAGGTGGTTTGGACTCATGAGACTTCCGGCTTGTTCTCGGTCTCTTCATTGTATGGTTTATTGCAGAAGAATGTAGTTGCGTCCAATTGGAGTTGTGTGGAGACTTTGAAGGCGGCACTCAAATTGATTTGGACAGGGCAAGTCCCTCTGAAAGTTAGTGTTTTTGGTTGGAGGATGATGCTCAATAAACTCCCGTCTCGCGTGAACCTTTCTCATAGAGGTATTATAACTGATCCTCACGAAATGGTTTGTCCTTTTTACTTCTTAGAAGATGAAGTTTCTGAACATATTTTCTTCTCTTGTCACAAATCTGTATTGGTGTGGAAGTTTGTTTTAAGTGGCTAGAAATAGAGGAATTCCTCCTAGGTGACATAATCAATCATTTTTCATTCTGGATGGATTGTTGCGTAAAACAGAAGTTTTCCGCCACGAACGCGGCTGGACTGTGGCTATTGGTTTGTTGGGTTATTTGGATGTCTAGGAATAACATTATGTTTAGAGACGAATTTTGGGATCTCGATTCTATTACTAGTCGAGTCGTTTTGTTTTCTTGGTGGTGGATAGGAAAGAAGGGTAAAAATACTCCTAATTGTAACTATTATGTGTGGGTTAATGCCCCTTCTGATTTTTTATAGGCCCCGATTTTAGTTAGCGGCCTTTTTGTATAGGTTGGGACACCCTTTTGTATCCTTTAGTATAATATATTTTTGCTTATTAAAAAAAAAAAAGACAGTAACTCCAGGTCCAAAATCGAAAATCACATCCCATTCAAGTCCCTCCCCTGTTGTGTCATGTCCTTCATCTTTTGACTTTCTCCTCATCTCATGCATGACGAATAATACAGACGCACTTGTCATGTAACCATATTCACTTAGAATATACCTACTGGTTTGCAATTTCTTTAGCTTTAATCCTAATTTGGATTCAATTTGGTCAAGAATGGCTTGACCACCAGGGTGTGAAATCCAAAGAATAGAATTGTAATTAGAGATGTTCAAAGGTTGAAGAGCCTTAACAAGAGCTTTTTCAATGTAATTTGAAATGAAGTTAGGAAGATCCTTGTGGAGATATAATAATACCATTCCTACTTCTCGAATGTCAGCTTTAATATGTCCTAGGTTATCCTGAAGGATGGTTTGTGCAGTCCATACCAACCTTGGTCCAGAGAAAATTATTAAACTCATATCCACACAAGCACATTCAATGTGTTTGTGCAGTCCATACCAACCTAGGTTCAGCGAAAATTATTAAACTCATACCCACACAAGCCAACAACACACGAGAATGTTGGTTGTTCTCAGTCAAATCTCTAGCTAAACGAAGTTCCATTGCACCACCATAACAACCTTGTTAGTAAAACATATAACGCTTTATGTCTGGGCTTAGGCCTAAAAGGATTGTGGGCTGATAGTCAGCACCGGGCATATCCTCACCACTTGAAGTGCAAAACATGAGATGAGTAATCTTGGATTTAGGCTGATCCCATTCCTTGATAGCCTTTGTTGCAGCCTCTTTTCCTGGCTTTGGTACTTCCACAACTAGAATGTCCTGTTTAGCATTCAATGATGGTGCCCCATACTCACAAAAACTTGGATTTTTCTTCATAATATCTTCTGTTAAATGCATGTGTCTTCTTAATCATACTTTTATCACCTGAAAAAACCATATAAAAACATATAAAAGACACTAACAATCTATTTATCTATTTATATATATTAAATATAATGCATCAAATATTATAACGATACATCATCAATTATAACTCTAAAATATGTCACATCAATTTCTTTGTATATGTGGACAATTTGTTCATTAAAAATAAAACAATCCAAAAAAAACATTTCATTTAGTTTGTAAACTCATTGACACATCATCAATCATCAATTGATATAATTATATTTTCTTTATGAAACTCTTTATTCTATTAATAGATATTAATAATAATAATAATATAATATTGTTCATATTCATATTCCAAAAATATTTAATAATAAAGATATTAATAAAATAAAGCACATAAAAATATTTAATTTCCTATTCCAGTTATAAATGGTATTTAATAAAACAAAATTGATATAATTATATTTTCTTTATAAAACTCTTCATTCTTTTAACTTTAATTTAAAAAGTAAAAAATAAAAATAAATTTTGTTTTAATAATCACTAAAATTATAAATAATATACTGCAATGATGATTATCTAAAAAAAAATAAAATAAATTCATTACAATGATAATTATATAAAAAATAAAAAATAAATTCATTAATAATTACTACAGAGAAAGAATTAAAAAAAAAGAAATAAAGTAAGAATAAAATTATTTACTAAATTATTCATATTTTTATATAAAATATTAATTACTTAGTTTTTAAAAATAATTAATACAAATCATTGTTTCAATAAAATAAAAAATAAAAAATACAAATCATAAATCATAAATATATCAATTATTTTAATAACTAATTATAACAAAAATATTTTTCACGTAGTGTATAAATATTATAAGAAGATTTTGTCTCGATTTTATTTAGTGACTAAATCATATATTTTATTTTATATAATTTTAAATTTAATTATTAAACATAATAAAAATATTTTTTTTCTTTATAAAACTCTTCATTCTTTTAACTTTAATTTAAAAAGTACAAAATAAAAATAAATTTTGTTTTAATAATCACTAAAATTATAAATAATACACTACAACGATGATTATATAAAAAATAAAAAATAAATTCATTACAATGATGATTATATAAAAAATAAAAAATAAATTCATTAATAATTACTATAGAGAAAGAATTAAAAAAAAGAAATAAAGTAAAAATAAAATTATTTACTACATTATTCATATTTTTATATAAAATTTTAATTACTTAGTTTTTAAAAATAATTAATACAAATCATTGTTTCAATAAAATAAAAAATAAAAAATACAAATCATAAATCATAAATATATAAGTTATTTTAATAACTAATTATAATAAAAACATTTTTCATTTTGTGAATAAAAATTATAAGAAGATTTTGTCTCGATTTTATTTAGTGACTAAATCATATATTTTATTTTATATAATTTTAAATTTAATTATTAAACATAATAAAAATATTTTTCATTATATAAGTTAATAAAATAATTTTTAGAATTCAAATTAACAATTTTATTTTTAAAATTATTTTATTAAATGAATTTTTTTATGTATCATAATAAATAATAATAAAATAAATAAATAGTCATAAATACCTTAATCATTATTATTAGTTTTATGTATGATAACTGAGTTATAATTTATGAAAAATAATAATGATGCATTAGATTGTTCATATTCATATTCCAATTTAAAATATAAATTAATATAATAAAAAAAAAATATATAATAATAATAATAATAATGTTCATTTAAATAGAATAATAATAAAAATAATACTATTTATAAATTTCTTTATGAAAATATATTGTGACACTAAATATAAATTTCAAAGCCTGTTACATGTTACATTATAATTATAAAACTTAACTAAAATATTTATCAACTAATTCCAAACAATAAATTTATATCAATACTATCTTTGAGTTATAAATATATTTTATTGTGTTTTTATTCTACCATTGATATTAAATGCGTTACTAATTTATTGATGTCTCTTTAGTTGATCGGTTATACCTGAAAAGTCCATTCATTTCAATAACTCATAGAAAACCATCTAAATTCCCCAAATCTCTCAATAGTTTATTAGTATAAATAAAAAAATTTATCTCAAATTTTCTTTCACTTCTTATACTTTTTTTTTAATAAGCGAAAAATATAATCAAATTGGATACAAAAGGGTGTATCCAACCCATCTACAAAAAACCCTTATGCAACTACAAAAATTCACAAGGGGAGTTGGTCCAGTCATAGTAATTACAATGTATATCTCCCGTTAGTCCGTTTTCCTAACCACCACCAAGTATTCAAAATAATTCTCATCTCTATCAAATCAAAGTCCCACATTCGAGGATTGTAGAAAATGTCTAAACCTTCTCATCATTTGTCTGTAGTTAATTATTATTTTTGGTAAGAACTTTGTTCTACCCATGAAACTTTAGACGTAAGATGTCTATTTCTCTATTTTCATTAATTAAATATTTTTTATTATTATTAGTATTAGATTAGTAGTTTTATGACTATTGTGTTTACTAATATTTTTTATTTAATTCACATCGTAAGGATTTGCCCCTCAATATTGACAATTCAATAGTAAACCTACTCAATATTTGTCTCTATTGAAATCGTTGTTTATGAGAACCAAAGGAGTTGATGTTCTCCACCTCCTCAATCTTAAAAAAAATAAACACAGAGAAATTTAATCGTGTATACAATATGTATTTTTAATACACTTTAAAAACTGTATTGTAAATGGTCTAAATTAATGTGCAAGACCCTATTACGAAGCCTCGCAACATTTCATATCCATATAGATATAAAATTTATTAAGATATTTGATGAACAAAAACATTATTAAAAAGATTATTGAAGTTACTCTCTTCATATTTCTTCTATTTATTTTATTTGACTATTTAATTAATCTGTTATAAATTTCAATTTTATTTTATTTTATTGTACTAATCATTTTATTGCAATTATATATGTCAATACTTTCTACCAAAAAAAGAAGAACAATTTCTTCAAGTTTGATGTAGAATGTATTGAATATGACCTCAATTCTTTTGTCCAATGAATTATATAATATTAACAAATTTAATAATATATTACAAGCTCTAAAAAAATGAAAGAGTTAGACCTGCAAAAATATTCCCCCTCACTTCACGAATAACTCTAATTTATTTTTTCAATATCTTACATACATACTATATGTAAAATCACATCAATAACGAATTTGATTAATAAATATTATACCTAGACTTATTAATTGACGATTAAAAATATCTATGATAAAATATATATTTTCATTAAAGAGGAAATTATATATATGCACAATATTGATGATAACATTTTTATTTTAGATTGTATAATTTTAAACTCGAAAAAATTTCTAAATATCATGAGCAAAAGACAAAAGAAAAAAGCAGAAGAGCATGTTTTAAGATTTTTATATTTATAAACATTATAATCTTAATAAATTACAATTTCAAAACATTTAAGAAAACAAATATTTTAAAAATATATGAGAATAATTTTCACTTACTTTTTTCAAGTCTACCCACGCATCGTGCGGGTCAACATCTAGTGTATATTAAAATTAAACTCAAAATATATTGTAGACGTGTTACATATATGCCGAAGTTTTTATTTTTTATTTTTTTCTTTTTTACAAGCCATTATTATAAGAAAGTCTGAACACAAAATGTGTTCAAAACAAAGGAGTCCAGCTCAAATAGATACAAAAGTAAGATTTCCTACCAACTCTAATATAGCTACCTTTTTAAAGGATCCATACAGAAAGCAATAAAATCAGAGTTGAGGTAGCAAATAGCACCCACCCTAAACCACACCAAAGTTTTTCTTTGAGCTCCGTGTTGTGTTCATTTTAATACTTTTTTATTCTCAAATGTGACGAGATCATTTTGGTCTTTTAACAATAAATTGATTCATATTGTTTTCCTTAATTATTTCTTAACTCTTTAAAACAAATAATTTCAATTATTTTCATCTAATAAAAGACAAATTTAATGAAGATTTATGATTGTTTCTTATTTAAAAAAATTGACTAATTAAATGAAAAAATTAACATAATATATTTTGAAAAATTGAAGAATTAATACAGATTTTTTTTAAAAATAAAAGACCAAGATAAAACTAAAATTAACATATGATATTAAAATGAGCGCACTGCTATACGATACATATTTATAGGCACATTCGTGTCAATGTATAAATGGTTTCAATCCAAGTTGCCAACAATTATCAACTTCCTAACTAAGATTGGAACATGCTAATGATCTCCTTAATTCACTCTTTCTTTGTTAATAACTTTACACTCACAATTGCCCTTAATTGTAATTTACTAGTTCAAAATTCACCACCAATCATAAGTTATGTTTTGTCCACATGGAAACATTTTTTTCAACTGAATTTTCTTTCTCATTCCCGTCTTCATAAGCTGTACCATACTGAAATGTTATCATTATACCTTAGCTTCTCCTTTTTCTTCACTCTTCCTCATTTCATCACAACTTCCGAGAATACAACCACCCTTGACTTGTCATTTCTTCAGTCTTACTCATTTCTTCACTCTTCGAGGATTCATCAACTACGGTATGTTTACGTTGTTTTCCTGCATTTTCATGTTCAAGATCATACATCGTTATGAGTTACTCGTCTCTATGTTTATGTGGGTTATGTGTGGATAATATAAACTTGTAATGCTAAAGTTTTGATTTTTTTTTGATATCCAGTTGTTTAGAATTTTGAAATGAAATGTTGAAGAGAAAATGTGATTGAAAAACTCAAGTTTTATGTGGTTTGATAATGTGGTTTGATAACTGAGTTTAAGATTGGTGTTCATGCTGGTTTTAAAAAGTTGCTCTTTTAGGTCGACTTCATGCATCGTTGGTATATATTGGCGTTTCTGTTTTGTCGTAATCGTTCTTTCGTGAGTTAATGATGCGATACTCTTATTTTGAGCCTTATTTCAAATCTAGAAAGTAGAATCATGTCAGTGGATGAATCTGATATTATTCGAAGCAACGCCATGTGCTCCAAGAGTTTGAATCATGTCCCCTAGCGTATTTGGGAAACCTGCAAATTCCTAGGGGTAGATGCTGTTTCGGATGAAGACGATTGTGTTGAGATGGTTAATAATTTGAAGATTAGAGATAGTAAAGAGTATGCTGGTAAGAAGGCTGTTGAAAAAAAGGATTTATGATAGTGGTAACTTTCAATGTTCGAGGCTGCAATTCTTCTATCAAGAGGAGAAGAATTTGTCATACTTTATCAAAAGGTAAAGCTGATTTGATTCTTATTCAGGAATCCAAGATCCAATTGATGACTGATAAATTAGTTAAAAGTTTGTGGGGTGACTTTGGATTTGGTTGGTCTGCGGCTGGGTCTGAAGGAGCTTCGGGAGAAATCCTGACGATTTGGAGAAAGGATTCTTTCATTCCTATTTCTAGTTTCAAAGGTAAAGGCTTTCTTTGTTCTAACCTACTCTGGAGAGGTATTAATTTGTTTGTTGTCAATATTTACTCTCCCTGTGACTTGAGGGAAAAAAAGGATTCTTTGGTCAGACTTATTGTCCTTTAAACAAAGTTGTACATAGGGAAAGTGGTTATGTGGTGGAGATTTTAATGTTGTTAAGTCTTGTGATGAAAGGATATGTAGTGGTTTATCTAGTAGACGGGAATGTGAAGAGTTCAATTGGTTTATCAATAATTTGAATTTGGTGGACCTTTCTTTTGTGGGCAACAAGTTCTCTTGGTTCAATTCTAATGGAGGTAGTTGCAGTAAACTTGACAGATTCCTTATTGATGAGTTTCTAGTTGATAGGTGGGAGCTTAAAGCTCAATTTGTTGGGTCTCATGATGTTTCTGACCATCGGCCTATTTGGATTAAATCTGATTCTTCTAACTGGGGGCCAAAACCTTTTCGCTTCTTTAATTGTTGGCTTCAACATAAGGAGTTCTTGGATTTTGTAAAAACTTAATGGAACTCTGTTTCCTTTCAAGGTTCCCCTCCTTTTGTTTTTAAGGAAAAACTTAAGTTCTTAAAGTCTCGTTTGACATGGTGGAATCGCCAGGTGTTTGGGTGGATAGACCTTAAGTTGGATGATAGCGTGGAAGGCATAAATGGTATTGATTTGGAATTGGCTTATGCTGACTGCTCCTTGCCTGAAGAGGTGATTAAACTGAGGGCTAAGCTTCAGGAGGATTTTTGGAGTTCTCTTCGGATTAAGGAGGCCTTGATTGTTCAGAAATCTAGATCTAAATGGGTTATGGAAGGCGAAATCAATTCTCGGTTTTTTCATGCTTCTCTTAAAGCGAGAACCAGACTTAATGCTATAACGGCTTTGGTCAAACACAATAATTCCGTCGGTAGCTCGCACAAAACCTTGTTGTACTAACACTTCTTGTAACTTCGCATCTAACCCTTGTCCTTGTTGGATTTCTTCCCTAAGAGTAGAATTGATATTCAAATTTCCCATAATCACACCATTAAGAGTCCAAACAAAATGAAGATTTAGATCTCGAAATTTTTCTAATAAAGTATACTCTAGCATCATCAACTCGGCATTATGTAACACCTTCCTGCTCAATGCATCTGCCACTTTATTTGCTTTACCCGGATGGTATTTTAGCTCCAAGTCATAATCCTTCAAATACTCCATCCACCTCCTTTGACGCATGTTCAACTCTTTCTGATAAAAAAGGTACTTTAAGCTCTTGTGGTCGCTAAACATCTCAAAACGTACACCATACAAATAGTGACGCCACACTTTCAAAGTAAATACAACTGTCGCCAATTCTAAATCATGCGTTGGATAATTCTCTTCATGGACTTTCAACTGTCGAGAAGCATAAGCCACCACATGTCCATCTTGCATTAACACACCTCCTAATCCCTTCTTCGATGCATCACAAAATACCTCATACGACTTGCTAGGATCAGGAATAACCAAAACAGGAGTGGTCGTCAATCTTTCCTTCAAACCTATAAAACTTCTTTCACAAGCCGAATCCCACTCGTATGAACAATCCCTTCGAGTAAGTCTCGTCATGGGTAAAGCCAGTTGGGAAAAGCCTTTAATAAACCTTCTATAATAACCTGCTAACCCCAATAAACTCCTAACCTCTGCAACATTCTTCGGTCTCTCCCAATTAATCACCGCCTCAACTTTTGATGGATCAACCACCACACCTCCTTGATATATGACGTGACCAAGAAAATTTACCTCCGACATCCAAAATTCACACTTGCTTAGCTTGGCAAAAAGTTGTCTCTCTTGTAAGATGGATAAAACGATTCTTAGGTGTTCACCGTGCTCTTGAGAATCATGAGAATAGATACGAATGTCATCAATAAAAATCACCACAAATTCGTCCAAGTAAGGTTGAAATATACGATTCATATAATCCATGAAAACTGTCGGAGCATTTGTCACACCGAAAGGCATCACCAAAAATTCATAATGACCATAACGGGTTCTAAATGCAGTCTTCGGTACATCTGAACTCTTCACACGAATCTGATGATAACCCGACCGTAAATCAATCTTCGAGAACACACAGGCTCCTTTCAATTGATCTAACAGATCGTCTATCCTTGGTAATGGGTATTTATTCTTGATGGTGACCTTATTCAACTGGCGGTAATCAATACACAACCGCATCCCACCATCCTTCTTCTTTACCAATAACACTGGAGCTCCCCAGGGCGAAACACTTGGTCGAATAAAATGCTTAGCCATCAATTCTTCCAATTGATCCTTTAATTCTCTTAATTCAAGTGGTGCCATCCGATACGGAGAAACGGATATTGGAGCCGTTCTAGGTATCAGGTCAATAGAGAATTCCACTTCCCTCTCTGAAGGAAGAGAAGTAATATCCTCGGGGAAAACTTGGGGAAATTCACAGACTACCAGAATTTTCCACACCTGAAGGGTGTTACTCTCCTCTTTAGTAAGAACCAAAAGAACCGACTTTTCCTTTTCAAACAAGAAATTTATCATTCCAACCGTACCTTCTAAAATAGTTGTCAAAACATCCTTCGGAGTAGCTTCAGTAGATGGAATAATGATTAGCTTTTCTTCACACCCAATAAATACCGAATTAGCTGAAAGCCAATCCATTCCCAAAACAACATCCACTTTCTTAAGCGGTAAACAAATCAGATCAATCTAGAAAATTCTTCCATCCACGGATAAAACACAATACTCACACATTAATGGTGTTTCAACCATCTCATCCATGGCGGTAGTAACCACCATGGGTGGAGACAAAGGAACCGCTTGCAACCCAAGCCACTTTACACATTGCATCGATACGAAAGAGTGGGTGGCTCCACAATCAAATAAAACAAAGCAAGGATTTCTATTCACAAAACATGTACCAGCAATCAAAGAGTTGTCACCCTTTGCTTTCCTCGCATCCAAAGTATATGCTCGGCCGGTATTCCTCCCTTGTGCCTGATTCCTACTCTGAGGACAATCCCTCGCCAAGTGGCCCACTTTCTGAAACTGATAACACCTCACACCTTCGATACCACATCGTCCATGATGATTCCTACCACAAGTGCGACACACAGGAGGTGCGCTGATCCTAGAATTCTGAACCTGTTTTCCCATAAAAGTTTGTTGCCTTGGTCTAAATTGTTGATTCGATCTCCCACGATCACTTTGATTCACCCTATTTAACTCTCCTTCTGCTTGCACCTTCTTTAAGCTATGCTCCGCCACATAACACTGCCTTAACAATTCAGCATAGTTAGTGAATTCCCTCTGAGACACGCTATGTGAAATTTCAGCCCTCAAACCAAACAGAAATTGATCAATCTTCCACCTCTCATCAGGAGCATACATGGCCTGCCTAGAATAAGCAGCCATAACCTCGAACTTTTCTGCATAAGAAGCCACAGTCAAGTTGCCTTGTCTCAACTGTTGGAACTCGAATTCCTTCTGAGACCTTACGGAACTTGGAAAATACTTCTCCATAAAATTTATCTTAAACTGATCCCATACTTTCGGTACCTCTTGAATTGTCATTAAGGCTGAAGCGCTCTCCCACCACCTCATGGCAGGACCCTTCAACAAGTGAGAAGTGAAAACAACCTTATTTTCCTCACTGCACTGAACTATCAAGAAAATCTGCTCCATACCGGATATCCATTCATGAACCTTTACCGGATCTAACCCTCCCTGAAACTCCGGAGGATTCATACGAATGAAGTCCCTAAAGGTTCCCCCTGCAGCTTCGGGAACAACCATTAGAGGATGCAGGCCACCAGCCATTTGCTGTACCATTTGTTGCACAAACTGATTTTGTTGCTGCTGCATCTGTTGCATGAATTGATACAAAGGGGCATTCCCCTCGTCACCTGGTGGATTAGTCCCAGCTGGAGTGGTTCTCGGTCTACCCCGGTTGTTTCTGCGCCTGTCGGCCATGTTCCTAAATGTCATAGAGATAGGATTAAGTTGATCAGGCTCAATACCATAAATATATCACGTAAGACCAACGGCGACACAACGCATATGAAACGGAAGGAAAAAACTTATACTATTTCATGGCTAGGTCGAGGATACGACCTGCTCTGATACCAATTGTAACGCCCATATATATATATACAGACATCAAAGCATATATTATACATGAATAATACGCTTGGTACTGAAATATACAAGTTCCTAGTAACACAGTATACATATAAATGCCCAAAAATCTAATACAACAACTATGGCATGTTATATATACAAGATGTTCCAAAAAAACACTAAGAACTAGATCAATACAATGATCTCAAAATAACGCCATAGCGGAAGCCATGCCATCCCAAAAGCTACGACCCGTAAGGAAAAGTCAAAGCACTTTGTCCTTACCCTTCGCCGAACCTGTAGTACCTGTGATGTAAACAACAACGTGGGGTGAGATACATCAATCTCAGTGAGTTCCCTATCTTATAGGTCCTCTCGGCTCTACAAGGTTCTAACAAACCTAACTCAAGTCAAAAGGAAGGGGGATGACTTTGAGTACACACACACACTATATGGAAACATGTTATGAGTTCATCAACTCACACTATCCCTAATCGGTAACCACACCAAGGCATCCCCTTTTCCCGTCTGCTTCTACGTCTAGAAGTCGACCCGAGTCATGGATCCTGGTAACCTACTTGACATACGAATGGATTCGGGTTCTACGGGCCATTAACCGTTATGAACCGTCACTTCACACGGGCCATTAACCGTCACAAGCATACGCTCCCAGAGCGCCATTCGTACTGCACGCGGGAATCAAACCTGCCAAGTAGTTGTGCACATGTTTCAGAGGAGCTCGAGACCCATGAAACGCACTTGCAAGATAACGGGTTACGATTACGTGATCACACTCACAAACGCGATCGTATTCGACGATCACAAGGCCATAACACCTTAACACAACCACAAAGGTTAACACACATGTTCCACACTAGTGTTTATTCATTCTATGACATTAGTATCTGACACAAGCCTCGTCACCGCACGTACGATCGTTGTCATTATGTCATTCCACACTTTCCGACATTGTTTACGGTAATAATCCTCACTCTACCTATTTCGTATTTTAACATGCATACATTCTCAAATAGGCTTAATCAACAAGAGAAAATAGGTGAAACATAAGTCAATTACATAATAGGAACCTATAAACAACATATCACATATCATTCCTTTCCTTCATTGCCTCTAAATAATTTGTCCTACATCATACCCCTAATTTCCACTTTTTATTGGGTAGAGGGTCGTCGTGGCATTGGAATATTCATACTTTCAAGTGGAATGCTTTTCAAAATAAAGGCATTGGGATATTCATACTTTCAAATGTTTTTTGGTCTAGATTTCTTTATTAGTTATCATGTATGTGTTATAGAAAAGTAAAAATTTGTTGTCTGAAATACCATCTATTTATTTTTATACCATTTTGACAAACATTTTGGATCATTATTTTTTATGAGTAGAATTTGGCAAATTGGAAATTCTTAAAAGGGTATGACTCTATCATGAACTCTTACTTTTATTTTGTAGGTGTCAGAGGAGTTCCCAGTGCCCCTATGTGTTGGCAATATATCAGTCTCAAGGATCTCATGAGGTTTATAATTTTGTCACTAACATTTACATACATTATTTTATCATTTGGCTCCTGGCATTATTTCTTTTTTATATTTATTTATTTACTTTTGGTCTGTCTCTGCACTTTGCAGCCATTTTGGATTTGAGGGTTTTTCTTTGAAGTTTCTACAAGTTATTAGCTGCCTAGTTTTCAAACTGTTTGATGTTCTTATCTTGTATTTATACTTTAAAGATGAGATCTCCTAGTCAGTACTATTCTCCAAGTAGCCAAAACAGAGCAGGACCATCAGGGATTATTGTATAACAAGAGGTAATGATTTTCCATTTTGGATTTCCAGATTTTTCTTTGAAGTTTCTATAAGTTGATAGTTGCCTAGTTTTCATGCTTTGTGGGATTTATTTCTTGTTCAAAACATATAAAAATCTGATCATGCTTTGTGGGAAATAATTGAGTAAAAAAACATATAGATTACTCCATGCTAATTTTCTGTCTAAATGCAATTAACTAAACTAAATTATATCTTGTTTGGAAAATTTGTCAAGGTGACTAATAGCAGATAAATATGCTTCAGTTTTAAATTATTCTCACATTTTGTGAGGACATGAAGGCATGATGATGCTTCAAAGTTCAAACTTCTAAGTCTAATAAAATGCAAAAACTATGAAAACTTGAACATTCTAATAAATTGTAAACCAAGCTTTAAATTGACAAAAGTACTTATTTAATATTTGTTAGGTTAACTAAGCATAAATTTGGTCACGCTGCATATTATGACACCTAATGATTACAACTATATAACAAGAATTAATTAATAAAACATTTTAAAGTGGTGTGACGTTTTATATATTAATTAATCATCACACGTCACTTATTATCAACTAACATAAAATTAACCTATATGTTTTTTAAAAAGATTATTGTTAGATTCGGCAAAGTCTTGTTGTGCAATGTTATAAACTAACAAATTTAAAGTTTTATTCTTTGTAAGACGTATACAAATATCAATTAAACATTTTTTGTTGTTAAGTTCCTAACATAAAATTTAACATCCCAGTAAGTTTATACTCCACTTGTTCCATCACAGTAAGTTCTTTCATCAGAAATAAAATTGATAGAATTTAACATCTTTCATAAATTAAACATTTTTTGTTGTTAAGTTCCTAACATAGTCAAACTTTTTGTAAGAATGTCCATCTAAAAAGTGGTTATCCAACATATTTTAGGCCTCACTACAACATAAATCTACAGAGCATCTCTGTCAATGACCAGACATTGTAAATCGATGCATCAATGTTTGCTACATCAAACAACAACAGAGGTACCATTGTTGATTCTGGAACAACTTTGGCATAATTTGCAGAAGAGGCTTATGATACTTTGTCAATACGGTGAGTTTCTTTAAACTAATTTCATGTTCTTCAATTTACCAATAACATTATGTTGCTTTAATGATTCATGTTTTACATAGCAATCACAACATGCTTTTTGCTGGTTGGAGGTTTCTCTAACATTGTCACTCGTGCACTTTTGCTGATGATGTGCTATAAAATAGATCATTATGAATCCTTTTTTTTTTCTCTAACTCCTTTCTTATTAGTGTCCTTAGTGTGGCTGATATTTTTCCTCAAGTAAGTATGAACTTTATTGGTGAAATGTCAATGGTTTTAAGACCACAGGACTACCTTATTTAGCAGAGTTTTGTTGTAAGTATTCAAGATTCAATTACTTTTTATTTTATTTTCTGAGGTCTGGTTTGAATTTTGTAATTTCCAAATATATTAATTTGAAGTGAGAGTGATTGAATTTGATAATTATTGAAGAATCACTTGTAATCTACTGATCTGATTTTGATTTTACTTGATTTCTAAAGCTTCCTAGTGTACCTCTCTGCGAAATGTTTTACATGATAACTTATTTTATTAAATAAATAATTTATTGGTAAATGATACTGCTGATATTATTCTCGATCACAACAAGCAAAATTTACAATTCCTATATAATTTAAATGAATAACTAAATAAGTATATCTTATAATAGAACTCTGTAATTTTCATAACTAGAATTAAAATACAAATTTCATCAATGTCATTGACAACATATTTCCTCTATATACTAGTTAAAACTTTACATATATTACTATTGATTTTAAATTAAATTTCATGATACACTATTCACATTTGAATTCCTATTTTGGTTCATATCTGCTTTTCTTTTGTTTATTCCTCAAATTTAAAAAGTTGTTACAATTTGCAGAATGTATTTTCATAAAGGCTTATGTTTTTGTGCCTATAGTCTGTTGGTAAACGCATTCAAATTCCTTTAATGACTGAGTTTTTTTATTTGTTAAATATCAATCCATTGAGTTTATCCTTTGAAATCAAAATTTGCAGGGGTCATTGGAACCTTGTAATATGTTACCGAATCACGTTGTATGTTGTTACTGGATTCTCTTAAAATGGCAAATCCATGGAAGCTTGAACTAGAGATACAAAGGTGTGCCTCATTCAACAATATCTACTTATTTTGATCAGACATTTGTGTCTTGTCAAAGTATTTATAATTTACCGGCTTTTATCTTCATTTGCAGATTTGTTCAAGACATTTATAAAGTAGGGGACAGGCAGAGACTAAGCTTCTAATTTCTCAAATCCCATTATTAGTGCCCAAGGTGATGATGACTCTTTTTTTGATTTTCACCTATGTGTAACCCAATCACCAAAGGTTAAAAGAAGACTAATTGCTATTGTATTGTAGGTGCCGCAACAAAAAGATGGTCCTGAATGTGGGAATTTCGCCCTTTATTTCAATGAATTGTTTTTGGAACTAGCACCTAATAATTTTAGCATAGAGGGGTACGCTTACTTTGTAAGTTTTTTCTTGAGCTATTTTTTAAAATTATTTATGAAATCACGTTTTTCAATTTAGTTTTGTTTGCTATTGGCATGATACGATGAAAAAAGATTTGTATACATTCGAAGAATTGGATCGGTTTTGTGAGAGTTTGACCCATTGAACTGGATGTCACTAAATTTTAGTAGATTGAGACTAATATACAATAATATACAACATTGTTGATTGTTTTACTTTATATGTATGGTAAGGTAGACTTTGTTCATAAAAGGAAGACATATCCAGTTCATTTATCCCGAAGAGAATAACTATCATAAGTATGTAGTTTCAACTTAATAGGAATGTCATTAGGACTCCTAAAATTGATGTTTATAGTACTAGTTTTGACTATAATTCTATTTATTCTCTTGTTCGTTAATTACACTTCGCTTTCAAACTTTCAAGATGCTTTACTATTGTGTTGTGTTAGATATGTTAGATATAATTAGATGTGCCGATTATGGATTATGGGTATTGGGTATCTTTTATTATTGTACTTGATAAACTTTTTGCGTGGAGATGCATTGAAATACATTAATGGACCGACTGAATCAAATGGTAACTCAACCCAACAGTCTGGATCTCAAAATATTATGGAGAACAAGTTGAATTTGACCCATTTATCTATATTTTGTGTGCATTCTTCTTCATTCTACTATGATTTTGCTGACACGCAGAAGATTTATAGACAAACACCTTCCCTAAGGGCGAGTATAGCCTTGTCAAATAGACTCGACCACATCTAGGAGAGAGAAAGAAGGTTCTATCGGTTAATAGACCTTCGAAAGAACCCACGAAAGCTTCTCAACTAGCCTTTTGGATCTCAAATCTAATGCCCAATGGAGATCCAAAAGGCAGACGCTAATGAGTGAAGTTGTGGAAACTTTAAATCCTCTTTCAAACCTAAAAGAAATGATAGATCTTCAATTATTAGTAAAATTATAAATAAAAAACAAAAAAAAAATTAGTTTATATATGTGTAACTTAGATGTAGTTACATTAAATGTAATTTATAAATTTGTTTCTTCTATATTGTTAATTGTTAATGATATTATAATTTGTGTTTTTAGTTAATTTAATGATTAGTGGATTAGTAAGATATATAAAATATGTTTTTTTTCATTGTCTCATGGTTACAGTAATTAAATATAATTTTGAATGAAAAAATTATATAATTAATTTTTTAAAACTAATTTTGTTTCTTGAAATCAGTGATTATAAAAAAAATGAACTTATTGTATTTAGCTTGAGATTTGCTACGACTATATTGTAGCCATATTGTAGTTGTTTAGTTAAGAAACTAAAACTAAAGACTGATATTTTGCTACAATTCAGTTGTAGTTTAGCTAGGAACTGTAAAATATTAGCTAGAAATTTGCTTAGAAAATTTGGACTAGATAATTAGCCACCCAATCCATGCTACGACCTACATAGTAGTTAATCCCAAACTAATCTCAAGCTAACACTATTTGATAGAGATTAACTTCAAATTAACTACGGATTTTGTCATAGCTAATATCTATTTTTCTTGTAGTGACTCAGAGCAATGTTTGTTGAATTACAACTCTAACAAAACAAACAACCTTTATACATTTGATATGAAATTAAGCGCTATAGAGGTGCTCAAATAGAAACAAATAGAAAGACTCAAAGAACAAAATTTAACACTCAAAATATTCAACTCTAGCTCTTCTCTCTTCAAAGGTAGGAGTAGGCCTCTTAAAATAGCAAACCATCTTCTGAGATTTTTTCCATTGGGCATTAGATTTGAGAACGACCAGATTTGATTTAGATGCAAATTTGATTTTCTTTTCAAAAACACAAAAATTTGATTTGATTTGCTCTTCATTCATATTAAATCTTCATTTAATTTGATTTGGATTTGGACAATCTTTTATCAAATCTTTATTTAAAATATCTTTGCTAAAAGATACAATTCCAAAACAACAAATCTATTTGGAAACAATCAGATTCACGCTCCGAATAACTCACAAACTTTAGCTTGCAGACTGAGGCCAGATGTTGCACACATGCCAGAATATCGTATCCCAAATGTTGCATCTTCACCAAAAATACATCTTGTATTACATATATTGTTTTACCTAATGCAGTCAATCAAAAGGAACAACAAACTACTAGAAATTAATGATAAAATATATGTGAAAAGTAATAAAAATACAATTGATCAATTCCTCCATATTCTTGAATTGTTGCTTGTTCTCGAACAATTAAGAATAAAATGCACGCAAACAGAAAACAAAAATCACTTATCTATATAGTAGAATATTAATGAAAGATTGTCTGTAAATCCTACCTTAACTAGAAAAGTCGATAATACTAGGTTGGTCGTCATCACTAGACATATAACCCTAGCATTCATAGTTGTGTGTGTATGTTTCTAGTAGTTATTACCACTTAGAATAGAAAAAAAACAATATTAATAAAACACTTATACTTCAACCTAAGTTAAAAGTTCTTGTGCATTCGATCAACTAGTCATAATTTAAAAAAAAAAAAAATGGGCATTCGATCAACTTATCACTTTTTTTTATTAAATGCAAAATAATTTATTATAAGAATTTATACTAAGCATAATATGTGCAAAGGATTAAAAAAAATATATTACAATTGTAAATCAAGCTGCTAAAACAAATAGCAGAATAAAATCCACCCAATTGAAACTAAAGCAACACCAATGCAAACATTAAAAATGCAATAAACTCCAATTGTTCACAACTAAACCAATAAAATTTTACTAAAACTAAAGCATTGCCAATCCTAATCAATTCTCCGAAGCTGTACCACAATTGTGTATGACCTAGTTAATGCATTTAAGATGTCATTGGATGCATTTAGTTAGGTTGTTACAATTGTGTCAAATAAAATTTTTGAGATTGAATTCAGCTCTAAAAGTTACTCCCTCCATTCCTTTACAAGTGTCACTTTTGAAATAATTTTTTGTTCCATTTTAATTGTCACTTGCAAAGTTCAAGGTAGTCTTAAATGCATTTTTGTCAAAATTACCCATAGGTAATTATTAGAGAGAGAGAATTAAGGGTATTATAGATAAAAAAATAATTATTATATGAAAAGTAAAAATATTAATTAGTTTTTTTGATATGCGTAAAAAATAAAAATGTAACACTTAAAAAAGAACGGAGGTTAGTAGTTGATAACAAGCTTGAATATAAACACTTTGTTTGACCGTAATATTCATTATGAATGGTTGAAATACATAATCAATCTTCAATGTTGAAGTACCTCTCAAATTACTTTCAATTCATTACTCTTTCACATTCAGATTCATTCTAAGAATCTAGTTTTTGGTCAAGCTTGTAGTTGTTTGTAAGAAAGAGATGACATGGTTTCGCGATGACAAGGGAGGATTTATCAGAGCTTCCTTTCACGGTTAAAACTCTAAAGGTGGAAGAGGATCGACGAGTTGTTACCGTCGTATGGTGGGTAGCAATTTGGATTATTTGGACGATGTGTAATGGTGTCTTATTCAAAGGGAGAATTTCAAATTAGTGGAAGAGGATCGGAGAGTTGTTACCATCAGATGGTTGGTAGCAATTTGGATTATTTGGACGATGCGTAATGGTGTCTTATTCAAAGGGAGAATTCCAAATTTTAAGGAGTGTTGGATGAAAATTAAGGTCATATTGTAATTTTAAGGAGTGTTCAAAAGACCTAATTGAAGCCAGGTTTCTTTTGAAAGCATACTACAGCAAGGTTGCGTAAACTGACTCCTATGTTTGTTGCCAATCATTTGCTTTGATGTCTTACCTTTGCTTTATCTTTCATCTTTGCATGTCTTAACCGCCGTGTTTTGACAAGTGTTTCATTTTGCTTTACATCAATAACATCATTCCAAAAATGATTTTTGATTTCAAAATTGCATGAGCTTTGCATTAGAATTACCATGCTTGTTTGAATAATCTTATTTGCAAACAAACTTTCCTCATCAAGAATTTTCAAACAGTTGAGAAACTTGGCCAGTGATCTTATCAGGGGCACATTACATCCAGATCCTGTTGTGAATCAGATTTGTTGCTCAGTGCAAGTTAATCTCAGATTTGGTCAACCAGAAGATCTCTTTCAAGATTCATACCGAGTTTGGCCTTCTCAACAATCATCTCAAGAACTGAAGCCATGATCAGTTCATTCATCCCCAATAACTGAAGCTATGATCAGTTTATCCTCAGCAATCATCTCAAGAATTGAAGCCATGATCAGTTCATCCCCTGCAGCAGTCAAACTGAAGTTATGATCAGTCTACATTCATCAGTCAATCAGTCTGGGGCAATCTTCTTCAAGAATCCTCAAAAGACCATCAGCTCGATACAATTCATAAGTGTGACAGAGATGTGTTCAACATCTTCTATCCCCAGCAGAGTCACCAGAAGTTTCAACAATCACAGTCCTCTGAGGTGGTTCACCTCTAGCAATCAGAACTTGCAACATTTCTGTGAGCTTGGTCATGCCGGCCTTCAACTCATCAATTTCCATTCTGACTTCGGCGTTATGTTGTTCTTGGTTTTCCATTCTCAATCTGACTGCAGCTCTAGTTCCGTAGTTGTGTTGAGGAAACAGCTTGACGGTGAACAGATAACTGGAGAAGAAAACAGTTGAAGTGAGTTTCTGAGACAACCGGGAAGAAATGCATATGTATGCTCATGGATGCAAGAGTGCATGGATGCAATAACCACAAACAAGACCACTCAAAGCACACGGGTTCAAAGGTTCGCTCTGAAGAGAACACCGGAATACCAGGTTGATAAGTTCACACTGATAAGAAATCCAAAGTACCCGGGCATGTTGGAAGTCAGGGTTTCCTGCAAACCTGTAAACACCCGTCCATTCTCACATGTGGGTACTAAAAAACCGGGATCCTCAATTTCAGATTCTCGATTTGAGAAGCAATAATACATTCATCCCTCGGGGTACAATACTATCGCCAAATAAAGAGGTCGTCCACTGATTCCCCCAAGAAAAAGGAGGGGTCATCCTAACAGGTCATCCAGACTTAGCAGCTCTTCCAGATAGCTCTACCATCGTGGGAAATCCACAACGCATAATTCTCTAGAGAGAACCACATCCAGATTGTGTTTCATATTCCCTCCTCGGACCGAGATGGAACGCGAGAGGATATGAAACACGCTAATCATAAGTGCACTCAGGCCTGGGTATTGGGCCTATCTCTCAGAATATCCCAACCAGAACAGACAGATAACAAGCAAGTCAGACAAAAAGCAGTAAATAAATCAAAGTAGGCTAAACCCCTTAAAGGATGGACCAGCAAAGGGTCAATCTTTCCCGAGCAGAGTCGCCACTTTTCTGTAGCGGCAAAATTGTGAGTATAAGCTATTGATTAACTTAACTCGAAAAGCAAGAGTCGCCACCACACTTTTATTTTATCCAAAAAGGAAAGGTAAAAGAGCGAACAAAACCTACACAAGCTCTACAACGAGAACAAGTGAAGAGAGTCCGGGTTCGGGGGTTGGTTACGCAATGGGAAGGTGTTAGCACCCAAAACGTCTATAATACTCTATAGGAGCCCTTTGAAATATCTATCGCTTTTGGTCTGAAAAATTTTGCTTGAAAAAGTGATTGAGGAGATGAGAGGAGAATTATTTTTTAATATTTTTGTGTTTGGAGAGACTTGTCGTCTCATGCCTACGTACCCACGATGTGCAATGTAGGATCAAAACCCCGTAGTTCGTGGTACAAAGAATGAAATTTGTTTGTTTTGGTTAATTTTAAATGTAAAGACAAGTCGTCATTTCCAAGCGAATAATTCCGCTTAAAGAAATGAATCATGTCTAAACTTATGAAAAAAGTTAAAGGAAAGAGTGCACGAGGACACAAAAGAGAGTGATTAGTTTGATGTTTTTTAAGTCTTTTGAAAAAGGTGTCAATATGCTTATGTAGTTTAGCATTTGATTAATAAATGAAAGGAAAAGAGTAAAATCACTTGACAAAGTCAAGGTTTGTTTATGAAAGAGGTGATAGTTTGAAATCAAGAAATTTTGAAAAAACAGAGAGAGTTTTGAAAATTGAAGAATGGGGTAGAGAAGAAGAGACTATCCTAAAGCATAAAGTAAAAGCTAAGGAAGAGAATAGCCTAACCACACAAGTAAGCTCCAAATCTTTGAACCATAATTCCGAAGCAAAGGGAGAAAGGTCCTAGGTCTAAGTCCAAGGTCTAGATGCAAAACTCCATGTCCATTGCAAAGGATAGTAACCATAGTCCAAGATTAGAAGCACAAGTTTTTTAGAGGTTTTAGCCTTTATTAATGTTTTTGGTCCAAGTGGACAAAGAGAAAAAGGCATAAGCATAAACATGTGTCCAACGGACAAAGGGAAAATTGCGGAAGCATAAACATGATATGAAATGATAAAATGAGGCATAAAAGTAAAAGAGATAGGGTGCGAGAAGTAATTGTAAAGAAGTTAGTACAATAGTAAATGTTAGTAAGTTAGTAATTAGTAGTTAAAGTTAGTGATCAATTATAATTGAATATTTGCACTTAGGTCAAGATTAATGAGAACTCATTAGAGGATTGATAAGACCAAAGCCTCCTAACAACAAGTTCCATAAGTTTTGAACCAAAAGACAAATAATCAACTATTTTTTATATTTATTCTGAGGCGGGACAAATTTTGGTCTATGTTAAGCGCACGCCGAGTAATTTGTTCGAGCAATTACCCTACGAATGAGGCCGGCCATGAGATATATGTGTTAATGCACGCGAGATAAACGATATAGGGATCGTTATCCTAAAGCGGTGCCACACGAAAAGAAAAGGTGGAAATGATCTTGTCTCGATCGAAATTTCACGATCACTTCGACTTTCATCGATCAAATAAAAAAAGATGAAGAAAAGTGGATCTAAAAAAATTATGATCCACACACAATCAATTAAAAAAAGAAAAATGCAAGAAAATTAAAAAAGAACAAAAAAACAAAATGAGATGGAGGTGAGATTGGAATAGTGGTGGTGGCAGTAGCGCACGGGCCAGGCCCAAATACTACATAGTTTTTTTTTGTTTCTAAAATAAAAAGAAGTTGAAAACAAATGTGACAAAAAATCAGTAAAAGAAAAAAAGAAAAAAAAGCAAGTGGTATCTTCTTCTTCTACATTTCAACGAACACTATTCACCACCACCATGCCAACACCTCAAAACTCCACCAAATCGGAAGCGGCGGGACACGAAATTAGCACGGTTTCGATCAGAAATGAAAGCTCTACACAATGGTATAATCGGTTTCAAGAATCGTTACCGACGGATACGACTCAAAATTACCGAAAAAAAGCTTCAATCTACCTTCAAAGCGGTGAGTAAGTAGCAAATGATCTTCCTCCTTATTCTTCCTTTGATTCTAGCTTGAATTTGTTGAAATGTGAAATGGAATTGTTGCGGATTTGTTGATATTGATGGTGTATGTGCGCTGCGGTTGTTGATGTTTGTGTTGAAATGTGGTTGTTGAATGAATTGGTTTATTGAATGAAATTGGTGAAGGAAAATTGAAGAAGTGATAGATTGGAATTGAAGAAAACTAATTGAAGCTTGGTTTATTGGAGATTATGAAAAATTGTTGAAGGAAGGTTGATGAATTTGGAAGGTGAAGGTTGAGTATGGATTTTGGCAGAATTTTTAGGGCTGTCCAAGCTTGAATTATTGAGTGAATGAAGGTGGTATTTATAGAATGAATAGGTGAATTGTTGCTGCCATTTTGTGTTAATTATTTCCGCGTTTTGGTGATGTGCAGTACGTGACGTTTTTGCGTGGGTTTTGATGTGAACGGCTTGGTTCGTGTGATGATGGCTTGGTTCGTGTGAAGAATGGCGTGTGAAGCTGCTGAATGGTTGGCTTGGCGTTGGCGGAAGTACACGGCTTGTAGTTGTGAAGTTTGGAGCTGGGAATTGTTTGGATCCATTTGGCTTACGTGAGGATGGTGTGGCTGATGAAAAAGAAAGAAAAATAGCAGCAAGTTGGTCATTGACTCCAAGGCCCCTTTTTTTCGTACAGAAAGAAACTCCAACTTCTAGGCTCAAAGGGGTTGACAAGGGATTAACTTCCTTATTTCTCCAGTGTTTGGAAGTTTCAACAATCACAGTCCTCTGAGGTGGTTCACCTCTAGCAATCAGAACTTGCAGCATTTCTGTGAGCTTGGTCATGCCGGCCTTCAACTCATCAATTTCCATTCTGACTTCGGCGTTATGTTGTTCTTGGTTTTCCATTCTCAATCTGACTGCAGCTCTAGTTCCGTAGCTGTGTTGAGGAAACAACTTGACGATGAACAAATAGCTGGAGAAGAAGACAGTTGAAGTGAGTTTCTGAGACAACCGGGAAGAAATGCATATGTATGCTCATGGATGCAAGAGTGCATGGATGCAACAACCACAAACAAGACCACTCAAAGCACACGGGTTCAAAGGTTTGCTCTGAAGAGAACACCGGAATACCAGGTTGATAAGTTCACACTGATAAGAAATCCAAAGTACCGGGCATGTTGGAAGTCAGGGTTTCCTGCAAACCTGTAAACACCCGCCCATTCTCACATGTGGGTACTAAAAAACCGGGATCCTCAATTTCATATTCTCGATTTGAGAAGCAATAGTACATTCATCCCTCGGGGTACAATACTATCGCCAAACAAAGAGGTCGTCCACTGATTCCCCCAAAAAAAAGGAGGGGTCATCCTAACAGGTCATCCAGACTTAGCAGCTCTTCCAGATAGCTCTACCATCGTGGGAAATCCATAACGCAGAATTCTCTAGAGAGAACCACATCCAGAATGTGTTTTATATTCCCTCCTCGGACCGAGATGGAACGCGAGAGGATATGAAACACGCTAATCATAAGTGCACTCAGGCCTGGGTATTGGGCCTATCTCTCAGAATATCCCAACCAGAACAGACAGATAACAAGCAAGTCAGACAAAAAGCAGTAAATAAATCAAAGTAGGCTAAACCCCTTAAAGGATGGACCAGCAAGAGGTCAATCTTTCCCCAGCAGAGTCGCCACTTTTCTGTAGCGGCAAAATCGTGAGTATAAGCTATTGATTAACTTAACTCGAAAAGCAAGAGTCGCCACCGCACTTTTATTTTATCCAAAAAGGAAAGGAAAAAGAGCGAACAAAACCTACACAAGCTCTACAACGAGAACAAGTGAAGGGAGTCCGGGTTCGGGGGTTGGTTACGCAATGGGAAGGTGTTAGCACCCAAAACGTCTATAGTACTCTATAGGAGCCCTTTGAAATATCTATCGCTTTTGGTCTGAAAAATTTTGCTTGAAAAAGTGATTGAGGAGATGAGAGGAGAATTATTTTTTAATATTTTTGTGTTTGGAGAGACTTGTCGTCTCATGCCTACGTACCCACGATGTGCAATGTAGGATCAAAACCCCGTAGTTCGTGGTACAAAGAATAAAATTTGTTTGTTTTGGTTGTTTTTAAATGTAAAGACAAGTCGTCATTTCCAAGCGAATAATTTCGCTTAAAGAAATGAATCATGTCTAAACTTATGAAAAAAGTTAAAGGAAAGAGTGCACGAGGGCACAAAAGAGAGTGATGAGTTTGATGTTTTTTAAGTCTTTTGAAAAAGGTGTCAATATGCTTATGTAGTTTAGCATTTGATTAATAAATGAAAGGAAAAGAGTAAAATCACTTGACAAAGTCAAGGTTTATTTATGAAAGAGGTGATAGTTTGAAATCAAGAAGTTTTGAAAAAAGAGAGAGAGTTTTGAAAATTGAAGAATGGGGTAGAGAAGAAGAGACTATCCTAAAGCATAAAGTAAAATCTAAGGAAGAGAATAGCCTAACCACACAAGTAAGCTCCAAATCTTTGAACCATAATTCCGAAGCAAAGGGAGAAAGGTCCTAGGTCTAAGACCAAGGTCTAGATGCAAAACTCCATGTCCATTGCAAAGGATAATAACCATAGTCCAAGATTAGAAGCACAAGTTTTTTAGAGGTTTTAGCCTTTATTAATGTTTTTGGTCCAAGTGGACAAAGAGAAAAAGGCATAAGCATAAACATGTGTCCAACGGACAAAGGGAAAATTGCGGAAGCATAAACATGATATGAAATGATAAAATGAGGCATAAAAGTAAAAGTGATAGGGTGCGAGAAGTAATTGTAAAGAAGAACCTTTTATCCAATGCCATTCTTGGATAATTCTGATATATTTTCCAGAACTTTTCTCACTACATTCAATGCCATTCTTAGATGTTGTGATTTCTTCTGTCCAATGCCATTCTTGGATATGATTTCCTCAACAGAGTCCAATGCCACTCTTGGACACCTTTTCCCCAGCTAAGTCCAATGCCATTCTTGGATATCTTTTCCTCAGCTGAGTCCAATGCTATTCTTGGATGTCTCTGATGCTTGTCGTTGCCTCATTCAATGCCATTCTTGAATGTTGCAGTGCCTTTATCCAATGCCATTCTTGGATATCTTACCCAACAGAGTGTTTTTCACCTCCATCCAATGCTATTCTTGGATGACGCTGCTGTTTTTACCAGAAACTTTCTTGTTGTTGTCCAATGCCATTCTTGGACGTCTTTTGGCATACCTTTTGTCTCGTTCGTAGTTTCTATCCAATGCTATTCTTGGATGTTACTACTTGTCTTCCCAGAGTCTTGTCCCTCTCTTTCCAACTATTGATGGATGCTTCTCGTCACCTTGACAGATCTCCAGAAATAGCTTGTGTTCCCTGGCGTGTCTTTTCACGTTTTTTCTCTCAATTTACCTTATACCCTTTGTTTCAAGCTTCCCCACAGTCTGTTTCATTCTTTGCATTCATATCATCTTGTGACATCTTACGGCTAAAAATTCGGTTTTCTGTATTTAAGTATCTTCAATCTTGTCGAGACGAAGTTTTCAACCTTCATATCTCCTGATTGAAGAAACTTAAATAGGGGCAGCTGTAAGACCCTAATTTTTACCCCTAAGATTTCACATTTCATTTGCATATCATACCACAAACAAGATCACAATCTTTGTTTCCCCTGAGCATCTGTATATTATTCTTACTTGCTTCTGTTTATCTAACCTCTAACAAAAATACCAAAAATATGTTGCCGTTTGCTTGTTTCTCTCTGTGTGTGTTGTGCAGGTTTGTCAAAGACAAGGGCCTAATTTCAAGTCACATGTGGTTGTTCAAAAGCAAGATGTCTTGTGATTGAGATTCTTCAGTTTATCAAGCAGTGGCTCGTACGAGTTTTGGGTTCAGAAAGTCAGATTCAAATGGCTATTGTTCAGTGGTGGCTGTGTGCACTTTATCAGAGGCTTGTGAAAAAAAAAGTCAAGTTTGGTTTTGGTCTAAAAAAAAAGAGACTTGCTATCCATTATCCACATCTTTTAACCAAATTTTCCATATTCCACTTTTTGCTATCTAAACCATTTTTTTTCCCTAATCCATTTCCTAAACCAAATATCCACATTTATCATTTCACATTTCAAATATCCAAATTCAACTATCCATTCCTTAAACCATTTCTTTTAACCATTTTGTTTCTAAACCATTTTTATCCTTTCAAAAACCAAAATCCATCAAGAATTCATTACAAAAAATACCTAAGGCCCATTTTCCATTTTTCTATTCACACCTCCTATACCAATCAAAGGCCCATTTACACTAAAAAAAATTACAAAAGAATTGCCACAAAAAAAAGGGCCTTGGAGTCAATGACCAACTTGCTGCTATTTTTATTTCTTTTTCATCAGCCACACCATCCTCACGTAAGCCAAACGGATCCAAACAATTCCCAGCTCCAAACTTCACAACTACAAGCCGTGTACTTCCGCCAACGCCAAGCCAACCATTCAGCAGCTTCACACGCCATTCTTCACAGGAACCAAGCCATCATCACACGAACCAAGCCGTTCACATCAACACCCATGCAAAAATGTCACGTACTGCACATCACCAAAACGCGGAAATAATTAACACAAAACGGCAGCAACAATTCACCTCTTCATTCTATAAATACCACCTTCATTCACTCAATAATTCAAGCTTGGACAGCCCCAAAAATTCTGCCAAAATCCATACTCAACCTTCACCTTCCAAATTCATCACCCTTCCTTCAACAATTTTTCATAATCTCCAATAAACCAAGCTTCAATTAGTTTTCTGCAATTCCAATCTATCACTTCTTCAATTTTCCTTCACCAATTTCATTCAATAAACCAATTCATTCAACAACCACATTTCAACACAAACATCAACAACCGCAGCGCACATACACCATCAATATCAACAAATCCGCAACAATTCCATTTCACATTTCAACAAACTCAAGCTAGAATCAAAGGAAGAATAAGGAGGAAGATCATTTGCTACTTACTCACCGCTTTGAAGGTAGATTGAAGCTTTTTTCGGTAATTTCGAGTCGTATCCGTCGGTAACGATTCTTGAAACCGATTATACCATTGTGTAGAGCTTTCATTTCCGATCGAAACCGTGCTAATTTCGTGTCCCGCCTCTTCCGATTTGGTGGAGTTTTGAGGTGTTGGCATGGTGGTGGTGAATAGTGTTCGTTGAAATGTAGAAGAAGAAGATACCACTTGCTTTTTTTTCTTTTACTGATTTTTTGTCACATTTGTTTTCAACTTCTTTTTATTTTAGAAAAAAAAAACTATGTAGTATTTGGGCCTAGCCCGTGCGCTACTGCCACCACCACTATTCCAATCTCACCTCCATCTCATTTTGTTTTTTTGTTCTTTTTTAATTTTCTTGCATTTTTGTTTTTTTAATTAATTGTGTGTGGATCATAATTTTTATAGATCCACTTTTCTTCATCTTTTTTTATTTGATCGATGAAAGTCGAAGTGATCGTGAAATTTCTTTGTTGAATTTCGATCGAGACGAGATCATTTCCACCTTTTCTTTTCGTGTGGCACCGCTTTAGGATAACGATCCCTATATCGTTTATCTCGCGTGCATTAACACATATATCTCATGGTCGGCCTCATTCGTAGGGTAATTGCTCGAACAAATTACTCGGCGTGCGCTTAACATAGACCAAAATTTGTCCCGCCTCGGAATAAATATCAAAAATAGTTGATTATTTGTCTTTTGGTTCAAAACTTATGGAACTTGTTGTTAGGAGGCTTTGGTCTTATCAATCCTCTAATGAGTTCTCACTACAACAGATAAGACCTTAGACAGCGCTTTTTTTGCCCTTAGACAGCGCTTTGGGTAATACCAAAAGCGCTGTCTAAAGGGGGTATATTTAATGAAAAGCGCTGTCTATGGTACCTTTAGACAGCGCTTTTTGACATTATAAGGTATACCTTAGACAGCGCTTTTGTCAAAAGCGCTTTCTAATCCCCACCTTAGACAACGCTTTCACCAAAAGCGCTGTCTAAGGTATACGAAAAATTTTATATAAATTTTTTTAAACCACAATTTTTACCAGGTTTTTTCAACCAGAATTTGACCTGTTTTTCAACCAGCAATTTTTTTTAGAAAAATACCACAATTTGGAGATTCAAATCAATCCAATTTATCCTATTTAAATGTACCAATTTACACCAAAATTATAGATCCAAAACAATTGGCAATTCAAACCAATATATATATTTAAAATTACAAACCAAAATTATATATACACCTATTTATAATTACAAATCATTACATTTTTTCTACAAATGCACATATTACTTATACTAGTACTTTTGCATCCAACCAAAGCATTGCTTCAAATCTACATTATAGGTCCTGAAAACACAAAGATTGTAATTCAATTAAAAGAATACATAAACAAAGTTACACATATTTAAATTCTCATCAATTAAAGTAAGAGTACAATATTATACCTTGTAAAATTCCGAGCTCCATAATGTATTGACACCAATCCTCTTTAATTTCATCCAATTGAGAAATTGAGTAATGAGCACACTTGCATTCTTCAAAGTACTACATAATAATATAACATAGTTTGATTTAGTTTTAACTATTTCATTAGACATGAGAGATATGTGTTAATACATAAATAAACAAACAAATAAATATACACATGCATATTTAGAACAATCTCACTTATGTGTCAATACACTTCTTCAAACCTCCCCTAAAATTACACGGAAACATATGTTTTAAAGAAAAATTAATAATTAATAATAATAATAATAATAATACTAATAATTATAATTATAACTTTAAAACAAAATAAAATAACAATAGTACAATTATTAAATTTGTAGCAGTATCCTGCACCAAAAATAGTTAAGTGTTAATGATGTAAAACCAGTATGTTGTAAAACCAGTATGATATAAAGCTGGAGATTAAAGGCTGTAGATTAAAGTCAGGATGTAAAACTAGAAAATTATAGTTCCAAACAAACATCAAATAACAAACAAACCTTAATATTTATACTATTCTCAATTCTTTCTATACAAACTATACAAACCTGTTATACCTTAGAAATGAGAAACTAATAATTTGCAGTGCAAGCCATCACTATAATTTTAAAATGTAACTAATAACTTTGGTAATGTTTCCTTTCATAAAGAAAAGATCTTGTGATGCGTTTAGTTTTCACAGTAGCAACATTTCTCAGCATATTAATATGCTCAATAACAAAAACCAGTGGGGATAAAACCAAATTGCAACCATAAACGAACATGAAAAATTTGATAGTAAAACAACATAATCAGATCGAAAATAGCATTTAGTCGAAGCAACATACACACCATAAGATTCTAACAGCACACACAATATTCACAGACACATAATCAGTGTGCGAAAATTAACAAAATAGAAGAACTCAAAGCGCGATACAATTTTATAATCGTTACCAATTTGCCGAATTAGAGACACAATTCAAAAATTCAGCAGCAGCCTACCGTTACTATGTTCGTCGAACCAGCATGCTTCGTAGTGTTCCAAATGCGCACAAAATCACACTTAAACCTGCACAGATAATGGACAGCACCGACACAGCATAGGGAAAATAAGTTTTGCGAGTTTGAAACTGACAAAACAAAGTATAACAACCTTATTTGTATCATATTTGCACTTTCTCTGATGTGTTTCTGATTTCTTTTAATTCTTGTTCCTACAACATCAACTGTAAATAGTGTTGAAAGCAAAATGTTTGAAATGCAAACACTTTAGTAATGCTTTTCAAATAACATAATCAATGTATTTGAGTGATGCAAATTCGAGAACATGAGTGATGCAAATTCAAATAACACACGCTCAGTTAGAAGCATGTTTTGCAAGGTATGATGCCATCCATTACCTGCTACTGGACTTGAGGCATGATTCATCACATCTCTATTTGAAACAACCTCTTCTGAAAATGTGGATCCAGAGTTATTGTTGTCCACAAGAAGGAAGTGCAGGGCTTGTAGCAGTATCCTGCACCAAAGATAGTTAAGTGTTAATGATGTAAAATCAGTATGTTGTAAAACCAGTATGATATAAAGCTGGAGATTAAAGTCAGTATGTAAAACCAGAAAATTATAGTTCCAAACAAACATCAAATAACAGACAAACCTTAATATTTATACTATTCTGAATTCTTTCTATACAAACTATACAAACCTGTTATACCTTAGAAATGAGAAACTAATAATTTGCAATGCAAGCCATCACTATAATTTAAAAATGTAACTAATAACTTTGGTAATGTTTCCTTTCATAAAGAAAAGACCTTGTGATGCGTTTTGTTTTCACAGTAGCAACATTTCTCAGCATATTAATATGCTCAATAACAAAAACCAGTGGGGATAAAACCAAATTGCAACCATAAACGAACATGAAAAATTTGATAGTAAAACAACATAATCAGATCGAAAATAGCATTTAGTCGAAGCAACATACACACCACAAGATTTTAACAGCACACACAATATTCATAGACGCATAATCAGTGTGCGAAAATTAACAAAATAGAAGAACTCAAAACAAAATACAATTTTATAATCGTTGCCAATTTGCCGAATTAGAGACACAATTCAACAATTCAGCAGCAGCCTACCGTTATTATGTTCGTCGAACCGGTATGCTTCGTAGTGTTCCAAATGCGCACAAAATCACACTTAAACCTGCACAGATAATGGACAACACCCACACAGCATAGGGAAAATAAATTTTGCAAGTTTGAAACTAACAAAACAAAGTATAACATCAGTAATAACCAAGTCAAAGTTATTTTTGTTTCTCCTCAACATTGTCAGCGCATCTATTGCATTTGTAGATGTAGTAACTGGAAAAACAACCACAAAATCAAACATTTGATTCCACAAAACTAAACTCTATTAGTAACTTAAAAAAAATAAAGATCACAACTTTTTAAATTTTTTAAAAATCACAAGTTGTAAGAACATTAGAAATATTCAAAACTTAGTGCTTCAGATCCATACCTCAAGTCCCCTTTTTAACCAAGATCCACCACAGATTTACCACTGCGATATCGCAGAAAGCTGTAAAATTGACGAAAACACCGCCACCATCATCCCTCGTTCCTGCAACACCAACACTGTGAAATCAAAACAAAAGAGTATAAACCCTAAAAAAAGTTAAAAACTTAAACTATCGATAGTGGAAGACGGTTGACAGCAACATGCAACGACGACAACAACGAACGACGGCACGATGGAGGACGGTTGACGGTGAAGGTTTGAGTTCGCAAGGGTTTTGAGCTCAGTTCGCATGCAGGGGAGAAGAAAGAGCGGAAATATGAAAATGAATACTGACTATTCATATATTTTAATTTAATTAGACCTTAGACAACACTTTTCATAAAAGCGCTTTCTAAGGTGGACCTTAGACAGCGCTTTTAAAAGCACTTTCTAAGGTTGGCCTTAGACAGCGCTTTTGATTTTTTTTTTTTTTTAATTTTTAAGACCTTAGAAAGAGCTTTTAAGGAAAGCGCTGTCTAATATTTTCCTTTAATTTTTTTTTTAAATTAATAAAACTTTAGAAAGCACTTTTTACCGAAGCGCTGTCTAAGGTCTTATATTTTTTTAAAATTTATAAGACCTTAGAAAGCGCTTTTAACTAAAGCGCTGTCTAATATTTTCCATTAAATTTTTTTTAAAATTTATAAGACCTTATAAAGCGCTTTTGACCAAAGTGTTGTCTAAGGTCTTATATTTTTTTGCGCTTTTATTTTTTTAAATGAATAGTTTCCTTGTTTTTAACTTATAGCAGCGCTTTTGTATTAAAGCGCTGTCTAAGGTGCGATGTTATAACTTACTTTTGTTGTAGTGTCTCATTAATCTTGACCTAAGTGCAAATATTCAATTATAATTGATCACTAACTTTAACTACTAATTACTAACTTACTAACATTTACTATTGTACTAACTTCTTTACAATTACTTCTCGCACCTTATCTCTTTTACTTTTATGCCTCATTTTATCATTTCATATCATGTTTATGCTTCCGCAATTTTCCCTTTGTCCGTTGGACACATGTTTATGCTTATGCCTTTTTCTCTTTGTCCACTTGGACCAAAAACATTAATAAAGGCTAAAACCTCTAAAAAACTTGTGCTTCTAATCTTGGACTATGGTTACTATCCTTTGCAATGGACATGGAGTTTTGCATCTAGACCTTGGACTTAGACCTAGGACCTTTCTCCCTTTGCTTCGGAATTATGGTTCAAAGATTTGGAGCTTACTTGTGTGGTTAGGCTATTCTCTTCCTTAGCTTTTACTTTATGCTTTAGGATAGTCTCTTCTTCTCTACCCCATTCTTCAATTTTCAAAACTCTCTCTCTTTTTTCGAAACTTCTTGATTTCAAACTATCACCTCTTTCATAAACCAACCTTGACTTTGTCAAGTGATTTTACTCTTTTCCTTTCATTTATTAATCAAATGCTAAACTACATAATCATATTGACACCTTTTTCAAAAGACTTAAAAAACATCAAACTCATCACTCTCTATTGTGCCCTCGTGCACTCTTTCGTTTAACTTTTTTCATAAGTTTAGACATGATTCATTTCTTTAAGCGGAATTATTCGCTTGGAAATGACGACTTGTCTTTACATTTAAAATTAACCAAAACAAACAAATTTCATTCTTTGTACCACGAACTACGGGGTTTTGATCCTACATTGCACATCGTGGGTACGTAGGCATGAGACGACAAGTCTCTCCAAACACAAAAATATTAAAAAATAATTCTCCTCTCATCTCCTCAATCACTTTTTCAAGCAAAATTTTTCAGACCAAAAGCGATAGATATTTCAAAGGGCTCCTATAGAGTATTATAGACATTTTGGGTGCTAACACCTTCCCATTGCGTAACCAACCCCCGAACCCGGACTCTCTTCACTTGTTCTCGTTGTAGAGCTTGTGTAGGTTTTGTTCGCTCTTTTTCCTTTCCTTTTTGGATAAAATAAAAGTGCGGTGGCGACTCTTGCTTTTCGAGTTAAGTTAATCAATAACTTGACTCCAAGGCCCCTTTTTTTTGTGGCAATTCTTTTGTAATATTTTTTAGTGTAAATGGGCCTTTGATTGGAATATGAGGTGTGAATAGAAAAATGGAAAATGGGCCTTAGGTATTTTTTGTAATGAATTCTTGATGGATTTTGGTTTTTGAAAGGATAAAAATGGTTTAGAAACAAAATGGTTAATAGAAATGGTTTAAGGAATGGATAGTTGAATTTGGATATTTGAAATGTGAAATGATAAATGTGGATATTTGGTTTAGGAAATGGATTAGGGGAAAAAAATGGTTTAGATAGCAAAAAGTGGAATATGGAAAATTTGGTTAAAAGATGTGGATAATGGATAGCAAGTCTCTTTTTTTTTAGCCCAAAACCAAACTTGACTTTTTTTTTCACAAGCCTCTGATAAAGTGCACACGGGCACCACTGAACAATAGTCATTTGAATCTGACTTTCTGAACCCAAAACTCGTACGAGCCACTGCTTGATAAACTGAAGAATCTCAATCACAAGACATCTTGCTTTTGAACAACCACATGTGACTTGAAATTAGGCCCTTGTCTTTGACAAACCTGCACAACACACAGAGAGAGAAACAAGCAAACGGCAACATATTTTTAGTATTTTTGTTAGAGGTTAGATACAATTTGAACAGATTTGCTTTAGAAAAATTTGACATTTCCATCTTTTATCAAAAGAGGAAAACCAATTACACTTGAAGCATTTAATATTATCACTTCCAGCTTTGTAATTCCAATTATGGTTACAATCTGGTACTAAATTTTTTGGTTCCATTAGAGAGTAAATTTTTTCAATTTTTCCAAAAGAATATAATTATTATTATTCTCTTCTTCTAGAGGAATTTCAATTTCTTCATTTTCTATTCCTTCTAGGGAGCAAATACTCCAAATTTCAGAGTTGTCTGAAATGTCTGAGGTTATTTCTAATATATCCTCTTTAATTGTAGAAATTACGTTTGATTCTCTTGTAAACAGATTTTGTTTGTTTGGACAAACTGAGGATAAATGTCCTGGTTTGTTACAAGCAAAACAAGTAATTGTATATTTATAAGTTTTGTTAGGATTGTACTTTCTAACATGTTTTTCTTTGTTTAAATAAGGTTTTCTAGCGTTAGATTTCCTTAAATAATTTTTATTAGTGTAATTTTTCTTGAATCTAGGCTGTCTCCTCTGGGTTTTATCCTGTGGATGTTTTCCATACTGTTGAGAGGTATAAATTTGTTTACAAAAACCTACAATCTTCTGTTTTAATTCTTTTTGAATTTGGATATAAGTACATTTCTGTTTTAATTTAGAAATTATATATTGTATTCTTATACCTATATTATCAAATTCATTTTCTATTTCTAATTTTTTCCAACTTTCGTGAATTTCCTGACCTAAAGGCCCTGGTAATTTGGTAAATAGTCTTTCACCTAATTCTTGAGAAAAATAATTTCCGGATGTGCTTGCTAAAGCATAAAAATCTTGTAAGAATTCTATTACATGATTCCAATCATATAATTGAATTTGTTCTAAATCTCTCATAGCTTCAGCCTGTCTCATAGTTAGTCCTACATTGGCATCTTTGCCTGTAATAATTCTATGTATTGTATAAACAAAATAATGAATATTGTTTCCTTGGGTTACCAATTGACCTAATTTTTCTGGAAATTTCACTTTGAATGCTTCCCAAGCGGCCC
The DNA here is from genome assembly GCA_022829125.1 of Lathyrus tuberosus. NCBI lineage: Eukaryota > Viridiplantae > Streptophyta > Magnoliopsida > Fabales > Fabaceae > Lathyrus > Lathyrus tuberosus. Next base: position 16,407,026 of record JALAZF010000075.1, read on the forward strand.
TAGCTATGTCTCCTAAATAGTTTTCGACAATTTTAATCATTTCTTCTCCAGAGGTAATATTGTCGTGTCTACTTTCATAGTCTCTAATTACCAGGGAAGTCCATTGTTCAATGTAATTATCCAAGAGTTGTGGATGTATATTAGTTGTAATACCCATATATAAAATCCATACATCAAAGCATAAATCATATATATGAATCCAAGTATTTGGTATTGAAATACAATAAGTTCCTAGATAACACATTATACACATAAATGCCTCTAATACACAACACCTAAGTCTAAGGCATTACATATACAAGATGTTCCAAAATGATAAAATCTAAGAACTAGATCATCATAACGATCTCAAAATAACAAAATATAGCGGAAGCTAGCCATCATCATGCAAGGAAAGATCAAACGACCTTGTCCTTACCCTTCTCTGAACCTGAAGCACCTGAAATATCAACAACGTGGGGTGAGATACATCAAATCTCAGTGGGTTCCTACCTTATAGATTCTCTCGGATTAAAAGGGGTTCTAATAATCCTAGCTCAAGTCCAGGGAAGGGAAAAGGACCTTGAGTTCACAATTTCATTCTTGCCCTATATGGAAACATACTCACGAGTTCTCTAACTCTCGCATCAACAATGGGTATCTCCCACGAAGGCATCCTTCCCCGGCCAACCCTACAAGAGGATTCGACACGAGTCACAGATCCTTAAATTCGTAGACAACCATTCTTGGCCAACCCTTCCAAAGAGTTTTCGACACGAGTCTTGGATGCTAAGGTAAATAACTTTCCCCGGCCATCCACAAAGGGCTCTTCAACACGGGTCACGGTTATCTACACATAGTACTTTTCCCGGCCAGCCCGCACCAGGGGACCTTCAACACGGGTCAATAATACCATCATCTAAGCAACTTCCCCGGTCATCCATCATAAGAGGATGAAAACGCGGGTCACAGTTACTTAGGTAACAATTTCTCAACGAAATCCTACATGTTCCATACTAGGGTCTTACACTCATCTAGACCATTACTCGGCAAGGATGTACATCTACATCGAATGCACGAGCATCGCCATCTAGATTATTTATCCATCCTAGCCGCAACTAGAATCATAAACCTCGTAGCCATTTCTATACTTAAGGTTGATGTTTTCCTCACTCTCTCTATTCCATTTTCATTTTACATGCATTTTCAATCACAAACAGGTTAACAACCATGGATTAGGCAAAACATACCTTATTAGTGAAATAGAATAGCATACCATAATTTAAACATAAATATATCACTTTTGAACTTTCCCGATTATTTAATCGGTCGGTAAAATCAACATGTTTTACTTCCATTGCGTAGAATATTTCCTCGGCTTTACATCGATATAAAGAACAACCGAAACCGATAAACGAAACTAAAGTTATGAATTTTTCCGTAAAAAGTATAATTTTTCAACTCCCAGGTCGCGCTCAGCGCGCCCTGGTCCGCGCTCAGCGCGCAACTCCCTGCCACGAGAGGTTCCCAGAATTAAACACCGCGCTCAGCGGGCACCTGCGCGCTCTGCAGACTCAGAAAAATACCTGCTATAACAGTTCAAAACCAGCCCCTCTACACCATCAATACCAATTCCAACAACCCATTAGAGGCATAATCAACATGTTTCCAACATAGTTCCATCATCAAACTTCACAATCAAGTTTTGAACAAAATCATAAATTCTACATAAACCTAGAATTTCTCATCAAACCAAAATCAACCAAAACATCAAAACAAGCATCAAAACATGTTTATATGATCATACCAATCATTGATTTCGATTTCTAACAAATTCTAACCGTTGTAACATCGATTTCTAAGATTTCGACCTAAAACTCATAATATCAAACTCAAGAAAAAAAATGGTTTCTAGCTAAACCCACCTTGCAAAGATGATGAAAATGATGAAGATGAGATGATTGAATGAAGTTTGGAGCAATGGATGATGATTCTCTTGGATTTTCTTCACAAAACCTTCTTTCTCTTCTTTTCTCCTTTCTCTCTATTTCCTCTTCCTTTCTTTCTTCTTCTTTTCCTTCTTTTTTCTTTCTCTCACTTCTTACTAACTTCTTCTTTTTATATGCTTGGAAAGTGGAAGGAAAATAATAAGAAATAAACTTAGTATTAGAAATAATACTACTAAATGTCCAAAAAGTCTCTTAATTCCAATTAAATAAAATACGGGGTATTACATCCTCCCCCCCTTAAATAGAAATTCGCCCTCGAATTTAAAGATTATCTGAGCAGATGAGGGTAAGCATCTCGCATTTCCGATTCAAGTTCCCAAGTTGCATCACCCGGATGCGTTACAGCCCACTGCACCTTAACGAGAGAAATGTCCTTATTCCTTAATACCTTCGTTTCTCTCCCCACAATGCGGCTCGGGTGAGGTTCAAACGTCAAATTTGCTTCTATTTCAATAGTATCCGGTAAAATCGGCTGAAGAGGGTCTGGAACAAATCTCCGAAGCTGAGATACATGGAAAACATCATGCATTTCCGACAGAGGAGGCGGTAAGGCCAACCTGTAAGCTACTTCCCCAATCCTTTCTAAGATCTGATACGGTCCCACGTATCTCGGGCTCAACTTGCGTGACTTAAACGGTCCTTTCAATCTTAATCTAGGAGTAACCTTCAAAAGCACATGGTCACCTTCTTCAAATTCTAAAGGTCTTCTTCGATTGTCCGCATAACTCTTTTGACGATCTTGTGCTTGCTTAATTTTCTCGCGGATCATTCGAATCTTTTCCGTAGTCTCTTGGATGATTTCGGGTCCTAAGATTCGATCTTCCCCAACTTCCGCCCAACACAAAGGTGTTCTACACTTTCGCCCATATAATGCTTCATACGGGGCCATACCGATGCTAGCATGATAACTATTATTATAAGAAAACTCAATCAATGGTAGAAGTTCTTTCCAATTCCCTTTACTTTCTAACACACAAGCTCTCAACATATCCTCCATTGTTTGTATCGTTCTCTCAGTCTGACCATCCGTCTGTGGATGATTAGACGTGCTCAAACGCAACTCCGTCCCCATGGCTTGTTGAAAAACCTTCCAAAATCTTGAAGTAAACTTCGGATCTCTATCCGATGCAATATTAGAAGGAATACCGTGTAATCTTACAATCTCCGCAATAAACAACCTCGCAAGATGACTTGCCTTGAAAGTAGTCTTCACGGCCAATAAATGCGCAGATTTTGTTAGTCGATCTACAATCACCCAGATGGAATCATAACCACCTTGCGTACGGGGCAACCCTACTGCAAAGTCCATAGAAATGCTATCACATTTCCAAACTGGAATTTCTAAAGGTTGCAACATACCACCAGGTCTTTGGTGTTCAATCTTAACCTGTTGGCACACTGCACATTCTGACACATACATCGCAACATCCTTTTTCATTCCGGCCCACAATAGTCCTTCTTTAAATCCTGATACATCTTCGAAGAACCAGGATGTATCGTAAAAGTACCTTTATGAGCTTCATCCAAAATCTTTCTTCTTAACATTGCATCATTCGGAACACAAATTCTTTGGTCGAACATAATAATTCCATCGGTAGCCTGAATAAAACCCGGTAGAAGTAACACTTCTTGCAACTTCTCATCTGCCATTTGACCTTGGTGAATCTCAACTCTCAGAGTAGAATTGACATTCAAATTTCCCATAATCACACCATCTTGGGTCCATACAAACTGAAGATTAAGATCTCTAAAATTTTCCAACAATACATATTCCAAAATCATCAATCTCGCGCCATGAACTAATTTCCGACTTAACGCATCTGCTACCTTATTCGTTTTTCCTGGATGATACTTCAATTCTAAATCATAATCTTTTAAGTACTCCATCCATCTTCGTTGTCGCATATTCAACTCCTTTTGGTCAAATAAATACCTCAAACTCTTATGGTCACTAAACATTTCAAAACGTACACCATACAAATAATGTCGCCACACCTTTAGTGTAAAAACAACCGCCGCCAATTCCAAATCGTGAGTTGGATAATTCTGTTCATGAATTTTCAATTGTCGGGAGGCATAAGCTACTACTTGACCACCTTGCATCAGAACACCGCCCAATCCCATCTTAGAAGCATCACAAAACACTTCGTAAGAGTTGTTAGGATCAGGAATGATTAACACCGGAGCTGTTGTCAATCTCTCCTTCAACTTCATGAAACTTTTCTCACAACCCGAATCCCACTCAAAAGCAAAATCCTTACGAGTAAGTTTCGTCATTGGTAAAGCCAACTGAGAGAAACCTTCGATGAACCTCCTATAGTAACCTGCCAGCCCTAAGAAACTTCGGACTTCCGAGGCATTTCTCGGCCTCTCCCAATTTATCACTGCTTCTACCTTCGACGGATCCACTGCTACACCACCCTATGATATAACGTGACCTAGAAACTTAATTTCCGCCATCCAAAATTCAGACTTACTTAATTTAGCAAAAAGTTGCTTCTCTTGCAACACAGATAACACAATCCTCAGGTGTTCCTCGTGCTCTTGTGAAGTACGAGAATAAATAAGAATATCGTCAATGAAGATTACAACAAACTGGTCCAAGTAAGCTTGAAATATACGGTTCATGTAATCCATAAAAATAGCTGGAGCATTTGTCACACCGAAAGGCATCACTAAGAATTCGTAATGGCCATAAAGGGTCCTAAATGCAGTCTTAGGTACATCGGAACTCTTCACTCGGATTTGGTGATAACCTGACCTCAAATCAATCTTCGAGAACATGCAGGCTCCTTTCAATTGATCCAAAAGGTCATCTATCCTGGGCAAGGGATACTTGTTCTTAATGGTGACTTTATTCAACTGACGATAATCGATGCACATCCGCATCCCATCGTCCTTCTTCTTCACCAGCAAAACAGGGGCTCCCCATGGGGAAACACTAGGCCGCACAAAATGTTTCACCATGAGTTCTTCTAATTGATCCTTTAATTCTCTTAACTCCTTCGGTGCCATCCGATACGGAGAAACGGATATAGGAGCCGTTCCTGGTACCAGGTCAATAGAAAATTCCACTTCCCTCTCCGGAGGAAGAGAAGTGACATCTTCGGGGGAAACTTCAGAAAATTCGCAAACTACTGGAATATCCATAACCTGAAGGTCGCTACTCCCTTCCTTAGTGAGAACCAACAGAACCAATTTCTCTTCTTCAAACAAGAGATTCATCATACCAACCGTACCTTCTAGAATAGTCGTTAAAACATCTTTTGGTGTAGCCTCATTAGATGGAATGATGATGAGCTTTTCTTCACACCCAATAAACACCAAATTAGCAGAAAGCCAATCCATTCCCAAAACGACATCAACTTCCTTAAGCGGTAGACAAATAAGGTCAATCTGGAAAACTCTACCATTCACAGACAGCACACAGTTTTCACACATCAAGGGCGTCTCAACTATTTCATCCATGGCGGTAGTGACCACCATAGGAGGAGACAAAGGAACGGACCGCAACCCAAGTCGCTTCATACATTGCATCGATACAAAAGAATGTGTAGCTCCGCAATCAAATAAAACAAAACAAGGAAATCCTTTAACTAGGCACGTACCGGCAATCAAAGAATTGTCACTCTTCTTCTTCCTTGCATCCAAGGTGTAAACTCGACCGACGCTTTTTCCTTGCACTTGATTCTTACTCTTAGGACAATCCCTTGCCATATGGCCCACTCCATCACACTGATAACGTCTAAAGACTCCATCGTTGCACTTCCCGAAATGATACTTGTTGCACAACCGGCACAAAGGAGGAGTATTAGGCTTACTACTTTGCACTTGTTTCTGTTTGAAGGATTGTTGTCTCGGCCTAAACGGTTGAGTAGATCTCCCGCGATCACCTTGCGTCGTCCTACTTGCGACTCCCTCAGCGTGTACTTTCTTCAAACTATGCTCCGCCATATAGCATTGTCTTAATACTTCAGCATACGTAGTGAACTCCCTCTGAGAGACACTATGGGATATTTCAGCTCGAAGTCCAAAAATAAATTGGTCGACCTTCCACCTCTCGTCCGGAGCATACATAGCCTGCCTGGAATATGCAGCCATGTCTTCGAACTTCTCAGCATAACTGGCTACCGTCATACTTCCTTGTCTTAATTGTTGAAAATCAAACTCTTTCTGAGTTCTCAAAGAACTCGGAAAATACTTCTCCATGAAAACAACCTTGAATTGCTCCCAAACCCTTGGCACTCCTTGAACAGTCATCAAGGCCGAAGCGCTCTCCCACCATCTCATGGCGGGACCCTTTAGAGAATGAGAAGCAAACAACACCTTGTTCTCTTCGCTGCATTGGACTATCAAGAAGATCCTCTCCATACCAGAAATCCATTCGTGAGCCTTCACGGGATCTAATCCACCCTGAAATTTTCGGAGGATTAATGCGGTTAAAGTCCCGGAAATTCCCACCTACAGCTTCAGGAACCAATACTTGAGGATGCGGACCTCCATTCATTTGCTGCACCATTTGCTGCATGAATAGATTCTGTTGTTGTTGCATCTGTTGCATGAACTGGTACAACGAAGCATTACCATCGCCAACCGGCGGATTCGTCCCTTGAGGAGTGGTGCGGGGCCTACTACGAGGGTTTCTACGTCCATCAGCCATGTTCCTAAAGGTCATACAAATGGAATTAAGTTGATCAGGCTCAATGCCATAAATATAACACTTAAGACCAATGGCGACACAACGTATATGAAACGGAAAGAAACACTTATACTATTTCATGGCTAGGTCGAGGATACGACTTGCTCTGATACCAACTGTAATACCCATATATAAAATCCATACATCAAAGCATAAATCATATATATGAATCTAAGTATTTGGTATTGAAATACAATAAGTTCCTAGATAACACATTATACACATAAATGCCTCTAATACACAACACCTAAGTCTAAGGCATTACATATACAAGATGTTCCAAAATGATAAAATCTAAGAACTAGATCATCATAACGATCTCAAAATAACAAAATATAGCGGAAGCTAGCCATCATCATGCAAGGAAAGATCAAACGACCTTGTCCTTACCCTTCTCTGAACCTGAAGCACCTGAAATATCAACAACGTGGGGTGAGATACATCAAATCTCAGTGGGTTCCTACCTTATAGATTCTCTCGGATTAAAAGGGGTTCTAATAATCCTAGCTCAAGTCCAGGGAAGGGAAAAGGACCTTGAGTTCACAATTTCATTCTTGCCCTATATGGAAACATACTCACGAGTTCTCTAACTCTCGCATCAACAATGGGTATCTCCCACGAAGGCATCCTTCCCCGGCCAACCCTACAAGAGGATTCGACACGAGTCACGGATCCTTAAATTCGTAGACAACCATTCTCGGCCAACCCTTCCAAAGAGTTTTCGACACGAGTCTTGGATGCTAAGGTAAATAACTTTCCCCAGCCATCCACAAAGGGTTCTTCAACACGGGTCACGGTTATCTACACATAGTACTTTTCCCGGCCAGCCCGCACCAGGGGCCCTTCAACACGGGTCAATAATACCATCATCTAAGCAACCTCCCCGGTCATCCATCATAAGAGGATCAAAACGCGGGTCACAGTTACTTAGGTAACAATTTCTCAACGAAATCCTACATGTTCCATACTAGGGTCTTACACTCATCTAGACCATTACTCGGCAAGGATGTACATCTACATCGAATGCACGAGCATCGCCATCTAGATTATTTATCCATCCTAGCTGCAACTAGAATCATAAACCTCCTAGTCATTTCTATACTTAAGGTTGATGTTTTCCTCACTCTCTCTATTCCATTTTCATTTTACATGCATTTTCAATCACAAACAGGTTAACAACCATGGATTAGGCAAAACATACCTTATTAGTGAAATAGAATAGCATACCACAATTTAAATATAAATATATCACTTTTGAACTTTCCCGATTATTTAATCGGTCGGTAAAATCAACATGTTTTACTTCCATTGCGTAGAATATTTCCTCGGCTTTACATCGATATAAAGAACAACCGAAACCGATAAACGAAACTAAAGTTATGAATTTTTCCGTAAAAAGTATAATTTTTCAACTCCCAGGTCGCGCTCAGCGTGCCCTGGTCCGCGCTCAGCGCGCAACTCCCTGCCACGAGAGGTTCCCAGAATTAAACACCGCGCTCAGCGGGCACCTGCGCGCTCAGCGCGCTCTGCGAGACTCAGAAAAATACCTGCTATAACAGTTCAAAACCAGCCCCTCTACACCATCAATACCAATTCTAACAACCCATTAGAGGCATAATCAACATGTTTCCAACATAGTTCCATCATCAAACTTCACAATCAAGTTTTGAACAAAATCACAAATTCTACATAAACCTAGAATTTCTCATCAAACCAAAATCAACCAAAACATCAAAACAAGCATCAAAACATGTTTCTATGATCATACTAATCATTCATTTCGATTTCTAACAAATTCTAACCGTTGTAACATCGATTTCTAAGATTTCGACCTAAAACTCATAATATCAAACTCAAGAAAAAAAATGGTTTCTAGCTAAACCCACCTTGCAAAGATGATGAAAATGATGAAGATGAGATGATTGAATGAAGTTTGGAGCAATGGATGATGATTCTCTTGGATTTTCTTCACAAAACCTTCTTTCTCTTCTTTTCTCCTTTCTCTCTATTTCTTCTTCCTTTCTTTCTTCTTCTTTTCCTTCTTTTTTCTTTCTCTCACTTCTTACTAACTTCTTCTTTTTATATGCTTGGAAAGTGGAAGGAAAATAATAAGAAATAAACTTAGTATTAGAAATAATACTACTAAATGTCCAAAAAGTCTCTTAATTCCAATTAAATAAAATACGGGGTATTACATTAGTAATATTTAACATAACATGCCCCTGACCATATAAATTAATTTCATTTGGATTTATTTTTCCTAATGTTCTTAAGTTAGGGTTGTTGTTGTCATAAATAGCAACAGGTAGTCTAGATGGATGTCCTACAGAATAACCCATCCTCATTGGTTGATTATTGGGAAAAAATGATCCATAAGAGGAACTGGATTCTTCATTTACTAAATTTTTTCCAGTGTAATCTGTTTCAGAAATTTCTGTTACGCTTTCAGTTTCTTCAAAAATTTGTTTTAAATTTGTTATATCTTGGAAGTATTTATCCATGAGAAAATTTTTATTAGTATTAGCCGCTTCAATTTCTAAATTAAAATTTTCCTTTAGAATTTCATCATTTCTAATTTTCTCTAATTCTGAGAGGGTTAATATTTGTTCATTCATCATTATTAACTTGTGTATAAGATTCTTCATAATTTTTGAATCTTAAAGATAAAGCCCATTTAGTTGCGTATGTCACAACTTCTGTGGGTGTTAATGTCTCTGCTTCTTCCTCAATATTTTCCTTAATTTTCCATTCTTCTCCTGCTAGGAGTGAAGGTGATATTGGTTCTGGTCCTAGAAAGTTAATTCCCTTGGATGTTACAGTTTTTACCATGTCATTAATCTTTATTTTAAATTTTGGTGACATTTGAGTAGATAATTTTCCTAAGAAGATTATGTCTACTACAACGTTTGATCCTTTAAAAATTTTAAATCCTTTACTTTGAACTTGTATTTTTATATATTTTAAATCTTTTAATCCTATGGTAAAATTTGGACACAAATAATGGATTCCACAATTATTATTCATGTCAACTTCAATTATTCCCATAATTTGTCTGGCTAATTTCGGATGTCTAGTGTCAAGTATGGCTACTAACACTTTGGCACCATTTTGTTTCATTACTAAGCCTCTTACAGCTGTAGTAATTAATTCTAAATGTACATAATTCATATTTTTATCTGATAATTGATTTATGCTAACCATAGTTAATAATCCAAATTCTTCAACTTTTTCATCTGGTAATTCTAACATTTCAGATCTGTGTGTTCGAATTAGACTGGAACTATTTTCAAATATTCCGGATTTGTACAATTGTGTTGGTTTTAAAAGATTTATGTGATCATTTGTCATTATTTCTAAATCTTTATCAGTATTCACAATTTGTTCTAATGTTGAAGAATTTTTATTTTCTCTTCTACTAAATATTCTGTCTAAATAAGAAGTATTTTGAGTCTGATTTAGAGTTGTAGTTCTGGATGTACTAGCTTCACTATCCATTAATGTTCTTGATCGACCAGAAAAAGGATTCATATTTTCAAATGTTTTTTAACTTCTTCAGTATTGTAAGTTAAAAAGTTCTTAGTATTGGTAGTTTTTATTTTGCGTTCAGTACTAATTTGAGAGAATTTTTCAGTTAAAGAATCTATAGATATTTCTAAATCTTCGGTACCGTTTATTGAAGCTTTTTGTTTAGATTGATCTTTAAGAAGTAGTAGAATTTGTTTACTAAAAGTTATATTTTCTTTTAAGAAGAAGATTGAGCTTTTTGTCTTGTTTATCTAAACAAGTTTTAAGATAATCTATTTTAGATTCCATAAATGGTTCAGATCACAAGCTCTGATACCAGATAAAGAGAGAGGGGGGATGCCTCCGTGGAGGTTTGTGTGATAAATATTCTTGTAAATTTCATCAACAGTTGTTATAGTTATAAGATTTAACATAATGATTTTATTTAAATTATGATTTTTTATTTTAAATGTCTTTTATAAAAAAGTCAACTTAATGAATAGTGATTTCGTGAATAGTAACTCGTGAATAGTTACACAAGTGTATAATTAATGAATGTTCTCGTGTAACAATTATCACACAATAATGAATGACTAGTGATTTTAAATAGTAAGTCAACTTGATGAATAGTAAAAAAATTAATTGGACTATTTTGATGTTTAAAATAATAAAAATGTCTTTTAAGCTCTGGATATTGATTCCAGATCATCTTTTATAATTAGAATTAAGGTGTAAGTGGAAGATATACATTCCAAAATTAATTCTTTTCGATATTTTAATGATGGATAAGTTGCTTTGTTACTAGTCTTGATTTGTAATTTTACAGATTCTAATTCTTTTTCTAAATTGTCAAGAGATTTTCTAAATGTTTTTAAATATTTTCTGTCTCTGGCCAGATCCATTTTTTAAGAAAATAAATTATATTTGTATTTGAATTTTATCCTCTTGATAGTGTATACAAATCATCCTTAATAATTTTAATCATGGTTTTAAAAGTTGCTAGTTGTCTAGGAATCTGAATTTTTCTTTCTATTAAATTCAAGTTCAAATGAGAAAACTCAGTACAATAATTTAGAACTGTATTAATTCTTTCGAGGTCTTGTTCTAAACCTATAATGTAATTCCTGTATTCTTTTAATTCAATTCTTTCTTTGGTTAGATCCATGTTATCAGAGTTATAAAATTGTAAGGGGAAGCACAAATGTATGAACAATAATATGAGGAGGCTCAACCTTCCAATGAATGATCCAATTAAATATGAACATATATTTTTGGAGGCTCAGCCTTCCAATGTTATGATGTAATTAAATATGAACAAATATTTTTGGAGGCTCAGCCTTCCAATGTTATGATGCAAATATAAAAAAGAAATGAAGGTTAATGTTAAATAAAATTTACTAATAATGATATATTTTATCATATTGATTAATGGTGAATTTAAATTAATGTTTTTTCCACTTTGGTACGTGGCGTTGTTCATCTGAAGTCTGTTCTTCATTAAACACTATTCCGAAGAACAGAGTGTTTAACTATCCAACATAAGTTGGTCAACAAGGTACAGTATTCCATCCTATATACCAATTTTTTGTGGAAGAAATTAGGCTCTGGATAGAGTAGATAATTCATCTTTAATGACTTTCATCATTGTTTCAAATATAGAAATTTGTCTAATAATACTATTTTTCCTTAGAATTAATGTAGGAAAAGTCCTTTCAGTACTATGTTTTAATAGTAATTCTGTTATTTTTAAATCTTGTTTTAAATCAGAAATGTAATTTCTGTAATCTTTAAGATCTTGTTTGTCTTTGGCGAAGTTCATAATATGTATAGATTTTTAATCTGTTTCATATTGATCATCATCCCAATCTATTTCATTGTCATAATAATTAGGATTAAAGCTTCTAAATTCAATAGAAACTAAGGATTTAGAATTTTTCATTCTATAATTTACTCTTGAATTATTTCTGTAAAAATGTCCTTCAAAGTATTTTATATTATTTGAAGTAGAGGTAAGTCCATTTATTTCTTTAATTAAACATTTGAGTTCATGTTCTTCAAACTCGAGTTCTATTGTGGCTTTTAAGTCCTTCTTGAAATATTTTTTCTTGAAAATAAGTAAATTTTAATTTTTTCAAAATAATTTTTATTAAATCTGGGTAAGGAAGTCTTTTGAATAAGCATAATATTTTTTCATCAAAATCTTGGATACAAATTAAGTTTGATAATTTTTTGTTAGAGTTGGGTTCTGAATAATCTACTCCAAAATTATTTGTAAAATATTTTTGTGTTGTGAAATTTGTTTCGTGGTAATGATTTTCATGTTCCATTCTAAATCTTTGCAAATTTCTTTTTAACAAAAAAGATTGATTTTAAATCTTATTCCTACTTCCCTTTGCATATTAAGGTTTATGGTTTCTAAAAAACTATCTCAAAAATATATGTTATACTCTTATTATTTTTTAATATTCCTGGTTTATTTTGGAACCTCGCCTTGTCATCCCTCACCTACTACCACAGAGTTCTTTCAGAGACATCTCTGCGTTTATGACCTAAGATCTATGAATCTCCTCCTGGCGGTACTATTTTTTCCCTTTCAGGTATTTTCTTCCCTAAACGGATTCTTTCATAGATTAACAATCACATTCAGTTCAAATGGGACTTACGTCTTTTGATCATAAAATAAACCTAGATTAACAATAATCATAAGAGTAAAAACATATATTATTAAGAATAAGTTATTAAGAAACCATACCTGTTAATAGCAATTTAGGAAGTTGGAATAAGGAATTTTAGTGTGGAATGATAAATTTAGAGTAAGCGGTTTTGGAGAGCATATTTGAAAGCATTATTTGTATTTCTTGGTGTCTTTCTTGGTGTGTATTTTACAAAGTGAGAAGTCTCTCTTATATAGAAGAGAGATGAAGAATCTAGAGATAATATAATATTATCTTTATAACAAGAAAAGTTAAAGCACTGTTTGCTTTAAGACTTTTCGTGACAAAACAAGAAAACTCTACAAAAGAAAAGTTAAAGCACTATTTCCTTTAAGACTTTTCAAAAGCAAAACTATTTACTTTACGACTTTGCCTATACAAAACAAAAGACTTTACATTGTTAAAAAGTTGAAAGGGACAGGCCCCCTTTCTTTAGCCGTGTAAATCAGGATTACCCTTACATGACTCCGAAGGGTCAAGTAACTGTATCCTTAATACGTGTCTTGCCTTTGTTTTGTCGGCAATAATTCAGATAATAATAGAATCACATAATTATGCGTCTACCATTATTAGTGATCTATCCTGTGAGGATCCCGATGAACCTGTTCGTTTTGAAAAATTTGAATTTCTTTTCTTGTAAGCTTCGACTAACTTTGGTCTTGAATGTTTGGCATCAAAGGAGAAAAAGAAATTCCTTGGAATTTCTGAGTTGCAATAAATCTTTCCAAATTTATCATCTCTTAATAAATTTCTTTCTTCTGACTTGTTCTTTGACCAGCCAAAATCTTCAGAAATGAGTTTGGCCCTTGCAAGTTCAATTTGTTGTGGCAAGTCTTCTAAATTTATAGTCTTTGGACCAGAATTTTGGACTTGAAATTCTTCATATTCTATGTCAATGTTTTTAAAATACATCCAAATCAAATGAACACATGGACAATTATTCTGGAAATCAGGATATAGAGAGTTAATTTCCAGTTGGATTTTTTGTGGAATTTCTGAGGTGATAGTTTCCAATGTATCTGCCAAAAATGTTGGGAAATATGGGGTGAAATCATATAATGGGGGAACATTAATGACACTGAGTAGTCCATATTTGAGTAGTGTGGCCAATGTTATGGTGTAATCTCTGGACTTAAATGGCTTGAATGTTGGTAGAGAAATTCTAGCCTTTCTAATTGCAGAATCAAGTTGGCAATAACACTCACCATCTTGGTTTTCAGGGCAATTTTCAAACATGCTTTGGCATGATTTGTAATTATTGTAAACAAAACTCCACTCAGTGGAAATTCCATTATGAATAATCTGGTTGTTGCAAATATGTGCCAAAATTTCTTGTAACAAAACAAATGTTCTCAATCCTGTTTCTTCTTCAGAAATTTTAGGTTGTATAGGAATTATGGGTTTCCCCGGATTTACCAAATTTGTATTGGTCTGTTGAACCTTTGTAGTGATTAAATGTATTACTGAAGGATTTTTGGTCCTTCTGTGGAATTTGTGTCCTTAAAGAAATTTCTTTTCCTTTTTCTTTAGGAAAAATATTTTGAATTTCTTGTAAAAAATTTTGATCACCAAATTTTTCCAAATGTAGTAGGTAATCTTGATATTTAAGAACTCTGGGTGAGATAATGATATCTTTCCCACAAGTCTTGGTTATCGTGTCTATGGCCTCCTGAATGTCGTAAAATCCTTTATACAAAGGTTAACCATATCTTGGGAAAAGTTTTAGCTCTTCAATTAAGAGAGCCATTTCATCCTAATCTAAATAAACTCCAGCCTTTGGGCCTGTAAATAATGTATAGCAAATAAAAGGTTTTTTTGCTAAAATGTCTTCCAGTAGAGAGATAAGATGCTAAAGCATTTATCACTGCTACCTTCTTACTATTACCTGCAGTGGTAGTAGATAAATTCCAGATGTTGTCTAATAGACATGTTTCTTCTTCTTTGAGTTGATTCCTCAAAGGTGTTTTGAATTGTTCCTTCTCAGGAAATGTCTTTAGTTTAGTAATGTCAAAATCTATGACTTTTCCAGCCATTGGAAATGTCTGAATGAGATATGTCTTAATTTCTTGAAATGTCTGAAATTCTTTTCTTTTCCTGGAACAATCAAATGTAATTATTAGTCATGTAATAATTTTCTAGATAATAAATCTGGTATTTTATTATCTTTTCCTTTAATGTGTTCCCATTTTATCCTAAATCCTCTATTTAGGACAAATTCTCTGAATTTCAGCCATCTGTTAGAAGTTAATTTTTTCTCATTTTTAGTATCAGCAAATTTAAGAATTGCTTCACAATCAGTTCTAATAGTAATTTGTTTTTTAGACAAAATAAATAAAGCAAATTTTTCCAATACATAAATAATTGACAAAATTTCATAATCTAAGGATGTTAAGTATCCTTTTTCTTTAAAAGTTCCCGAGGTGTATCTACAAATTTTCTCTAATGATTTTGAAGAAAATTCATTAGGTTTTTTGATTAAAATTCCTCCCCATCCTAATTCACATCCATCAGTTTCGATAATCAAATAATCTGATTCTAATGGCAAGGTTAAGGGTTCTAGTTTCTTAATTTCTAACCTTTAATTGTTGAACAATTTTAATATCTTGATCATTAAATTTTCTAACTCCTTCTTGTTGTGCCTTATTATATAAGGGGGAAGTTAGTTTAGACAGATTTTTGAAATATGGCCTGACATAATTTACTAATCCTAAAAAGGATTGTAATTGTTTTAATTCTTCTAATTTATCTGGATACTCTAAGATTTTTCTAGCTATATGAGGCTGTAATTTGATAGTTCCATTTCATATCTCCGCCCCTAAAAAAGAAATATAATTTTTTCCAATTTCAATTTTCTTTTTAGAAATGATTAAACCATGTTTTTCAAATAAAGAAAAAATTATATATAAGTGTTCTATATGTTCTTTTTCTGATTGAGAAAAAACAAGAACATCATCAATATAGACACATGTAAAATTATAACAATTTTTAAAAATGTCATCCATCATTCGTTGGAAAATTTGTGGTGCATTTTTTAATCCAAACGGCATTACTGACCATTCAAAATATCCTAATGGACATGAAAAAGCTGTCCATTCAATACTGTCTTTGTGCATTTTTACTTGCCAAAATCCTGATTTTAAATCAAATTTTGAAAACCAATTTTTTCCTTGTATTTTATTAATTAATGTATCTTTGTCTAGAATACAATAACCATCTTCAAAAGTATTATCATTTAATCTTCTATAATCAAAAACCATTCTAGGTTGTCCTCTTTTCTTTTCTTCTTCTTTTTGGACAATAAAAGCAGGAGTTCTATGTCTAGAATTTGATCTTTGGATAATTCCTAATTTTAATAGTTGATCAATGTGCATTTTGAATTCTTCTTGTTCCCAATTACTATACTTGAAATTAGGTGATTTAATGGTAATATCTGGGTTAATAATTTCTAATTTGCACAGAGTTTTATTCCTTTCCCAAAATTTTGTAGGGTTTTCTCTTATAACCTAAATTTTTTCTAATTTCTTAATTATTTGTTCTAAATCATAATTTTTTATGTTTTTTGTGAAATTTGTGGTATCTATTAAGCGTAAATCACTTTCTATACCATTGTCTAACTCTAGCTCTAGATCAAAATTTTGTTGTTCTATATGATTGCAAGAACATTCATCTTTGCTTCCCTTGCAATCACATGTTTCCTTTTTTATTAGGAGTTTAAAATTTGAAACAATGGGTATCACGGAACAATTTTTACTTATTCTTACATAATCTTTGTTAATATTAATTTGTCCATAATTATGGAGTAAAAAATCTAATCCCATAACAAGTGGTATTGAAAGATTTAGGTCTTGAACCCAAATTTTTGGCCAAGGATAATACTCGGACCATTGATTACAATTTGTTAAGAATTTTACTTGAATATTTTTAAATTGTAAATCATTTGAAGTTTTGGTTCCATCAAATTGCATTGAATAAGTTGGTTTTACTTTAACAATTTTAGGTTTTAATTTTTTTGGGATAATTTTTATATCTATAGTAGATGAGGTTGCTCCAGTATCAATTAAAATTGGTATGGTTATTTCCTGACCATGAATATTAATTTTTGCTGGAACTATAATTTGTCTTAGTTTTTCTCTATTACAAACTAAAGGTACCTGGAGGTCTTGAGGTTGTTCTGTGTTATTTATAATATTTATGTCCTCTTGAGTAATTTCTGTTAATTTTAAATTATTTTCAATAGCCTGGAATTTTTCTTTTTTAATAATTTCTGTTAAATCTTTAATAGTTTCTTCTAAACTATTAATTCTGGTTTCTAATTTATCGACTTTGTTTTCCAACCTGTCAAATTTTTCTTCTAATTGGTCTATTCTTTTTTCCCCATGTTTTCTATCAAAATTTTAAGGGGTATCTTTAATTTTGTTTTCTACATTAAAATGTTTTTTGATACAATTTGAACAGATTTGCTTTAGACAAATTTGACATTTCCATCTTTTATCAAAAGAGGAAAACCAATTACACTTGAAGCATTTAATATTATCACTTCCAGCTTTATAATTCCAATTATGGTTACAATCTGGTACAAGGTTTTTTGGTTCCATTAGAGAGTAAATTTTTTCAATTTTTCCAAAAGAATATAATTATTATTATTCTCTTCTTCTAGAGGAATTTCAATTTCTTCACTCTCTATTCCTTCTAGAGAGCAAATACTCCAAATTTCAGAGTTGTCTGAAATGTCTGAGGTTATTTCTAATATATCCTCTTTAGTTGTAGAAATTAGGTTTGATTCTCTTGTAAACAGATTTTGTTTGTTGGGACAAACTGAGGATAAATGTCCTGGTTTGTTACAAGCAAAACAAGTAATTGTATTTTTATAAGTTTTGTTAGGATTGTACTTTCTAACATGTTTTTCCTTGTTTAAATAAGGTTTTCTAGCGTCAGATTTCCTTAAATAATTTTTCTTAGTGTAATTCTTCTTGAATCTAGGCTGTCTCCTTTGGGTTTTATCCTGTGGATGTTTTCCATACTGTTGAGGAGTATAAATTTGTTTACAAAAACCTACATTCTTCTGTTTTAATTCTTTTTGAATTTGGATATAAGTACATTTCTTTTTTAATTCAGAAATTATATATTGTATTCTTATACCTATATTATCAAATTCATTTTCTATTTCTAATTTTTTCCAACTTTCGTGAATTTCCTGACCTAAAGGTCCTGGTAATTTGGTGTAACTCCCACATATACATACATGCATCAAATCATATATTATACATGAAAAGTACGTTTGGTACTGAAATATACAATAAGTTCTTAGCAACACATTATACATACACCTGCCCAAAACCTAATACAAAAAAAACTAAGGCATAGTATATATACAAGATGTTTCAAAAGACAAAATACTAAGAACTAGATCACTAAGGATCTCAAAACTCCACAACGGAAGCAAAGCCATCAGATAAGTAAGGATAATCACACGGTCTTATCCTTACCCTTCGCGGAACCTGCAGAACCTTTGATGTAAACAACAACAGTGGGGTGAGATACATCAAATCTCAGTAAGTTCCCTATCTTAAAGTCCTCCCAGCTCTACAAGGTTCTAATAAACCTAACTCAAGTCAAAAGGGAAGGGAAACGACTTTGAGTACACACACTACAAAAGTGTCCACACCTGTGAGCCTGTTAACTCACACAAGTACCAAAGTACGTCCTGAGCCTGTTAGCTCAAGAATTCACAAATAAAAAAAAACCATACCAAGGCATCCCTTTTTCCCGTCCGCTTCTACGTCTAGAAGACGACCCGAGTCATGGATCCTCGAAATTACTTGGCATACGAAATGGATTCGGGAACAACGGCCTGTTAGCCATGAACCGTCACTTCTCATGCCCTGTTAACCATCACAAGTCTCTACCCAACGCATAGGCTCCAATCGTACTACACATAGGGAATCAAACCTACCAAGTAATGGTGCATATGTTTCAGAGGAGCTCGAGACCCATGAAACGCACTATCAATAATAACCGGTTACGATTACACAATGCACACGCCTCGGCTTTACTTGCACTAGCGTTGTCACTATTCCATCACACACACACAACATTGTTTAGGGTAACTCCTCACTCTACCAAATTCATATTTTAACATGCATATATAAAGCTGGAGATTAAAGTCAGTATGTAAAACCAGAAAATTATAGTTCCAAACAAACATCAAATAACAGACAAACCTTAATATTTATACTATTCTGAATTCTTTCTATACAAACTATACAAACCTGTTATACCTTAGAAATGAGAAACTAATAATTTGCAATGCAAGCCATCACTATAATTTAAAAATGTAACTAATAACTTTGGTAATGTTTCCTTTCATAAAGAAAAGACCTTGTGATGCGTTTTGTTTTCACAGTAGCAACATTTCTCAGCATATTAATATGCTCAATAACAAAAACCAGTGGGGATAAAACCAAATTGCAACCATAAACGAACATGAAAAATTTGATAGTAAAACAACATAATCAGATCGAAAATAGCATTTAGTCGAAGCAACATACACACCACAAGATTTTAACAGCACACACAATATTCATAGACGCATAATCAGTGTGCGAAAATTAACAAAATAGAAGAACTCAAAACAAAATACAATTTTATAATCGTTGCCAATTTGCCGAATTAGAGACACAATTCAACAATTCAGCAGCAGCCTACCGTTATTATGTTCGTCGAACCGGTATGCTTCGTAGTGTTCCAAATGCGCACAAAATCACACTTAAACCTGCACAGATAATGGACAACACCCACACAGCATAGGGAAAATAAATTTTGCGAGTTTGAAACTAACAAAACAAAGTATAACATCAGTAATAACCAAGTCAAAGTTATTTTTGTTTCTCCTCAACATTGTCAGCGCATCTATTGCATTTGTAGATGTAGTAACTGGAAAAACAACCACAAAATCAAACATTTGATTCCACAAAACTAAACTCTATTAGTAACTTAAAAAAAATAAAGATCACAACTTTTTAAATTTTTTAAAAATCACAAGTTGTAAGAACATTAGAAATATTCAAAACTTAGTGCTTCAGATCCATACCTCAAGTCCCCTTTTTAACCAAGATCCACCACAGATTTACCACTGCGATATCGCAGAAAGCTGTAAAATTGACGAAAACACCGCCACCATCATCCCTCGTTCCTGCAACACCAACACTGTGAAATCAAAACAAAAGAGTATAAACCCTAAAAAAAGTTAAAAACTTAAACTATCGATAGTGGAAGACGGTTGACAGCAACATGCAACGACGACAACAACGAACGACGGCACGATGGAGGACGGTTGACGGTGAAGGTTTGAGTTCGCAAGGGTTTTGAGCTCAGTTCGCATGCAGGGGAGAAGAAAGAGCGGAAATATGAAAATGAATACTGACTATTCATATATTTTAATTTAATTAGACCTTAGACAACACTTTTCATAAAAGCGCTTTCTAAGGTGGACCTTAGACAGCGCTTTTAAAAGCACTTTCTAAGGTTGGCCTTAGACAGCGCTTTTGATTTTTTTTTTTTTTTTAATTTTTAAGACCTTAGAAAGAGCTTTTAAGGAAAGCGCTGTCTAATATTTTCCTTTAATTTTTTTTTTAAATTAATAAAACTTTAGAAAGCACTTTTTACCGAAGCGCTGTCTAAGGTCTTATATTTTTTTAAAATTTATAAGACCTTAGAAAGCGCTTTTAACTAAAGCGCTGTCTAATATTTTCCATTAAATTTTTTTTAAAATTTATAAGACCTTATAAAGCGCTTTTGACCAAAGTGTTGTCTAAGGTCTTATATTTTTTTGCGCTTTTATTTTTTTAAATGAATAGTTTCCTTGTTTTTAACTTATAGCAGCGCTTTTGTATTAAAGCGCTGTCTAAGGTGCGATGTTATAACTTACTTTTGTTGTAGTGTCTCATTAATCTTGACCTAAGTGCAAATATTCAATTATAATTGATCACTAACTTTAACTACTAATTACTAACTTACTAACATTTACTATTGTACTAACTTCTTTACAATTACTTCTCGCACCTTATCTCTTTTACTTTTATGCCTCATTTTATCATTTCATATCATGTTTATGCTTCCGCAATTTTCCCTTTGTCCGTTGGACACATGTTTATGCTTATGCCTTTTTCTCTTTGTCCACTTGGACCAAAAACATTAATAAAGGCTAAAACCTCTAAAAAACTTGTGCTTCTAATCTTGGACTATGGTTACTATCCTTTGCAATGGACATGGAGTTTTGCATCTAGACCTTGGACTTAGACCTAGGACCTTTCTCCCTTTGCTTCGGAATTATGGTTCAAAGATTTGGAGCTTACTTGTGTGGTTAGGCTATTCTCTTCCTTAGCTTTTACTTTATGCTTTAGGATAGTCTCTTCTTCTCTACCCCATTCTTCAATTTTCAAAACTCTCTCTCTTTTTTCGAAACTTCTTGATTTCAAACTATCACCTCTTTCATAAACCAACCTTGACTTTGTCAAGTGATTTTACTCTTTTCCTTTCATTTATTAATCAAATGCTAAACTACATAATCATATTGACACCTTTTTCAAAAGACTTAAAAAACATCAAACTCATCACTCTCTATTGTGCCCTCGTGCACTCTTTCGTTTAACTTTTTTCATAAGTTTAGACATGATTCATTTCTTTAAGCGGAATTATTCGCTTGGAAATGACGACTTGTCTTTACATTTAAAATTAACCAAAACAAACAAATTTCATTCTTTGTACCACGAACTACGGGGTTTTGATCCTACATTGCACATCGTGGGTACGTAGGCATGAGACGACAAGTCTCTCCAAACACAAAAATATTAAAAAATAATTCTCCTCTCATCTCCTCAATCACTTTTTCAAGCAAAATTTTTCAGACCAAAAGCGATAGATATTTCAAAGGGCTCCTATAGAGTATTATAGACATTTTGGGTGCTAACACCTTCCCATTGCGTAACCAACCCCCGAACCCGGACTCTCTTCACTTGTTCTCGTTGTAGAGCTTGTGTAGGTTTTGTTCGCTCTTTTTCCTTTCCTTTTTGGATAAAATAAAAGTGCGGTGGCGACTCTTGCTTTTCGAGTTAAGTTAATCAATAACTTGACTCCAAGGCCCCTTTTTTTTGTGGCAATTCTTTTGTAATATTTTTTAGTGTAAATGGGCCTTTGATTGGAATATGAGGTGTGAATAGAAAAATGGAAAATGGGCCTTAGGTATTTTTTGTAATGAATTCTTGATGGATTTTGGTTTTTGAAAGGATAAAAATGGTTTAGAAACAAAATGGTTAATAGAAATGGTTTAAGGAATGGATAGTTGAATTTGGATATTTGAAATGTGAAATGATAAATGTGGATATTTGGTTTAGGAAATGGATTAGGGGAAAAAAATGGTTTAGATAGCAAAAAGTGGAATATGGAAAATTTGGTTAAAAGATGTGGATAATGGATAGCAAGTCTCTTTTTTTTTAGCCCAAAACCAAACTTGACTTTTTTTTTCACAAGCCTCTGATAAAGTGCACACGGGCACCACTGAACAATAGTCATTTGAATCTGACTTTCTGAACCCAAAACTCGTACGAGCCACTGCTTGATAAACTGAAGAATCTCAATCACAAGACATCTTGCTTTTGAACAACCACATGTGACTTGAAATTAGGCCCTTGTCTTTGACAAACCTGCACAACACACAGAGAGAGAAACAAGCAAACGGCAACATATTTTTAGTATTTTTGTTAGAGGTTAGATAAACAGAAGCAAGTAAGAATAATATACAGATGCTCAGGGGAAACAAAGATTGTGACTCTTGTTTGTGGTATGATATGCAAATGAAATGTGAAATCTTAGGGGTAAAAATTAGGGTCTTACACATATCATGGGAATGACATTGTATTGTTTGATTTATTCTTTGTATAAGGGATTCGCATCCCTCTTGTACTTACTTTTTTATTGAAATCATTGCTTATTAAAAAAAAAGACAATTAATATACAATGAAAACTTTGATATCATGGTTAAATTTGAAATAGATATAACTATAACTAAATATTTTATTATTGTATTTGCAACAAAAAACCATATTCTTTCTTGTACCAGAAAACATAGAACACGTGCTTGTTAAACTAATAACTCACAACCTATACCCAGTAAGTATGAGTGTGTAAAAAAAACTGGTTTACAAGAACCATTTTTAAAATATGGTACATTAATTTTAAAAGTCCATATTATTTGATTTAAAAACTAGTCCAGATCTATTTTACTAAAACCATAAAAAATCAGTATCCACTTTTGAAAACCAGTACATAAATGGTTAATTCACTTTTCAAACATAGTGTATTATTTGTCTTGCCCTATTTCATGGTCATAAGTGAGAAAATAAATTTTTAAATTAAATTCTATTCATTTTGTTTTTTCAACAGTTGGAATATAACTTGTATTCAAACTTTGTTTTTGGAATTACTCAATTTTGTTTTTCCTAATTGAAAATTAAAACTTTTTTTCCAATTTCTTAGTAGTTGTGTTTCATAATTATTACTTATTAATTCTATTCATTTTTATTGAGTTATGTAATTTTAGGAAATGTCTTCGTCAAGATTCAAGGATTCATCACCGACGAATGATTATTGATTTAAAAAACAGTTGGATGGCGTGAATAATAAGTTGTTGGATTGAAAATTAAGTTTTAGTTGAAACAAATTTGAGAAAAATTTGGTTTTAAAATTGTTCCAAATAAAAATTGGTTTTTGGTGCAAACCGGTTATTAATCAAACCGATCCAAATATAAACCGGTTTTAAAAAAATAAACCAGTTTTATCAAAGTGATTTTAAAAATTAAACTGATCCATATATTTGGTTCAATTTGGTTTGGTTTAAAAATCATGCACACCCCTACCAGTAAGTCGAGAATTACATTGATTTTAACGAATTTCAACAATCCAGCAAAGGCACAAAGGTGATTGATGTTCCAAATTGGTTTAATGGTATATTTTTGAAAAATATTTTATAAGTCAAATGTAAACGAAGGTTTTATTGATAGTTGAATATTAAAGGCTTACATAGCACACTGATAACCAACAACTTAGGGGAAAATAAAACTTGTTTTCTTATAAGTAAAACATGCGGATTTAAATGGCCACACAATGGAGCAAAACAGTCTCGACAGTAACTCCAGGTCCAAAATCGAAAATCACCCCATATTCAAGTCCCTCCCTTGTGGTGTCATGTCCTTCATCTTTTGACTTTCTCCTCATCTCATCCATGACGAATAATACAGACGCACTTGTCATGTAACCATATTCACTTAGAATATACCTACTGCTTTGCAATTTCTCTGGCTTTAATCCTAATTTGGATTCAATTTGGTCAAGAATGGCTCGACCACCAGGGTGTGAAATCCAAAGAATGGAATTGTATTCAGAGATGTTCAAAGGTTGAAGAGCCTTAACAAGAGTTTTTCAATGTAATTTGAAATGAAGTTAGGAAGATCTTTGTGGAGATATAATAATACCATTCCTACTTCTCGAATGTCAACTTTAATATGTCCTAGGTTATCCGGAAGGATGGTTTGTGCAGTCCATACCAATTCAAACAAAGGGTTCTCAACTTTTGGTAATGGGTCTGAACCAATAATCACAACTGACGCACCATCTCCAAACAATGCATGTAACACAAGACCATCAAGATGAGCATCACTAGGTTCAGAGAAAATTATTAAACTCATCTCCACACAAGCCAACAACACACGAGAATCTTGGTTGTTCTCAGTCAAATCTTTAGCTAAACCAAGTTCCATTGCACCAGCATAACAACCTTGTTGGTAAAACATATAAAGTTTTATGTCCGGGCTTAGGCCTAAAAGGATTGTGAGCTGATAGTCAGCACCGGGTGATAGATTTGTGATTAGGTTAAGTTTAGATCTATGTTGCAAAGTAGAAAATAATAAAACAACTTTTTCATTTCATAACCATTCAGCAGCAATTCATACAATATATATATGACTAGGGTTACTACTAAAAGGGCCATGGGCCAAGATAAAAATTAAACTACCCAAATGACATAATTTAAGGACAGCACCCCCTTTAATTTAAATAAAAATCTTTTAATAAAACTGATTGTCTTTTTTTTCTAATGGGCCTAAGACTCTTCTTAACAATACTCACAGGCCCAAAAAAAACCTTGTCCTCAAGGTTTAAAGTTGGAGAGGTAAAAGACGGTATTGGGCCAGGCTTTGTGGTAAGGGAGTTTGAGAGATTGGGCCGGTTCGTGGAAAGGGCCGAAGGTTTTGTGGTAATGGGATTTGAATTGCACTTAGGGTTGGAAAAGGAAGTGGGCGGCAAAGTGGGAGGATGTGGCATGGAGGGAGTGGACCGTTGGGAAGATAAGGCAGGCTTTTTGGATTGTGGGTCAGAGGAAGAGATAAAGTAGTCTTGGGTAGTGGGGTGGGAGTGGGGAACAGCTGTGTATGTTGGACAGCGTGCGTATGCAGTAAGGGCAAGTGGGGTTAGGTGGGGAATTGGTGAAAAGTAGTGTTGACCGTTGGTAATTGGAGGGGTAGAAATG
The DNA here is from genome assembly GCA_022829125.1 of Lathyrus tuberosus. NCBI lineage: Eukaryota > Viridiplantae > Streptophyta > Magnoliopsida > Fabales > Fabaceae > Lathyrus > Lathyrus tuberosus. The sequence goes on from JALAZF010000075.1 coordinate 16,432,511, forward strand.
GAATTACCGGATGAATGAAGGCCACGTGAACACAGTACTTTAACTTGTGTGTGATGAGTTAAAGTAGTTTGTGGGATTTCATTTCTCTCACCGTGTAACACTTTTGATTTTTTCTTGCTCTCAATCTCATTTCCCTTAGCAGAAAACTTCATGTCCGGACCTTCTTTTCTCACAACTTCTTCCAACTCTAAAACAGTTTCCAAGTCCTTTTGCTTCTTCTTTTGTTCTTCATCAATGTTGAACTTGTTCTTCAGCTCTTTCTTGTCTATTGTAAACCCTTTGTCAAAAATAAAAGCGTCTTTTTCACTCAGTGTTTTCGTCTCCTTCATGGATGTTGGTTGTTTCTCCTCTGTGTTGTTTGCATGTGAGGATCTGGTGGTCGTAGTTCTGTCAACATATGGCAGAAGATCATGACCCACCGGAAGAGGCCGCCGTTGGTGGACGTTCGTACTGTGGTAGGGTTTGAGCAACGAGACGTGGAAAACAGGGTGCACACGTGATGACGATGGTAGATCGAGCATATAAGCCACGGATCCAACACGTTTGATGATCTGAAACGGCCCAAAGTACCTTTGTGAGAGCTTTTGTGAAAGACGGTGAGCAACAGTGGATTGGCGGTATGGTTGGAGCTTCAGCCAAACGAACTCGCCTATTTCAAAGGTAAACTCTCTGCGTTTTAAGTTTGCTTGCTTTTCCATTTGAATGCGGCTTTTTTTCAGATGATTTTGTAACTGACTGAAAATTTTCTCTCTGTTTTGCATGTTGTTGTCCAAGAAATCATCAGATATTGAACCAGATAAATAGTTCGTGAGGTTGGGAGGATCCCGGCCATACAAGGCGCGAAAATGTGTCATTGATATTGCGGCGTGGAAGGAAGTATTATACCAATACTCAGCCAAGTGAAGAACTTTGTACCACGAACAGGGATTATCGCCGGCCAAACAACGAAGGTAAGTTTCAAGAGATCTATTTACAACCTCTGTTTGTCCGTCAGTTTCTGGATGGTATGCAGTACTATACTTTAATGTGGTTCCCTGTATTTTGAAAAATTCTTTCCAGAAAGAGCTTAGGAAGACAGGATCACGGTCCAAGACTATTGTTTTAGGGATTCCATGGAGTCTGAAGATCTCGACTGCAAATCTAGAGGCGAGATCTTTTGCCGAGAACTTGAAGGGCAGGGCGATAAAATGGACAAACTTGGACAACCGATCGCAGATAACCCAGATCACTGTATGGCCGAAAGAGTTGGGTAAATGTGTGACAAAATCCATTGTCAGATCTTCCTAGACTTTAGAAGGAATAGGTAATGGCTGTAGCAAACCCTTCTTCTTCTGTGTGTCGTACTTATTTTTTTGGAAAATGTTGCAAACTCTAACCATGTTTTTGACTGCGAGGTACATCCCTGGCCAACAAAAGGAAGAAGCAACCCTAGCTAAAGTAGCTTTGACACCTGAATGACCAGCCGTTGGAGTAGCATGGTACTCGTGAAGGATTTGTTGTCGGAGTTGGAGAATATCAGGTATAAACACCCTGTCCTTGTAATAAAGGAGACCGTTTGTGAACTTGTATAGTGTTGCGTCCTTGTCTTGAAAATCCTTCTTCTTTACTAACTGATGTCCTGCGTTGTGACCAACATAGAATTCACGGAGGATGTGCAAGATGTCTGGAATTGGGGAGGACAAAGCGAGAAGCAGGGGTTCCCCAGGGCCATATTTACGACTCAAAGCGTCAGCCACCTGATTGGACTTGCCAGGTTTGTAAAAGATTTCAAAATTAAATCCTTGCAACTTGAAAGTCCATTTTTGTTGTTCCGGAGTTTGTATTTTTTGCATGAGTAAATTCTTAAGGCTCTTTTGATCTGTGTAGATTCGGAAACACTGCCCTATGATGTATTGGCGCCACTTCTTCACAGCCTCAGTAATAGCAAACATCTCGCGGACATAAGCAGAAGCAGCTTGTAATTGAGGGCACATTTTCTTACTGAAGAAGGCGATGGGGTGACCTTCCTGAGACAGAACTGCACCAACAGCAACACCAGAAGCATCTGTTTCAATTGTAAATGTTTTAGTGAAATCTGGTAGGGCTAGGACCGGCATGTCGGTCATTTTTCTTTTCAATTCTGTAAAGGCGGTATCTGCCTCTGTACTCCATTTGAATTTAGTGGAACGTAACAAGTCGGTGAGAGGAGCGGCGAGAGTGGCATAGTTACGCACAAAGCGTCGATAGAATCCTGTGAGGCCCAAAAATCCGCGGAGAGTCGTGAGTGAACGCGGTGGGGGCCAATCCAAAATGGCTCTCACTTTTTCTGGATCTGGTGCAATACCACCAACAGAAATCACATGACCTAAATAATCAATGGTATCCACTGCAAACACACACTTTGACAACTTGACAAAAAAAGAATTAGACCGCAATAAGTCAAAAACGACCTGCAAATGAGATAAGTGATCCTGAAAATTTGAACTGTAAATTAGAATATCATCAAAAAAAACCAAAACGAATTGCTGTAAATATGGTCTCAAAAGATCATTCATAGCAGACTGAAATGAAGAGGGAGCGTTTGTAAGGCCGAAAGGCATCACAAGAAACTCGTAGTGTCCATCAAAAGTGCGAAAAGCTGTTTTATGTGTATCTTCCTTTGCAACACGGATCTGGTGATAACCAGATCTCAAATCTATCTTGGAAAAAATGCTTGCTGATCCTAACTCATCAAATAACTCATCAATGGTAGGTATAGGAAATCTGTCTTTAATAGTAACTGCGTTTAGAGCACGATAGTCAACACAAAAACGCCAAATGCCGTCCTTTTTTTTTTACTAAAAGAACAGGGGAGGAAAATGGGCTGTTACTAGGGATAATGGTGCCTTCTTTCAGTATTTCCTGAATGATAGAGGTCATAGCATCTTTTTGGGAATGAGGGTAACGGTAAGGCTTCACATTAATAGGGGGAGTATTGGGTAAAAGAGGGATATGGTGATCATGATGTCTGTTGGGAGGTAGGCTGGTAGGGGCTTGGAAAATTGAAGAATAATTGTTTAGGAGGGCGGAAAGCTTGGGATCAAGGTCAGATGTGAGTGTGGATAAGGGGCATGGGGTTGGGTTAGGACTGTTTTGGGATTTGGTACATGGTTGCATGAACATTAAATGGAAAGAAGCAATTGAGTTTGTATGGATGAGATGGCGGAGTTGGTGAAAGGTAGTGTGAATAGGATGGGCAGAAGTGTCACCTTTTAAAGTAATTTCACTTTCTTAATGAGAAAATGTGATAGATGGTATGGAAAAATCAGCTTGGATGGGTCCTAGTGTACGCAACCAAGCCATTCCCAAAACTATATCCGCCCCTTCGATGGGTAAAAGATAGAATGGAAGTGTAAAAGGCTTGTCTTGAAGGTTAAGTTGGACATTTTTCACAAATTCCTTCACATTGCAAATGAGAGCCATTGCCAACCATAACAGAGAATTGGGAGATTGGGGTAGTTGTAAGGTTAAGATGGTGGGTAATCCTTGGCTGCATGATGTTACGAGTGCTGCCTGTATCAACCAAAACCATAACAGAGAGTTCACCAATAGTTCCTTTGAATTTTAAAGTTTGTGGTGAGAACAGTCCTGTCAAGGCTTGTGTAGATAATTGGAAATATGTGTCCCCAAGATCATGAATAACTTCACTTTCTTGTGCAGTTTGTTCAATTTGAGGTTCCTCCAAAGTATCATCTTCAGCCAAGAGAAGCAAGAATCTGTTAGTGGTACATTTATGGCCTGGAATGAACTTTTCATCACAATTAAAACACAGCCCTTGAGCACGCCTTTCCTGAAGTTGGGCATGAGAGAGGCGTTTGATTGGAAATTTGGAAGTGGTTGGGTTGGGTTGAATTTTAGGGGCAAGTGATGCTGGTGGCTGGTTTGGTGGAGTAGGTTTTGGAGGTTGTGTGTTGGTAGTGGAAGTGTTTGGCTTAGAATAATAAGGGGTGAAAGGTTTGGGTTTGGGTTTGGAATCTTTAATTTTGGCTTCAATCAGCTTTGCAAGCCCAATAGCTTGAGACATAGTTGTAGGATGATGAATAGCAATTTCATTTCTAATTTCAAGTGCTAGCCCCGAAATAAAACAATTTAATATTGCATCAGGTGGTAATCCGACAACTTTGTTACCTAGTGTTTCAAAAGCAGCTTGGTATTCCGCTACCGATCCTACTTGTTTCAACTTAAATAGTTCAGCCTGATGGTTATCATAAGTAGAAGGACCAAATCTTAATTCCAAATCCCTAGTAAAAGAAAACCAATCACTTAAAAATTGATTTTGATGCATCCATTTGAACCATCCCAAAGCTTCTCCCTTCATATAGAATGAAATTAAAGGTAATCTACTTTCAGGTGTAATATTGTAAAATTGTAAAAATTGGTCAGCTTGAAATAACCAATCTAAGGGATTTGAGCCATCAAATAATGAGAGTTCAAGTTTAGGAGTTCTGAATGAGGGTAATGGTGTTATTTGAGGGTATTGAGGGTATGGGTTTTGGGAATAGAGTGGGGCGTTGTAATGCTGAGTGAATGGAAAACTGTTTGAGGGGATTGAGTGGAATGAATAAATGGTGGAGGTGGCAAATGTGAGGTCCGTGGGTGGAGAGTGACGGATGTGAGGGGTGGATTTTGCGAAAAAATGGTGGGCATTCTAATGGGTGTATTTAATGGTGTATGGGAGTGGGGTGTTGGTGTAGGAGATGAAGAAACAAGAGGGGGGTTGTGTGTTATACCTGAGGAGCTTGCTGCCATTGAGACTTGTGGAGGTGGCTGGACCTTTAGGGAAGACATTTTAATGGCAGCCATGACTTGTTCAAATCTAGAATCTTCCAAATGTTTGTCATTTTCTAATCTGGTGTGAATATGAGTAATTTGTTTCTCCAAATCTGCAGCAACCCTTTCCAACTCTCATCCAGCAGCTGCTGATTTTGAGCTATGACATTATCCAAGTGAATTTGAGCTGTTTGGACAGCCTCTTCCACAATTTCTTTGGGTGTGGGGTTTGGTGGTTTAGGGGGAGCCATGAATTCAGCAAGATGAAAGCACCAATGAGAGATTTGTGATTAGGTTAAGTTTAGATCTATGTTGCAAAGTAGAAAATAATAAAACAACTTTTTCATTTCATAACCATTCAGCAGCAATTCTTACAATATATATATGACTAGGGTTACTACTAAAAGGGCCATAGGCCAAGATAAAAATTAAACTACCCAAATGACATAATTTAAGGACAGCACCCCCTTTAATTTAAATAAAAAATCATTTAATAAAACTGATTGTCTTTTTTTTCTAATGGGCCGAAGACTCTTCTTAACACCGGGCATATCCACACCACTTGAAGTGTAAAAGATGAGATGAGTAATCTTGGATTTAGGCTGATCCCATTCCTTGATAGCCTTTGTTGCAGCCTCTTTTCCTAGCTTTGGTACTTCCACAACTAGAATGTCCTGTCTAGCATTCAATGATGGTGCCCCCCAAACTCACAGAAACTTGGATTCTTCTTCAAAATATATTCTGTTAAATGCATGTTTCGCTTAAAAAACCATATAAAAACACATAAAAGACACTAACAGTGTATATTAAATGAAAAAATTAACATAATATATTTTGGAAAATTAAAGAATTAATACAGATTTTTTTTAAATAAAAGACCAAAATAAAACTAAAATTAACATATGATATTAAAATGAGCGCACTGCTATACAATACATATTTATAGGTACATTCGTGTCAATGTATAAATGGTTTCAATCCAAGTTGCCAACAATTATTGTTCAATGTAAAATTAAGTTTATGATGTTTGTTTCTTCAAGGACAGTTTTACTTAAGTATCCGCTTGTTTCACAATCAAACATTCAATGTAAAAATGTTTCTTGACCAAAATATATTCAGAGATGACAAAATTGAAAGAACCAATTGAATAATTGGTGGCTGCAATAAATTCTCTTAAGTTTGACAGGACTGTAATGGATGACAAAATTCTCTCTCAATATAATTAAGAAATCAATATGAATCATTTATAAATTAAAAGACAAAATGAATTCATCACATTCGAAAACAAAATAGTATTAAAATCTAAGTTATATATTTTATTTCTGTTTTTTTATCGTAAATTATTTTAATATTTTTAAAGAAATGAAAAAATATTTAAAAATGTAATTTTTGTGATATTTAAATTATAAGATCAATAAGTGATGATTAAAATAAAGGATTGATCGATGATAATGCTAACAACTACACCTTATGGAGATACGGTTTGATTTTTTTGTTATATTTAATAATTAGTTTTTACTTTTTTTAATACAAATGCACACATGCGTTGCTGTATTTTGCTATTTTTTCAATACAAATGCACACATGCCTTGCTGTATTTTGCTATATTCCTTATTGGGTAAGGATACAGTGTAAAGAATGTGGCCTTGGAATAGCAATTCTCGGATTACGAGGGCAAAGAATTATTTGCTATCTAAATTAAATAAACCACATTTCCTTCTATTCAAGCAGCAAGTCACATTATATATAGCATAACCCAAACAACAATTAGTCACACACCAAATCTCATATTCTTCCTTTTAATACTCTGCAAGCTAAGATGGCGACAGTTGATGAGATCCGTCAAGCACAGAGAGCTAGAGGCACTGCCACTGTGTTAGCAATCGGCACTGCTAATCCTCCAAACTGTGTGTATCAGAGCACATATCCGGATTTCTACTTCCGCGTCACAAACAATGAACACAACACTGAACTCAAAGAAAAACTTCAGCGCATATGTAACATGTCTATAATATATTTTGAGTTTACATTTAATATACTTTGTTAGCGTCTTTTATCTGTTTTTATATGGTTTTTTTTCAGGTGATAAAAGTATGATTAAGAAGCGACACATGCATTTAACAGAAGAAATTTTGCAGAAGAATCCAAGTTTCTGTGAGTATGGGGCACCTTCATTGAATGCCAAACAGGAGATCTTAATTGTGGAAGTACCAAAACTCGGAAAAGAGGCCGCAACAAAGGCTATCAAAGAATGGGGTCAGCCTAAATCTAAGATTACTCATATCATCTTTTGCACTTCAAATGGTGTGGATATGCCTGGTGCGGACTATCAGCTCACAAACCTTTTAGGCCTAAGCCTAGATGTAAAGCGTTATATGTTGTACCAACAAGGTTGTTATGCTGGTGCAATGGGACTTCGTTTAGCTAAAGATTTGACTGAGAACAACAAAGATTCTCGCGTGTTGTTGGTTTGTGTGGATATGAGTATCATACTTTTCTCTGGACCTAGTGATGCTCATCTTAATGGTCTTGTGTCACAGGCATTGTTTGGAGATGGTGCAGCAGCTGTTATTATTGGTTCAGACCCATTGCCAAAAGTTGAGAACCCTTTGTTTGAATTGGTATGGACTGCACAAACCATCCTTCCAGATAGCCTAGGATATGTTAAAGCTGACATTCGAGAAGTAGGAATGGTATTATATCTCCACAAGGATCTTCCTAACTTCATTGCAAAACACATTGAAAAAGCTCTTATTAAGGCCTTTCAACCTTTGAACATCTCTGATTACAATTCTATTTTTTGGATTTCACACCCTGGTGGACGAGCCATTCTTGACCAAATTGAATCCAAATTAGGATTAAAGCCAGAGAAATTGCAAACCAATAGGTATATTCTAAGCGAATATGGTAACATGACAAGTGCGTCTGTATTATTCGTCATGGATGAGATGAGGAGAAGGTCAAAAGATGAAGGACATGGCACAACAGGGGAGGGACTTGAATGGGGTGTGCTTTTCGGTTTTGGACCTGGAATTACTGTCGAGACGGTTTTGCTCCGTAGTGTGGCCATTTAAAGTCGCACATGTCACTACTCACTAATAAGAAAACAAGTTTTATTTTCTCATGGTGTTTTCTTTTTATCAATAAATGAATGTAATATTTATGTGTTTCTCTTTAAGTTTTTGATTATCAATGTGCATGTAAGGCTTTGCTCTATTATCAAATAAAACCTTCGTTTACATTAGCCTTATAAAATATAGTTTAAAAATGTACCATGAAACCAATTTGGAAATTTCCTAAATTCGTTTAAAAATTTCTTAAATGCATTAACTAGGTCATATACAATTGTGGTGCAGCTTCGGAGAATTGATTAGGATTGACAATGCTTTAGTTTTAGTAAATTTTTATTAGTTTTGTTATGAGCGATTGGAGTTTATTGCATTTTTAGTGTTTGCATAGGTGTTGCTTTAGTTTCAATTGGGTGGATTTTATTCTACTATTCGTTTTAGCAGTTTGATTTACAATTGTAAAATATTTTTTTTTAATCTTTGGCGCATGTTATGCTTAAAATAAATTCTTCTAATATATTACCTCCGTTCCTTTTTTATAAGAAACAACTTACTTTGTAGGTTCATTAAATAATCAATGTATCTAGTCTATAAACTGACCAAATACATTGATTATTCAACGAATCAAAAAAATGAGTTGTTTCTTATAAAAAAGAACGGAGATAGTACTATTTTGCTTTTTAAAAAAGAAAAAAAAAATCAACTGACCGAATGCTCATTTTGCTTCTTTTAATAAATGTTATGATTATTTGACCGAATACGCAAGAACTTTTAACTTAGGTTGAAGTGTAAGGTCTTTTATTAATATTGGTTTTTTGTCTATAATCTAAGTGGTTATAACTAATACAAACTCACATACAACTATGAGTATTAGGATTTGATGTTTAGTGATGACACTCAACCTAGCAATATCACCTTTTCTAGTTGAGGTAGAATTTACGGACCATCTTTCATTGATATTTTACTTTTGTTTTCTTTTCGCATGCGTTTTTATCCTTAATTGCTTGATAAGAAGCAACGATTCAAGAATGTGGAGGAATTGATCAATGGTGTTTTTTTTATTACTTTTCAAATATATTTTAACCTTAATTTCTAGTAGTTCGTTGTTCATTTTGACCAACTACATTAGGTAAAACAACATGGGTAGTACAAGATATATTTTTGGTAAAGATGTAACGTATGTGGGACATGGTGTTTCAGCATGTGTGCAGCATCTGCCCTCAGTGTGCTAGCCAAGGTTTATGAGTTATTCTGAGCGTGAAATTGGTTGTTTCCAAAGAGATTTGCTATTTATGAATTGTATCTTGTAGCAAAGATATTTTTAAGAAAGATTTGATAATAGATTGTTCAAATCCAAATCAAATTAAATGAAGATTTAATATGAATGAAGATCAAATCAAATCAAATCTTTTTGTGGATGTTTTTTAAAAGAAAATCAAATTTGCATCTAAATCAAATCTAATTGTTCTTAAATCTAATGCCCGTTGTAGAAAAGCCCAGAATATGGTTTGCTATTTAATAGACTTGTTCCTACCTTTAAAGAGAAGAGCTAGAGTTGAATATCTTGAGTGTTAGGTTTTGTTCTTTGAGTTTTTGTATTTTTTCCATTTGTGCACCTCTATAGTGCATAAGTTTCATATCAAAGGTATATAGGTTGTTTCTTTTGTTAGAGTTGTAATTCAACAAACATTATTCTGAGTTTTGTATTTATCACAAGGGTTAGTGGTTGAGAGAAAGTGAGAGGGGTTCTCATATTTAGGGGGAGTCCTAAATAGAAATACACATGTAGTATTAGGAATATGAACATTGAACAAAGGTTGTTCATCTAATACACCTTATAATCATAACCAATGGTAATCATAAGAATTTATTAAACATAATAGATTCACATAGCAATATCCACCAAACATAAAATAAATACACAAGCGTTCCATCCTCCAGTGTTACATATCAGAGCAGATGCCGACTCAACAAAAGCAATAAGGAAGGTAATCCCTTCCACTCACATCCACGCCTCTACTGCGGATTATCTGCATGATTCCCATATAAAGGCAACATTCAAACAGAAAGGGTGAGAATTCACAATTATATAATGAAATTGCGTAATAACGTGTAAGCACGCAATCAACATATGCATAATCACCCATTCCTCCACTCACACTTCATACAATCCAAATATATAATACAACATGTATGCAATGCAATGAGACTCAACTCCATGACTCAATACATGTGGTACCAACTTTGAACTCTCAGGTTCACTTGCTTCCGATCCCCACCATAGAATCAAAGCACACCAGAAATTGTTACCATCACCATAAGTAAGACTTCACCGATTTCCACATGGAACCAGCTACTCACATCCAATCCCACCATAGAATTAAGGCTCACCAAAGGCGGACCACGATCCAAACACCATGATGCATGATTTGTACATGACATGCAACAACAACATGTACAATAATATTCACCTTAATCATTGTACTACACCAAAATTGGTCACCAAACACCAAACATATACTACAAGCATTCAACAATAGCATTATAGTAACATAGCAAGTAATAACACACCATTCATACACAATACCACACCACAACATACACACTACATACCATCCAACACCAATACGCACCTTTAAAAATCATTTCCAGGTATTGAAATTATTTTTAAATTAAAGTACACTGCGTCAGCTTTCCAACACTTCGAACGACACCTCAAACTAACATTCGAAACTCAAGTTATGAATTTTTAAAGTTTGACACAGCATGTGTAACCGGTTACACCAAAACAGGTAATCGGTTACCACTTGATCAAAAACATTGACCAAACCTTCCCAGTATAACCGGTTACAACAAAACGTGTAACCGATTATACCAAAACCTATAACCGATTACACCTCCCAAAAATGCCCAGATTACGCTATTTAGGGACAGTGTAACCGGTTACACCAAAACCTGTAACCGATTACACCTTTGAAAAATTGAATTTTTTGAAATTTTGTCTCGCGTGTAACCGGTTACACCAAACGTGGTAACCGGTTACCACTAGGATAGAAGCAATTTTCTGCTACTTTGTGGTACGAAAAATCAAGTTTGTAACATTCACAAAACCCCAAATTTTCATAACAATCATATATTACAGGTTCACATTTAATTTCTAATGGCATACAACATCAGAACATACATATGACTCACAACTTTGCCCAACATACATCGTAATAGCATTATCACATGTTTACATAATTCATAGTATAAAAAGGAAAATTCAATCAAGAGAAACCAAAACACTTACTCACATGCTATCATGCAATCACTTATATAAGAGGAAATCTCACTCTTAACTTAATTTTCCAGCAAGAGCACTTCAACAATGGGGTTTCTCTTCTTCTTCCTCAAAGCCTTAGCTCTCTCTCTTCTCTTTCTCTTCTTTCTTATTCACGTGTTCTTACTCTATTTTCCCTATTCCCCTCTTTCTTATTCTTATTCTATTATTTATCATTAATTCTTATTCCAACAAAATGAATAAATATTATTATAACCATAATAATTAAAAATAAAAATTTAATTATTACTATTACTACTATTTATTTAATTAATTCTAATTTTAATGATAGTAGCAATTGATACTCTCCTTCCACCCCGTGTCTATACATTTTTACTAACACACGCCTAACACCTTAGATTCTAACTTCTAAGGCTACCACCCTACACCCAAGGGTTCCTTAAACACATCAATTATCAAACAACACATACAATCACACAATTTTATTTACGAAAATTAAATAAATAAATAAATCGGGGCGTTACATGATTGCAACACATGAAGACTTATGGCAGACTAGTGAAGCTGGAAGGTTCAAGAAGCGAAAATCGAGTAAAGATTTTGCTAAGAGAGTTCGGCATAATGGTTGAATACAAATCACGATCCATATAGAATATTTATTTTCTCATCATTATTGTGGATATTGTGATTGTATGAACTCTTGTAATTTTTGTCAAAATATAGTGGAAGAACAACTTTCAATGGGAAACTATTGGAGAGTGGAGTAGGCTCTTGCAAGAATGATAGAGCTGAACCACTATACATCTTGGTGTTCTTTCTCTCTCTCTCTCTCTCTCTCTCTCTCTCTCTCTCTCTCTTCTCTCTCTCTCTCTCTCTCTCTCTCTCTCTCTCTCTCTCTCTCTCTCTCTTATGCTCTCCAAAACCACTTACTCTAAATTTATCATTCCACACTAAAATTCCTTATTACAACTTCCTAAATTGCTATTAAGAGGTACGGTTTCTTAATTTCTTCCTTTAATTGTTGAACAATTTTAATATCTTGATCATTAAATTTTCTAACTCCTTTTTGTTGTGCCTTATTATATAAGGGGGAAGTTAGTTTAGACAGATTTTTGAAATATGGTCTGACATAATTTACTAATCCTAAAAAGGATTGTAATTGTTTTAATTCTTCAAATTTATCTGGATGTTCTAAGATTTTTCTAGCTATATGAGGCTGTAATTTGATAGTTCCATTTCCTATCTCCGCCCCTAAAAAAGAAATATAATTTTTTCCAATTTCAATTTTATTTTTAGAAATGATTAAACCATGTTTTTCAAATAAAGAAAAAATTATATATAAGTGTTCTATATGTTCTTTTTCTGATTGAGAAAAAACAAGAACATCATCAATATAGACACATGTAAAATTATAACAATTTTTAAAAATGTCATCCATCATTCGTTGGAAAATTTGTGGTGCATTTTTTTAATCCAAATGGCATTACTAACCATTCAAAATATCCTAATGGACATGAAAAAGTTGTCCATTCAATACTGTCTTTGTGCATTTTTACTTACCAAAATCCTGATTTTAAATCAAATTTTGAAAACCAATTTTTTTCTTGTATTTTATTAATTAATGTATCTTTGTCTGGAATACAATAACCATCTTCAAAAGTATTATCATTTAATATTCTATAATCAAAAACCATTCTAGATTGTCCTCTTTTCTTTTCTGCTTCTTTTTGGACAATAAAAGCAGAAGTTCTATGTCTAGAATTTGATCTTTGGATAATTCCTAATTTTAATAGTTGATCAATGTGCATTTTAAATTCTTCTTGTTCCCAATTACCATACTTGAAATTAGGTGATTTAATGGTAATATCTGGGTTAATAATTTCTAATTTGCATAGAGTTTTATTCCTTTCCCAAAATTTTGTAGGGTTTTCTCTTATAACCTCAATTTTTTCTAATTTCTTAATTATTTGATCTAAATCATAATTTTTTATGTTTTTTGTGAAATTTGTGGTATCTATTAAGCGTAAATCACTTTCTATACCATTGTCTAACTCTAGCTCTAGATCAAAATTTTGTTGTTCTATATGATTGCAAGAACATTCATCTTTGCTTCCCTTGCAATCACATGTTTCCTTTTTTATTAGGAGTTTAAAATTTGAAACAATCGGTATCACGGAACAATTTTTACTTATTGTTACATAATCTTTGTTAATATTAATTTGTCCATAATTATGGAGTAAAAAATCTAATCCCATAACAAGTGGTATTGAAAGATTTAGGTCTTGAACCCAAATTTTTGGCCAAGGATAATACTCGGACCATTGATTACAATTTGTTAAGAATTTTACTTGAATATTTTTAAATTGTAAATCATTTGAAGTTTTGGTTCCATCAAATTGCATTGAATAAGTTGGTTTTACTTTGACAATTTTAGTTCTTAATTCTTCCGGGATAATCTTTATATCTATAGTAGATGAGGTTGCTCCCGTGTCAATTAGGATTGGTATAGTACTTTCTTGACCATGAATATTAATTTTTGCCGAAACTATAATTTGTCTTAGTTTTTCTCTATTACAAACTAAAGGTACCTAGAGGTCTTGAGGTTGTTCTGTGTTATTTATAATATTTATGTCCTCTTGAGTAATTTCTGTTAATTTTAAATTATTTTCAATAGCCTGGAATTTTTCTTTTTTAATAATTTCTGTTAAATCTTTAATAGTTTCTTCTAAACTATTAATTCTGGTTTCTAATTTATCGACTTTGTTTTCCAACCTGTCAAATTTTTCTTCTAATTGTTCTATTCTTTTTTCCCCATGTTTTCTATCAGAATTTCCAGGGGTATCTTTAATTTTGTTTTCTACATTAAAGTGTTTTTTGATACAATTTGAACAGATTTACTTTAGAAAAATTTGACATTTCCATCTTTTATCAAAAGAGGAAAACCAATTACACTTGAAGCATTTAATATTATCACTTCCAGCTTTGTAATTCCAATTATGGTTACAATCTGGTACTAAATTTTTTGGTTCCATTAGAGAGTAAATTTTTTCAATTTTTCCAAAAGAATATAATTATTATTATTCTCTTCTTCTAGAGGAATTTCAATTTCTTCATTTTCTATTCCTTCTAGGGAGCAAATACTCCAAATTTCAGAGTTGTCTGAAATGTCTGAGGTTATTTCTAATATATCCTCTTTTATTGTAGAAATTAGGTTTGATTCTCTTGTAAACAGATTTTGTTTGTTTGGACAAACTGAGGATAAATGTCCTGGTTTGTTACAAGCAAAACAAGTAATTGTATTTTTATAAGTTTAGTTAGGATTGTACTTTCTAACATGTTTTTCTTTGTTTAAATAAGGTTTTCTAGCGTTAGATTTCCTTAAATAATTTTTCTTAGTGTAATTTTTCTTGAATCTAGGCCGTCTCCTCTGGGTTTTATCCTGTGGATGTTTTCCATACTGTTGAGGAGTATAAATTTGTTTACAAAAACCTACAATCTTCTGATTTAATTCTTTTTGAATTTGGATATAAGTACATTTCTGTTTTAATTTAGAAATTATATATTGTATTCTTATACCTATATTATCAAATTCATTTTCTATTTCTAATTTTTTCCAACTTTCGTGAATTTCCTGACCTAAAGGTCCTGGTAATTTGGTAAATAGTCTTTCACCTAATTCTTGAGAAAAATAATTTCCGGATGTGCTTGCTAAAGCATAAAAATCTTGTAAGAATTCTATTACATGATTCCAATCATATAATTGAATTTGTTCTAAATCTCTCATAGCTTCAGCCTGTCTCATAGTTAGTCCTACATTGGCATCTTTGCCTGTAATAATTCTATGTATTGTATAAACAAAATAATGAATATTGTTTCCTTGGGTTACCAATTGACCTAATTTTTCTGGAAATTTCACTTTGAATGCTTCCCATGCGGCCCTAGCTATGTCTCATAAATAGTTTTCGGCAATTTTAATCATTTCTTGTCTAGAGGTAATATTGTCGTGTCTACTTTCATAGTCTCTAATTACCAGGGAAGTCCATTGTTCAATGTAATTATCCAAGAGTTGTGGATGTATATTAGTAATATTTAACATAACATGCCCCTGACCATATAAATTAATTTCATTTGGATTTATTTTTCCTAATGTTCTTAAGTTAGGGTTGTTGTTGTCATAAATAGCAACAGGTAGTCTAGATGGATGTCCTACAGAATAACCCATCCTCATTGGATGATTATTGGGAAAAAATGATCCATAAGAGGAACTGGATTCTTCATTTACTAAATTTTTTCCAGTGTAATCTGTTTCAGAAATTTCTGTTACGCTTTCAGTTTCTTCAAAAATTTGTTTTAAATTTGTTATATCTTGGAAGTATTTATCCATGAGAGAATTTTTATTAGTATTAGCCGCTTCAATTTCTAAATTAAAATTTTCCTTTAGAATTTCATCATTTCTAATTTTCTCTAATTCTGAGAGGGTTAATATTTGTTCATTCATCATTATTAACTTGTGTATAAGATTCTTCATAATTTTTGAATCTTAAAGATAAAGCCCATTTAGTTGCGTATGTCACAACTTCTGTGGGTGTTAATGTCTCAGCTTCTTCCTCAATATTTTCCTTAATTTTCCATTCTTCTCCTGCTAGGAATGAAGGTGATATTGGTTCTGGTCCTAGAAAGTTAATTCCCTTGGATGTTACAGTTTTTACCATGTCATTAATCTTTATTTTAAATTTTGGTGACATTTGAGTAGATAATTTTCCTAAGAAGATTATGTCTACTACAACGTTTGATCCTTTAAAAATTTTAAATCCTTTACTTTGAACTTGTATTTTTATATATTTTAAATCTTTTAATCCTATGGTAAAATTTGGACACAAATAATGGATTCCACAATTATTATTCATGTCAACTTCAATTATTCCCATAATTTGTCTGGCTAATTTCAGATGTCTAGTGTCAAGTATGGCTACTAACACTTTGGCACCATTTTGTTTCATTACTAAGCCTCTTACAGCTGTAGTAATTAATTCTAAATGTACATAATTCATATTTTTATCTGATAATTGATTTATGCTATCCATAGTTAATAATCCAAATTCTTCAACTTTTTCATCAGGTAATTCTAACATTTCAGATCTGTGTGTTCGAATTAGACTGGAACTATTTTCAAATATTCCGGATTTGTATAATTGTGTTGGTTTTAAAAGATTTATGTGATCATTTGTCATTATTTCTAAATCTTTATCAGTATTCACAATTTGTTCTAATGTTGAAGAATTTTTATTTTCTCTTCTACTAAATATTCTGTCTAAATAAGAAGTATTTTGAGTCTGATATAGAGTTGTAGTTCTGGATGTGCTAGCTTCACTATCCATTAATGTTCTTGATCGACCAGAAAAAGGATTCATATTTTCAAATGTTTTTTAACTTCTTCAGTATTGTAAGTTAAAAAGTTCTTAGTATTGGTAGTTTTTATTTTGCGTTCAGTACTAATTTGAGAGAATTTTTCAGTTAAAGAATCTATAGATATTTCTAAATCTTCGGTACCGTTTATTGAAGCTTTTTGTTTAGATTGATCTTTAAGAAGTAGTAGAATTTGTTTACTAAAAGTTATATTTTCTTTTAAGAAGAAGATTGAGCTTTTTGTCTTGTTTATCTAAACAAGTTTTAAGATAATCTATTTTAGATTCCATAAATGGTTCAGATCACAAGCTCTGATACCAGATAAAGAGAGAGGGGGGATGCCTCCGTGGAGGTTTGTGTGATAAATATTCTTGTAAATTTCATCAACAGTTGTTATAGTTATAAGATTTAACATAATGATTTTATTTAAATTATGATTTTTTATTTTAAATGTCTTTTATAAAAAAGTCAACTTAATGAATAGTGATTTCGTGAATAGTAACTCGTGAATAGTAACTCGTGAATAGTTACACAAGTGTATAATTAATGAATGTTCTCGTGTAACAATTATCACACAATAATGAATGACTAGTGATTTTAAATAGTAAGTCAACTTGATGAATAGTAAAAAAATTAATTGGACTATTTTGATGTTTAAAATAATAAAAATGTCTTTTAAGCTCTGGATATTGATTCCAGATCATCTTTTATAATTAGAATTAAGGTGTAAGTGGAAGATATACATTCCAAAATTAATTCTTTTCGATATTTTAATGATGGATAAGTTGCTTTGTTACTAGTCTTGATTTGTAATTTTACAGATTCTAATTCTTTTTCTAAATTGTCAAGAGATTTTCTAAATGTTTTTAAATATTTTCTGTCTCTGGCCAGATCCATTTTTTAAGAAAATAAATTATATTCGTATTTGAATTTTATCCTCTTGATAGTGTATACAAATCATCCTTAATAATTTTAATCATGGTTTTAAAAGTTGCTAGTTGTCTAGGAATCTGAATTTTTCTTTCTATTAAATTCAAGTTCAAATGAGAAAACTCAGTACAATAATTTAGAACTGTATTAATTCTTTCGAGGTCTTGTTCTAAACCTATAATGTAATTCCTGTATTCTTTTAATTCAATTCTTTCTTTGGTTAGATCCATGTTATCAGAGTTATAAAATTGTAAGGGGAAGCACAAATGTATGAACAATAATATGAGGAGGCTCAACCTTCCAATGAATGATCCAATTAAATATGAACATATATTTTTGGAGGCTCAGCCTTCCAATGTTATGATGTAATTAAATATGAACAAATATTTTTGGAGGCTCAGCCTTCCAATGTTATGATGCAAATATAAAAAAGAAATGAAGGTTAATGTTAAATAAAATTTACTAATAATGATATATTTTATCATATTGATTAATGGTGAATTTAAATTAATGTTTTTTCCACTTTGGTACGTGGCGTTGTTCATCTGAAGTCTGTTCTTCATTAAACACTATTCCGAAGAACAGAGTGTTTAACTATCCAACATAAGTTGGTCAACAAGGTACAGTATTCCATCCTATATACCAATTTTTTGTGGAAGAAATTAGGCTCTGGATAGAGTAGATAATTCATCTTTAATGACTTTCATCATTGTTTCAAATATAGAAATTTGTCTAATAATACTATTTTTCCTTAGAATTAATGTAGGAAAAGTCCTTTCAGTACTATGTTTTAATAGTAATTCTGTTATTTTTAAATCTTGTTTTAAATCAGAAATGTAATTTCTGTAATCTTTAAGATCTTGTTTGTCTTTGGCGAAGTTCATAATATGTATAGATTTTTAATCTGTTTCATATTGATCATCATCCCAATCTATTTCATTGTCATAATAATTAGGATTAAAGCTTCTAAATTCAATAGAAACTAAGGATTTAGAATTTTTCATTCTATAATTTACTCTTGAATTATTTCTGTAAAAATGTCCTTCAAAGTATTTTATATTATTTGAAGTAGAGGTAAGTCCATTTATTTCTTTAATTAAACATTTGAGTTCATGTTCTTCAAACTCGAGTTCTATTGTGGCTTTTAAGTCCTTCTTGAAATATTTTTTCTTGAAAATAAGTAAATTTTAATTTTTTCAAAATAATTTTTATTAAATCTGGGTAAGGAAGTCTTTTGAATAAGCATAATATTTTTTCATCAAAATCTTGGATACAAATTAAGTTTGATAATTTTTTGTTAGAGTTGGGTTCTGAATAATCTACTCCAAAATTATTTGTAAAATATTTTTGTGTTGTGAAATTTGTTTCGTGGTAATGATTTTCATGTTCCATTCTAAATCTTTGCAAATTTCTTTTTAACAAAAAAGATTGATTTTAAATCTTATTCCTACTTCCCTTTGCATATTAAGGTTTATGGTTTCTAAAAAACTATCTCAAAAATATATGTTATACTCTTATTATTTTTTAATATTCCTGGTTTATTTTGGAACCTCGCCTTGTCATCCCTCACCTACTACCACAGAGTTCTTCCAGAGACATCTCTGCGTTTATGACCTAAGATCTATGAATCTCCTCCTGGCGGTACTATTTTTTCCCTTTCAGGTATTTTCTTCCCTAAACGGATTCTTTCATAGATTAACAATCACATTCAGTTCAAATGGGACTTACGTCTTTTGATCATAAAATAAACCTAGATTAACAATAATCATAAGAGTAAAAACATATATTATTAAGAATAAGTTATTAAGAAACCATACCTCTTAATAGCAATTTAGGAAGTTGGAATAAGGAATTTTAGTGTGGAATGATAAATTTAGAGTAAGCGGTTTTGGAGAGCATATTTGAAAGCATTATTTGTATTTCTTGGTGTCTTTCTTGGTGTGTATTTTACAAAGTGAGAAGTCTCTCTTATATAGAAGAGAGATGAAGAATCTAGAGATAATATAATATTATCTTTACAACAAGAAAAGTTAAAGCACTGTTTTCTTTAAGACTTTTCGTGACAAAACAAGAAAACTCTACAAAAGAAAAGTTAAAGCACTATTTGCTTATAGTGCTTTAAGACTTTTCAAAACAAAAACTATTTACTTTACTACTTTGCCTATACAAAACAAAAGACTTTACATTGTTAAAAAGTTGAAAGGGACAGCCCCCCTTTCTTTAGCCGTGT
Organism: Lathyrus tuberosus; assembly: GCA_022829125.1. NCBI lineage: Eukaryota > Viridiplantae > Streptophyta > Magnoliopsida > Fabales > Fabaceae > Lathyrus > Lathyrus tuberosus. The sequence goes on from JALAZF010000075.1 coordinate 16,452,216, forward strand.
AAATCAGGATTACCCTTACATGACTCCGAAGGGTCAAGTAACTGTATCCTTAATACGTGTCTTGCCTTTGTTTTGTCGGCAATAATTCAGATAATAATAGAATCACATAATTATGCGTCTTCCATTATTAGTGATCTATCCTGTGAGGATCCCGATGAACCTGTTCGTTTTGAAAATTTTGAATTTCTTTTCTTGTAAGCTTCGACTAACTTTGGTCTTGAATGTTTGACATCAAAGGAGAAAAAGAAATTCCTTGGAATTTCTGAGTTGCAATAAATCTTTCCAAATTTATCATCTCTTAATAAATTTCTTTCTTCTGACTTGTTCTTTGACCAGCCAAAATCTTCAGAAAAGAGTTTGGCCCTTGCAAGTTCAATTTGTTGTGGCAAGTCTTCTAAATTTATAGTCTTTGGACTAGAATTTTTGACTTGAAATTCTTCATATTTTGTGTCAATGTTTTTAAAATACATCCAAATCAAATGAACACATGGACAATTATTCTGGAAATCAGGATATAGAGAGTTAATTTCCAGTTGGATTTTTTGTGGAATTTCGGAGGTGATAGTTTCCAATGTATCTGCCAAAAATGTTGGGAAATATGGGGTGAAATCATATAATGGGGGAACATTAATGACACTGAGTAGTCCATATTTGAGTAGTGTGGCCAATGTTATGGTGTAATCTCTGGACTTAAATGGCTTGAATGTTGGTAGAGAAATTCTAGCCTTTCTAATTGCAGAATCAAGTTTGACACAGCATGTGTAACCGGTTACACCAAAACAGGTAATCGGTTACCACTTGATCAAAAACATTGACCAAACCTTCCCAGTATAACCGGTTACAACAAAACGTGTAACCGATTATACCAAAACCTATAACTGATTACACCTCCCAAAAATGCCCAGATTACGCTATTTAGGGACAGTGTAACCGGTTACACCAAAACCTGTAACCGATTACACCTTTGAAAAATTGAATTTTTTGAAATTTTGTCTCGCGTGTAACCGGTTACACCAAACGTGGTAACCGGTTACCACTAGGATAGAAGCAATTTTCTGCTACTTTGTGGTACGAAAAATCAAGTTTGTAACATTCACAAAACCCCAAATTTTCATAACAATCATATATTACAGGTTCACATTTAATTTCTAATGGCATACAACATCAGAACATACATATGACTCACAACTTTGCCCAACATACATCGTAATAGCATTATCACATGTTTACATAATTCATAGTATAAAAAGGAAAATTCAATCAAGAGAAACCAAAACACTTACTCACATGCTATCATGCAATCACTTATATAAGAGGAAATCTCACTCTTAACTTAATTTTCCAGCAAGAGCACTTCAACAATGGGGTTTCTCTTCTTCTTCCTCAAAGCCTTAGCTCTCTCTCTTCTCTTTCTCTTCTTTCTTATTCACGTGTTCTTACTCTATTTTCCCTATTCCCCTCTTTCTTATTCTTATTCTATTATTTATCATTAATTCTTATTCCAACAAAATGAATAAATATTATTATAACCATAATAATTAAAAATAAAAATTTAATTATTACTATTACTACTATTTATTTAATTAATTCTAATTTTAATGATAGTAGCAATTGATACTCTCCCTCCACCCCGTGTCTATACATTTTTACTAACACACGCCTAACACCTTAGATTCTAACTTCTAAGGCTACCACCCTACACCCAAGGGTTCCTTAAACACATCAATTATCAAACAACACATACAATCACACAATTTTATTTACGAAAATTAAATAAATAAATAAATTGGGGCGTTACATGATTGCAACACATGAAGACTTATGGCAGACTAGTGAAGCTGGAAGGTTCAAGAAGCAAAAATCGAGTAAAGATTTTGCTAAGAGAGTTCGGCATAATGGTTGAATACAAATCACGATCCATATAGAATATTTATTTTCTCATCATTATTGTGGATATTGTGATTGTATGAACTCTTGTAATTTTTGTCAAAATATAGTGGAAGAACAACTTTCAATGGGAAACTATTGGAGAGTGGAGTAGGCTCTTGCAAGAATGATAGAGCTGAACCACTATACATCTTGGTGTTCTCTCTCTCTCTCTCTCTCTCTCTCTCTCTCTCTCTCTCTTTCTCTCTCTCTCTCTCTTTCTCTCTCTCTCTCTCTCTCTCTCTCTCTCTCTCTTATGCTCTCCAAAACCACTTACTCTAAATTTATCATTCCACACTAAAATTCCTTATTACAACTTCCTAAATTGCTATTAAGAGGTACGGTTTCTTAATTTCTTCCTTTAATTGTTGAACAATTTTAATATCTTGATCATTAAATTTTCTAACTCCTTTTTGTTGTGCCTTATTATATAAGGGGGAAGTTAGTTTCGACAGATTTTTGAAATATGGTCTGACATAATTTACTAATCCTAAAAAGGATTGTAATTGTTTTAATTCTTCAAATTTATCTGGATATTCTAAGATTTTTCTAGCTATATGAGGCTGTAATTTGATAGTTCCATTTCCTATCTCCGCCCCTAAAAAAGAAATATAATTTTTTCCAATTTCAATTTTATTTTTAGAAATGATTAAACCATGTTTTTCAAATAAAGAAAAAATTATATATAAGTGTTCTATACGTTCTTTTTCTGATTGAGAAAAAACAAGAACATCATCAATATAGACACATGTAAAATTATAACAATTTTAAAAAATGTCATCCATCATTCGTTGGAAAATTTGTGGTGCATTTTTTAATCCAAATGGCATTACTAACCATTCAAAATATCCTAATGGACATGAAAAAGTTGTCCATTCAATACTGTCTTTGTGCATTTTTACTTACCAAAATCCTGATTTTAAATCAAATTTTGAAAACCAATTTTTTTCTTGTATTTTATTAATTAATGTATCTTTGTCTGGAATACAATAACCATCTTCAAAAGTATTATCATTTAATCTTCTATAATCAAAAACCATTCTAGATTGTCCTCTTTTCTTTTCTGCTTCTTTTTGGACAATAAAAGCAGAAGTTCTATGTCTAGAATTTGATCTTTGGATAATTCCTAATTTTAATAGTTGATCAATGTGCATTTTGAATTCTTCTTGTTCCCAATTACCATACTTGAAATTAGGTGATTTAATGGTAATATCTGGGTTAATAATTTCTAATTTGCACAGAGTTTTATTCCTTTCCCAAAATTTTGTAGGGTTTTCTCTTATAACCTCAATTTTTTCTAATTTCTTAATTATTTGATCTAAATCATAATTTTTTATGTTTTTTGTGAAATTTGTGGTATCTATTAAGCGTAAATCACTTTCTATACCATTGTCTAACTCTAGCTCTAGATCAAAATTTTGTTGTTCTATATGATTGCAAGAACATTCATCTTTGCTTCCCTTGCAATCACATGTTTCCTTTTTTATTAGGCGTTTAAAATTTGAAACAATCGGTATCACGGAACAATTTTTACTTATTGTTACATAATCTTTGTTAATATTAATTTGTCCATAATTATGGAGTAAAAAATCTAATCCCATAACAAGTGGTATTGAAAGATTTAGGTCTTGAACCCAAATTTTTGGCCAAGGATAATACTCGGACCATTGATTACAATTTGTTAAGAATTTTACTTGAATATTTTTAAATTGTAAATCATTTGAAGTTTTGGTTCCATCAAATTGCATTGAATAAGTTGGTTTTACTTTGACAATTTTAGTTCTTAATTCTTCCGGGATAATCTTTATATCTATAGTAGATGAGGTTGCTCCCGTGTCAATTAGGATTGGTATAGTACTTTCTTGACCAGGAATATTAATTTTTGCCGGAACTATAATTTGTCTTAGTTTTTCTCTATTACAAACTAAAGGTACCTAGAGGTCTTGAGGTTGTTCTGTGTTATTTATAATATTTATGTCCTCTTGAGTAATTTCTGTTAATTTTAAATTATTTTCAATAGCCTGGAATTTTTCTTTTTTAATAATTTCTGTTAAATCCTTAATAGTTTCTTCTAAACTATTAATTCTGGTTTCTAATTTATCGACTTTGTTTTCCAACCTGTCAAATTTTTCTTCTAATTGTTCTATTCTTTTTTCCCCATGTTTTCTATCAGAATTTTCAGGGGTATCTTTAATTTTGTTTTCTACATTAAAGTGTTTTTTGATACAATTTGAACAGATTTGCTTTAGAAAAATTTGACATTTCCATCTTTTATCAAAAGAGGAAAACCAATTACACTTGAAGCATTTAATATTATCACTTCCAGCTTTGTAATTCCAATTATGGTTACAATCTGGTACTAAATTTTTTGGTTCCATTAGAGAGTAAATTTTTTCAATTTTTCCAAAAGAATATAATTATTATTATTCTCTTCTTCTAGAGGAATTTCAATTTCTTCATTTTCTATTCCTTCTAGGGAGCAAATACTCCAAATTTCAGAGTTGTCTGAAATGTCTGAGGTTATTTCTAATATATCCTCTTTAATTGTAGAAATTACGTTTGATTCTCTTGTAAACAGATTTTGTTTGTTTGGACAAACTGAGGATAAATGTCCTGGTTTGTTACAAGCAAAACAAGTAATTGTATATTTATAAGTTTTGTTAGGATTGTACTTTCTAACATGTTTTTCTTTGTTTAAATAAGGTTTTCTAGCGTTAGATTTCCTTAAATAATTTTTATTAGTGTAATTTTTCTTGAATCTAGGCTGTCTCCTCTGGGTTTTATCCTGTGGATGTTTTCCATACTGTTGAGAGGTATAAATTTGTTTACAAAAACCTACAATCTTCTGTTTTAATTCTTTTTGAATTTGGATATAAGTACATTTCTGTTTTAATTTAGAAATTATATATTGTATTCTTATACCTATATTATCAAATTCATTTTCTATTTCTAATTTTTTCCAACTTTCGTGAATTTCCTGACCTAAAGGCCCTGGTAATTTGGTAAATAGTCTTTCACCTAATTCTTGAGAAAAATAATTTCCGGATGTGCTTGCTAAAGCATAAAAATCTTCTAAGAATTCTATTACATGATTCCAATCATATAATTGAATTTGTTCTAAATCTCTCATAGCTTCAGCCTGTCTCATAGTTAGTCCTACATTGGCATCTTTGCCTGTAATAATTCTATGTATTGTATAAACAAAATAATGAATATTGTTTCCTTGGGTTACCAATTGACCTAATTTTTCTGGAAATTTCACTTTGAATGCTTCCCAAGCGGCCCTAGCTATGTCTCCTAAATAGTTTTCGACAATTTTAATCATTTCTTCTCCAGAGGTAATATTGTCGTGTCTACTTTCATAGTCTCTAATTACCAGGGAAGTCCATTGTTCAATGTAATTATCCAAGAGTTGTGGATGTATATTAGTTGTAATACCCATATATAAAATCCATACATCAAAGCATAAATCATATATATGAATCCAAGTATTTGGTATTGAAATACAATAAGTTCCTAGATAACACATTATACACATAAATGCCTCTAATACACAACACCTAAGTCTAAGGCATTACATATACAAGATGTTCCAAAATGATAAAATCTAAGAACTAGATCATCATAACGATCTCAAAATAACAAAATATAGCAGAAGCTAGCCATCATCATGCAAGGAAAGATCAAACGACCTTGTCCTTACCCTTCTCTGAACCTGAAGCACCTGAAATATCAACAACGTGGGGTGAGATACATCAAATCTCAGTGGGTTCCTACCTTATAGATTCTCTCGGATTAAAAGGGGTTCTAATAATCCTAGCTCAAGTCCAGGGAAGGGAAAAGGACCTTGAGTTCACAATTTCATTCTTGCCCTATATGGAAACATACTCACGAGTTCTCTAACTCTCGCATCAACAATGGGTATCTCCCACGAAGGCATCCTTCCCCGGCCAACCCTACAAGAGGATTCGACACGAGTCACAGATCCTTAAATTCGTAGACAACCATTCTTGGCCAACCCTTCCAAAGAGTTTTCGACACGAGTCTTGGATGCTAAGGTAAATAACTTTCCCCGGCCATCCACAAAGGGCTCTTCAACACGGGTCACGGTTATCTACACATAGTACTTTTCCCGGCCAGCCCGCACCAGGGGACCTTCAACACGGGTCAATAATACCATCATCTAAGCAACTTCCCCGGTCATCCATCATAAGAGGATGAAAACGCGGGTCACAGTTACTTAGGTAACAATTTCTCAACGAAATCCTACATGTTCCATACTAGGGTCTTACACTCATCTAGACCATTACTCGGCAAGGATGTACATCTACATCGAATGCACGAGCATCGCCATCTAGATTATTTATCCATCCTAGCCGCAACTAGAATCATAAACCTCGTAGCCATTTCTATACTTAAGGTTGATGTTTTCCTCACTCTCTCTATTCCATTTTCATTTTACATGCATTTTCAATCACAAACAGGTTAACAACCATGGATTAGGCAAAACATACCTTATTAGTGAAATAGAATAGCATACCATAATTTAAACATAAATATATCACTTTTGAACTTTCCCGATTATTTAATCGGTCGGTAAAATCAACATGTTTTACTTCCATTGCGTAGAATATTTCCTCGGCTTTACATCGATATAAAGAACAACCGAAACCGATAAACGAAACTAAAGTTATGAATTTTTCCGTAAAAAGTATAATTTTTCAACTCCCAGGTCGCGCTCAGCGCGCCCTGGTCCGCGCTCAGCGCGCAACTCCCTGCCACGAGAGGTTCCCAGAATTAAACACCGCGCTCAGCGGGCACCTGCGCGCTCTGCAGACTCAGAAAAATACCTGCTATAACAGTTCAAAACCAGCCCCTCTACACCATCAATACCAATTCCAACAACCCATTAGAGGCATAATCAACATGTTTCCAACATAGTTCCATCATCAAACTTCACAATCAAGTTTTGAACAAAATCATAAATTCTACATAAACCTAGAATTTCTCATCAAACCAAAATCAACCAAAACATCAAAACAAGCATCAAAACATGTTTATATGATCATACCAATCATTGATTTCGATTTCTAACAAATTCTAACCGTTGTAACATCGATTTCTAAGATTTCGACCTAAAACTCATAATATCAAACTCAAGAAAAAAAATGGTTTCTAGCTAAACCCACCTTGCAAAGATGATGAAAATGATGAAGATGAGATGATTGAATGAAGTTTGGAGCAATGGATGATGATTCTCTTGGATTTTCTTCACAAAACCTTCTTTCTCTTCTTTTCTCCTTTCTCTCTATTTCCTCTTCCTTTCTTTCTTCTTCTTTTCCTTCTTTTTTCTTTCTCTCACTTCTTACTAACTTCTTCTTTTTATATGCTTGGAAAGTGGAAGGAAAATAATAAGAAATAAACTTAGTATTAGAAATAATACTACTAAATGTCCAAAAAGTCTCTTAATTCCAATTAAATAAAATACGGGGTATTACATCCTCCCCCCCTTAAATAGAAATTCGCCCTCGAATTTAAAGATTATCTGAGCAGATGAGGGTAAGCATCTCGCATTTCCGATTCAAGTTCCCAAGTTGCATCACCCGGATGCGTTACAGCCCACTGCACCTTAACGAGAGAAATGTCCTTATTCCTTAATACCTTCGTTTCTCTCCCCACAATGCGGCTCGGGTGAGGTTCAAACGTCAAATTTGCTTCTATTTCAATAGTATCCGGTAAAATCGGCTGAAGAGGGTCTGGAACAAATCTCCGAAGCTGAGATACATGGAAAACATCATGCATTTCCGACAGAGGAGGCGGTAAGGCCAACCTGTAAGCTACTTCCCCAATCCTTTCTAAGATCTGATACGGTCCCACGTATCTCGGGCTCAACTTGCGTGACTTAAACGGTCCTTTCAATCTTAATCTAGGAGTAACCTTCAAAAGCACATGGTCACCTTCTTCAAATTCTAAAGGTCTTCTTCGATTGTCCGCATAACTCTTTTGACGATCTTGTGCTTGCTTAATTTTCTCGCGGATCATTCGAATCTTTTCCGTAGTCTCTTGGATGATTTCGGGTCCTAAGATTCGATCTTCCCCAACTTCCGCCCAACACAAAGGTGTTCTACACTTTCGCCCATATAATGCTTCATACGGGGCCATACCGATGCTAGCATGATAACTATTATTATAAGAAAACTCAATCAATGGTAGAAGTTCTTTCCAATTCCCTTTACTTTCTAACACACAAGCTCTCAACATATCCTCCATTGTTTGTATCGTTCTCTCAGTCTGACCATCCGTCTGTGGATGATTAGACGTGCTCAAACGCAACTCCGTCCCCATGGCTTGTTGAAAAACCTTCCAAAATCTTGAAGTAAACTTCGGATCTCTATCCGATGCAATATTAGAAGGAATACCGTGTAATCTTACAATCTCCGCAATAAACAACCTCGCAAGATGACTTGCCTTGAAAGTAGTCTTCACGGCCAATAAATGCGCAGATTTTGTTAGTCGATCTACAATCACCCAGATGGAATCATAACCACCTTGCGTACGGGGCAACCCTACTGCAAAGTCCATAGAAATGCTATCCCATTTCCAAACTGGAATTTCTAAAGGTTGCAACATACCACCAGGTCTTTGGTGTTCAATCTTAACCTGTTGGCACACTGCACATTCTGACACATACATCGCAACATCCTTTTTCATTCCGGCCCACAATAGTCCTTCTTTAAATCCTGATACATCTTCGAAGAACCAGGATGTATCGTAAAAGTACCTTTATGAGCTTCATCCAAAATCTTTCTTCTTAACATTGCATCATTCGGAACACAAATTCTTTGGTCGAACATAATAATTCCATCGGTAGCCTGAATAAAACCCGGTAGAAGTAACACTTCTTGCAACTTCTCATCTGCCATTTGACCTTGGTGAATCTCAACTCTCAGAGTAGAATTGACATTCAAATTTCCCATAATCACACCATCTTGGGTCCATACAAACTGAAGATTAAGATCTCTAAAATTTTCCAACAATACATATTCCAAAATCATCAATCTCGCGCCATGAACTAATTTCCGACTTAACGCATCTGCTACCTTATTCGTTTTTCCTGGATGATACTTCAATTCTAAATCATAATCTTTTAAGTACTCCATCCATCTTCGTTGTCGCATATTCAACTCCTTTTGGTCAAATAAATACCTCAAACTCTTATGGTCACTAAACATTTCAAAACGTACACCATACAAATAATGTCGCCACACCTTTAGTGTAAAAACAACCGCCGCCAATTCCAAATCGTGAGTTGGATAATTCTGTTCATGAATTTTCAATTGTCGGGAGGCATAAGCTACTACTTGACCACCTTGCATCAGAACACCGCCCAATCCCATCTTAGAAGCATCACAAAACACTTCGTAAGAGTTGTTAGGATCAGGAATGATTAACACCGGAGCTGTTGTCAATCTCTCCTTCAACTTCATGAAACTTTTCTCACAACCCGAATCCCACTCAAAAGCAAAATCCTTACGAGTAAGTTTCGTCATTGGTAAAGCCAACTGAGAGAAACCTTCGATGAACCTCCTATAGTAACCTGCCAGCCCTAAGAAACTTCGGACTTCCGAGGCATTTCTCGGCCTCTCCCAATTTATCACTGCTTCTACCTTCGACGGATCCACTGCTACACCACCCTATGATATAACGTGACCTAGAAACTTAATTTCCGCCATCCAAAATTCACACTTACTTAATTTAGCAAAAAGTTGCTTCTCTTGCAACACAGATAACACAATCCTCAGGTGTTCCTCGTGCTCTTGTGAAGTACGAGAATAAATAAGAATATCGTCAATGAAGATTACAACAAACTGGTCCAAGTAAGCTTGAAATATACGGTTCATGTAATCCATAAAAATAGCTGGAGCATTTGTCACACCGAAAGGCATCACTAAGAATTCGTAATGGCCATAAAGGGTCCTAAATGCAGTCTTAGGTACATCGGAACTCTTCACTCGGATTTGGTGATAACCTGACCTCAAATCAATCTTCGAGAACATGCAGGCTCCTTTCAATTGATCCAAAAGGTCATCTATCCTGGGCAAGGGATACTTGTTCTTAATGGTGACTTTATTCAACTGACGATAATCGATGCACATCCGCATCCCATCGTCCTTCTTCTTCACCAGCAAAACAGGGGCTCCCCATGGGGAAACACTAGGCCGCACAAAATGTTTCACCATGAGTTCTTCTAATTGATCCTTTAATTCTCTTAACTCCTTCGGTGCCATCCGATACGGAGAAACGGATATAGGAGCCGTTCCTGGTACCAGGTCAATAGAAAATTCCACTTCCCTCTCCGGAGGAAGAGAAGTGACATCTTCGGGGGAAACTTCAGAAAATTCGCAAACTACTGGAATATCCATAACCTGAAGGTCGCTACTCCCTTCCTTAGTGAGAACCAACAGAACCAATTTCTCTTCTTCAAACAAGAGATTCATCATACCAACCGTACCTTCTAGAATAGTCGTTAAAACATCTTTTGGTGTAGCCTCATTAGATGGAATGATGATGAGCTTTTCTTCACACCCAATAAACACCAAATTAGCAGAAAGCCAATCCATTCCCAAAACGACATCAACTTCCTTAAGCGGTAGACAAATAAGGTCAATCTGGAAAACTCTACCATTCACAGACAGCACACAGTTTTCACACATCAAGGGCGTCTCAACTATTTCATCCATGGCGGTAGTGACCACCATAGGAGGAGACAAAGGAACGGACCGCAACCCAAGTCGCTTCATACATTGCATCGATACAAAAGAATGTGTAGCTCCGCAATCAAATAAAACAAAACAAGGAAATCCTTTAACTAGGCACGTACCGGCAATCAAAGAATTGTCACTCTTCTTCTTCCTTGCATCCAAGGTGTAAACTCGACCGACGCTTTTTCCTTGCACTTGATTCTTACTCTTAGGACAATCCCTTGCCATATGGCCCACTCCATCACACTGATAACGTCTAAAGACTCCATCGTTGCACTTCCCGAAATGATACTTGTTGCACAACCGGCACAAAGGAGGAGTATTAGGCTTACTACTTTGCACTTGTTTCTGTTTGAAGGATTGTTGTCTCGGCCTAAACGGTTGAGTAGATCTCCCGCGATCACCTTGCGTCGTCCTACTTGCGACTCCCTCAGCGTGTACTTTCTTCAAACTATGCTCCGCCATATAGCATTGTCTTAATACTTCAGCATACGTAGTGAACTCCCTCTGAGAGACACTATGGGATATTTCAGCTCGAAGTCCAAAAATAAATTGGTCGACCTTCCACCTCTCGTCCGGAGCATACATAGCCTGCCTGGAATATGCAGCCATGTCTTCGAACTTCTCAGCATAACTGGCTACCGTCATACTTCCTTGTCTTAATTGTTGAAAATCAAACTATTTCTGAGTTCTCAAAGAACTCGGAAAATACTTCTCCATGAAAACAACCTTGAATTGCTCCCAAACCCTTGGCACTCCTTGAACAGTCATCAAGGCCGAAGCGCTCTCCCACCATCTCATGGCGGGACCCTTTAGAGAATGAGAAGCAAACAACACCTTGTTCTCTTCGCTGCATTGGACTATCAAGAAGATCCTCTCCATACCAGAAATCCATTCGTGAGCCTTCACGGGATCTAATCCACCCTGAAATTTTCGGAGGATTAATGCGGTTAAAGTCCCGGAAATTCCCACCTACAGCTTCAGGAACCAATACTTGAGGATGCGGACCTCCATTCATTTGCTGCACCATTTGCTGCATGAATAGATTCTGTTGTTGTTGCATCTGTTGCATGAACTGGTACAACGAAGCATTACCATCGCCAACCGGCGAATTCGTCCCTTGAGGAGTGGTGCGGGGCCTACTACGAGGGTTTCTACGTCCATCAGCCATGTTCCTAAAGGTCATACAAATGGAATTAAGTTGATCAGGCTCAATGCCATAAATATAACACTTAAGACCAATGGCGACACAACGTATATGAAACGGAAAGAAACACTTATACTATTTCATGGCTAGGTCGAGGATACGACTTGCTCTGATACCAACTGTAATACCCATATATAAAATCCATACATCAAAGCATAAATCATATATATGAATCCAAGTATTTGGTATTGAAATACAATAAGTTCCTAGATAACACATTATACACATAAATGCCTCTAATACACAACACCTAAGTCTAAGGCATTACATATACAAGATGTTCCAAAATGATAAAATCTAAGAACTAGATCATCATAACGATCTCAAAATAACAAAATATAGCGGAAGCTAGCCATCATCATGCAAGGAAAGATCAAACGACCTTGTCCTTACCCTTCTCTGAACCTGAAGCACCTGAAATATCAACAACGTGGGGTGAGATACATCAAATCTCAGTGGGTTCCTACCTTATAGATTCTCTCGGATTAAAAGGGGTTCTAATAATCCTAGCTCAAGTCCAGGGAAGGGAAAAGGACCTTGAGTTCACAATTTCATTCTTGCCCTATATGGAAACATACTCACGAGTTCTCTAACTCTCGCATCAACAATGGGTATCTCCCACGAAGGCATCCTTCCCCGGCCAACCCTACAAGAGGATTCGACACGAGTCACGGATCCTTAAATTCGTAGACAACCATTCTCGGCCAACCCTTCCAAAGAGTTTTCGACACGAGTCTTGGATGCTAAGGTAAATAACTTTCCCCAGCCATCCACAAAGGGTTCTTCAACACGGGTCACGGTTATCTACACATAGTACTTTTCCCGGCCAGCCCGCACCAGGGGCCCTTCAACACGGGTCAATAATACCATCATCTAAGCAACCTCCCCGGTCATCCATCATAAGAGGATCAAAACGCGGGTCACAGTTACTTAGGTAACAATTTCTCAACGAAATCCTACATGTTCCATACTAGGGTCTTACACTCATCTAGACCATTACTCGGCAAGGATGTACATCTACATCGAATGCACGAGCATCGCCATCTAGATTATTTATCCATCCTAGCCGCAACTAGAATCATAAACCTCCTAGTCATTTCTATACTTAAGGTTGATGTTTTCCTCACTCTCTCTATTCCATTTTCATTTTACATGCATTTTCAATCACAAACAGGTTAACAACCATGGATTAGGCAAAACATACCTTATTAGTGAAATAGAATAGCATACCACAATTTAAATATAAATATATCACTTTTGAACTTTCCCGATTATTTAATCGGTCGGTAAAATCAACATGTTTTACTTCCATTGCGTAGAATATTTCCTCGGCTTTACATCGATATAAAGAACAACCGAAACCGATAAACGAAACTAAAGTTATGAATTTTTCCGTAAAAAGTATAATTTTTCAACTCCCAGGTCGCGCTCAGCGTGCCCTGGTCCGCGCTCAGCGCGCAACTCCCTGCCACGAGAGGTTCCCAGAATTAAACACCGCGCTCAGCGGGCACCTGCGCGCTCAGCGCGCTCTGCGAGACTCAGAAAAATACCTGCTATAACAGTTCAAAACCAGCCCCTCTACACCATCAATACCAATTCTAACAACCCATTAGAGGCATAATCAACATGTTTCCAACATAGTTCCATCATCAAACTTCACAATCAAGTTTTGAACAAAATCACAAATTCTACATAAACCTAGAATTTCTCATCAAACCAAAATCAACCAAAACATCAAAACAAGCATCAAAACATGTTTCTATGATCATACTAATCATTCATTTCGATTTCTAACAAATTCTAACCGTTGTAACATCGATTTCTAAGATTTCGACCTAAAACTCATAATATCAAACTCAAGAAAAAAAATGGTTTCTAGCTAAACCCACCTTGCAAAGATGATGAAAATGATGAAGATGAGATGATTGAATGAAGTTTGGAGCAATGGATGATGATTCTCTTGGATTTTCTTCACAAAACCTTCTTTCTCTTCTTTTCTCCTTTCTCTCTATTTCTTCTTCCTTTCTTTCTTCTTCTTTTCCTTCTTTTTTCTTTCTCTCACTTCTTACTAACTTCTTCTTTTTATATGCTTGGAAAGTGGAAGGAAAATAATAAGAAATAAACTTAGTATTAGAAATAATACTACTAAATGTCCAAAAAGTCTCTTAATTCCAATTAAATAAAATACGGGGTATTACATTAGTAATATTTAACATAACATGCCCCTGACCATATAAATTAATTTCATTTGGATTTATTTTTCCTAATGTTCTTAAGTTAGGGTTGTTGTTGTCATAAATAGCAACAGGTAGTCTAGATGGATGTCCTACAGAATAACCCATCCTCATTGGTTGATTATTGGGAAAAAATGATCCATAAGAGGAACTGGATTCTTCATTTACTAAATTTTTTCCAGTGTAATCTGTTTCAGAAATTTCTGTTACGCTTTCAGTTTCTTCAAAAATTTGTTTTAAATTTGTTATATCTTGGAAGTATTTATCCATGAGAAAATTTTTATTAGTATTAGCCGCTTCAATTTCTAAATTAAAATTTTCCTTTAGAATTTCATCATTTCTAATTTTCTCTAATTCTGAGAGGGTTAATATTTGTTCATTCATCATTATTAACTTGTGTATAAGATTCTTCATAATTTTTGAATCTTAAAGATAAAGCCCATTTAGTTGCGTATGTCACAACTTCTGTGGGTGTTAATGTCTCTGCTTCTTCCTCAATATTTTCCTTAATTTTCCATTCTTCTCCTGCTAGGAGTGAAGGTGATATTGGTTCTGGTCCTAGAAAGTTAATTCCCTTGGATGTTACAGTTTTTACCATGTCATTAATCTTTATTTTAAATTTTGGTGACATTTGAGTAGATAATTTTCCTAAGAAGATTATGTCTACTACAACGTTTGATCCTTTAAAAATTTTAAATCCTTTACTTTGAACTTGTATTTTTATATATTTTAAATCTTTTAATCCTATGGTAAAATTTGGACACAAATAATGGATTCCACAATTATTATTCATGTCAACTTCAATTATTCCCATAATTTGTCTGGCTAATTTCGGATGTCTAGTGTCAAGTATGGCTACTAACACTTTGGCACCATTTTGTTTCATTACTAAGCCTCTTACAGCTGTAGTAATTAATTCTAAATGTACATAATTCATATTTTTATCTGATAATTGATTTATGCTAACCATAGTTAATAATCCAAATTCTTCAACTTTTTCATCTGGTAATTCTAACATTTCAGATCTGTGTGTTCGAATTAGACTGGAACTATTTTCAAATATTCCGGATTTGTACAATTGTGTTGGTTTTAAAAGATTTATGTGATCATTTGTCATTATTTCTAAATCTTTATCAGTATTCACAATTTGTTCTAATGTTGAAGAATTTTTATTTTCTCTTCTACTAAATATTCTGTCTAAATAAGAAGTATTTTGAGTCTGATTTAGAGTTGTAGTTCTGGATGTGCTAGCTTCACTATCCATTAATGTTCTTGATCGACCAGAAAAAGGATTCATATTTTCAAATGTTTTTTAACTTCTTCAGTATTGTAAGTTAAAAAGTTCTTAGTATTGGTAGTTTTTATTTTGCGTTCAGTACTAATTTGAGAGAATTTTTCAGTTAAAGAATCTATATATATTTCTAAATCTTCGGTACCGTTTATTGAAGCTTTTTGTTTAGATTGATCTTTAAGAAGTAGTAGAATTTGTTTACTAAAAGTTATATTTTCTTTTAAGAAGAAGATTGAGCTTTTTGTCTTGTTTATCTAAACAAGTTTTAAGATAATCTATTTTAGATTCCATAAATGGTTCAGATCACAAGCTCTGATACCAGATAAAGAGAGAGGGGGGATGCCTCCGTGGAGGTTTGTGTGATAAATATTCTTGTAAATTTCATCAACAGTTGTTATAGTTATAAGATTTAACATAATGATTTTATTTAAATTATGATTTTTTATTTTAAATGTCTTTTATAAAAAAGTCAACTTAATGAATAGTGATTTCGTGAATAGTAACTCGTGAATAGTTACACAAGTGTATAATTAATGAATGTTCTCGTGTAACAATTATCACACAATAATGAATGACTAGTGATTTTAAATAGTAAGTCAACTTGATGAATAGTAAAAAAATTAATTGGACTATTTTGATGTTTAAAATAATAAAAATGTCTTTTAAGCTCTGGATATTGATTCCAGATCATCTTTTATAATTAGAATTAAGGTGTAAGTGGAAGATATACATTCCAAAATTAATTCTTTTCGATATTTTAATGATGGATAAGTTGCTTTGTTACTAGTCTTGATTTGTAATTTTACAGATTCTAATTCTTTTTCTAAATTGTCAAGAGATTTTCTAAATGTTTTTAAATATTTTCTGTCTCTGGCCAGATCCATTTTTTAAGAAAATAAATTATATTTGTATTTGAATTTTATCCTCTTGATAGTGTATACAAATCATCCTTAATAATTTTAATCATGGTTTTAAAAGTTGCTAGTTGTCTAGGAATCTGAATTTTTCTTTCTATTAAATTCAAGTTCAAATGAGAAAACTCAGTACAATAATTTAGAACTGTATTAATTCTTTCGAGGTCTTGTTCTAAACCTATAATGTAATTCCTGTATTCTTTTAATTCAATTCTTTCTTTGGTTAGATCCATGTTATCAGAGTTATAAAATTGTAAGGGGAAGCACAAATGTATGAACAATAATATGAGGAGGCTCAACCTTCCAATGAATGATCCAATTAAATATGAACATATATTTTTGGAGGCTCAGCCTTCCAATGTTATGATGTAATTAAATATGAACAAATATTTTTGGAGGCTCAGCCTTCCAATGTTATGATGCAAATATAAAAAAGAAATGAAGGTTAATGTTAAATAAAATTTACTAATAATGATATATTTTATCATATTGATTAATGGTGAATTTAAATTAATGTTTTTTCCACTTTGGTACGTGGCGTTGTTCATCTGAAGTCTGTTCTTCATTAAACACTATTCCGAAGAACAGAGTGTTTAACTATCCAACATAAGTTGGTCAACAAGGTACAGTATTCCATCCTATATACCAATTTTTTGTGGAAGAAATTAGGCTCTGGATAGAGTAGATAATTCATCTTTAATGACTTTCATCATTGTTTCAAATATAGAAATTTGTCTAATAATACTATTTTTCCTTAGAATTAATGTAGGAAAAGTCCTTTCAGTACTATGTTTTAATAGTAATTCTGTTATATTTAAATCTTGTTTTAAATCAGAAATGTAATTTCTGTAATCTTTAAGATCTTGTTTGTCTTTGGCGAAGTTCATAATATGTATAGATTTTTAATCTGTTTCATATTGATCATCATCCCAATCTATTTCATTGTCATGATAATTAGGATTAAAGCTTCTAAATTCAATAGAAACTAAGGATTTAGAATTTTTCATTCTATAATTTACTCTTGAATTATTTCTGTAAAAATGTCCTTCAAAGTATTTTATATTATTTGAAGTAGAGGTAAGTCCATTTATTTCTTTAATTAAACATTTGAGTTCATGTTCTTCAAACTCGAGTTCTATTGTGGCTTTTAAGTCCTTCTTGAAATATTTTTTCTTGAAAATAAGTAAATTTTAATTTTTTCAAAATAATTTTTATTAAATCTGGGTAAGGAAGTCTTTTGAATAAGCATAATATTTTTTCATCAAAATCTTGGATACAAATTAAGTTTGATAATTTTTTGTTAGAGTTGGGTTCTGAATAATCTACTCCAAAATTATTTGTAAAATATTTTTGTGTTGTGAAATTTGTTTCGTGGTAATGATTTTCATGTTCCATTCTAAATCTTTGCAAATTTCTTTTTAACAAAAAAGATTGATTTTAAATCTTATTCCTACTTCCCTTTGCATATTAAGGTTTATGGTTTCTAAAAAACTATCTCAAAAATATATGTTATACTCTTATTATTTTTTAATATTCCTGGTTTATTTTGGAACCTCGCCTTGTCATCCCTCACCTACTACCACAGAGTTCTTTCAGAGACATCTCTGCGTTTATGACCTAAGATCTATGAATCTCCTCCTGGCGGTACTATTTTTTCCCTTTCAGGTATTTTCTTCCCTAAACGGATTCTTTCATAGATTAACAATCACATTCAGTTCAAATGGGACTTACGTCTTTTGATCATAAAATAAACCTAGATTAACAATAATCATAAGAGTAAAAACATATATTATTAAGAATAAGTTATTAAGAAACCATACCTGTTAATAGCAATTTAGGAAGTTGGAATAAGGAATTTTAGTGTGGAATGATAAATTTAGAGTAAGCGGTTTTGGAGAGCATATTTGAAAGCATTATTTGTATTTCTTGGTGTCTTTCTTGGTGTGTATTTTACAAAGTGAGAAGTCTCTCTTATATAGAAGAGAGATGAAGAATCTAGAGATAATATAATATTATCTTTATAACAAGAAAAGTTAAAGCACTGTTTGCTTTAAGACTTTTCGTGACAAAACAAGAAAACTCTACAAAAGAAAAGTTAAAGCACTATTTCCTTTAAGACTTTTCAAAAGCAAAACTATTTACTTTACGACTTTGCCTATACAAAACAAAAGACTTTACATTGTTAAAAAGTTGAAAGGGACAGGCCCCCTTTCTTTAGCCGTGTAAATCAGGATTACCCTTACATGACTCCGAAGGGTCAAGTAACTGTATCCTTAATACGTGTCTTGCCTTTGTTTTGTCGGCAATAATTCAGATAATAATAGAATCACATAATTATGCGTCTACCATTATTAGTGATCTATCCTGTGAGGATCCCGATGAACCTGTTCGTTTTGAAAAATTTGAATTTCTTTTCTTGTAAGCTTCGACTAACTTTGGTCTTGAATGTTTGGCATCAAAGGAGAAAAAGAAATTCCTTGGAATTTCTGAGTTGCAATAAATCTTTCCAAATTTATCATCTCTTAATAAATTTCTTTCTTCTGACTTGTTCTTTGACCAGCCAAAATCTTCAGAAATGAGTTTGGCCCTTGCAAGTTCAATTTGTTGTGGCAAGTCTTCTAAATTTATAGTCTTTGGACCAGAATTTTGGACTTGAAATTCTTCATATTCTATGTCAATGTTTTTAAAATACATCCAAATCAAATGAACACATGGACAATTATTCTGGAAATCAGGATATAGAGAGTTAATTTCCAGTTGGATTTTTTGTGGAATTTCTGAGGTGATAGTTTCCAATGTATCTGCCAAAAATGTTGGGAAATATGGGGTGAAATCATATAATGGGGGAACATTAATGACACTGAGTAGTCCATATTTGAGTAGTGTGGCCAATGTTATGGTGTAATCTCTGGACTTAAATGGCTTGAATGTTGGTAGAGAAATTCTAGCCTTTCTAATTGCAGAATCAAGTTGGCAATAACACTCACCATCTTGGTTTTCAGGGCAATTTTCAAACATGCTTTGGCATGATTTGTAATTATTGTAAACAAAACTCCACTCAGTGGAAATTCCATTATGAATAATCTGGTTGTTGCAAATATGTGCCAAAATTTCTTGTAACAAAACAAATGTTCTCAATCCTGTTTCTTCTTCAGAAATTTTAGGTTGTATAGGAATTATGGGTTTCCCCGGATTTACCAAATTTGTATTGGTCTGTTGAACCTTTGTAGTGATTAAATGTATTACTGAAGGATTTTTGGTCCTTCTGTGGAATTTGTGTCCTTAAAGAAATTTCTTTTCCTTTTTCTTTAGGAAAAATATTTTGAATTTCTTGTAAAAAATTTTGATCACCAAATTTTTCCAAATGTAGTAGGTAATCTTGATATTTAAGAACTCTGGGTGAGATAATGATATCTTTCCCACAAGTCTTGGTTATCGTGTCTATGGCCTCCTGAATGTCGTAAAATCCTTTATACAAAGGTTAACCATATCTTGGGAAAAGTTTTAGCTCTTCAATTAAGAGAGCCATTTCATCCTAATCTAAATAAACTCCAGCCTTTGGGCCTGTAAATAATGTATAGCAAATAAAAGGTTTTTTTGCTAAAATGTCTTCCAGTAGAGAGATAAGATGCTAAAGCATTTATCACTGCTACCTTCTTACTATTACCTGCAGTGGTAGTAGATAAATTCCAGATGTTGTCTAATAGACATGTTTCTTCTTCTTTGAGTTGATTCCTCAAAGGTGTTTTGAATTGTTCCTTCTCAGGAAATGTCTTTAGTTTAGTAATGTCAAAATCTATGACTTTTCCAGCCATTGGAAATGTCTGAATGAGATATGTCTTAATTTCTTGAAATGTCTGAAATTCTTTTCTTTTCCTGGAACAATCAAATGTAATTATTAGTCATGTAATAATTTTCTAGATAATAAATCTGGTATTTTATTATCTTTTCCTTTAATGTGTTCCCATTTTATCCTAAATCCTCTATTTAGGACAAATTCTCTGAATTTCAGCCATCTGTTAGAAGTTAATTTTTTCTCATTTTTAGTATCAGCAAATTTAAGAATTGCTTCACAATCAGTTCTAATAGTAATTTGTTTTTTAGACAAAATAAATAAAGCAAATTTTTCCAATACATAAATAATTGACAAAATTTCATAATCTAAGGATGTTAAGTATCCTTTTTCTTTAAAAGTTCCCGAGGTGTATCTACAAATTTTCTCTAATGATTTTGAAGAAAATTCATTAGGTTTTTTGATTAAAATTCCTCCCCATCCTAATTCACATCCATCAGTTTCGATAATCAAATAATCTGATTCTAATGGCAAGGTTAAGGGTTCTAGTTTCTTAATTTCTAACCTTTAATTGTTGAACAATTTTAATATCTTGATCATTAAATTTTCTAACTCCTTCTTGTTGTGCCTTATTATATAAGGGGGAAGTTAGTTTAGACAGATTTTTGAAATATGGCCTGACATAATTTACTAATCCTAAAAAGGATTGTAATTGTTTTAATTCTTCTAATTTATCTGGATACTCTAAGATTTTTCTAGCTATATGAGGCTGTAATTTGATAGTTCCATTTCATATCTCCGCCCCTAAAAAAGAAATATAATTTTTTCCAATTTCAATTTTCTTTTTAGAAATGATTAAACCATGTTTTTCAAATAAAGAAAAAATTATATATAAGTGTTCTATATGTTCTTTTTCTGATTGAGAAAAAACAAGAACATCATCAATATAGACACATGTAAAATTATAACAATTTTTAAAAATGTCATCCATCATTCGTTGGAAAATTTGTGGTGCATTTTTTAATCCAAACGGCATTACTGACCATTCAAAATATCCTAATGGACATGAAAAAGCTGTCCATTCAATACTGTCTTTGTGCATTTTTACTTGCCAAAATCCTGATTTTAAATCAAATTTTGAAAACCAATTTTTTCCTTGTATTTTATTAATTAATGTATCTTTGTCTAGAATACAATAACCATCTTCAAAAGTATTATCATTTAATCTTCTATAATCAAAAACCATTCTAGGTTGTCCTCTTTTCTTTTCTTCTTCTTTTTGGACAATAAAAGCAGGAGTTCTATGTCTAGAATTTGATCTTTGGATAATTCCTAATTTTAATAGTTGATCAATGTGCATTTTGAATTCTTCTTGTTCCCAATTACTATACTTGAAATTAGGTGATTTAATGGTAATATCTGGGTTAATAATTTCTAATTTGCACAGAGTTTTATTCCTTTCCCAAAATTTTGTAGGGTTTTCTCTTATAACCTAAATTTTTTCTAATTTCTTAATTATTTGTTCTAAATCATAATTTTTTATGTTTTTTGTGAAATTTGTGGTATCTATTAAGCGTAAATCACTTTCTATACCATTGTCTAACTCTAGCTCTAGATCAAAATTTTGTTGTTCTATATGATTGCAAGAACATTCATCTTTGCTTCCCTTGCAATCACATGTTTCCTTTTTTATTAGGAGTTTAAAATTTGAAACAATGGGTATCACGGAACAATTTTTACTTATTCTTACATAATCTTTGTTAATATTAATTTGTCCATAATTATGGAGTAAAAAATCTAATCCCATAACAAGTGGTATTGAAAGATTTAGGTCTTGAACCCAAATTTTTGGCCAAGGATAATACTCGGACCATTGATTACAATTTGTTAAGAATTTTACTTGAATATTTTTAAATTGTAAATCATTTGAAGTTTTGGTTCCATCAAATTGCATTGAATAAGTTGGTTTTACTTTAACAATTTTAGGTTTTAATTTTTTTGGGATAATTTTTATATCTATAGTAGATGAGGTTGCTCCAGTATCAATTAAAATTGGTATGGTTATTTCCTGACCATGAATATTAATTTTTGCTGGAACTATAATTTGTCTTAGTTTTTCTCTATTACAAACTAAAGGTACCTGGAGGTCTTGAGGTTGTTCTGTGTTATTTATAATATTTATGTCCTCTTGAGTAATTTCTGTTAATTTTAAATTATTTTCAATAGCCTGGAATTTTTCTTTTTTAATAATTTCTGTTAAATCTTTAATAGTTTCTTCTAAACTATTAATTCTGGTTTCTAATTTATCGACTTTGTTTTCCAACCTGTCAAATTTTTCTTCTAATTGGTCTATTCTTTTTTCCCCATGTTTTCTATCAAAATTTTAAGGGGTATCTTTAATTTTGTTTTCTACATTAAAATGTTTTTTGATACAATTTGAACAGATTTGCTTTAGACAAATTTGACATTTCCATCTTTTATCAAAAGAGGAAAACCAATTACACTTGAAGCATTTAATATTATCACTTCCAGCTTTATAATTCCAATTATGGTTACAATCTGGTACAAGGTTTTTTGGTTCCATTAGAGAGTAAATTTTTTCAATTTTTCCAAAAGAATATAATTATTATTATTCTCTTCTTCTAGAGGAATTTCAATTTCTTCACTCTCTATTCCTTCTAGAGAGCAAATACTCCAAATTTCAGAGTTGTCTGAAATGTCTGAGGTTATTTCTAATATATCCTCTTTAGTTGTAGAAATTAGGTTTGATTCTCTTGTAAACAGATTTTGTTTGTTGGGACAAACTGAGGATAAATGTCCTGGTTTGTTACAAGCAAAACAAGTAATTGTATTTTTATAAGTTTTGTTAGGATTGTACTTTCTAACATGTTTTTCCTTGTTTAAATAAGGTTTTCTAGCGTCAGATTTCCTTAAATAATTTTTCTTAGTGTAATTCTTCTTGAATCTAGGCTGTCTCCTTTGGGTTTTATCCTGTGGATGTTTTCCATACTGTTGAGGAGTATAAATTTGTTTACAAAAACCTACATTCTTCTGTTTTAATTCTTTTTGAATTTGGATATAAGTACATTTCTTTTTTAATTCAGAAATTATATATTGTATTCTTATACCTATATTATCAAATTCATTTTCTATTTCTAATTTTTTCCAACTTTCGTGAATTTCCTGACCTAAAGGTCCTGGTAATTTGGTGTAACTCCCACATATACATACATGCATCAAATCATATATTATACATGAAAAGTACGTTTGGTACTGAAATATACAATAAGTTCTTAGCAACACATTATACATACACCTGCCCAAAACCTAATACAAAAAAAACTAAGGCATAGTATATATACAAGATGTTTCAAAAGACAAAATACTAAGAACTAGATCACTAAGGATCTCAAAACTCCACAACGGAAGCAAAGCCATCAGATAAGTAAGGATAATCACACGGTCTTATCCTTACCCTTCGCGGAACCTGCAGAACCTTTGATGTAAACAACAACAGTGGGGTGAGATACATCAAATCTCAGTAAGTTCCCTATCTTAAAGTCCTCCCAGCTCTACAAGGTTCTAATAAACCTAACTCAAGTCAAAAGGGAAGGGAAACGACTTTGAGTACACACACTACAAAAGTGTCCACACCTGTGAGCCTGTTAACTCACACAAGTACCAAAGTACGTCCTGAGCCTGTTAGCTCAAGAATTCACAAATAAAAAAAAACCATACCAAGGCATCCCTTTTTCCCGTCCGCTTCTACGTCTAGAAGACGACCCGAGTCATGGATCCTCGAAATTACTTGGCATACGAAATGGATTCGGGAACAACGGCCTGTTAGCCATGAACCGTCACTTCTCATGCCCTGTTAACCATCACAAGTCTCTACCCAACGCATAGGCTCCAATCGTACTACACATAGGGAATCAAACCTACCAAGTAATGGTGCATATGTTTCAGAGGAGCTCGAGACCCATGAAACGCACTATCAATAATAACCGGTTACGATTACACAATGCACACGCCTCGGCTTTACTTGCACTAGCGTTGTCACTATTCCATCACACACACACAACATTGTTTAGGGTAACTCCTCACTCTACCAAATTCATATTTTAACATGCATATATAATCAACAATTACACATCATTAAACACTAAAATCCATAAAACGACACGATCCCCAAAAATCCTGACATAATTAAATTGGCCAATAACTTTAAAACCATTGAAATAAGAAAGTACATTTTATTATCTTTCCAACGATACCAAAATTGTTCCAATCCGAGTTACGTACAAAAAGTTACGGCATTGGAAACAAACGATTGGAAAAATATCACAACAACAGAATTTCTGCAATTCACCTGGCCATAGGCGTATTGCCCAAGGCCATACGCGTATGGGCAGAGACTATTTTCCTTGAAAATTTTCTGTTTAAAATCCCATACGCGTATCACCCTTTCCATACGCGTATGAGCAGAGACTTTTTCTTTTGAAATCGACGGTTTAAAATCCATTACGCGTATTGCCAAGCCGTACACGTAACGCCCATGCCCCATACGCGTAAGGCCATGCCCCATACGCGTATGGGCAGAGAAAAATGCAGAAAACCCAGCAGAATTTTTCTGCTACGGGTTCTTCCAAATCCAACCCCAAAACTCCATTTTTGTATCAATCATAAAGCATCAAAACCTGTTATAACACAACAACCAGTATACTATACAACCACACAGTGAATTTTAGCAGCTAGATTCATAATTTCATACCAATCTATTCAATTTTCACTAATTCCAATCTAACTCTAAACTCAAAATAACTCTACTCTAAAGAGTCTAACTAGAACCCACCTGGACAACAAGATGAGGAGGTTGATACTGAGATGAAAAGATGAAGATTTGATGATGTTTACTACTCCTGAGCTCTTGAAGAAATTCCCTCTTCTTCTCTCCCTTTTTCCTTCCCTTGCTTTTCTTTTTCTCTAAGTTCTATCTTTCTCCAAATAAGGAAAAGAAAAGAAAAAAATAACCAAAGAGTATTAATTGGTAATACCACTAATCATCCAAATTATCTCAATTGTACCAATTAACAAAACTCTGAGCTAAACAATATTAATATAATCAAATTCCGAGTTCGTCGGTCTACTCTAATTACTTTATCCAATAATTGCTCAGAGTACCCCGGAACCCAGTTGATCATAAAAATATTATCCAAAGAGTTTATAAATTTACGGGGTATTACATCCTCCCCCCCTTATATAGAAATTCGCCCACGAATTTAAAATATTACCCGAACAGATGTGGATAAGAATCTCGCATTTCCGATTCTAGTTCCCAAGTAGCATCACCCGGATGCGTCCTATCCCATTGCACCTTAACAAGTGGAATATCTTTGTTCCTTAACACTTTTGTTTCTCTTCCCACAATACCACTCGGTTGTGGTTTAAAAGTCAAATCCGCTTCAATCTCCATCTCGGAGTAACTTTCAGAAATACATGATCACCTTCCTCAAATTCCAAAGGTCTCCTACGGTTGTCCGCATAACTCTTTTGACGATCTTGGGCTTATTTAACTTTCTCACGAATTATTCGAATCTTTTCCGTAGTGTCTTGAATAATCTCGGGTCCCAAAATTCTATCTTTGCCAATTTCAGCCCAATTCAAAGGGGTTCTACACTTCCTCCCATACAGTGCTTCATAAGGAGCCATACCGATGCTCGCATGGTAACTATTATTATAGGAAAACTCAATTAACGGTAAAAGTTCCTTCCAATTTCCTCTACTCTCTAACACACAAGCTCTTATCATATCCTCCATCGTTTGTATTGTTCGCTCGGTCTGACCATCCGTCTAAGGATGATTCGACGTGCTCAACTGCAAATTCGTACCCATAGCTTGTTGGAACACCCTCCAAAATCTCGAAGTAAACCTCGGATCTCTATCGGACACAATACTAGAAGGAATGCCATGCAATCTCACAATCTTAGCAATAAACAACCTTGCAAGATGACTTGCCTTATAAGTAGTCTTCACGGCTAAGAAATGCGCAGATTTCGTTAGTCGATCCACAATTACCCAAATAGAATCATAACCACCTTGTGTACGGGGTAAACCCACTGCAAAAATCCATAGAAATACTATCCCACTTCCAAACCGGAATATCCAAAGGTTGCAACAGACCGCCCGGTCTTTGGTGTTCAATCTTCACCTGTTGGCACACTGCGCACTCTGACACATATTCTGCTATATCCTTTTTCATCCCAGACCACCAATGATCCCTCTTTAAATCCTGATACATCTTCGAAAAACCAGGATGTATTGTAAAAGTACCTTTATGAGCTTCACCTAAAATCTTTCTTTTCAATGCCTCATCCTTCGGAACACAAATCCGTTGATTAAACAAAACAATCCCATCTGTTGCTCGCGTAAAGCCCGGTTGAAGTAACAACTCTTGTAATTCCTCTTCTAACATTTGTTCTTGTTGAATCTTAACTCTTAAAGTAGAATTGACATTCAAATTTCCCATAATTACACCATTCGGAGTCCATACAAATTGGAGATTAAGATCTCTAAACTTTTCCAACAACAAATACTCCAAAATCATCAATTCTGCACTATGAACCATTTTTCGACTTAAAGCATCTGCTACTTTATTCGCCTTCCCTGGATGATACTTCAATTCTAAGTCATAATCCTTTAAGTACTCCATCCACCTTCTTTGTCGCATAATCAACTCCTTTTGGTCAAACAAATACTTTAAACTTTTGTGGTCACTGAACATTTCAAAACATACACCATACAAATAATGACGCCACGCCTTCAGTGCAAACACCACGGCAGCTAATTCTAAGTCATGAGTTGGATAACTCTTCTCATGAACTTTTAACTGTCGAGAAGCATAACCTACTACTTGACCGCCTTGCATTAG
The DNA here is from genome assembly GCA_022829125.1 of Lathyrus tuberosus. Lineage (NCBI taxonomy): Eukaryota > Viridiplantae > Streptophyta > Magnoliopsida > Fabales > Fabaceae > Lathyrus > Lathyrus tuberosus. The sequence goes on from JALAZF010000075.1 coordinate 16,479,271, forward strand.
AACACCTCCTAATCCCCTCTTAGAAGCATCACAGAATACTTCGTAAGAGTTGTTAGGATCATGAATAATTAATAGCGGAGCACTCGTCAAACTTTCCTTCAATTTCATAAAACTTTGTTCACAACCCGAATCCCACTCAAAAGCAAGATCCTTCCGAGTGAGTTTCGTCATTGGTAAGACCAATTGAGAAAACCCTGAATGAACCTTCTATAGTAACCTGCCAATCCCAGGAAACTTCTAACCTCTGACACATTTCTCGGTCTCTCCCAATTAATCACTGCTTCTACCTTCGATGGATCCACTGCCACACCACCTTGAGATATAACATGTCCAAGAAAATTTACTTCCGACATCCAAAACTCACACTTACTCAACTTAGCAAACAATTGTTTCTCTTGCAATACCGATAAGATAATTCTCAGATGTTCTCCGTGCTCTTGTGGAGTACGAGAATAAATATGAATGTCATCAATAAAGATTACTACAAATTGGTCCAAGTAAGCCTGAAATATACGGTTCATGTGATCCATAAAGACAGCTGGAGCATTAGTTACACCGAAAGGCATCACTAGGAATTCGTAATGACCATAACGTGTTCTAAATGCAGTTTGTGGCACATCGGAACTCTTCACTCGGATCTGATGATAACCCGACCATAAATTAATCTTCGAGAACACACAAGCTCCTTTCAATTGATCTAACAAGTCGTCTATCCTGGGTAAGGGGTACTTGTTCTTAATGGTCACTTTATTCAACTCACGATAATCAATACACAAACGCATTCCTCCATCTTTCTTCTTTACCAACAACACTGGAGCTCCCCAAGGTGAAACACTGGGTCGAACAAAATGCTTAGCCAACAAGTCTCCTAATTGGTCTTTTAATTCTCTTAATTCAAGTGGTGCCATCCGATACGGAGAAACGGATATTGGAGCCGTTCCCGGTATCAGGTCAATAGAGAATTCCACTTCCCTCTCCGGAGGAAGAGAAGTGATATCCTTGGGAAAAACTTCGGGAAAGTCACAGACTACCGGAATACTCACAAATGGGATGTTACTACTCTCCTCCTTGGTAAGAATTAAAAGAACAGACTTTTCTCCCTCAAACAATAAATTAATCATTCCCACCGTACCTTCTAAAATAGTAGTTAGCACATCCTTCTGAGTAGCCTCTTCGGACGGAATAATCAGCTTTTCCTCACACCCCCTAACACCGAATTAGTGGAAAGCCAATCCATTCCCCGAACCACACCCACTTTCTTAAGCGGTAAACAGATAAGGTCAAATTTGGAAAACTCTTTCATTCACAGCCAAACACCATGTTCACAACTAACAGCGTTTCCACAATCTCCTCCATGGAAGTAGCAACCATTATGGATGGAGACAATGGAATAGCTTGCAACCCCCAAACGTCTCATACATTGCATCTACACTAAAGAGTGTATTGCTCCACTTAACAAATAATACAAAAACAAAGGGTGTCCATTAACGAAACACTTACCAGTAACCAAGGAGTTATCGCTCTTTGCTTCATCCCCTTGCATCAGCTTCCTCCTCTGAGGGCAGTCTCTCACAATATGACCAAACTTCTGACATTGATAACACTTCACTCCTTTAATGCGACATCCACCAAAATTCATCTTACCACACGTACGACACACAGGAGGTGCACTATTCCGAAAATCCTGGACTTGTTTCCTTTTGAAAGCTTGTTGCCTAGGCTTACACTGTTGGCTTGACCTCCCACCATCATTCTCGACCATGTAACCCTGCCTCAACTGTTGGAATTCAAACTCTCTTCGGATCCTCAAAGAACTAGGAAGGTACTTTTCCATAAAAATAGCCCTGAACTGCTCCCACACTTTAGGTACACCTTGCATAATCATAAAAGCAGAAGCAACATCCCACCATCTCTCAGCAGGACCCCTCAGCGAGTGAGAAGCAAACGCTACCTTGTTCTCCTCACTACAACAGATTATCAGAAAGATTCTCTCCATGCCAGCAATCCAGTCATGATCTTTCACAGGATCCAATCCGCCATGAAATTCTGGAGGATTCATGCGGAGGAAATCCCGAAAACCTCCACCTACAACATCTGGAACAACCACCTGAGGGTGAAGACCTTCATTCATCCGTTGCACCATCTGTTGCATGAACTGATAGAAAGGAGCATTCTTATTGCCGCCTGGAGGATTTGTCCCTGCTGGAGTAGTTCTCGGTCCACCACGGTTGTTTCTGTGCCTGTCTACCAAGTTCCTGAATTTCATACAGATAGGATTAAGTTGATCAGACTCAATACTATAAATATAACAGACAAGACCAATGGCGACACGCCGCATATGAAACGGAAATACAACTTATTCTATTTCATGGCTAGGTCGAGGATACGACCTGCTTTGATACCAACTGTAACACCCACATATACATACATGCATCAAATCATATATTATACATGAAAAGTACGTTTGGTACTGAAATATACAATAAGTTCTTAGCAACACATTATACATACACCTGCCCAAAACCTAATACAAAAACAACTAAGGCATAGTATATATACAAGATGTTTCAAAAGACAAAATACTAAGAACTAGATCACTAAGGATCTCAAAACTCCACAACGGAAGCAAAGCCATCAGATAAGTAAGGATAATCACACGGCCTTATCCTTACCCTTCGCGGAACCTGCAGAACCTGTGATGTAAACAACAACAGTGGGGTGAGATACATCAAATCTCAGTGAGTTCCCTATCTTAAAGTCCTCTCGGCTCTACAAGGTTCTAATAAACCTAACTCAAGTCAAAAGGGAAGGGAAACGACTTTGAGTACACACACTACAAAAGTGTCCACACCTGTGAGCCTGTTAACTCACACAAGTACCAAAGTACGTCCTGAGCCTGTTAGCTCAAGAATTCACAAATAAAAAAAAACCATACCAAGGCATCCCTTTTTCCCGTCCGCTTCTACGTCTAGAAGACGACCCAAGTCATGGATCCTCGAAATTACTTGGCATACGAAATGGATTCGGGAACAACGGCCTGTTAGCCGTGAACCGTCACTTCTCATGGCCTGTTAACCATCACAAGTCTCTACCCAACGCATAGGCTCCAATCGTACTACACGTAGGGAATCAAACCTACCAAGTAATGGTGCATATGTTTCAGAGGAGCTCGAGACCCATGAAACGCACTATCAATAATAACCGGTTACGATTACACAATGCACACGCCTCGGCTTTACTTGCACGAGCGTTGTCACTATTCCATCACACACACACAACATTGTTTAGGGTAACTCTTCACTCTACCAAATTCATATTTTAACATGCATATATAATCAACAATTACACATCATTAAACACTAAAATCCAAATTCATTATTTGTATTTCTTGGTGTCTTTCTTGGTGTGTATTTTACAAAGTGAGAAGTCTCTCTTATATAGAAGAGAGATGAAGAATCTAGAGATAATATAATATTATCTTTACAACAAGAAAAGTTAAAGCACTGTTTGCTTTAAGACTTTTCGTGACAAAACAAGAAAACTCTACAAAAGAAAAGTTAAAGCACTATTTGCTTTAAGACTTTTCAAAAGCAAAAACTATTTACTTTACGACTTTGCCTATACAAAACAAAAGACTTTACATTGTTAAAAAGTTGAAAGGGACAGGCCCCCTTTCTTTAGCCGTGTAAATCAGGATTACCCTTACATGACTCCGAAGGGTCAAGTAACTGTATCCTTAATACGTGTCTTGCCTTTGTTTTGTCGGCAATAATTCAGATAATAATAGAATCACATAATTATGCGTCTTCCATTATTAGTGATCTATCCTGTGAGGATCCCGATGAACCTGTTCGTTTTGAAAAATTTGAATTTCTTTTCTTGTAAGCTTCGACTAACTTTGGTCTTGAATGTTTGACATCAAAGGAGAAAAAGAAATTCCTTGGAATTTCTGAGTTGCAATAAATCTTTCCAAATTTATCATCTCTTAATAAATTTCTTTCTTCTGACTTGTTGTTTGACCAGCCAAAATCTTCAGAAATGAGTTTGGCCCTTGCAAGTTCAATTTGTTGTGGCAAGTCTTCTAAATTTATAGTCTTTGGACCAGAATTTTGGACTTGAAATTCTTCATATTCTGTGTCAATGTTTTTAAAATACATCCAAATCAAATGAACACATGGACAATTATTCTGGAAATCAGGATATAGAGAGTTAATTTCCAGTTGGATTTTTTGTGGAATTTCTGAGGTGATAGTTTCCAATGTATCTGCCAAAAATGTTGGGAAATATGGGGTGAAATCATATAATGGGGGAACATTAATGACACTGAGTAGTCCATATTTGAGTAGTGTGGCCAATGTTATGGTGTAATCTCTGGACTTAAATGGCTTGAATGTTGGTAGAGAAATTCTAGCCTTTCTAATTGCAGAATCAAGTTTGACACAGCATGTGTAACCGGTTACACCAAAACAGGTAATCGGTTACGACTTGATCAAAAACATTGACCAAACCTTCCCAGTATAACCGGTTACAACAAAACGTGTAACCGATTATACCAAAACCTATAACCGATTACACCTCCCAAAAATGCCCATATTACGCTATTTAGGGACAGTGTAACCGGTTACACCAAAACCTGTAACCGATTACACCTTTGAAAAATTGAATTTTTTGAAATTTTGTCTTGGGTGTAACCGGTTACACCAAAAGTGGTAACCGGTTACCACTAGGATAGAAGCAATTTTCTGCTACTTTGTGGTACGAAAAATCAATTTTGTAACATTCACAAAACCCCAAATTTTCATAACAATCATATATTACAGGTTCACATTTAATTTCTAATGGCATACAACATCAGAACATACATATGACTCACAACTTTTCCCAACATACATCGTAATAGCATTATCACATGTTTACATAATTCATAGTATAAAAAGGAAAATTCAATCAAGAGAAACCAAAACACTTACTCACATGTTATCATACAATCACTTATATAAGAGGAAATCTCACTCTTAACTTAATTTTCCAGCAAGAGCACTTCAACAATGGGGTTTCTCTTCTTCTTCCTCAAAGCCTTAGCTCTCTCTCTTCTCTTTCTCTTCTTTCTTATTCACGTGTTCTTACTCTATTTTCCCTATTCCCCTCTTTCTTATTCTTATTCTATTATTTATCATTAATTCTTATTCCAACAAAATGAATAAATATTATTATAACCATAATAATTAAAAATAAAAATTTAATTATTACTATTACTACTATTTATTTAATTAATTCTAATTTTAATGATAGTAGCAATTGATACTCTCCCTCCACCCCGTGTCTATACATTTTTACTAACACACGCCTAACACCTTATATTCTAACTTCTAAGGCTACCACCCTACACCCAAGGGTTCCTTAAACACATCAATTATCAAACAACACATACAATCACACAATTTTATTTACGAAAATTAAATAAATAAATAAATCGGGGCGTTACATGATTGCAACACATGAAGACTTATGGCAGACTAGTGAAGCTGGAAGGTTCAAGAAGCGAAAATCGAGTAAAGATTTTGCTAAGAGAGTTCGGCATAATGGTTGAATACAAATCACGATCCATATAGAATATTTATTTTCTCATCATTATTGTGGATATTGTGATTGTATGAACTCTTGTAATTTTTGTCAAAATATAGTGGAAGAACAACTTTCAATGGGAAACTATTGGAGAGTGGAGTAGGCTCTTGCAAGAATGATAGAGCTGAACCACTATACATCTTGGTGTTCTCTCTCTCTCTCTCTCTCTCTCTCTCTCTCTCTCTCTCTCTCTCTCTCTCTCTCTCTCTCTCTCTCTCTTATGCTCTCCAAAACCACTTACCTTAAATTTATCATTCCACACTAAAATTCCTTATTCCAACTTCCTAAATTGCTATTAAGAGGTACGGTTTCTTAATTTCTTCCTTTAATTGTTGAACAATTTTAATATCTTGATCATTAAATTTTCTAACTCCTTTTTGTTGTGCCTTATTATATAAGGGGGAAGTTAGTTTAGACAGATTTTTGAAATATGGCCTGACATAATTTACTAATCCTAAAAAGGATTGTAATTGTTTTAATTCTTCTAATTTATCTGGATATTCTAAGATTTTTCTAGCTATATGAGGCTGTAATTTGATAGTTCCATTTCCTATCTCCGCCCCTAAAAAAGAAATATAATTTTTTCCAATTTCAATTTTATTTTTAGAAATGATTAAACCATGTTTTTCAAATAAAGAAAAAAATATATATAAGTGTTCTATATGTTCTTTTTCTGATTGAGAAAAAACAAGAACATCATCAATATAGACACATGTAAAATTATAACAATTTTTAAAAATGTCATCCATCATTCGTTGGAAAATTTGTGGTGCATTTTTTAATCCAAATGGCATTACTAACCATTCAAAATATCCTAATGGACATGAAAAAGTTGTCCATTCAATACTGTCTTTGTGCATTTTTACTTACCAAAATCCTGATTTTAAATCAAATTTTGAAAACCAATTTTTTTCTTGTATTTTATTAATTAATCTATCTTTGTCTGGAATACAATAACCATCTTCAAAAGTATTATCATTTAATCTTCTATAATCAAAAACCATTCTAGATTGTCCTCTTTTCTTTTCTGCTTCTTTTTTGACAATAAAAGCAGAAGTTCTATGTCTAGAATTTGATCTTTGGATAATTCCTAATTTTAGTAGTTGATCAATGTGCATTTTGAATTCTTCTTGTTCCCAATTACCATACTTGAAATTAGGTAATTTAATGGTAATATCTGGGTTGATAATTTCTAATTTGCACAAAGTTTTATTTCTTTCCCAAAATTTTGTAGGGTTTTCTCCTATAACCTCAATTTTTTCTAATTTCTTAATTATTTGATCTAAATCATAATTTTTTATGTTTTTTATGAAATTTGTGGTATATATTAAGTGTAAATCACTTTCTATACCATTGTCTAACTCTAGGTCTAGATCAAAATTTTGTTGTTCTATATGATTCCAAGAACTTTCATCTTTGCTTCCCTTGCAATCACATGTTTCCTTTTTTATTAGGAGTTTAAAATTTGAAACAATGGGTATCACGGAACAATTTTTACTTATTGTTACATAATCTTTGTTAATATTAATTTGTCCATAATTATGGAGTAAAAAATCTAATCCCATAACAAGTGGTATTGAAAGATTTAGGTCTTGAACCCAAATTTTTGGCCAAGGATAATACTCGGACCATTGATTACAATTTGTTAAGAATTTTACTTGAATATTTTTAAATTGTAAATCATTTGAAGTTTTGGTTCCATCAAATTGCATTGAATAAGTTGGTTTTACTTTGTCAATTTTAGTTCTTAATTCTTCCGGGATAATCTTTACATCTATAGTAGATGAGGTTGCTCCCGTGTCAATTAGGATTGGTATAGTACTTTCTTGACCATGAATATTAATTTTTGCCGGAACTATAATTTGTCTTAGTTTTTCTCTATTACAAACTAAAGGTACCTGGAGGTCTTGAGGTTGTTCTGTGTTATTTATAATATTTATGTCCTCTTGAGTAATTTCTGTTAATTTTAAATTATTTTCAATAGCCTGAAATTTTTCTTTTTTAATAATTTCTGTTAAATCTTTAACAGTTTCTTCTAAACTATTAATTCTGGTTTCTAATTTATCGACTTTGTTTTCCAACCTGTCAAATTTTTCTTCTAATTGTTCTATTCTTTTTTCCCCATGTTTTCTATCAGAATTTTTAGGGGTATCTTTAATTTTGTTTTCTACATTAAAGTGTTTTTTGATACAATTTGAACAGATTTGCTTTAGAAAAATTTGACATTTCCATCTTTTATCAAAAGAGGAAAACCAATTACACTTGAAGCATTTAATATTATCACTTCCAGCTTTGTAATTCCAATTATGGTTACAATCTGGTACTAAATTTTTTGGTTCCATTAGAGAGTAAATTTTTTTAATTTTTCCAAAAGAATATAATTATTATTATTCTCTTCTTCTAGAGGAATTTCAATTTCTTCATTTTCTATTCCTTCTAGGGAGCAAATTCTCCAAATTTCAGAGTTGTCTGAAATGTCTGAGGTTATTTCTAATATATCCTCTTTAATTGTAGAAATTAGGTTTGATTCTCTTGTAAACAGATTTTGTTTGTTTGGACAAACTGAGGATAAATGTCCTGGTTTGTTACAAGCAAAACAAGTAATTGTATTTTTATAAGTTTTGTTAGGATTGTACTTTCTAACATGTTTTTCTTTGTTTAAATAAGGTTTTCTAGCGTTAGATTTCCTTAAATAATTTTTCTTAGTGTAATTTTTCTTGAATCTAGGCTATCTCCTCTGGGTTTTATCCTGTGGATGTTTTCCATACTATTGAGGAGTATAAATTTGTTTACAAAAACCTACAATCTTCTGTTTTAATTCTTTTTGAATTAGGATATAAGTACATTTCTGTTTTAATTTAGAAATTATATATTGTATTCTTATACCTATATTATCAAAGTCATTTTCTATTTCTAATTTTTTCCAACTTTCGTGAATTTCCTGACCTAAAGGTCCTGGTAATTTGGTAAATAGTCTTTCACCTAATTCTTGAGAAAAATAATTTCCGGATGTGCTTGCTAAAGCATAAAAATCTTGTAAGAATTCTATTACATGATTCCAATCATATAATTGAATTTGTTCTAAATCTCTCATAGCTTCAGCCTGTCTCATAGTTAGTCCTACATTGGCATCTTTGCCTGTAATAATTCTATGTATTGTATAAACAAAATAATGAATATTGTTTCCTTGGGTTACCAATTGACCTAATTTTTCTGGAAATTTCACTTTGAATGCTTCCCAAGCAGCCCTAGCTATGTCTCCTAAATAGTTTTCGGCAATTTTAATCATTTCTTCTCCAGAGGTAATATTGTCGTGTCTACTTTCATAGTCTCTAATTACCAGGGAAGTCCATTGTTCAATGTAATTATCCAAGAGTTGTGGATGTATATTAGTAATATTTAACATAACATGCCCCTGACCATATAAATTAATTTCATTTGGATTTATTTTTCCTAATATTCTTAAGTTAGGGTTGTTGTTGTCATAAATAGCAACAGGTAGTCTAGATGGATGTCCTACAGAATAACCCATCCTCATTGGTTGATTATTGGGAAAAAATGATCCATAAGAGGAACTGGATTCTTCATTTACTAAATTTTTTCCAGTGTAATCTGTTTCAGAAATTTCTGTTACGCTTTCAGTTTCTTCAAAAATTTGTTTTAAATTTGTTATATCTTGGAAGTATTTATCCATGAGAGAATTTTTATTAGTATTAGCCGCTTCAATTTCTAAATTAAATTTTTCCTTTAGAATTTCATCATTTCTAATTTTCTCTAATTCTGAGAGGGTTAATATTTGTTCATTCATCATTATTAACTTGTGTATAAGATTCTTCATAATTTTTGAATCTTAAAGATAAAGCCCATTTAGTTGCGTATGTCACAACTTCTGTGGGTGTTAATGTCTCAGCTTCTTCCTCAATATTTTCCTTAATTTTCCATTCTTCTCCTGCTAGGAGTGAAGGTGATATTGGTTCTGGTCCTAGAAAGTTAATTCCCTTGGATGTTACAGTTTTTACCATGTCATTAATCTTTATTTTAAATTTTGGTGACATTTGAGTAGATAATTTTCCTAAGAAGATTATGTCTACTACAACGTTTGATCCTTTAAAAATTTTAAATCCTTTACTTTGAACTTGTATTTTTATATATTTTAAATCTTTTAATCCTATGGTAAAATTTGGACACAAATAATGGATTCCACAATTATTATTCATGTCAACTTCAATTATTCCCATAATTTGTCTGGCTAATTTCGGATGTCTAGTGTCAAGTATGGTTACTAACACTTTGGCACCATTTTGTTTCATTACTAAGCCTCTTACAGCTGTAGTAATTAATTCTAAATGTACATAATTCATATTTTTATCTGATAATTGATTTATGCTATCCATAGTTAATAATCCAAATTCTTCAACTTTTTCATCTGGTAATTCTAACATTTCAGATATGTGTGTTCGAATTAGACTGGAACTATTTTCAAATATTCCGGATTTGTACAATTGTGTTGGTTTTAAAAGATTTATGTGATCATTTGTCATTATTTCTAAATCTTTATCAGTATTCACAATTTGTTCTAATGTTGAAGAATTTTTATTTTCTCTTCTACTAAATATTCTGTCTAAATAAGAAGTATTTTGAGTCTGATTTAGAGTTGTAGTTCTGGATGTGCTAGCTTCACTATCCATTAATGTTCTTGATCGACCAGAAAAAGGATTCATATTTTCAAATGCTTTTTAACTTCTTCAGTATTGTAAGTTAAAAAGTTCTTAGTATTGGTAGTTTTTATTTTGCGTTCAGTACTAATTTGAGAGAATTTTTCAGTTAAAGAATCTATAGATATTTCTAAATCTTCGGTACCGTTTATTGAAGCTTTTTGTTTAGATTGATCTTTAAGAAGTAGTAGAATTTGTTTACTAAAAGTTATATTTTCTTTTAAGAAGAAGATTGAGCTTTTTGTCTTGTTTATCTAAACAAGTTTTAAGATAATCTATTTTAGATTCCATAAATGGTTCAGATCACAAGCTCTGATACCAGATAAAGAGAGGGGGGATGCCTCCGTGGAGGTTTGTGTGATAAATATTCTTGTAAATTTCATCAACAGTTGTTATAGTTATAAGATTTAACATAATGATTTTATTTAAATTATGATTTTTTATTTTAAATGTCTTTTATAAAAAAGTCAACTTAAAGAATAGTGATTTTGTGAATAGTAACTCGTGAATAGTTACACAAGTGTATAATTAATGAATGTTCTCGTGTAACAATTATCACACAATAATGAATGACTAGTGATTTTAAATAGTAAGTCAACTTGATGAATAGTAAAAAAATTAATTGGACTATTTTGATGTTTAAAATAATAAAAATGTCTTTTAAGCTCTGGATATTGATTCCAGATCATCTTTTATAATTAGAATTAAGGTGTAAGTGGAAGATATACATTCCAAAATTAATTCTTTTCGATATTTTAATGATGGATAAGTTGCTTTGTTACTAGTCTTGATTTGTAATTTTACAGATTCTAATTCTTTTTCTAAATTGTCAAGAGATTTTCTAAATGTTTTTAAATATTTTCTGTCTCTGGCCAGATCCATTTTTTAAGAAAATAAATTATATTTGTATTTGAATTTTATCCTCTTGATAGTGTATACAAATCATCCTTAATAATTTTAATCATGGTTTTAAAAGTTGCTAGTTGTCTAGGAATCTGAATTTTTCTTTCTATTAAATTCAAGTTCAAATGAGAAAACTCAATACAATAATTTAGAACTGTATTAATTCTTTCGAGGTCTTGTTCTAAACCTATAATGTAATTCCTGTATTCTTTTAATTCAATTCTTTCTTTGGTTAGATCCATGTTATCAGAGTTATAAAATTGTAAGGGGAAGCACAAATGTATGAACAATAATATGAGGAGGCTCAACCTTCCAATGAATGATCCAATTAAATATGAACATATATTTTTGGAGGCTCAGCCTTCCAATGTTATGATGTAATTAAATATGAACAAATATTTTTGGAGGCTCAGCCTTCCAATGTTATGATGCAAATATAAAAAAGAAATGAAGGTTAATGTTAAATAAAATTTACTAATAATGATATATTTTATCATATTGATTAATGGTGAATTTAAATTAATGTTTTTTCCACTTTGGTACGTGGCGTTGTTCATCTGAAGTCTGTTCTTCATTAAACACTATTCCGAAGAACAGAGTGTTTAACTATCCAACATAAGTTGGTCAACAAGGTACAGTATTCCATCCTATATACCAATTTTTTGTGGAAGAAATTAGGCTCTGGATAGAGTAGATAATTCATCTTTAATGACTTTCATCATTGTTTCAAATATAGAAATTTGTCTAATAATACTATTTTTCCTTAGAATTAATGTAGGAAAAGTCCTTTCAGTACTATGTTTTAATAGTAATTCTGTTATTTTTAAATCTTGTTTTAAATCAGAAATGTAATTTCTGTAATCTTTAAGATCTTGTTTGTCTTTGGCGAAGTTCATAATATGTATAGATTTTTAATCTATTTCATATTGATCATCATCCCAATCTATTTCATTGTCATAATAATTAGGATTAAAGCTTCTAAATTCAATAGAAACTAAGGATTTAGAATTTTTCATTCTATAATTTACTCTTGAATTATTTCCGTAAAAATGTCCTTCAAAGTATTTTATATTATTTGAAGTAGAGGTAAGTCCATTTATTTCTTTAATTAAACATTTGAGTTCATGTTCTTCAAACTCGAGTTCTATTGTGGCTTTTAAGTCCTTCTTGAAATATTTTTTCTTGAAAATAAGTAAATTTTAATTTTTTCAAAATAATTTTTATTAAATCTGGGTAAGGAAGTCTTTTGAATAAGCATAATATTTTTTCATCAAAATCTTGGATACAAATTAAGTTTGATAATTTTTTGTTAGAGTTGGGTTCTGAATAATCTACTCCAAAATTATTTGTAAAATATTTTTGTGTTGTGAAATTTGTTTCTGGGTAATGATTTTCATGTTCCATTCTAAATCTTTGCAAATTTCTTTTTAACAAAAAAGATTGATTTTAAATCTTATTCCTACTTCCCTTTGCATATTAAGGTTTATGGTTTCTAAAAAACTATCTCAAAAATATATGTTATACTCTTATTATTTTTTAATATTCCTGGTTTATTTTGGAACCTCGCCTTGTCATCCCTCACCTACTACCACAGAGTTCTTCCAGAGACATCTCTGCGTTTATGACCTAAGATCTATGAATCTCCTCCTGGCGGTACTATTTTTTCCCTTTCAGGTATTTTCTTCCCTAAACGGATTCTTTCATAGATTAACAATCACATTCAGTTCAAATGGGACTTACGTCTTTTGATCATAAAATAAACCTAGATTAACAATAATCATAAGAGTAAAAACATATATTATTAAGAATAAGTTATTAAGAACCCATACCTCTTAATAGCAATTTAGGAAGTTGGAATAAGGAATTTTAGTGTGGAATGATAAATTTAGAGTAAGCGGTTTTGGAGAGCATATTTGAAAGCATTATTTGTATTTCTTGGTGTCTTTCTTGGTGTGTATTTTACAAAGTGAAAAGTCTCTCTTATATAGAAGAGAGATGAAGAATCTAGAGATAATATAATATTATCTTTACAACAAGAAAAGTTAAAGCACTATTTGCTTTAAGACTTTTCGTGACAAAACAAGAAAACTCTACAAAAGAAAAGTTAAAGCACTATTTGCTTTAAGACTTTTCAAAAGAAAAAACTATTTACTTTACGACTTTGCCTATACAAAACAAAAGACTTTACATTGTTAAAAAGTTGAAAGGGACAGGCCCCCTTTCTTTAGCCGTGTAAATCAGGATTACCCTTACATGACTCCGAAGGGTCAACTAACTGTATCCTTAATACGTGTCTTGCCTTTGTTTTGTCGGCAATAATTCAGATAATAATAGAATCACATAATTATGCGTCTTTCATTATTAGTGGTCTATCCTGTGAGGATCCCGATGAACCTGTTCGTTTTGAAAAATTTGAATTTCTTTTCTTGTATGCTACGACTAACTTTGGTCTTGAATGTTTGACATCAAAGGAGAAAAAGAAATTCCTTGGAATTTCTGAGTTGCAATAAATCTTTCCAAATTTATCATCTCTTAATAAATTTCTTTCTTCTGACTTGTTGTTTGACCAACCAAAATCTTCAGAAATGAGTTTGGCCCTTGCAAGTTCAATTTGTTGTGGCAAGTCTTCTAAATTTATAGTCTTTGGACCAGAATTTTGGACTTGAAATTCTTCATATTCTGTGTCAATGTTTTTAAAATACATCCAAATCAAATGAACACATGGACAATTATTCTGGAAATCAGGATATAGAGAGTTAATTTCCAGTTGGATTTTTTGTGGAATTTCTGAGGTGATAGTTTCCAATGTATCTGCCAAAAATGTTGGGAAATATGGGGTGAAATCATATAATGGGGGAACATTAATGACACTGAGTAGTCCATATTTGAGTAGTGTGGCCAATGTTATGGTGTAATCTCTGGACATAAATGGCTTGAATGTTGGTAGAGAAATTCTAGCCTTTCTAATTGCAGAATCAAGTTGGCAATAACACTCACCATCTTGGTTTTCAGGGCAATTTTCGAACATGCTTTGGCATTTGGCATGATCTGTAATTATTGTAAACAAAACTCCACTCAGTGGAAATTCCATTATGAATAATCTGGTTGCTGCAAATATGTGCCAAAATTTCTTGTAACAAAACAAATGTTCTTAATCCTGTTTCTTCTTCAGAAATTTTAGGTTGTATAGGAATTATGGGTTTCCCCAAATTTACCAAATTTGTATTGGTCTGTTGAACCTTTGTAGTGATTAATGTATTACTGAAGGATTTTTGGTCCTTCTGTGGAATTTGTGTCCTTAAAGAAATTTCTTTTCCTTTTTCTTTAGGAAAAATATTTTGAATTTCTTGTAAAAAATTTTGATCACCAAATTTTTCCAAATGTAGTAGGTAATCTTGATATTTAAGAACTCTGGGTGAGATAATGATATCTTTCCCACAAGTCTTGGTTATCGTGTCTATGGCCTCCTGAATGTCGTAAAATCCTTTATACAAAGGTTGACCATATCTTGGGAAAAGTTTTAGCTCTTCAATTAAGAGAGCCATTTCATCCCAATCTAAATAAACTCCAGCCTTTGGGCCTGTAAATAATGTATAGCAAATAAAAGGTTTTTTGCTAAAATGTCTTCCAGTAGAGAGATAAGATGCTAAAGCATTTATCACTGCTACCTTCTTACTATTACCTGCAGTGGTAGTAGATAAATTCCAGATGTTGTCTAAAAGACATGTTTCTTCTTCTTTGAGTTGATTCCTCAAAGGAGTTTTGAATTGTTCCTTCTCAGGAAATGTCTTTAGTTTAGTAATGTCAAAATCTATGACTTTTCCAGCCATTGGAAATGTCTGAATGAGAAATGTCTTAATATCTTGAAATGTCTGAAATTCTTTTCTTTTCCTGGAACAATCAAATGTAATTATTAGTCATGTAATAATTTTCTAGATAATAAATATGGTATTTTATTATCTTTTCCTTTAATGTGTTCCCATTTTATCCTAAATCCTCTATTTAGGACAAATTCTCTGAATTTCAGCCATCTGTTAGAAGTTAATTTTTTCTCATTTTTAGTATCAGCAAATTTAACAATTGCTTCACAATCAGTTCTAATAGTAATTTGTTTTTTAGACAAAATAAATAAAGAAATTTTTCCAATACATAAATAATTGACAAAATTTCATAATCTAAGGATGTTAAGTATCCTTTTTCTTTAAAAGTTCCCGAGGTGTATCTACAAATTTTCTCTAATGATTTTGAAGAAAATTCATTAGGTTTTTTGATTAAAATTCCTCCCCATCCTAATTCACATCCATCAGTTTCGATAATCAAATAATCTGATTCTAATGGCAAGGTTAAGGGTTCTAGTTTCTTAATTTCTAACCTTTAATTGTTGAACAATTTTAATATCTTGATCATTAAATTTTCTAACTCCTTTTTGTTGTGCCTTATTATATAAGGGGGAAGTTAGTTTAGACAGATTTTTGAAATATGGCCTGACATAATTTACTAATCCTAAAAAGGATTGTAATTGTTTTAATTCTTCTAATTTATCTGGATACTCTAAGATTTTTCTAGCTATATGAGGCTGTAATTTGATAGTTCCATTTCATATCTCCGCCCCTAAAAAAGAAATATAATTTTTTCCAATTTCAATTTTCTTTTTAGAAATGATTAAACCATGTTTTTCAAATAAAGAAAAAATTATATATAAGTGTTCTATATGTTCTTTTTCTGATTGAGAAAAAACAAGAACATCATCAATATAGACACATGTAAAATTATAACAATTTTTAAAAATGTCATCCATCATTCGTTGGAAAATTTGTGGTGCATTTTTTAATCCAAATGGCATTACTAACCATTCAAAATATCCTAATGGACATGAAAAAGTTGTCCATTCAATACTGTCTTTGTGCATTTTTACTTGCCAAAATCCTGATTTTAAATCAAATTTTGAAAACCAATTTTTTCCTTGTATTTTATTAATTAATGTATCTTTGTCTAGAATACAATAACCATCTTCAAAAGTATTATCATTTAATCTTCTATAATCAAAAACCATTCTAGGTTGTCCTCTTTTCTTTTCTTCTTCTTTTTGGACAATAAAAGCAGGAGTTCTATGTCTAGAATTTGATCTTTGGATAATTCCTAATTTTAATAGTTGATCAATGTTCATTTTGAATTCTTCTTGTTCCCAATTACCATACTTGAAATTAGGTGATTTAATGGTAATATCTGGGTTAATAATTTCTAATTTGCACAGATTTTATTCCTTTCCCAAAATTTTGTAGGGTTTTCTCTTATAACCTCAATTTTTTTCTAATTTCTTAATTATTTGATCTAAATCATAATTTTTTATGTTTTTTGTGAAATTTGTGGTATCTATTAAGTGTAAATCACTTTCTATACCATTGTCTAATTCTAGCTCTAGATCAAAATTTTGTTGTTCTATATGATTGCAAGAACATTCATCTTTGCTTCCCTTGCAATCACATGTTTCCTTTTTTATTAGGAGTTTAAATTTTGAAACAATGGGTATCACGGAACAATTTTTACTTATTGTTACATAATCTTTGTTAATATTAATTTGTCCATAATTATGGAGTAAAAAATCTAATCCCATAACAAGTGGTATTGAAAGATTTAGGTCTTGAACCCAAATTTTTGGCCAAGGATAATACTCGGACCATTGATTACAATTTGTTAAGAATTTTACTTGAATATTTTTAAATTGTAAATCATTTGAAGTTTTGGTTCCATCAAATTGCATTGAATAAGTTGGTTTTACTTTAACAATTTTAGTTTTTAATTTTTTTGGGATAATTTTTATATCTATAGTAGATGAGGTTGCTCCAGTATCAATTAAAATTGGTATGGTTATTTCCTGACCATGAATATTAATTTTTGCTGGAACTATAATTTGTCTTAGTTTTTCTCTATTACAAACTAAAGGTACCTGGAGGTCTTGAGGTTGTTCTGTGTTATTTATAATATTTATATCCTCTTGAGTAATTTCTGTTAATTTTAAATTATTTTCAATAGCCTGGAATTTTTCTTTTTTAATAATTTATGTTAAGTCTTTAATAGTTTCTTCTAAACTATTAATTCTAGTTTCTAATTTATCGACTTTGTTTTCCAACCTGTCAAATTTTTCTTCTAATTGGTCTATTCTTTTTTCCCCATGTTTTTTATCAGAATTTTCAGGGGTATCTTTAATTTTGTTTTCTACAATAAAATGTTTTTTGATACAATTTGAACAGCTTTGCTTTAGACAAATTTGACATTTCCATCTTTTATCAAAAGAGGAAAACCAATTACACTTGAAGCATTTAATATTATCACTTCCAGCTTTATAATTCCAATTATGGTTACAATCTGGTACAAGGTTTTTTGGTTCCATTAGAGAGTAAATTTTTTCAATTTTTCCAAAAGAATATAATTATTATTATTCTCTTCTTCTAGAGGAATTTCAATTTCTTCACTCTCTATTCCTTCTAGAGAGCAAATACTCCAAATTTCAGAGTTGTCTGAAATGTCTGAGGTTATTTCTAATATATCCTCTTTAATTGTAGAAATTAGGTTTGATTCTCTTGTAAACAGATTTTGTTTGTTGGGACAAACTGAGGATAAATGTCCTGGTTTGTTACAAGCAAAACAAGTAATTGTATTTTTATAAGTTTTGTTAGGATTGTACTTTCTAACATGTTTTTCCTTGTTTAAATAAGGTTTTCTAGCGTTAGATTTCCTTAAATAATTTTTCTTAGTGTAATTCTTCTTGAATCTAGGCTGTCTCCTTTGGGTTTTATCCTGTGGATGTTTTCCATACTGTTGAGGAGTATAAATTTGTTTACAAAAACCTACATTCTTCTGTTTTAGTTCTTTTTGAATTTGGATATAAGTACATTTCTTTTTTAATTCAGAAATTATATATTGTATTCTTATACCTATATTATCAAATTCATTTTCTATTTCTAATTATTTCCAACTTTCGTGAATTTCCTGACCTAAAGGTCCTGGTAATTTGGTGTAACACCCACATATACATACGTGCATCAAATCATATATTATACATGAAAAGTACGTTTGGTACTGAAATATACAATAAGTTCTTAGCAACATATTATACATACACCTGCCCAAAACCTAATACAAAAAAAACTAAGGCATAGTATATATACAAGATGTTTCAAAAGACAAAATACTAAGAACTAGATCACTAAGGATCTCAAAACTCCACAACGGAAGCAAAGCCATCAGATAAGTAAGGATAATCACACGGCCTTATCCTTACCCTTCGCGGAACCTGCAGAACCTTTGATGTAAACAACAACAGTGGGGTGAGATACATCAAATCTCAGTGAGTTCCCTATCTTAAAGTCCTCTCGGCTCTACAAGGTTCTAATAAACCTAACTCAAGTCAAAAGGGAAGGGAAACGACTTTGAGTACACACACTACAAAAGTGTCCACACCTGTGAGCCTGTTAACTCACACAAGTACCAAAGTACGTCCTGAGCCTGTTAGCTCAAGAATTCACAAATAAAAAAAAACCATACCAAGGCATCCCTTTTTCCCGTCCGCTTCTACGTCTAGAAGATGACCCGAGTCATGGATCCTCAAAATTACTTGGCATACGAAATGGATTCGGGAACAACGGCCTGTTAGCCGTGAACCGTCACTTCTCATGGCCTGTTAACCATCACAAGTCTCTACCCAACGCATAGGCTCCAATCGTACTACACGTAGGGAATCAAACCTACCAAGTAATGGTGCATATGTTTCAGAGGAGCTCGAGACCCATGAAACGCACTATCAATAATAACCGGTTATGATTACACAATGCACACGCCTCGGCTTTACTTGCACGAGCATTGTCACTATTCCATCACACACACACAACATTGTTTAGGGTAACTCCTCACTCTACCAAATTCATATTTTAACATGCATATATAATCAACAATTACACATCATTAAACACTAAAATCCATAAAACGACACGATCCCCAAAAATCCTGACATAATTAAATCGGCCAATAACTTTAAAACCATTGAAATAAGAAAGTACATTTTATTATATTTCCAACGATACCAAAATTGTTCCAATCCGAGTTACGTACAAAAAGTTATGGCATTGGAAACAAACGATCGGAAAAATATCACAACAATAGAATTTCTGCAATTCACCTGGCCATACACGTATTGCCCAAGGCCATACGCGTATGGGCAGAGACTATTTTCCTTGAAAATTTTCTTTTTAAAATCCCATACGCGTATCACCCTTTCCATACGCGTATGAGCAGAGACTTTTTCTTTTGAAATCCACGGTTTAAAATCCATTACGTGTATTGCCAAGCCGTACGTGTAACGCCCATGCCCCATACGCGTAAGGCCATGCCCCATACGCGTATGGGCAGAGAAAAATGCAGAAAACCCAGCAGAATTTTTCTGCTACGGGTTCTTCCAAATCCAACCCCAAAACTCCATTTTTTTATCAATCATAAAGCATCAAAACCTGTTATAACACAACAACCAGTATACTATACAACCACACAGTGAATTTTAGCAGCTAGATTCATAATTTCATACCAATCTATTCAATTTTCACTAATTCCAATCTAACTCTAAACTCAAAATAACTCTACTCTAAAGAGTCTAACTAGAACCCACCTAGACAACAAGATGAGGAGGTTGATACTGAGATGAAAAGATGAAGATTTGATGATGTTTACTACTCTTGAGCTCTTGAAGAAATTCCCTCTTCTTCTCTCCCTTTTTCCTTCCCTTGCTTTTCTTTTTCTCTAAGTTCTATCTTTCTCCAAATAAGGAAAAGAAAAGAAAAAAATAACCAAAGAGTATTAATTGGTAATACCACTAATCATCCAAATTATCTCAATTGTACCAATTAACAAAACTCCGAGCTAAACAATATTAATATATTCAAATTCCGAGTTCATCGGTCTACTCTAATTACTTTATCCAATAATTGCTCAGAGTACCCCGGAACCCAGTTGATCATAAAAATATTATCCAAAGCGTTTATAAATTTACGGGGTATTACATCCTCCCCCCCTTAAATAGAAATTCGCCCACGAATTTAAAATATTACCCGAACAGATGTGGATAAGAATCTCGCATTTCCGATTCTAGTTCCCAAGTAGCATCACCCGGATGCGTCCTATCCCATTGCACCTTAACAAGTGGAATATCTTTGTTCCTTAACACTTTTGTTTCTCTTCCCACAATACCAATCGGTTGTGGTTCAAAAGTCAAATCCGCTTCAATCTCCATCTCGGAGTAACTTTCAGAAATACATGATCACCTTCCTCAAATTCCAAAGGTCTCCTACGGTTGTCCGCATAACTCTTTTGACGATCTTGGGCTTGTTTAACTTTCTCACGAATCATTCGAATCTTTTCCGTAGTCTCTTGAATAATCTCGGGTCCCAAAATTCTATCTTTGCCAATTTCAGCCCAATTCAAAGGGGTTCTACACTTCCTCCCATACAGTGCTTCATAAGGAGTCATACCGATGCTCGCATGGTAACTATTATTATAGGAAAACTCAATTAACGGTAAAAGTTCCTTCCAATTTCCTCTACTCTCTAACACACAAGCTCTTATCATATCCTCCATCGTTTGTATTGTTCGCTCGGTCTGACCATCCGTCTAAGGATGATTCGACGTGCTCAACTGCAAATTCGTACCCATAGCTTGTTGGAACACCCTCCAAAATCTCGAAGTAAACTTCGGATCTCTATCGGACACAATACTAGAAGGAATACCATGCAATCTCACAATCTCAGCAATAAACAACCTTGCAAGATGACTTGCCTTATAAGTAGTCTTCACGGCTAAGAAATGCGCAGATTTCGTTAGTCGATCCACAATTACCCAAATAGAATCATAACCACCTTGTGTACGGGGTAAACCCACTGCAAAAATCCATAGAAATACTATCCCACTTCCAAACCGGAATATCCAAAGGTTGCAACAGACCGCCCGGTCTTTGGTGTTCAATCTTCACCTGTTGGCACACTGCGCACTCTGACACATATTCCGCTATATCCTTTTTCATCCCAGACCACCAATGATCCCTCTTTAAATCCTGATACATCTTTGAAAAACCAGGATGTATTGTAAAAGTACCTTTATGAGCTTCACCTAAAATCTTTCTTTTCAATGCCTCATCCTTCGGAACACAAATCCGTTGATTAAACAAAACAATCCCATCTGTTGCTCGCGTAAAGCCCGGTTGAAGTAACAACTCTTGTAATTTCTCTTCTAACATTTGTTCTTGTTGAATCTCAACTCTTAAAGTAGAATTGACATTCAAATTTCCCATAATTACACCATTCGGAGTCCATACAAATTGGAGATTAAGATCTCTAAACTTTTCCAACAACGAATACTCCAAAATCATCAATTCTGCACTATGAACCATTTTTTGACTTAAAGCATCCGCTACTTTATTCGCCTTTCCTGGATGATACTTCAATTCTAAGTCATAATCCTTTAAGTACTCCATCCACCTTCTTTGTCGCATAATCAACTCCTTTTGGTCAAACAAATACTTCAAACTTTTGTGGTCACTGAACATTTCAAAACGTACACCATACAAATAATGACGCCACGCCTTCAGTGCAAACACCACGGCAGCTAATTCTAAGTCATGAGTTGGATAACTCTTCTCATGAACTTTTAACTGTCGAGAAGCATAAGCTACTACTTGACCGCCTTGCATTAGAACACCTCCTAATCCCCTCTTAGAAGCATCACAGAATACTTCATAAGAGTTGTTAGGATCATGAATAATTAATACCGGAGCCCTCGTCAAACTTTCCTTCAATTTCATAAAACTTTGTTCACAACCCGAATCCCACTCAAAAGCAAGATCCTTCCGAGTGAGTTTCGTCATTGGTAAGACCAATTGAGAAAACCCTGAATGAACCTTCTATAGTAACCTGCCAATCCCAAGAAACTTCTAACCTCTGACACATTTCTCGGTCTCTCCCAATTAATCACTGCTTCTACCTTCGATGGATCCACTGCCACACCACCTTGAGATATAACATGTCCAAGAAAATTTACTTCCGACATCCAAAACTCACACTTACTCAACTTAGCAAACAATTGTTTCTCTTGCAATACCGATAAGATAATTCTCAGATGTTCTCCGTGCTCTTGTGGAGTACGAGAATAAATATGAATGTCGTCAATAAAGATTACTACAAATTGGTCCAAGTAAGCCTGAAATATACGGTTCATGTGATCCATAAAGACAGCTGGAGCATTAGTTACACCGAAAGGCATCACTAGGAATTCGTAATGACCATAACGTGTTCTAAATGCAGTTTGTGGCACATCGGAACTCTTCACTCGGATCTGATGATAACCCGACCGTAAATTAATCTTCGAGAACACACAAGCTCCTTTCAATTGATCTAACAAGTCGTCTATCCTGGGTAAGGGGTACTTATTCTTAATGGTCACTTTATTCAACTCACGATAATCAATACACAAACGCATTCCTCCATCTTTCTTCTTTACCAACAACACTGGAGCTCCCCAAGGTGAAACACTGGGTCGAACAAAATGCTTAGCCAACAAGTCTCCTAATTGGTCCGTTAATTCTCTTAATTCAAGTGGTGCCATCCGATACGGAGAAACGGATATTGGAGCCGTTCCCGGTATCAGGTCAATAGAGAATTCCACTTCCCTCTCCGGAGGAAGAGAAGTGATATCCTTGGGAAAAACTTCGGGAAAGTCACAGACTACCGGAATACTCACAAATGGGATGTTACTACTCTCCTCCTTGGTAAGAATTAAAAGAACAGACTTTTCTCCCTCAAACAATAAATTAATCATTCCCACCGTACCTTCTAAAATAGTAGTTAGCACATCCTTCGGAGTAGCCTCTTCGGACGGAATAATCAGCTTTTCCTCACACCCCCTAACACCGAATTAGCGGAAAGCCAATCCATTCCCCGAACCACACCCACTTTCTTAAGCGGTAAACAGATAAGGTCAAATTTGGAAAACTCTTTCATTCACAGCCAAACACCATGTTCACAACTAACAGCGTTTCCACAATCTCCTCCATGGCAGTAGCAACCATTATGGATGGAGACAATGGAATAGCTTGCAACCCCCAAACGTCTCATACATTGCATCTACACCAAAGAGTGTATTGCTCCACTTAACAAATAATACAAAAACAAAGGGTGTCCATTAACGAAACACTTACCAGTAACCAAGGAGTTATCGCTCGTTGCTTCATCCCCTTGCATCAGCTTCCTCCTCTGAGGACAGTCTCTCGCAATATGACCAAACTTCTGACATTGATAATACTTCACTCCTTTAATGCGACATCCACCAAAATGCATCTTGCCACACGTACGACACACAGGAGGTGCACTATTCCGAGAATCCTGGACTTGTTTCCTTTTGAAAGCTTGTTGCCTAGGCTTACACTGTTGGCTTGACCTCCCACCATCATTCTCGACCATGTAACCCTGCCTCAACTGTTGGAATTCAAACTCTCTTCGGATCCTCAAAGAACTAGGAAGGTACTTCTCCATAAAAATAGCCATGAACTGCTCCCACACTTTAGGTACACCTTGCATAATCAAAAAAGCAGAAGCAACATCCCACCATCTCTCAGCAGGACCCCTCAGCGAGTGAGAAGCAAACGCTACCTTGTTCTCCTCACTACAACAGATTATCAGAAAGATTCTCCCCATGCCAGCAATCCAGTCATGAGCTTTCACAGGATCCAATCCGCCAAGAAATTCTGGAGGATTCATGCGGAGGAAATCCCGAAAACCTCCACCTACCACATCTGGAACAACCACCTGAGGGTGAAGACCTTCATTCATCCGTTGCACCATCTTTTGCATGAACTGATAGAAAGGAGCATTCTTATTGCCGCCTGGCGGATTTGTCCCTGCTGGAGTAGTTCTCGGTCCACCACGGTTGTTTCTGTGCCTGTCTACCATGTTCCTGAATTTCATACAGATATGATTAAGTTGATCAGACTCAATACTATAAATATAACAGACAAGACCAATGGCGACACGCCGCATATGAAACGGAAAGACAACTTATTCTATTTCATGGCTAGGTCGAGGATACGACCTGCTTTGATACCAACTGTAACACCCACATATACATACATGCATCAAATCATATATTATACATGAAAAGTACGTTTGGTACTGAAATATACAATAAGTTCTTAGCAACACATTATACATACACCTGCCCAAAACCTAATACAAAAACAACTAAGGCATATTATATATACAAGATGTTTCAAAAGACAAAATACTAAGAACTAGATCACTAAGGATCTCAAAACTCCACAACGGAAGCAAAGCCATCAGATAAGTAAGGATAATCACACGGCCTTATCCTTACCCTTCGCGGAACCTGCAGAACCTGTGATGTAAACAACAACAGTGGGGTGAGATACATCAAATCTCAGTGAGTTCCCTATCTTAAAGTCCTCTCGGCTCTACAAGGTTCTAATAAACCTAACTCAAGTCAAAAGGGAAGGGAAATGACTTTGAGTACACACACTACAAAAGTGTCCACACCTGTGTGCCTGTTAACTCACACAAGTACCAAAGTACGTCCTGAGCCTGTTAGCTCAAGAATTCACAAATAAAAAAAAACCATACCAAGGCATCCCTTTTTCCCGTCCGCTTCTACATCTAGAAGACGACCCAAGTCATGGATCCTCGAAATTACTTGGCATACGAAATGGATTCGGGAACAACGGCCTGTTAGCCGTGAACCGTCACTTCTCATGGCCTATTAACCATCACAAGTCTCTACCCAATGCATAGGCTCCAGTCGTACTACACGTAGGGAATCAAACCTACCAAGTAATGGTGCATATGTTTCAGAGGAGCTTGAGACCCATGAAACGCACTATCAATAATAACCGGTTACGATTACACAATGCACACGCCTCGGCTTTACTTGCACGAGCGTTGTCACTATTCCATCACACACACACAACATTGTTTAGGGTAACTCCTCACTCTACCAAATTCATATTTTAACATGCATATATAATCAACAATTACACATCATTAAACACTAAAATCCATAAAACGACATGATCCCCAAAAATCCCGACATAATTAAATCGGCCAATAACTTTAAAACCATTGAAATAAGAAAGTACATTTTATTATCTTTCCAACGATACCAAAATTGTTCCAATCCGAGTTACATACAAAAAGTTACGGCATTGGAAACAAACGATCGGAAAAATATCACAACAATAGAATTTCTGCAATTCACCTGGCCATACACGTATTGCCCAAGGCCATACGCGTATGGGCAGAGACTATTTTCCTTGAAAATTTTCTTTTTAAAATCCCATACGCGTATCACCCTTTCCATACGCGTATGAGCAGAGACTTTTTCTTTTGAAATCCACAGTTTAAAATCCATTACGCGTATTACCAAGCCTTACGCGTAACGTCCATGCCCCATACGCGTAAGGCCATGCCCCATACGCGTATGGGCAGAGAAAAATGCAGAAAACCCAGCAGAATTTTTCTGCTACGGGTTCTTCCAAATCCAACCCCAAAACTCCATTTTTTTATCAATCATAAAGCATCAAAACCTGTTATAACACAACAACCAGTATACTATACAACCACACAGTGAATTTTAGCATCTAGATTCATAATTTCATACCAATCTATTCAATTTTCACTAATTCCAATCTAACTCTAAACTCAAAATAACTCTACTCTAAAGAGTCTAACTAGAACCCACCTGGACAACAAGATGAGGAGGTTGATACTGAGATGAAAAGATGAAGATTTGATGATGTTTACTACTCTTGAGCTCTTGAAGAAATTCCCTCTTCTTCTCTCCCTTTTTCCTTCCCTTGCTTTTCTTTTTCTCTAAGTTCTATCTTTCTCCAAATAAGGAAAAGAAAAGAAAAAAAAAACCAAAGAGTATTAATTGGTAATACCACTAATCATCCAAATTATCTCAATTGTACCAATTAACAAAACTCCGAGCTAAACAATATTAATATAATCAAATTCCGAGTTCGTCGGTCCACTCTAATTACTTTATCCAATAATTGCTCAGAGTTCCCCGGAACCCAGTTGAACATAAAAATATTATCCAAAGCGTTTATAAATTTACGGGGTATTACATTTGGTAAATAGTCTTTAACCTAATTCTTGAGAAAAATAATTTCCGGATGTGCTTGCTAAAGCATAAAAATCTTGTAAGAATTCTATTACATGATTCCAATCATATAATTGAATTTGTTCTAAATCTCTCATAGCTTCAGCCTGTCTCATAGTTAATCCTACATTGGCATCTTTGCCTGTAATAATTCTATGTATTGTATAAACAAAATTATGAATATTGTTTCCTTGGGTTACCAATTGACCTAATTTTTCTGGAAATTTCACTTTGAATGCTTCCCAAGCGGCCCTAGCTATGTCTCCTAAATAGTTTTCGGAAATTTTAATCATTTCTTCTCCAGTGGAAATATTGTAGTGTCTACTTTCATAGTCTCTAATTACCAGGGAAGTCCATTGTTCAATGTAATTATCCAAGAGTTGTGGATGTATATTAGTTATATTTAACATAACATGCCCCTGACCATATAAATTAATTTCATTTGGATTTCTTTTTCCTAATGTTCTTAAGTTAGGGTTGTTGTTGTCATAAATAGCAACAGGTAGTCTAGATGGATGTCCTACAGAATAACCCATCCTCATTGGTTGATTATTGTTAAAAAATGATCCATAAGAGGAACTGGATTCTTCATTTACTAAATTTTTTCCAGTGTAATCTGTTTCAGAAATTTCTGTTACGCTTTCAGTTTCTTCAAAAATTTGTTTTAAATTTGTTATATCTTGGAAGTATTTATCCATGAGAAAAATTTTATTAGTATTAGCCGCTTCAATTTCTAAATTATAATTTTCCATTAGAATTTCATCGTTTCTAATTTTCTCTAATTCTGAGAGGGTTAATATTTGTTCATTCATCATTATTAACTTGTGTATAAGATTCTTCATAATTTTTGAATCTTAAAGATAAAGCCCCTTTAGTTGCGTATGTCACAACTTCTGTGGGTGTTAATGTCTCAGCTTCTTCCTCAATATTTTCCTTAATTTTCCATTCTTCTCCTGCCAGGAGTGAAGGTGATATTGGCTATGGTCCTAGAAAGTTAATTCCCTTGGATGTTACAGTTTTTACCATTTCATTAATCTTTATTTTAAATTTTGGTGACATTTGAGTAGATAATTTTCCTAAGAAGATTATGTCTACTACAACGTTTGATCCTTTAAAATTTTTCAATCCTTTACTTTGAACCTGTATTTTTATATATTTTAAATCTTTTAATCCTATGGTAAAATTTGGACACAAATAATGGTTTCCACAATTATTATTCATGTCAATTTCAATTATTCCCATAATTTGTCTTGCTAATTTCGGATGTCTAGTGTCAAGTATGGCTACTAACACTTTGGCACCATTTTGTTTCATTACTAAGCCTCTTACAGCTGTAGTAATTATGTATGAATTACTAAGAGGATTAAAAGATTTAAAATATATAAAAATACAGCTGTAAGAGGCTTAGTAATGAAACAAAATGGTGCCAAAGTGTTAGTAGCCATACTTGACACTAGACATCCGAAATTAGCAAGACAAATTATGGGAATAATTGAAATTGACATGAATAATAATTGTGGAATCCATTATTTGTGTCCAAATTTTACCATAGGATTAAAAGATTTAAAATATATAAAAATACAAGTTCAAAGTAAAGGATTTAAAATTTTTAAAGGATCAAACGTTGTAGTAGACATAATCTTCTTAGGAAAATTATCTACTCAAATGTCACCAAAATTTAAAATAAAGATTAATGACATGGTAAAAACTGTAACATCCAAGGGAATTAACTTTCTAGAACCAGAGCCAATATCACCTTCACTCCTAGCAAGAGAAGACTGGAAAATTAAGGAAAATATTGAGGAAGAAGCTGAGACATTAACACCCACAGAAGTTGTGACATACGCAACTAAAGGGGCTTTATCTTTAAGATTCAAAAATTATGAAGAATCTTATACACATGTTAATAATGATGAATGAACAAATATTAACCCTCTCAGAATTAGAGAAAATTAGAAATGATGAAATTCTAATGGAAAATTTTAATTTAGAAATTGAAGCGGCTAATACTAATAAAAAATTTCTCATGGACAAATACTTCCAAGATATAACAAATTTAAAACAAATTTTTGAAGAAACTGAAAGCGTAACAGAAATTTCTGAAACAGAATACACTGGAAAAAATTTTGTAAATGAAGAATCCAGTTCCTCTTATGGATCATTTTTTCCCAATAATCAACCAATGAGGATGGGTTATTCTGTAGGACATCCATTTAGACTACATATTGCTATTTATGACAACAACAACCCTAACTTAAGAACATTAGGAAAAAGAAATCCAAATGAAATTAATTTATATGGTCAGGGGCATGTTATGTTAAATATTACTAATATACATCCACAACTCTTGGATAATTACATTGAACAATGGACTTCCTTGGTAATTAGAGACTATGAAAGTAGACACTACAATATTACCACTGGAGAAGAAATGATTAAAATTGCCGAAAACTATTTAGGAGACATAGCTAGGGCCGCTTGGGAAGCATTCA
Source organism: Lathyrus tuberosus (assembly GCA_022829125.1). Taxonomy (NCBI): domain Eukaryota; kingdom Viridiplantae; phylum Streptophyta; class Magnoliopsida; order Fabales; family Fabaceae; genus Lathyrus; species Lathyrus tuberosus. The sequence continues at coordinate 16,508,216 of JALAZF010000075.1, forward strand.
AAGTGAAATTTCCAGAAAAATTAGGTCAAATGGTAACCCAAGGAAACAATATTCATAATTTTGTTTATACAATACATAGAATTATTACAGGCAAAGATGCTAATGTAGGATTAACTATGAGACAGGCTGAAGCTATGAGAGATTTAGAACAAATTCAATTATATGATTGGAATCATGTAATAGAATTCTTACAATATTTTTATGCTTTAGCAAGCACATCCGGAAATTATTTTTCTCAAGAATTAGGTGAAAGATTATTTACCAAATTACCAGGAACTTTAGGTCAGGAAATTCACGAAAGTTGGAAAAAATTAGAAATAGAAAATGAATTTGATAATATAGGTATAAGAATACAATATATAATTTCTGAATTAAAAAAGAAATGTACTTATATCCAAATTCAAAAAGAATTAAAACAGAAGAATGTAGGTTTTTGTAAACAAATTTATACTCCTCAACAGTATGGAAAACATCCACAGGATAAAACCCAAAGGAGACAGCCTAGATTCAAGAAAAATTACACTAAGAAAAATTATTTAAGGAAATCCAACTGGAAATTAACTCTCTATATCCTGATTTCCAGAATAATTGTCCATGTGTTCATTTGATTTGGATGTATTTTAAAAACATTGACAAAGAATATGAAGAATTTCAAGTCCAAAATTCTGGTCCAAAGACTATAAATTTAGAAGACTTGCCACAACAAATTGAACTTGCAAGGGCCAAACTAATTTCTGAAGATTTTGGCTGGTCAAAGAACAAGTCAGAAGAAAGAAATTTATTAAGAGAAGATAAATTTGGAAAGATTTATTGCAACTCAGAAATTGTAAGGAATTTCTTTTTCTCCTTTGATGTCAAACATTCAAGACCAAAGTTAGTCGAAGCTTACAAGAAAAGAAATTCAAAATTTTCAAAACGACCAGGTTCATCGGGATCCTCACAGGATAGATCACTAATAATGGAAGACGCATAATTATGTGATTCTATTATTATCTGAATTATTGCCGACAAAACAAAGGCAAGACACGTATTAAGGATACAGTTACTTGACCCTTCGGAGTCATGTAAGGGTAATCCTGATTTACACGGCTAAAGAAAGGGGGCCTGTCCCTTTCAACTTTTTAACAATGTAAAGTCTTTCGTTTTGTATAGGCAAAGTCGTAAAGTAAATAGTTTTTGCTTTTGAAAAGTCTTAAAGCAAATAATGCTTTAACTTTTCTTTTGTAAAGTTTTCTTGTTTTGTCACGAAAAGTCTTAAAGCAAATAGTGCTTTAACTTTTCTTGTTGTAAAGATAATATTATATTATCTCTAGAATCTTCATCTCTCTTCTATATAAGAGAGACTTCTCACTTTGTAAAATAGACACCAAGAAACGCACCAAGATACACACCAAGAAATACAAATAATGCTTTCAAATATGCTCTCCAAAACCACTTACTCTAAATTTATCATTCCACACTAAAATTCCTTATTCCAACTTCCTAAATTGCTATTAAGAGGTATGGTTTCTTAATAACTTATTCTTAATAATATATGTTTTTACTCTTATGATTATTGTTAATCTAGGTTTATTTTATGATCAAAAGACGTAAGTCCCGTTTGAACTGAATGTGATTGTTAATCTATGAAAGAATCCGTTTAGGGAAGAAAATACCTGAAAGGGAAAAACTAGTATTGCCAGGAGGAGATTCATAGATCTTAGGTCATAAACGCAGAGATGTCTCTGTAAGAACTCTGTGGTAGTAGGTGAGGGATGACAAGGTGAGGTTCCAAAATTAACCAGGAATATTCAAAAATAATCAGAGTATAACATATATTTTTGAGATAGTTTTTTAGAAACCATAAACCTTAATATGCAAAGGGAAGTAGGAATAAGATTTAAAATCAATCTTTTTTGTTAAAAAGAAATTTGCAAAGATTTAGAATGGAACATGAAAATCATTACCCAGAAACAAATTTCACAACACAAATATATTTTACAGATCATTTCGGAACAAATTATTCTGAACCTAACTCCAATAAAAAATTCTCAGATTTAATTTGTCTCCAAAATTTTGATAAGAAAACAAGCTATTTACTCAAAAGCTTTCCTTATCCAGATTTAGTTAAAATTATTTTGAAAAAATTAAAATTTGCCTATTTTCAGGAAAAATTATTTTTAGATGACTTAAAAGCCACAATAGAACTCGAGTTTGAAGAACATGAACTCAAATGTTTAATTAAAGAAATAAATGGACTTACCTCTACTTTAAATAATATAAAATACTTTGAAGGACATTTTTACGGAAATAAATCAAGAGTAAATTATAGAATGAAAAATTCTAAATCCCTAGTTTCTACTGAATTTAGAAGCTTTAATCCTAATTATTATGACAATGAAATAGATTGGGATGATGATCAATATGAAACAGATTAAAAATCTATACATATTATGAACTTCGCCAAAGACAAACAAGATCTTAAAGATTACAGAAATTACATTTCTGATTTAAAACAAGATTTAAAAAGAACAAAATTACTATTAAAATATAGTACTGAAAGGACTTTTCCTACATTAATTCTAAGGAAAAATAGTATTATTAGACAAATTTCTATATTTGAAACAATGATGAAGGTCATTAAAGATGAATTATCTACTCTATCCAGAGCCTAATTTCTTCCACAAAAAATTGGTATATAGGATGGAATACTGTACCTTGTTGACCAACTTATGTTGGATAGTTAAACACTTTGTTCTTCGGAATAGTGTTTAATGAAGAATAGACTTCAGATGAACAACGCCACGTACCAAAGTGGAAAAAACATTAATTTAAATTCACCATTAATCAATATGACAAAATATATCATTATTAGTAAATTCTATTTAACATTAACCTTCATTTCTTTTTTAATTACATCATTCATGGGTAGGCTGAGCCTCCTCATATTATTGTTCATACATTTGTGCTTCCCCTTACAAATTTATAACTCTGATAATATGGATCTAACTAAAGAAAGAATTGAATTAAAAGAATACAGGAATTACATTATAGATTTAGAACAAGACCTCGAAAGAATTAATACAGTTCTAAATTATTGTACTGAGTTTTCTCATTTGAACTTGAATTTAATAGAAAGAAAAATTCAGATTCTTAGACAACTAGCAACTTTTAAAACCATGATTAAAATTATTAAGGATGATTTGTATACACTATCAAGAGGATAAAATTCAAATACGAATATAATTTATTTTCTTAAAAAATGGATCTGGCCAGAGGCAGAAAATATTTAAAAACATTTAGAAAATCTCATGACAATTTAGAAAAAGAATTAGAATCTGTAAAATTACAAATCAAGACTAGTAACAAAGCAACTTATCCATCATTAAAATATCGAAAAAAAAATTAATTTTGGAATGTATATCTTCCACTTACACCCTAATTCTTATTATAAAAGATGATCTGGAATCAATATCCAGAGCTTAAAAGACATTTTTATTATTTTAAACAACAAAATAATCCAATTAAATTTTTTACTATTCATCAAGTTGACTTACTATTTAAAATCACTAGTCATTCATTATTGTGTGATAATTGTTACACGAGAACATTCATTAATTATACACTTGTGTCACTATTCACGAGTTACCATTCACTAGTTACTATTCACGAACACTATTCATGAAATCACTATTCATTAAGTTGACTTTTTTATAAAAGACATTTAAAATAAAAAATCATAATTTAAATAAAATCATTATGTTAAATCTTATAATTATAACAACTGTTGATGAAATTTACAAGAATATTTATCACACAAACCTCCACGGAAGCATCCCCCCTCTCTCTCCTTATCTGGTATCAGAGCTTGTGATCTGAACCATTTATGGAATCTAAAATAGATTATCTTAAAACTTGTTTAGATAAACAAGACAAAAAATTAGAAGTCTTAGAACAATTACTAAAAGAAAATATAACTTTTAGTAAATAAATTCTACTACTTCTTAAAGATCAATCTAAACAAAAAACTTCAATAAACGGTACCGAAGATTTAAAAATATCTATAGATTCTTTAACTGAAAAATTCTCTCAAATTAGTACTGAACGCAAAATAAAAACTACCAATACTAAGAACTTTTTAACTTACAATACTGAAGAAGTTAAAAAACATTTGAAAATATGAATCCTTTTTCTGGTCGATCAAGGACATTAATGGATAGTGAAGCTAGCACATCCAGAACTACAACTCTAAATCAGACTCAAAATACCTCTTATTTAGACAGAATATTTAGTAGAAGAGAAAATAAAAATTCTTCAACATTAGAACAAATTGTGAATACTGATAAAGATTTAGAAATAATGACAAATGATCACATAAATCTTTTAAAACCCACACAATTGTACAAATTCGGAATATTTGAAAATAGTTCTAGTCTAATTCGAACACACAGATCTGAAATGTTAGAATTACCAGATGAAAAAGTTGAAGAATTTGGATTATTAACTATGGATAGCATAAATCAATTAATAGATAAAAATATGAATTATGTACATTTAGGATTAATTACTACAGCTGTAAGAGGCTTAGTAATGAAACAAAATGGTGCCAAAGTGTTAGTAGCCATACTTGACACTAGACATCCGAAATTAGCCAGACAAATTATGGGAATAATGGAAATTGACATGAATAATAATTGTGGAATCCATTATTTTTGTCCAAATTTTACCATAGGATTAAAAGATTTAAAATATATAAAAATACAAGTTCAAAGTAAAGGATTTAAAATTTTTAAAGGATCAAACGTTGTAGTAGACATAATCTTCTTAGGAAAATTATATACTCAAATGTCACCAAAATTTAAAATAAAGATTAATGACATGGTAAAAACTGTAACATCCAAAGGAATTAATATCTTAGGACCAGAGCCAATATCACCTTCACTCCTAGCAAGAGAAGAATGGAAAATTAAGGAAAATATTGAGGGAAAAGCTGAGACATTAACACCCACAGAAGTTGTGACATACGCAACTAAAGGGGCTTTATCTTTAAGATTCAAAAATTATGAAGAATCTTATACACAAGTTAATAATGATGAATGAACAAATATTAACCCTCTCAGAATTAGAAAAAATTAGAAATGATGAAATTCTAATGGAAAAATTTAATTTAGAAATTAGAATTTAGAAATTAACTCTCTATATCCTGATTTCCAGAATAATTGTCCATGTGTTCATTTGATTTGGATGTATTTTAAAAACATTGACACAGAATATGAAGAATTTCAAGTCCAAAATTCTGGTCCAAAGACTATAAATTTAGAAGGCTTGCCACAACAAATTGAACTTGCAAGGGCCAAACTAATTTCTGAAGATTTTGGCTGGTCAAAGAACAAGTCAGAAGAAAGAAATTTATTAAGAGAAGATAAATTTGGAAAGATTTATTGCAACTCAGAAATTGCAAGGAATTTCTTTTTCTCCTTTGATGTAAAACATTCAAGACCAAAGTTAGTCGAAGCTTACAAGAAAAGAAATTCAAATTTTTCAAAACGACCAGGTTCATCGGGATCCTCACAGGATTGATCACTAATAATGGAAGATGCATAATTATGTGATTCTATTATAATCTGAATTATTGCCGTCAAAACAAAGGCAAGACGCATATTAAGGATACAGTTACTTGACCCTTCGGAGTCATGTAAGGGTAATCCTGATTTACACGGCTAAAGAAAGGGGGCCTGTCCCTTTCAACTTTTTAACAATGTAAAGTCTTTTGTTTTGTATAGGTAAAGTCGTAAAGTAAATAGTTTTTGCTTTTGAAAAGTCTTCAAGCAAATTGTGCTTTAACTTTACTTTTGTAGAGTTTTCTTGTTTTGTCACGAAAAGTCTTAAAGCAAATAGTGCTTTAACTTTTCTTGTTGTAAAGATAATATTATATTATCTCTAGAATCTTCATCTCTCTTCTATATAAGAGAGACTTCTCACTGTGTAAAATACACACCAAGAAAGACACCAAGAAATACAAATAATGCTTTCAAATATGCTCTCCAAAACCACTTACTCTAAATTTATCATTCCACACTAAAATTCCTTATTCCAACTTCCTAAATTTCTATTAAGAGGTATGGTTTCTTAATAACTTATTCTTAATAATATATTGTTGCGGTGAAAATCGGATAACAAGCTATTAATTAACTTGCATCATTTTCTTTTACAACCGACTTTGATTCATCCAAAGGAAAGGTTCAAGATCGTTAAAAAAACCTAAAGGGGGGAGATCTAAGGTTCGGGGGTTGGTTACACCTAGGGAAGGTATTAGCACCCTAAACGTCCGTAGTACTCTACGGGAACCTCTTGTTAGTATTTGTGTTATGTTAATGTTGCTTGCTAAGGGAAATGCTAAAGTAAAGACCTAGGGGTATATACATTAAGTATGCTCGCCAAGACGTCGCATCTTGTGCCTACGTATCCTGACGGGAATGGAATCAGAGCATTCGTAGTTCCCCTCAATGGGGTAAAGAACTCTTGACTGTGGTCAAGGTTCCAGGGGAAAGTAGAGTGAAAAGCTTGGAAGCAAAGCTTGTAAGGATTAATTGGTTAGGAGAAAAAGATTAATGGCTATCTCTTGAAAGGATTGTGAAAGGTTGGACCGTCTTAAAGGAGAAGAGATTAATAGCTATCTCATTGGGAAGGCCAGGTCAGAAGGGAAAAGAGATTAATGGATATCTCTTGTGTAATGGTTTGAGGTTAACAGGGTATTTGAGCTATCTATGACATGAAGTCAATAGAGAGACTTTTCCTTTGGAAGGAGGGGAAAGCAACAGAGAAACAACAAGAAAAACTCATGTATCAAGTGTAGGATGAATAGCAATATATATACAACAAGTGTCAAGAGTCAAATGAGAAACCGAATACCAGAAATTAATAAAAGTAGGAAAATGTCAAAATGAATTAGAAATTAAATAAAGTCTTAAGCAAACTAAAACCTAAAAGGATTAATATCTAATTAAAACCTAATTTAAATAAATTCTAGAATCAATTAACAAGAACAAAACTACCATAAGCTAATTCTAAAAATTAATTAATTAAACCCTAAAAATTAGCTAATTTAAATATTAATATTTAATAAGATTAACTAATAATTTAATTAATCAAATTAAATAAGAATATTTACTAACTAGTTATTACAACAAATTTTTTTTACATTTTTAAATATTCCTAAATTAAAATTAAAATGGAAGATGAGGACATTTAAAAAAAAATTAAATAAATTTTTTGTATTTTTCTACTATACAAATAAATTATAAAAATGAAAAATATTAAAATCAAATGAAATTAAATTTTTTTGTCTTTTTTAAATTATATATTGAAAAATCAATTAAAAGAAAGGAGAAGTTTAAAACAAATAATTAAAAAAACTTTTCTTTTTGTTTTTTCTAATTATCTAAAGTTCTACTAACACTATATCCTACAGTAAAGAGAGAAGTGCATGTACAAAAACAAAAGTTCTAATAATTCTAAAAATTTTGTAACTAAAGTTCTAACAGGTACTAAACACTAAAGTTTTAATAACTAAAGTTCTATTGATGCATACACTAAATTCCATCTATGTATAGACATTAAGCTTTAAAAAAAAGAAGATAATAACACTATATGTATATGATTAGAAACACACCTTATATTTATATACACGCTAAGCTTAAAAGAACAGAAAAACTAAGATATTTATATTACTATTAGAAACGCACATGATAGGTTAAGCTCAAATTGTATATCAAACATGGTAAAATGTATATACATGGTACGAATCAAAACATGGTAAAATATGTGTTAGAAAGCATATGTAAAAAAAGGTAGCCAAACAAACAAATGATATTTACTGTATTACTGCTATAGTAAAAGAAAAACCAGAAGATGGAACTCAAATCGGTGACGTAAACAATAGCAACAAAATGTAACAACAAATCAGCAGGAACAAAACAACTAGTCCTTCAAAAGTACAATGTTACCAATTTATATAATGATCAAAACATAGTAATAAAAATATAGTGCAGTCAAAATAAAAAACAAAATATATTATCAAAATATAAATGCAATACCGGACCGTATGTGAAACTGAACCGTTATCAAGAATCGAACGTCGGCGGCGGCGGAAACACAAAGTCGGTCGTTGTTGTTGAGTTTGGAAAGCCCGCGCTGATGGCGCGATTAATGGTGAGCAAAGTGGTGATGCTTTTATGAACGTAATGTGATGATGATGGTAAGTTAGAGAGAGTAGCAGCAGTAGAAACACAGGCGTGGTGGAGAGGAAAAAATGTTGTATGATGATGAATAGTGAGGGATGGTTATGTGAGTTGATGGAGAGAAATGGCGGTTTCACGCAAGAAGGTTCGCGGCTTTGACGACAGTGGAGGAGTGGTACCTAAGTGATAAGAGGAGTGTTATGAAGATGGAGAAAAAGAGTTAGCTCATGGAAGCTGGGGTATGGTGGGTTGTTGTTGTAGCTCTACGTTATTGTTGTGGTGGCTGTGGTGAGTTTCCTATGGTTGGAAGGAGGAAGAAAGATGGAGGCTTTGCCGAACAAGAAAATGAAGGGTGGTGTGTACAGTAGTGGTGTAGCACATGAGAGATAGATGAGTGAGTTGAAGTGATAACATGATGAAGGTATAAGGATATTGGATAGTTGTTAAACACAGTGTCTTGGTTCAAGGAGGATAAACATATCGATTTCCATGCCAAGGTCCTCCTTTTTCTGTTTTTCTCCTGCTTCTTTTAAACTAAAAAAACCGATTTGATTTTCAAAGCTTGTCTTGTATTGTTGCTTTCAATGACAGATTATGAAGTGTTGTTTTGGTATAGCAGATGATAGCAGGGTGCAGAGGCTGTGTAAGCAGGTTGTGCATTGCTGCAGACATGGATACAGTCTTTCATATTTTGAGGATGACTTTTTACAGAGGTTATTTTGTTTGTTTTTGTTTTGTCTTGTTTGGTGGTACTGTGAATTACCAACGGTCAAAATTTGTAGTGGCATAATGTTGCACCAAGTTGTTTCATAAATTTAGAAAAGTGGATTGATGCGGGGAGACTTGGTCAAAAATGGATTTGTATCTTGTAAAGCCTTAAAAAAATAATTAAATTAGATTGAACTTAAAAACTAAAAAGAAAATAAGAACTATAATTATAATTAAAAATAAAAATAAAATTGAACTAAATTAAAACTAGATTAAATAAATTAAATTTAAACTAAAGTTAAAAGTAAACTAAATTAATATTAATCCTATTAGAACTAAACTAAAAATAAATAAAAAACAGAAGCTAAACTAGAGTTTATAATTAAAAATAATAATTGAAAATAGACTAAATTGAATATAAACTATGTAAATGATTACGTTAAAAATTAAACTAAATAAATCCTAAATAAATATAACGTAACTATTTAACTAAATATATAAAAAATCAAAAAAAGACATGGAAGGAGAAAATGCATGGTTAATGATCAATAAAATGTTTAACAAAAAATGCGAAAAATGACCTAAAATGATATGCACACGGTCAAAGAATCTGAGGGTAAAATTTGGGGTACAACATATATGTTTTTACTCTTATGATTATTGTTAATCTAGGTTTATTTTATGATCAAAAGACCTAAGTCCCGTTTGAACTGAATGTGATTGTTAATCTATGAAAGAATCCGTTTAGGGAAGAAAATACCTGAAAGGGAAAAAATAGTACCGCCAGGAGGAGATTCATAGATCTTAGGTCATAAACGCAGAGATGTCTCTGGAAGAACTATGTGGTAGTAGGTGAGGGATGACAAGGTGAGGTTCCAAAATAAACCAGGAATATTCAAAAATAATAAGAGTATAACATATATTTTTGAGATAGTTTTTTAGAAACCATAGACCTTAATATGCAAAGGGAAGTAGGAATAAGATTTAAAATCAATCCTTTTTTGTTAAAAAGAAATTTGCAAAGATTTAGAATGGAACATGAAAATCATTATCCAGAAACAAATTTCATAACACAAAAATATTTTACAAATATTTTTGGAGTGGATTATTCAGAACCCAACTCTAACAAAAAATTATCAAACTTAATTTGTATCCAACATTTTGATGAAAAAATATTATGCTTATTCAAAAGACTTCCTTACCCAGATTTAATAAAAATTATTTTGAAAAAATTAAAATTTGCTTATTTTCAAGAAAAAATATTTCTAGAATAACTAAAAACTACAATTGAGCAAGATTTTGAAGAACACGAACTAAGATGTATAATTAGAGAATTAAATGAATTTACCTCTAGTGCATATTACTTAAGTTATTTTGAAGGATATTTTTTCGGATATTCTTCACAGACAGATTATAGGATGAGAAATCCTAGACAAAATAATCCATTAGTTTCTATAAACTTTAGAAGTTTCAACCATAGTAATTCAGACAATGAAATAAATTATGATATTGATGGTTATGAAACTGATTAATCATTTCAACTATTATTTCTTGCATCATAACATTGGAAGGCTGAGCCTCCAAAAATATCTGTTCATATTTAATCAGATCATTCATTGGAAGGCCGAGCCTCCTCATATTATTGTTCATACATTTGTGCTTCCCCTTACAATTTTATAACTCTGATAACATGGATCTAACCAAAGAAAGAATTGAATTAAAAGAATACAGGTATTACATTATAGGTTTAGAACAAGACCTCGAAAGAATTAATACAGTTCTAAATTATTGTACTGAGTTTTCTCATTTGAACTTGAATTTAATAGAAAGAAAAATTCAGATTCTTCGACAACTAGCAACTTTTAAAACCATGATTAAAATTATTAAGGATGATTTGTATGCACTATCAAGAGGATAAAATTCAAATACGAATATAATTTATTTTCTTAAAAAATGGATCTGGCCAGAGACAGAAAATATTTAAAAACATTTAGAAAATCTCTTGACAATTTAGAAAAAGAATTAGAATCTGTAAAATTACAAATCAAGACTAGTAACAAAGCAACTTATCCATCATTAAAATATCGAAAAGAATTAATTTTAGAATGTATATCTTCCACTTACACCCTAATTCTTATTATAAAAGATTATCTGGAATTAATATCCAGAGCTTAAAAGACATTTTTATTATTTTAAACAACAAAATAATCCAATTAATTTTTTTACTATTCATCAAGTTGACTTACTATTTAAAATCACTAGTCATTCATTATTGTGTGATAATTGTTACACGAGCACATTCATTAATTATACAATTGTGTCACTATTCACGAGTTACTATTCACGAGTTACTATTCACGAACACTATTCACGAAATCACTATTCATTAAGTTGACTTTTTTATAAAAGACATTTAAAATAAAAAATCATAATTTAAATAAAATCATTATGTTAAATCTTATAACTATAACAACTGTTGATGAAATTTACAAGAATATTTATCACACAAACCTCCACGGAGGCATCCCCCCTCTCTCTCCTTATATATATATATATATATATATATATATATATATATATCGTTTTAGTTTTAGTATGTTATTGCATGTTTAGGTAATCGTTAATTCCTATTAGTAATGATTTATTACATAAGTGTAGATTTTGTTAGAATCGGAACCTATTGTATTTTAGTGTTGATTAAAAGCTGCAAACTGTGGTGTTAGAATCCTATAGAAATTGGATTTTTGTAAAGAATACATCTTGTGTAATTTACAAATTGTCAATTTATTGTAGCTCTTAACTCTTTGTATATGTTCTCTAATCAATCTGAGATATTTGTTAATTGTGTAACTGTATCCGTGATTAATTTCTAATACAAGCTTAAAGTATTTATTTTTTGCCATAAATCGCATCAAAAACTCTGATTTTCATTTTGAAAGCATGTTAAATTTTTAAAATGGTTTATTCACCCCCTTCTAGACCATTTCTCTGTGCCATATTCTCACCCAACAATTGGCCTCGGAGATGGTCTTTTGATCAGGTCCAAGCGACTCAAAAGTTTGGGAATATGGGTGATGACAATTCAAAGAGAGCGTACAATAGAGCATCAGTTTTTAAAGGCGAGAATTATACTTATTGAAAAGAAAACATGTATGTATATTTACTATCAGTTGACAAAAATCTATGGGTAGCAGTTACCGACAGACCTTTTATCCCTAAAGACATTTATGACACTAATAAACACCCCAAAGAATTTGACAAATGATAAAACCAAAAGGGCTTGAATTAAGGTGGCCCTTTCACGCCCAATCTTTTTATTTTATGTTCTGGTGTCTTATCTGGTCTGTTACATATGAAAGTTATGAATGGCAAATTTCATGGCATCAAGATAGCAAGAAGGCTTCCCAAATATCCCACCTCTTCTTCGCGAGTGATAGGTTGCCCTCTGCAAGAGCAAATTTCGTTGAAGCTAACTTTATTTTCAAAATTATCTCTACCTAACAAAGAGATTCGGGACAACTGCTAACTTGGACAAATCAAAGGTGTCCTTTAGTTGAAATATACTAAATGAAGAAAAGGAAATGATTTGTGACAAGATGGAAGTAAAAATGTGATTTTCTCTCAGTTTGGAATAAGATTAAAGGTTGGATGTTGAAAGCGGGAAAAGAGGTTTTGATCAAAGTAGTTGTGATCAGTGGTTTTCTATGTTTTATTTTACCGTATTGGTAGTCAAGTATTTCATGTTTTTTGTTTATGTTTTAAGTATGTGTTCCATATTTTATGCTTGGTATCATTATTTGCATGTTTTCAGGTACAAGGGAATAATCGAGCCAAAACCGAGAAAAAACATCAAAAAGTCGAAGAGAATCAATCATTCATGAAGTAGTGGCCTGCTACGGCCCGTAGCAGGGAAGCCCACAAACAACTGACAAGGAAGCAGGAGGCAGTGAGCTGCTACGGGTACCCGTAGCACTGGGTACGGCCCGTAGCAGGCAACACGTCCAAAGGTGATATTTTGAAGCAAAGACCTGTGAGCTGCTACAGGTACCCGTGGCACCTGCTACGGCCCATAGCAGGCGAGCGTGAAAAATCAAATCTTTCCTTTTATGGTGATCTTCGGAATTATTGCGCTTTGAGTACAGCTTTTCAGAGATCTTTTTGGAGATACATTAGGCATTGTTTGGACTATTGAGATTCATTCTGCTTTTTACGATAAAAAATTAAGAGTTTGAGAATCACGGAGTGTAGGAGAAGACGGAGATTTTCATGATTTACCAAGATTGAAGATCAACGTTCATCCATTCATTTTGTAATGTTCATACCCTTATCTCAATTTTATTGTATTCATATGAGTAGCTAAACCCCCCAATGCTAAGGGGTGTCCCTGATTCGAACTTGTAATGATTATGAACCCTTCTATGCAATAACAGTTTATCTTTCAGTTACTTAATTTATTCTCTTACTTTTTCTTAATGCGTGCTCTGTCGGACAAATAGAGCCCGATGTTTTATCATAATAGGCTGAACTGTCGTTATGCTTGTTTGGTTAGAGAATTTATTCTAGTGGTTATCACTGTCGCATCTGCGAAAATCAACCGGCGAGAAACTAGAGCAGAAGAGTCCCCATCGAACGTTATTTATCCCGATGAAAGGAAAGGAAACAATCAAAGAAACCTCAAAAGGGAGAAGACATGGTCATCGCAACCATAATCCGGGTTCGGGAGTCGGTTACGCCAGGGGAAGGTATTAGCACCCCCACGCGTCCATCGTACTCGATGGGATCCACGCTTGTTGTCTAATCAAAGGGTGAGTTATCCTAAAGTCTACGGCGAAACAGGAAAGGAAAGGGGAAAAAACAAAAACGATGTAACGCCCTGTATAATCTTTATCTAGAATAATACCATACAAGTGTTTTCATTCGGTACTGACACAATCATAAGTGCCTAATGGCAAAATCCACATGCTTGACCATTTCTAAAACATAAATACAACACATGGCACAAGTCATGGAAACTAGCCAAAATAATAAAATCTAAGAATAAGGTACAATATTCCTCATTGTACAAGAAAATAATACACAGCGGACTAAGCTTAACTAAGCATCTCTCGAAACATCCACGCATTTCTCCACTTGTAAAACAAACCTGCAAATAACACCTGAAAAAAATAACAACAATATTGGGGTGAGATAATAATCTCAGTGAGTTCCCCTATCTTATGGGTTCCCTCGGCTCTACAGGGTACATGCAATCAAACGGATCCACCGTGGATCCGGGGTTTACTCGCGGTCTTGGGCAAATACACAACAATGAGTAATATCCTCATTGGTAGTCCCTTGACTCACCAATGAAATAACAACAAGTACACAAACAACCAAACATGTAGACCCGTACTCACGTACGAGGAATCCAGAAGTAGTATCAACCTGTCTACATAGGCCACAATATAACACACCCTCGATGAGTAACCAAGTGCCTACGTCAAGAGACTAGCACAAGCACACAGCACGATGAGTCAGATGAGCCCAAAGTGATACATGCCTAAGTGGCCGCGGAGCCCATCCATCCATCATCAATACGCATGTGTGTATCGGCAAGTGCAAGAACGCCTACATAACTGCACAAGCCCACCGGGAGAAAGCCTAGTGGTATTGCCTACATGACACCACTAGAGGTGAGTAACGGAGTGATATTGCCGTCATGGCATCACAACCCCACCATACCGATCACGCCGATGTGTTAACGGCAAGTGGGTAAACGCCTTATTAGGCCCCCACAAGCACATCGCAACGTTAGCTAAGGTGTATACCGAGCACGCAGATGAGTTAACGGCAAGTGGGTAAACGCCCTATAAGACCCCCACAAGCTCATCGCAACGGTATTCTTCGGAACAAGTCCGGTATCCATCGGACCAAGTTCGGAACTCAGGTGAAACACCACCTAGTAGCTTAGGCCTACTCCGATTCAAGCATACATCACAATCGCATCGCATCACATCACATCGCATCACATCACATCCGAACGTTCAACCGGAACGAACGGGAACAAGCAAGGAAATGATCACATCATAGCATTTATCAACATAATGCATTATATTCACACATAGACAAGGGAGCCATAACAAGTGATCACATCAAGCCATTAGTCAAGCCATAATCAACATATAAGCATAATATGTTAAACATAATCAATATCGTAGTTCACACACATTTTAAGGCATACAAGCCACTAACACCCTCTACCAAGCATCCTTGGTTAACTCAGGGTCTAACACACCATTCAATCCCCTATGGGATTATCTTTCCAATCGCTTTGGACTCGTATCAATCGGATTCCCGATCCTTAAGTTTTGGTGGAAACAAAAGTACATACACTACATTTCTATATTTATCCTATCAATTCATAGCATATAGCCATGGTTCTACCTCACTATCACAAAGAGCATAAAATTAGCTTCCCAACGCTTCCGACCGTGCGTCAATCGGAGTTACGGTTCTCAAGTTACGACGAAAACACGAAAACAGCATTTTGCTGCCTCCAGGCAAATTCGCCTGGCGAATCCCTGGCGAATGAGACTCGCCACCTACTCGCCTGGCGAATCTGGACGAACCATAATTTCTCTAAAACGTGTTTGGGACCTAAAAATGGCCAAAAACCTCAACCCATATGATCCTAATGCATCCAATAACTCAATTACACATAGATTAACACATTTAGACATGCATTTCATCAAATCATCATGTTATTTCACACAAAACCCTAAACCCCAATTTATTTTCCACCAATTTCTACCCCAAAGGTTCTAACTAATGGAACTCACCTGATAATCGAAGAGGATGATGAAGATGATGAAGATGATGATGATCCATGGCTTCCTTCTCCCTCTTTCTCTTTTTCCTCTCTTCTTCTTTCCCACGTTTCTTTTTCTTCCTCTGTTACTATCTCTTCTTCTTCTTCTTACAAATATATATATAATACATATATAATATAATATAAATCCAATAGGGTAACTGTCTCCAATTGATATTTTGTCTTCTAACGCCAATTGATCAATTATTAGTGTTACCTTAAAATACTTTCTTGAACTAATAAATATTAATCCGTCTCTTTAATAAAATAATTGATCTCTTTAGAGTTCTCAAGTTGCTCTATTGATCCCAATTGACAACACTTAGAGCACTTATGATACTCTGTTATTCCAATTAATCAAAGATAAAACACATAGATATTTATCTGATCTCATCTGATATCCAATTGAGCATTTAGATAATACGGGGTATTACAAACGAACTCGCAAAGATTATCGCAATCTTATGCCTACGTATCTAAGTGGACGCACGAAGAATCAGAGTCAACATAGTTCGACAGACTACGCACTAAGGGGGGAGGTTGCTCGCCAAGACATCGCCATCTTGTGCCTACGTATCCACAATCGGACGAGAAAGAGGAAATCAGAGCAGTCGTAGTTCGACGTACGAGTCGATTAAGTGTTTTAAACTTGCTATGAGATGAGAATAGAAGACTCAAAGTTGAAAAGAAAACACTAAGGGAATTCTATCCTAATGTTATCATGTAAGAGTGGTACATATGCTAAGTCTAGCAATCCTATGGGAAAAACGATCACACCATAACAAAAGCAAACAAGCTCGAGGAGTATCCACATCGCTCGAGTAGCACACATCCGACTATGGATTCATGTCATCACAGTGGCAAAGGGAGATGCCCCACAACAATATCATATCATCGAAGCAGGACAAAGCATCAGGGATGCCTAACCACGATATCAAGTCATCGGGCAGGATGAGGAAGCAAAGCGACGATATCATGTCATCGAATCTTGGAAGCTGTAGGAAATAAGGGAGCCTAACGACGATATTATGCCATCGGGTAGGACAGAAAATGCGGGGAAAAAGTAAATTGTGCGTACGAGCACAAAGCATCAGTGTCGGTCAACGAGAGCTAAACAAAGTGTGGGGGTCTGATTGCTAGACCCTTCTTTCACTTGACTGACATGACAAGATCGGGGCACGTGCTCAAAAGCATCAACACGTAGTGTGAGCTAGTGAACGACCTGGACTAGAATGTGCGGGGACCGATTGCTAGTCCCTTCTTCGCTTGCCTTCACTGAGGACTTATCAAGGGGAATGGGAATGGGCACCTCCTTTTGAGGTCTTTAGCACAAATATAAACAAACACAAACATGGCCTCCAAATGAGGACTTTCCAGAATTGCCGGCCATGAGGGGTACGGACTCCCAGTCATGCATCTCTATTCCTACTTCTCATGGCATCAAAAGCGGTAAAGTGCGAAATGAGATAAAAAGGATAAAGAATGCTACCGAACGGATAGAAATCCGCAGTGTAGTAAACTATCAGCAAAGAAACCCAGAGGTACTCGAACGAGCTAGCATCCACAAACAAAGCAAGTCAGAAATCGCGTATCCAATATAAGCCTCAAAGCATCAACGCAAAAATAAATCACAAGTGGTGTGTATATCGGACACAACCACGTAATCAACCTGCACTAAAACACAAGCCAGACAAAACACAACAGTGCATATATATGTATCCCCTGACATGAGTCAAGAGAAATCGCATTGGCAGCTAAGCGGTATCCCACAAATAAAGTGGAATATCAAGCGAATAACCATCGTCGGAAGCTCCTTGAAGATCCTTGCCACAAGGAAATGCAACCAGAAGTTGTATCTTCGCATCATAACTCAAAATCAAGTAGAATAATGAGTACACAAGTACATAACATGCATCGGAGCACACATTTCGAAAACGAGGCAGCAAGGTTGCAATAACATGAAACATACGCAAATCCAAACCGGAAATGATCAAACTCATACACAATGGTTCGCAAATGACCAATAAACATAAGCACATGTCAAATCAAGGTCAATACACAAACTTCACACAAAATGGCACTTAAAAGCAACAAATCAAAAAATAGGCGTCAAAAATCATCGACTCGGAATTGAACGAAAATCGCATGATAGCTTGCAAACGTGCCAACGAATTCAAATATGCAAACGGTTCGAATTAAATCAAAGCGGAAGTAGGACTTCCAAACCCGGGGAAGAACTAAAACGATGAAAGAAATGCACTCGAAATCGCATAAAAATCATACTGGCAAGCATCCAAATCAAACACACTTCAAGTGTCGACTTAAGACATGAATTTCAATTCACACAACAACACAAGAATGCCAAACCAAATCACCAATTAAGCACTTTGCATTAAACTTCGACACACAAATCACATTCACACAACAATGAAATAATTCCACATGATAATCACCTCATGACACAAATTAATTATCAACAATTATTGAACTGGAATCTAATTTCGACACGTAAAATTAAAGTTATCGCATTTAATGTCGAAATTCAAAATCCACAACAATTTAAACAAAATTCATCTGATTCCACAATTGTCCATACTCACTTATGTCAAGAATTGATTAATTCACCACAATCAAATTCACTTTTCAAGAACTAAATGCACATCAATTATTCAAGGATTAATCAATACCACAACATGTATTATTCAAGCAATGTTCAATCAATCTCCATAATATCAAATTCAACTCAAAGCTAAATTCAAGCGTCAATTAATCAAGTATCAAAGGATCAAGGTTTACCGAACGAGGATCGGAGAAGAGAAGTGCGAAGACGGAGGGAGAAAACCACGGAAGAGGCGCAGTCGGAGGGAGAAAACCGCGGTGGCGGCCGGCGGCGGTCGGTGGCTGTCCGGCGGTGGTCGGTGGTTGTCCGGAGGAGGTCGGTTCACGTGGAGAGAGAGACTTGAATCTTCTTTGTTCTTGATTTTGTTCTTGGTGTTCTTGAGAAACTTCTTGAAGAAGTTGAGAGAATTTGAAATTTGAAGTGTTTAATTTTGAGAGAGGGAATGTGAATATTTTTTGTGTTTGTGAGTTATGATGTGGTTGCTTGGAAGGAAAACTACAATTTGAATATATAGTGTGGTGAAAAATGAGGTGTCGCGGTAAAAACTCGGCTCATCTCCAGCTTAAGTGAAAATAACGCCTGGCACGGTGCAAGATTTCGACTCTAAGCCTCTTGTGAAATTGTCTGCGTCTAAGTCACGGTCGCAACATAAAAAGAACGGTCATCATACGATAAAAATCGAATGAGTTATGATTTTTTGAATGTCGAGACGTCGTTGAATAAGTTGTCTTTTTTCAGCTTTTTTATCGTCCGCTACTCGGAAAAGTGACAAGATTATGCCTTTCAGAGCAGAATCTCGACTCGACTTTGTCAACAAAGTTGTAGATCTATGAGTCAGCGACTCCGTGTCAAAATATGAACGCGATTGGATAAAAAACGAGTGAGATATGAATTTTACGGTGGAGCAACGTTCGACCTTTTTCTTCGGTTCAGCATTTCCATTTTGCGAAATAAACCAAAACAAAATTCTTCGGAGCACCATTTGAACTTGAGCTTGTCTTTTAACTTGAAGATAATAAAATTTGTGATCTTGCGCTTCGAGAATGGACGCGATACGATAAAAATCGACCGAGTTATGATTTTTGCAAAATCGGACAGACAGTGAACCACATCAGAGAATTCCTCAGGTATTCGCACTTTTGGAGTCTTTCTGCTCAGAATCGGCTCTCGTTGAAAACATACGGCATGAAGATAACATCAAGATGGAAATAATTCCAAAATAACAGGTAAAAACCGATGCACGAGGAGAAAGTTATGAATTTTTTAGGGTCCGAAATGTACCGGTTCAGCATTGATTTTCACAGTTTTTCCACTGCATTCACTCAGAGAATTCGCGTATTCGGA
Source organism: Lathyrus tuberosus (assembly GCA_022829125.1). NCBI lineage: Eukaryota > Viridiplantae > Streptophyta > Magnoliopsida > Fabales > Fabaceae > Lathyrus > Lathyrus tuberosus. The sequence goes on from JALAZF010000075.1 coordinate 16,527,954, forward strand.
GATCTTTTTCAAAGAATTAGCCTTCGGTCAAAACACAAAATTTGGAGAAGATATCAAGCCGGAACTTTTGGCACTAGAACCGTTCAGAGATGTTGATCCAATCAGAAGTAATGAACTTTTGAACACCAGTAGCACAGTCAACCAGCGAAACCGAAATTCCAGAAACAATTAATTCTAGCCACTTTCCTTGATGAATTGGCTTCCGAGCCGAACATAAAAGCTGGAGAAAATACCGAGACGATTCTAACCGTTGAATATCAAGCCAGAACGAGTTTCCGGGCGAGAGTTACGAATTTGGTAAATTGCACCGTAAAACTGATATTTTGTTAAAACTGTTCCAAATCAACTGAAAACTTCGGCTTCTTCTGAGATTCTTGACATGTCGGAACACAAGAAATTAGGCTTGATAATATCTTGACAGCTCAGTGATCATGTAGCCTAGAGAAGTACTTTGTGCGCGTGCCGAATGACGAAATAAACGTCTATCGCAACCTAACGATGCTTGAACAGAGAACCTTGATCCCATATCCATAGAACCAAATGATATGCATGTATGTGCACGATGACCTAGCTAAAATGCAAATAAAACATAAGCCAATTGGGTAAGGTAATAAATAAGAGGGCAAATTTTGGGGTTCTACAATCACCTACGACTAGGGATACCCTAGCATAACCATATAGTTCTTGATTTTTTAATGCTTAATTCTAACAATAATTTTTCTATGGACATAGATAGACGATTGATTGATTAATGGTTTTCTCAATAAGGACTTATGAGTAACATTCTTAAGAATTAGTACTCAATTGACTGATTGATGTTGTTGTGTAGTTCGTTCAAAATTATTACATAAATGAATCACACACTACCCCTAGCATGGTTGTCATATCTGAATTTAACTTCACCGCATATTTGTATTTTTCTTAAAAGTATTGATAATCGAATCAACTCTTTTCAAAACCCCCAATTACTTTTTATTCAATTGAATTAAAATAGAGCTTGTATTTCTGACGCAGTCCTCGAGATCGATACGGGGAATAAAACTTCTTTTATTACTACATCGTTTAAATTAGTACACTTGCTATTTTTCGATCAAGTTATTGGCGCCGTTGCCGGGGACTGCCAAAATACAAGTTTTTTATTTTAATTCAATTGGAATTTTGTCACTCTGTGACTAAAATTTTATTTTTGCTATTTTTATTTTTATTTTATAACTTTTGGATTATTACTGATAGTTGTATAATCTGTGTATGCGAGGAAAGCCCTCAATTGAATTTCTTTTTGAAGCAGAACCAGAAAGATCGTTGCGCGCGAGACTCCGAAAAGCTAAAAGCGAAAGACTGGCAGCGTCAGGTTCAGAACCGGTAATTTCTGAACCGGAAAAAGAGGAAAAAATTTCTGTTCATTCTGAGAATTCTGACTCAGGAGCTGATACAGACACAGAGACACAACCGGAGTTTGTAATCATGGCTGGAAATTAACCAGCAGAGAGACTTCTGGGTGATTATGGCGGAGCTAATGCTCCAACTGGGCGGTTGACCATAGTGAATCAACTGGTCAATGTAGCACACTTTCAGTTGCACCCGACTACGATCAGGCAGCTTGAAAAGAGACCGTTCACCGGAAAAATAAATGAAGATGCAAACAAACATTTGCAATAATTTCTTACAACGAGCACAACCTTGAAGATCGAGGGGCACTCAGAAGAGGCGAAGAAGCTAAGGATGTTTCCATTCACCTTAACGGAAGATGCTGAAGAGAGGTTTTACTCCCTACCTGCGGGAAGCATAACTACTTGGGAAGAAATGAAAACAACATTCTTGAATGAGTATTTCCCTGCTTCTGTTTACATCCGCAAGCGTTACGACATAGTGAATTTTAAACAGAAAGAGGGAGAATCACTTGGGGATGCGTACAAAAGGTTCAAAAGGTTATTGGTAGCTTGCCTAACTCACATTATGGATCCTACCGAACAGATGCAGATGTTTGTGAATGGGTTGAGGATGAAGACCAAACAATTAATTAATACAGCTGTCGGTGGTTCATCGAACTTTACAATAGCCACTGGTATAAAGAAGATTATAGAAGCTATAGCAGCAAATGAGCATTTAGAGCTGTATGACCGTACTGTGAGTAAGCCATAAGGGATCATTGACTTAAAACTAGCATACCAGGTGGTAAAAATGGAAGATCAGATTACTGCCGAGGTGGAAAGAAGATTGAAGGCTATGAATGTGAACACTCAGACTGTTGCCCAAGTTCAACCTGTCCAAGCAGTTAATTGTGAGATTTGTAATGGACCACACTTTACTGCACATTGTGTTGCGACCGCGCAACAAATTAAGGAGATTAAGTATCTAAGGCAAAATAATCCCTACTCTCAAACTTATAATTCGGGTTGGAAAAATCATCCCAACTTCTCTTCGAATCACCAATAAGGAAATGTCCAGCAACAACCACAACAACCCTACCAACAACAAGCACCAAAGAAGACTGATTGGGAGTTGGCCATTGAAAAGATGGCTGCTCAAAGTTCTCAATTCCAAGAGGAAACAAGAAATAATCAAAGGAACACTGCTGCTTCCATAAAAATTCTTGAAGTACAGATGAGTCAGATAGCACAACAACTTACTAAAGTTCAAGCACCGGGTGCTTTTCTGAGTACGACCGTAACAAATCCAAGAGATCATCAAAATGTTAGTGTTGTGACGACTAGAATCAGTAAAGTTCTTGAAGCTCCTGAGGAAGAGTATGAAAATGAAGACCAATTTCTTGAAGTCGATTTGGAGATTAAAGAAAATAAATGTGTTGATGAGGAAGTGATTGTACCTACACCGGTGGTGATAGAGAAAACTGTTGAGCAAAAACCTGTCGTAAAGCTCCTGTTCCCAACAAGAAATAAGAAAAAGGGGCAGCACGAGAAAAACTTTGAGAAATTTTTAGAGATGCTCAAGAAGCTTGAAATCAACATCCCATTTTTGGAGGCACTTGAACAAATACCTACCTATTCCAAGTTCATGAAGGACATCATATCAAAGAAGTGCACCATTGATACTAACCCTATTATTCTAACCGAAACTTGTAGTGCTATTTTGCAGGGTATGAAGATTCCGGCAAAGAAGAAAGATCGAGGTTCCATTACCATCCCTTGGACCATTGGGGATAGGTCATTAAAAAAAGCTCTTATTGATTTAGGAGAAAGTGTGAGTCTCATGCTGTTGTCCATCTATAAGAAATTGGGGATAGGAATGGTGCAGGATACTAGGATGACACTTCAATTTTCTGATCATTCTTTAAATAAACCATACGGTGTCGTTGAAGACATCCTTGTGAAAATTGATAAGTTTGTGTTCCTAGTTGATTTTGTAATATTAGAGATACCTGAATATGAGGATATCCCTCTCATTCTTGGAAGACCTTTTTTGGAAACCGAAAGGTGTTTGATAGACATAGAAGAGGGTACTATGACGTTGAAAGTCTATGATGAGGAATTAAAAATCTATGTTCAAAACACAATGAAATACAAAGATGATCTTGGCACTAGTCACACCATAGAGGTGATAGATCAAGTGATTTCTCATGAGAATCCTCTAAATGCTCCACAGTTACCTTTAGAGAGAGTGTTGAGTTTGTCCATTTTTGAAAGTGACCATGAAGTTGACAATAAAGAATCAGATGTGTTAGCTATGATGGAAGCACAACCCACAGGGAAAGGATCTAGACCACACCGGTGGGAAGATCTAAGGCAACCTCAGTTATCGGAAGAGAATAAGGAGACTAAGAAAGCGATGAAGTTGAAACAACTCCCCGAAAATCTCAAATATATCTTCCTCGACACTGAAGGTAAATGTCCGGCTATCATAAACTCAAGCCTCAAGAGTATTCAAGAGGACAATCTCATCCAAGTTCTAAAAAAATACAAAAGTGCGATTGGATGGGAAATTGAGGATTTAAAAGGTATCAGTCCTACGGTTTGCATGCATAAGCTTCTCATGGAAGATGATCATAAACCGGTTATCCAACCCCAATGAAGACTTAACCCCACCATGAAGGAAGTAGTTTGAAAAGAAGTGGTGAAGTTGTTAGATGCAGGGCTTATCTATCCGATATCTGACAGCTCATGGGTTAGTCCAGTACATGTTGTTCCTAAGAAAGGGGGAACCACCGTGATTATGAATGAAAAGAATGAGCTCATCCCTACAAGGACGGTTACCGGGTGGCGAGTGTGTATTGACTACAGGAGGTTAAACTTAGCAACGAGAAAATACCACTTTCCGTTGCCATTCATTGATCAAATGTTGGAAAGGTTGGCGGGTCACGAATTCTATTATTTCCTTGATGGTTACTCTGGTTATAATCAAATAGCAGTTGCTCCGGAAGATCAAGAGAAGATGGCATTCACATGCCCTGATGGTGTTTTAAAAGATTTATGTGATCATTTGTCATTATTTCTAAATCTTTATCAGTATTCACAATTTGTTCTAATGTTGAAGAATTTTTATTTTCTCTTCTACTAAATATTCTGTCTAAATAAGAAGTATTTTGAGTCTGATTTAGAGTTGTAGTTCTGGATGTGCTAGCTTCACTATCCATTAATGTTCTTGATCGACCAGAAAAAGGATTCATATTTTCAAATGCTTTTTAACTTCTTCAGTATTGTAAGTTAAAAAGTTCTTAGTATTGGTAGTTTTTATTTTGCGTTCAGTACTAATTTGAGAGAATTTTTCAGTTAAAGAATCTATAGATATTTCTAAATCTTCGGTACCGTTTATTGAAGCTTTTTGTTTAGATTGATCTTTAAGAAGTAGTAGAATTTGTTTACTAAAAGTTATATTTTCTTTTAAGAAGAAGATTGAGCTTTTTGTCTTGTTTATCTAAACAAGTTTTAAGATAATCTATTTTAGATTCCATAAATGGTTCAGATCACAAGCTCTGATACCAGATAAAGAGAGGGGGGATGCCTCCGTGGAGGTTTGTGTGATAAATATTCTTGTAAATTTCATCAACAGTTGTTATAGTTATAAGATTTAACATAATGATTTTATTTAAATTATGATTTTTTATTTTAAATGTCTTTTATAAAAAAGTCAACTTAAAGAATAGTGATTTTGTGAATAGTAACTCGTGAATAGTTACACAAGTGTATAATTAATGAATGTTCTCGTGTAACAATTATCACACAATAATGAATGACTAGTGATTTTAAATAGTAAGTCAACTTGATGAATAGTAAAAAAATTAATTGGACTATTTTGATGTTTAAAATAATAAAAATGTCTTTTAAGCTCTGGATATTGATTCCAGATCATCTTTTATAATTAGAATTAAGGTGTAAGTGGAAGATATACATTCCAAAATTAATTCTTTTCGATATTTTAATGATGGATAAGTTGCTTTGTTACTAGTCTTGATTTGTAATTTTACAGATTCTAATTCTTTTTCTAAATTGTCAAGAGATTTTCTAAATGTTTTTAAATATTTTCTGTCTCTGGCCAGATCCATTTTTTAAGAAAATAAATTATATTTGTATTTGAATTTTATCCTCTTGATAGTGTATACAAATCATCCTTAATAATTTTAATCATGGTTTTAAAAGTTGCTAGTTGTCTAGGAATCTGAATTTTTCTTTCTATTAAATTCAAGTTCAAATGAGAAAACTCAATACAATAATTTAGAACTGTATTAATTCTTTCGAGGTCTTGTTCTAAACCTATAATGTAATTCCTGTATTCTTTTAATTCAATTCTTTCTTTGGTTAGATCCATGTTATCAGAGTTATAAAATTGTAAGGGGAAGCACAAATGTATGAACAATAATATGAGGAGGCTCAACCTTCCAATGAATGATCCAATTAAATATGAACATATATTTTTGGAGGCTCAGCCTTCCAATGTTATGATGTAATTAAATATGAACAAATATTTTTGGAGGCTCAGCCTTCCAATGTTATGATGCAAATATAAAAAAGAAATGAAGGTTAATGTTAAATAAAATTTACTAATAATGATATATTTTATCATATTGATTAATGGTGAATTTAAATTAATGTTTTTTCCACTTTGGTACGTGGCGTTGTTCATCTGAAGTCTGTTCTTCATTAAACACTATTCCGAAGAACAGAGTGTTTAACTATCCAACATAAGTTGGTCAACAAGGTACAGTATTCCATCCTATATACCAATTTTTTGTGGAAGAAATTAGGCTCTGGATAGAGTAGATAATTCATCTTTAATGACTTTCATCATTGTTTCAAATATAGAAATTTGTCTAATAATACTATTTTTCCTTAGAATTAATGTAGGAAAAGTCCTTTCAGTACTATGTTTTAATAGTAATTCTGTTATTTTTAAATCTTGTTTTAAATCAGAAATGTAATTTCTGTAATCTTTAAGATCTTGTTTGTCTTTGGCGAAGTTCATAATATGTATAGATTTTTAATCTATTTCATATTGATCATCATCCCAATCTATTTCATTGTCATAATAATTAGGATTAAAGCTTCTAAATTCAATAGAAACTAAGGATTTAGAATTTTTCATTCTATAATTTACTCTTGAATTATTTCCGTAAAAATGTCCTTCAAAGTATTTTATATTATTTGAAGTAGAGGTAAGTCCATTTATTTCTTTAATTAAACATTTGAGTTCATGTTCTTCAAACTCGAGTTCTATTGTGGCTTTTAAGTCCTTCTTGAAATATTTTTTCTTGAAAATAAGTAAATTTTAATTTTTTCAAAATAATTTTTATTAAATCTGGGTAAGGAAGTCTTTTGAATAAGCATAATATTTTTTCATCAAAATCTTGGATACAAATTAAGTTTGATAATTTTTTGTTAGAGTTGGGTTCTGAATAATCTACTCCAAAATTATTTGTAAAATATTTTTGTGTTGTGAAATTTGTTTCTGGGTAATGATTTTCATGTTCCATTCTAAATCTTTGCAAATTTCTTTTTAACAAAAAAGATTGATTTTAAATCTTATTCCTACTTCCCTTTGCATATTAAGGTTTATGGTTTCTAAAAAACTATCTCAAAAATATATGTTATACTCTTATTATTTTTTAATATTCCTGGTTTATTTTGGAACCTCGCCTTGTCATCCCTCACCTACTACCACAGAGTTCTTCCAGAGACATCTCTGCGTTTATGACCTAAGATCTATGAATCTCCTCCTGGCGGTACTATTTTTTCCCTTTCAGGTATTTTCTTCCCTAAACGGATTCTTTCATAGATTAACAATCACATTCAGTTCAAATGGGACTTACGTCTTTTGATCATAAAATAAACCTAGATTAACAATAATCATAAGAGTAAAAACATATATTATTAAGAATAAGTTATTAAGAACCCATACCTCTTAATAGCAATTTAGGAAGTTGGAATAAGGAATTTTAGTGTGGAATGATAAATTTAGAGTAAGCGGTTTTTGAGAGCATATTTGAAAGCATTATTTGTATTTCTTGGTGTCTTTCTTGGTGTGTATTTTACAAAGTGAAAAGTCTCTCTTATATAGAAGAGAGATGAAGAATCTAGAGATAATATAATATTATCTTTACAACAAGAAAAGTTAAAGCACTATTTGCTTTAAGACTTTTCGTGACAAAACAAGAAAACTCTACAAAAGAAAAGTTAAAGCACTATTTGCTTTAAGACTTTTCAAAAGAAAAAACTATTTACTTTACGACTTTGCCTATACAAAACAAAAGACTTTACATTGTTAAAAAGTTGAAAGGGACAGGCCCCCTTTCTTTAGCCGTGTAAATCAGGATTACCCTTACATGACTCCGAAGGGTCAACTAACTGTATCCTTAATACGTGTCTTGCCTTTGTTTTGTCGGCAATAATTCAGATAATAATAGAATCACATAATTATGCGTCTTTCATTATTAGTGGTCTATCCTGTGAGGATCCCGATGAACCTGTTCGTTTTGAAAAATTTGAATTTCTTTTCTTGTATGCTACGACTAACTTTGGTCTTGAATGTTTGACATCAAAGGAGAAAAAGAAATTCCTTGGAATTTCTGAGTTGCAATAAATCTTTCCAAATTTATCATCTCTTAATAAATTTCTTTCTTCTGACTTGTTGTTTGACCAGCCAAAATCTTCAGAAATGAGTTTGGCCCTTGCAAGTTCAATTTGTTGTGGCAAGTCTTCTAAATTTATAGTCTTTGGACCAGAATTTTGGACTTGAAATTCTTCATATTCTGTGTCAATGTTTTTAAAATACATCCAAATCAAATGAACACATGGACAATTATTCTGGAAATCAGGATATAGAGAGTTAATTTCCAGTTGGATTTTTTGTGGAATTTCTGAGGTGATAGTTTCCAATGTATCTGCCAAAAATGTTGGGAAATATGGGGTGAAATCATATAATGGGGGAACATTAATGACACTGAGTAGTCCATATTTGAGTAGTGTGGCCAATGTTATGGTGTAATCTCTGGACATAAATGGCTTGAATGTTGGTAGAGAAATTCTAGCCTTTCTAATTGCAGAATCAAGTTGGCAATAACACTCACCATCTTGGTTTTCAGGGCAATTTTCGAACATGCTTTGGCATTTGGCATGATCTGTAATTATTGTAAACAAAACTCCACTCAGTGGAAATTCCATTATGAATAATCTGGTTGCTGCAAATATGTGCCAAAATTTCTTGTAACAAAACAAATGTTCTTAATCCTGTTTCTTCTTCAGAAATTTTAGGTTGTATAGGAATTATGGGTTTCCCCAAATTTACCAAATTTGTATTGGTCTGTTGAACCTTTGTAGTGATTAATGTATTACTGAAGGATTTTTGGTCCTTCTGTGGAATTTGTGTCCTTAAAGAAATTTCTTTTCCTTTTTCTTTAGGAAAAATATTTTGAATTTCTTGTAAAAAATTTTGATCACCAAATTTTTCCAAATGTAGTAGGTAATCTTGATATTTAAGAACTCTGGGTGAGATAATGATATCTTTCCCACAAGTCTTGGTTATCGTGTCTATGGCCTCCTGAATGTCGTAAAATCCTTTATACAAAGGTTGACCATATCTTGGGAAAAGTTTTAGCTCTTCAATTAAGAGAGCCATTTCATCCCAATCTAAATAAACTCCAGCCTTTGGGCCTGTAAATAATGTATAGCAAATAAAAGGTTTTTTGCTAAAATGTCTTCCAGTAGAGAGATAAGATGCTAAAGCATTTATCACTGCTACCTTCTTACTATTACCTGCAGTGGTAGTAGATAAATTCCAGATGTTGTCTAAAAGACATGTTTCTTCTTCTTTGAGTTGATTCCTCAAAGGTGTTTTGAATTGTTCCTTCTCAGGAAATGTCTTTAGTTTAGTAATGTCAAAATCTATGACTTTTCCAGCCATTGGAAATGTCTGAATGAGAAATGTCTTAATATCTTGAAATGTCTGAAATTCTTTTCTTTTCCTGGAACAATCAAATGTAATTATTAGTCATGTAATAATTTTCTAGATAATAAATATGGTATTTTATTATCTTTTCCTTTAATGTGTTCCCATTTTATCCTAAATCCTCTATTTAGGACAAATTCTCTGAATTTCAGCCATCTGTTAGAAGTTAATTTTTTCTCATTTTTAGTATCAGCAAATTTAACAATTGCTTCACAATCAGTTCTAATAGTAATTTGTTTTTTAGACAAAATAAATAAAGAAATTTTTCCAATACATAAATAATTGACAAAATTTCATAATCTAAGGATGTTAAGTATCCTTTTTCTTTAAAAGTTCCCGAGGTGTATCTACAAATTTTCTCTAATGATTTTGAAGAAAATTCATTAGGTTTTTTGATTAAAATTCCTCCCCATCCTAATTCACATCCATCAGTTTCGATAATCAAATAATCTGATTCTAATGGCAAGGTTAAGGGTTCTAGTTTCTTAATTTCTAACCTTTAATTGTTGAACAATTTTAATATCTTGATCATTAAATTTTCTAACTCCTTTTTGTTGTGCCTTATTATATAAGGGGGAAGTTAGTTTAGACAGATTTTTGAAATATGGCCTGACATAATTTACTAATCCTAAAAAGGATTGTAATTGTTTTAATTCTTCTAATTTATCTGGATACTCTAAGATTTTTCTAGCTATATGAGGCTGTAATTTGATAGTTCCATTTCATATCTCCGCCCCTAAAAAAGAAATATAATTTTTTCCAATTTCAATTTTCTTTTTAGAAATGATTAAACCATGTTTTTCAAATAAAGAAAAAATTATATATAAGTGTTCTATATGTTCTTTTTCTGATTGAGAAAAAACAAGAACATCATCAATATAGACACATGTAAAATTATAACAATTTTTAAAAATGTCATCCATCATTCGTTGGAAAATTTGTGGTGCATTTTTTAATCCAAATGGCATTACTAACCATTCAAAATATCCTAATGGACATGAAAAAGTTGTCCATTCAATACTGTCTTTGTGCATTTTTACTTGCCAAAATCCTGATTTTAAATCAAATTTTGAAAACCAATTTTTTCCTTGTATTTTATTAATTAATGTATCTTTGTCTAGAATACAATAACCATCTTCAAAAGTATTATCATTTAATCTTCTATAATCAAAAACCATTCTAGGTTGTCCTCTTTTCTTTTCTTCTTCTTTTTGGACAATAAAAGCAGGAGTTCTATGTCTAGAATTTGATCTTTGGATAATTCCTAATTTTAATAGTTGATCAATGTTCATTTTGAATTCTTCTTGTTCCCAATTACCATACTTGAAATTAGGTGATTTAATGGTAATATCTGGGTTAATAATTTCTAATTTGCACAGATTTTATTCCTTTCCCAAAATTTTGTAGGGTTTTCTCTTATAACCTCAATTTTTTTCTAATTTCTTAATTATTTGATCTAAATCATAATTTTTTATGTTTTTTGTGAAATTTGTGGTATCTATTAAGTGTAAATCACTTTCTATACCATTGTCTAATTCTAGCTCTAGATCAAAATTTTGTTGTTCTATATGATTGCAAGAACATTCATCTTTGCTTCCCTTGCAATCACATGTTTCCTTTTTTATTAGGAGTTTAAATTTTGAAACAATGGGTATCACGGAACAATTTTTACTTATTGTTACATAATCTTTGTTAATATTAATTTGTCCATAATTATGGAGTAAAAAATCTAATCCCATAACAAGTGGTATTGAAAGATTTAGGTCTTGAACCCAAATTTTTGGCCAAGGATAATACTCGGACCATTGATTACAATTTGTTAAGAATTTTACTTGAATATTTTTAAATTGTAAATCATTTGAAGTTTTGGTTCCATCAAATTGCATTGAATAAGTTGGTTTTACTTTAACAATTTTAGTTTTTAATTTTTTTGGGATAATTTTTATATCTATAGTAGATGAGGTTGCTCCAGTATTAATTAAAATTGGTATGGTTATTTCCTGACCATGAATATTAATTTTTGCTGGAACTATAATTTGTCTTAGTTTTTCTCTATTACAAACTAAAGGTACCTGGAGGTCTTGAGGTTGTTCTGTGTTATTTATAATATTTATATCCTCTTGAGTAATTTCTGTTAATTTTAAATTATTTTCAATAGCCTGGAATTTTTCTTTTTTAATAATTTATGTTAAGTCTTTAATAGTTTCTTCTAAACTATTAATTCCAGTTTCTAATTTATCGACTTTGTTTTCCAACCTGTCAAATTTTTCTTCTAATTGGTCTATTCTTTTTTCCCCATGTTTTTTATCAGAATTTTCAGGGGTATCTTTAATTTTGTTTTCTACAATAAAATGTTTTTTGATACAATTTGAACAGCTTTGCTTTAGACAAATTTGACATTTCCATCTTTTATCAAAAGAGGAAAACCAATTACACTTGAAGCATTTAATATTATCACTTCCAGCTTTATAATTCCAATTATGGTTACAATCTGGTACAAGGTTTTTTGGTTCCATTAGAGAGTAAATTTTTTCAATTTTTCCAAAAGAATATAATTATTATTATTCTCTTCTTCTAGAGGAATTTCAATTTCTTCACTCTCTATTCCTTCTAGAGAGCAAATACTCCAAATTTCAGAGTTGTCTGAAATGTCTGAGGTTATTTCTAATATATCCTCTTTAATTGTAGAAATTAGGTTTGATTCTCTTGTAAACAGATTTTGTTTGTTGGGACAAACTGAGGATAAATGTCCTGGTTTGTTACAAGCAAAACAAGTAATTGTATTTTTATAAGTTTTGTTAGGATTGTACTTTCTAACATGTTTTTCCTTGTTTAAATAAGGTTTTCTAGCGTTAGATTTCCTTAAATAATTTTTCTTAGTGTAATTCTTCTTGAATCTAGGCTGTCTCCTTTGGGTTTTATCCTGTGGATGTTTTCCATACTGTTGAGGAGTATAAATTTGTTTACAAAAACCTACATTCTTCTGTTTTAGTTCTTTTTGAATTTGGATATAAGTACATTTCTTTTTTAATTCAGAAATTATATATTGTATTCTTATACCTATATTATCAAATTCATTTTCTATTTCTAATTATTTCCAACTTTCGTGAATTTCCTGACCTAAAGGTCCTGGTAATTTGGTGTAACACCCACATATACATACGTGCATCAAATCATATATTATACATGAAAAGTACGTTTGGTACTGAAATATACAATAAGTTCTTAGCAACATATTATACATACACCTGCCCAAAACCTAATACAAAAAAAACTAAGGCATAGTATATATACAAGATGTTTCAAAAGACAAAATACTAAGAACTAGATCACTAAGGATCTCAAAACTCCACAACGGAAGCAAAGCCATCAGATAAGTAAGGATAATCACACGGCCTTATCCTTACCCTTCGCGGAACCTGCAGAACCTTTGATGTAAACAACAACAGTGGGGTGAGATACATCAAATCTCAGTGAGTTCCCTATCTTAAAGTCCTCTCGGCTCTACAAGGTTCTAATAAACCTAACTCAAGTCAAAAGGGAAGGGAAACGACTTTGAGTACACACACTACAAAAGTGTCCACACCTGTGAGCCTGTTAACTCACACAAGTACCAAAGTACGTCCTGAGCCTGTTAGCTCAAGAATTCACAAATAAAAAAAAACCATACCAAGGCATCCCTTTTTCCCGTCCGCTTCTACGTCTAGAAGATGACCCGAGTCATGGATCCTCAAAATTACTTGGCATACGAAATGGATTCGGGAACAACGGCCTGTTAGCCGTGAACCGTCACTTCTCATGGCCTGTTAACCATCACAAGTCTCTACCCAACGCATAGGCTCCAATCGTACTACACGTAGGGAATCAAACCTACCAAGTAATGGTGCATATGTTTCAGAGGAGCTCGAGACCCATGAAACGCACTATCAATAATAACCGGTTATGATTACACAATGCACACGCCTCGGCTTTACTTGCACGAGCGTTGTCACTATTCCATCACACACACACAACATTGTTTAGGGTAACTCCTCACTCTACCAAATTCATATTTTAACATGCATATATAATCAACAATTACACATCATTAAACACTAAAATCCATAAAACGACACGATCCCCAAAAATCCTGACATAATTAAATCGGCCAATAACTTTAAAACCATTGAAATAAGAAAGTACATTTTATTATATTTCCAACGATACCAAAATTGTTCCAATCCGAGTTACGTACAAAAAGTTATGGCATTGGAAACAAACGATCGGAAAAATATCACAACAATAGAATTTCTGCAATTCACCTGGCCATACACGTATTGCCCAAGGCCATACGCGTATGGGCAGAGACTATTTTCCTTGAAAATTTTCTTTTTAAAATCCCATACGCGTATCACCCTTTCCATACGCGTATGAGCAGAGACTTTTTCTTTTGAAATCCACGGTTTAAAATCCATTACGTGTATTGCCAAGCCGTACGTGTAACGCCCATGCCCCATACGCGTAAGGCCATGCCCCATACGCGTATGGGCAGAGAAAAATGCAGAAAACCCAGCAGAATTTTTCTGCTACGGGTTCTTCCAAATCCAACCCCAAAACTCCATTTTTTTATCAATCATAAAGCATCAAAACCTGTTATAACACAACAACCAGTATACTATACAACCACACAGTGAATTTTAGCAGCTAGATTCATAATTTCATACCAATCTATTCAATTTTCACTAATTCCAATCTAACTCTAAACTCAAAATAACTCTACTCTAAAGAGTCTAACTAGAACCCACCTAGACAACAAGATGAGGAGGTTGATACTGAGATGAAAAGATGAAGATTTGATGATGTTTACTACTCTTGAGCTCTTGAAGAAATTCCCTCTTCTTCTCTCCCTTTTTCCTTCCCTTGCTTTTCTTTTTCTCTAAGTTCTATCTTTCTCCAAATAAGGAAAAGAAAAGAAAAAAATAACCAAAGAGTATTAATTGGTAATACCACTAATCATCCAAATTATCTCAATTGTACCAATTAACAAAACTCCGAGCTAAACAATATTAATATATTCAAATTCCGAGTTCATCGGTCTACTCTAATTACTTTATCCAATAATTGCTCAGAGTACCCCGGAACCCAGTTGATCATAAAAATATTATCCAAAGCGTTTATAAATTTACGGGGTATTACATCCTCCCCCCCTTAAATAGAAATTCGCCCACGAATTTAAAATATTACCCGAACAGATGTGGATAAGAATCTCGCATTTCCGATTCTAGTTCCCAAGTAGCATCACCCGGATGCGTCCTATCCCATTGCACCTTAACAAGTGGAATATCTTTGTTCCTTAACACTTTTGTTTCTCTTCCCACAATACCAATCGGTTGTGGTTCAAAAGTCAAATCCGCTTCAATCTCCATCTCGGAGTAACTTTCAGAAATACATGATCACCTTCCTCAAATTCCAAAGGTCTCCTACGGTTGTCCGCATAACTCTTTTGACGATCTTGGGCTTGTTTAACTTTCTCACGAATCATTCGAATCTTTTCCGTAGTCTCTTGAATAATCTCGGGTCCCAAAATTCTATCTTTGCCAATTTCAGCCCAATTCAAAGGGGTTCTACACTTCCTCCCATACAGTGCTTCATAAGGAGTCATACCGATGCTCGCATGGTAACTATTATTATAGGAAAACTCAATTAACGGTAAAAGTTCCTTCCAATTTCCTCTACTCTCTAACACACAAGCTCTTATCATATCCTCCATCGTTTGTATTGTTCGCTCGGTCTGACCATCCGTCTAAGGATGATTCGACGTGCTCAACTGCAAATTCGTACCCATAGCTTGTTGGAACACCCTCCAAAATCTCGAAGTAAACTTCGGATCTCTATCGGACACAATACTAGAAGGAATACCATGCAATCTCACAATCTCAGCAATAAACAACCTTGCAAGATGACTTGCCTTATAAGTAGTCTTCACGGCTAAGAAATGCGCAGATTTCGTTAGTCGATCCACAATTACCCAAATAGAATCATAACCACCTTGTGTACGGGGTAAACCCACTGCAAAAATCCATAGAAATACTATCCCACTTCCAAACCGGAATATCCAAAGGTTGCAACAGACCGCCCGGTCTTTGGTGTTCAATCTTCACCTGTTGGCACACTGCGCACTCTGACACATATTCCGCTATATCCTTTTTCATCCCAGACCACCAATGATCCCTCTTTAAATCCTGATACATCTTTGAAAAACCAGGATGTATTGTAAAAGTACCTTTATGAGCTTCACCTAAAATCTTTCTTTTCAATGCCTCATCCTTCGGAACACAAATCCGTTGATTAAACAAAACAATCCCATCTGTTGCTCGCGTAAAGCCCGGTTGAAGTAACAACTCTTGTAATTTCTCTTCTAACATTTGTTCTTGTTGAATCTCAACTCTTAAAGTAGAATTGACATTCAAATTTCCCATAATTACACCATTCGGAGTCCATACAAATTGGAGATTAAGATCTCTAAACTTTTCCAACAACGAATACTCCAAAATCATCAATTCTGCACTATGAACCATTTTTCGACTTAAAGCATCCGCTACTTTATTCGCCTTTCCTGGATGATACTTCAATTCTAAGTCATAATCCTTTAAGTACTCCATCCACCTTCTTTGTCGCATAATCAACTCCTTTTGGTCAAACAAATACTTCAAACTTTTGTGGTCACTGAACATTTCAAAACGTACACCATACAAATAATGACGCCACGCCTTCAGTGCAAACACCACGGCAGCTAATTCTAAGTCATGAGTTGGATAACTCTTCTCATGAACTTTTAACTGTCGAGAAGCATAAGCTACTACTTGACCGCCTTGCATTAGAACACCTCCTAATCCCCTCTTAGAAGCATCACAGAATACTTCATAAGAGTTGTTAGGATCATGAATAATTAATACCGGAGCCCTCGTCAAACTTTCCTTCAATTTCATAAAACTTTGTTCACAACCCGAATCCCACTCAAAAGCAAGATCCTTCCGAGTGAGTTTCGTCATTGGTAAGACCAATTGAGAAAACCCTGAATGAACCTTCTATAGTAACCTGCCAATCCCAAGAAACTTCTAACCTCTGACACATTTCTCGGTCTCTCCCAATTAATCACTGCTTCTACCTTCGATGGATCCACTGCCACACCACCTTGAGATATAACATGTCCAAGAAAATTTACTTCCGACATCCAAAACTCACACTTACTCAACTTAGCAAACAATTGTTTCTCTTGCAATACCGATAAGATAATTCTCAGATGTTCTCCGTGCTCTTGTGGAGTACGAGAATAAATATGAATGTCGTCAATAAAGATTACTACAAATTGGTCCAAGTAAGCCTGAAATATACGGTTCATGTGATCCATAAAGACAGCTGGAGCATTAGTTACACCGAAAGGCATCACTAGGAATTCGTAATGACCATAACGTGTTCTAAATGCAGTTTGTGGCACATCGGAACTCTTCACTCGGATCTGATGATAACCCGACCGTAAATTAATCTTCGAGAACACACAAGCTCCTTTCAATTGATCTAACAAGTCGTCTATCCTGGGTAAGGGGTACTTATTCTTAATGGTCACTTTATTCAACTCACGATAATCAATACACAAACGCATTCCTCCATCTTTCTTCTTTACCAACAACACTGGAGCTCCCCAAGGTGAAACACTGGGTCGAACAAAATGCTTAGCCAACAAGTCTCCTAATTGGTCCGTTAATTCTCTTAATTCAAGTGGTGCCATCCGATACGGAGAAACGGATATTGGAGCCGTTCCCGGTATCAGGTCAATAGAGAATTCCACTTCCCTCTCCGGAGGAAGAGAAGTGATATCCTTGGGAAAAACTTCGGGAAAGTCACAGACTACCGGAATACTCACAAATGGGATGTTACTACTCTCCTCCTTGGTAAGAATTAAAAGAACAGACTTTTCTCCCTCAAACAATAAATTAATCATTCCCACCGTACCTTCTAAAATAGTAGTTAGCACATCCTTCGGAGTAGCCTCTTCGGACGGAATAATCAGCTTTTCCTCACACCCCCTAACACCGAATTAGCGGAAAGCCAATCCATTCCCCGAACCACACCCACTTTCTTAAGCGGTAAACAGATAAGGTCAAATTTGGAAAACTCTTTCATTCACAGCCAAACACCATGTTCACAACTAACAGCGTTTCCACAATCTCCTCCATGGCAGTAGCAACCATTATGGATGGAGACAATGGAATAGCTTGCAACCCCCAAACGTCTCATACATTGCATCTACACCAAAGAGTGTATTGCTCCACTTAACAAATAATACAAAAACAAAGGGTGTCCATTAACGAAACACTTACCAGTAACCAAGGAGTTATCGCTCGTTGCTTCATCCCCTTGCATCAGCTTCCTCCTCTGAGGACAGTCTCTCGCAATATGACCAAACTTCTGACATTGATAATACTTCACTCCTTTAATGCGACATCCACCAAAATGCATCTTGCCACACGTACGACACACAGGAGGTGCACTATTCCGAGAATCCTGGACTTGTTTCCTTTTGAAAGCTTGTTGCCTAGGCTTACACTGTTGGCTTGACCTCCCACCATCATTCTCGACCATGTAACCCTGCCTCAACTGTTGGAATTCAAACTCTCTTCGGATCCTCAAAGAACTAGGAAGGTACTTCTCCATAAAAATAGCCATGAACTGCTCCCACACTTTAGGTACACCTTGCATAATCAAAAAAGCAGAAGCAACATCCCACCATCTCTCAGCAGGACCCCTCAGCGAGTGAGAAGCAAACGCTACCTTGTTCTCCTCACTACAACAGATTATCAGAAAGATTCTCCCCATGCCAGCAATCCAGTCATGAGCTTTCACAGGATCCAATCCGCCAAGAAATTCTGGAGGATTCATGCGGAGGAAATCCCGAAAACCTCCACCTACCACATCTGGAACAACCACCTGAGGGTGAAGACCTTCATTCATCCGTTGCACCATCTTTTGCATGAACTGATAGAAAGGAGCATTCTTATTGCCGCCTGGCGGATTTGTCCCTGCTGGAGTAGTTCTCGGTCCACCACGGTTGTTTCTGTGCCTGTCTACCATGTTCCTGAATTTCATACAGATATGATTAAGTTGATCAGACTCAATACTATAAATATAACAGACAAGACCAATGGCGACACGCCGCATATGAAACGGAAAGACAACTTATTCTATTTCATGGCTAGGTCGAGGATACGACCTGCTTTGATACCAACTGTAACACCCACATATACATACATGCATCAAATCATATATTATACATGAAAAGTACGTTTGGTACTGAAATATACAATAAGTTCTTAGCAACACATTATACATACACCTGCCCAAAACCTAATACAAAAACAACTAAGGCATATTATATATACAAGATGTTTCAAAAGACAAAATACTAAGAACTAGATCACTAAGGATCTCAAAACTCCACAACGGAAGCAAAGCCATCAGATAAGTAAGGATAATCACACGGCCTTATCCTTACCCTTCGCGGAACCTGCAGAACCTGTGATGTAAACAACAACAGTGGGGTGAGATACATCAAATCTCAGTGAGTTCCCTATCTTAAAGTCCTCTCGGCTCTACAAGGTTCTAATAAACCTAACTCAAGTCAAAAGGGAAGGGAAACGACTTTGAGTACACACACTACAAAAGTGTCCACACCTGTGTGCCTGTTAACTCACACAAGTACCAAAGTACGTCCTGAGCCTGTTAGCTCAAGAATTCACAAATAAAAAAAAACCATACCAAGGCATCCCTTTTTCCCGTCCGCTTCTACATCTAGAAGACGACCCAAGTCATGGATCCTCGAAATTACTTGGCATACGAAATGGATTCGGGAACAACGGCCTGTTAGCCGTGAACCGTCACTTCTCATGGCCTATTAACCATCACAAGTCTCTACCCAATGCATAGGCTCCAGTCGTACTACACGTAGGGAATCAAACCTACCAAGTAATGGTGCATATGTTTCAGAGGAGCTTGAGACCCATGAAACGCACTATCAATAATAACCGGTTACGATTACACAATGCACACGCCTCGGCTTTACTTGCACGAGCGTTGTCACTATTCCATCACACACACACAACATTGTTTAGGGTAACTCCTCACTCTACCAAATTCATATTTTAACATGCATATATAATCAACAATTACACATCATTAAACACTAAAATCCATAAAACGACATGATCCCCAAAAATCCCGACATAATTAAATCGGCCAATAACTTTAAAACCATTGAAATAAGAAAGTACATTTTATTATCTTTCCAACGATACCAAAATTGTTCCAATCCGAGTTACATACAAAAAGTTACGGCATTGGAAACAAACGATCGGAAAAATATCACAACAATAGAATTTCTGCAATTCACCTGGCCATACACGTATTGCCCAAGGCCATACGCGTATGGGCAGAGACTATTTTCCTTGAAAATTTTCTTTTTAAAATCCCATACGCGTATCACCCTTTCCATACGCGTATGAGCAGAGACTTTTTCTTTTGAAATCCACAGTTTAAAATCCATTACGCGTATTACCAAGCCTTACGCGTAACGTCCATGCCCCATACGCGTAAGGCCATGCCCCATACGCGTATGGGCAGAGAAAAATGCAGAAAACCCAGCAGAATTTTTCTGCTACGGGTTCTTCCAAATCCAACCCCAAAACTCCATTTTTTTATCAATCATAAAGCATCAAAACCTGTTATAACACAACAACCAGTATACTATACAACCACACAGTGAATTTTAGCATCTAGATTCATAATTTCATACCAATCTATTCAATTTTCACTAATTCCAATCTAACTCTAAACTCAAAATAACTCTACTCTAAAGAGTCTAACTAGAACCCACCTGGACAACAAGATGAGGAGGTTGATACTGAGATGAAAAGATGAAGATTTGATGATGTTTACTACTCTTGAGCTCTTGAAGAAATTCCCTCTTCTTCTCTCCCTTTTTCCTTCCCTTGCTTTTCTTTTTCTCTAAGTTCTATCTTTCTCCAAATAAGGAAAAGAAAAGAAAAAAAAAACCAAAGAGTATTAATTGGTAATACCACTAATCATCCAAATTATCTCAATTGTACCAATTAACAAAACTCCGAGCTAAACAATATTAATATAATCAAATTCCGAGTTCGTCGGTCCACTCTAATTACTTTATCCAATAATTGCTCAGAGTTCCCCGGAACCCAGTTGAACATAAAAATATTATCCAAAGCGTTTATAAATTTACGGGGTATTACATTTGGTAAATAGTCTTTAACCTAATTCTTGAGAAAAATAATTTCCGGATGTGCTTGCTAAAGCATAAAAATCTTGTAAGAATTCTATTACATGATTCCAATCATATAATTGAATTTGTTCTAAATCTCTCATAGCTTCAGCCTGTCTCATAGTTAATCCTACATTGGCATCTTTGCCTGTAATAATTCTATGTATTGTATAAACAAAATTATGAATATTGTTTCCTTGGGTTACCAATTGACCTAATTTTTCTGGAAATTTCACTTTGAATGCTTCCCAAGCGGCCCTAGCTATGTCTCCTAAATAGTTTTCGGAAATTTTAATCATTTCTTCTCCAGTGGAAATATTGTAGTGTCTACTTTCATAGTCTCTAATTACCAGGGAAGTCCATTGTTCAATGTAATTATCCAAGAGTTGTGGATGTATATTAGTTATATTTAACATAACATGCCCCTGACCATATAAATTAATTTCATTTGGATTTCTTTTTCCTAATGTTCTTAAGTTAGGGTTGTTGTTGTCATAAATAGCAACAGGTAGTCTAGATGGATGTCCTACAGAATAACCCATCCTCATTGGTTGATTATTGTTAAAAAATGATCCATAAGAGGAACTGGATTCTTCATTTACTAAATTTTTTCCAGTGTAATCTGTTTCAGAAATTTCTGTTACGCTTTCAGTTTCTTCAAAAATTTGTTTTAAATTTGTTATATCTTGGAAGTATTTATCCATGAGAAAAATTTTATTAGTATTAGCCGCTTCAATTTCTAAATTATAATTTTCCATTAGAATTTCATCGTTTCTAATTTTCTCTAATTCTGAGAGGGTTAATATTTGTTCATTCATCATTATTAACTTGTGTATAAGATTCTTCATAATTTTTGAATCTTAAAGATAAAGCCCCTTTAGTTGCGTATGTCACAACTTCTGTGGGTGTTAATGTCTCAGCTTCTTCCTCAATATTTTCCTTAATTTTCCATTCTTCTCCTGCCAGGAGTGAAGGTGATATTGGCTATGGTCCTAGAAAGTTAATTCCCTTGGATGTTACAGTTTTTACCATTTCATTAATCTTTATTTTAAATTTTGGTGACATTTGAGTAGATAATTTTCCTAAGAAGATTATGTCTACTACAACGTTTGATCCTTTAAAATTTTTCAATCCTTTACTTTGAACCTGTATTTTTATATATTTTAAATCTTTTAATCCTATGGTAAAATTTGGACACAAATAATGGTTTCCACAATTATTATTCATGTCAATTTCAATTATTCCCATAATTTGTCTTGCTAATTTCGGATGTCTAGTGTCAAGTATGGCTACTAACACTTTGGCACCATTTTGTTTCATTACTAAGCCTCTTACAGCTGTAGTAATTATGTATGAATTACTAAGAGGATTAAAAGATTTAAAATATATAAAAATACAGCTGTAAGAGGCTTAGTAATGAAACAAAATGGTGCCAAAGTGTTAGTAGCCATACTTGACACTAGACATCCGAAATTAGCAAGACAAATTATGGGAATAATTGAAATTGACATGAATAATAATTGTGGAATCCATTATTTGTGTCCAAATTTTACCATAGGATTAAAAGATTTAAAATATATAAAAATACAAGTTCAAAGTAAAGGATTTAAAATTTTTAAAGGATCAAACGTTGTAGTAGACATAATCTTCTTAGGAAAATTATCTACTCAAATGTCACCAAAATTTAAAATAAAGATTAATGACATGGTAAAAACTGTAACATCCAAGGGAATTAACTTTCTAGAACCAGAGCCAATATCACCTTCACTCCTAGCAAGAGAAGACTGGAAAATTAAGGAAAATATTGAGGAAGAAGCTGAGACATTAACACCCACAGAAGTTGTGACATACGCAACTAAAGGGGCTTTATCTTTAAGATTCAAAAATTATGAAGAATCTTATACACATGTTAATAATGATGAATGAACAAATATTAACCCTCTCAGAATTAGAGAAAATTAGAAATGATGAAATTCTAATGGAAAATTTTAATTTAGAAATTGAAGCGGCTAATACTAATAAAAAATTTCTCATGGACAAATACTTCCAAGATATAACAAATTTAAAACAAATTTTTGAAGAAACTGAAAGCGTAACAGAAATTTCTGAAACAGAATACACTGGAAAAAATTTTGTAAATGAAGAATCCAGTTCCTCTTATGGATCATTTTTTCCCAATAATCAACCAATGAGGATGGGTTATTCTGTAGGACATCCATTTAGACTACATATTGCTATTTATGACAACAACAACCCTAACTTAAGAACATTAGGAAAAAGAAATCCAAATGAAATTAATTTATATGGTCAGGGGCATGTTATGTTAAATATTACTAATATACATCCACAACTCTTGGATAATTACATTGAACAATGGACTTCCTTGGTAATTAGAGACTATGAAAGTAGACACTACAATATTACCACTGGAGAAGAAATGATTAAAATTGCCGAAAACTATTTAGGAGACATAGCTAGGGCCGCTTGGGAAGCATTCAAAGTGAAATTTCCAGAAAAATTAGGTCAAATGGTAACCCAAGGAAACAATATTCATAATTTTGTTTATACAATACATAGAATTATTACAGGCAAAGATGCTAATGTAGGATTAACTATGAGACAGGCTGAAGCTATGAGAGATTTAGAACAAATTCAATTATATGATTGGAATCATGTAATAGAATTCTTACAATATTTTTATGCTTTAGCAAGCACATCCGGAAATTATTTTTCTCAAGAATTAGGTGAAAGATTATTTACCAAATTACCAGGAACTTTAGGTCAGGAAATTCACGAAAGTTGGAAAAAATTAGAAATAGAAAATGAATTTGATAATATAGGTATAAGAATACAATATATAATTTCTGAATTAAAAAAGAAATGTACTTATATCCAAATTCAAAAAGAATTAAAACAGAAGAATGTAGGTTTTTGTAAACAAATTTATACTCCTCAACAGTATGGAAAACATCCACAGGATAAAACCCAAAGGAGACAGCCTAGATTCAAGAAAAATTACACTAAGAAAAATTATTTAAGGAAATCCAACTGGAAATTAACTCTCTATATCCTGATTTCCAGAATAATTGTCCATGTGTTCATTTGATTTGGATGTATTTTAAAAACATTGACAAAGAATATGAAGAATTTCAAGTCCAAAATTCTGGTCCAAAGACTATAAATTTAGAAGACTTGCCACAACAAATTGAACTTGCAAGGGCCAAACTAATTTCTGAAGATTTTGGCTGGTCAAAGAACAAGTCAGAAGAAAGAAATTTATTAAGAGAAGATAAATTTGGAAAGATTTATTGCAACTCAGAAATTGTAAGGAATTTCTTTTTCTCCTTTGATGTCAAACATTCAAGACCAAAGTTAGTCGAAGCTTACAAGAAAAGAAATTCAAAATTTTCAAAACGACCAGGTTCATCGGGATCCTCACAGGATAGATCACTAATAATGGAAGACGCATAATTATGTGATTCTATTATTATCTGAATTATTGCCGACAAAACAAAGGCAAGACACGTATTAAGGATACAGTTACTTGACCCTTCGGAGTCATGTAAGGGTAATCCTGATTTACACGGCTAAAGAAAGGGGGCCTGTCCCTTTCAACTTTTTAACAATGTAAAGTCTTTCGTTTTGTATAGGCAAAGTCGTAAAGTAAATAGTTTTTGCTTTTGAAAAGTCTTAAAGCAAATAATGCTTTAACTTTTCTTTTGTAAAGTTTTCTTGTTTTGTCACGAAAAGTCTTAAAGCAAATAGTGCTTTAACTTTTCTTGTTGTAAAGATAATATTATATTATCTCTAGAATCTTCATCTCTCTTCTATATAAGAGAGACTTCTCACTTTGTAAAATAGACACCAAGAAACGCACCAAGATACACACCAAGAAATACAAATAATGCTTTCAAATATGCTCTCCAAAACCACTTACTCTAAATTTATCATTCCACACTAAAATTCCTTATTCCAACTTCCTAAATTGCTATTAAGAGGTATGGTTTCTTAATAACTTATTCTTAATAATATATGTTTTTACTCTTATGATTATTGTTAATCTAGGTTTATTTTATGATCAAAAGACGTAAGTCCCGTTTGAACTGAATGTGATTGTTAATCTATGAAAGAATCCGTTTAGGGAAGAAAATACCTGAAAGGGAAAAACTAGTATTGCCAGGAGGAGATTCATAGATCTTAGGTCATAAACGCAGAGATGTCTCTGTAAGAACTCTGTGGTAGTAGGTGAGGGATGACAAGGTGAGGTTCCAAAATTAACCAGGAATATTCAAAAATAATCAGAGTATAACTTATATTTTTGAGATAGTTTTTTAGAAACCATAAACCTTAATATGCAAAGGGAAGTAGGAATAAGATTTAAAATCAATCTTTTTTGTTAAAAAGAAATTTGCAAAGATTTAGAATGGAACATGAAAATCATTACCCAGAAACAAATTTCACAACACAAATATATTTTACAGATCATTTCGGAACAAATTATTCTGAACCTAACTCCAATAAAAAATTCTCAGATTTAATTTGTCTCCAAAATTTTGATAAGAAAACAAGCTATTTACTCAAAAGCTTTCCTTATCCAGATTTAGTTAAAATTATTTTGAAAAAATTAAAATTTGCCTATTTTCAGGAAAAATTATTTTTAGATGACTTAAAAGCCACAATAGAACTCGAGTTTGAAGAACATGAACTCAAATGTTTAATTAAAGAAATAAATGGACTTACCTCTACTTTAAATAATATAAAATACTTTGAAGGACATTTTTACGGAAATAAATCAAGAGTAAATTATAGAATGAAAAATTCTAAATCCCTAGTTTCTACTGAATTTAGAAGCTTTAATCCTAATTATTATGACAATGAAATAGATTGGGATGATGATCAATATGAAACAGATTAAAAATCTATACATATTATGAACTTCGCCAAAGACAAACAAGATCTTAAAGATTACAGAAATTACATTTCTGATTTAAAACAAGATTTAAAAAGAACAAAATTACTATTAAAATATAGTACTGAAAGGACTTTTCCTACATTAATTCTAAGGAAAAATAGTATTATTAGACAAATTTCTATATTTGAAACAATGATGAAGGTCATTAAAGATGAATTATCTACTCTATCCAGAGCCTAATTTCTTCCACAAAAAATTGGTATATAGGATGGAATACTGTACCTTGTTGACCAACTTATGTTGGATAGTTAAACACTTTGTTCTTCGGAATAGTGTTTAATGAAGAATAGACTTCAGATGAACAACGCCACGTACCAAAGTGGAAAAAACATTAATTTAAATTCACCATTAATCAATATGACAAAATATATCATTATTAGTAAATTCTATTTAACATTAACCTTCATTTCTTTTTTAATTACATCATTCATGGGTAGGCTGAGCCTCCTCATATTATTGTTCATACATTTGTGCTTCCCCTTACAAATTTATAACTCTGATAATATGGATCTAACTAAAGAAAGAATTGAATTAAAAGAATACAGGAATTACATTATAGATTTAGAACAAGACCTCGAAAGAATTAATACAGTTCTAAATTATTGTACTGAGTTTTCTCATTTGAACTTGAATTTAATAGAAAGAAAAATTCAGATTCTTAGACAACTAGCAACTTTTAAAACCATGATTAAAATTATTAAGGATGATTTGTATACACTATCAAGAGGATAAAATTCAAATACGAATATAATTTATTTTCTTAAAAAATGGATCTGGCCAGAGGCAGAAAATATTTAAAAACATTTAGAAAATCTCATGACAATTTAGAAAAAGAATTAGAATCTGTAAAATTACAAATCAAGACTAGTAACAAAGCAACTTATCCATCATTAAAATATCGAAAAAAAAATTAATTTTGGAATGTATATCTTCCACTTACACCCTAATTCTTATTATAAAAGATGATCTGGAATCAATATCCAGAGCTTAAAAGACATTTTTATTATTTTAAACAACAAAATAATCCAATTAAATTTTTTACTATTCATCAAGTTGACTTACTATTTAAAATCACTAGTCATTCATTATTGTGTGATAATTGTTACACGAGAACATTCATTAATTATACACTTGTGTCACTATTCACGAGTTACCATTCACTAGTTACTATTCACGAACACTATTCATGAAATCACTATTCATTAAGTTGACTTTTTTATAAAAGACATTTAAAATAAAAAATCATAATTTAAATAAAATCATTATGTTAAATCTTATAATTATAACAACTGTTGATGAAATTTACAAGAATATTTATCACACAAACCTCCACGGAAGCATCCCCCCTCTCTCTCCTTATCTGGTATCAGAGCTTGTGATCTGAACCATTTATGGAATCTAAAATAGATTATCTTAAAACTTGTTTAGATAAACAAGACAAAAAATTAGAAGTCTTAGAACAATTACTAAAAGAAAATATAACTTTTAGTAAATAAATTCTACTACTTCTTAAAGATCAATCTAAACAAAAAACTTCAATAAACGGTACCGAAGATTTAAAAATATCTATAGATTCTTTAACTGAAAAATTCTCTCAAATTAGTACTGAACGCAAAATAAAAACTACCAATACTAAGAACTTTTTAACTTACAATACTGAAGAAGTTAAAAAACATTTGAAAATATGAATCCTTTTTCTGGTCGATCAAGGACATTAATGGATAGTGAAGCTAGCACATCCAGAACTACAACTCTAAATCAGACTCAAAATACCTCTTATTTAGACAGAATATTTAGTAGAAGAGAAAATAAAAATTCTTCAACATTAGAACAAATTGTGAATACTGATAAAGATTTAGAAATAATGACAAATGATCACATAAATCTTTTAAAACCCACACAATTGTACAAATTCGGAATATTTGAAAATAGTTCTAGTCTAATTCGAACACACAGATCTGAAATGTTAGAATTACCAGATGAAAAAGTTGAAGAATTTGGATTATTAACTATGGATAGCATAAATCAATTAATAGATAAAAATATGAATTATGTACATTTAGGATTAATTACTACAGCTGTAAGAGGCTTAGTAATGAAACAAAATGGTGCCAAAGTGTTAGTAGCCATACTTGACACTAGACATCCGAAATTAGCCAGACAAATTATGGGAATAATGGAAATTGACATGAATAATAATTGTGGAATCCATTATTTTTGTCCAAATTTTACCATAGGATTAAAAGATTTAAAATATATAAAAATACAAGTTCAAAGTAAAGGATTTAAAATTTTTAAAGGATCAAACGTTGTAGTAGACATAATCTTCTTAGGAAAATTATATACTCAAATGTCACCAAAATTTAAAATAAAGATTAATGACATGGTAAAAACTGTAACATCCAAAGGAATTAATATCTTAGGACCAGAGCCAATATCACCTTCACTCCTAGCAAGAGAAGAATGGAAAATTAAGGAAAATATTGAGGGAAAAGCTGAGACATTAACACCCACAGAAGTTGTGACATACGCAACTAAAGGGGCTTTATCTTTAAGATTCAAAAATTATGAAGAATCTTATACACAAGTTAATAATGATGAATGAACAAATATTAACCCTCTCAGAATTAGAAAAAATTAGAAATGATGAAATTCTAATGGAAAAATTTAATTTAGAAATTAGAATTTAGAAATTAACTCTCTATATCCTGATTTCCAGAATAATTGTCCATGTGTTCATTTGATTTGGATGTATTTTAAAAACATTGACACAGAATATGAAGAATTTCAAGTCCAAAATTCTGGTCCAAAGACTATAAATTTAGAAGGCTTGCCACAACAAATTGAACTTGCAAGGGCCAAACTAATTTCTGAAGATTTTGGCTGGTCAAAGAACAAGTCAGAAGAAAGAAATTTATTAAGAGAAGATAAATTTGGAAAGATTTATTGCAACTCAGAAATTGCAAGGAATTTCTTTTTCTCCTTTGATGTAAAACATTCAAGACCAAAGTTAGTCGAAGCTTACAAGAAAAGAAATTCAAATTTTTCAAAACGACCAGGTTCATCGGGATCCTCACAGGATTGATCACTAATAATGGAAGATGCATAATTATGTGATTCTATTATAATCTGAATTATTGCCGTCAAAACAAAGGCAAGACGCATATTAAGGATACAGTTACTTGACCCTTCGGAGTCATGTAAGGGTAATCCTGATTTACACGGGTAAAGAAAGGGGGCCTGTCCCTTTCAACTTTTTAACAATGTAAAGTCTTTTGTTTTGTATAGGTAAAGTCGTAAAGTAAATAGTTTTTGCTTTTGAAAAGTCTTCAAGCAAATTGTGCTTTAACTTTACTTTTGTAGAGTTTTCTTGTTTTGTCACGAAAAGTCTTAAAGCAAATAGTGCTTTAACTTTTCTTGTTGTAAAGATAATATTATATTATCTCTAGAATCTTCATCTCTCTTCTATATAAGAGAGACTTCTCACTGTGTAAAATACACACCAAGAAAGACACCAAGAAATACAAATAATGCTTTCAAATATGCTCTCCAAAACCACTTACTCTAAATTTATCATTCCACACTAAAATTCCTTATTCCAACTTCCTAAATTTCTATTAAGAGGTATGGTTTCTTAATAACTTATTCTTAATAATATATTGTTGCGGTGAAAATCGGATAACAAGCTATTAATTAACTTGCATCATTTTCTTTTACAACCGACTTTGATTCATCCAAAGGAAAGGTTCAAGATCGTTAAAAAAACCTAAAGGGGGGAGATCTAAGGTTCGGGGGTTGGTTACACCTAGGGAAGGTATTAGCACCCTAAACGTCCGTAGTACTCTACGGGAACCTCTTGTTAGTATTTGTGTTATGTTAATGTTGCTTGCTAAGGGAAATGCTAAAGTAAAGACCTAGGGGTATATACATTAAGTATGCTCGCCAAGACGTCGCATCTTGTGCCTACGTATCCTGACGGGAATGGAATCAGAGCATTCGTAGTTCCCCTCAATGGGGTAAAGAACTCTTGACTGTGGTCAAGGTTCCAGGGGAAAGTAGAGTGAAAAGCTTGGAAGCAAAGCTTGTAAGGATTAATTGGTTAGGAGAAAAAGATTAATGGCTATCTCTTGAAAGGATTGTGAAAGGTTGGACCGTCTTAAAGGAGAAGAGATTAATAGCTATCTCATTGGGAAGGCCAGGTCAGAAGGGAAAAGAGATTAATGGATATCTCTTGTGTAATGGTTTGAGGTTAACAGGGTATTTGAGCTATCTATGACATGAAGTCAATAGAGAGACTTTTCCTTTGGAAGGAGGGGAAAGCAACAGAGAAACAACAAGAAAAACTCATGTATCAAGTGTAGGATGAATAGCAATATATATACAGCAAGTGTCAAGAGTCAAATGAGAAACCGAATACCAGAAATTAATAAAAGTAGGAAAATGTCAAAATGAATTAGAAATTAAATAAAGTCTTAAGCAAACTAAAACCTAAAAGGATTAATATCTAATTAAAACCTAATTTAAATAAATTCTAGAATCAATTAACAAGAACAAAACTACCATAAGCTAATTCTAAAAATTAATTAATTAAACCCTAAAAATTAGCTAATTTAAATATTAATATTTAATAAGATTAACTAATAATTTAATTAATCAAATTAAATAAGAATATTTACTAACTAGTTATTACAACAAATTTTTTTTACATTTTTAAATATTCCTAAATTAAAATTAAAATGGAAGATGAGGACATTTAAAAAAAAATTAAATAAATTTTTTGTATTTTTCTACTATACAAATAAATTATAAAAATGAAAAATATTAAAATCAAATGAAATTAAATTTTTTTGTCTTTTTTAAATTATATATTGAAAAATCAATTAAAAGAAAGGAGAAGTTTAAAACAAATAATTAAAAAAACTTTTCTTTTTGTTTTTTCTAATTATCTAAAGTTCTACTAACACTATATCCTACAGTAAAGAGAGAAGTGCATGTACAAAAACAAAAGTTCTAATAATTCTAAAAATTTTGTAACTAAAGTTCTAACAGGTACTAAACACTAAAGTTTTAATAACTAAAGTTCTATTGATGCATACACTAAATTCCATCTATGTATAGACATTAAGCTTTAAAAAAAAGAAGATAATAACACTATATGTATATGATTAGAAACACACCTTATATTTATATACACGCTAAGCTTAAAAGAACAGAAAAACTAAGATATTTATATTACTATTAGAAACGCACATGATAGGTTAAGCTCAAATTGTATATCAAACATGGTAAAATGTATATACATGGTACGAATCAAAACATGGTAAAATATGTGTTAGAAAGCATATGTAAAAAAAGGTAGCCAAACAAACAAATGATATTTACTGTATTACTGCTATAGTAAAAGAAAAACCAGAAGATGGAACTCAAACCGGTGACGTAAACAATAGCAACAAAATGTAACAACAAATCAGCAGGAACAAAACAACTAGTCCTTCAAAAGTACAATGTTACCAATTTATATAATGATCAAAACATAGTAATAAAAATATAGTGCAGTCAAAATAAAAAACAAAATATATTATCAAAATATAAATGCAATACCGGACCGTATGTGAAACTGAACCGTTATCAAGAATCGAACGTCGGCGGCGGCGGAAACACAAAGTCGGTCGTTGTTGTTGAGTTTGGAAAGCCCGCGCTGATGGCGCGATTAATGGTGAGCAAAGTGGTGATGCTTTTATGAACGTAATGTGATGATGATGGTAAGTTAGAGAGAGTAGCAGCAGTAGAAACACAGGCGTGGTGGAGAGGAAAAAATGTTGTATGATGATGAATAGTGAGGGATGGTTATGTGAGTTGATGGAGAGAAATGGCGGTTTCACGCAAGAAGGTTCGCGGCTTTGACGACAGTGGAGGAGTGGTACCTAAGTGATAAGAGGAGTGTTATGAAGATGGAGAAAAAGAGTTAGCTCATGGAAGCTGGGGTATGGTGGGTTGTTGTTGTAGCTCTACGTTATTGTTGTGGTGGCTGTGGTGAGTTTCCTATGGTTGGAAGGAGGAAGAAAGATGGAGGCTTTGCCGAACAAGAAAATGAAGGGTGGTGTGTACAGTAGTGGTGTAGCACATGAGAGATAGATGAGTGAGTTGAAGTGATAACATGATGAAGGTATAAGGATATTGGATAGTTGTTAAACACAGTGTCTTGGTTCAAGGAGGATAAACATATCGATTTCCATGCCAAGGTCCTCCTTTTTCTGTTTTTCTCCTGCTTCTTTTAAACTAAAAAAACCGATTTGATTTTCAAAGCTTGTCTTGTATTGTTGCTTTCAATGACAGATTATGAAGTGTTGTTTTGGTATAGCAGATGATAGCAGGGTGCAGAGGCTGTGTAAGCAGGTTGTGCATTGCTGCAGACATGGATACAGTCTTTCATATTTTGAGGATGACTTTTTACAGAGGTTATTTTGTTTGTTTTTGTTTTGTCTTGTTTGGTGGTACTGTGAATTACCAACGGTCAAAATTTGTAGTGGCATAATGTTGCACCAAGTTGTTTCATAAATTTAGAAAAGTGGATTGATGCGGGGAGACTTGGTCAAAAATGGATTTGTATCTTGTAAAGCCTTAAAAAAATAATTAAATTAGATTGAACTTAAAAACTAAAAAGAAAATAAGAACTATAATTATAATTAAAAATAAAAATAAAATTGAACTAAATTAAAACTAGATTAAATAAATTAAATTTAAACTAAAGTTAAAAGTAAACTAAATTAATATTAATCCTATTAGAACTAAACTAAAAATAAATAAAAAACAGAAGCTAAACTAGAGTTTATAATTAAAAATAATAATTGAAAATAGACTAAATTGAATATAAACTATGTAAATGATTACGTTAAAAATTAAACTAAATAAATCCTAAATAAATATAACGTAACTATTTAACTAAATATATAAAAAATCAAAAAAAGACATGGAAGGAGAAAATGCATGGTTAATGATCAATAAAATGTTTAACAAAAAATGCGAAAAATGACCTAAAATGATATGCACACGGTCAAAGAATCTGAGGGTAAAATTTGGGGTACAACATATATGTTTTTACTCTTATGATTATTGTTAATCTAGGTTTATTTTATGATCAAAAGACCTAAGTCCCGTTTGAACTGAATGTGATTGTTAATCTATGAAAGAATCCGTTTAGGGAAGAAAATACCTGAAAGGGAAAAAATAGTACCGCCAGGAGGAGATTCATAGATCTTAGGTCATAAACGCAGAGATGTCTCTGGAAGAACTATGTGGTAGTAGGTGAGGGATGACAAGGTGAGGTTCCAAAATAAACCAGGAATATTCAAAAATAATAAGAGTATAACATATATTTTTGAGATAGTTTTTTAGAAACCATAGACCTTAATATGCAAAGGGAAGTAGGAATAAGATTTAAAATCAATCCTTTTTTGTTAAAAAGAAATTTGCAAAGATTTAGAATGGAACATGAAAATCATTATCCAGAAACAAATTTCATAACACAAAAATATTTTACAAATATTTTTGGAGTGGATTATTCAGAACCCAACTCTAACAAAAAATTATCAAACTTAATTTGTATCCAACATTTTGATGAAAAAATATTATGCTTATTCAAAAGACTTCCTTACCCAGATTTAATAAAAATTATTTTGAAAAAATTAAAATTTGCTTATTTTCAAGAAAAAATATTTCTAGAATAACTAAAAACTACAATTGAGCAAGATTTTGAAGAACACGAACTAAGATGTATAATTAGAGAATTAAATGAATTTACCTCTAGTGCATATTACTTAAGTTATTTTGAAGGATATTTTTTCGGATATTCTTCACAGACAGATTATAGGATGAGAAATCCTAGACAAAATAATCCATTAGTTTCTATAAACTTTAGAAGTTTCAACCATAGTAATTCAGACAATGAAATAAATTATGATATTGATGGTTATGAAACTGATTAATCATTTCAACTATTATTTCTTGCATCATAACATTGGAAGGCTGAGCCTCCAAAAATATCTGTTCATATTTAATCAGATCATTCATTGGAAGGCCGAGCCTCCTCATATTATTGTTCATACATTTGTGCTTCCCCTTACAATTTTATAACTCTGATAACATGGATCTAACCAAAGAAAGAATTGAATTAAAAGAATACAGGTATTACATTATAGGTTTAGAACAAGACCTCGAAAGAATTAATACAGTTCTAAATTATTGTACTGAGTTTTCTCATTTGAACTTGAATTTAATAGAAAGAAAAATTCAGATTCTTCGACAACTAGCAACTTTTAAAACCATGATTAAAATTATTAAGGATGATTTGTATGCACTATCAAGAGGATAAAATTCAAATACGAATATAATTTATTTTCTTAAAAAATGGATCTGGCCAGAGACAGAAAATATTTAAAAACATTTAGAAAATCTCTTGACAATTTAGAAAAAGAATTAGAATCTGTAAAATTACAAATCAAGACTAGTAACAAAGCAACTTATCCATCATTAAAATATCGAAAAGAATTAATTTTAGAATGTATATCTTCCACTTACACCCTAATTCTTATTATAAAAGATTATCTGGAATTAATATCCAGAGCTTAAAAGACATTTTTATTATTTTAAACAACAAAATAATCCAATTAATTTTTTTACTATTCATCAAGTTGACTTACTATTTAAAATCACTAGTCATTCATTATTGTGTGATAATTGTTACACGAGCACATTCATTAATTATACAATTGTGTCACTATTCACGAGTTACTATTCACGAGTTACTATTCACGAACACTATTCACGAAATCACTATTCATTAAGTTGACTTTTTTATAAAAGACATTTAAAATAAAAAATCATAATTTAAATAAAATCATTATGTTAAATCTTATAACTATAACAACTGTTGATGAAATTTACAAGAATATTTATCACACAAACCTCCACGGAGGCATCCCCCCTCTCTCTCCTTATATATATATATATATATATATATATATATATATATATATCGTTTTAGTTTTAGTATGTTATTGCATGTTTAGGTAATCGTTAATTCCTATTAGTAATGATTTATTACATAAGTGTAGATTTTGTTAGAATCGGAACCTATTGTATTTTAGTGTTGATTAAAAGCTGCAAACTGTGGTGTTAGAATCCTATAGAAATTGGATTTTTGTAAAGAATACATCTTGTGTAATTTACAAATTGTCAATTTATTGTAGCTCTTAACTCTTTGTATATGTTCTCTAATCAATCTGAGATATTTGTTAATTGTGTAACTGTATCCGTGATTAATTTCTAATACAAGCTTAAAGTATTTATTTTTTGCCATAAATCGCATCAAAAACTCTGATTTTCATTTTGAAAGCATGTTAAATTTTTAAAATGGTTTATTCACCCCCTTCTAGACCATTTCTCTGTGCCATATTCTCACCCAACAATTGGCCTCGGAGATGGTCTTTTGATCAGGTCCAAGCGACTCAAAAGTTTGGGAATATGGGTGATGACAATTCAAAGAGAGCGTACAATAGAGCATCAGTTTTTAAAGGCGAGAATTATACTTATTGAAAAGAAAACATGTATGTATATTTACTATCAGTTGACAAAAATCTATGGGTAGCAGTTACCGACAGACCTTTTATCCCTAAAGACATTTATGACACTAATAAACACCCCAAAGAATTTGACAAATGATAAAACCAAAAGGGCTTGAATTAAGGTGGCCCTTTCACGCCCAATCTTTTTATTTTATGTTCTGGTGTCTTATCTGGTCTGTTACATATGAAAGTTATGAATGGCAAATTTCATGGCATCAAGATAGCAAGAAGGCTTCCCAAATATCCCACCTCTTCTTCGCGAGTGATAGGTTGCCCTCTGCAAGAGCAAATTTCGTTGAAGCTAACTTTATTTTCAAAATTATCTCTACCTAACAAAGAGATTCGGGACAACTGCTAACTTGGACAAATCAAAGGTGTCCTTTAGTTGAAATATACTAAATGAAGAAAAGGAAATGATTTGTGACAAGATGGAAGTAAAAATGTGATTTTCTCTCAGTTTGGAATAAGATTAAAGGTTGGATGTTGAAAGCGGGAAAAGAGGTTTTGATCAAAGTAGTTGTGATCAGTGGTTTTCTATGTTTTATTTTACCGTATTGGTAGTCAAGTATTTCATGTTTTTTGTTTATGTTTTAAGTATGTGTTCCATATTTTATGCTTGGTATCATTATTTGCATGTTTTCAGGTACAAGGGAATAATCGAGCCAAAACCGAGAAAAAACATCAAAAAGTCGAAGAGAATCAATCATTCATGAAGTAGTGGCCTGCTACGGCCCGTAGCAGGGAAGCCCACAAACAACTGACAAGGAAGCAGGAGGCAGTGAGCTGCTACGGGTACCCGTAGCACTGGGTACGGCCCGTAGCAGGCAACACGTCCAAAGGTGATATTTTGAAGCAAAGACCTGTGAGCTGCTACAGGTACCCGTGGCACCTGCTACGGCCCATAGCAGGCGAGCGTGAAAAATCAAATCTTTCCTTTTATGGTGATCTTCGGAATTATTGCGCTTTGAGTACAGCTTTTCAGAGATCTTTTTGGAGATACATTAGGCATTGTTTGGACTATTGAGATTCATTCTGCTTTTTACGATAAAAAATTAAGAGTTTGAGAATCACGGAGTGTAGGAGAAGACGGAGATTTTCATGATTTACCAAGATTGAAGATCAACGTTCATCCATTCATTTTGTAATGTTCATACCCTTATCTCAATTTTATTGTATTCATATGAGTAGCTAAACCCCCCAATGCTAAGGGGTGTCCCTGATTCGAACTTGTAATGATTATGAACCCTTCTATGCAATAACAGTTTATCTTTCAGTTACTTAATTTATTCTCTTACTTTTTCTTAATGCGTGCTCTGTCGGACAAATAGAGCCCGATGTTTTATCATAATAGGCTGAACTGTCGTTATGCTTGTTTGGTTAGAGAATTTATTCTAGTGGTTATCACTGTCGCATCTGCGAAAATCAACCGGCGAGAAACTAGAGCAGAAGAGTCCCCATCGAACGTTATTTATCCCGATGAAAGGAAAGGAAACAATCAAAGAAACCTCAAAAGGGAGAAGACATGGTCATCGCAACCATAATCCGGGTTCGGGAGTCGGTTACGCCAGGGGAAGGTATTAGCACCCCCACGCGTCCATCGTACTCGATGGGATCCACGCTTGTTGTCTAATCAAAGGGTGAGTTATCCTAAAGTCTACGGCGAAACAGGAAAGGAAAGGGGAAAAAACAAAAACGATGTAACGCCCTGTATAATCTTTATCTAGAATAATACCATACAAGTGTTTTCATTCGGTACTGACACAATCATAAGTGCCTAATGGCAAAATCCACATGCTTGACCATTTCTAAAACATAAATACAACACATGGCACAAGTCATGGAAACTAGCCAAAATAATAAAATCTAAGAATAAGGTACAATATTCCTCATTGTACAAGAAAATAATACACAGCGGACTAAGCTTAACTAAGCATCTCTCGAAACATCCACGCATTTCTCCACTTGTAAAACAAACCTGCAAATAACACCTGAAAAAAATAACAACAATATTGGGGTGAGATAATAATCTCAGTGAGTTCCCCTATCTTATGGGTTCCCTCGGCTCTACAGGGTACATGCAATCAAACGGATCCACCGTGGATCCGGGGTTTACTCGCGGTCTTGGGCAAATACACAACAATGAGTAATATCCTCATTGGTAGTCCCTTGACTCACCAATGAAATAACAACAAGTACACAAACAACCAAACATGTAGACCCGTACTCACGTACGAGGAATCCAGAAGTAGTATCAACCTGTCTACATAGGCCACAATATAACACACCCTCGATGAGTAACCAAGTGCCTACGTCAAGAGACTAGCACAAGCACACAGCACGATGAGTCAGATGAGCCCAAAGTGATACATGCCTAAGTGGCCGCGGAGCCCATCCATCCATCATCAATACGCATGTGTGTATCGGCAAGTGCAAGAACGCCTACATAACTGCACAAGCCCACCGGGAGAAAGCCTAGTGGTATTGCCTACATGACACCACTAGAGGTGAGTAACGGAGTGATATTGCCGTCATGGCATCACAACCCCACCATACCGATCACGCCGATGTGTTAACGGCAAGTGGGTAAACGCCTTATTAGGCCCCCACAAGCACATCGCAACGTTAGCTAAGGTGTATACCGAGCACGCAGATGAGTTAACGGCAAGTGGGTAAACGCCCTATAAGACCCCCACAAGCTCATCGCAACGGTATTCTTCGGAACAAGTCCGGTATCCATCGGACCAAGTTCGGAACTCAGGTGAAACACCACCTAGTAGCTTAGGCCTACTCCGATTCAAGCATACATCACAATCGCATCGCATCACATCACATCGCATCACATCACATCCGAACGTTCAACCGGAACGAACGGGAACAAGCAAGGAAATGATCACATCATAGCATTTATCAACATAATGCATTATATTCACACATAGACAAGGGAGCCATAACAAGTGATCACATCAAGCCATTAGTCAAGCCATAATCAACATATAAGCATAATATGTTAAACATAATCAATATCGTAGTTCACACACATTTTAAGGCATACAAGCCACTAACACCCTCTACCAAGCATCCTTGGTTAACTCAGGGTCTAACACACCATTCAATCCCCTATGGGATTATCTTTCCAATCGCTTTGGACTCGTATCAATCGGATTCCCGATCCTTAAGTTTTGGTGGAAACAAAAGTACATACACTACATTTCTATATTTATCCTATCAATTCATAGCATATAGCCATGGTTCTACCTCACTATCACAAAGAGCATAAAATTAGCTTCCCAACGCTTCCGACCGTGCGTCAATCGGAGTTACGGTTCTCAAGTTACGACGAAAACACGAAAACAGCATTTTGCTGCCTCCAGGCAAATTCGCCTGGCGAATCCCTGGCGAATGAGACTCGCCACCTACTCGCCTGGCGAATCTGGACGAACCATAATTTCTCTAAAACGTGTTTGGGACCTAAAAATGGCCAAAAACCTCAACCCATATGATCCTAATGCATCCAATAACTCAATTACACATAGATTAACACATTTAGACATGCATTTCATCAAATCATCATGTTATTTCACACAAAACCCTAAACCCCAATTTATTTTCCACCAATTTCT
This sequence comes from Lathyrus tuberosus, assembly GCA_022829125.1. Lineage (NCBI taxonomy): Eukaryota > Viridiplantae > Streptophyta > Magnoliopsida > Fabales > Fabaceae > Lathyrus > Lathyrus tuberosus. The sequence continues at coordinate 16,566,894 of JALAZF010000075.1, forward strand.
ACCCCAAAGGTTCTAACTAATGGAACTCACCTGATAATCGAAGAGGATGATGAAGATGATGAAGATGATGATGATCCATGGCTTCCTTCTCCCTCTTTCTCTTTTTCCTCTCTTCTTCTTTCCCACGTTTCTTTTTCTTCCTCTGTTACTATCTCTTCTTCTTCTTCTTACAAATATATATATAATACATATATAATATAATATAAATCCAATAGGGTAACTGTCTCCAATTGATATTTTGTCTTCTAACGCCAATTGATCAATTATTAGTGTTACCTTAAAATACTTTCTTGAACTAATAAATATTAATCCGTCTCTTTAATAAAATAATTGATCTCTTTAGAGTTCTCAAGTTGCTCTATTGATCCCAATTGACAACACTTAGAGCACTTATGATACTCTGTTATTCCAATTAATCAAAGATAAAACACATAGATATTTATCTGATCTCATCTGATATCCAATTGAGCATTTAGATAATACGGGGTATTACAAACGAACTCGCAAAGATTATCGCAATCTTATGCCTACGTATCTAAGTGGACGCACGAAGAATCAGAGTCAACATAGTTCGACAGACTACGCACTAAGGGGGGAGGTTGCTCGCCAAGACATCGCCATCTTGTGCCTACGTATCCACAATCGGACGAGAAAGAGGAAATCAGAGCAGTCGTAGTTCGACGTACGAGTCGATTAAGTGTTTTAAACTTGCTATGAGATGAGAATAGAAGACTCAAAGTTGAAAAGAAAACACTAAGGGAATTCTATCCTAATGTTATCATGTAAGAGTGGTACATATGCTAAGTCTAGCAATCCTATGGGAAAAACGATCACACCATAACAAAAGCAAACAAGCTCGAGGAGTATCCACATCGCTCGAGTAGCACACATCCGACTATGGATTCATGTCATCACAGTGGCAAAGGGAGATGCCCCACAACAATATCATATCATCGAAGCAGGACAAAGCATCAGGGATGCCTAACCACGATATCAAGTCATCGGGCAGGATGAGGAAGCAAAGCGACGATATCATGTCATCGAATCTTGGAAGCTGTAGGAAATAAGGGAGCCTAACGACGATATTATGCCATCGGGTAGGACAGAAAATGCGGGGAAAAAGTAAATTGTGCGTACGAGCACAAAGCATCAGTGTCGGTCAACGAGAGCTAAACAAAGTGTGGGGGTCTGATTGCTAGACCCTTCTTTCACTTGACTGACATGACAAGATCGGGGCACGTGCTCAAAAGCATCAACACGTAGTGTGAGCTAGTGAACGACCTGGACTAGAATGTGCGGGGACCGATTGCTAGTCCCTTCTTCGCTTGCCTTCACTGAGGACTTATCAAGGGGAATGGGAATGGGCACCTCCTTTTGAGGTCTTTAGCACAAATATAAACAAACACAAACATGGCCTCCAAATGAGGACTTTCCAGAATTGCCGGCCATGAGGGGTACGGACTCCCAGTCATGCATCTCTATTCCTACTTCTCATGGCATCAAAAGCGGTAAAGTGCGAAATGAGATAAAAAGGATAAAGAATGCTACCGAACGGATAGAAATCCGCAGTGTAGTAAACTATCAGCAAAGAAACCCAGAGGTACTCGAACGAGCTAGCATCCACAAACAAAGCAAGTCAGAAATCGCGTATCCAATATAAGCCTCAAAGCATCAACGCAAAAATAAATCACAAGTGGTGTGTATATCGGACACAACCACGTAATCAACCTGCACTAAAACACAAGCCAGACAAAACACAACAGTGCATATATATGTATCCCCTGACATGAGTCAAGAGAAATCGCATTGGCAGCTAAGCGGTATCCCACAAATAAAGTGGAATATCAAGCGAATAACCATCGTCGGAAGCTCCTTGAAGATCCTTGCCACAAGGAAATGCAACCAGAAGTTGTATCTTCGCATCATAACTCAAAATCAAGTAGAATAATGAGTACACAAGTACATAACATGCATCGGAGCACACATTTCGAAAACGAGGCAGCAAGGTTGCAATAACATGAAACATACGCAAATCCAAACCGGAAATGATCAAACTCATACACAATGGTTCGCAAATGACCAATAAACATAAGCACATGTCAAATCAAGGTCAATACACAAACTTCACACAAAATGGCACTTAAAAGCAACAAATCAAAAAATAGGCGTCAAAAATCATCGACTCGGAATTGAACGAAAATCGCATGATAGCTTGCAAACGTGCCAACGAATTCAAATATGCAAACGGTTCGAATTAAATCAAAGCGGAAGTAGGACTTCCAAACCCGGGGAAGAACTAAAACGATGAAAGAAATGCACTCGAAATCGCATAAAAATCATACTGGCAAGCATCCAAATCAAACACACTTCAAGTGTCGACTTAAGACATGAATTTCAATTCACACAACAACACAAGAATGCCAAACCAAATCACCAATTAAGCACTTTGCATTAAACTTCGACACACAAATCACATTCACACAACAATGAAATAATTCCACATGATAATCACCTCATGACACAAATTAATTATCAACAATTATTGAACTGGAATCTAATTTCGACACGTAAAATTAAAGTTATCGCATTTAATGTCGAAATTCAAAATCCACAACAATTTAAACAAAATTCATCTGATTCCACAATTGTCCATACTCACTTATGTCAAGAATTGATTAATTCACCACAATCAAATTCACTTTTCAAGAACTAAATGCACATCAATTATTCAAGGATTAATCAATACCACAACATGTATTATTCAAGCAATGTTCAATCAATCTCCATAATATCAAATTCAACTCAAAGCTAAATTCAAGCGTCAATTAATCAAGTATCAAAGGATCAAGGTTTACCGAACGAGGATCGGAGAAGAGAAGTGCGAAGACGGAGGGAGAAAACCACGGAAGAGGCGCAGTCGGAGGGAGAAAACCGCGGTGGCGGCCGGCGGCGGTCGGTGGCTGTCCGGCGGTGGTCGGTGGTTGTCCGGAGGAGGTCGGTTCACGTGGAGAGAGAGACTTGAATCTTCTTTGTTCTTGATTTTGTTCTTGGTGTTCTTGAGAAACTTCTTGAAGAAGTTGAGAGAATTTGAAATTTGAAGTGTTTAATTTTGAGAGAGGGAATGTGAATATTTTTTGTGTTTGTGAGTTATGATGTGGTTGCTTGGAAGGAAAACTACAATTTGAATATATAGTGTGGTGAAAAATGAGGTGTCGCGGTAAAAACTCGGCTCATCTCCAGCTTAAGTGAAAATAACGCCTGGCACGGTGCAAGATTTCGACTCTAAGCCTCTTGTGAAATTGTCTGCGTCTAAGTCACGGTCGCAACATAAAAAGAACGGTCATCATACGATAAAAATCGAATGAGTTATGATTTTTTGAATGTCGAGACGTCGTTGAATAAGTTGTCTTTTTTCAGCTTTTTTATCGTCCGCTACTCGGAAAAGTGACAAGATTATGCCTTTCAGAGCAGAATCTCGACTCGACTTTGTCAACAAAGTTGTAGATCTATGAGTCAGCGACTCCGTGTCAAAATATGAACGCGATTGGATAAAAAACGAGTGAGATATGAATTTTACGGTGGAGCAACGTTCGACCTTTTTCTTCGGTTCAGCATTTCCATTTTGCGAAATAAACCAAAACAAAATTCTTCGGAGCACCATTTGAACTTGAGCTTGTCTTTTAACTTGAAGATAATAAAATTTGTGATCTTGCGCTTCGAGAATGGACGCGATACGATAAAAATCGACCGAGTTATGATTTTTGCAAAATCGGACAGACAGTGAACCACATCAGAGAATTCCTCAGGTATTCGCACTTTTGGAGTCTTTCTGCTCAGAATCGGCTCTCGTTGAAAACATACGGCATGAAGATAACATCAAGATGGAAATAATTCCAAAATAACAGGTAAAAACCGATGCACGAGGAGAAAGTTATGAATTTTTTAGGGTCCGAAATGTACCGGTTCAGCATTGATTTTCACAGTTTTTCCACTGCATTCACTCAGAGAATTCGCGTATTCGGAGATCTTTTTCAAAGAATTAGCCTTCGGTCAAAACACAAAATTTGGAGAAGATATCAAGCCGGAACTTTTGGCACTAGAACCGTTCAGAGATGTTGATCCAATCAGAAGTAATGAACTTTTGAACACCAGTAGCACAGTCAACCAGCGAAACCGAAATTCCAGAAACAATTAATTCTAGCCACTTTCCTTGATGAATTGGCTTCCGAGCCGAACATAAAAGCTGGAGAAAATACCGAGACGATTCTAACCGTTGAATATCAAGCCAGAACGAGTTTCCGGGCGAGAGTTACGAATTTGGTAAATTGCACCGTAAAACTGATATTTTGTTAAAACTGTTCCAAATCAACTGAAAACTTCGGCTTCTTCTGAGATTCTTGACATGTCGGAACACAAGAAATTAGGCTTGATAATATCTTGACAGCTCAGTGATCATGTAGCCTAGAGAAGTACTTTGTGCGCGTGCCGAATGACGAAATAAACGTCTATCGCAACCTAACGATGCTTGAACAGAGAACCTTGATCCCATATCCATAGAACCAAATGATATGCATGTATGTGCACGATGACCTAGCTAAAATGCAAATAAAACATAAGCCAATTGGGTAAGGTAATAAATAAGAGGGCAAATTTTGGGGTTCTACAATCACCTACGACTAGGGATACCCTAGCATAACCATATAGTTCTTGATTTTTTAATGCTTAATTCTAACAATAATTTTTCTATGGACATAGATAGACGATTGATTGATTAATGGTTTTCTCAATAAGGACTTATGAGTAACATTCTTAAGAATTAGTACTCAATTGACTGATTGATGTTGTTGTGTAGTTCGTTCAAAATTATTACATAAATGAATCACACACTACCCCTAGCATGGTTGTCATATCTGAATTTAACTTCACCGCATATTTGTATTTTTCTTAAAAGTATTGATAATCGAATCAACTCTTTTCAAAACCCCCAATTACTTTTTATTCAATTGAATTAAAATAGAGCTTGTATTTCTGACGCAGTCCTCGAGATCGATACGGGGAATAAAACTTCCTTTATTACTACATCGTTTAAATTAGTACACTTGCTATTTTTCGATCAAGTTATTGGCGCCGTTGCCGGGGACTGCCAAAATACAAGTTTTTTATTTTAATTCAATTGGAATTTTGTCACTCTGTGACTAAAATTTTATTTTTGCTATTTTTATTTTTATTTTATAACTTTTGGATTATTACTGATAGTTGTATAATCTGTGTATGCGAGGAAAGCCCTCAATTGAATTTCTTTTTGAAGCAGAACCAGAAAGATCGTTGCGCGCGAGACTCCGAAAAGCTAAAAGCGAAAGACTGGCAGCGTCAGGTTCAGAACCGGTAATTTCTGAACCGGAAAAAGAGGAAAAAATTTCTGTTCATTCTGAGAATTCTGACTCAGGAGCTGATACAGACACAGAGACACAACCGGAGTTTGTAATCATGGCTGGAAATTAACCAGCAGAGAGACTTCTGGGTGATTATGGCGGAGCTAATGCTCCAACTGGGCGGTTGACCATAGTGAATCAACTGGTCAATGTAGCACACTTTCAGTTGCACCCGACTACGATCAGGCAGCTTGAAAAGAGACCGTTCACCGGAAAAATAAATGAAGATGCAAACAAACATTTGCAATAATTTCTTACAACGAGCACAACCTTGAAGATCGAGGGGCACTCAGAAGAGGCGAAGAAGCTAAGGATGTTTCCATTCACCTTAACGGAAGATGCTGAAGAGAGGTTTTACTCCCTACCTGCGGGAAGCATAACTACTTGGGAAGAAATGAAAACAACATTCTTGAATGAGTATTTCCCTGCTTCTGTTTACATCCGCAAGCGTTACGACATAGTGAATTTTAAACAGAAAGAGGGAGAATCACTTGGGGATGCGTACAAAAGGTTCAAAAGGTTATTGGTAGCTTGCCTAACTCACATTATGGATCATACCGAACAGATGCAGATGTTTGTGAATGGGTTGAGGATGAAGACCAAACAATTAATTAATACAGCTGTCGGTGGTTCATCGAACTTTACAATAGCCACTGGTATAAAGAAGATTATAGAAGCTATAGCAGCAAATGAGCATTTAGAGCTGTATGACCGTACTGTGAGTAAGCCATAAGGGATCATTGACTTAAAACTAGCATACCAGGTGGTAAAAATGGAAGATCAGATTACTGCCGAGGTGGAAAGAAGATTGAAGGCTATGAATGTGAACACTCAGACTGTTGCCCAAGTTCAACCTGTCCAAGCAGTTAATTGTGAGATTTGTAATGGACCACACTTTACTGCACATTGTGTTGCGACCGCGCAACAAATTAAGGAGATTAAGTATCTAAGGCAAAATAATCCCTACTCTCAAACTTATAATTCGGGTTGGAAAAATCATCCCAACTTCTCTTCGAATCACCAATAAGGAAATGTCCAGCAACAACCACAACAACCCTACCAACAACAAGCACCAAAGAAGACTGATTGGGAGTTGGCCATTGAAAAGATGGCTGCTCAAAGTTCTCAATTCCAAGAGGAAACAAGAAATAATCAAAGGAACACTGCTGCTTCCATAAAAATTCTTGAAGTACAGATGAGTCAGATAGCACAACAACTTACTAAAGTTCAAGCACCGGGTGCTTTTCTGAGTACGACCGTAACAAATCCAAGAGATCATCAAAATGTTAGTGTTGTGACGACTAGAATCAGTAAAGTTCTTGAAGCTCCTGAGGAAGAGTATGAAAATGAAGACCAATTTCTTGAAGTCGATTTGGAGATTAAAGAAAATAAATGTGTTGATGAGGAAGTGATTGTACCTACACCGGTGGTGATAGAGAAAACTGTTGAGCAAAAACCTGTCGTAAAGCTCCTGTTCCCAACAAGAAATAAGAAAAAGGGGCAGCACGAGAAAAACTTTGAGAAATTTTTAGAGATGCTCAAGAAGCTTGAAATCAACATCCCATTTTTGGAGGCACTTGAACAAATACCTACCTATTCCAAGTTCATGAAGGACATCATATCAAAGAAGTGCACCATTGATACTAACCCTATTATTCTAACCGAAACTTGTAGTGCTATTTTGCAGGGTATGAAGATTCCGGCAAAGAAGAAAGATCGAGGTTCCATTACCATCCCTTGGACCATTGGGGATAGGTCATTAAAAAAAGCTCTTATTGATTTAGGAGAAAGTGTGAGTCTCATGCTGTTGTCCATCTATAAGAAATTGGGGATAGGAATGGTGCAGGATACTAGGATGACACTTCAATTTTCTGATCATTCTTTAAATAAACCATACGGTGTCGTTGAAGACATCCTTGTGAAAATTGATAAGTTTGTGTTCCTAGTTGATTTTGTAATATTAGAGATACCTGAATATGAGGATATCCCTCTCATTCTTGGAAGACCTTTTTTGGAAACCGAAAGGTGTTTGATAGACATAGAAGAGGGTACTATGACGTTGAAAGTCTATGATGAGGAATTAAAAATCTATGTTCAAAACACAATGAAATACAAAGATGATCTTGGCACTAGTCACACCATAGAGGTGATAGATCAAGTGATTTCTCATGAGAATCCTCTAAATGCTCCACAGTTACCTTTAGAGAGAGTGTTGAGTTTGTCCATTTTTGAAAGTGACCATGAAGTTGACAATAAAGAATCAGATGTGTTAGCTATGATGGAAGCACAACCCACAGGGAAAGGATCTAGACCACACCGGTGGGAAGATCTAAGGCAACCTCAGTTATCGGAAGAGAATAAGGAGACTAAGAAAGCGATGAAGTTGAAACAACTCCCCGAAAATCTCAAATATATCTTCCTCGACACTGAAGGTAAATGTCCGGCTATCATAAACTCAAGCCTCAAGAGTATTCAAGAGGACAATCTCATCCAAGTTCTAAAAAAATACAAAAGTGCGATTGGATGGGAAATTGAGGATTTAAAAGGTATCAGTCCTACGGTTTGCATGCATAAGCTTCTCATGGAAGATGATCATAAACCGGTTATCCAACCCCAATGAAGACTTAACCCCACCATGAAGGAAGTAGTTTGAAAAGAAGTGGTGAAGTTGTTAGATGCAGGGCTTATCTATCCGATATCTGACAGCTCATGGGTTAGTCCAGTACATGTTGTTCCTAAGAAAGGGGGAACCACCGTGATTATGAATGAAAAGAATGAGCTCATCCCTACAAGGACGGTTACCGGGTGGCGAGTGTGTATTGACTACAGGAGGTTAAACTTAGCAACGAGAAAATACCACTTTCCGTTGCCATTCATTGATCAAATGTTGGAAAGGTTGGCGGGTCACGAATTCTATTATTTCCTTGATGGTTACTCTGGTTATAATCAAATAGCAGTTGCTCCGGAAGATCAAGAGAAGATGGCATTCACATGCCCTGATGGTGTTTTTGCTTACAGAAGAATGCCATTTGGGTTGTGCAATGCACCCGCTATATTCCAAAGATGCATGACATCCATTTTTGCTGACATGCTTGAAACGCATATGGAAGTGTTCATGGACGATTTTTCTGTTTTTGGTTCTTCTTTTGATAATTGTTTGACTAACATCTCTCTTGTTTTAGAAAGATGCCAGAAAACCAACTTGATTCTCAACTGGGAGAAGTGCCACTTCATGGTGCGCGAAGGAATAGTCTTGGGTCACAAAATCTTCCACAAGGGAATAGAAGTTGATCAAGCAAAAATTAATGTGATATAAAAGCTTCCACCTCCGGTGAATGAAAAAGGTATAAGAAGTTTCTTAGGACAAGCGGGTTTTTACCGCAGGTTCATAAGAGACTTTTCTAAGATATACAAACCTCTAACCACTCTTTTGGTTAAGGATAAGGATTTTGTGTTTGATAAAGAGTGTACCGATGCATTTGAGACACTAAAGAATAAATTAGTGTCGGCACCTATTGTTATTGCCCCTGATTGGCCTCTACCATTTGAGATCATGTGTGATGCGAGCGATATTGCAGTAAGGGCAATTTTAGGACAGCGAAGAGAAAAGTTATTACATGTTATTTACTATGCTAGTCATATTTTGAACCCTGCAAAGATGAATTATGCAACTACCGAAAAGGAGTTGTTAGCTGTAGTTTATGCCTTTGATAAATTCAGGCAATATCTGTTGGGTTCCAAAGTCATTGTTTATACTGACCACGCTGCTTTGAAGTATTTGTTTGCTATGCAGGATTCTGAGCCAAGACTATTGAGATGGATCTTGCTCCTTCAGGAGTTCGACGTGGAGATTCGTGACAAGAGAGGGTGTGAAAATACTGTTGCATATCACCTCTCTCGGATGTCACCGATTGAAGAAACAGAGGACAAGCGGCCAATAAAGGATGAGTTTGCTGATGAACACATCCTAGTAATTATTGGTGTTCCATGGTTCGTAGACTATGCGAATTATTTGGTAGGTGGTGTTATCCCTGATGATTTTGACTCTAACAGGAAGAAAAAGTTTTTACATGATTGCAGGTTCTACTTATGGGGCGACCCATTCTTGTACAAGAGAGGTGTAGATGGACTGGTTAGAAGGTGTGTTCCGGAGGAGGAATATAGGGATGTTCTTAGAGCTTGCCATGACTCTGACTATGGAGGATACTTTAGTGGTGATAGGACCGCAGCAAAAGTCCTCCAGTTGGGGTTATACTGGCCTACATTGTTCAAGGATGCCCAGGACTTAGTCAAGGAGTGCGATAGATTTCAGCGAACAGGAAATATTTCGAAGAGGAATCAGATGCCACAAAATGCCATGTTGGAGGTTGAATTGTTTGATGTATAGGGCATCAATTTTATGGGCTCATTCCTACCATCGTTGGGAAAGAATTATATTCTAGTGGGGGTGGATTATGTGTCTAAATGGGTAGAGGTTGTGGCTCTACCGACCAATGATGCGAAGGTGGTTGTCAAATTTCTAAAGGAGAATATCTTTGTGAGGTTTGGGGTACCAAGAGCTCTAATAAGTGATGAAGGAACTCACTTCCTAAATAATCTCATGGAAAAGTTACTCAAGAAATATCATGTGAAACATAAAATCGCCACTCCTTATCATCCTCAGACTAGTGATCAAGTAGAGGTTTCAAATAGATAGCTCAAGCAAATCCTAGAGAAGACGGTTTGTGCATCTCGAAAGGATTGGGCAACCAAGTTGGATGATGCACTATGGGCATACAGAACTGCATATAAAACAGCCATAGGTATGTCTCCTTACCAACTAGTTTATGGAAAATATTGTCACTTACCTCTAGAGCTGGAACACAAAGCTTTGTGGGCCTCGAAGTTCCTTAATTTGGATCTCTCTAAAGCGGGAGATTCCCGAATCCTTCAACTCCATGAGTTAGAAGAATTTCGGAATCGAGCATACGAAAATGCCAAGTTATACAAAGAGCAAAAAAAAATGGCATAATCGAAAGATTCAAAAGAAGGAAGTTTGGGAATGACAACTGGTTCTTCTGTTTAATTTCAGGTTAAATTTGTTTACTAGAAAGCTGAAATCGAGATGGTCTGGACCATTTGTAGTTAATAAGGTGTTTCCGCATGATGCGATAGAATTGAAAAATAATGCGAATGGAGACACTTTTAAGGTGAATGGGCAGAGATTGAAACCATATTACTAAGGACAAGAAGTTGGCCTAGTGGAAAATGCTCGTCTTAGAGGATAATAAGACGAACCGTCGAGTCATGCGACGTTAAATGAAGCGCTACGTGGGAGGAAACCCACGTCTTTATTACTAAGCAAATTTTTGTTTTTTGTGTTTGTATTTCAGTATTAGTCAGGTCAGAGGCGGATTCCTTCGAGCGGAAGCAGAAATGGGCAAGACAGTCGAAATATGCTAAAGATATGTTTGTGTGAGAAACTGTACCCGGAATGGATTAATCGAAAAAAAAAGAGAAAATATCATCGTGAACCAGAGACCTGCTACGACTGCTCGTAGCAGGTAAACCAAAACAACCCTTGTTTCCAAGCCGTATCCAGTAACCTGCTACGGCCACCCGTAGCACCTGCTACGGCTCATAGCAGGTCCAGCGAATCATGATTTTTTATTCTATATTTTGTTTTATTTTTCCATCATTTTCTCTCACCTTCATCCACAAAATCCTCTACCTCTTCATTACCCAATCAAATCACAATCCCATTTTTACTTTTCACCTTCCCAACAATCTTTTTCAATCATCACTAATTAAAATAATTTAATTCTTTCTCTCTCTTTTTCTTTACCACTTTCTCATTATTCTCCATCGTCCCCTTTCACTCTCTTTTTTTCACAAAACCTCGACTTCCATTGACAAACAACCTAAAGCTCCAACCTTTCACTTCATACCCACTTAAATCACATCACTCCCTTCATAAAAACTTCCCCATTTCCCTCACTCATTATCATTAAGAGAACAGTTTCTCTGTATCACTACTTTGGAAATTTGTCACTTTTCTCTTTGGACGAAAATGCCCCCACGCAAGGCCGTTAAAAGAAAGCAAGTTGCAGAGACTTCCAAGACTTGGAAGAGAGGAGCCAGAGCGCCCAACCCGCACAACATCGTCTTTGAGGACGAAGAACATACAACAAGGTACTCGGCGTTAGCTCGCCGAAAAATACTGCCAACAAGGTACATTTGTGAGCAAACTCTTCTTGGCTTAGGCTTAAAGGAGAAGGTAGATAGAATGTTTCATTCCATAGGCTTGTTAGAGTTTATGTACTTTACTGCACCTACTTATTAGCGTCTGACTTTGGAGTTTTTGAGCAATTAAGATTTCAAGTTGAAAAAGAAATGGGTTGGTGAGGTACTGTATTTTTACGGAACTCTCAAGTTCTGTCTTTACGATCACCCTCACAAGCTGTCGGTTGAGGAGCTTGGTGGCATACTCCGGTTGCCCATTTACGGGCCTGTTGATGTCCCTGATGGATTTCTGTTTGTTCAACTATGGAAGGAGCTTATGGTAGTTAGGAGTATAGTGCAGCCAATGCTAAGGCCTCTTTAATTCAAAATCCATGTTTCTGCTATATACAGAGTGGTCTGACCTATTCCTTGTTTGGCCGAGGCGACAGTACTGGTGTCGCCTCTCAGAAGGAGTTGTTTTTTATTTCTGCTATTATTAATCATGATATTCTGAATGCCACTGCGTTTGCGGCAAATTATTTAGGAAAGGTTGCTCGAGCACCCACTGGAGGCATTTTCGTGGTGGGTTTGATAACCCATATTGCCGATCACTTTGGCTATGACCCTGCTGCTTTCAATGATTCTCAGGTTACAGGAAAGAACAAGATCAATATGAAGGCCTTGATCCATCAAGGATGATCACCATTCATGACGATGCCTACTGGTTGACAACCCGCCACCAGTATCTTATTGAGTTGCCTGACCCCGCGAGGGTGATTATTTTTTACAAAGCTAATTGGCTATATGCACAGGCCATCCCAGATGATGAGGATGGCCAACAGTCTGAGTTTGTTGCACGTACTGCCATGGAGGAGGATATGACGGATCCAGAGCACACTGCGCCCCCACCTCCACGCACCTACCATTCCGCTCCCAGCTCTTCTTCCATGCATCAGGACCATTGGGAATAGGTTCGGTCTGAGCTGGGAGGGATCAGAGCCAAGCAGACGCGGCAAGGTGAAGAGCAGCTGCGGCAAGGTGAAGAACAGGCGAGACAAGGGGTGATTATGGATCATATTCAAGCAATGATGCAACAACTCATGTTGCATTTTCCGCCACCACCGCAATAGGAACCGCTGTGAGTCTCCTCAATCTTACTTGGGCTATAACATTGAGGTTAATGTTTAGTTCAAGTTTGGGGGAGGATTTAACGTTTATTTTACTAATATCAGTTTTTCTTTTTGTAGTTGTGTTATGTTTTTGTTTTATTGAAAACCACTGTGAAGTCTTTCCCGAACGAGAACAGTAGAAACCCCTCTTAGGAATACTGTGAAGTTAAGGAGTTGAGAAAGTATATAGAGCCCGAGGGAAGAGCAGTTAAAACTAGGGACACCAGAAAAATTTGAAAACATAGGTATAACTCGAACACCCTAGGTTCCCGGGAGTAAAGTAACGAGTCCAACGTGTAGATTTGTGCCATAGTACTTGGAATCGAGAAGTAACCCCCGATTAATTCATAGTGATAGTCCAGCATGATTGAGGAAAATCGTATGTGGAAGGTTGATTGAGAAAAGAAGGCACCACGAAAAAAGAGAAAAAAAAAGATAATAATCATAATAATGACGATAAAGACAACTACCCTTCTAAGTTGGGTAACCCTCACCCGGTTGCTTAGTCTAACGGCGGTTGAGTCTCAATTATCGTCCCAAAGCGGACAAGATAAACGCCAATGTGCGTGTGAAGAAAAAAAAGGAAGAAAAGGTGAATCTTGATCAATCTTTTTCATGTGAGAAAATAAGATCGAAATGCCTTAATCTGATTATCCGAATGAAAGGGGGTCAAAAATCGAAGAAGAGACTTAAGCCCAAAGCATAGTTGGAGAGGTTGTCGAAAAAGGGGGACTTAGGTCCGTAGGAGACCGCGGTAAATGTTCTTGGAATACCTTTGGGAGCATATGAGTACCGGGAGAACTAGGAAAAACTAATCGGACCAAAGGCTCACGTATGAGTATCAACCCATCTTAAGGACATTAGTGTTCATTCGAGGATGCACTGTTTGATCTTAAATGTGTTTTTGCAAGCTTATTGCTTGAGGTCAAGCAACAGTTCAAGTTTGGGGGAGTTTGATCGATGGTTTTCTATGTTTTATTTTACCATATTGGTAGTCAAATATTTCATGTTTTTTGTTTATGTTTTAAGTATGTGTTCCATATTTTATGCTTGGTATCGTTATTTGCATGTTTTCAGGTACAAGGGAATAATCGAGCCAAAACCAGGAAAAATTGTCAAAAATTCGAAGAGAAACATTCATGAAGCAGTGGCCTGCTACGGGTTCCCGTAGCACCTGCTACACCCTGTAGCAGGCAAGCCACAAACAAGTGACAAGGAAGCAGGAGGCAGTGAGCGGCTACGGGTACCCGTAGCACTGGCTATGGCCCATAGCAGGCAACACGCCCAAACGTGATATTTTGAAGCAGAGACCAGTGAGCTGCTACGGGTACCTGTAGCACCTGTTACGGCCCATAGCAGGCGAGCGTGGCAAATCAAATCTTTCTTTTTTGGGTGACATTCAAAATTATTGCGGTTTGAGTACAGCTTTTCAGAGATCTTTTTGGAGATATATTAGGCATTGTTTGGAAGATTAGGATTTATTATGCTTTTTACGATAAAAAATTGAGAGTTTGAGAATCACGGAGTGTAGGAGAAGACGGAGATTTTCATGATTTACCAAGATTGAAGATCAACGTTCATCCATTCATTTTGTAATGTTCATACTCTTACCTCAATTTTATTGTATTCCTATGAGTAGCTAAACCCCCCAATGCTAGGGGGTGTCCCTGATTCGAACTTGTAATGACTATGAACCCTTCTATGCAATAACAGTTTATCTTTCAGTTAATTGATTTATTCTCTTACTTTTTCTTAATGCGTGCTCTGTCAGACACACAGAGTCCGACGTTTTATCATAATAGGCTGGACCACCGTTATGCTTGTTAGGTTAGAGAATTTATTCTAGTGGTTATCACCTAGGACTAGGGATACCCTAGCATAACCATATAGTTCTTGATTTTTTAATGCTTAATTCTAACAATAATTTATCTATGGACATAGATAGATGATTGATTGATTAATGGTTTTCTTAATAAGGACGTATGAGTAACATTCTTAAGAATTGGTACTCAATTGACTGATTGATGTTGTTGCATATTTCGTTCAGAATTATTACATAAATGAATCACACACTACCCCTTGCATGCCTGTCATATCTGAATTTAACTTCACCACATATTTGTATTTTTATTAAAAGAATTGATAATCGAATCAACTCTTTTCAAAACCCCCCAATTAATTTTTATTCAATTGAATTAGTGTAGAGCTTATATTTCCGACGCAGCCCTCGAGATCGATACAGGGAATAAAACTCCCTTTATTACTACGTCGGTTAAATTAGTACACTTGCTATTTTCCGATCAAGTTGCCCAAACAGTTTTAAACTACATTGTGAGCTGCCATAAAATTCCTGATGACATTTGTCATGATATTTAATTTATGTTGGCCAAATTCTGGTAAAGGTCTAAGGTTGAGGAAAAAATACGTTAGATGTCTTGGGATCGGTTATCAAAATCTAAGCATAAAGGTGAAATGGAATTCAGAGGTTTTAAAGAATTCAACAAGACTCACCTAGAAAAACATTGTTGGAGGCTTATGCAAGAAAACAAATATCCTTTTAAAAGAGTGTTCAACATTACTTTAAGTGGAGATATTGTTGGAGAAGCCTTCTTAATGCCAAAGATCTAATAGAAAAAGGAGTGAGATGAAGAATTGGTAATGGGGATAAAAGTGAAGATATGAAAGGATTCATGGCTTTCTAATTAAATACTCCCTCCGTTTCAAATTATAAGACATTTTACACATTTCATACGAATTAAGAAATTTAATTATTACTTTATGGGAAAGACAAATTATGTATGACTTTATAATAATGTCCCTCATAATTACCTGTAGCGTGCGATTTTTGTCGGTGACGCGACCACCTTACCGCAATGGTTGGAATTGGGTGCTACTTTCTGATTTCTTATTTATCCTATGAAGCTGGAAAGGAAAGGGAAGATATCTAAAACCAACCTTGCACGCAAATGTTTTCTTTAGCAAATGCTAAGAGATTAGGGATTCGGGGTCAGGTTATACAAAGAGAAGCTGTTAACACCCAGTGTATATATGGTTATCCATAGACTTTTTATTGCATGTTTATCTGTTAATTTCAATTGCTTTCTAGTGTTTGTCTGTCATGGGTTGAGAAAGTTTCTCCTTTGGGAGTGTTGAGAGAGTGTTTTTGTTGTTTTTGGGTTTTCTGTTGTTTTTGGGAAGGTACTGGACCTAAAGTTTTGATTTGTGTGCTCGCAAAGATTTCGCAATCTTATGCCTATGTATTCCCGTAAAGATATCTGGGAAATCAGAGTAATCGTAGTTCCTCCTATTTCTATGGGAGGAAAAATATTTAGTGTCTTGTTTAAAGCCCAAGATTGAAGCTAAAGGTTTGACTGAGAGAGAGAATTAGTCATCTCTAAAGGGAGATATCTCACCTGTTCATCACAGTTGTTGAAGGATTGGTTATAAAGGGGAATTACTTTAACTAGAATGTTTGGAATCCAGCAATGCCATAATTTCCTTTATAAGGGAGGTGTCCTGAAGGAAGAAACTTTAACTCAGTGTAGAGCAATACCATTTTCCCTTATGATTCTTACATGCTAAGAGAGGGACATTGGCTTGGATGTAAATAATCCAGAGGCTTGCCACTTATAGCAATTAGATAAAAAAGGAAGTTTACCAAGATAAAAAAGGGACCACAGCTTGGATTTTTGAATCAACAAGTGTGCCACTTACAGCAGTTATCTGGAAATTGGGTTTTTTTTATTGTCTGTTTTGATATGAGATGTACAGAGAGATGTCTTCCTACAGAGATAACTCTTGATTTCCTCTAAGGGGCTGTTGATTTTTGTGTGCTTTGATCAAAGCCCAAGGTTGAAGCTAAAAGATTGACTCTGCTTAGGGAGTCTTATATTTGTCTTGTACAAAGCCCAAGATTGAGGCTGAAAAGAGATTGACTCCTCTGGGGAGATTTTATCTGTCTTGTACAAAGCCCAAGATTGAGGCTGAAAAGAGATTGACTCCACTGGGGAGGTTTTATCTGTCTTGTACAAAGCCCAAGATTGAGGCTGACTCTATTGAGGAAAAATCATTATATAAAGCCTAAGAGGGGGCTGGTTGGGGAAATTATTATATGAAGCCTAAGAGGAGGATTGCTTCTGCTTAGGATTATTAAACTCCAGAGGCAGGTCCAATATGTGTTGGGGAATCCAAAGGTTTTACTCTTTTTGGGGATTAAAGGGAGAGTCACAATATCAGATACCATGAGACTCTGATTCTGTTGGGGTTTTATTGATGGTAAATTGACCCTGGCTGGGGATTTTTAAGTTGAAGGTTTAAACCTTGTTGGAGATCTGAAGAGTTTTGAAAATGAGTCTGAAAACCTAAGGAGGTTTTAAACTCTGCTGGAGACTGATGAAATGATCAGGGTTTTTTTCCAGTGCTTTTAGGAAACTTGAGGGTTTCTTGGTGAGATCCAAGAGGAGATGAGACTTTCCAAGTCTGCTTGAATGAAGCCCAAGAGGAGGCTGAGACTGTCCAAGTCTCTCAAGAAATGGTAGGCTCTAGTGTAGAGAGGGATCTTTGTATGATGCCCAAGAGGAGGCTGTTGGTTTAAGGGATGTAGATCAACCCTTGAATGGTTTGATGTTTTGGAATTCTTGACTCTCCTGAGGATTGAACTAGTGAAGATGACTAATTTTTGTCCTATACCTGTAGGAGGCCTTTGGTCCTTGTACTAAGCCCAAGAGGAGGCTGAGGAACTTTTAAGAAGCCTGTTGGTCCTTATACTAAGCCCAAGAGGAGGTTTGGGGATGCTTTTAGGAAGCCTGTGGGTCCAAGCCTAAGAAAAGTTCAAGAAAGGTTTCACCGGGAATAAGTCCTTTCTTTGCAGAACAGTTCTAGGGTTTGAAGAAATTCAAAAGAGGTTTCACCGGGAATTAATCCTCTCTAGGGAAATGAATTTCTTGTACACATATATTTCTAAGTTTGGACAGTCTTGAGGAAAGTTTCACCGGGAATAACGCATTTCTCTGTTCCATATTGTATAAGCCCAAGAGGAGGCAAGACTGTATATGGAATTTCCTATGGGGAACTAGTTTTGACTATGTTGAAAGAGTAACCTCTGGTTTGACCTAAATGTAGACCTAATTGCTGGGGAAAATTCTAAGCAAGTATGCACAAGCATATATATATATATATATATATATATATATATATATATATATATATATATATATATATATATAACAAGTATGTATTGAAGAGATAGTGAGACTTACAGTCTGATGAAATCCCAAACAAATTAACTACAGCTGTATGGTTAGGTTTTCAAGAAATTGAAGAAAGTTTTTGATAAAATTTTGAATTTGAATTTGAATCAAAAAGAAATTTGTTTTAAAAGGAAGTTTGGGGCTTATACTCAAGGATAGGCCCAGATGATCTCTTTTGAAAAGGCGGCGATCGCGTCGTAGTTTTGAAAGCCACAGAGGGACTTATACAATGACTGAGGCCTAAATTATTGTATTTACAAAGAGGATGGGTCTTACACTCTATTAGAGTTAGGGCTTATAACTCAAGGAGATGCCCAGATGAAAAACAGCGATCGCACCATTTATTTTGAAAATCGTATCGGGACTTATACAATGACTGAGCCCCAAATTATTTATGTATAAAAGCGGTGGGTCTTACACTCTATTAGAGGCCCAAAAGTGATTGAAAAAGAAGAAAAATGGGGCTTACAACTCTAGGAGAGGCCCAAAATGAAATTTGTTTTGAAAACCGCGATCGCGCCGAGATTTTTTTAAAATTGTATCGGGACTTATACAATGACTGAGGCCCAAATCAATTACTTACAAAGGGATGGGACTTACACTCTACCAAGAGGCCCAAAAGTGATTTGAAAAGTGTTTGAAAATTAAAATTGAGAGAAACCCTAAATTTAATTAAAAAAATATATAGTTTTTAAAAGGAAATTAAATATAAAATGATACAAAATATCAAATATATTCAAAAACAAGTTGTCAACTTTAAAAAATATTTTGAAAAATCATGTTTAATCACATGAAAACTTGAAATCCAATTGGTTTTGAAAAATCACGGTGAGATTTTCATTTAAAAATGTTTAAAAACAAATAAAAATGAAATTATATTCAAAAATCAAACTATACTAAATAAATAATATAAAAGTGATTTTATTGTAGAATAAAATAATTTAACATTTTTGTGACTTTTTAAAAAAATAACCAATCAAAAATGATAAAAAATGAGAGAGAAATTAATTTTTGAAATCATTTAATAAAAATATAAAATATTTAAAAATTCAAAATTTTGAAAAAATGCGCCAAGATCACCTTCTTCCTCGCGCGAGCTCTGTTTTTGCAGATTTGCAAAACCTCACTTTTCTCTCTGATTACTCAATGAAAATGACTTTTGTAAACATGAAACTTGCTTGTTTTTAAACAAGGATTACATTCATATAAATTAATTGCATTTATATTAAGTGTGGAATGAGAAATCAAATGACGAACTAAAGAACCCTAATTTCTGCAAGAACACTATGAAATCCTATACACGATTCATACATAGCAATTGATTGAGGGGAAACACTCTATATAAATACAGAAACACGTTTGTAACTTGAAAACACATTTATGATGCATGGATTATAGAGTTTCAGAGTGTCAGACTTACCTCTTGCAAGAAGAATTTGAATTCTATGTTGGAGGTGTTACATATGTTGTGTAATGATCTGGACAGCTTCAATGGACCTAATACAAGGTGTTTGGAAGCTTGGAATGGCTTGAAGCAACTTGGAACTTGTTGTGGCACCTCAACTGCAAATAGGCCAAAAAGCTTGAGCAAATGGGGGGTGACTTTGTGATTCTGATGTTCCAGATGAGTTTTAAGGTTATGAATCACTCATATATGATGTATGTGAGGTGTTGGCATGATTAGTTTTGATTGAATTGCTCTCAAATTGAAAATTCGATAGTGACTTGAAAGAGAAGCAAAAACTTATTTTTTTAGTGTGATTTGGAGGAAAGCATGTATTGTTATGCTTTGGTGTACTTGAATTGATCATAAAGAAGCTCTATTTATAGTGGAGCAAGTTTGTTTTGGGAGTAATAATGAATGGAGGTTGGATCACTCCATTACCCATTAAACTTTGTCTTGTTACCAAAGCCTCCTCTAGCCATTGACTTGGGTCTATCTTGCAGGCCTACGGTCCTCTGATTCTTGAGTTTATCTTGATTCATTTGGTTGATCAGGGACTGATACACGCTATCTCTATGCATCCTTTAAATGCCTCATGACAAAATTGGAGTTTTTGGATTTTGAACTTTGAATGTCACATGCCAAATGATGAGGTTTTTGACTTGCAAGGCTCTATGGTGTTGTAGCTCTATAGAGATCATGTTCATTTCACTTTAGAAACTTGTCATGTATGGTGACAAGGCTTGCCAAGTCATGGAAGTGACAAAATCATGTGGCATGTAAAAGACTGTCTTGTAAAAACCAGTCTTGGAGGTGTCATGTTTCCATGCTTGTAACTCCCTACTCAAGTTGAATTAGGGTGACTTCTTGTACTCTTTTGAAAGCTTGTATATCCTACTTTAACTTTGATGTCCAACATTTATCTTGAATCAACTTGGATCATGGTGAAAAATGGCCTCAAAGTTGCTGAAAATCCAAGACAGATTTTGTCCAAAATTTTCACTAAGTGTTGGAAAAAGTTGTCATTTTCATGTTTTTGTGGTTTTGATCAATCCATAACTCGAAATCCATGAGGATTTGGAATCTGATGTAGTTGACAATTTTGAAGTATGTAATGAGAGCTTTCATTTGAGCTTTGGAAGACATTGCAAAGTTGGTACCAAATCACTTTTGTTCCATAACTTAGAAAATTTTAATTTTCTTATCGTTGCCCCTTTTGCAAGTAACCCTACTTTTCTTGATTTTTCTTGATGAATGATGATCCAAACCATGAATTAACATTGTTTTTTACTTAGGGAAGCCATGTTTGTCAAGAAATTCAAAATGTCAAACTTGGTTTTTAGGCACAGTTGACTTTTTGTCAGATGAATTTCAAACTGTGTGGTCTTCTATGCAATCAAGTCCTTGACCTAATTCAAACCTAATGGATGGATTCCATAGGTATTTTAGAGTATCTTGAACCATGCCCCAAGGTTTGGGAACATGTCTTGGTCAAAAGTCAAAGATACAGTTGACTTTTCATCAAGAAACCCTAATTGGTCCAGATGAATTTGAATCTTTGCACTGCTTATGAACCAAGTTCTTTGAATAAATACAATCTTGTAAATGGATCAATATGATGTATTGGAGGTCTTCAAAACACTTCTTGAGGTCTTGGCTCATGTCTTGCTTCAAAAGTCAACTTAGGGGTGAATTAAATTCCTGATTTTTGAGAAATGTATCCCCTGAGGCTATTTTGACTTGATGATTGGACTCATAAGGTCCCTTTGAACTCCTTGAATCATGTTTTGACGTATTGGCTCATGCCTAGATGAAAATTTTCATCTGGAGACCTTAGTCGACCAAAACCCTAATTTGGTGACACTGGCGATCTTGAGGCTTGATCCACTTGGAATGTTACAACCTTGTGCTTGATTATTGATGTGGGAGACCTCTTGATCCTTTATGGGTGTTTGAGGTGCTAGAAAAGTTGAAGATCATGTCAACTCTTGATTCATCCTTTGTCTGAGTGCTCTGAGAGGGCTCAAAGCCCTAATTCTTGGTTGTAGTGAATGCTCAACAATCCTTGAGAGGATTGATGAGGCATGAAGGTACATCCATATTGTGATGATGATTTGCACAATGATGGGGATCTTGTGGTCAAAATTTGGGGTATGACATTACCCAAGAGAGATAAATTAAAAGAGTTGAGAGAATAAATAATAATAAATTTTTGAGGTTATATTGGGGAAAATATCATTAATATTGCATTGGGAATGTAAGGGCCTGTTTGGCTTGATGGAAATGGATGAAATGGAATGGAATTGAGTGGAGTGGTATTATGTTCCATTGTTTGATTTTACAAAAAAAAATGAATGGAATTGATTGGAATGTGATGGAATTCATTCCATTCAATACCACTCTTTTAACTCATTTTTCATTCCATCCAAATTGGGGTATATTCAATGGAATTGAACAAATTAATAACACGATTACAATTTTATCCTCCAAATATTTACTTTCATTGACACTTCTTATTCCTTATTTTAATTTATGTGATATTCTTATATTATTTCATCATTATTGTTTTCCTTTATATTTCTTTTTAATGTAAATGCTTTGGATTTGTATGAGAGAATATTAGTGGGGTTGAATTATATTGGTTTTACTGTAAGAGAAAAAAATTAAAAAATTAAAAATATAGCAAAAATTAATAATTTGATTTGTCACGTTAGTTGCTCATATTATTTTCACTTATCCCACATTCACTATGTATTAGAATTTGTTGTCAATATTTGCTCATATTAGTTGAACATTAGTTGAGGGAGCAACAATATTTTTCTCATGTTTGTTAAAGAAACAACTATTAGTAAAAACAATATTTTTATAAATAAATTGTTTGATATTTGTCGTACCTCGAAAAATATGATCCTCACGATGGACGCAGAAAAACGTTCAACTAGATTCTCCACCGAACTTTATTCATTCCAATGAAGGAATAGGAAAATATCGATAAAACCTTTCAAAGATAAGAAAATGGTCATCGCAACCAAATTCTAGGTTCGTGAGTCAATTACGCAAGAGGGAAGGTGTTAGCACCCTCTACGTTCGTTGTACTCAACGGGAACCTCTTGAATCGATTCGTGAGAGATGTTAGCTAGGTTTGTTTGTTTTCTTCTAAGGGAATATTGTTTTCT
This sequence comes from Lathyrus tuberosus, assembly GCA_022829125.1. NCBI lineage: Eukaryota > Viridiplantae > Streptophyta > Magnoliopsida > Fabales > Fabaceae > Lathyrus > Lathyrus tuberosus. The sequence continues at coordinate 16,589,565 of JALAZF010000075.1, forward strand.
AAAGGGGAAAATAGGTGGTTTTTTATTAGGGTGTTCGCCAAGGATTGGGGCCCTTGTGCTTACGTATTTTCATTCGGACGAGAATGAAAAATCAGAGCATCTGTAGTTCGGACTACGGGGAAAGGTTTAGGTAAAAAGAAAAAAAAAAGGTATCTCACTAGGATATCGCAATCCTATGCCTACGTACCATCATGGTGCAATGAGGAAGTCAGAGCAATCGTAGTTCGGAAGACTACGGTTGTTTAGTTTATGTTTTTTTAAGTGAACGAGTGTTTAGGTCGCATTCTAACTGCTAAACATTGGCTTGTCTGCTCGGTAGTGGAGGCTGAAGCACTAGTTTATATGCGCGAAAGAAAGGACTAAACAATGTTCTTTTGAAAAAGTTGTTTGAGTAAGGATTAAGTGTGTTAAGGATTTGACTGTGAAAAGATAGTTTAATTTGAGAGTATTTTAGGGTTTCGATCGCACGATAAGCAAGAAAATGAGGTTTAATTTATTAAGTATTTTGAGGGAGAATGATGATTATTCGATAAACGAGACGTTGGCCTGTAGCGAGCGATTTTTGTCGGTGACGCGACCACCTAATCGCTGGGTTTTCCTCACTACAATGGTAGGAGGGGGTGCTACTTTCTGATTTCTTATTTATCCCATGAAGCTGAAATGGAAAGGGAAGCTATCTAAAACTAATCTTGCACGCGGATGTTTAACTAAACAAACGCTTAAAAGAGATTGGGGGGTCCGGGGTCAGGTTATACAATGGGGAGTTATCAATTACCCATCCTATATGCAGTTATCCACAGGATATTAGCTTTAGGTCTCGCTTTGTAATTGATAGTGTTTATCTGTTAATGGGTTGGGAAAGTTTCTTGGGAAGTATGAGTGAGTGAGTTGATGTTGATGTTTGGGTGTTTTGGTAAGGTACTAGACCTAAGTGTTGATTGGTATGAAGGTACTAGACCTAGGGTTTTTTATTAGTATGCTCGCTAAGATTTCGCAATCTTATGCCTACGTATTCCTGTTTAAACAAAACAGGGAAATCAGAGCAATCGTAGTTCCTCCTATTCTAAGGGAGGAAAATTGTGTTTTGGTGTCTTGTTCAAAGCCCAAGACTGAAGCTAAAAGGTTTATTTGTGTCTTGTTCAAAGCCCAAGATTGAAGCTAAAAGTTTAATTGACTCGGCTAGGGGGTTTCTTTATACAAAGCCTAAGAGGAGGCTGGATAAGACCGACTCAACAAGAGAGTATATATATTGGTGTCTTGTATAAAGCCCAAGATTTGTGGCAAAAAAAAAGAGACTGACTCTGTGGGGATATCATTATACAAAGCCTACGAGTAGGCTAGAAGTTTGACTTTTTCGGGGGAAGATGTTCTATCTGTCCTGTACAAAGCCCAAGATTAAGGCTAAAAGGGGTTTTGACTCCGCCGGGGAGATTTGTATGTGTCTTGTTTAAAGCCCAAGATTGAGGCTGAAACGAGTTTGACTCTTGCTGAAGAGTATTATCTGTCTTGTACCAAGCCCAAGATTGAGGCTAAAACGGGAAATTTAACTCTTTTTGGGGAAAATCATTCCTGAAAGCCCAGAAAAAGGTTGGGAGGAAATGACTCTGCTAGGGAAGATATATGTCCCAAGCTCAAGAGAGGGAGATTTATGTCTTGTACAAAGCCCAAGATTGAGGCTAAATGGATTTGACTCAACAAGAGAGTGCTTTTATCTGTCTTGTACAAACCCCAAGATGGAGGCTAAAAAAGGTTGACTCAATAAGAGAGTATTTTTATCTATCTCGTACAAAGCCCGAGATTGAGGCTAAAAAGGCTGACTCAACAAGAGAGTCTGAAAAGGTGATTGACTCAACAAGAGTGTCTGAAAAGGTGATTGACTCAATAAGAGAGTCTGGAAAAGTGATGGACTCAACAAGAGAGTCTGAAAAGGTTAGCTCCGCTGGAGAGAATCTTTGTACAAATCCCAAGAGAAGGCTGACTGTGCTGAGGAAAAGATCATTATACAAAGTCTAAGAGGAGGCTAACTTTTGACGGGGATTGTTAAGATCTCGAGGCAGGTCCAAATGGGGAATCAACTATTGCTAAGGACTACAGAAGAGTTGAGATATCAGAGACCTTGAGGTTCTGATTTGGGATAAGCTGGCCCTGGTTGGGGAACTCCCAAAATAGAGGTTGGGTTTCTGGTGGAGATTGATCCAGAGAGCCCGAGGTTTCTTCCTATATTTGTAAGGAACTTGAGAATGTCTTTGAGACTCAAGGGGATTAGACTATCTAAGCCTACTGGTGTGGAAGAGTTTTATCTTTTGTATGATGCCCAAGAGGAGACACGGGCATTAAGGGATGAGAATCAACCCTAAAGTGGCCTGAGGTTTGACACTGGAAAGACTGCTCGAGCAAAGGATGACTAATTTCTGTCTTAGACCTTTAAGAGGTCGTCAGGGTCCTTGTATTAAGCCCAAGAGAAGGCATGAGAACTTCTAAGATGCCGAAGGGTCCTTGTACAAAACCCAAGAGGAGGCGGGGATGCTTGTAGGAAGCATGTGGGTCCCAAACCAAGAAAAGTTCAAGAAATTTTATTCACCGAGAATAGATCATTTAGTGAAAATTCTGAGGTTTGGAGAAACTCAAGAGATGCTATTCACCGAGAATAGATCAACTCTGGGGAGTAGAATTTATTTGACAATTTCTAGGGTGACAGCCTGAGAAAAGGTTCACGAAGAATATTGCCTTTCTCTTTGTTCCATATTGTTTAAGCCCAAGAGAAGGCAAGACTGTATCTGGAAATCCTATAGGGATCTAGTTTTGATAGTATTTAAGAGTGACCAATAGGGCTTTACCTAGTTCTAGACCTAGATGCCGGGGAAAACTCTAAATAACTATACTAGTATATATACAGTTGATATATGACAAGTATTTTAAAATGGTATGAAAGAAGACTAACTGATCGTACCTGGATCAGACACTTATTCAATGGCCAGCAACGTCGTAAGGACTTCAGCTCTGGTGATGATGATACGGCGGGGGGGGGGGGGTGTACCTGCAGGGTACTCCGATGCTCAAGTAAGAAAAATGGAGTAAGCAAGTACAGAAAAAGCAGGTGTGAGAGTTAAAATGTAATGTAACCTGACCCTCTCAAGTGAGAGGGTATTTATAGAGAGCCCCCAACGCGGGCCAACGGTTACTTGCACTGGGCTGGATTGCAAGGCCCAATTCAAGTAACTGCCAGGGCTTACGTGGCGTAGTGAAGACCAGCACGTGGTCTTCGTCCTGGTGCAACGGTCCCTAAATCTCCGGATGTAGGGCAGACCAATTCCTTTGGGAGTGGGAAGTTACAAGAGAACGTGTCCTCGCGGGGAGGAGCACGTAGGTGTCGAGGAGACGTGTGTCCACGAGCTATACGCCTCTGCCCGATGGTCTTCTACCCCGCGTGTCCGACGTCTGAGGGGACGGGTACGTGCCCGACACTGAGGTGGATTTAGCCTCGTTGGGCCTTCGTTGGTCATTGGGCTTGGGCCTGCCCTACGGCTGGCCCAGTCTGGAATAGAAGCCCCACAAGTCGTTGTTCTGAGGTGTCAGAGTAATGACTTAAGGGCCAGCAATATGTCGAGGACGTATCCCGTCGGGGTAGGGATTCTAGACGAGGAGCGGTTGGTCAAACAGGGAGAAATAAATCGCTCCGCTTGGGCTAGGCTGGCCGCGGATGAGAGACGTCACGGGTATACGGGAAGTCTGAAGCGAGACGAATGGAAGGACGCGTGTTGGGGAATGAAAAGACGCGCGTGGGGAAGCGTGTTTCACGTGTCACACCTCATCATTCCCTAGGGCGGCTACGCTAGGGTAGCGTAATCGATTGCCTAGGAAATCCTCGAGTCCCGTGAGGCCCTTATAAATAGGGGTCATCTCGTCTCGTTTGCAATTTTGCTCCCCCTTTGCTCAGACTCTCTCTCTTTCTTCCTTCTCTATTTCGCCACCGTACGCCGCCACCAACTGCCATGCCGGAACCCTACCGGAAGTGTATTTCAAGTAAGTTTCTCTCTTTTTTCTCCTTTTGTTTGCATTTATAGGGTGGTTTTATGGTGAACTGATGAAGTTCTCATGGAAATCACGAAATCTCCGGCGAAAACGGCGGGATTTCTTAGTTTCTTGTTGCATCTCGCGGGGAGAAGGGATGAGTATCCCGGGGACACGAAGAATGTCCCGAGGACAGGAGATGAAACTCTCGGGGTCCTCTCCAATATCTCTTCTGTGTGAGGGAATCCTCCCAAAGCGGCATACCGGTGACCTAAGGATTGTCACGGGGATGCTCGTCAGTTGTCGCAGGGACGTGGGCGAGCGTGGGTATCTTTTAAACAACTAGCAGCCTCTTCCACACCTACCTGGACTCTCTTCAGGACTTTAAATATCGGTATTATATCATGAGGCCGGTCACGCTTGAAGCTGTGAATTCGGTGTATCGCCGAGTTTCCCGCGAAGTGGACGAGCAGACGGAGGAGGTCCTCGAACCGAGATTCCCCTTGTTCTGGACGGAAGAACACTTCAAAAAGGGGACGGACAGCTACAAAGTCAGCATTGGCCGTCTTGACGAGGGGGATCGCCTGGCCTATGAGAGAATAGTCGCTTTCGTCAACGGTTTTAACAAAGCCAAGCTCGTGACGATGGACGGGGAACGCGTCCGGGGAGACGACGGGCAGGTGTTAACGAAGCGCCGTTTAAACAATACGAGGGCCCTCCTAGAGACGTTTTCCGATGAGGATGCCCTCGAGCTGCTAGGTGGTGAAATCCTCTTCGACTCACTTTTTTCTTCGCGTCCTGGTCTCCGGTTTACTGACATATTTATTTTCTTTTTGCATGCAAGATGTCGGATGCTGAGGAGCGTATCAAGAAGCTGAAATCTGCCCGCATATCGAAGAAGGGCAGTAAAGGCCGCATCGAGCAGCTCCGATCGCAGGTCCCCATTCCTACTCTGGAAACCGGGGGTTCTTCTAGTTCTCCCCAGGACAACGACTCCCCCAACACTCAGCACTCCCCAAAGAAACAATGACTTGCTGATCATGTGGACGTCGACCTCACCGAGAACGAAAGTCCCCCTACTGTGAAATTTGTGCTCCCGCCTTGTCACTCGAGACCATATTGGGTGTCGACGGGGTTTCTCGGAGAAGGGCGCTGGTGGAGGACGTGTCCGCGGTGATGCGGGTTTGCGCTGCTACCTTGGTTCTGAACAATGAGGCGTGCCTAGAAGACGAGTTGAACAGGTTGCGAGAGAGTTTCAGGTCCATCTCAGCTGAAATGGAGAAGGTGGGCAAGGAGCTAGCTAACTGCAAAAGCCAGAACCAGGCCCAGGTCGAGCTTCAAGGGATGTTGGAGGAAAGGTTAAAGAATGCTGAGGAGGAGAGGAAACGTCTCTTGGCGAGGAACTTCGAGCTGGAAGAGTCTGTTCGCCAGGCTGAGGAGGAGAGGGAACGTCTCTCGGTGAGGAATGCTGAGCTGAAAGAGGATGTTCGCCCTGCTGAGGGGGAAACCGAGGAGGACAGGTTGTTGACTTCGCGGGCAGCGCTGATAGCGAAGCTCAGGGAAGCCGAGCAGGACAACCTCGTGGCGGCTGACATAGGTTTCTGGAACGCCGTGGAGCAGCTTCGGGTTCTCAACCCTGACCTTATAACTGAAGGGACTGACCCCGACTATGAGGTGGTCGAAGGTCAGATCGTGCCGCCGATGTAAGAGGACGAGGTCGGCGGAGGGGTGGAAGAGCACGGGCATCCAGAGGAGACCGTCGCCGATTAGATCTTTCCTTTCTCGTTTTGTTTGGCCTGCAAGCCATTTTATTTTTTGATGCTTATGCCCGGCCTGCGCGCCAGGGGCTTTTTGATATTTGTCTGTAATACCTGTATAATGGGCTTCTGCCCGCTTAATGCATTTTTGTTTATCTGCTCGTGTGATGCTTGTATGCTTTCGCTTGTGTGTGATGTTATTGGATTTGCTATACTTTGTTTGCTTTTGTCTAAGTATAGAGATTTTGGGGCTTGCTCGACTTCGATAATCCTCGACTGCGTGGATAGCTGGTCGAGTGGCCGAAAGTGTATTCCGACCTTCAACGAGGCTAAGAGCTCGGTCGAGGTCTTAGCTTCGTGGCGTGAACTTCCCATCGCGAGCTGGGTGTTCTTCCTAATTGGTACAACGACGGCGGATCTCGATCTAGGTATCCTCGTCAGATCAAAAGTCTTCGCACACACACAATGCGGCCTTTGATCATCGTGTTCTGTATAGGGGTGTCGCGCTTGTACCCTAGTGCATCCCCGTAACTGCGATGCTAGTGTGTCGCGGGCAGTGTTTAACTATAGTACTATTTGAGCTTCTCAACATTCCATGGTCGAGCAAGTTCTTCCCCGTGCAGATTTTCGAGGAAGTAGGCTCCTATCCCCATTTTCGCGCGGACGCGTTACGGGCCCTCCCAGTTCGCAGCGAGTTTGCCTTCTCGCGAATCTTTCTGGTTCCTTCGTAGGACGAGGGTGCCTACTTGAAAATCGTGTTTGATAACTTTGTCTTTATAACGTAAAGTTATTTTCTGTTTAAGTGAAGCTTCTCGGAGAGAAGCGCCCAAAGGCGTCTCCTCGACGAAATCGAGCTCTTCCCTCAGGGCTTCGTTGTTCGCGTCTCCGTCGAATGGGGCTTCCGTCCTCCTCGAGGGTTCCCTGATCTCCACGGGGATCACCGCTTCCGTTCCGTAGGTTATACGAAAAAGGGTCTCCCCGGTCGTGGAATGCGGGGTTGTTCGGTAGGCCCAGAGGACGCTGTGTAGCTCCTCGACCCACAGTTGTTTGGCGTCGCCTAATCGAAGTTTCAATCCTCGGAGGATTACTCTGTTCGCCGCTTCGGCTTACCCATTCGTTTGAAGGTGTTCGACCGACGTGAAGTGCTGCTTCGTGCCCAGTTTGGTGACGAAGTCTTGGAAGTTCCTGTCGGTGAACTGTATTCCGTTGTCGGTGACAATAGCTTGGGGCACACCAAATCGGGCGAGGATGTTCCTCTTGTAGAAACGTAGTATGTTGAAGGTCGTGATTTTGGCCAACGCTTTCGCCTCGATCCACTTCGTAAAATAATCCACCCCGACAATGAGGTATTTGTTTTGATACGATCCCACGATGAAAGGTCCGAGGATATCCATTCCCCACCACGCAAACGGCCATAGGGTGTACAGTGTTTTTAGCTCGTTAGGAGGAGCGAGGTGTAAGTCCCCGTGTCGCTGGCATCTATCGTACTTCTTGACGTGTTCCTTGGCGTCCTGTTGCATGGTGGACCAGTAATAACCTGCCCGAAGTGCTTTACGGGCTAACGATCGTCCACCGAGGTGTTGTGCATTGATTCCCTCATGGATTTCCTGGAGTATGCCGGGGATCTTGGTCTCCTCGACACACCTGAGGAGGGGAATAGAAAACCCTCGCTGGTATAGCTTATCCTCGACTATCGTGTATGAGCATGCCCGCCGCTTCACCATCCCCCGCTTCCTTGGGATCTTCAGGCAGTTGGCCCGTCGTGAGGTACTCGTATACCGGGGTCATCCAGCAATTGTTGTCCCCAATGACGTTCATGTCCGCCGCCGAAATGGGTTTGTCGATGCTCGGGCGAGAAAGCACTTCTTGTATGACAGATTTGTTTCCGCCCTTTTTCTTAGTGCTTGCCAATTTGGACAAGACATCTGCTCGGGTATTTTGCTCGTGAGGGATGTGGGTCACTTTCCCGGAGGTGAATTTTTTCATCTTTTCTTTCACCAAGGTCAAGTATTCGATGAGGCTGTCGTTCTTGGCCTGGTACTCTCCTTGGACTTGCGAGGCCACGAGCTGGGAGTCAGTGAAGATTTTGACCTCCTTAGCGCCGAGGTCCTCGCCAACCGAAGCCCGGCGAGAAAAGCCTCGTACTCTGCTTGGTTGTTCGACGTCGGGAAGGATAGTTCGAGTGATACCTCGATCAGGATGCCCTCCTCGTTTTCGAGGATAATGCCCGCCCCGCTTCCCTTCGTGCTGGATGCTCCGTCGACATAGATCGTCCACTTTTGGGATCCGTTGGTCGAAGGTTCTGGGACGGTCATCTCCGCCACAAAGTCGGCCAATACCTGAGCCTTCAGGGCTTTCCTTCCCTCGTATTGCATGTCGAATTCGGCGAGTTTGAGCGACCACCTGAGCATCCTCCCCGCCATATCTGGTCATCTAAGGAGTTGCCTTATAGGCTGTTCGGTCCTCACGACGACAGTGTGGGCTAGGAAGTAATGGCGCAGCCTCCTGGCCACGGTGACAAGGGCCAGGGAGACTTTCTCTATCTGCTGATACCTGAGCTCGGGGCCTTGGAGGGCTTTACTCGTGAAGTAAATTGGTTTCTGCCCGTCCGGGGTTTCCCGAATGAGGACGGCGCTGACCGCTTCACTCGTGATCGCGAGATACAAGAATAGTGTCTCCCCGTTCTCGGGCCGTGAGAGGACCGGGGGTTGCGATAGGACTTGTTTTAGGTGGAGGAGCACCTGCTCGCACTCCTCGCTCCATTCAAACATCGCTTTTTGTCGAAGAAGTTTGAAAAACGAGAACGCGTATTGTATAGACTTGGCGACGAAGTGGGAGAGGGCGGTGAGCATCCCGTTCAGTGATTCTATTGACTTCTTCGAGTTTGGAGTTGGGATCTCGGAGAAAGCCCTACACTTGTCGAGGTTGGCCTCGATTCCTCGTTCTTTGAGGTAGAAGCCGAGGAACTTACCTGCCCGAACGCCGAAGGTGCATTTGTCGGGATTGAACCTCATGCGGCATCTCCTCGCTGTGTCGAACACCTTCTTGAGGTGCGTGGCGTGGTCGACTTCTTCTTCGGATTTGACGATCATGTCGTCCATGTAGACCTCGAGCATGTCGCCGATTTCCCCCCAGAAAACCTTGTTCATCATCCGTTGGTAGGTCGCGTTGGCGTTCTTGAGGCTGAAGGGCATTACGTTGTAGTAGTAATTGCCCGACTCGGTCATGAAAGCCGTGTGCTGTTTGTCGACCTTATCCATGGGGATTTGGTTTTACCCCGAGTAGGCGTCCATGAAGGACAATAGCTTGTAACCTGCAGAATTGTCGACCAGCTGGTCGATGTTAGGCAAAGGATAACAGTCTTTCGGACAGGCCCGGTTAAGATCGGTATAATCAACACACATCCTCCATTTTACATTATTATTTTTTACAAGTACAACGTTGGACAGCCAGGTCGTGTACCTGGCCTCCGAAATAAAATTTGCCTCTAGGAGGTCTTTTACAGCTTTTTTAGCAGCCTCCGCTTTTTCGGGAGACTGCCTACGCCTACGTTGAACTATGGCCCTAGTGGCTAGATCTACTGCGAGCTGATGGCAAACCACCTCGGGGTCGAGGTCAGGCATCTCGGAGGTGCTCCACGCGAACAGGTCAGCGTTCTCCCGGAGGCATGTCTTCAGCTGCTTCTTCGCCAGGTCAGGGAGCCCGGTGCCAATCTTCACGTTACGGTCTGGATCGTCCTCGAGGGCGACGAGCTCGAATTCTCCTTCTGGGATAGGGCGCGTTGGGTGGAGAGGTTTCCCGTTGTTTTCTGCCTAAAGGTCGAGGTCTGCTGCTCCATCCTCATCGGGTTCGCCTAGGGACCTGTTGTCGAGGTCAACCGCATTGACGCGCGGGAGAGGCCTCTATTCGGTGTCCGGGGATGACTTTGCTCCAGTCTTGGGCTTGGTGCCGATAGAACTCATACCTTTGATGGCAGCGCCGAAACACCTCCTGGCCGCGTCTATGTCCCCGTGCATTGTAACTACCCGTCCCCTGGCCGTGTAGTACTTCATCTTGAGGTGGACCATTGATGGCACTGTTGTAAGTTCAGCCAGGGTGGTCCTCCCGAGGATTCAGTTGTAGAGGGATGGAAATTCGACCACCAGGAAGCGGGTCTTCACTTGATGGGCAGTGTCTTCGGCCCCAAATGTGACCATCAGTTCAACGTAGCCCCATGGTCTGGTGGTGGTGCCGTTGAACCCCTGCAGATCTGAACCGACGTACGGGGTCAGATGTCTCTCGTCGAGCTAGAGAGTCCGGATCAGGCGAGCGTACATGATGTCGACCAAACTGCCCTGGTCGACAAGGATCCTTCGAACGTCAAAATTCGCCATTTGTGCCCTGACCAGGAGGGGGATAGTAGCGTTGGGTGCTCCGCCTTGGAGCTATTCAAGGTAGAAGGTGATAGGGTTTGATTTCCCTTGCACCTTCTCGAGAGTAGTGGTCTTCGCCGATGTTGCGGACTCCAGTTCGTCAAATTTCCGCTTGATCGACCCGACGGAAAACTTCTCGTAACCACCCCCAGAGATGACCATTGTCTTGGGGAAGCCTCCCCACATGCTGCGGGCAGCGACGGGGTCCTCGTGGGGGAAGTTCACCCACATGTTGCGAATTGCTTCTTGGCCCTCAATGCCTTCGGGGACCAAGAAGTCTTCGGGTCGAGTGACGCTGAGGGCGACCTGAAGCCGACTCTCGTCGGGAGGAGGTGTCATCTCCTCGACGTTTTGGGCTTCCCGGGAACCGGGGCGAGGGGCGTCATTCTTCTGGGCGTACTTCTTTAAGTGCCCTTCCTTGATCAGGATCTCAATTGCATCTTTGAGGTGGATGCAGTCTTCTATGACATGTCCATGGCTCTGGTGGAACCTGCAGTACTTGGATTTGTCCGTGTTTGATTTGGGGCAGTTGGCTTTGAAAAGCGGACGCCTCCTTTCAGAAATTCTGAGTTGGAGCACTCAGAGAAGATTCGCACGCGGGGAGCGTTGAGCGGCGTGTATTCCGTGAGCCGGCCAGCCAGTCCTCTCGGTTCGTGAGAGTCCCGAGGGCGGCCTTCCTTCTTTCTTTCTCCTCCACGTCGGGGAGGAGAGACTTCTTCTCTGTGGCCGCCGGGGCCTTCCTTCTGCCTCGAGTCGAGGGCGATCTGTGTTGCCTCCGACTCCTCGAACTCGATGTACGACTGAGCTCGTTGGAGGAGGTCCTCCAGACGGCGAGGTCTGTGGAGGCCCACGGACTTGGCAAAATCAGATCCAAGACGTAGTCCGTGGATGATTAAAAACTTCTTCATGTCGTCGGTCGTATGAACCTCAACAGCTTCCCTGTTGAACCTCTCAATGTAGTTCCTGAGAGATTCGTTCTTCCCCTGGAAGTGCTTTCTAGTGCGGCCTCCATCTTCGGGTGTTGACGAGACGCTATGAAGTGTTTGGTGAAGCGTTCTCTTAGTTGCTTCCAGGATGTGATCGACCCGGGTGCCAGACTCTTGTATCAGGTCATGGCACCCTTCCGCAAGGTGGTGGTGAAGAGTCTGCACTTAATGGCTCCCCTGACGTTTCTGAAGTCGAGCATGGCTTCAAAACTTTTGACGTGATCGTCGGGGTCGGCCACGTCGTCGTAGGTCCCCAGTGGCGGGGGTTTCTCCATGCCCGCGGGAATTGGGGCGTCCATGATCTCCCATGATAAGGGGGTCCTCTGGTCGTCGTCGTCGCTTCTGGCTGGGGACCTTGAAGGGGATCGGTGATGTCGACCAGGTCTTTGTTGTGGAGGGGAGTTCCTGGGACGGTTCCTCGGTCTCTCCTCGGCGGTCTTGCTCCTCTTGGTAGTTGAGGAGGGCCTGGGTTCCTTCCGAGGCGGGGAACGATGGCGCTTCTGGGAGATCGTAGGCTAGGGGCATTTGAGGCGTGGCCGACGACCCTCGCGCACCGACGAGGGGGTCCGAGATTCTTCCTGAGGGGTCCTTCGCGAGGAAGGAGAACGACGAGGTGAAGGCGGACGACGATGTCTTCGCGGGGAAGATCACCGTGTTCGCCCTCGCTCAAGTGCTTCAATTTGGAGGTTTTGGTGCATGATCAGCTGGTTGGTCTGGTTGACCAAGGCGAATAGAGCCGCGGTGCTCGAATCGGCATTAGGTGGAGGAGCAACTGGTTGGAAAGTGGCTTGTTGGTCGTCTTGCTGGACGGCGTCGTAAACCGTGTCTTCGGAGTCTGGGGAGGTGGTCTGCCCATCTCTTATGTCGCCTTCTTCGACGTTGAGGGCAACATTGTCTTCACGGTGGTTCCCGTTCTTAAGTTGCATGAGGACGGTGCCCAGAGCTTTGTTCGCAGACGGGTTGTTGGCCATGCTGGTGATGAACGGAGGAATTGCTTTGGTTTAATGACAGATGAAAAATGGGGAAGCAGTGTTTCCCATAAACGGCGCCACTGATCGTACCTTGATCAGACAGTTATTCAATGGCCAGAAACATCGTAAGGACTTCAGCTCCGGTGATGATGATACGACGGGGGGGTGTACCTGCAGGGTACTCCGACGCTCAAGTAAGAAAAAGGGAGTAAGCAAGTACAGAAAAAGCAGGTGTGAGAGTTAGAATGTAATTTAACCGGACCCTTTCAAGTGAGAGGGTATTTATAGATAGCCCCCAGCGCGGGGCCAACGGTTACTTGCATTGGGCTGGATTACAAGGCCCAATCCAAGTAAATGCCAAGGCTTACGTGGCGTAGTGAAGACCAGCACGTGGTCTTCGCCCTATGGGGATCTAGTTTTGATTGTATTTAAGAGTGACCAACAGGGCTTTACCTAGTTCTAGACCTAGTTGCCGGGGAAAACTCTAAATAACTATACTAGTATATATACAGTTAATATATGACAAGTAATTTAAAAGGGTATGAAAGAAGACTAACCATGCGCAGCTTCCCACAATACAGTTATATATATCAAAGCATGTAAAGGAAAGCTGATAAAACTTACAGGCGAGCAAGCTTCCATGCTGTATTGTTAGTTGTTCAAAGAAATTAAAGAAAGTTTTGATAACAAGATATATATTTGAATCTAAATCAAAATGGAATTGTCTTGAAAATATTGGTGGGGCTTATACTCAAAGAGAGGCCCAAGGTTTCAACAGTGATCGCAGCGTTGTTTTGAATATCGTATCGGGACTTATACAATGTCTAAGGCCCATAAAGGTTTTGGTTAAAAGGGGATTGGGTCTTACACTCTATTAGAGGCCCAAAGAGTATTTATAGAAAATAAATGGGACTTATAACACGAGGGTAGGCCCAGATGATTTTTTTTTAAAAGGTTACAATCGCGTCGTGGTTTTGAAAATACAGTGGGACTTATACAATGTCTGAGGCCCAAAAATTATTTATTCACAAAGGGGTTGGGTCTTACACTCTCTTAAGAGGCCCAAAGAGTTTGAAAATAAATAAAGATGGGTCTTATAGCTCAAGGAGAAGCCCAGTTGATTTTGTTAAAAAGGCGACGATCGCCCCGAACTTTTGAAAATATACAGAGGGACTTATACAATGTGTGAAGTCCAAAATTGTTTTATTCACAAATGGATGGGACTTACACTCTATCAAGAGGCCCATAAGTGTTTGAAAAAGATTGATGAGGGTGGAATTAATCAAAACCCTAATTTTGTTTAAAGATGGAATTAATTTTGTTTAAAAATTAATAAAAATTATTGAAAACATGTGAAAAATGAGTGGTGATCTTGGATCAATGTTTCAAAAATTATGTTTTTATCCACAAAATGATTAAAAACCATTTAAGTTTGGAAGATCAAGAAGGAAAAAATATTTTAAATTTTAAAAAACAAATAAAAATTAATTCTTTGCAAAAATATCAAGTATATGAAATAAATAGTATTTTTTGGGAGATTTTTGTAAAATAAAATATTTTAACATTTTTGTGAATTATTAAAAAAATAATCAATTCAAAATCATTAAAATTCAGAGAGAAATTAATTTTTGAATCAATTAAATAAAATCACAAAAATTCAAATATTTGAAAGTTTGAAAAAGGGCGCCAAGAACATCTTGGTTTTGCCCGCGTGCTCTGTTTTGCCCAGATTTGAATTTTCTCATCAATCTCATTGAATACTTGATGAAATCACACAATCTACATATCAATCTACTCGTTTTTACTTCATGATCATGTCTATGGTCTTTAATTTCATTTATCTTAAGCATGGAATAAGAAATCAAAGAAAAACCTCAAGAACCCTAATTTCTGCATGAAGGATGAGAAATTTGATACACGACTCATACAAAGTGATCGTGAAGGCTGGATCAGATCCTGTAGAATCAGGCCGCCAAGTGCGTCAGGGATGCTGGTCGTATGGAGAGGAGGGGGTGTACCTGCAAGGCACTCCGACGCTCAAGTGAGAAAGGGTCAGAGAAAAGGAGCAAGTACAAAGTATGAATACTTAGGGTGAATATTGGATACCTGACCCTCTCAAGCGAGAGGGTTTATATAAAGCCCCCAGTGCGTGGCCAACGGTCCTATTTTCGGGGGCGAAATAACCGTTTTCCCGAAAGAATAGGTAACTACCCAAACTAGGCGTTATGTCGGGCAGGGTGTCCAAAACTAGCCGTTATGTCGGGCATAAGCGTGGTTTCGGGCACCTGCCCTCAGCTGTTCGGGGAGCAATGAGGTAGTGCGTAACGGGCAGTGATTCCGGGGAGGAACGTTGCATTCCTTGCCCGGTTGGAGGGTAGAAAGGTAACTTTTACCCCTCTGTGGATTGGACTTAGGCAATTTGGGCCGCTCTGGAGCAGAGGCGGATTGGGCCATGTCTAGCCATTGGTCCCGTCCAGAACAGGAGCCCCCCAAGTCGTTCCTCCGAGCATGGGAGTGATGACTTAAGGACTGATCGTTGATCCGGAGATCTAGTATGGAGTCGTCGTTTGACGACGAGGAGGATTGTCTCAAAGTGCTCGTGACCCCAGATGTTCGTGAGATTCGTGGTCGTGACCTTGTTGCCCGGAGTTCGGGGAGACTAATGGTCAGACAGAATTGGAAACGTTTGGTCGCCACGTGTGCATCGAGCTCCGTGTAGCAGTTAATAGGTAATGATGGCTAGTTGGTAGCCATCATGGCCTACGAGCGCATGTTTGCACGTGTCCCTTAGTATAAAAGGGGGAAAATCGTTCCATTTTGAACTTTTCCTTTCTGATTTCTCCTTGCTTCATTCGAGTTCTTGCCCGTCACCGTCTTCAGCCCTTCCGACCACCGTTACAAGCTTCGAGCAGCCGCTTTTTCTAATAAAAACAAGTAAGTTTTCGGATCCTTTGCTTGTTTTTGCTCCCCTTTGTTGTTAATGGTAGGTTGCATGCGGTTAGGGCTAGGTTTAGATGATGAAACGAGTGAGTTTCTGGTGATTATTGGCGGTGGACGGTGGTCGTGCCACTTTTCTACTTTTGACATGTCATCGGACGTGTCTGCGTGCTTCGGTTAGGAGGGTGGTTGGCGGCGTCGTCGCGATGGCGATGCCAGCGTAACCGTCGCGATTTTCCATTTTCTGAACGAATGATGTGTTTTCCGACAGGATAACTCCAGATTCCGGTGAATCTTCGTGATTTCCGGCGGAGCTTTGAACGGAAACTGGGATTAAGTGCGGGGAAGCTCCTCGTCAGATATGTTTCACGCGGCTCCTCGCGGGGAGGTTCCAACCATTCCTTTGATGTTAGGGCTTAGGCCGGGGACGCTGTCCTTAGCCCTTTGCGCGCCCTTTCACTTGACTTAGCAGTGGAAGGGTGGATTTGATTTGGTGTCGAATTCACATTCTTCTCTGCTTTTCAGGTGATCGACATGGTGACGGGGCTGGACAGAGAAGTTATTTTGGACACCTCTGAGGAGGAAACAGGATCCTCGGATAGGAGTAGCTCGACGGCTTCGAGCTCGTCGTCTTCGAGCTCTCCAAGTGATGTCGGGGAAGGAGAGGTTCGGGATGATATGGACGAGGGTGTTACTGATGATTCCGCGAAGGAATGGGAGGTGGTCGAGCCTGCTGAGCACGTGTCCAAGCTTGCAGGGGTTGCTTTTACTGTAGTCGGGCCGGAGGGAGAGTGGATGGTGCATTTTCCTGCTAAGCATGAACGGGTCTGCACGAATTTCGGGGATCGTTTCACGATGTACAAGTACGCCTTTAAGGAGTTGGGCCTGAGATTACCGTTCACTAATTTTTAGCAGTCAGTGTTCGAGTATTTGAAGTTAGCCCCCACGCAGTTGCATCCGAACTCTCTGGCCTTTATCCGAGCGTTTGAGTTGGTGTGCGACCATCTTGCTATAGGGACCACTCTTCCTCTGTTCTTTACTGTCTTCCATCTTCAGTGGCAGCTGTCGGGGAGGAAGTATGGCTGGGTTTCGTTGAAGCATCCCTGCAAGCTGTTTAAGCCTTTTTCGGAGTCGATAAGGACGTTTAAGGAACGTTATTACATCGTTGAGCCCTTGTTCGAAGTTGCCCAGGATAGCACATACGTCTGGGAGATAGAGGTTGACGAGGATGGGAATGAGCTGCATGACGAGGAAGGGAAGTATATTCGGCGGAGAATTTACAAGTTCCCCATCCACTGGTCACCCGACCACTTCACCAGGGAGCCCAGTGATTATGTTTTTCAACCGAGCGAGCTGTTCGGGGAGGATGCCGCAGCTTATGAGGCACTGGTGAACTGGGTCAACTCCTTCCGGCTCGCTGAGTGCTGGATGAGCAGGGGCAGTCCGATCTTCGAGGAGGACGGGAGCCAGAGAGTTGAGGGTAGGTTCATCAATGTTAAGACACTGCTAGAGTGCAAGGCTCCTCAGGCCGTCGCGAAGCTGCTCGGTAGTCTTAGTTGTTTAATTTTGTGTGTCATTTTCTTTCCTCGTAACTAACATGCTCGTATTTTGTCTGTGCAGGTGAGATGCCTCAGGCCCACGAAAGAGTGGTGAGGAATGCTCTTGCAAGGAATAAGACTGGGGCGGCTCCTCCGAAATCCCGGTTTGCTGGTGCTCGTGCTCCTCCTGCTGTTCAAACTGCTGCGGGGACCTCTTCTTCCCCTACTCCTGCTCCTCGGGGGTCACCTCTTCCTTTGGCTGGTCGACCTAAGCGACCAAGGTTTAATGATGTTGTGGACCTTACACGGGCGCCGGAAAAGGGGAAGTTCGAGCTTCCTCCTTGCATCCATGACCGGAAGTTCTTCGAGGGGAACTCTCTGATTGTGCCTCGGGCGGAGTCTCTTCGCATGGAGAGCATGGACCGCCCAAGCAAGAGGGCGTTGGTGGCCCAGGACGCTTCTGCCATGGTTAGGATGTTGGAGATGGCAATTGTGTACGTCGAAGGGGATTTGGCGACTGAGGCCGAACTCACCGCTACCCGTGCTAACGTGGCGTCTCTCAAAGAAGAAGCCAAAAGCGCCGGCGAGGCTCGGAAGAAGGCTGAAGAGGAGGCGGAGAGGCTGAAGGAGGAGAACTCCACGCTGACGGCTGAGAAGAAAGCTGCCGAGGAGCTGATCAGGGAGCTGAGGGCGGTTAATGCCCCGGATGTCGACGAGCCGGAAGACTTGAAGGCGTTGAAGACTAGATCTGAGCTGGTTGCCCGTCTGCTGACGGCCGAGGATGACGGCATCGTCGTTGCAGAGGAGTCTTTCGGGAATGTCGTGGCCCAACTACGGGTGGTGAACCCTGAGTTAGAAATTTCTGTCGAGGGTACTCACTACTTGGCGCACGTTGAGGATGGTCGCATTGTCATGCCCGACGGTCTCTTTGAATGTACGCCCGAGGACCAGCCCGCGGAGGACCAGGGATCTCTGCCGGAGCCAGCCGAGCAGGCGGATGAGTGAGGAGCTTGTTATTTTGATGTTGTTGTAATCCGTCCGGCCTGCGTGCCGTTGAATCATTGTAATTTATTTTTGGGGGGCATGGCCCCCGTTTCATGTAACAACGTACAATTGTGGTCTTTGCGGCCACTTGTTAAATTATCACATATTTAGTTCTATTGTTTGCATGATTTTACTTACTTTTATTTTTGCTAAGTATCGTATTCATGCTCGCTGTGAATGTATGTCCGCCCTTGATATGGGGTATTTGACTTGTGTGAATATTTTTTGGGGGAATTGCTCGTAATAGAAGTGTTCGGCAGTGTGGGGAACTGGTCGAACTGCCGGGGAATTTCCTGGCGGGGAGCGGAGCTCAGGTCGCGTTTGAGGCCTGAGTTCGCGGCGTGAACATCCCATCGCGAGCTTGGGTTCTGCCAATCGTGGTAGTTTGACGACGGCGATGCTCGATCGAGGATCCCTGTCGAGCAATTACCCGGCTAGTTACTGAGCGGGGTTATGCTTTAATCGTATGCGACGCTTGTACCTAGACGTGCATATTGGTCGGTAGCTGACGTTCGTCCTTGCGACGGGTCGAACCGATAACTTAGCTGTAATATTTTTTTATCTTTTCAGTGTTCCATGCCTGAGCAAGTTCTTCCCCAGTGAGATGTTCTAGGTAGTAGGCCCCGTTTTCCGTTTTTACTCGGACGCGATAGGGTCCTTCCCAGTTGGCTGCCAGTTTGCCTTCGCGAGAGTCTTTTTGGTTTCTTCTTAGAACAAGGCTTCCCACGTCGAACTCTCGCCGTATCACCTTGGCGTTGTGCCTGATGGTAATTTTTTGTTTTAGTGAGGCTTCGCGGAGGGCTGCCCCGGTTCTGATTTCCTTGACGAGGTCGAGCTCTTCTCTTAAAGACTCGTCGTTCATCTCCTCGTCCAGGGGCGACTCTGTCCGCCTAGAGGGCACGTGAACTTCGATGGGGATTACATCCTCGGTTCCGTATGCTAAGCGAAAAGGTGTTTCCCCCGTCGTTGAGTGTGGAGTTGTACGGTACGCCCAGAGCACGCTATGTAGTTCCTCGACCCATGCCTACTTTGTTTTGTCCAGCCTTCGCTAGAGGCCTCGAAGGATGACTCGGTTAGCTGCCTCAGCCTGCCCGTTTGTTTGGGGATGCTGGATGCGAAGTATTGCTTTGTGCCCAGTTGGGCGAAGAAGTCCTGAAACTTCCTGTTCTTGAGTTGCGTCCCATTGTCCGTTACTATCGCTTGGGGAATACCGAAACATGCAAGGATGTTTCGTTTGTAGAAACGCAGGATGTTGAGGGTAGTTATTTTGGCTAGAGCTTCTGCTTCTATCTATTTGGTGAAATAGTCCACGCCCACTATGAGATACTTGTTCTGATTTGATCCTACCACGAAGGGTCCTAGGATATCTAGGCCCCACCAGGCGAATGGCCACGGGGAGGACATGGCCTTAAGCTCGTTAGGCGGAGCCAGGTACATGTCCCCGTGCCGTTGGCATTTGTTGCATTTCTTCACGTGTTCTCTCGCGTCGTTTTGCATGGTCGGCCAGTAGTAGCCTGCCCGGAGAGCCTTTCGAGCAAGGGACCTTCCGCCCAGATGTTGGGCGTTGATTCCTTCGTGGATTTCGCGCAGAATGTGTGCGACCATTTCCTCGTCGACACATTTGAGCAGCGGGATGGAGATTCCCCGTCTGTAAAGTTTATCTTCGACCAAGACATAAGAGCAGGCTCTTCGCCTGACTATGCTGGCCTCCTTTGGGTCGGACGGGAGTTCGTCTTTGGCGAGATAGTGGTAGACTGGGGTCATCCAATAGTTGTTACCTTCGATCACTTGCACGCCGAGTGTCGGGGAGGCCTTCTCGATGCTGGGCCGAGGAAGCACCTCCTGTATGACGGACTTGTTTCCACCCATCTTCTTCCTGCTGGCTAGTTTGGATAGCACGTCTGCTCGCACGTTATGGTCGCGGGGAACATTTTTCACTTCCACTGTTGTGAATTTCGCCATTTCCTTCTTCACCAGGGCCAAGTATTCAGTCAGGTTGTCTTTTTTGGCTTGGTATTCACCCCGGACCTGGAGGGCCACGAGTTGCGAATCCGTGCAAATGACGACTTCTTGTGCTCCCAGGTCCTCAGCAAGGCGTAGCCCAGGGAGGAAGGCTTCGTACTCCGCCTGGTTGTTGGAGGTTGGGAAAGATAGTGTGAGTGATACCTCGACGATAATTCCTTCGTTGCTCTCCAGTATGATGCCCGCGCCGCTTCCTGCAGAGCTTGAGGCACCGTCGACGAAGATGGTCCATTTACGTGCTTCGCTCGCGGGGGAGTCTGCGAACGTCATCTCCGCGATGAAGTCGGCCAGAGCTTGGGCCTTGAGGGCTTTTCTTCCTTCGTATTGGATGTCAAATTCGGACAGTTCCAGCGACCATTTGAGTATTCGGCCGGCCATATCTGGTCGTCCGAGCAGCTGCTTTATGGGTTGATCTGTTCGAACTACGATCGTGTGAGCCAGGAAGTAGTGTCTTAACCTCCTGGCTGCGTTGATGAGGGCCAGCGCCACCTTCTCTATCTGCTGGTATCTTAACTCTGGTCCTTGCAGTGCTTTGCTCGTGAAATAAATGGGCTTCTTCCCGTCAGGCGTCTCGCGGATGAGAGCGGCGATAACTGCCTCAGTTGCTACGGCCAGGTATAGGCACAATGTTTCGCCGTTGTCCGGTCGAGAGAGGACCGGTGGCTCTGAGAGTGCCCGTTTCAGATGGAAAAGGGCCTTGTCACACTCCTCGGTCCATTCGAACGTTGCCTCTTTGCGGAGGAGTTTGAAGAATGGTAGGGCGTGCTGGGCGGACTTGGCCACGAAACGAGATAGTGACGCGAACATCCCGTTGAGGGATTGGATGGATTTTTTGGACTTAGGCGTAGAAAACTTGGAGAACGCCAGACATTTGTCGGGATTGGCTTCGTTTCCTCGTTCCGTTAAGTAGAAGCCGAGGAATTTGCCTGCCCGGACACCGAACGTGCACTTCTCCGGATTGAAACGCATTTTGTATTTCCTGGCATGTTCGAAGATCTTTCGTAAATGGGCGGTATAATCGGTTTCCTCGTGGGATTTTACGATCATGTCATCCATGTAGACTTCGAGCATGTCACCTATTTCTCCCCGAAACACTTTCTTCATCATTCGTTGGTACGTTGCTCCGGCGTTCTTCAGGCCGAAGGGCATTACGTTGTAGTAATAGTTGCCTGATTCGGTCATGAAGGTCGTGTATTTTTTGTCGGACATTGCCATTGGGATTTGATTGTAGCCCGAGTAGGCGTCCATAAACGATAGAAGTTTAAAACCAGCAGAATTATCAACAAGTTTATCAATATTGGGGAGGGGGTAGGCATCCTTCGGGCATGCCTTATTGAGATCGGTATAATCAATGCACATGTGCCATTTTCCATTAGATTTTTTAACTAATACAACGTTGGACAGCCAAGTGTTGTACTTGGCTTTTGAAATAAATTTGGCCTCGAGGAGGTCCTTTATAGCTTTTTCAGCAGCCTCCGTTTTCTCCGGAGACTGCTTCCTCCTACGTTGTGCTACGGCCTTGATGGCTGGGTCGATGGTCAGCTGGTGACAAGCGACGGATGGATCTAAGCTGGGCATTTCCGCGGCGCTCCATGCGAAGAGGTCGGCATTCTCTCTGAGGCATGCTTTAAGCTGCTTCCTCACGATGTCAGGCAGGTCTGCTTCGATCTTCACTCCCCGTTGGGGGTCTTCACCGAATAGAACTATCTCGAAGTTGCCATCTGGGATTAGGCGCACCGGATGGGAGCCGTGCTGGATGACGTGGATGGGTCGGCCGAAGCTGCTCGTTCCACCTGTTGGTCCTCGGGGAAGCGACTGTCGAGGTCGATAGAGTCGACCTGGGGCAGAGGCTTGGCCTCCTCGGAGCTGTTTGGCAGTGTTGGTCTGCTCGACACTTTTGGCCTGGGCGCAATGGTGTTGAGTCCCTTTGTAGCTGCTTCGAAACACCGTCGGGCAGCTTCTATATCACCGTGGAGGGTGGCGACCATCCCTTTCGAAGTGTAATACTTCATCTTCAGGTGGACGGTCGAGGGCACTGCTACCAACTCGGCTAGAGTTGGCCTTCCGAAAATGTATTGGTACAGCGACGGGCAATCAATTACTAGAAATTGCACCTTGATGGATCTGGCTGTTTCAGCTGATCCGAAGGTCACGATCAGCTCTACGTAACCCCACGGCTTGGTCACAGGCCCGTTGAATCCCTGTAAATCGGACCCTACATAGGGGGTAAGGTGCGATTCGTCCAGCTGAAGCGTTAAGAACAGCTGGGAGTACATGATGTCGACCGAGCTGCCCTGGTCGACTAGGATTCGGCGAACGTCGAAGTTTGCCATTTGGGCTCTGACGAGCAACGGTATGCTTGAGTTCGGGGAGCTGCTGAGGAGTTCCTCCCTGTAGAAGGAGATGGGGATGGAACCCTTCGGGGCCGGATCAAGCGTGTTCACTTTGTTTGAGCTGGTGTTAATCAGGTGTTCGAACTTCCGTTTCACGGACCCCATAGTGACTTTGTTAAAACCCCCACCGAAGATGTCCATGGCGGAGGGGAAAGTCTCCCACGGGCTGTGGGCTGCGAAATATGCAGGGGCGTTGAGCCCGTCAGGGACGTTGAAGTCCTCGGGTCGCGATATAGACATAGCGACCTGTATGTTGGTGTCTTCCGAGGAGGGTACCTCCTCCTCGACCTTCTTGGACTCCTGGGCCTCCTGCCGGGGAGTATCCTTCTTCTTCGTGAACTGCTTCAGGTTGCCGTCCCTGATCAGTATTTCAATGGCATCCATCAGATGGATGCAGTCCTCCGTGGTGTGGCCGTGACCTTTGTGGAAATGGCAGTATTTTGATTTTTCCACGTTTGGTCTGTTCGGAAGCTGTTTGGGGAAGCGGACCCCAGCCTGTTTGAACTCCGAATTGGCACATTCGGACAGGATCTTTTCCCTGGAAACGGTCAGGGGAGTGTAGTCATGGAACCGCCCGGAGGGGCCTTTGCTGTCACGGGAATCGCAAGGACGGTCCTCGCGCCTCCAGTCACCTCGACGAGATGTCGAAGCTTCTTCTCCTTTGGATGCCCGAGCGTTCTCCTGATGGCGCGATGCTCGGATGTGGCTGGCCGCAACCTTATCTTCATACTGAATGTGTGATTGGGCTTTGAGGAGGAGGGCGTCTATGTTCCTCGGTGGCGCGAGGCCAATAGCTTTAGAAAACTCGGAGCCTGGGCGGAGCCCCTGCTCGAGTAAAAACTTCTTCATTTCGTCCGTCGTCGGGACCTGCACTGCTTCTTTGTTGAACCTCTCGATATATGCGCGGAGAGGTTCGTCTTTACCCTGGATTATGGCTCCCAGAGAGGCCTCAGTTTTTGGGTGGCGGAGAGATGTTGTAAAATGCCGCGAGAACATCCTGCCCAGCTGTTTCCACGAGGTGATGGACTCCTCGGGCAGTTGTTTATACCATGCCATTGCTCCCTTCCGAAGGGTGGTCAGGAACAGTCTGCATTTAATGGCGCCCCGTACGCCGCGGTAGTCTAGCAGCGCATCTATGTTCTCGATGTGCTCGTCGGGGTCGGTGGTCCCGTCGTATGTGCCAAGCGACGGGGGTTTCTCTAAGCCTTTTGGGAGACGGGTAGCCAAGATCTCCTGGGACAACGGGCCGCGAGGCTCGTCGTCGTCACTAGAACTGGTGTATGATGGGGACCGGACGGGATGCTCGTGTCGGCGGTTCCTTCGAGGAGAAGGTGAATGGTTCCTTCGAGTAGAAGGTGAACGGTTCCTTCGTAGGGAAGGTGAGCGGGCCCGTCCTTTGGACTTGATCGGGGGAGACAGCTCGTTCCTCTGAGTCCTCTTGTGGTCATGAGCGTACTGGTCATGCGGGGAGATCTGGTCGCGCTTTCGGGCTACGCGAGGATCATGCTCTTGGTACAGTCTTCGTTCGATTTCTCTCCGTGGCTGCGGCCTTCTTGATCGTCGATGGTTCCTCCGCGTAGGTGGGGATCTTGGATGGAGAGACTCTTCCAGTGCCCCGATCCTCTCGTTCTGCTGCATGATCAGGGTGTTAGTTTTGTTGAGTGCCTCCAGGAGGGCTGCCACGGCCGGGTCGGCGTTGGGTGAAACAGAAACGGACTAGAGGTCGAGAGAAGGTTGATCGTTGTTGCGATCAGCAGGGGTAGGGGAAGGAGAAGCGGTGGCTCCATCCTTGAGGAAACGGGCATCTCAGAGGAGAGATGACTGGCCGTCAACGTCAGATTTGTTGACGGGGAGGATGGTGGTTTGGAGAGCATCCTTGGAGCGATCTTGGGAGGCTATGATCGTGATGAGGTTTGAGAATTGTTTTGATCTTCGATTACTGAGGAAAGAAAGATGGGGAGAACAAGTTTCCCACAGACGGCGCCACTGATCTTGAAGGCTGGATCAGATCCTGTAGAAATGCTGGTCATATGGAGAGGAGGGGGGTGTACCTGCAAGGCACTCCGACGCTCAAGTGAGAAAGCACTACGGGAAAAGAGGGAAAAAAGGGCACTTTTTTTGCCCTATAAAAGCTCTTAAAAGCGTTGCCTAAGCCTGCGCTGTCGTAGGTAAAGACGGCGCTTTTTTATTTATGAAAAAGCGCGCTCTAAAAGGGGACTTTAGACAGCGCTGTCTAAAGTATACGTTTAAAATTTTAAAAAAAAAATTATAAACTTTAGAAAGCGCTTTTTCCTTCAAAAGCGCTCTCTAAAGGTGCTTTTAGACAGCGCTTTTGAAAGCGCTGTCTAATGTATACGGAAAATGATTTTTTTATATACCTTTGGAGAGCGCTTTTCTTTAAAAGCGCTCTCTAAAGGGGACTTTAGAGAGCGCTTTTTCCTTAAAAGCGCTCTCTAAAGTATACCTATAATTTTATTCATTTTTTCTACGTATAAAAAATCCCATTTTAGCCATTTTTTTTATGCAGAAACCTGCATAGTTTCAAACCTGCTTTTCTTATAGAATTTCTTGCAACAACAGAATTCTTATACATTTCAATAAATAGAATTCTTGAACAACAGAATTCATATACATTTCAATAAACACAAAATTTCCTTCTATTCACAAAACTAGAATTTACAACAGAATTCTTACAACAGAATTCTTGCAACAGAATTTACAACAAAATTTCCTTCTATTCACAAAACTAGAATTTACAACAGAATTCTTCTTGCAACAGAATTTCCTTATATTCACAAAACTAAAATTTACATTCACAAAACTATACATTCAAAGAATTCTTCTTAGAAGAAAGAATTCGCACAATTCTTCTGTAATATCATTCAATTGTTTCCTTGTGTAACAAGAACACGCCATATCTTCGAAATACTACATAACAAAACAAAATACGCATTATTTAGTTAAAAATAATAAATTATATGACATATCCGATAAATATTAAAATAAATCCTAAGTTATAAAACCATGCATACCCTAATAGGAATCTCCAATTATCCCATTTGAAGGATTTCTCTCATGAACCTCAAAACGAAGTACCCGCAGTCTATGCCATTACGCTGACGAGGACACTACACATAGACAAACAATTAAGAAATAATATATAGATGTTTTGTGTTATTAAGTAGCATCACTAATAAGCAATATTGTGAAAATTAATATACCTCCACTTTGACCCATGTAATATTGGTTGATCTAGCCCGTGCTACTCGAGTCTCTCTTTGTGCATGGTATAGTAGTATAGCTCTATAAAAGAAAAACGTAAACTTTGAACAATGTCACAGAAATAATTAAATATACAAATACACACGAATATTTCGAATAATCTCACTTACGTGTCAACCACATCCTTCATATTCTGATATGTGGACCAATCAGTATCCAATGAATTAAGATAATAGACCACTTCTGTTATAGGATTAATGGCAACCAACAACCAGTGTCCACTGTAAAATATAACAAAAGTTTAGATGAATAATTTCTACGCAAAAGATACAAATTAAAGATTAGAATGAAATTATAATGAAAATCTTACCCGTTTCCAGTATTATACGGTAAAAGAAACAGACTTTCTGTGTTGTTGGCAATAAATCGCTCAAGTAAGTGGTCTCTTACTTCAATTGCATTCATACCAATTCTTGGTGCATTAACAAGGCTGCAAGAGAGGAAACGGAATTTGTTTGACAAATCCGTCCCCCGCATGAATTTTTCATACATGCACCTTAAAAAAAACATAATAAACATTAGACTATTATCATTGAAATGTGTAAATAAATTGTTCAACTAAATAAATAATAGATTGATTGGAGTACCAAATGTATGAATGCATAACACCGATGCCTAATTCAGTATGATTGAAAACCTGCTCCATGTCCTCTTTTTCGATTATCTCGGAATGAGGAAAACCAAAAACACCTTCGTCCATGTTGATTTGACGAATAGCACCTTGCATCAAATCTGACATTGACAAAAGTGTTTCTAGTCACGTCTGAAAGTGAGGTCTTTTTTCCTTCACGGTCCTTGTAGGAGCTTTTTTCTTGCCGGTCTGTTGTGAAGGTTGAGAAAGAACCTAAAAATCATATAAGTTAGGTAAAGTAGAAAATCATGAATTCAGATAATAGAATAACACTTAAAAGCTACCTCTCTGTGTGATTCAATAGACTCGTTTTGCAGCAAAACCCCTTTATTCTTTGCTGCGGGTTTTGTAGGAGTCTAACATTACCATGTAAAAAAATGTAAGTAATGGTTCAGAATGATTTTCATAATCGTTCAGAATTGACATTTGAATACTAAGAGATTCGTAATGGTTTTCAACATACCTCATCACCTATGGAAATGAGGTCTAAAGGCCATGCAACAAACGAACCTATTGCATCCCGCAGCAATGTAACCTCTGAAACCGAGTCTGGTATCGGTAGTAACGCATCCGTATCTAAAGCGATATCAACCGACACTTTCAGATAACCTTGTGGGAGCGGATGATGGTGAAGTAACGCTCCCACAAAGTTATGCACTTTTCCCTTGCCAACCATGTGATAAGTCAGAAACGACAAATACAGCTGGCAAGATGAAATGCCCTGAAGCAATAATAAATATGTAACTGTTAATATGTATAAAGGTCAAATAAAATAAATGTGTTAATTTAATTAAAATAAATATGTGCTAATTACCTCGGGAATTTTATTTGGAGAATTGATGCTAGCTTTGTCACTAGCATCTTTCAAACCGGAACCGCGCCTTTCCGCCTCATATCTCTCTTTATCCTGCTGCAATGCTTGGACTTGCGCTTGTAGTGCCATCACAGTTTGCATGATTTCTTGGGTGGTGGGATTTTTTTTCTTTGATTGCTTATACAAGGATGATGGAGTCACACCAAATCCTTTACTTCTCACCCGACCGGGATACTCAGGAACATTTAGTACTCGACTAAGAATGCTCCTGCAATCATCCTCACCCACGGGTATGGATTTAGATTGATTCTCCTGAAATTCATTGACATATCGAAAATTATTAGTGGGGATTAAAAATTAATTATAATTTAATAAAATTTCAATTAACTTTGAGACATAATGTTATACTTACACATTCTTCATAAACATGTTGAACATCTTCTGTAACAGCTCCACCCTTACCCACGCGAGCTTCCTTCCACAAAACATGGTCCGGAAGTGATGATTCTTCACTTTTAGACTCTTCTAACTAAACATTTAGTTAAATAATAAGTTCATAAATTATAACACAATAATACAATTAATAAAATCATAGCATTAATATATACTTACCAATTTTTGTTGTAACCGTGCATATCCCAAACGCCCTTTTCTGTATGGATACACGGGTTTTGATGCTCTTTCGCGATTAATGGCACTCAATTTCTGGATAAAAAATTTTAAGTCATATCAAAACAAACTAATGAAACAAATGTATAATACAATCAATAGACATGACAAGATAACATTACATTGAATTCTTCGGTTTTCCGTTTGTCTACAAAAATGCCCCATTCTTCCGGTGTAATCACATCCGCATACAACGGTGGAAGTTCTGCTTCAACAAAAATTTTGTCCTCATCCCTAAGATATTTGTTTGATAATAAGGCTCTAAACCCTCTGTGTCTCTTTTCGGCCAATTGAAGACAATACTTTTTTCGGGTTTCTTCAATATTAAAGGACCTCTACGAAAAACATACACATATAAACATAAAGTGTGTTAGTATAAGTAAATTAAAGACTTAATCGTCAACAAAAATATAATAACATCAATCATATTTGGTAAGTACCTGTATCTCAGTCCATATCTTTTCTTTACCGACATCCAACGATTTACTCCTCCAATTATCACTAGTGATTGGAATGTGCTGACGGACAAGTGAACCAATGTATGAAGATAACATTGAACCGTTAGGCTCAACTAGTTGGTTCTGGTCACTCCAATGTACATCAAATCTCATCCCTTTATCTCTAGCACGGATGATTCTCTTCATAATGGTTTTTCCTCTTTTTATTTCATGTTCTACATTCGAAGCTTCATTCTGAGCTTCCTGTGTATCATGTGTCTCGTGGGTGCCTTCCTGGTTATTAGACATTTTACCTGTAAGAAACAAAAAAAAAATTAAATGACAAATATAAACTCATAAAGCAAAAGAGTTTCTTTCCTAGCCCTTTTATCATACCTACTACCAAGAGTTTCTTTCCTCTTAACACTAGCTTGTAAACTTATAAAGCAAAAGATCCACAAAGACACCACAGTACAACCCAACACCCATGTCAACAATAGCTTCCTCCATAACTCTCTCTTCACTCTATTTGACCCAATATACTGATAATACCGTTGATTGATTTTGTAACCATTCCCTGAAATATTTTCCCACCATTTCAGCCACATCTTGGTATCCCTCACTCCACTGTTAATGAATACTTACAACTTACAAAGCCTAAGCAAGTTAAAGTGAAAATTGAAAAGGAAAAGAAAAATAATTAATAAACACTGAAACCAAGTAAATAAACAAACACCCTTATAAAAGAATGATAAGATTCTGAGTTTCTAATTCTAACAAGAAATTGATACTTGTTAGTAACAGGTACCAAAAGGAGAGGTCAATAGTAATCCTACACAAAATATTCGAATTTTATCATCATTCTACACAGAAACTCTAGCTTTCACTGCAGGGTCATATTCTATTATGTATACCAAACAAGAACAACAATAATAGTTTAAAAATCAAGAGAAATAAATTTATAAACAAAAAACATCAACAAAAATGTTGTTTTACATTTCTTTTAAAAAAAAAAAAAAAGAAGAAGTTGCAGGTGGTGGTATGGTTCCTTTCACGACAACGAACAACAATAACATGCAAGCACGATTGACAATAACGATGACAAGAACAGCAACAACGAACAATGTTAGAAGTAAGAACAGCAACAATAATGTACCTCTTCTTCGTCACGACGGCAGCAAAACGACGGCAGCAGTGAAGTCACGACAATGAACGACGGCAGCAGAACGACAGCAACCGCGAATGAACGACGGCAATGGCGGATGAACGACGGCAATGGCAAAGGGTTTCAGCAGAGAAGAAAGAGAGCAAGGGTTTCAGCAGAGAAGAAAGAGAGCAAGGGTCGAGAGAAGAAAATGAATAGAAGCAGTTTCAGAAAATGAAATGAAATGTGTTTTATATTTTAATTAATAAATGATCTTAGAGGGCGTTTTCCTTAAAAAGCGTTTTCTAAAGTGAGGAGACTTAAAGACCTTAGAGGGCGCTTTTCTTAAAGCGCTTTCTAAGGTTAAACTTTAGACAGTGCTTTTCTAAAGCGCTTTCTAAAGGCTATTTTTAGAAGGCTTATAACAGCGCTTTGTCCTTAGAAAGCGTTGTCTAAGGTTTACCTGAAAATGTCAAAAAATATAAAAATGAATCTGGGGCGAGGGGGATTCGAACCCCTGACTCAAAGCATGGCAAACAAACACACAAACCTCCTTGACCAGCGGTACTACGCCCTCATCCATTGTTTCTACTCACTCCATAAATATATAAAATAAGGTGTCAACATATATATTTAAATATATTATTTGATTAATTTTAAATATAATTTAAAATAAATTAAAATATAATTTAATATAATTTAAATATATTAAATATAATTTGATATATTAATATAATTTAAAGTATATTTTAAATTATATATTAATATAATTTAAATAAGTTAAAATGTTTGTATTTAAAACATATATATTTAAATATATTATTTGAATAATTTTAAATATAATTTAAAATAAATTAAAATATAACTTAATATAATTTAAATATATTAAATATAATTTGATATATTAATATAATTTAAAGTATATTTTAAATTAATATCTTTTAAATTATATATTAATATAATTTATATATATTAAATATAATTTAAATAAGTTAAAATGTTTGTATTTAAAACATATATATTTAAATATATTATTTGAATAATTTAAAATATAATTTAAAATAAATTTAAATATAATTTAAATATATTAAATATAATTTGATATATAAATATAATTTAAAGTATACTTTAAATTAATATATTTTAAATTATATATTAATATAATTTATATATATTAAATATAATTTAAATAAGTTAAAATGTTTGTATTTAAAACATATATATTTAAATATATTATTTGAATAATTTAAAATATAATTTAAAATAAATTAAAATATAATTTAATATAATTTAAATATATTAAATATAATTTGATATATTAATATAATTTAAAGTATATTTTAAATTAATATATTTTAAATTATATATTAATATAATTTATATATATTAAATATAATTTAAATAAGTTAAAATATATTATTTAAATATAAATTCCTTTCCCTACCTAAAGGGCGTGGGTTCGACCCCCCCTTTTGCCATTTTTTGTGATTCTTGATGTTTTTCAGTATAATTGTGCCAAACAACAAATACGGCGCTGTCTCTGAAAATGTTTAGAATTGTTTTATATTTTAATTAGTAAATGACTTTAGAGGGCGCTTTTCCTTAGAAAGCGCTTTCTAAAGTGAAAAGAAATTGAGCCCTTTTAGAGCGCTTTTTGAAAGCGCTTTCTAAGGTGGCACTCTTTTACATTCTTTTACAGCGCTTTTGAAAAGCGCTTTCTAAAGCCTTTCTTTTAAGGCGCTTTTTTTTAGCGAAATTTTTTTATTCTTTTTAGCAGCGCTTTTGCATAAAAGCGCTGTCTTTTTGGTGCTGTCTAATCATATTATTGGCGTAGTGAAGGGTCAGAGAAAATGAGCAAGTACAAAGTATGAATTCTTAGGGTGAATATTGGATACCTGACCCTCTCAAGTGATAGGGTTTATATAGAGCCCCCAGCGCGTGGCCAACAGTCCTATTTTCGGGGAGAAATAACTGTTTTCCCGAAAGAATAGGTAACTACCCATACTAGCCGTTATGTCGGGCAGGGTGTCCAAAACTAGCCGTTATGTCGGGCATAAGCGTGGTTTCGGGCACCTGCCCTCAGTTGTTCGGGGAGCGATGAGGTCGTGCGTAACGGGCAGTGATTCCGGGGAGGAACGTTGCATTCCTTGCCCGGTTGGAGGGGCAGAAAGGTAACTTTTGCCCCTCTGTGGATTGGACTTAGGCAATTTGGGCTGCTCTGGAGCAGAGGCGTATTGGGCCATGTCTAGCCATTGGTCCCTATAGCACCCCAAAATTTACCCTACATTTTCTGGCTTATGTTTCTTTTCTCATTTGCATCTTATTTAGGTCATAACTCATAATCATATCATCACATTGAGTTCCTAAGACATGTGATCAAGGCATCTTTCTTTGGTTTGAGCTTTTCGTATTCAGAAGATTATCAGTGTGTCTTCAAAGTGGTTATTTCTCAGGCGGTGTATATTCAAGGTCAAATTGTTGTGGGTGGAACTCATCAGGTCAACAACCAGTGATCCATGTGAGGTGTAGGTTCAGAAAGTCAGGTTTCCATTGGTCAGAAATGCAGAGGATGTTTGATTCAGGTGTTTTATTTCAGTAGCATGGGTGAAAGAGTCTAGATTGGTTTTTATCCATAATCCATTTTCTGTTCGTCATTATCCATTTAACCACCTTTTCCTAAATTCAATTTCATTTGTAAACCCAATTACCCATAACCATTCTGATACCATTTCCATAAACTCCAAATTCTACTTATAATCCACTTATTTCAATTCTATATCCATTTCATTTTAATATCCATTTCTTAAACCAATTTCTGATTTATATCCCATTTACATCCTTCATACCCAATTCATTATTCAATGTCCATTAAGACCAATATCCAACCCATTCTTGAGTTACGTTTTGGCCACTTGAAGAAACCAATAAGTGCAATGTACTCTTGGCATGATATTAGTTATGGGCTCCATCGGTGTGCAAATAGTTGTTATGCTCTGACTTTCATTGATAAATATGGTCACCACTAAGCCCACCTCAGAAAATCAAAAAATAGGAAATACGTAGCAGAAAAGAAGTGAAAAAACGGTACTCAAAATTAGAAAAGGAAAAGAATCATAACAGAAAAATAACCACAATTCCAAAATCATTCTCCAAGTCACAACAGAATTCACAACAAACTCTAACTGAATTTCAATTAAAGTTCCTATTCTACCCTTCCCAATTTCTGGTATAAAAGTGGATCTGCACCAATCTTCGTCTTCTTCAATCATCATTCTACATAATCGCTCACCATCTACATTCTTCATTCTTCTTCAACAAGTTTTCTCGTCACCTGTAAACTCCATTAACATTCATCTTCGATTCTTCACCAATCTCCGCAGCAAATTCAAGATTAACCTTCAAGTTGCAGAAACCACAACATCGCGTCATCGTCATTATCAAGTCCTCATCTCGGATTCAACACTTAACAATTCACCATCTTCAAACTTCAAGCTTCCATCGGTCAAATTCTTCAACCTGCAATAAAATTCAATCCATCAACATTCTCAGAAGAAGCATCTGCAATGAAATTCAGTGCAGCGGGAATACACAAGAATAATTCAACAGATTTTCAACGTGTCACCAATTCAGAATTCGCAGCACGCAAAGAGGATTCGCAAATCAGAAGTAGAGCGAAGAAAGAAACAGTACCTCTGGTTTTCTATTTGTCTTTGCCGAATTGAAGAAGCGCCGGACTCTCTCCGGTAGGTACGTGGATATTCCATTGAACTCGCATTTACGTTGAAGTTTCTGTAGCTTTGGTAACGCGTGTGTCGGATCGTATTTTCTCCTTTTTCGTTGCCAATAGTAGCAGAGATCTAGGCTCGTATTTGTAATCGGTTGAACCACGGTGCGAGTGATAATTGAAACAGAGGTGGTGGCCGGCGATTTGAAAAAGGAAAGGAAGTGTGAGCATTGAGGGTGAATGGCGGACGGCGCAAGTGAAAGAAGTTGAGCGAGAATAAAGTTTTACTGAGTGCGATGCGTTGAGAGACAAGTGAGGTTGTTGTCCGGCGAAATCGGGGACGGAGGTGAGATGGCGTCATCGGAAGCGGTGCGAATGAACGGAGCGAAAGAGAGATGATGATGTTGATACGGACAAGAGTGTTGAGCAAAAGAGGTTGTTAACGGAGATGTTGAGAGGTAGTCGGCGGCGGGTTGTGTCCGCACCCCCGTTTCACTCGCCTCACCCCCGGATTCACAATACAACGTCATTGGGCCTTAAACCATAAGCCCCCTCGCTTGTTTTCTAATCACTACCCCCTAGTTTCTTTCATTACCCCCCTTTGACTGATGAAAAGAAGATTGAGCCATTAACTGCCAAGCCCAATGCCAGACTTGCTGTTCACACCTCCGTTTTTCACTATGCACCCCCTTTGTTTCATTCTGAGGAATTCTTGGGCTTGGAGTGATAAACCCATTCGCCTGGGCTGTTGTCCACACCACATTTTCTTTGTTTGCATCCCTTATTTTAATTGTTTAGTTTTGTTGTTTTTTATTGGTTTTAGTTTCATTAATTGTTTAGTTAATAACTTAGGATAATAATTTTAGAAATTAGATTTTAATTTTAGAAATTAGAATTTAGAAATTAGATTTTAATTAGAAATTTCATTTAGATTTGAATATTAGTTTTAATTCTAGATTTAACTTTAGGATTAATGTTTTTAGATTTAGTTTAGAGTTGCCTTGAACTAATTTTAGGATTAATTTTAGATTAACTTTTCTTGTTAGAATTTAATCTTGATTTTTACTTAGCATTTTAATTCTAACTTGGTTATTGTTGATTAATTGTTGACCATAATTTCAATTGCTCATTGTTGATTAATTTCTGATTTCTCTTTTATGAATAGCATGATATAATGCTATGTGCAGAATCTTCTCACATCCCTTTAGGACCCTAGCTCAACTTTAATCTTTGATTAAAGTGAGGTAGGATAAGCATTAGGTAGTGCTATCCCTCTTTTCCTTTTAGACTTAGGTTTCTAAACCACACTTAACATTAGGAACATCCATGTATGATAACTTTAGGGTTTGAGTCTTAGTCTCCCACATTAGATTTTACCTTTGTACCCTTTGGATCTCTCTTCTTTCTCTCAAAACAAAAAGCAAAAAATACTTAATAAAGGCATAACAAATATTGTATTTGAGCCTTTCCTGTAAGAATGAGATAGTGAGGGGTCTTCTCTCACTTTCTTAGAATGTTTAGCATACGTCCCGTCTTGGGTCGATATGCGAGGCATTCGATCCCATGTGAAGGACTTAAATACAATATGTGTTACAAAACACAAAAGTAATCAAAACACTTCTTTCTAAGAAGGACAAAAACAAACAAACAATTCTTTTCTCATCTTCTTCATTTCTTTCTAAAAGGATTCGTCATGTCCGTCCTACCGCAAACAAGTAACGCCTAAGTCTCCATACAGCGAGCTGCAACACCTAACTGCTGGGACGCGCACTTTGAGGTTTCCACTAAAAAACACAAACAATTTTCCCTAGGTGAGGGGAACTACGTCGCTCTGATTCTCATGCTCCCGATGAAATACGTAGGCATTGGGGTAGGGCCCATTCGAGCACTTCTTTTATTTTCCCTACATTTGTTTCTCTCTCCTTTCCTTTTCCAGTTCTCCAGCTAGCAGTTCCTTTTCCAGTATCCTTTCCTTACACCCTTTGATCGAGACAAGCAAGCGTGGATCCCATCGGGTACGATGGACGCGAGGGGGTGCTAATACCTTCCTCTCGCGTGACCGACCCCCGAACCCAGTTCTCTTGGTCGCAAGACCATGCTCTTTTCCATCCCTCAGGTTTACGCAGTGTTTTCCTTTCCCTATTTTTGGGATAAATACACATTGCTGGCGACTCTGTTTCATTGCCACTTTCGCGTTTGTACTTGGATGAAAATCCCGGGAGCGACAGCTGGCGACTCTGCTGGGAAAAGGTTGACCTCTTGCTGGTCCATCCCCTTTTGCGAGTCAATCCTAGTACTTGTCTATTTTTCTTTCATTGGTTGTTTACTTTTTTGTTGTATTTACTGTTGTAATGTATTGCTATTTACTGTATTACTGCTTTACTGTATATTACTGTATTTACCACATTTTAGCATTTTCATTTCATATGCTATATTATGCTATACTGGACTGTGTTGTGCTGGTTTTCTGTTTGGTGGGCAGGGTGTTCTGAGAGATAAGCCCACTACCCAGGCTTGAGTACACACATAGGTATTAGGGTGGATAGTCATGACGCTTGCGTGGTCGTGACCACGTATTGTTGTTCATGAGACCCACAACCAGACGAGGTTCTATCGGGAGCTTTCTGCTACTACATGTTATGCAGGCCAGTAGTTATTCTCCTGAGGAACTGTCGACTCTGGTGACTATTCCCGAGGACTCAGTTGCGGCACTCCTCCCGAGTTATGATAATGGCAGACCAGAAATGGCAAACCCATTACACATTCTCGATCCGAGGACCCAATGCTGGGAACCTGCTATAGGATGTCCTTTTTGAAAGAGAATCAGTGGAGGCACTCCTCGATTGGCGATAGTACTGTACCCCGAGGGATGAATGTACTATTGCTTCTCGACCACAGTGCCTGAAGCTGAGGACCTTTCATTTTGGTGAATCAGTTGAGGCCTCCTCGATTGATGATGATGCCAAACCAGAAATGGTGAACGTATCATCATTTCTCGACCTGAGAGCCCGGGATACTGAGGATCCTAGTACCCACATGTGAGAGGGGCGAGTTGTTTACAGGTTTGCAGGTAACCTTGACCTTCAACATACCCGGTATTCTGGATCTCCTATCAGTGTGGACTTATCAGCCCGATATTCCGGTTTTCTTCAGAACAGACTCATGAACTCATTCAGTCATCAGCACAGCACAATGATTATTCAGATTATGTGGAAGCTTTGATCCCATGTCTTATTGAATTCATAACATTGCATTTGCATACTCATGTGCATAGCAGGTGTTCGAGGCTTGGTTATTCTTATCCTGGTCTGGTTTTCTTTGGAATTTCAGATTTAACTGCTCAAGCCATTCGGAAGTTGACCATGGATCTGGTTCAAGCAGAGTTGAGAGAAATGCGAAGCCAAATGGGGCAGTTTATGGGGGACATGGAAGCTTTGATTCAAGACCAGAAGATGTTGAAGGAGGAGGTCCACCAACTGAAGACTCAGATGAGTCTGGTTATGGAAGTTGTGAGAGGTGTGTTAAGCAAAGATAATACTCCCATGCCTAAGGTCATGGCTGGAATTGCCTCTCCTCCATTGTTTGAGGGATCCCTCCCAAAGAGTGGTGTGCCTCACATATTTTCTGCATGACTTGGGGTTCCGGAATTTCCTCATCAGAAGTTACCTCTCGTTTCCCAAGACAACCCCAAGGCTAAGAAGTACCCACCAAAGTCTAAGAAGGCTGATAGAATCTATGATCCGATTCCTATGTCTTATGCCCAGCTATTGAGGTATTTACTGCAGCTCCAATTGGTTGAACTTCGGACGGTAAATCCTCCTCGTGGAAAGCTCTCATTCGATTATGATGTAAATGCCCATTGCCATTTTCACTCTGGTGCGCCGGGGCATAATGTGGAAAAATGTAAAGCCTTTCATCATGTGGTCCAGGATCTGATCGACTTGAAAGTAATTGAATTCAGTCGGGCGGCGTAAGCGTACAAGGTGGTCTTACTCCTGTTGCTGCGAAAGAAGTGAATATCCCGGTTTCCCCTCCTGAAGTTGCACCAAGTCAGGGGCATTTCTCGCAACCCGTGGTCTTGGAATCTTCTCGTCCTCAACTGTTGCCTGTTCCTAAGCCAAGTTTGAGGATGAAAGCGCCTAAACGAGAGGAAGGAACAAGTTGGTATCGACAACAGAGCTATCATATGAAGAGTCAATAAAAGTCCAGAAAGCAGGAGAGAAAATTTGATCCCATTAATGTTCCTTACAGTTATCTACTTGCTCATTTACTTCAAGACTCTTTGATTGAACTAAAGGAAGCTTCGCCTGTTCCGTATCCCCTTCCTCCAAATTATGACAAGAGTGTTAGATGCGAGTATCACTCGGGGACACGGGGGCATACCATTGAAGATTGCAAGGTGTTCAGACACAAGGTGCAAGATCTCATTGATGTTGGGTTTATCAATTTCACCGAAGACGGTCTGTACGTTAACTGAAGCTTCCCAAGTGAGTAATTGAGACCACAAAGACCTCTCCTGAAGCAATCAGTCCAGTCAGAGCCAAGCCTCCTCATCAATGGCGAACATTATTTTTCTTTACTGCATTTTCATTTGTAATTTTCATTACTAGTTAATATTTGCATGTAATAAACTTGTCTGTTCTTGAATATTGATCTTAATGCAATAAGTATGTTTTTCTCGAAGAAGTTCATTCGTATTCACTCATTTAATGTTTGTATGCACTGCAATATTAACTGTCTTGTTTAAACTCTTAGAGGGAGGATGATGAGATGAAAATGCACAGTCTTTGGTTGTATGCCTTTGAACAAAACCCTGTTGAGGATGTACAGGCATTGTTTCAAATTCCTAAACACCGGAGATATAAGGGAGTGAAACCTTTGTCAAACCCTGTTGAGCCTAGAAGTAGGAGTTTCTTTCTGAAAATGAAAAACCCTCAATCTTAACCTGGGGCAGGGTAGGTGTCAGTTAATTTGACCAAGCGTTCAAATTTCGAAAGGAATGTGCATCTGAGGATCCATTATTTTTTTCCCTCACACATCAGGAGATCGAGGGACGTGAAACCACAATGGTTATCCCTCATCAACTAAAGAGTGAAGCGGTCACAACCCTTTACAAGTCAAGACAAACCTGTGTCACATGATTAGTTCAAAAAAAAGGAAAAAAGGAAAAAGCCCGCTAAGTCAAGACTTGAAAACAAGTGACTTAGGCAAAAGTTAGGGCATCCCGCTGGACTTCAAAATCGAAAATTTCAAAAGAATCAGTCCAGGCAAAAATCAGGGAAATAAAAAAAAACAAAAGAATGAAAAGCGAAAAGGATTACAAAATAAAAATCCTCGAGGAAAGAACAAGTCGTGTGACCACAAACACCAAAGGCAAAAAGGGGTGAATGTCACTGTGTAGACCGTGTGGGTTCCTTAACCATCCTCATACCGTTCATAACCTTTTGAAAGGTGAGTGCCTGTGTCGAATTAGCTGAATGTAGGACTGGAGAACATCAAGGAGAGTGGGTGGGTACAAACAAAATTTTGAGCCTTATATCTTTTTTTCTTAAAACTGCGAACCAGGCCGCGTTACAACCCTCAAAAGTCCTAATTGAAACAGGGTTTATTCTGAAGGCGTATTTCAAATAAGATAGCGTTCCTGACTCCTATGAGTTGTGCCAAAAGACCTTGGTTGGTATCGCATGTGCATGCTATTTTCCATTTAAAAAATCTGTGTCGCACCTTAAATAGTGACTCGTTCACAAGTGTTGGCGATATCTTTTCGATAAAAACTTCGAGATTAATATATGTGTTGAGTTATAATTCTCATTCTTGGAATAGATACTTTATGCATGCTTACATGTATTTGACACCCGTAAGGCTTACAAAGTGAACGTCAGTCGAGAATTTTGATCCCGCCAAATGAGAGGCTTGAAAACTCCGGGGATGAGTGTGACAGGGGATGTGTTATCAAGTGATTAGGTTGGGTGTGTGCTTTCACGACAATTCGTGCTAAGAAGTTGTCGATCTGGGGCAGTTACATTGTGAAATATCTCTGCAGTTCGGTTAATCTGGGGCAATTATGTTGAGAATCTGGGGCAATCAAGTCGAGATTTAGAAAATCTCTCGAAGGTTAGTCAGTTAGAAGAACTCCTTCACATATCAGTCAGTCAGGGGCAATAAATCATTTCAAAGCTGGGGCAGACCACCCCAAAAGACTAGGAGGTTACTCTCTCCGGAGGACGGTTAATCAAAAGCCATGGGGCAATATATGTCGGATCTTCACGAGACATCCTAAAGACATGTTCATTTACAGGTTATGATGCATCGGGGCACCTCTTTTGGTCATATCATACTTGCAGGTTCATGTTGATAGCTGACACGTAACGTCCCCAGTAGAGTTTCTCTCCTCGGCAGAGATGGCTGAAGTGTTATCACTCAGCAAAGCATTATGAAGACTGTGATTGTTCTCCCCAGCAAGAGTTCAGGAGTTCGCTCTCCCCTAGCCAGTGTGACGAAGTTATTGCTTTTTCAGCTAGAGTTCATATCCCCGTACAGGATAAGAGTGTTGGGTTTGTGCTTTACCAGTTTGCGGTAAAGTTGTTCCCATCTCCCCAACAGAGTAAGGGTAAGAGGCAAGCATCAAACAAAGGAGTAAGTCTGATCTGGTCCCCTAGCAGGGCTGAAATCATCAACCATTGTCCCCCAAGCATATTTTTGGGTGGTGGTTAGCTTTCCCCAGCAGGTCAAAGGCCGATTGTCATTGGCACGTTTCTTCAGTAGATCCCTGGGATGTTTCTCCAGCAGACGTTTGTTGTGCGTACTTTCCTGCCGAATGGAGGTTTAGCCGGGATCTCGAGAAGTTATGACCTTGAAGACGGTTTAGTTTGTTATCCCCAACGGAGTTGGCCTCATCTCTTCAGCATTTATTTTGCTGGAGCGGTCCTGTTGCATATCATAAACATCATGGCATAATCATTACCACGCAAATCATTCGCATAGCATTGCATTAAGCCTTGTAAAACCAAACAATCTAAAGCCCAACCGTGCTCAGGATTCTTCCACGACCCACTTTGCTGGCATCTTTCAAAAACCTGAAGCCCTATCCCTATTGGCGTCCCCTTTAAAGGAAAGTCCAATCCCTATTGGCACTTCATTCAAAATCCAATCCCCACTGGTACCCAGAAAGATTTCGCCTTTGAAAAAAATAATCACCATCAGGTTTCACCTGTCCTTGCCAGCAAAGTCCAATTATACTTGGCACATTCTTCTTTTCCCGGTAACCCGAGCATGCGTCGGCATTTCTGCATATAGTGATCATTGCATCCTCAAATCGCGTAGCATTTCCATTTCGTATGGAGCATTACGCCATAGAAAGAAAATTCAAACATATGCATGCGAAGCATAAGCCAGATTTGGTACCTTGCGGGAAAGCCCGAATCAACTCCCAATCGAGATGGTGACATATCCCCAGCAGACATTACAATTAACCCCTCTGATTACCTTTCTTTTGGGTCGTAGATCATACTTCGATCTTACCCTCGACCAATCATTGTCCATCAACCCCTTGATGACGACATTTCGGTCAGGTTTTCTTTCCGTCAAACCCCTTTGACGATGTGTTCCCTAAGTCAGGTTTTCTTTTCATCAAACCCCTTTGACGATGTGTTCCCTAAGTCAGGTTTTCTTTCCGTCAAACCCCTATGACGATGTGTTCCCTAAGTCAGGTTTTCTTTCCGTCAAACCCCTTTGACGATGTGTTCCCTAAGTCAGGTTTTCTTTCCGTCAAACCCCTTTGACGATGTGTTCCCTAAGTCAGGTTCTCTTCCCGTCAACCCTTTGACGAGGTGTTTCTTGGGGTTCATTTTCTTCCTGTCATCCCTATGACAATATGTCCCTTCGGTCGGGTGTTCGGGATGTCTTTCCGTCAATTCTTTGACGATGTGGTCCGTTAGGTATCTTTTCTCTTCCCGTCAACCCTTTGACGAGGTGTTTCTTGGGGTTCATTTTCTTCATGTCATCCCTAT
Source organism: Lathyrus tuberosus (assembly GCA_022829125.1). Taxonomy (NCBI): domain Eukaryota; kingdom Viridiplantae; phylum Streptophyta; class Magnoliopsida; order Fabales; family Fabaceae; genus Lathyrus; species Lathyrus tuberosus. The sequence goes on from JALAZF010000075.1 coordinate 16,630,346, forward strand.
GACAATGTGTCCCTTCGGTCGGGTGTTTGGGATGTCTTTCCGTCAATTTTTTGACGATGTGGTCCGTTAGGTATCTTTTCTCTTCCTGTCAACCCTTTGACGAGGTGTTTCTTGGGGTTCATCTTCTTTCTGTCATCCCTATGACAATGTGTCCCTTCGGTCGGGTGTTCGGGCTGTCTTTCCGTCAATTCTTTGACGATGTGGTCCGTTAGGTATCTTTTCTCCCCGTCAACCCTTTGACGAGGTGTTTCTTGGGTCTCATCTCCTTTTTGTCATCCCTATGACAATGTGCTTCGTTTGGACGAGTCGTCTTCCTGCCATCCCTATGACAATGTGTCCTTTCAGTCGGGTTCCATTTTTCTTCCCGTCAAACCCCTTTGACGATGTGGTTCGCGGGTATGTTGTCTTTCCGTCGAATTCCTTTGACGAAGTGTGACTGGGCTCTAGTGTTATTGTTTCTCCTCGCAGTTTGCAAATTTTGCGGTTCTTTTTGTATTCAATCACCTTCTACCTTGAATGTCTGAAAGCAGTTGCTATCATCCATTCAGGTCCAAGTTGATTGAATAGGGGCAGCTGTAGCACCCCAAAATTTGCCATACATTTTCTGGCTTATGTTTCTTTTCTCATTTGCATCTTATTTAGGTCATAACTAATAATCATATCATCGCATTGAGTTCCTAAGACATGTGATCAAGGCATCTTTCTTTGGTTTGAGCTTTTCGTATTCAGAAGATTATCAGTGTGTCTTCAAAGTGGTTATTTCTCAGGCGGTGTATATTCAAGGTCAAATTGTTGTGGGTGGAACTCATCAAATCAACAAACAGTGATCCATGTGAGGTGTAGGTTCAGAAATTCAGGTTTCCATTGGTCAGAAATGCAGAGGATGTTTGATTCAGGTGTTTTATTTCAGTAACATGGGTGAAAGAGTCTAGATTGGTTTTTATCCATAATCCATTTTCTGTTCGTCATTATCCATTTAACCACCTTTTCCTAAATTCAATTTCATTTGTAAACCCAATTACCCATACCCATTCTGATACCATTTCCATAAACTCTAAATTCTACTTATAATCCACTTATTTCAATTCTATATCCATTTCATTTTAATATCCATTTCTTAAACCAATTTCTGATTTATATCCCACTTACATCCTTCATACCCAATTCATTATTCAATGTCCATTAAGACCAATATCCAACCCATTCTTGAGTTACGTTTTGGCCACTTGAAGAAACCAATAGGTGCAATATACTCTTGGCATGATATTAGTTATGGGCTCCATCGGTGTGCAAATAGTTGTTATGCTCTGACTTTCATTGATAAATATGGTCACCACTAAGCCCACCTCAGAAAATCAAAAAATAGGAAATACGTAGCAGAAAAGAAGTGAAAAAACGGTACTCAAAATTAGAAAAGGAAAAGAATCATAACAGAAAAATAACCACAATTCCAAATTCATTCTCCAAGTCACAACAGAATTCACAACAAACTCTAACTGAATTTCAATTGAAGTTCCTATTCTACCCTTCCCAATTTCTGGTATAAAAGTGGATCTGCACCAATCTTCGTCTTCTTCAATCATCATTCTACATAATCGCTCACCATCTACATTCTTCATTCTTCTTCAACAAGTTTTCTCGTCACCTGTAAACTCCATTAACATTCATCTTCGATTCTTCACCAATCTCCGCAGCAAATTCAAGATTAACCTTCAAGTTGCAGAAACCACAACATCGCGTCATCGTCATTATCAAGTCCTCATCTCAGATTCAACACTTAACAATTCGCCATCTTCAAACTTCAAGCTTCCATCGGTCAAATTCTTCAACCTGCAATAAAATCCAATCCATCAACACTCTCAGAAGAAGCATCTGCAACGAAATTCAGTGCAGCGAGAATACGCAAGAATAATTCAACAGATTTTCAACGTGTCACCAATTCAGAATTCGCAGCACGCAAAGAGGATTCGCAAATCAGAAGTAGAGAAGGAAGCAGTACCTCTGGTTTTCTATTTGTCTTCGGCGAATTAAATAAGCGTCGGACTCTCTCCGGTAGGTACGTGGATATTCCTTTGAACTCGCGTTTACGTTGAAGTTTCTGTAGCTTTGGTAACGCGTGTGTCGGATCGTATTTTCTCCTTTTTCGTTGCGAATAGTAGCAGAGATTTAGGCTCGTATTTGTAATCGGTTGAACCACGGTGTGAGTGAGAATTGAAACAAAGGTGGTGGCCGGCGATTTGAAAAAGGAAAGGAAGTGTGAGCATTGAGGGTGATTGGCGGACGTCCCAAGTGAAAGAAGTTGAGCGAGAATAAAGTTTTACTGAGTGCGATGCGTTGAGAGACAAGTGAGGTTGTTGTCCGGCGAAAATGGGGACGGAGGTGAGATGGCGTCATTGGAAGCGGTGCGAATAAACGGTGCGAAAGAGAGATGATGATGTTGAGACGGCCAAGAGTGTTGAGCAAAGGAGGTTTTTAACAGAGATGTTAAGAGGTAGTCGGCGGCGGGTTGTGTAGAAGGAAAACGAGCGCGATTCAGCGGAGAAGAAGTTGAGGTTGACGGCGGCTATGCTGACGAAGAAGAAGATGTGAAGAGCAGGGGAAGCGGCTGTGTATGTTTGTTTCTGAGTTTTTACCCTCTTTTAGGTTAGCTTTCTTAATATGCTTCAATCGGACCGGGCCTAAGCCCATGTTGTTTTTCTTTTCCAACCTCCCAAGACATTCGCACCCCCTTTTATCCTTTGAACAAGAACCTTGGGCCCAACATGTAAAACCCATATGCCTGGTTCTGTCCGCACCCCCGTTTCACTCGCCTCACCCCCAGATTCACAATACAACGTCATTGGGCCTTAAACCATAAGCCCCCTCGCTTGTTTTCTAATCACTACCCCCTAGTTTCTTTCATTACCCCCCTTTGACTGAAGAAAAGAAGATTGAGCCATTAACTGCCAAGCCCAATGCCAGACTTGCTGTTCACACCTCCGTTTTTCACTATGCACCCCCTTTGTTTCATTCTGAGGAATTCTTGGGCTTGGAGTGATAAACCCATTCGCCTGGGCTGTTGTCCACACCACCTTTTCTTTGTTTGCACCCCTTATTTTAATTGTTTAGTTTTGTTGTTTTTTATTGGTTTTAGTTTCATTAATTGTTTAGTTAATAACTTAGGATAATAATTTTAGAAATTAGATTTTAATTTTAGAAATTAGAATTTAGAAATTAGATTTTAATTAGAAATTTCATTTAGATTTGAATATTAGTTTTAATTCTAGATTTAACTTTAGGATTAATGTTTTTAGATTTAGTTTAGAGTTGCCTTGAACTAATTTTAGGATTAATTTTAGATTAACTTTTCTTGTTAGAATTTAATCTTGATTTTTACTTAGCATTTTAATTCTAACTTGGTTATTGTTGATTAATTGTTGACCATAATTTCAATTGCTCATTGTTGATTAATTTCTGATTTCTCTTTTATGAATAGCATGATATAATGTTATGTGTAGAATCTTCTCACATCCCTTTGGGACCCTAGCTCAACTTTAATCTTTGATTAAAGTGAGGTAGGATAAGCATTAGGTAGTGTTATCCCTCTTTTCCTTTTAGACTTAGGTTTCTAAACCACACTTGACATTAGGAACATCCATGTATGATAACTTTAGGGTTTGAGTCTTAGTCTCCCACATTAAATTTTACCTTTGTACCCTTTGGATCTCTCTTCTTTCTCTCAAAACAAAAAGCAAAAAATACTTAATAAAGGCATAACAAATATTGTATTTGAGCCTTTCCTGTAAGAATGAGATAGTGAGGGGTCTTCTCTCACTTTCTTAGAATGTTTAGCATACGTCCCGTCTTGGGTCGATATGCGAGGCATTCGATCCCATGTGAAGGACTTAAATACAATATGTGTTACAAAACACAAAAGTAATCTAAACACTTCTTTCTAAGAAGGACAAAAACAAACAAACAATTCTTTTCTCATCTTCTTCATTTCTTTCTAAAAGGATTCGTCATGTCCGTCCTACCGCAAACAAGTAACGCCTAAGTCTCCATACAGCGAGCTGCAACACCTAACTGCTGGGACGCGCACTTTGAGGTTTCCACTAAAAAACACAAACAATTTTCCCTAGGTGAGGGGAACTACGTCGCTCTGATTCTCATGCTCCCGATGAGATACGTAGGCAGTGGGGTAGGGCCCATTCGAGCACTTCTTTTATTTTCCCTACATTTGTTTCTCTCTCCTTTCCTTTTCCAGTTCTCCAGCTAGCAGTTCCTTTTCCAGTATCCTTTCCTTACACCCTTTGATCGAGACAAGCAAGCGTGGATCCCATCGGGTACGATGGACGCGAGGGGGTGCTAATACCTTCCTCTCGCGTGACCGACTCCCGAACCCAGTTCTCTTGGTCGCAAGACCATGCTCTTTTCCATCCCTCAGGTTTACGCAGTGTTTTCCTTTCCCTATTTTTGGGATAAATACACATTGCTGACGACTCTGTTTCGGTGCCACTTTCGCGTTTGCACTTGGATGAAAATCGCGGGAGCGATAGTCCCGTCCAGAAAACAAAGCAATTAATGGAGGGGAAACACTCTATACATGATTATGAACATATGGCAAAATTATTGTACGAGGAAATATGCATGAATCATGAGATGACCAAGTTGAGGCTTACCTCTTGCAGTTGGTGATCGAGCTCTAGGTTTGAGGTGTTACAGCTTGGTTCCAATGATGTGGACAGCTTCCCGAGGTGCTATGGAGTGTGTCTGGATGCTTGGAGTGTATTGAATTGAGCTGGAACTTGATTTGGCACCTCAACTGCAAATCTGTCAAAGGCTTGTGCAGATGGCTGGTGATTTTGTGAAATTAGTGTTCTAGATGTTGTTTAAGTGTTTGGATCACTTCTATATGATGTTTATGAGGTATGTGTGTGATTAGTTTGGTTGGAAACACTTTCTAATTCAAAACCCGATAGTAGCTTGCATTAGAAGGCATTTTTGGAAGTGAGAGTGTGATTTTGAGAAAGGCAAGTGTTATAGGCCTTTGGTGTACTCAAACTGATCAGTAATGAGGTCTATTTATAGTGTGTCAAGTTTGTTTTGCAAGGAATAGGGAATGGGAACTGCAGCAGGCCTTTGGCCAATGGTGATCAAATGGAATCTCAAGTCTCCTCTAACCATTGACTTGAGATTACAGCACAGGCCTATGGTTCTTTGATTCAAGGATAAGGCTTGACTAAAGTGTTCATCTTTACTCTGATACATGCCACCTCTAAGCATCTATTGAATGCCTCAAAACAAAATTGGAGTCTTGAGGCATCTTTAGCTTTTAGGGGTGCCAAACCTATATGTAGTTCCAAAGACTTGGGAGGCTTATGAATCAGTGCTTGTCCCTTGGTTGCTCCCCCTTGAGGTGTGCAGATGAATAACCATGCTTGAAGTTGCTCAATTAGAGCAATTCGAGCACTAATACACAAATCTGCCTTGCCAAGACAGTTTGCAGCAAGGCATGTTGCAGCTGTTAAAACTCCTAGCTCAGATGGAATTTGATGGAGTTCTTAGGCATTTTGGAAAGCTGACATATCCTATTTCAACATGATGTCCAAATTTTGTTTTGAGTCAACCTGAATTGTAATGAAAAATTACTCTACATTTGGGAAAAAATAAGGCAGTTTCTGACTTAGTGAAAATTTCACTAAGTGTTGGAAAAATGTCACTTTTTTGTTTTCAGCCATTTTGATCAATCCATAACTAAAAAACCATGAGGAATTGGAATGACCTGTAGTTGACACTTTTAAAGTATGCCATGAGATCTAAAAATCCAGCTTTGGACCATCCAAAATGGTTGCTTGGATCTCAAGTTATGGTCCTTGGAAGTTGGTACCCTAGCCACTTTGTTCCATAACTTAGAAAAATTCTAAGTTTTTTATGGTTACCCCTTTTACAAGTTAACTCACTTTCTTTGATTTTTCTTGATGAATGATGATTCCAATCACACATTAACATCATTTTAGGGTCAATGAACCATAATTGTGAAAAATCTCAAAAAGTCAAACTTGGTTTTGTGCACAGTTGACTTTTTATCGGATGAAATCTAAATTGTGCGATCCTTTGTGAAATCAAGTCCTTGACCCAAATCAAACTTAATGGGTATATTCCATAGGTGTTATAGGGTGTATTGAATCATGTCCCAAGGTTTGGGAGCATGTCTGGGTCAAAAGTCAAAGGTACAGTTGACTTTTTCCTCAAAACCCTAATTGTGGTCCAGATGAAAATGAAACTTGTGCATCAAGCTTCTTGGATCAATCCATTATTGCAAAAGGATAAATGTAGTGTGTTAGAGACCCTCAAATTATGCCTTGAGGTCTTGGCTCATGTTTTGTCCCAAAAGTCAACTTAGGGGTGAATTAGGTCAAGAAACCCTAATTCCTGATTTTTTTGTGGATGCATCCCCTGAGGTAAAATTGACTTGATGATTGGGTCCATGAGGTCCCTTGTAGTATCTTGGGTTGTGCTTTGAAGCATTGGCTCATGCCCAGAGGAAAATTTCCACCTGGAGGTCCTGGTCGACCAAAACCCTAATTTGGTGACACTGGCGATCTTGAGGCTTGATCCACTTGGAATGTTGCAACCTTGTGCTTGATTCTTGATGTGGGAGTCCTCTTGATCCATTTTGGGTGTTTGAGAGGCTAGACAAGTTGAAGATCATGTCATTTCCTGATTGATCCTTTGCCTAAATGCTCAGAGAGGGTCCAAACCCTAATTCTTGGTAATAGTGAAAGCTTAACAATCTTTGAGGAAATTAATGAGGCATGGAAGTACATCTATATTGTGATGATGATTGGCACAAAGATGGGAAATCTTAGTGGTCAAAATTCAGGGTATGACAGATACCCCTATTTAATCTTCTTGGACCCGAAGGTGTGAATGGCGAAGGTATTCGGGCATTCGGGGTGCAAGAGGATTAAATATCGGAATACCCAAAATTTTGATGGTGGTTATGAATGGCAGCTTGCTCATCCATATTTTTTCGCTAAGCAATGATGCTTTAGAAAAGGGTAAAAACTTCCCCTCGATCCTGGTCTTTAGCCAAGGAACTGGTCTCAGTTTCTTTTGAAATAAACTTCCCCTCGATCCTGGTTTCCTACCAAGGAACTGGTCTCAGTTTTTTATTTAAACTTCCCTCGATCCTGGTTTCCTACCAAGGAATTGGTCTTAGTTTCTGATTTAAACTTCCCCTCGATCCTGGTTTCCTACCAAGGAACTGGTCTCAGTTTCTTTTGTCAATAAACTTTCTTGACAAGGGACGCTATTTGTAGCAGTTTTCCTCGAACTTCTCGCCGAACTTTCCTGGGGAGATGCCATTTGATGTGAAAAAGTTTTGATATCAGACTTGCTGGGGGAACCCATCCATCTGAGTGGTAGAGGTTTTCAAACTTCTCTATTTCTGAGACGCCATTTGTCGACTCTACTGGGGAAAACGAGTCTCTTGAGAGACTGCTTCTTGTTCGGGGATATTACATCATACTTTTTCTCGAGATCTTCTCAGAGAAATGCCATGTGATGTAATCCAATTATGAGGTGCTGATGACCTTTTCGTCAACGAATTTTCCAGAGAAAAACTGTTGTACTGCCGAATCTTTGATTAAGAGGCTTTCTCTGGGGATTTTCCTTAATCCGGGAAAGCGAAGTTATCATCTTCAATGGCGAAGAGTGACGCTCGTCGAAAGTTTTCTTGCTTTTCAGAGGTTCAAGTTATCAAAGTGGTTGAGGATCATCCCCATTCCAGAAATAAACCGGGGAAGAGATTGTTTAGATGCGACATTTCCTGACGAGGAAAGAACTAATAACTCGACTGAGATGACTTTTATCACTTGGGAACAAGACCGACTAGAGCGATAGTGATAGTGATATGAATATGAGTATGAATCAATAATGCATGATGTATGTGTGTATATGCTGAAAAAACTGATGCGATATACAAACTAGTGGATGAACACGACTGGATACTCGGCCACTGCAGGGGACGAAAAGTACCCTTTGTTCCAGATAGCAATTCTGCCTTTCTTAGGAGAGACGGTCCCTGCGAGGAAAACCGTTGGTCGGGCTTAGGAGATAAGAACTCTGCCGGGGATATCAGATGGGAAAATCACATCTGATACAGTTGATCCTTCGTTCAAGCGTACTGGTTTAGAAGGAGTACTGTGACTCTGTACTTTGAAGCACGATTACTTCTGGAGAAGCGATCGACGTTCTTTCGATGTTCAACAGTCAAAAGAAATTGCCATCTTTATTTTAAAAGTAGAAAAAAGTTTTGACAAGAAAAATTCATTTTTGTTTTATTTCAAGAATTGTTGATCATATTAAAAACATTATTCTGCAAAGCTAAAACAAATGAGAATTGCAAACAAAAGCACTAGGGCTCAAATTTCATTGATAGGATGGAAATCAGCCAAACGCGTGATTCCATAGAGTCTTTACAAAGTTAGAAAATGGTAATTAAAGGGGAAAGGGCTACATTGAAACATAACGACCACTATTCTTCTACCAACTTTGAATTTGGGACATCCTGAGCTTCTGTCAAAGATGAACTTAATTGGAGTCTTCCTGATGGATGGCATAACTGCTGCCGAGGGATTTGCCCCTTTGTTGGACGTAGTTACTTGCCATTAATCCCTAATTTTTGCCTGGATTGTACTTTGAGATTTCCAATCCATCGGGATGATTTTTGTTAATGTCTCTAATTTTTTCCTGGACCGCCCTTTCGGGTTTTCAATCCACCGAGACGTTTTTTTTTTTTAATTTAGGCAAAGTATTTTTTGACTACATCAACATTTGTGGGGTAGGAAAATCCCTCTCTGTCCATGGTTGCGAGTCTCAAGGCGCCGCCTGAGAAAGCTTTCTTGACCACATAAGGGCCGTCATAATTCGGAGTCCATTTGCCCCGAGAATCAGTGAGAAATGATTGTATCTTCTTGAGCACGAGGTCTCATTTCTTAAAGACGGGAGGTCAGACCTTTTTGTCAAACGCCTTCTTCATTCTTTGCTGATACAACTGACCATGGCATAGTGTCGTTATTCGCTTCTCTTTGATCAGATTCAGTTCGTCGTGTCGACTTTGACACCATTCAGCCTCTGTTAGCTTAGCTTCCATCAATACCCGGATTGATGGGTTCTCTACTTCCATAGGGAGCACGGCTTCCATGCCATATACTAGAGAGAAAGGGGTTGCCCCTGTTGAAGTGCGGCCAGATGTGCGATATCCGTGAAGAGCAAAGGGTAGCATCTCATGCCAGTCTCTGTAGGTTACAACCATCTTTTGAACAATCTTCTTTATGTTCTTGTTAGCTGCTTCTACCGCTCCATTCATCTTAGCTCGGTAGGGGGATGAGTTATGGTGCTCGATTTTGAATTCAGCACACAACTCTTCCATCATTTTATTGTTCATGTTGCATCCATTATCCATAATGATCTAGCTTGGAACACCATAACGGCAAATGATATTGTTTTTGATAAATCGGACCACCATTTGTCGGGTTACATTAGCGTATGACACTGCTTCGACCCACTTGGTGAAGTAATCAATGGCCACCAGGATGAACCGATGTCTGTTCGAAGCTTTGGGTTCGATCATGCCAATCATGTCAATCCCCCATATGGAAAAAGGCCATGGGGAAGAAAGAACTTTGAGATGCGTTGGCGGTACATGGATTTTGTCTGAGTATATCTGACACTTGCGACACCTCCTCATATACTTGTAGCAATCAGATTCCATTGTCAACCAATAGTACCCTGCTCTCAGAATTTTTCTCGCCATTGTGTGTCCGTTGGCATGAGTGCCAAAGGATCCTTCATGAATTTCTTTTATCAGCATGTTTGCTTCTGGTCTGTCTATGCATCGAAGCAAGACCATGTCGAAGTTACTCTTATAAAGTGTATCACCGCTCAGGAAAAAGCTGCCAGCCAGTCTTCTGAGGGTCTTTCTATCTTTTCTGGATACCCCAGGTGGGTACTCTGGTTTCTGAAGGAAGCATTTGATGTCGTGATACCAAGTTTTGTCATCGATAACTGCTTCGATCGTGAAGATGTAAGCGGTCTATTCAAGGCGCATTATGTCGATCTTAGGTATGTCACTCCATTGACCTACACTAATCATGGAAGAGAGAGTGGCTAATGCATCAGCCATGTGATTCTCTTCACGATGGATGTGATGAAACTCGATTCTGTTGAAGAAGGGTAACAACCTTCTCGCGTAGTCTTTGTAAGGAATCAGTCCTGATTGGTACGTGTTCCAATCTCCTTTGATCTGATTGATAACCAGGGCTGAGTTGCCATATACATCCAAGTTCTTAATCCTTAAGCCAATCGCTTCTTTGAGACCCATGATACAAGCTTCGTATTCGGCCTCGTTGTTTGTACACTTAAATGTCAATCTGGCAGTGAAAGGAATGTGGGTACCCTGAGGTGTTGTGATGATTGCCCCATTTCCGTTTCCATAATGATTGACAGCTCCGTCAAAAATAAGTCCCCACTGGGAACCTGGTTCCGGCCCTTCACTGGGTAGCGGTTCATAGCAATCTTTCATTTTCAGATACATAACATCTTCGTCTGGGAAGTCAAATCCAATTGATTCCTGATCGTCAATCGGTTGATGAGCCAAATGATCGGCTAAAACACTTCCTTTGACAGCTTTCTGAGCATGGTACTCGATGTCGTATTCTGATAACAACATCTGCCAACGGGCTATCCTTCCCGTGAGAGCAGGTTTTTCAAAGACATACTTGATTGGATCCATTTTGGAGATTAACCAAGTAGTGTGACGAATCATGTACTGGTGAAGACGTTTGGCTGCCCAAGCCAGAGCGCAGCAACTTTTCTCAAGCATAGTGTACCGAGTCTCACAGTCGGTGAATTTCTTGCTCAAATAGTAGATGGCTGACTCTTTCCTTTTGGTTTCGCCTTGTTGGCCAAGTACACAACCCATGGAGTCTTCCAATACTATTAGGTATATGATCAGTGGTCTTTCTTCCACTGGAGGTGATAGAATCGTGGATTCAACAGGTATTCCTTGATACTGTCGAAGGTGGTTTGGCAGTATTCTGTCCAAGCACAGTCCTGATTCTTTTTTAGTAATTTGAAGATCGGCGCTCATGTCGCGGTCATGAGGAATATAAATCTAGAAATGTAGTTCAGACGTCCCAGGAATCCTCTGACTTGTTTCTCAGTATTTGGAGAAGGCATTTCTTGAATGGCCTTGACTTTGTCAGGATCAACCTTAATTCCTTTCTGGCTGACGATGAACCCTAGAAGTTTCCCTGAACGGACATCGAATGTGCACTTACTAGGATTCAAGCGGAGTTTGTACTTTCTCAACCGCTCGAATAACTTTGACAGGTGGGTCACATGCTCCTCCTTTGTTTTAGATTTAGCAATCATATCATCGACATGAAACAGAGTAGTCATGGCCCTTTGATAGGTTGCCCTGGCGTTCTTCAAACCGAACGGCATTACCTTGTAACAAAAAGTGCCCCATGGGGTGATGAATGAAGTTTTCTCCATGTCTTTCGGCGCCATTTTTTTCTGATTATAGCCCGAGAATCCATCCATGAAGGAGAAAACTTTGAACTTTGCTGTATTGTCTACCAACATGTCAATGTTCGGTAAGGGAAAGTCATCCTTTGGACTGGCTTTGTTCAGATCCCTGTAGTCTACATACATTCTGACATTTCCGTCCTTTTTCAGAACTGGTACTATGTTGGCTAACCATTGAGGATATTTTGATGTGGCGAGGAAACATGTGTCAATCTATTTCTGTACTTCCTCTTTGATTTTAATGGCCATGTCTGGATGAGTCTGTCTCAACCTTTGTTTTACTGGCGGATATTATGATCTTAACGGTAGATGATGTTCCACGATGCTGGTATCCAACCCTGGCATATCCTGATAGGACCAAGCGAATACATCGGGAAACTCTTTGAGAAGCTTTATGAAACTTTCTTTGACAGTTGGACTAAGCAGTGCCCCAATCTTGACCTCTTTTCTCTCTTCTTCTGAACCCAAGTTGATCGTTTCCAACGGTTCTTTGTAAGGTTTAATGAACCTTTCCTCTTGTCTGAGTAATCGGGAGATCTCTTCTGGAATTTCCTCGTCATTTTCTTCTTCAGCCTCAAATACCGGGAATTCAAAGTTGGGATAAGGCATTGGATCGTATGTTTCAATGGGGTTTAAAACAAGTAATCTGCATGACGTGGTGATTTGTTTTTAGAAGAGATAGAGAGAATGCAAGAGTGTGTGCAGTGTATTTTCTGAAAACTGCTTGTTTTTTTTATTTGAGTTGTTTTTTAGGATTACCATTTTCTGAAAAAGCGAAAAGATAAAACAGAAAAAAATGCGGAAATTACATAACGACATTATTTTATTTATGATTTTGTCGATTCTTAAAACTACAGCCCTATAAAAAAAACTTTGTCGCTTTGGGCGAAGCGAAGAGAGACATTTACAGAAAGTGGGCCCTATCAAAACATCCGTTTCACCTGGGCAGGGTGAAAGGTTAAAGTAAAGACGGTAATTACTTTGACTTATGAACAACTTTCAGAACGTTGACAGCAACCCATTGGCGGCGAACTCCCCGGTGAATCACAAAGTCTGGTACCTTCCTTCTTGATTTGTCTTCAGAAATAACTCTGATTTCTGGTGGAGCAGGATCATTGGAATTTGTCTCCTAGACAGAGTTGTCGTAGGAGGATTCTTCAGCTGTATCTTGCACAGTGTTTACACTCTCAGGTATATCTCCCCATCCAGTGGGCTGGATGTCTTTGAACCTGATACGAGAGCTTTCAGGAGCGGTGTACTTAACCAAGTAATCGAATTTTCCACTCAGTTGTCCTAAGGTGTCCCACAATTCTTTGGAACTGGAGGAGCCATCTCTCTCGATGACGTTGACCTCAAGAAAAGCATAGTTAAGGAACTCTCGTCCTGCAATTGTTGCAAATTCATCATTGTACTGGATACTTTTTGAATGCCCTGAGTAATGATCCCATGATTCTGTGGGAACGCAGGTATTCTTTTCAATGATGCTCAGCTGATATGCATCGTTGGGCTGACTCTCTTGTCCTGAGTCTCCTGGGTACGGCTCCCAGATAGGCAGGCCATCCATTGGGCCATAATAGTCATGGTCAAAGTTGTCTTTCATCAGTGTGTCCTCCTCAAATGAGTTTCGTGGAGCACGGCATCCTTCCGGATCACAATCTTTGTATATCATCTTGACATCTGACCTTGGTATATATCTCGGACTCTATGCGGGATAGAAAAATGGTGTAGGCACCTCTTCCTGAGACATATAATCGTCCTCGTTAAGATAGGACTTCCACTCTTCATCTGTATCGGAGGAATCACCATCGTTGATGGTATGTACTTCCTGAGACACTGGGTGAAGGAAACCTCCACTATGGAAGAAGTTCTAAATGGGATGATGACTTTCATCGTTAGTAGCAGTCTGGGTACAGGTTGAAGAAAAACCAAGTTTCTTTTTCTTATTGTCAGTAGAAATGACAAGATGTCCCCATCCTTTGGTATTGTTACTTCTGATTGCTTCGAGAGCATCTTTGTATGAGAAAATCGACATTCCTCCTTCTGATTGGTTGTCGTGACTCACCAAAAGTGCCTGGAACTGGGTTCCGATTACCTCCTCTGGTTCCACGTACGTGGATGACGATAGGTTACTCACGATCAAGGCTTGCTCTCCACAAACTGTGCCTAGTTGGTCGTTCTTGACAAACTTCAGCTTCTGGTGAAGTGTCGAAGTGACTGCCCCAGCCCTGTGTATCCAAGGTCTTCCTAACAAACAGCTGTATGCTGCCCGGATGTCCATGACTTGAAAAGTGACTAGGAAAGTGTGAGGACCGATAGTTATGGGAAGGTAGACTTGTAACACCCCCTTCTACACCCCCAGGCTATTAAAGCGATAACAATTAATCAGAGTATAATGAAAAATTCACGACATAGACGAGAGCGTCACATCAAAAGAAATTAAAATCACGCAATAACCTGCTCATATAGATATGCAACAATTCAGGTAGCACATAACAAAGGAACTGAGTTCCTAACACCCACATATTCGGATACAGAATAAAAGCGGAAAATCTGTAACTGAATCTCGTATATATACATCATAAAAAGTTTGTCTGCTATATACAAAGTCACACAAGTACAATCCAAAACATGCGTATACATAATACAAATAATCACAAACGGTCTCCCCGAGTACCCGGTGCTACATATCAGAGCCGACCGACAAAAGAATAAAGACCTAAGCTTCACAAAAAGACCTCCAGCAATCTACTCTGCAATGCCTCATAGAGCATTTAAAACAGCAGAAGGGTGAGAAAGACAATCATCATATAATTGCATAAAATTATATAATAACACAAAATTATGCACGTAAAATATTCTCACCACAACTTACACGAGAATTCAAATACAAAATAACCCAATACATATTTCATATATCCATCACCAATGCATATCAGTCATGCACAATACAATTATCACCAACACAAATATATATATATATATATATATATATATATATATATATATATATATATCTCAACTCATCAATTCCAATCACAATTCCACACAAAATCAATCCATTCATGATTTATGCAAATGCACAGAGACCGACACAAAGACTCTATGCAATGCATATGCGGTACCAATCCATCCATCATCTCAACACTAGTTCACTCAGGAACTATTGGAATCATCGCTTGTTACTTAGTGTAACTCCCCGTCAGGAAAACGATGTTCCCCATCGCTTTAGGTCCTCTTGGTATAAGGCTCGCGACGTTTATGGATTGCTTTAGGTCCTCTTTGTATAAGGCTCACAATCCAATCGCTTTAGGTCCTCTTTGTATAAGGCTCACGATCGTCTATAACCATCGCTTTAGGTCCTCTTGGTATAAGGCTCACGATGTTATAGCAGATTCCCTCTGGAATCGATTCGTCGCTCACACCCACTAGGGCACACGACATCACAAGAATGCATATCATGATGCTTGGCATACAATGACTCATGACATTCAAATGCACACATATATGTAACCATCTCAATCAACAATAATCATGCTTTACCATCAAGCCTAAAACAATGCATTTATTTGTCATACGGCCACAAACCATCATCACACCATCTAAACACATGCATTTACATTATACAACAGCACACAAGTCATACCATATCTATCAAAGGCATATTGCACAATAACACATCAAATACACACAATTAAAATGGTACAAGTTGACAAAACGAAACCTTTCCAAATTCCCGACATAATTAAATCGGCCACTAATCTTAAAACCAATTTAATAAGAAAGAACATGTCAAAAGCTTTCCAACGCATCGAACTGCGCCTCAAACCGACTTACAGATCAAAAGTTATAAAGAAAACAAATTGGGAAAAGCTATCATGTTCGCAGTGCGAAGCTCCTAGCGAGTCCTTCGCCCCCTCATTCGCAGTGCGAATACCTCAGCGAATCATGGCAGAAAGGAAAATAGCCTATAGTTCGCAGTGCTAGTCTCTGGCGAATGCCTAGCCAACACTGGTTCGCTGCCCCATTCGCAGTGCGAACGTCTGGCGAACCAAGTCAGAACTGAAATGAGGTAAAGTTCGCAGTGCGAGTTTCTGGCGAATGCTCGCCCTCACCTTCGCAGTGCAAATAGCCAGCGAATGCTCGCTTTCCCCTTCGCTAGGGGATTCGCAGTGCGAACCTGCGAATTCAGCAAAATCCAGCAGCGCTGTTATACAACCCAAAACCATATTTTCCCCACCAAAACACTTCCAAACCAACACATAGCAATCAGAACATAACCCAATCATGGTAACAAGTATTCTACAGCATTTACACCGATTTTCAACCGTGAAAACATCGATTTCTCTCTTCCTACCTAGAATCGAAAAACATAGAACACCACAAACATTCACACACACACACATACATAATCATACACAAGCATAAGATAACCGAGTTTCGCACCCTTACCCGATTTAATCGTGTTTTTGAAAGTCGGTTCATCAATTTCTTAATCCACAAGTTTTCTCTCTTTTCTTCTTTCTCTTCTCTTTCCTTCTTTCTCTTTTTCTTCTCTTCTTTTTCTTTCCTTACTACTTTTCTCTCTTTTTCTTTCTATTATATGAAAAATATCATATCTACCCAAACAAAAGACCAAAATACCCCTACACTCAAATATCTCGGAAACGCTCCCAAAACGCGATAAAATATAATCACGATGAAAAATAATATATTTACCAAATAAAAGTCAAAAATAAAATAATATAATAATAAAATAATCAAAATGACTCAATTAAATAAAACTAACTAAAACTGAGGCGTTACAACTCTCCCCCACTTAGAAATTTTCGTCCTCGAAAATATTACCTGAGACGAACAACTCTGGATACGACTCCCGCATCCGACTCTCCAACTCCCAAGTCAAATTGCCCTCAGCAGCGCCTCCCCACGCCACTTTCACAAGTGCAATATCCTTGCCCCTTAACTGCTTCAACTCGCGATCCAAAATCCTCACTGGTAATGCCTCCACCGTAAGGTTCTCCCTTACCTCTACCTCATCCATCGGAATTGCATGCGACGGATCCGGAACATACTTGTGAAGCTGTGAAACATGGAACACATCGTGCAAATTTGACAAATTCGGCGGCAACGCCACCCTATAAGCCACAGCACCCACTCTCGCGGATATTTGGTAAGGACCAATAAACCGAGAAGTAAGCTTTTTTGACTTCAATGCACGACCAACACCCGTTACCGGCGTAACTCTCAAAAATATATGATCGCCCTCTTGAAACTCAAGATCTTTCCTCCTTCGATCATGATAACTCTTCTGCCTACTCTGAGAAGCCTTCATTTTCTCACGAATAAGTTTCACCTTTTCCGTAGTTTGTTGAATCAATTCCGGTCCAACCACCGAACTCTCACCAGATTCGTGCCAACACAAAGGTGTTCGACATCTTCTCCCATACAACGTTTCAAAAGGTGCCATTCCAATACTCGAATGGAAACTGTTATTATACGTGAATTCCACCAACGCAAGATAACTATCCCAAGCACCACCTTGTTTAAGAACACAAGCTCTCAACAAATCTTCCAAGGACTGAATCATTCTCTCCGTCTGTCCTTCCGTCTGAGGATGATAAGCAGAACTCAACCTCAACTTAGATCCTAAAGCCTTTTGAAAACTTTCCCAAAATCTGGAAGTAAACCTCGGATCTCGATCTGAAACAATGCTCAACAGAACCCCATGCAATTTCACAATCACACCGATATAAATCTCAGCCAACCTCTCCAAAGAAAAACTGATGTCAATCGGAATGAAATGCGCCAATTTAGTCAGCCTATCCACAACCACCCAAATCGCATTATGTCCCCACTGAGTGTTCGACAACCCTGTCACAAAGTCCATAGAAATGCTATCCCATTTCCACTCAGGAATATCCAACGGTTGCAACAAACCACTAGGCCTCAGATGTTCCACTTTAGACTTCTGGCACGTCAAACACGCATACACAAATTGAGCCACATCTCTCTTTAACCCAGACCACCAAAAGATCTTCTTCAGATCCTGATACATCTTATTAGCTCCCAGATGTATACTCAAATTACTCCGGTGTCCTTCCTCCAAAATCATCCTTTTGAACTCCGCATCATCCGGAATACAAATTCTACCTCGGAACCTCAAAACACCTTTATCATCCACTTTAAAGTCCTCATTCACACTTTTATCCCCAACCGTCATCAAATCCACAAATTTCACATCCAATTTCTGTTTCTCACTAACCGTCAACAGAAAATCATTAGTAACCTTTAACATTCCAAGCCTCACGCTATCCGACGTCAATTCAAATACCAAACTCAAATCTCTAAACGCTTCCAGAAGTTCCCACTCTTTAACCATTAAAGCAGACATATGCAACGATTTCTGACTCAACGCATCGGCTACCACATTAGCTTTACCAGGATGGTAATTCAAGCCAAAATCGTAGTCCTTCAAAAATTCCAACCATCTTCGTTGCCTCATATTCAACTCTTTCTGATCAAACAAGTATTTCAAACTTTTATGATCACTAAAGACTTCTAATCTTGCACCATAGAGATAATGCCTCCAAATCTTCAACACAAAAACCACATCCGCTAATTCCAGATCATGAGTAGGATAATTTTTCTCATGAATCCTCAATTGCCTTGAAGCATAAGCCACAACCTTACCTTCCTGCATCAACACTCCACCTAACCCAATCAAAGACGCATCACAATACACCACAAACGGTTCACTAGGATTCGACAAAATCAAAATCGGGGTTGTCGTCAATCTTCTCTTCAACTCACTAAAACTTTCCTCACACCGAATATCCCAAATGAACGCTTGACCTTTACAAGTCAACTGGGTCAAAGGAAGTGCTAACTTATAAAAACCTTCAATGAACCTCCGATAATATCCGGCTAAACCCAAAAAGCTTCTAATTTCAGTAACAGATCTCGGAGCCTCCCATTGTAGAACTGCATCTACTTTAGATGGATCCACAGCAATACCATTACCTGAAATCACATGCCCAAGAAAACTCACTTCCGACAACCAGAACTCACACTTGGACAACTTGGCAAAAAGTCTCCTTTCCTTCAAAATTTGCAACACAATGCGCAAATGCTCCGCATGTTCCTCCCGGGACTTAGAATAAATCAAGATATCATCAATAAACACAACAACAAAACGATCCAAATGCTCATGGAAAATACGATTCATATACTCCATAAACACACCTGGCGCATTAGAAACTCCGAACGGCATCACAGAATATTCATAATGACCGTAACGTGTCCTAAAAGCCATCTTCTGAATATCTTCCTCTTTCACCCTTATCTGATGATACCCCGACCTTAAATCAATCTTACTAAACACGCAAGCACCTACCAACTGATCCATCAGATCATCAATTCTCGGAAGAGAATACTTATTCTTAATCGTCACCTTATTCAGCTGACGATAATCAATACACAATCGCATACTCCCATCTTTCTTTTTCACCAATAAAACTGGAGCACCCCATGGCGACACACTCGGTCTCACAAACCTCGTTTCCAATCATTCGTTCAACTGCTTCTTTAACTCAACCAACTCAGATGCCGACATTCTATATGGTGCCATAGATACAGGTCTAGTACTAGGAACTAGATCTATAGAAAACTCCACCTCTTTCTCTGGAGGCACATCTGAAATATCCTCTGGAAACACTTCCGGAAAATCACACACAACTGGAAACACATCAAGTGAAACTTGACTCTCCACAGTCAACGATGCAAACAACCCGAACAACTGAGCTTCATCTGCCAAAAGTCTCTTCAACTCTTTGGTAGATAAGAAACTCGAGTCTTCATCTTCCTCAAGAGAAGGAAACCTTACCAGCTTATGATAACAATCAATATGAACCCGATTGAACTGCAACCGATTCATTCCCAGAACCACATCTAAACCCTCCAACGGCAAACACACCAAATCCATTTCAAAGTCTTTACCATAAATGGTCAAAGGACAACTTAAACAAACCAAGGAAGTAGTTACTGACCCCATTGTTGGAGTATCAATAACCATCTCACCATCCATCGAAGACAACACAAGATTCAAACGCTTCGCGCACTCAGACGAAATAAACGAATGAGTCGCTCCAGTATCAATAATAGCAACTAAAGGCGTATTATTAATAAAACAAGTACCTCTGATCACACGATCTGTACTAGAAGTCTGAGTTCCTGCCAATGCAAATACCTTCCCTCCAGCCTGAGCTTTCCTCGGTTTCGGACACTTTGTACTAATATGACCAGGTTTACCACAGTTGAAACACTTCACCACATTCTTCCTCGTACAATCAGCTGCGACATGTCCTAAACCTCCACAATTGGAACACTTCCTCATATCTTTTCTGCATTCAAACTGAAGATGTGCTAATTCACCACACCTAAAACAACTCGGAGAATAGACATACCTCCTCCACTTGGCCTTTTCTCAAAATTACCTCTCTGCTTACCCTTATCAGCTGGTGTTACATAAGGACCACTACGAAACGGTTGTTTCCCTTCCTTTTCGTTCACACTCTTATAATGAGTAGAACGAGCTTTGCTATCTTCTTCATAAATCCTACAACAATCCACCTGATCGGAAAACCTTCTAATTCTTTGATAACTGATTGCCGGCTTAATCTCAGGACGCAATCCTCTCTCAAACTTCACACACTTAGAAAACTCCGCAGTCGCTTCAGCATAATGTGGATAAAATTGCACAAGCTCCACAAACTTAGCAGTATAATCAACAACAGACATATTACCTTGTTTCAGTTCCAAGAACTCTATCTCCTTCTTTCCCCTTACGTCATCAGGAAAATACTTCCTCAGAAACTCAATGCTAAACACAGCCCAAGTGATCTCTTCATCAGCAGCTTCCAACACATGACGCGTACTAACCCACCAATCATCAGCTTCTTCCAGCAACATGTGAGCACCCAGTCTCACCTTCTGATCCTCAGCACAATCCATCACTCAGAAGATTCTTTCAATCTCCTTAAGCCAAATCTGAGCACCATCAGGATCATATCTTCCTTTGAAGATAGGCGGTTTGTTCTTCCTGAACTCATCATTACCCGCAGCATTAGGTGTACCCTACACAGCACGAGCCATAGCTTGCATAGCAGCAGCCAAAGCAGCATCATTCCTACCAACCATATTCTCTTCATTTCCAATAACAGCAACTATGGTTAAACAAACAGCTCACCCAACCACAAACACCGACAAGGACTGACACGGACTGGCTCTGATACCACTTAATGTAAAACCCCCTTCTACACCCCCAGGCTACTAAAGCGATAACAATTAATCAGAGTATAATGAAAAATTCACGGCATAGACGAGAGCGTCACATTAAAAGGAATTAAAATCACGCAATAACCTGCTCATATAGATATACAACAATTCAGGTAGCACATAACAAAGGAACTGAGTTCCTAACACCCACATATTCGGATACAGAATAAAAGCGGAAAATCGATAACTGAATCTCGTATATATACATCATAAAAAGTTTGTCTACTATATACAAAGTCACACAAGTACAATCCAAAACATGCGTATACATAATACAAATAATCACAAACGGTCTCCCCGACTACCCGGTGCTACATATCAGAGCCGGCCGACAAAAGAATGAAGACCCAAGCTTCACAAAAAGACCTCCAGTAATCTACTCTGCAATGCCTCATAGAGCATTTAAAATAGCAGAAGGGTGAGAAACACAATCATAATATAATTGCATAAAATTATATAATAACACAAAATTATTCACGTAAAATATTCTCACCACAACTTACACCAGAATTCAAATACAAAACAACCCAATACATATTTCATATATCCATCACCAATGCATATCAGTCATGCACAATACAATTATCACCAACACAAATATATATATATATATATATATATATATATATATATATATATATATCTCAACTCATCAATTCCAATCACAATTCCACACAAAATCAATCCATTCATGATTTATGCAAATGCACAGAGACCGACACAACGACTCTATGCAATGCATATGCGGTACCATTCCATCCATCATCTCAACACTAGTTCACTCAGGAAATATTGGAATCATCGCTTGTTACTTAGTGTAACTCCCCGTCGGGCAAACGATATTCCCCGTCGCTTTAGGTCCTCTCGGTATAAGGCTCACGACGTTTATGGATTGCTTTAGGTCCTCTTTGTATAAGGCTCACAATCTGATCGCTTTAGGTCCTCTTTGTATAAGGCTCACGATCGTCTATAACCATCGCTTTAGGTCCTCTTGGTATAAGGCTCACGATGTTATAGTAGATTCCCTCTGGAATCGATTCGTCGCTCACACCCACTAGGGCACACGACATCACAAGAATGCATATCATGATGCTTGGCATACAATGACTCATGACATTCAAATGCACACATATATGTAACCATCTCAATCAACAATAATCATGCTTTACCATCAAGCCCAAAACAATGCATTTATTTGTCATACGGCCACAAACCATCATCACACCATCTAAACACATGCATTTACATCATACAATAGCACACAAGTCATACCATATCTATCAAAGGCATATTGCACGATAACACATCAAATACACACAATTAAAATGGTACAAGTTGACAAAACTACACCTTTCCAAATTCCCGACATAATTAAATCGGCCACCAATCTCAAAACCATTTTAATAAGAAAGAACATGTCAAAAGGTTTCCAACGCATCAAACCACGCCTCAAACCGACTTACGGATCAAAAGTTATAAAGAAAACAAATTGGGAAAAGCTGTCATGTTCGCAGTGCGAAGCTCCTAGCGAGTCCTTCGCCCCCTCATTCGCAGTGCGAATACCTCAGCGAATCATGGCAGAAAGTAAAATAGCCTACAGTTCATAGTGCGAGTCCTGGTGAATGCCTAGCCAACACTGGTTCGCTGCCCCATTCGCAGTGCGAACGTCTGGCGAACCAAGTCAGAACTGAAATGAGGTAAAGTTCGCAGTGCGAGTTTCTGGCGAATGCTCGCCCTCACCTTCGCAGTGCGAATAGCCAGCGAATGCTCGCTTTCCCCTTCTCTAGGGGATTCGCAGTGCGAACCTGCGAATTCAGCAAAACCCAGCAGCGCTGTTATACAACCCAAAACCATATTTTCCCCACCAAAACACTTCCAAACCAACACATAGCAATCAGAACATAATCCAATCATGGTAACAAGTATTCTACAGCATTTACACCGATTTTCAACCGTGAAAATAATGATTTCTCTCTTCCGACCTAGAATCGAAAAACTATAGAACACCACAAACATTCACACACACAAATACATAATCATACACAAGCATAAGATAATCAATTTTCGCACCCTTACCCGATTTAATCGTGTTTTTGAAAGTCGGTTGATCGATTTCTTAATCCACAAGTTTTCTCTCATTTCTTCTTTCTCTTCTCTTTCCTTCTTTCTCTTTTTCTTCTCTTCTTTTCCTTTCCTTACTACTTTTCTCTCTTTTTCTTTCTATTATATGAAAAATATCATATCTACCCAAACAAAAGACCAAAATACCCCTACACTCAAATATCTCGCAAACGCTCCCAAAACGCGATAAAATTTAATCAAGATGAAAAATAATATATTTACCAAATAAAATTCAAAAAATAAAATAATATAATAATAAAATAATCAAAACGACTCAATTAAATAAAACTAACTAAAACTGGGGAGTTACACGACTTCGCCGATAACTGTTTTTTGGGATCCGTCAAATGCTTTGACGATGACCTCGCTGCCTCTCATCGGAGATCCTTTGAATGATAGTCACATCAGAGTGGAATTCGGCATCACGTTTAGAGCTGATCCGGTGTCTACCAGTACGCTGGCTAAAGCATCGTCCTGGAAGTTGACTGTAATATTGAGTGCCATATTATGATTTTGGCCCTCTTCCGGCAGTTCCTCATCACTGAACCCCAAGTTGTTGCAGGAAGTGATGTTGGAGATGATGCTGTCGAATTGTCTTATTGTTACATCCTGTTCCACAAAGGCTTGCTCTAAGACTTTCTGTAGAGCCTCCCTATGAGCTTCGGAACTGAGTAAAAGAGACAGCACAGAGATTTTTGAAGGAGTTTGCAACAGCTGATCAACGATGTTGTACTTACTCTTTTGGGTGAGCTTCAGCATCTCATCGTTGTTTTTCGAAAGGTCGGGATCACTGGCCTGACCGACTGGTTGATCAGGAACTTCTGCCTGAGGTTCCTTTTCTCTGATGGGTTCTTCAACTCCTCGGTTGAAGATTCGACCACTCCGTGTTACTCGACTAATGTCTGCAATATTCACGAAGGAGGGTAATGGAGTTTCCTTTCCATTCTCAATTGTTGTTGCACCGTATTTGTAAGCCTTAGTTGATTCATACGGTAGTGGTCCCGGCAAATAGATAACTACAAGAGCCTTCTGATTTTTCCGACCATTGTAAGTAATTTCAATCAGTTCCTGGTTGGGAACTTTTCTACTGTCCAAAGGAATTCTTGATTCATCAAGTAGAGGGATTATGGTACAAACATCTTTGGTCCTCTTATGATCAGAGATTACGACAACATCTCTGGTCACAAAGGATGACTAAGTTTTGCATCTCCAGGAACTGTTTCTGGAACTCCTTCATTCTGTCGTCCATACTTTCGTTTCCACCAGAAGGTATCTGTGGAATCTGCCCTTCTGGGACAGTGTGTACCACGGGTGGTGGTATCGTCATTACGGCAGTGACTCTTGGTGCTTCCCACTCCCGAAGTTTGTAACCTTCAGGAGTCGCTGTCATGCCCCTGGCATCTTCACTTTCCCGAAGTTTGTAATGTTCAGGCCCAGCGGTTCCTGCTGTAGTTTTTGGATCTTCTGTGATCGGAATATATCCTTCCGGGATATAGTTGAGTGGCATGCCCCAAGGACGATCTTTAGGCATGTTATACCGAGGATCGTACTTATCCACTATGGGCGTCGATGTGATCTCTGAGATCACAGTCCTTTGTTGTTGCATCTGGGCTGCTGCCAGAGCTTGCATGTCATTGTTAAGTTTCCTCAGATCTTTTTTCAGAGCGTCGAGTTCTTCTCTCAACTCTCTGTTCTCTTCCTCGAGATTATCCATTTTCTTTTGTTAACTGGCCCGAGTATTGTACGAATGAGACAATTTGACTCTAGAATCGAGACACAAACGTGAGATTCGTAGGGAAGAAGAATGCGTTACGTGAGAATGATGAATGATATGCAATGATTATATTAATTATTATTTTTTGTTTAATCAAAAGAAACTTCAACAATTGGATTTCAAATATCAAACAATGGGGAAACCCCGTTTTATTGAATTCAAAGATTGCGGAAATGGAAATACAGTAATTTACAAAGTGCTTTAAAAGGAAATGTCTAAGCTAATTGATCCTGAGATATCTCTGAGGAGGGCTCAGGTGCTGGTTCTGGTACTTTCCTTTTCTTTGACCGGGGCTCTCGAGCCGTTGTCGGGTTGTCATTCCTTTGCCAAGTGAAATGAGCGAGCAAATTCCTTTGGTCTTCTTGATTTTCTACAGCATGTTGCTCTAAAATCTCGATCAGAGCATCTTTTTCTTTTAACAGTTGTTGTATTTTCCTACACTCCACATTGAGAATACGGTACTTGTTCTTCCAAGACTTCTTCACCTGTTGAACTTTGTTGAGAGTAACCTGAAGCTTTTCCGTATCAGACATAAAATAAAGGACAGATTCCTTTAACGGAATAACTTCCTGGCGAGGATAAGGCATCCTCTGCTTGAGAGCTCTAGTTTGTACCCAGTGAAGATAAGGTTCCACCGAGACACAGTCTGGTTTCCCTAGAGACTCTCTTCCTTTCCTGTGAACATGTTTCCAAGCATGCACTATTTCTGTCTTTAGTGCTCTGTCATTTTCTCCTTCCTTGAAGAAAAGACCTTCCAGATGACCATTACGCGGGACATGCCTCATTGGGTATCCAAATTGACGACGAACTAAAACTGGATGATAATTGATTCCTCCTTTAATTCCTATGAGGGGTACATTAGGGAAATTTTCACAACGGTCAATGATTCTTATCCCGTCATAGATCCAATTGTACCAATCTATGTCAGAGCTGGTAAGAGACATGATTCTCTGTGACCAACGTAAAGCACTCTTATGATCCCAAAATGCAACAGATTTGGGCAAATGGGAAGTAAACCATTTGTATAGAAGGGGTACACAGCATGTGATCATTCCTCCGCTGTACAAATTCCTTAAGTGTACAGAATGATAAGTATCTGCGAGCAAGGTCGGTACAGGGTTTCCAATCAGAAAAACCTTAATGGCATTAATATCAATGAAGTTATCAATGTTGGGAAACAGAAATAACCCGTAGGTGAGCAGAACAAAGATGATCTCAAAAGCAGTCGTGTTCCCTATACTAGCAAAGTACAGAGCCTTCTTTATCAAAAACTTAGCTGGCAAACCTTGGATTCCACCCTTAGTGGTCATGTGAGTCCTGACTTCTTACTCGTCCAAATAGATTGCTCTTGCAATTGTTTGATCCTTTGGAATTTCTTCCAGTCCAGAAAAGGGAACTTGGTCAGTAATGGGTAAATCAGTCAGGTGAGAGTACTCCTCTAGGGTTGGTGCAAGCTGATAATCCGGGAATGTAAAACAGTGATAGATGGGATCGTAGAACTGAATGAGCGTAACCAGGATTCCTTCGATTACATGGACCCTTAATAGAGACAGCAGTCCTCCGTACTTAGCTCTAAAAGCATCAGGGTTGGTGATCATCCTTGCCAACCCTCTCAAATCCTCCAATTTTGGAACCTTGACGGTGTACTTGTGAGTCTTCCTTCTACCGAAATCCATAACGCAATATTTATCTGACATTTGCAATCATTGTATTAGTTTAATTTGAAAAGGAGAGACTAGAAGAGAAAATTTTTCTTTGTTTAATGTTTTTTTAATGAAATGAAAGCATGAATGCAGCACACAAAAACATAGAAAAAACATGAGGTCAAAGGTTCGGTGTCATGAAGTCATGGCTCTACCCATCCCCAAAGGTTGTAATGGTACCTCTCTTGGGATAACAACAGCAGGTCGGTTCACTCGAGCGAGCTGCAGTATCTTAGAGTAATCTCAAATGAGGGTAGTATCGCTTGACAACTATTTCCAATAGCTTCCGCACTACAAAATAGTAACAAGGTCTCAGCCTACTAAATCCTCAGTTTCATAGAATACCACAATCGAACAATCTGCTTTCAACAACCGAAGTCGTATAGGCATTGAATCCGCAAAGGGTCTCTCCATTGATTCGATGGTCGACCGGGGTCTCTTATTTGGGAGTCACTCCCTGTAAGATTACCCGTCTAGTGCCATCACTTATCTTAGGTGTCACTCAAACTTTCCAGATGCGGCATCACCCGCAGTCCCATTAGTAGAAAAATAAACACTGATATCAAGTAGGGAAAGCGATATATATATGTATTCCTAAAACTAACATCCTAGACCTCTTAAGAGCTATAATCCTAGTCCTAACAAATAAAATGACTCCCCAGCAGAGTCGCCATTTTTCTGTAGCAAGCGATTTTTATCGGTGACGCGACCACTTTATCGCTGGGTTTTCCTCACCGCAATGGTAGAAGGGGGTGCTACTTTCAGATTTCTTATTTATCCCATGAAGCTGAAAGGGAAAGGGAAGCTATCTAAAACTAAGCTTGCACGCGGAGGTTTAACTGAACAAACGCTTAAAAGAGATTGGGGTGTCCGGGGTCAGGTTATACAATGGGAAGTTGTCAATTACCCATCCTATATGTGGTTATCCATAGAATATTAGCTTTAGGTCTCGCTTTGTAATTGATAGTGTTTATCTGTTAATGGGTTGGGAAAGTTTCTTGGGAAGTATGAGTGAGTGAGTTGATGTTGATGTTTGGGTGTTTTTGGTAAGGTACTAGACCTAAGTGTTGATTGGTATGAAGGTACTGGACCTAGGGTTTTTTATTAGTATGCTCGCTAAGATTTTGCAATCTTATGCCTACGTATTCCCGTTTAAACAAAACAGGAAAATTAGCTTTTGGTGTCTTGTTCACAACTCAAGATTGAAGCTAAAAGGTTTATTTGTGCCTTGTTCAAAGCCCAAGATTGAAGCTAAAAGGTTAATTGACTCGGCTAGGGGGTTTCTTTATGCAAAGCCTAAGAGGAGGCTGGATGAGACCGACTCAACAAGAGAGTGTATATATTGGTGTCTTATACAAAGCCCAAGATTTAGGCAAAAAAAGAGACTGACTCTGTGGGGATATCATTATACAAAGCCTAAGAGGAGGCTAGAAGTTTGACTTTTCTGGGGGAAGATGTTCTATCTGTCCTGTACAAAGCCCAAGATTGAGGCTAAAAGGGGTTTTGACTCCGCCGGGGCGATTTGTATGTGTCTTGTTCAAAGCCCAAGATTGAGGCTGAAACGAGTTTGACTCTTGCTGGAGAGTATTATCTGTCTTGTACAAAGCCCAAGATTGAGGCTAAAATGGGAAATTTAACTCTTTTTGGGGAAAATCATTCCTCAAAGCCCAGAAGAAGGCTGGGAGGAAATGACTCTGCTAGGGAAGATATATGTCCCAAGATCAAGAGAGGGAGATTTATGTCTTGTACAAAGCCCAAGATTGAGGCTAAAAGGATTTGACTTAACAAGAGAGTGCTTTTATCTGTCTTGTACAAAGCTCAAGATGGAGGCTAAAAAGGGTTGACTCAACAAGAGAGTATTTATATCTGTCTCGTACAAAGCCCGAGATTGAGGCTAAAAAGGTTGACTCAACAAGAGAGTCTAAAAAGGAGATTGACTCAACAAGAGAGTCTGAAAAGGTGATTGATTCAACAAGAGAGTCTGGAAAAGTGATGGACTCAACAAGAGAGTCGGAAAAGGTTAGCTCCGCTGGGGAGAATCTTTGTACAAAGCCCAAGAAGAGGCTGATTGTGCTAAGGAAAAGATCATTATACAAAGCCTAAGAGGAGGCTATATTTTGTCGGGGATTGTTAAGACCTCGAGGCAGGTCCAAATGGGGAATCAACTCTTGCTGAGGATTACAGAAGAGTTGACATATCAAAGACCTTGAGGTTCTGATTTGGGATAACCTGACCCTGGTTGGG
Organism: Lathyrus tuberosus; assembly: GCA_022829125.1. Lineage (NCBI taxonomy): Eukaryota > Viridiplantae > Streptophyta > Magnoliopsida > Fabales > Fabaceae > Lathyrus > Lathyrus tuberosus. Next base: position 16,659,098 of record JALAZF010000075.1, read on the forward strand.
GAACTCTCAAAAGAGAGGTTGGGTTTCTGGTGGAGATTGATCCAGAGAGCCCGGGGTTTCTTCCTATATTTGTAAGGAACTTGAGAATGTCTTTGAGACTCAAGGGGATTAGATTGTCCAAGTCTACTGGTGTGGAAGAGTTTTATCTTTTTTATGATGCCCAAGAGGAGGCACGGGCATTAAGGGATGAGAATCAACCCTAAAGTGGCATGAGGTTTGACATTGGAAAGACTGTTTTAGCAAAGGATGACTAAGTTCTGTCTTATACCTTTAAGAGGTCGCCAGGGTCCTTGTATTAAGCCCAAGAGAAGGCATGAGAACTTTTAAGAAGCCGGAGGGTCCTTGTACAAAGCTCAAGAGGAGGCGGGGATGCTTGTAGGAAGCCTGTGGGTCCCAAACCAAGAAAAGTTCAAGAAATTCTATTCACCGAGAATAGATCATTTAGTGAAAATTCTGAGGTTTGGAGAAACTCAAGAGATGCTATTCACCGAGAATATATCAACTCTGGGGAATAGAATTTCTTTGACAATTTCTAGGGTGACAGCCTGAGAAATGGTTCACGAAGACTACTGTCTTTCTCTTTGTTCCATATTGTTTAAGCCCAAGAGAAGGCAATACTGTATCTGGAAATCCTATGGGGATCTAGTTTTGATTGTATTTAAGAGTGGCCAACAGGGCTTTACCTAGTTCTAGACCTAGTTGCCGGCGAAAACTCTAAATAACTATACTAGTATATATACAGTTGATATATGACAAGTATTTTAAAAGGGTATGAAAGAAGACTAACCATGCGCAGCTTCCTACAATACAGTTATATATATCAAAGCATGTAAAGGAAAACTGATAAAACCTACAGGCGAGCAAGCTTCCATGTTGTATTGTTAGTTGTTCAAGTGTTGTTCGAGTGTCTAAAATCTATATTGTTCGAGTGTTGTTGTCCTTAGCTGCAAATTTGGACTGGCCCCTACAACAATTTGATGTAAAAAATGCCTTTCTACATGGAGAACTGTTAGAAGAAGTTTATATGGACCTTCCGCCTGGGTGTAACAAGTCAGAAAGACATGCCCAAAAGGTGTGTAAATTGAAGAAGTCATTATATGGACTGAAGCAATCTCCAAGAGCATGGTTTGGAAGATTTACAAAATCCATGATAGCTTTTGGATACGTCCAAAGCAACTCAGATCATACTTTGTTTTTAAAGAAACAACAAGGTAAGATTACAACCCTTATCATATATGTAGATGACATGGTGGTTACCGGGAATGATCCAGAAGAACGGAAAGCATTGCAAGAGTACTTGTCTAGAGATTTTGAAATGAAAGATCTTGGTTCCTTGAAGTATTTTCTCGGGATTGAAGTCTCTAGATCCAAGAAAGGTATTTTCTTATCTTAAAGAAAATATGGATTGGACTTGTTGCAGGAGACTGGTATGTCAGCATGTCAACCAGCTGCTTCACCAATTGAGGAAGGCTTGAAGTTACACAATATAACAGATCAAGTTTCATGTGATAAAGGAAGGTATCAAAGGCTTGTGGGAAAATTAATGTATTTAGCTCACACAAGACCAGACCTTGCCTATGCATTAAGTATTGTTAGTCAATTTATGCATAATCCTTGTGAACAACATATGAATGCTCTCATGCATATATTGAGGTATTTAAAATCTGCTCCTAGGAAGGGGATTTTGCCCATAATCTAGTTCAACACGGTCGAACAAAGCATGTTGAGGTGGACAGATTTTTTATCAAAGAGAAATTAGATGCAAAGATTTTGGAGTTGCCTAAGATTCGATCTAAAGATTAATTAGCCGACATGCTTACTAAAGCTGTCTCAAGTAAAGTATTCTTGAAGTATCTCTATAAGTTAGGCATGGATGATATATATGCACTAACTTGAGGGGAAGTGTTGAGATTTTATCTCCATATCTTTCTCTATAATGACCGTAGATCAAGGGATTGTGCAGCTGTATGCTTTTATTCTTTCTTCTTATTTAGAGCTCTCTGATATGAAAATTCACTCCTAATTTGTAGCTTCATTTGTAGTATAAATACAAGGTGTATGTACTCATCTAAATCAATTGAGAGAGTATCAATAATAATATACTTTCTTCTTTCAAGTTCTATATCCAATTTAAACTTTAAACTAAATAATTTTACTAACTTTAAAATTATCACTTAAAAGTTCAATATTAATTATATTATAGAAAAATAAATATTAAAAAAAGATAGAAAGATGATTATGGATTTGAGATATTTGAAGAATGGAAGATTCTAACAAAAAAACATAGAAGATGAAATATGTTGATGAATCAAAGAATCATTGAGGGCACCCTAAAAACAAAATAAGTTCTTATGTGTTTTGAATTTCTGGTAATAGGTTTAAAGAAAGAAATCCAATGTGATGGGTGTATGATAAGATATAATAGAATTATTCTATCTAAACGTTCTTAATAATGGTCTCTCATAACCAGATTTCTGGTAGATTTTCCACATGATTTCTAGAGAGAAGGTTGTGTTTCTCTCTCTAAAGAAACTTATTGTGTCTTGCCGCCCTCTTTTCTCCTAGGGTTTGTGGTGGCTTTCTCTCTATCTCTCTCTATCTCTCTCGCCCTCTATCTATCTATCTATCTATCTATCTGTCTATCTATCTATCTATATATCTCTCCAGTCTTCTGGCCTCCCCTACCCACCTCCAATTAGGGTTTCTTTATTGGTTTAGTCTATTTTACTTATTAGACCTTCTTGTCTGGCGATTATGGAGAAATGGAAACCATTCACTCTCTCAGATTATGGCGATTACGTGAGGGTAGACCCAGATGATTTTGTTTTAAAAGGCGACAATCGCGTCGTGGTTTTGAAAATACAGTGGGACTTATACAATGTCTGAGGCCCAAAAATTATTTATTCACAAAGGGGTTGGGTCTCACACTCTCTCAAGAGGCCCAAAGAGTTTGAAAATTAATAAAGATGGGTCTTATAGCTCAAGGAGAAGCCCAGTTGATTTTGTTAAAAAGGCGACGATCGGGCCGAACTTTTGAAAATATACAAAGGGACTTATACAATGTGTGAGACCCAAAATTGTTTTATTTACAAAGGGATGGGACTTACACTCTATCAAGAGGCCCATGAGTGTTTGAAAAATATTGATGAGGGTGGAATTAATCAAAACCCTAATTTTGTTTAAAGATGGAATTAATTTTGTTTAAAAATTAATAAAAATTATTGAAAACATGTGAAAAATGAGTGGTGATCTTGGATCAATGTTTCAAAAATCATGTTTTTATCCACAAAATGATTAAAAACCATTTAAGTTTGGAAGATCAAGAAGGAAAAAATATTTTAAATGTTAAAAAACAAATAAAAATTAATTCTTTGCAAAAATATCAAGTATATGAAATAAATAATATTTTTTGGGAGATTTTTGTAAAATAAAATATTTTAACATTTTTGTGAATTATTAAAAAAAGAATCAACTCAAAATCATTAAAATTCATAGAGAAATTAATTTTTGAATCAATTAAATAAAATCACAAAAATTCAAATATTTGAAAGTTTGAAAAAGGGCGCCAAGAACATCTTGGTTTTGCCCGCGCGCTCTGTTTTGCCCAGATTTGCAATTTCTCATCAATCTCACTGAATACTTGATGAAATCACACAATCCACATATCAATCTACTCGTTTTCACCTCACGATCATGTCTATGGTCTTTAATTTCATTTATTTTAAGCATGGAATAAGAAATCAAAGAGAAACCTCAAGAACCCTAATTTCTGTATGAAGGCTGAGAAATTTGATACACGACTCATACAAAGCAATTAATGGAGGGGAAACACTCTATACATGATTATGAACATATGGCAAAATTATTGTGCGAGGAAATATGCATGAATCATGAGATGACCAAGTTGAGGCTTACCTCTTGCAGCTGGTGATCGAGTTCTAGGTTGGAGGTGTTACAACTTGGTTCCAATGATGTGGACAGCTTCCCTAGGTGCTATGGAGTGTGTCTGAATGCTTGGAGTGGATTGAATTGAGCTGGAACTTGATTTGGCACCTCAACTGCAAATCTGTCAAAGGCTTGGGCAGATGGCTGGTGATTTTGTGAAATTGGTGTTCCAGATGTTGTTTAAGTGTTTGGATCACTTCTATATGATGTTTATGAGGTGTGTGTGTGTGTGTGTGTGTGTGTGATTGGTTTGGTTGGAAACACTTTCCAATTCAAAACCCGATAGTAGCTTGCATTAGAAGGCATTTTTGGAAGTGAGAGTGTGATTTTGAGAAAGGCAAGTGTTATAGGCCTTTGGTATACTCAAACTGATCAGAAATAAGGTCTATTTATAGTGTGTCAAGTTTGTTTTGCAAGGAATATGGAATGGCAACTGCAGCAGGCCTTTGGCCAATGGTGATCAAATGGAATCTCAAGTCTCTTCTAGCCATTGACTTGGGATTAGAGCACAGGCCTATGGTTCTTTGATTCAAGGATAAGGCTTGACTGAAGTGTTCATCTTTGTTCTGATACATGCCACCTCTAAGCATCCATTGAATGCCTCAAAACAAAATTGGAGTCTTGAGGCATCTTTAGCTTTTAGTGGTGCCAAACCTATATGTAGTTCCAAAGACTTGGGAGACTTATGGATCAGTGTTTGTCCCTTGGTTGTTCCCCCTTGAGGTGTGCAGATGGATAACCATGCTTGAAGTTGCTCAATTTGAGCAATTCGAGCACTAATGCACAAATCTGCCTTGCCAAGACAGTTTGCAGCAAGGCATGTTGCAGCTGTCATAACTCCTAGCTCAGATGGAATTTGATGGAGTTCTTGGGCATTTTGGAAAGTTGACATATCCTATTTCAACATGATGTCCAACTTTGGTTTTGATTCAACCTGAATTATAATGAAAAATGCCTCTACATTTGGGAAAAAATAAGGCAGATTCTGACTTAGTGAAAATTTCACTAAGTGTTGGAAAAATGTCACTTTTGTGTTTTCAGCCATTTTGATCAATCCATAACTAAAAATCCATGAGGAATTGGAATGAGCTGTAGTTTACACTTTTAAAGTATCCCATGAGATCTACAAATCCAGCTTTGGACCATCCAAAATGGTTGCTTGGATCTCAAGTTATGGTCCTTGGGAGTTGGTACCCTAGCCACTTAGTTCCATAACTTAGAAAATTCTAAGTTTTTTATGGTTACCCCTTTTACAAGTTAACTCAATTTCTTTGATTTTTCTTGATGAATGATGATTCCAATCACACATTAACATCATTTTAGGGACAATGAACCATAATTGTGAAAAATCTCAAAAAGTCAAACTTGGTTTTGTGCACAGTTGACTTTTTATCGGATATAATCTAAACTGTGTGATCCTTTGTGAAATCAAGTCCTTGACCTAAATCAAACCTAATGGGTATATTCCATAGGTGTTATAGGGTGAATTGAATCATGTCCCAAGGTTTGGGAGCATGTCTGGGTCAAAAGTCAAAGGTACAGTTGACTTTTTCCTCAAAAACCCTAATTGTGGTCCAGATGAAAATGAAACTTGTGCATCAAGCTTCTTGGATCAATCCATTATTGCAAATGGATCAATGTAGTGTGTTAGAGACTCTCAAATCATGCCTTGAGGTCTTGGCTCATGTTTTGTCCCAAAAGTCAACTTAGGGGTGAATTAGGTCAAGAAACCCTAATTCCTGATTTTTTTTGTGGATGCATCTCTTGAGGTAAAATTGACTTGATGATTGGGTCCATGAGGTCACTTGTAGTATCTTGGGTTGTGCTTTGAAGCATTGGCTCATGCCCAGAGGAAAATTTCCACCTGGAGGCCCTGGTCGACTAAAACCCTAATTTGGTGACACTGGCGATCTTGAGGCTTGATCCACTTGGAATGTTGTAACCTTGTGATTGATTCTTGATGCGGGAGTCCTCTTGATCCATTTTGGGTGTTTGAGAGGCTAGACAAGTTTAAGATCATGTCATTTCCTGATTGATCCTTTTCCTAAATGCTCAGAGAGGGTCCAAACCCTAATTCTTGGTAATAGTGAAAGCTCAACCATCTTTGAGGAAATTGATGAGGCATGGAAGAACATCCATATTGTGATGATGATTGGCACAAAGATGGAAAATCTTAGTGGTCAAAATTTGGGGTATGACATGGCCTCGCAACCAATTAATCGGGGCATTACTGGGATGTTAGATCCCAACGACACCTTTTTCATTCAATAAATTATGAAATTGTATTTGTTGGACAATGAAGGTCTTTGTCCAAGTAATTAGGGAGAGTATTTTAGGAACGAAAGGTCGAGTGACCCACAACCCAAGGCGTGTGCCCCAAGAGCGATCACTCAAGAATCCAAGGAATGCGAGATTCCAAGAACTCACTTCTTTCGTTATTTAATTAAGAAAAGATTTTGATTCGGTTAGGGTATTTTGATTAAACATGTATTTTTAGTGTTTTAAAAGGAGTAGAGGATTAAGTGCTTTAAAAGAGTTATGTATTTTAGAAATGAAAGATCAAAACGATCATAACCCAAGGTGTGCGCCTCAAGAGCGTTCATTCAAGGATCCAAGGAGTGCTAGACCTAAGAACCCACTAATTCCATTGTTTAATTAAGAAAAGTTTTACAAATATGAATTAGAATGAATTATGATTTTAATAAAGATTCAGTATATTAAACAAGAATCAATTGTTTTAAGATTTGAATAAATTATGACTTTTTAAATTTAATTAGGACAATATTTTTAAAGGTTAAGTGTTTTGATTAAGATTAAATGTTAATCGATTAAATGGTTTTTTTAGAAATGAAAGACGGAACGAACACAACCCAAGGCGTGCGCCTCGAGAGCGATCGTTCAAGGATTCAAGGAGTGCTAAATGTAACACCCTTCTATACCCCGCGGAAAATATATAAATAAATCAGAGTAAATATTCATGCCTTTCACAAAAAGGGTGTCACACATATTTTCAATACATCACAACACTTGTCATGCTTATTAGTATTAAACTAAATTCATGTTTTTCATAAACTTTCACTTAGCATGTAGCAGCGGATTTACTTCAATCATATTAGACATAAAGAAAATCTCATGCTCATCTCGTTCATAATCAATACTTAGGCATAAAAGCCAAACTTCATACAATTCAAATAAACATAAAAGCATAAAGTATAGTACATAATGTATCTCTCGAACATAAACCAAAACGATCCCAGTGTTACATGATCAGAGCATGACTCGACCTAACATAAATAAAGAAACTAAATCAGTGACTACAACGGCTACCTCGCGCTAGAAGCAACCCTACTCCTCGGTACCTGAGCGATGTCGTATAAAACATCATTCCAACAGAAGGGTGAGAATTCAAATCAATATTGAAATCATAAGATAATAATTAATTAAAAGGCATACAAACATAATTATAATCATTCTCACACTTCAAAGTTTCATCAACAAGTATCACTCAAGTAACCATACAATTCACAATTTTGCCAATTCAACAAGTCACATACATACACATACTCTGATATAACAAACATATACACGATGAGACTCAATGTAAGACTCAATGCAACTCATGTCATGTGGTACCAACACTTGTTATCATTTTTTTGGTTTTTACACTTAAACCGGGTCCGTCCCCTGGACCAACAACAAACAAAAGCCCGTCCCCTAAGGTTTCAAACCCCACTCTAGGTTTGGGACAAGTCACTAGCTCCCACGGAACTAGCAAGCATTGCCTCTTGACACAAATGATGCGTATGCAATCAACAACCATATGCAATTAAGACCATTTCCTAATCTTAATATCATGCATATCATCAATAATTCATCACACTTGAATTATCACACAATTGCACACACAAACACATTTTCATAATTAAAGTATTCATACTTTAAACATCATCGCCACAATTAACAAATAATACGCAAGGATCGACTCGATCCAATCACAACTCACAAACACAAATTACCGATTAAATATAGAACCATTAATCAATCACCAATAATTGAATCCAATATTCAATGAAATTTCACTATTCAATAAATAATAATCAATATTTAAATAAACAATCAATATCTAAATAAATAATTAATATTTAAATAAATAATCCATATTTGAATAAGTAATCCACATGTTTAAAATTAGATAACCAATATTTAATAAATAATTAATGATTAAGTAAATAATCAATTTTTAAATTAAATAATCAATATTTTAACAAACAATCATTATTTAAAAAAAAATAATCAATATTTAAATAAATAATCAATATTTTAATAAATGTGCAAGAAATATTCAATAAATAAATAAACTTTTAATATTTTAATAAATATTCAACATAATAATATAGATCTAATATTTGAATAAAATTCTATATTTAAATAAGATTTCAATATTTTATTAATATTTAATAAATAATTCAACATTCAATTAAATAATTCAATATTTAAAATTAATATTTCAATAAATAATAATTTAAATTTAAATATACATTCAATATTTAAATAATTAACTATTAATTAAATAAATAATTAAATTTAGGTAACTAATTAATCATTTATCATGCGCCTTATATATATATAACTACTGCGCATGGATTTGGAAGGAAGTGGAAATAGCCATCTAATCTATGGACTTCAAGGTCCCCCCGCGCAATTATTATAATGGGAAAGAAGACCATTACTACAAGAAAATTAGCAATTAACTACAACAAAAATCGCGGGTAATTTGTAGCTAATCTTTATCTAACAAAATTAGCTGGAGATTAGTTGTGGATTAGCTATAGTATCTTCCCTAGCATGGATTGGGTGGCTAATTAGCTATTCCAAAATTTCCTAGCTAAATTCCAACTAATATTTTAAAATGCCTAGCTAAACCAAAACTAAAATGTAGCAAACTTATCGACATAAATTATGTTTCCCAACTATATAGCTACGAATTCGCCACAATAATACAACAGTAAATGTCATGCTAAATAAGACTAGTTAAAATTATATTATATTATAATAATAATTATCTTTTTTACAAAACTAAAACTAACTAGGCTAATTTTAAAAATAAAATATATTTATAATAAACTGTTTTCGAAAATATCAAATTATCAAAAATTAAGCATTGATTTAAATAAATAAAAATTAAAATTAAAAAAACTAATAATAAATTTTTTTTCATTTAAACTTATAATTAATTACTAAAATGAGAACACAATAAAAATCAATTACATAATTTATATCAGCATTTATTGTAATTACATCTAAATTACAAAGGTATAAACTAAGAAAAATTGTTTTCTTGATGATTACTAACAGTCTTACATAAATTCTATGACTTTTCAAATTGTGATATTTCAACCACGTTAGTAAAGTAGTCGACAGCTGCGACAACCGTGAAACCAGACCGTTGAAGCAGCTACTAAACATGACAACATCCCACAACAAGTTGTTATCTTGATGGAAAAGTGGTCGACAGCTGCGATAACTGTGATTATAGTGGCCTGTACATTTTGCTCGACCGCAACCACAATTTGAAACCATGAATATTATAATTCACATTTACGAATAACACTCCTAGACTTCATCTTGCTTCTAAAAACAAGTCATTGCACACAAGATCATCGAACAGACATACGGAGCAAAAAAGAAGAGTGGAGGGGATACATACCCCAGGAAGTTGTCCAGCCAGAATACCTAAGAATCCAGTTGTTCCAACCACAGTAAAGAGAAAAGCTGCCTGCAACACAAAGAGGTCTATGTTATATGTTGGACTTGGAACAAACTTAATTCTCAAGAAACTCATGTAATAATTTCATTCGATACTACAAGTAAAAAAATAAAAAACAATTCTGAAAACTTACATCGTTTCTAACACTAGGAATTACAAGGTTCTCCGCATTTTTAATCCCTAAAGTTGTCAGCTCTCGAATTGATGTCTGGTGCACAAAATTTGGAAGCATTAGACTATAAAAGACAGACAACATCGATAATAATTTTTAAAAAATCGACATCATCTAACATGACACATGTAAGACACCAAACACGTGAATTTCTTTATTGCTATGTCTATTGGAATCTATCCAGAACTTCAACATATGTAATGGAGAGTTACCGTTCGACGTGAAACATATGGTTGAGAACTCCATTTCTTGGCCCAACCAATTTCACTGAGTTGATCAAGTGCCTCTTTAACAGCATTGCTATCTTTCTGCACACAGATATTTTAATTCAGTTTCACATGATCATAAATATAAAACAAATTAAAATTGAAAAAAATCAAGAAAAATGTAATAAGTGTATTAGTATTAGATTATAGAGGTTTTAATTGAGATAGAAATTTGGAATTACAATAATTATGAATATAATAACTAACACTAGTGGTTTCTACAATGTCTGGTTGTTTTTGTTGAACTTAACTATTGTTTGTTGGAAGAACAAAAGTTTATGTTTTTTCTGGTTGGCTTGTGTTTGGCAGAAGACAGAGAAAAGGGTTTGTTTGAGGTAGATGGTGTGGTAGATTAATAATTGAGAATTGGTAAAAACTGGTTTTTGATGATTTGTATAGTAATGTGTCATGTTGAAGATAATGATAAAAAAAAATTGGTGTATAAAGATTGATTTTTGACAGGTTAGTGGGGTGCCCATTTTTTCTTGTCGTTTTTATGGAATTATTATGAATCTTGGTTTTTCTTTCAACATGTTTTGGCTTGTTTTTGTAGCATGTTTATTTTGTTAGGATGAGACAAAAGTTTTAACTTTGATTTCAGAAAAAAAAAAATTTGAATGAAAGAAGGAAATAAAAATCTCTGGCACTGTCAAAACATCATTGTGCATGGATACTATATGTGATATGAAAGCTTTTGTTTTGCCATAGATAGTGAAACTAAATTTTACAGTGTGGTTTGAAATGTGGGGTTTTCTTGACTAAATTCCCATCAATTTAAGAGGTATAATAGATTCTACCTACACGTTAAGAAGGTCATATTCTTGCTTTTAATTTAGGTTGCTACCTATAATTAGCAAAATGTAGAGTGAATATAGTTCTTTTCATAACAATTTAAAATTACTTAAGAGACTCTCAAAATGAAATAGTAAAGCATGGAGAGTAGTGAATAAGTTACCACCCAAACATCACCTTAGCTGAAGGTTATGATCTTCTCCCCATTGCTTAGCCCTAAGTTTAGGAAAGCATCTAAATAAATGGGCGACAGAAAACCTGAGCATCATCAACAGCAGCTCGAAATGCATTAATAGGTTCTGAAACCACAACCTGAAGCTCAACATAAGCGATGATTTAGATAGCAATATCCACATGAAGAAAACTAACATATCCAATGTTATAAACTAACGCAATGATTTCAAGGGAAAAAAACATAATTATATTTGATATCTATATACATTACAACTTATGAATTTTGAAATTTCTCAATTTATAGGTTATTATCACATTTCTTAATACAATAAAAAATACAGATAGCAGATACAGTTATATAAATATAGTCCTCGCTCAGATATCCAAAATCAAAGCATTAGTATAACATTCTCTACTACTTTGATATGATGAAGTACCAAGCATTGTATAACAAGCTGAAATGATGACTAACCATGGGAGAAGGAATGTTTTCAACACTCAATTAATCTAAGGCATTGTTAGATCCACCATTATCAGGTTCACTTAAATTATTCTCTGTAACTGCAGAGCATGTAGCTGGTGTTTCTTCAAGCTTGGCTTCTTCAGTCTTATTAGTCATCTCTTCTCTCAGACATGGAGGCTCAGAATCAATATCCACGGCAAAGCCATCATTATCATCAAAAGAAACATTAGATCTGAAACTCAACCCAAGTATACATTAGTGTTTGACTAAAATAAGTGCATGCTAAAACAAAATGTTGATATAGATCCACCTACTTCTTTAAGAACTCTAATTTTCTCTTTCGAATTTTATCCAGTATCGACGAAATTGGCTTTTGAACCAGCGGAACGGGTTTAAACGCAGCATCTCTTGTTTCTACCCAAAGCATAAAAACTTACTCATATCAGCATCTATATCAGAGTCCAAGCTGCTACTACTCCTTTTTCATTGTGAAATACAAGCAATAGCTTGTCCTGTGGAAAATCAAAACACAAATACAATAATAATCGAAACTAGATATGAGAATATGAAAGATAGAGTTCGAAACCCCAATGCAGTAACAAGATTGAAGGCATTAATTACTCTATAATAGGAAATTGAAGCAAATTTGACAAATGCAACAACCTGATTTTGTAAGGTTTCTTAAATTCGTGAGAAAATTTTAATAATAAAAAAAAAAGAGAAACTAAAATTGAGATCAGAAATGGAAGAATAAGAGAAAAGAAAGCTACAAACCATTAATTGAATCGACTCAAACTTCTGTTAGAACAATTAAGTAAACATGAAGAAGATGGAAACTCTGGACTAGGGTTTGGATTTGGAGCTCTAGATCAGAAATTGCTCAGAAACTCTGGACTAGCCAATTCATTAAGTGCCAATGAATCCTAAATAATAATAGTTACTTACCACTTTTTTATATATATATATATATATATATATATATATATATATATATATGTTACGTATGGAAAGAAAAAGAGGCCACATATGCTGCCTAGCATTTAATGCTTGGAATTAACAAAAAAAATCATGCTTTTATAATATATTCTATTTCCTATCAACAGCAAAAGGAGATAACGCTACAGTCTTAGCATGGGAAAAGATTGTCACATTCCATGATATATAGTATATTTGTTTCTATCTTATATTATAATAAGTATTAAAACCAAAAGTGCTACAGCACAATAACACATAACAGGATCACCTTCATTATTCTCACTTCTCAGGGAGTCAGGGTGCTACGGATCATGATCAACAATTATTACATTGCCACCACTAATATAGCAGCGCTACAGTTCAACAAAAAGGGGAATGATCACTTTATTCCTACCTGCATAATTAACTCGCTACATGATGAAATAATATCAATATTTCCAATTTCTCAATTTCAATAGATACTCTAAATATTAAATGGGTCTCTAAACTATTATCAAAAATTACTAAAATTTAAAATTTTCAAAAATTAATATTAACCTAATAATTTCATATCTCAAATAAAATTTTAAAGATTTTAATCTATCCATATTTCTATCCAATAATCATCACCCAAGAACCCAAAAAACCCATTACTTTCATTGTTTAATTAAAAAAGTAATTTGATTAATTGTTTTGAGTTCTAATCGGGGAAGGATTTGAAAATGACCTGTTTGGTATGGGGCCGAGATTAGTTCGTTTTTGAACGAATAGGCTTAAACAACTATTAATTTTAATAAACCTACTTAATTTTGATCTAAATATTATCAAAGTCTAATAATACTAAGAAATAAAATGTATCATGCCAATATTAATATTACTTTAAAAACAAACAAGTAAATTAACATCAAAGTTTAATTCATAATACTAATAAGTAAAATCTATCTTGCTAATATTAATATTACCTTTTTTCTAACAATTAACAACGAAATGAAGTGTTTATTGGGTATAAGTGAAGAAAGAGAGAAGGAAAAAACTTTTAACAAACTACAAAGGCCCATAAGGGCGGCCCGACGGCTACCAATACGGGTTGGGCGCAAAGGCCTGAACCCTCACCATACAATATTTTAACGTGTGACCAAAATGAGGGGGAAAGAATAACTAATGTTGCTTATCCTATAAAAAAAACGCGTGATATGCAGCAAGACACATCATCATGGTTGGATTTGGCTTTGCTGCCTTTATAGCGGCAAAGTTACCATGCCTTTAGACATAATCAACAACTTTTTATAATAAAAAATTAAAACAAAATAAATAAAAACATGAAAGAGAAAAATTGAAGAGCGAAAATAGGCACAAAGGCATGGTGCCTTTGCCGCCATAAAGGCAGCAAAGCCCAGCCCGATGTGGCTATGGTATGGTCAGACAGAAAAGCAAGCATCTGGCGTAATGGAAAGGAAAATAGCACGCGTAAAGAAAACAGCACACATTCCAAATAGAGTTTTCTAAAAAAAAAAACAAATTGAACAATTATAAACCATGATGTATTTTCCTCTCTCCTTCTTCACAACAAACCATTGACCTTTTCTAAGCACAACTCCTCTCTCATTCACTATCTCCCCTAAGACTCAAACGAGTATCTCTCTCTTTTAACCCTCTCGTTTCAACTAGGAGTGGCAAAACGGGCCGGGGCCCGCCACCCGCCAAAAAATGGTGGGCTGGGCATGGATTTTGGGTCCGCCTACCCATTTCGCCCGCCCCGCCAAAGCAAAAAACCCTCCGGACGGAATACATAATGGGGCGGGGTTGGCCCGCCAGCCCGTTAAAAAAAATAAAAAATAACTACTTAGATTAAAAATGTCTATGGCCCATTTTGAAAGAAAAAAAAGTATATGGCCCAATAATTTATTTGACCTTGGTGTCAGCTGACCCATTTTGATCACGTGTAAAAATAGATGGAGGTTATTTATTTTTACTCTGATGAATATGCCAACAGAATTGGTACAAGGGAGAAAGTTCCAAGTGCCATAACAGCTGATTTTATTCTGTGAGAGCCTTGAATGCCATGAATGCCATTATGCTATTATTATTCATAGAAGTCTTTAGTTTTAGTTTAAATTTTGATATTATATTAGTTTTAGTTTAGCTTGTCATGATATTATTATATTAGTTTTAATTGTTTTAATATAATTTGGTAACATGTATAGAGAGTTGGTGTGTTTACCTTTGAAACAAATCCAATTATTCTACTGTATTTTTGAAAAGGTAGCATGTATACTCATAACAGTGTAATGAAATTAGTGTTGAATTATGTGGTTAGGGCGGTGAACATTAATGTTAGTTACTGCCTACTGGGAAAAAACAAAGCATTTTAATTTATTTAAAAAAATGTAAAAAAAAAACAAAGCATTTTAATTTATTTAAAAAATGAGAAAACATTATAAAAAAAAAGACGGGCGGCGACCCGCCACCTTGGCGGGGCGGGCTTGAATTTCATGGTCATTTCACCTGGCGGGCATGCCCGTCCCGCTCTTTTTTTTTTTTTTTTTGCGGGCTTTTGGCGGGGCGGAGCGGGGCAGGCGGCCCGTTTTGACACCTCTAGTTTCAACTAATCATGGCCGGAGAAGCGTGACGGCCGGCAGCGGCGACACCACCTTCCCCGACAAACAACCACCGCCAAACCAAAAAAACAAAACACCAACCCCCCTTAATCTTGACCGTAAACCCCAAATCTAACCTCAGTTTTCGCAGATAAAACCCTAAAACACCCAAATCGTAACTCACAGTCAAGACCTAGAACTTAAATCAATGTCCAAACAACCACAGTGCATTCTATCAAGTAATCAACACAACAAGGTGAGCAAAAAATAAGGGAAAAAGAGGAAACGTACAAAATCGGAGCTAGTCCGATGGCGAATCCGGCGAGGTAGCTTGCTCACTTCTCTCGCTTTCCTGTTTCTTCTTCCTTCTTTCATTGTTTGTTATGTTTGAGTGAGTGGGGTTTAGCTCAAGATTGTTTGAGATTCAGGATGAAAACTCAACAATTTGGGTAGAGGAATAGAGCTTTAGATAATGGTATAGGATTTTTTTTTAGTTTAATTTCTGCAGAGCTTCACTGAGGTTTTCTGGGTCTCCCTTTGCCAATGATTAGGTGCATATTTATAGGGGAATTTGGGGCGGATCTGGTACGTGTGATTCAGGGTATTCTCAGAGAAATATCCTCTAATTCGTGTGAGAGGATTTCCATTTCGTTAGAATAGATTTTGCAATGAGATTTTGTGGGGTCCAAAAGGGTGACTCATTCTCATTTGTTTTTGTCTGTAGTGCCTGAAAATTGCTTCTAGAACGTGTGACTTTTATCTGATTTGTGTGAATACGTGGCTTGAATTATCATGATTTTTACTACATTGCTCTTATTTTCACTACTGTAAAGTTATTGTTTTTACTGTTGTTGGAAATGTAAAATGCTTGTTGACTTCCTTGTGAATCTCTTCCATTTTTGTGTTGAAACAGGACGCTTGAAATTCATGCTTGCAAAAGCAATGTTCACTTGTTTTTCTATCTTGGATTATTCTTCTTGTATTCATCTCTACCTTTATGTATTCATTCTCATTTCATGTACAATCTTTGGAGCAACATAATGCTACGTCAGAGCTTGGAATTTGAGTTGAAGTTGGAGGTTTTAATCAAGAAAGTTGTGGCTTGTTTATCTTGTATGTTACTGAAGATCCTAACAAACTTCCATACTCACGAACCAAGGGTCCTCCGCGTGTTCTGCTTATCCTATAGAGATTTACCATTATTTGAGTTATGAATAAGCTTCATGTGTTGGCACAAAGGTCAGAATGTTGTTATGATCAAATGTGATCTTGTACTTTTCATCTTTGAGTTAGAGTGTGAAAAAACTTGTATGTTTCATATCTTGACATGTGTCTTACTTGGTTCTTATATTTTTCTTTTGCAAGGCACAAGGATGGGAATGACTTGTGGAAGCGATGGTGAAACGGACGCTGAAGTTTGGCTGAGACGTGAGAAGGGAAGATGTCGTGGCCTTGAAGAAGGTGATGAAGGTATGAAGATGTTGATTGAGACATTGAGTTGACGATAGCAACTATGGAAAGTTTGAAGATTTGTTTTCAATTCAAGAAAAGCAAAACTTGGTTTTCATCCCTCCTTCTGTTATGCAATTTTTGTGTGGAATTTTGCTCTGAATTATAGCTTTTTCTCTGAGTTTCTTTTGGTGGCCTTCGAATAGTGAAAATTGCTTAGGAGTTAGGGTTGACTTTGGTGAGCATGTGAGGTTATTCAAGTGTATGGAACGAGATATTCTTTAGGGAACTGTGTGGATTTTTATGAGTTATTATGTATATGTGTGATTCTGTTATTTAGGATAAGGATGGGAGGTTGGTTCTATATCTACAAGAAAAAATAGAATTTGCGACACATAAATTGCGACGGTTTAATAAAAACTGTCCTCTTCCACTTATTACGACGGTTGTCACGACGGTTTTGGACAACCGTCCTTAAACAACGACGGTTTTGAACCGCCCTCCCTCAACACATCAAGTAAAACCCATCCAAATAAAAGTGGCGACGGTTAAACCGCCCTCTTTTTTCTACGTATCATCATACTTATAGAAAAACAATTTAGTGCTCCATTTTTAATGCTCCCTTTTCATTTTCCCTCTATTTTTTCTTAGATTTCTCTCTTTTTAATTCAGAAGAACAACTCACTGTGAAAAACGCTTCTTTCTCCCTCAAATCACAACCCTTATCATTTCCCTAATTTCTTCAAATTCTAATATCAACACAAAATCCACTTTTCTCCTAAATTTACAAATCAATGGTCGATCTCTTTCAATGTTTGAAGAAATCAGCTTTCACAAAGATTAGGTCACAATCTCCTTCAATCAACTTCTACAAGGATCCGTTCACAACATTCTTATACGCGCAATAATTATGACTAGTTCTTCAGCTTCTTCTCACAAGGTAACCCTAACTCGTTAATTTCATTCCTCTTTTTCAATTTTCATCGATTTCATTCTTCGATTCGTTTATTGTTATTCCTGATCCCGCTTTCAGATTCTGAGTAAGATTGCCTGCAATAGGCTCCAGAAAGAACTCGTCGAGAGGCAGGTTAATCCACCTTCTGGTTTCAAACATAGAGTCACCGATAATCTCCAAAGGTATATCTGATTGATTCTTCTAAATCCCCTAATTTTTACGCTTAATTTAGTTTTGTAGTTTTTGTGATGTTTAACGGGTCCTTCAAAATCGTTTATTTATTTATTTATGTAAGGCAGGTTATTGAAGTGGCTGGTGCTTCTGGGACACTTTACATCAATGAGACCTACCAACTTCAGGTTAATTTTCCTGAGAATTACCCTATGGAAGCTCCACAGGTTCTTATTTTTTGGCTTATTAATTTATATACACAACAATTAACCTTTCTGTTGTGAGTTCTGGTGTTATGTTAACTAATGTGATTCTGTTATACAGGTCATATTCTTGCATCCGGCTCCGTTTCATCCTCATATCTACAACAATGGACATAATAACTACAAGAGTCTAGTTTATTTGGTTCTTTTTTCCTCAGATCCATTCCCCCCCCCCCCCCCTGTTTTTTGCTTATATGAAATATCCCAACTACATTTACAAGTTCATCGTTCCATGTTTATTGAGCCTTTTATATATTTTTTTTCTTTTGCCACCATGCAATGTCACTGCTTATATATTAACAGCAAAGTCTCTATTGACTAGTATTAATAACTACATGGATATCAAGTAAATGATGAACTGTGTTCATCTTGGAGAAAGGGAGATGAAACTGAATTGAGCAGAGCAATGTGCCCTGCGTATTTTTGTTTATTGAGGTGCAAAAATAGTAAAAAAGTGGATACGAAGATGAGTTCAAGCGCTATATATACAAGAAATTGGCCAAACATCATCATATTAACCGCTCACCCAAATGTGGCTCAACGTTTCGATAGGGATGCCACAACGATTCCCAACTTGGTATGGTGAGATGAGTGTTAAATAGTTTAATATGAGTAAAATGGCAGTTTGAATTTTTAACTTGGTCTGAGATCCAATTTAGCTTGGTATGTTGAATATCCTGTTCATTTCTGTTCCTTGTGGTTCCATCCTCTTCAATAATACTAAAAGTACCACTTTGAGATCTTTTGTTAAGTTTTGTAAACACTGCCCGGAATAACATTACAGCTTACAAGGATGGTATGCAACTTCAATCAAGTCAAAATATATCTAAAAGTATTACAGTTATATTATTGATTCAAGTCATTGTATTAATGATTCTTGTTTCAATTCAGTTCCGATTAAATTCTAGACTCAGTTCTGGTTTCAATTTACTTTTTATTCAATTTGGTGTTGTTCTGTTGATTTCGACTAAGTGTTGAGGTTTCAAACTCAATTCGGTTTCGATTTATTTTTTGAAGCAGTTTCTGGGTGATTTTTACTTAGTTCTCCTATTGCGTTATGTTTTTACTCTAGTTTAGATTTGGCTTAGGTTTGTATATTGGATTTCAACTAGTTTATGCTGGATTTCGAACTTGGTTTCGTTATGAATATGTTTGAGCTGCTTATGTTTCGGTTTCTATTCAGTTCGGTTTCGCGGTTCTGACTTTGATTAGGATTGATTTAATCTCAAATTTGGTTGGGATTGATTCTTACTTGTTTGTATTTAGATTTCCGTGTTGGTTTCTAATGGTAATGAACTTTCGTTTTCCGAACAAATGACATGCAAATCATTATGCTTTAGTTGCGAAAATTAAGTAGAAAACACCTTTGGCATAGGAACCAAGTGTTTCTCTCTGTTGAAGAAATCTATTGTTTTTTTTAATACCCAAATTTTTATTAAGAGTAGGAGATGTACTCCTAATAATACAAAGTTAAGTTGAAATTACACACAACAGCTCAAAAGAGGATCCCTAAACCAATCACCATAAGAAACTTTTACATCAACTAAAGCTGCTGCTATAATCCACACCTAAGCCCTATGTATACTGTCCGACCAACACCCTAAGAAGCTGAAAACCAGTCCCTCAAACTGAATTCTATTTCGACACAGCCAAATGCTCCAAACCGTGGCCATCCATATCACCCCACCCATATGTTTCACTCTACTGCTAGTGATTTTGGAGTAGTACCAAGGGAACTCCACAAATTCAGCAAAATTCATTTGTAAATCACCTCCTAACCACTCCCACATCCAGATATCTATTGTTGTTGATTCTGCATTGATCAAGTGATTTATAACTACACAGGTTCATCTGAGTTGCAGGTGACTACAAGCTGCCTTGATGGAGGTTTCAAGTTTCTCGAGAATGCAAAAGACTTCCCAACCATTAGTAAGTACACAAAATAACCTAGCTTATATTAGGGATGCTTTCGTCTTGCTGATAATTTTCTAACCACAATACTTGTAAATTTTTATGCAGTGACTTCGAACACTCATTGCCTAAATAAAATAATGGAGTGCATTGCAGTAGGATTTTGAGTTAGGCGTAGATTACATTTCATGTTGTCCTCTGTATTGTCATGCATACATGCTGATTCACTTTGATGTATTTTTTTTGGTTTAAAGCTTGGTGCAGTCGAGTTCCTAACTAAATCGCTCTCTGAGGATAAGCTGAAAAATATTTGGCAGCATATGGTTCACAAGGTATTTTAGTATTATTATGTTAGCGTTTATCAGTGATTTAGAAATATTTGTACAATGTTATCATCTTATGTTCTTTAGAAATATCTTATTAGTAACATTCTGCATAAGGCAGTGGTTTATGTTTGGCATATCCAAAGTAATCCTTGTACGTTGTGAAATGCTCTTGGAGTATAATTTTAAAAGTCTTCATGTAAACTTAGGATAACTAGTTAACAAGGTATCCCTGTGTTATAGGATTCCTGAAAATTAGAAAACCAAGCGATGAACTTGAAAGCAATCTGGTATAAATGGATAAATGTGAATGTATAAAGTTGAATATAAGAAAGTAATCCCTGATTCCAAACTCATGAAGTTTAGCTCAGAAGAAAAACTGAAGTTGACTTGAACTAAATCAAACAGGTTTTCAATTTGACTGGGATTGGACTGGACTGGATCCTTTGAGACACTAAACTTAACTTTTACACACTTTTTGTGTCCCAGGTTTTCAAGATATTGGTATTTCTTAATGCCTTACAAGCATTTTGAGATCAAAATATGAACCAAAAAGTGATGAAAAGACAGAACCAAAGACAGAATCTGGTCCAAAAAAACCAGTTAGTACTAATCAAGAGCTTTGAAAGACAGAACCCAAGACAAATACCGGTTTTGTAGGTGGGGATGAGTTAGACTCAACCTAAATTCTGAGAGACAATATGGAATATTTGGGCGACCTTCCCACAAGAAACCAAGACTATCCATGAGACTATTATATGATGTGGAATGGGTAATAAGCATGCAGATAGGCGATGTTATATTGGAACCAGATTACAAGCAGTTAATAGATGCATGATGTAGCATCTGTAGAAATTTTTATGAGTTTGGCTCTACTGTGTCTATGCGTAGAAGTAGTCTCTCTATTCAAACATATTAGAAGGCTAATTAGGATACAAGCCAATCCAATCGTGTCGCTCACACTCTAGCTCGAGTCTCATGTTTTATGCTTGTCCCCAACTCTCTGAAATTGATTTTTTAGTCCATAATGAAATGGTATAAGCATTTCGGCGCGGACCTTGATAATCCGCATTCATACATTTCTTGTAACATATACTATTATGCATAAATTATAAAATGAGCACAATTGAAATGTGAACAAAAGCTAAACCAATCTACTCCTAACATAAATTATAAAATGAGCACAAATGCAAATGTCAGCACATTAGAAGTTATGTTTGTTTCTCCACTTTCGAAGAGATGTTTATGAAAGCATTTCCTATGCAATCATTTTCATTTGTTTAACTTGTCGCGAAGTTGTATTCTAATGATAATCAGTTACAGAGTTAGCAGCTAGTAAGATCATATTCTTGAGCTGAATACAGTTAGTGAACTTGGTTTGAAATTAACAAATGTGTACAAATAATGTTATTCATTATATCTATCAGGACAATGCTTTCTTGAGTTGCTAACTTTGTTTCCACATAATATAAAGAAACTTACTTTAATTAGAAAACTCAATAAGACAATGCTACGTTTAAAAGTTCTCTTAAATTTAAGAGAAATATATTGGTTCAACTGGTACCGTACCGGTTCAGTCCGGTTCAATACATATCACAATAGTTCAGATAAATACATGACACAAAGTGCAATTTCTACTTTGAATATAAATGTGACGCTTTTCTGTATGTTTTCATTTATGATTTGGTATGCTTTATTTTTCCAAAATATTATTCATATACTCAAATTTATGGCAGAATCTATTGTTAATCCTGGACCAACAGATTATATTTCCCCATCAGGATTGAATTCTAGTGGTCAGATTTGTCAACTTTGATATATACACATTATTATCTCTAATGATTGGATGAAGTGGATAAATACATGAAATAATGTGCAAAGTTGATATTTCTCCATCAGAACTTAATCCTGCAGTGGTGCAAGTATATCAATTTTAATTACCAAAATCTTGCTTAAACAAATTATTAGATTTAATTGTTTTCTTTTTCCACATAGGTAGTTTTGTGCCAGCTGATGCAGCAAATATTAGACTGATTGAAAGGTATGACTTAAATTTGAGAAGAGTGAAATAGAGGTTCATGCGTGTTTAGTGTTTCTCTTCCTATGTCTCTTTATGACTTAGATTGAGGGTGTATACAACCAGTGGCTTCAAACATTTACCAGTTACGCTTGATAAGATATTTGTGCTTCCCATTTTCCACTTGTATAATCTTCTTCATCAATAGGACTTGGGAATCCAGGAAAGGGGCAAGGAACTGATACTCCATTAGCACTCACAATTAAAGGGAATAGTTGTGTTTATATTTTGGAGAATGAACTGGAGTCTGAGGTATAATCATCCTTCCATATTTAGCTTAAATTTTTGAATTTATATCTTTAGTGGACATCTAAAACTTTACTTTTCTATTTGAGATCCTACTGGTTCAAATTTGAGTTGTTAAATTAGACTTGGAAAAATATAAACTGGTTTCCTTTTTCTATTCAACTGCTTTTTGACCTTGCAACTCAAGTACGTTGGGAAGCATACTTTTGTTACACAACATTATTTTTGTAGGGATGGATCATTCTTTCTGACACAGTGGGAACAATTGAAATGGTTCGCACGCTTGCAACTGAAGTACGCTGGGAAGCAAGGATAATCGATCTTCAGAATGGCAGTGAATATCTAAAGAAGCATTTCTGAGAGTTCAAACAAGTATAACCTTTTGTTTTCGAATTAATTATATTTTGTATTCATATAGTTAAGTTTAATTTTTGCTTACGAAATGTACTTATTTTTTTTTCTTGATGTTATAATGTGACACAAAAGGTTATACCTACTTTATGGTATTTTCAAAATTTCATGGTATTTTGTATTATCAGAATTGAAATGTATTGGTATTCTACAGGAGTTGATGTAGCGATTTTTAAATTTTTTTTATAAATATTATAATTACAGCGGTTATAATCGTCACTATTTTTAATTAAATATATTTGATATAATTATGGCGGTTAGAACCGTCGCTATTTTTAATTAAATATATATTATACAATTATGGCGGTTAGAACCGTCGTAATAATATATTGGAGACGATTTCAAAACCGTCGCGGAATGTTACGGCGGTTGGAGTGACAGTTTTACAAACCGTCGCAAAACAACCTCGCGACACACGTTTCTACGACATAAGAGGAACCGTCGTAACTTGCGATTTGCGTCGGTTCTAACCGCCGTAATCTACCAAAATTAATTGTCGTAATTTACAAATTTTCTTGTATATATTGATTGCTTGACTTAAGACTTAAGAGTCTGAATTGTTGTATTTTTGTGATCATGAATGGCGGTACTATTGTTGTAATTGTGAATACGCGCGGTTTGCAAATAATCACCACATGGCTTGAACAATCTAAACAAGGCTTGGGAAGATCTCTAGCATGGCACTAAAAAGACTTCATAGCCTAATTAATTTGATCACAAGATATAACAACTTAAAATAGTGCTTGGAACCCACTTGAAATATAAATTGGCAATGTATGGATCATGGGCTTGAACTCTTGGAATAATTCAAGTAAACTCTTGAGAACAAGTTCAACTGAATACCTGTATCTTGAAACCAATTAAGCCTTGCTTGAAAAGATTTTAATCACAACTTAAAAAAACCAAATAACCATAACTTAGAATTTGCGACAACTCAAACCACTTCTAATCATGGCTTGTAAACTTCTAACCATGGCTTAAGACACTCCATTCATGGCTTGGCTTATGAAATAACTCCATTGATTTTGTTTACTTGTGGCTTGAAAACTCTAGAAACAAATTGAACCAAAGCTTGACTACTTTAATCACAACTTGAAACTAATTTGAAGCAAATTACATTACAAGAAAAAAGGAGATTTACGACACTTGAGTTGCGATAGTTATCACAAAACTGTCCTTATTCCTGGATTGAGAAGGTTGTCACGACAGTTAGGGTCAACTGTCGTAGATTTTTTGCAACATTACCAAAAAACCGTCCTTATTCCTGGACTACGACAGTTCTCACGACGGTTTGAGCCAATCGTCTCAGATTTTTTAGGCATATTGTATAAAATAATTGCGACAGTTACCAAAGAACTGCCATATTTCCACACTCGTGACAGTTAAGGCAAACTGTCGCAATTACTTTAGCCAATCATAATCACTATTTTTTTATTTCTTTAATTTCCCACTTTTTTCTTTCATTTTTATTTTCCAACCTTTTCAATTTTATTAATTAATTTTAATAAATAATTATTATAATTATTTATTTACATACTTAACATAAATAAAAATTATCTTAACGGATAGAAAATAAAAGTCTAATGAAATGATTTTTTTCATAGAAATATGATTAATTTGACTTAAAAAATGATTAACCTTTTTTTTTTGTCAATTTTCCTCTCACTAAAATCCAATTTCAATGTTTCTCTCATATTTCTCTTTCACTCTAACCAATTTCAATTTCCATTTCATATTTTCCTCTGACTCACAAATCATATTTTCCTCTGACACACACGATGCGAGAAAAACCCCTGAACCCTCAAACTCAATGTAGAATGGAGAAAGCTAAACGAAAGCAGGTCGTGAGAAAACCCAGAATAAACGAACACAGCTCGTGAGAAACACAAAATGAGCTACGATGATAAGTCAAATATTATTAGAGAAGTCAAAAGGTCAAACTCAAAATCATTATCAACCTTAATAGCCGGAGATCTTGTGCGACAGATACTCAAATCATTGACAAATACTCTTTTGCTTTTGAACAACAATCAAGACTCCAATCATGTTCCTGGTAGAGATATTTCGGATGGAGCTTACAAGAAACTCAAAACCCTAAACACTAATCATCCAAAAGGATCGAACAAGAGAAAGTAAGATTCATCATTACTGTCTTTTACTATGTTCCTATAACTATTTAGATTGTTTCACAGGTTTTTCTTGATTTACCATTTTCCTGAAAGGTATTTTCCATTTATTATAATCAAAACTCCCTCCCCTAACATAAAAAGTATATTTTGCTGTATCATTTCGTTGTGAAATGTATGTCTGTATCCTTAAGAGACGAATCTATGAATAAAATATAATATTTGATGCCCTCCAGTAGAGCTTATTCCTTTTAATGGGGAATACATCACAGCTAGACCTCACATACTTAAATGGAATAACAGGAATTTATTGATATATTAATAACTTATATATTTTTTGTCAATGATTAACCTATCATGTAATTTTGAATAAAAACTTATTTATTGATATATTAGGTCAATTTCAGCAACTAGGGAAAAGACAAGCTCAATATTGATTAATGATGGTTATACATGGAGAAAGTATGGACAGAAAAAGATAACAAAAGCCAAATACTATAGGTATATGTTCATTAATTTCATATAGTTTCTATCTACACCCACAATTTACATGGTTGAAATTGAAAACTTAATTAATATAATATGTATGCAGGAGCTACTATAGGTGCACACACATGAATGATCAACGCTGTGAAGCAATGAAACATGTTCAAAGAACTCAAGAGTATCCTCCATTGTATAAGACTACATATTATGGCCATCACACTTGCAAAGGCTATTTCCATTCCAACATAAATTGTGAACCAATTTTTTCCCCTGATGACTCTTCTGTGCTACTTAGTTTTGATAACAATGTTCTAATTAAACATGAATACCATCTTCCATTACTGTCGCAATTGCCACCGCCACCACTTCTTGCTTCAATAAAAGAAGATCCCTTGAAAGAGATTCATGATGATTATTTTGATCAAAATCAGTTGTTCTTATCTGAGAACTTTCTATCATGTAACTTTGAAGTTTATTTTGATTATGTGAAACATACCACTATGTTGTTATCTCACACTTTAACATCTTGGTTTCTGATATTTGTTGTCAGTGAACAGGTTAAAGAAAACAACAGTATCATCCTTTATCCTTGATTGTGAACTTGTTGCATATGATCGTGCAAAACAGAGAATCCTTCCTTTCCAGGTAATCTCATTGCCAATCCTTTATTTTATGGGTGTCAATACATCATTTAATTAGCCTAAAAACTTCTCTTCAGCATCTCTATGGTTCTTTTATGGAAGAGACTAGATTCTTTCAGTTTGCGACAACAACTACATCAAATGATGTTGAGGAGATACAAAACTTTCTTGACGAAGCTATTGATGCAAGGTTTTAAAATTCTTCTAGTTAATTTAAATTCATGTGGATAGAAATTTCACGATTTCAGTTGAAATTATATGGCAATATTTCTGCCTAATTTACTCTCGAGTTGTCTTCATGTGATTACACTATTATCAGAAACATTTGATTGGCATTGTGTATCTAACTCCAGTTCTTCCAAATTTGGTCTCTCGTAAATAATTCAGCTAGAATTTTGATCATTTATCATTTACTTTATCTTTTGATTTTTAGCTGTAAGGGACTAGATTGCTACTCGTAAATTTGAGGGACTAACTTGATTGATCCTTAAAATTGCATACTAGAATGCTGATTTACTCATTTTTTTGTATTTTACTTTTGTATTAATGTGGCTCCAATTATATATTGACTCAACTTTGCAGTATAGGGGACTCACTAGATTTGGTACCTATTGGTGCTTTTTCCGGTCGAGGGAAACGCACAGGTGATTATGAAACACACTCTTTAATGTGCTGAGGCCTATTTTTGTTTCTTATCATTTTTAGTCGGTATTTCACCACTTACATCTGAGTAAGGCTAGGCCTTGGGAGGTTTTTATGTGCAGCTAACGTCTACCTTTAGCTCAAAGGGGTCTGAAATGAATTAGTTACATGATGTTTTGTAGGAGTGTATGGTGCTTTTCTCCTTGCTTGCTATGACACACCGATAGGGAAGAATTTCAAAGTCTTTGTAAGATAGGTGAGCACTTTATGTTGTATAGAGTTCTTTTATTTATTAAACTTAATTTTCTCACTTATTCATATTATTGTGGGTAGGAACTGGATTCACAGAAAACGTGCTTGAAGAACGTTCTACTAGCCTTGGTTCTAAAGTGATTCCCAAACCAAAGGTCCCTGTCTCCTGTCTCTCTCTGAACCATCATTGAGTGAGCTTAGTATTTTATGAACTAATTCAAACATAATCCTCCATTTCAGTCATATTATCAATATGGAGAATCAATCAAGCCTGATGTCGTGTTTGAAGCTAGTGAGGTAACATTCTTGACTGAACAGTTTCATCATTTGCGGCAATGTGATATTCCTCCTACTAACTTATTGTTGCAACTGATTTCCCCCTACTGTGTTTGTTTGGTTTAGCTTTTGGATGAACCAAAGAAATTCTAGAGGTGTAGACTTGATTTTGGAATGATTTTGAAGTGTTTGGTTCTTCTAAAGTAGAATTGAATCTGCCTTAAGAATTAATTCTACTTGAAGCTAGAATTTGTAGCTTTTGAGTTTAACATATTTTGGTGTAAATTTTTTTTACAAATTGGTCCAAAATTTTATTTTGCTTATAGGCAAACTTTTCTACATTAGTTATATATTATCTTATTTCATTTAGGTGTGGGAGGTAAAGGCCGCAGATCTGACCATTAGCCCTATTTACCGAGCCGCAGTGGGCACAGTAGACCCCAATAAGGAATTTTCAAAAAATTGAATTGATGATTAAAGTGTCACAATTAATTTTGGAGTTTTACCTGTTAACGTTGTGTAAATGATAATGAATACTTTTAACTTCTATTTGTGGTACTTTTACATTTTTTTTCTTCTAAATAAAGGGAATATCTCTACGATTTCAGCGTCTACTTCGAGTTCGGCCTGACAAAGCTCCGGAACAGGCTACCTCTTCTGAGCAGGTAAAGTACATACAATCTTTAATTATCTAACCAAACAGGTATATGACAGAAGACCAAGAAAGAGTAATGGGGAAATGCAATTGATTTATATTTTTCATTCTTTTACCACTTTCTTTCAGATTGCTGAAATGTATAAAGCTCAGAAGCACAATCACAACGACATACAGGATGCCAGACAGAATGACGATGAAGATGTTTAAGAGAAAAGGTTTCTTTGCTTCTCATGCTGTTAAACTTTGAAATCACAACGACATTTGGCAGTTGTTTTTGTAGGTTTAATTATATATATTTCTTAATATTCACTTAAATAAATTCTTTGTATTTTTTTAATTGAGTAAAGTTTGGCTTCAGTCAATAAATTTCATTGTTGGCAGCTATATTGAGGTGGATGATTACAAAATGTTAAGCTCATAGAAATTGCAAAGTTTGGGTTGGAAATGCAGGCCAATAGAGGAAACACTGGTTGATTCTGTTGAGAGCTATAAGGAGGCAGGACTACTTCAATCAGAACAATTTTAGAGTGTTACATATCATCTCCTAAAATCAAAATAAATGTGACTTGTCAATGTTTTTTAGTTTATGTATTTGCTTATGCTTCTCAAACTAATGTCTTCTTTTATATTTACAATGTGTTATTATTAAATAACTTGAAATTTGATGCAGTCGCTCCCTGAGATGGCTTCTTCCCATTGCAGTCGACGTCTTTTCTCCATCTCTTCCTTCAAATCAGCTCTCAGAACCACCACTAACGCTTGTCCTTCCATTACCCATCACCGTCAATTCTCTCCCTTTATCAGGTAACATCTTTAAACCCCTAATTTTTTTTTACTTTTTCACTTTTCATTCATACCCACATACATTATTCTATCCAAAATCCCCAATTCCATTATTGCAGCATTGATTCAAGGAATTGTCATGATGTTTCACAGGTTACTCTTTCTTGCAACCATCCTGGATCCTAGCCTTTCTTACTATTATCCATTATGAATTTTTGTTGCTTTCCTTGTAAAATCACAGGAAAATTTGTAATTTTGTTGATGGGGTTTTCAGAAGTATCCAATAACATGTACATGTGATTGGAAGAGAAAAAACAATTATGTTGATTTAGAGATGAGTTTTGAAACTTGTGTATTATTATGAGTTTAGCCTCAAATCAGATACTGCAATAGAGTTCAATTATTTCATATTATTGGACACCCTATATTTGAATCTTTTTGGTGTCTTCAATATTCAACATGATGCCAATGTTCTTCTTAGTTCTTATGGAATACTTTGTGCTAAAAGTTCATTTGAATTTTTTTTAATTTTAGAAATATATTAGCTGCGGAATTACCTGCGGATTAAAGATTTCCTGCAGATTTACCTGTGGAAATACCTACGATTTTTATCTTTGAATAACAAAAACAAAGTTATTTATGGCGGTTTTAACCGCCGCAATTTTCAATGTACGACAATTCCATACCCGTCACAACATAGAACGACAGTTGGAGTGACGGTTTTAGAAACCGTCACGATACTTCCTGGCGACACCCGTTTCTGCGACAGAAACAAACCGTCGCGACTAGCAAATTATGGTGGTTTAAACTGTCGAAATTTTTCAATATTAACCGTCGCAACTTGCCATTTTTCTTGTAGTGTTAAGGCAAGTCTCGCTACGAGTGGATTCTTGAAACCAACCCTTGTTTGAAACTTGAAAATGGGTTGAAAAATAAATTCATATCTTGGTTTTACATTAATTTGAAACATAACTTGAAAAGGCACGGTTTTAGCTTTGAATAATTTGACAAAGTCAATAAGGCCTGAGACAACTTGAATATTTTGAACATAGATTCCTTATTACAACTCCAAGTTTGCCTTAAGATAATTCTCACTTGAACACCACCCAAACTTTCACATGGATTTTGGTCATACCTTGATTATGCAAGGAGTCTCTTGAAACATGACTTGCTCGCGAGTTACAATCACCCATTAACCTTGAAAACCAATTCAAACTTAGATTAAAATCATGACCTAAAGATGAATCACCTTTTCCTTGAATCGAGAATGGTCATTCCTTAGCTTGTTTAACCACATAGCCTCAGTGTCAGACTTGGAATATGGCTAAAAACCATCTTGACATATGATCATAGCTTGAAACTTCAAGCAATCTTAGGCCTAGCTTGAGGAAATGGATTCTAATCATTGTACTTGATCAGCTAGAATCATCTTGGACCATAACCTAAAATCAGCTTGAAGCCAATTGACCATATCTTGACTGATTAATCATAAAACGAGTGCTCAATCCTCCTTTATCTCTTCTTGAAAACATAGCAACCCAACAAAAGCTAGCAAACACTACAAACACGTACAAGACCCTCATGACCTGAATCTTAGAAGGTGATGACCAAAGGCCAAGTAATCATGCAGTAGGTAGGACAAATTTGAGGTATGATAATATGTTATAGATAAATTTTTGATTTGTTCTAAAAATATTGATTTTGTAATGTTTTATATAAAGTAAATATATGAGTAACAATATTAATGTTTTTGAAATAAAGGGTAAAAATGGAATAAAAAATTAACATGTCTTCCACCCCATCCAATTTTTAAAAAAATGAGATATTAGTTCCGCTCCGTCATAAAATATTCAAATAATAGAATGGAGTTTATGTTCTGTTTCATTCCATTCTGCTTCATTCTATTCTATTCTGCTATGTTAATTTTAAATTATCCAAATAGATTCAAAATGACTTATAATTTAAGACAAAATTTTTCAAGAGAGAAACTTATAATTTGAGAATTTGAGATAGAAAGAGAGTATACCTTAATGTTATATAAGTTCTAGGCACGGTCTAAAGCATACAAACCTTGTATTAGTGTTGATAGACATATACAATAAATTAAATGGGACAGCGACTTTAATATATGCCAATTTCATCCACTTCGAAGTAAACTGCCCAAAAATAAAATCATTTGGTATTGGAAGAAAGTTGAGTAATATTCGGTTAGATCTGCAGACCAGCCCCTAAAAAACACAAATCAACATAATATCCTAGAACCCTCAAACTCTAATAATACCCAGCTTTGAAAAGAGTTTTGGAAAGCTCAGGTTCCAAATAAATTCCGAAATTTTCTTGGGTCTATCAAAGAACATCCTCTCCACTAGAGTCCAGCTGGTGAAAAATGGTATACAACATGATTTTAATTGATCATACCATCCAAGACTGTCAAGATTTAGTGTTCAGGAACTTGATAAAACTTAAAAACTTAACTTCCTCGAGATTTAGAGAATGAATTGCAAAAGAATTCCAATTAGGCAAAACATAATTAACAAATACAGAGCAATGATTTGGAAAAGATTGACAATTCAAATCATCAATTAGTTACAGAGCAAAGCAAAAACCATTTGTAATGCTAAACCTCAAGTACTATTACACAATACACATCAATATTGAGATTCGAATTACAAGAAACCCTAAATGCAATTGCAATCCCCAATTTCCTAACCCCCAAATCCGTAAAGAGTCCTGCCCTGCCTCTTGAGAGCATAAACAACATCCATCGCAGTAACAGTCTTACGGCGAGCATGCTCGGTGTAGGTAACAGCGTCGCGAATCACGTTCTCAAGAAAGATCTTGAGAACACCGCGAGTTTCTTCATAAATAAGACCGCTGATACGTTTCACGCCACCACGTCTTGCGAGACGACGAATTGCAGGCTTAGTTATTCCCTGAATGTTGTCTCTAAGAACCTTACGGTGTCGTTTAGCTCCTCCCTTTCCGAGACCTTTTCCTCCCTTGCCTCTTCCTGACATAGCTGTGTGATTTCTTGAGTTTTTTTCTCCGATGGAACTGATTGGGAAAGAAAGTGCTTTTCTGTTAGTTTGCGGAGAAGTCGGAGTTTATATAGGGTTCAGATACGTGACTGTAACCGTTGGATCGTTAGCTATCCGTGTGTGCAGGGAACTTGAAACATCGAGCGTTGGATTTAAAATGCTTTAATTTCATTGGCTGTAAGATTCGTGGAGGATAGTAATTGTTTTTCGGTGTGAATTGTGTATTTGTGTTTGTGAGAAAATACAATACTTTAATCACGTGACTTGTGAAACGAAGTTGAATATTTTATTTGTGCGAATTGTGTCTAAGTTGCATTCTCAAATAGACCCGTTGTAATTTTAAAAAATATATGATTACATATTAAGGGGAATTCTAGAGTGAGGGTCTAAGTAAATCCCTCACCAAACCATTATAAACATCAATTTAAGACCAATGGGTTAAGAAATGATATACTATGATAAACATTACCGCATTGAATTATACATATATCATCATCTTTTTATTTCTCTAATACAATCATGGCGCCACTCCTATTTATTCACTATCTCAAACTTTTTGCAACAGCAAAAATCTAAATAATAAGTGTTTGATGCCTTAACCCTAACTCTAAAAAAATTTAAATTAATAAGACTTCAAAATTTAAGCAAATCTAAATCAATTAGTTGTCTCAATTAATTTATCGAAACTATTAAATAAAAAAATTATCAAAGAAAAAGGAAGAACAAATCAGTTAATAAGGAGGACGGTTGAAAAATACAATGCTATTAACATTGAATTTAGAGTCATGGAACTAAATCAGTTTAAAATTGAAATGAAATTGAAGAATCTATTGTTGAGATTTTATCTCCATATCTTTCTCTATAATAACCGTATATCAAGAGATTGTGCAGCTATATGTTTTTATTCTTTCTCTTTATTTAGAGCTCTCTGATATGGAAATTCACTCCTAATTCGTAGCTCAATTTGTAGTATAAATACAAGGTGTATGTACTCATCTAAATCAATTGAGAGAGTATCAATAATAATATACTTTCTTCTTTCAAGTTGGTATCAGAGCGATACCTAATTTTTTTTCAGTAAACCTAGCCAAATGAGTGAACTAGAAAAAAATAGTGAAAAAAGCGCTGAAACATCTGGAATAAAATCAATTCCAGTTGTTGTTCAATCTGAAGGCGTTTTTAATGCTGGAATCATTCTTTATGAATTAAACTATGATGTTTGGTCACAATTAATGGAGATGCATATTGCTGAAAGAGAGAAACTCTCTTATATTAAGGGAAAATGAAGAAACTTGCAGAAACAGATGATGGGTATGAAAAATGGTATGCTGAAAACCAGAAAGTGAAAGGATGGTTATTAATGTCCATGAAACCAGAAATCATGAAGAGGTATTTACGGATACCTACTGCCCATGAAATATGGAGTGCCCTGTCAAAGGCATTCTATGATGGAAGTGATGAATTGCAAGTCTTTGCTCTAAACCAAAGGGTTTTTGCTGCTAGACAAAATGGAAGATCTCTATCTGAATACTATGGAGAGTTGATTGAGATATTTCGAGAATTGGATCATCAGGATACAGTGAACATGAAAGATCCCGATGATACAATTGCATATAAAAAATCCATTGATCGGTTAGGGTTTCTTCCATTTATCTATCTATCTATCTATCTATCTATCTATCTGTCTATCTATCTATCTATCTATCTATCTATCTATCTATCTCTCCAGTCTTCTGGCCTCCCCTACCCACCTTCGGTTAGGGTTTCTTTATTGGTTTAGTCTATTTTACTTATTAGTCATTCATGTCTGGCGATTAAGGAGAAATGGAAACCATTCACTCTCTCAAAGGAAGAAGAGGAAGGCGTAATAACAACTGAAGAGGAAATTTATGAAGACGAATCATTCCAAAGAAACCTAGTGGGTAAACTTTTGACGGATACTAGCTTCAATACTAGGGCTTTTAAGAGTACGATGCTTAATGCTTGCAAGTTGAAGTATCCTTTGGAGATTCAGGATCTCAATAAGAATCTTTTCCTCTTCAGGTTCAATTCTAAGCGCGACCTCGAGTATATTCTCAGGAGTGGGTTGTGAAGCTTTGACAGATCCTTGCTTGTGCTTAATCGCATTTCCGATGAAGAACAACCCTTAGATCTCAATATGCACTTTGGCACTTTTTGGGTTAGGATCTATGATCTTCCCCTCGTGCTCAGATCTGAGACCATGGCACGGAAGATAGGCAACATCATTTGATGGTTTGAGGTAATGGACCTTAAAGAAGCAAATAAAAATGGTTGCTTCCTATGTATCAAAGTTACTCTGGATTTGAAGGAACCTCTAAAACGAGAAATAGTGGTGAAGTTCAAGGAGAAGAATCTTAGGGTTCATTTCAAGTACGAAAGGTTACCCACCTTCTGCTTCGTTTGTGGAAGAATGGGCCACCAGATAAAGGATTGTGAAGTGGTGGAAGACCTCAATGAAGAAGGCTTCGAGGAACTGGAAGAGCAAGATTTATCCTTTGGTCAATGGTTGAGAGCGTCTGCTTAGCCCAAGTTAGGGGAAGAAGTTAAGAAGAAAGAATCAAGCTCCAGCATATGCAGCAAGGAACTTTTTAATGCATCTTCAAGCCAGAGTCGTTGCGATTCAGAGGGGAAAGGAAAGATTAATGACCGTGAAGTCCAACAAGATAACAAATTAGAGGTCCAAAAGGAGACGATAACTAATAAAAATCAGGCCAGCCAATGCAACCGTTTTGATATGGAGACAGTAGTGGAATCTCTAGGATTGAGGCTCTTACGGATTGAGAATCCCTAATTGGTCTTTCTGATGGAAACAAAACTAAAGCAAGATAAAATCTTGAGGATCAAGAAGAAGATTAAATTTAAGTATGATATGACTGTGGAGTGTAGGGGGCCTGACAAGGATAGAGCATGAGGCTTATGCGTGTTGTGGAATGAGGTCGTGGAGGTTTAAATCTCGTCTCACTCTCTTAATCACATTGGAGGTAAATGTCAGCAAGAGCATGATGAGTTCCCTTGGTCTTTTGCTGGTGTTTATGGATTTCCTGATGTAGCTAATAAGAGGGAGACATGGCAGTTAGTTCAAGCCTTGTATGAGGAAGTTGGGGGCAATATGTTGTTCTTTGGGGATTTTAATTATACAACTTAAGACTTTGGGGGTTTAGGCAGATCTTTAAGTCAAATCTCTTGGAGTAGGCAAGCCCTTGATAGGTGTGGTCTAATAGAAGTGAGTTATGAGGGATACCCATTCACATGCACTAATGGGAGATGTCGTACCTCTAAAAATACGATATTCGCGATGCGCAAAATTAGGGTTTGCATGATCACGGATAGACTTACGAGAGTCACCATCAAACTTTATTTATTCCCACGAGAGGAAAGGGAAAATATCGAGAAAACTCACGGGGAAAAGGATAGGGTATGGTCATCGCAACCATATTGGGTTCGGAAGTCGGTTATGTAAGGGGGAGGTATTAGCAACCTCTACATCCATCGTACTTGATGGCTCAGTTGTCTAGGCATGAAAGGTATCTGATATCTATAAGCTTGGTAAAGAAAAAGTGGATGATTACTTGAGGGGAAAAGAAAGATTTTTATTATTAAGTTTGTCTGAATTTACAATCCAGTGTCTACGTATTCCAGAGGAAATCAGAACTCTGTAGTTCTTGTTGAAAATATTTTTGGTTTATTGTGTGTTTTTTATGGACGATACTAGGCAGCACGCCCTTTTTGAAAAAGTTTTAAACAGAAAAGCCAGAAGGCAAAAAGATTTGGATTTGTGAAATGTTTTTTAGGGTTTGGAAAACAGTTAGAGATATAGTTAAAGTACTTTTTAGATTTTTGAGAAAAGAGATTTTAGTTTTAAGATGAAAGAGAACTAGCCTAATT
The DNA here is from genome assembly GCA_022829125.1 of Lathyrus tuberosus. Taxonomy (NCBI): domain Eukaryota; kingdom Viridiplantae; phylum Streptophyta; class Magnoliopsida; order Fabales; family Fabaceae; genus Lathyrus; species Lathyrus tuberosus. Next base: position 16,694,842 of record JALAZF010000075.1, read on the forward strand.
CTAAAGACCTAAGATTAAGATAAAAGGAAGAGCTACCTAATGTTATCATGCAACAAAGTTTATCCTAATGTCTACATCTGATTCAATTTAATCGAAGATCAAATAGAATCGATATATCCTAAGGGATCATGGCAAATCAAAGAAAGCAACTAATAACCTCAAGTATCCGGTAGTCGTCAAGCATGTGTATCATAGTATAAATCATCAAGTGCATATTAAGAAACTTATAATACATTGTTCACCTCTTTGTAATTTAATCGCAAATGAAAACCAAGGATTAGTCACTAATTTAAATTGCAAGTCATTCATACTTTTTCTTTCAAACATTGATCACAATTTTAATCTCACATTTCATTAGCAATTAATTAAAGTCAAGATTAAAGTTATAACCAAAATCGAAACCAATCTTAAAATCACCATTTTAATTAACTATAAAAATTCAATATCGAAATTACATTCAAAATTAAAGTTAACAACTAAAACAAAAATAACATGCTAGGAAAGAAATAAAATCACGGGCCAAATCACCAAGAGGGTGTGTAATCGAAAGATAGTGTTTAGAAAAAAAAATTGGGCTTAATCCAAGTCCAAGAAACAATCATGAAAAAAAGTAAAAAAAAAAAAATTTTTAAAAAAGAATGGTTGGGCCGAGGAAATTGAGCCCGTCTAACAACAACAACATTATGAATTTGACACAATTACCATCAGCACAACTCTCTTCACTCTCTTGCGTCGTATCTCCTTTCCTTCTCTCTCTCTCTCTCGCCTTCGTTGCTACTCTCTCTCTCCCTGCGTTCAAGTTGTCGGTAAAAAGTCTCCGCCGCGCCATGGCTTCAAGCCAGCGGCGGCGAAGGGAGTTTCGTAATTTCACTCTCTCTAATTCGTAAATGGAATCGCAACGCTTCGAAATGCAAAAATTGAAGAAGATTTAGACAATAATATACGTGGAAACTTACTCAAAGGTACGATTCAAACTTGCTGCTTGCGTTTTTGAAACTGTGACTTCTTTTGCTCACTGCTGCGTGTGATTTGTATGAGGTTTTATGGTTTTTCGTGTGCGGGGTATTGTGATTCCTCCTCACTGTTGTGTGTGTTTGTGATACTATTATGTTCTGAATTTTTGTATGAATCTTTATTTTTTTTCTTCCCTGTACTGACGTGTGTATTTCTATACGTGATTTTCCTCTGTTTTTGATGTAATCTTTTCAAATCGTGTCCTCTTATGTTGCCTCTGCAATGCCTATTTTATAGGATCATAGGAATTGAATTCTGAATTGATTGTTGATTTGATGAGCCTTCAATCTTGTCGTGATACTGCTGAAATAAGTTTTCATTCTTACTTGATTGTGTTTGAGACATTTTTGAAAATTGTAATTGATGATGATGATTTTGTTTGAAGCATGTCACTCTTATTTTGGAAATATGTTAGATATTGTCTGGAATTAATCACGATCAATAATTCATCAATCAACCTTTGTTTCCAATTGAACCACAGTATCGTATCAGATTTTCAAAAATTAAGAACTGCTTCTTCATCTGCAGGTGTATGAGTGAAGCTAACTTCGAGCAAATTCTTCCATTTGTCCTTGAGATCAACCGAGATACGACGTTGCAACCGAAGGTTTGAAGCACTAAAATGCTTTAATTTCATTGACTGTAAGATTCGTGGGGGATAGTAATTATTTTTCCGTTTGAAATGTGTTTCTGAGAAAATACGTACCATTTGGTCCGGCCTTTTATTGACTTATCTTCTAAGTTAAAGGAGAATTAAGACCAAATAATATTTATAAAAAAACTTTTTATAAAAAATAACTTTTTTGATAAAAATAAAAATGTAATTTAAGGAGTTTCTAATAAAGTAGTTGAAAGAAATTTTATAAAAACTTTTTGAAACATTTAATTATACATAACTGCATGTATCTTTGAATCTCAATGAACACAATTTATTTAACTAATTATTATAAGAGAAAAGGGATGGTGCACTGACAGTGTAAATTATTTTTTTCACTGTCAATCAATGACAACCATGAATTCCACCAAGTCATTCTGTAAATCTTAAATTACTTATATAATTTAGTACTTTAAAATATTTTGATTGGATATATGTGTAATACTTTTTTACACTGACAGTGCACTACCATTAAACTCTTATTATAAATTATTTTTTAATTTTTTACACTAGCATATATTTTCATAATTCCATATTACTTTATTTTATCTAATTAAAAAAAAAATTACGTGTCAACATCATCATTATTGTAATGCAATATTTAACTACGATAGAAGATTATAAAATTTATTAGTTTAGTTTATTAAAATTATTTATTTTAAAAATGTAAACTTTTTCCATGATTTCAATTGTTTTTTTTAATTAGATTTATTCACTTACATGCATTTTTAAATTTGACTATCCTCCTCATCATTCCTTGAAGAGTTTGTTAGCCTTCTAAATTTAACTAGATTTTTGTTGGAGTCTGTAACATCATTCTTCCTTATGTATCTATGATATCTTTTTACAAACAACCCCATATCCGCATCATAGAAATTCTTGTCATCTTCACTTTCACAATCACTTTGCTCATTGTGGGAGGACCTTGAGCTTAAAGTCTTTAGAGCAATAAACTTTTTCTCTACTTTACGTTGTCAAACAAAGTCGTGAGATCAAATACTTTAAGATCATTCGCCTCTTTGATAGCGGTGACCTTGGGTTTCCATTCCCTATTTAAATATCTCAACACTTTGTTAGTAGCAATCTTATTAGAAATAGGCTTACGTAGCGCATTCAATCGATTGATAAGATGTGTGAACCGTTTTTACATGTGCGTAATGGTGTCACCGTGCTCCATACAAAATAGCTCAAAACTTGATTTAATTTGTTGATTCTAGCTTGTTTGACATCATTAGTACCCTCATAAGCAACTTCTAATGCGTCTCACATAGCCTTGGCGGTCTCACAATGTGAAACGCGGTAATACTCATCAACACCTAAAGCGGATGTGAGAATATTTTTCGCTTTCCAATCATGTGACCACAATTTCAAATAATTTTCATTCCATTGTGCTTCCGGTTTAGATACGGTAACACCCTCAACATTAGTCATGGTAATTTCATTCAGACAATTTTTTATGGCGTCCCATATACCATTGTCAACGGAGTTGACATGAGTACGCATACAAGCTTTCCAATAGCTATAATTTTCCCTGGTGAAAATTGGTGCTATATTGTATGCTCCCTTAGGTTTGGTAGCCATTATTTAAAAAAAAAAACAAATCTTAAGCATGGAATTAATGGAGCTCGTGAGACCACTTGTTAGACGGCAGGCTTCGATCTAGAGGGGGTGGGGTGAATTGATCACAAATTTAAAATCAAACTTTTGGCAAAAATGGTTTTAAAAGTTTTATGGCACAACGGAAACAACCCGAATTGAATTGTCTAACCGAACCTCTATCAAAAAGCTTGGATATGCATAAAGGTACATAAGCATATGAAAATGAATACAAATTTCCCAACAAAAATTATTCACAAATAATCGAATGCAAAGCTACACATAGAGCTTATTCCTAATGATCAAAACACACAAAAACACAATAAGGCAATTTATCAAACACTTTGTGTGCAATTGATATCATTTGGAAATTTAATTTGTTTTGTTGATCAATAACCAATCACAATCAAAAGGATTGTGATTATATCAACAAAGTCAATTTCAAAATGTAATCAAAAATTAATTTCCAAATGAATTGATCAAACAACAATGGATTTGATAATTTGCTAACACACAAATTGAGAGAGAGAGAGAGAGGGGATTTTTTTAGAAAGTTCCCCAATAAGCCTTGTTATGGGTATGTCTACCCTCAATTCTAATTCGAAATCGAATTGAGATAGTTGCAATTAACCATACTTTGCAAAAAATGTATATACAAGATATGGAGAACTCTTACCCTACAAACTTTATGGTTTGCTGTTGATTCTACCATCTCTAAAACCCTTGATTAAAGATTGATCGAGTCACCAACAATGCCACTTCGATTCACCAATTCTTTCTACTTCTTTGGAAGACACCTCTTGTCCTAAGGCTTTCACACGGTCGAATTAATCCCAAGCGCACACTTATTGAAACCCAAGATTTACCAACACGATCCACCGTCTCACACTACTCCCTTACAAGGCACCCCTTGTCCCAAGGCTTTCACTCAATCAGATCCAAATTGCGTAATCTTGTCTAAAACCTTCAAATCCTCAATGATCTTGAAGGAAAATCCCAACTCGGTTTTCTTACTTGAAGCACTCAAAGAACTCAACCCAATATTCTCGGTACAATAACCTAATTCAACGTTATCAACCCTAATCTAGATGGTCACCCAATCAAAAAAATGATTATGTGTAGTTTGATTGTGTTTATGCATAGAAGAAGGGTTGAAGATACTGAGTATGCTTTGAAATCCTGGTTTCATGTAGGTTTTACTCTAGAACCTTATTAGAAATGATGCATATATCAAATATTTATAAGTATGCAAGTTTGGAAGCAAAAGGAATGCAAAAAAATGGAAAAAATTATGATTTTTGAAAGAATTCATTGCATGTGTCACCTATGAAAGCTATAGGTCTACCTATCAAAACAAATGTGCCGACCTATGAAGGTCTTAGGTAAACCTATAAAGGCCTTGTGTCGACCTTGTGTCGACCTATGTCAGTCAGCACATGGACAATGGCTACATGCTTCATTATTTAGGCATGTGTATCGACCTAAACATGTTATGTGTCGACCTATGCTGAAGAGTAGACTTCTATAGGTTGACCTAAACACGTATGTATCGACCTATGCTATAGTATTTTTCACAAAAACCTTATTTTCAATGCAATTATGATGTATGAACCTTTTCCAAACACTTTAATACTTCCTAATGCTAAGATGCCCGTCTAGAATTAGAGGATACCGTCCCATATACATTAACGCTAAACTATCCTAGTTTTGACATAATTCAAAACACATCAAACGGAAAGTTGCACTCACAGTAATCTACAACTCTCACTGAATTGGCTTCAAAAGCCAAATTATGGTGTAACTTAGCCTCTTAGGCCATCTTTTCTTGTTTGTCGCCCAAGTAGGCCGTAATTCGAGTCCATGCATCTGACTCAGTTATATCTTTGGCCTTTTTTGTCATTTCATCTTGTAACTTATCCTCTTGGGCAATTTATTTCCAATTTTCAGCCATATATGTCGTAATCCTAGTCCAAGCACCCGACTCAGACATAGTAAGCATCATCTTCAACCCACCATGTCGGGGATATGTCACCATCCTATGATCTTTGGTCCCCTAGAACTCTGGTTCCCACATGAAACAGTGGGTTAGGTTGAGTCTTACTGAGTGGAACACGTTCTCCTGAGGCCTGAACCCCTGGTCCTTTGGTGACATGGCGCTATGTTCACTAGTTTCTTATTAAAAGTCCTCCTACTAACATGGTTCACTTCTTCTATGTAGTAGCTTTGATCTGCCTCCATGTTCTCTACGATTTCATCTTTCCTCCATATTGATATCCTTAAATGGAGAGATGATGGGACAATACCAACACCATGCATTCATTCCCTTCCTAGCAATAAGTTATAATTAGCTTTGGATGGGATGACCATGAATAATGTTAGTCTACCTATGGTTCCGACAACCAAATCTACCCGGATTCCCCCCAGGGAATGGTCAATCTGGCCTTCATAATTGGAAAATACTATGTTATGAAGCCTTAGGTCAGTGTCGAATTTCCCTATCTTTCTCAATAGGGAAATGTTACAATAGAATGACTGCTGCACCATTATCAACCAGGACTTTGTTGACACCATAATTGTCAACTTTTGCTTTGATGAAGAGTGGTTTTAAATGGATTTTCATCTCTAGATCCGACTTCTTAAAAACGTCATTCTGCTCTTTGACACATCCTTTGTTCATCACATAATAATAGACTAGCTCGTTCTTATCCATTTCTTATGCAGAAAACTCCTCTTCTGCATCCTTCACTTCAGTCATCACGTCATATTCGACTGGAAACACTGGTACCAAATTAGAAAGGACATCAAAGTCACCCTCTGATTCTGAGAAATTACCTGCTATCATCTCCTAATCTTCGTCGTTCCCATCTTCTTTATCACAAGGTAAAGATGGGTTTACTATCTCCTTTACCGTCCTCTTTGCCAATTCAACCATAGGTTCTACAATTGAAGGTGGGTTCACCCTCTCCTTTACTGGCCTTATCTCCATTTCGAATTTAGGGTTGACAGGTGAAGGTGGCGGGAATACTTTTTCTTTGATTGGGCTTTTGGACATCTTGTTGCCCAAATATGGATTTTGGTTGCTACTAGAACCTTGCATCTCTTGGAACACTTTCTTTTAGCGCTGATACCTGCGCCATTGTGTTCGGGTCATTGGGTTTTTTCCCTTATAATTGAGATTTTAAGGATGGTTCTTGGTGGCCCGAGGGTTTTCTAGGTGTTTCTAAGTCGTGTTTAGAGTCAGCACATCTCCATTCTTTTGTTTGGTGTCTGCTTTGTTGTGGGGGTGTATCCACTTCCCCATTGGTGCCTTCGACTCTGGCGCATAGGTCTTAGGTCAACCTTCTTTGCGACTTCTGGCCACATTTTATGTCCTATAAGGGACACTCTTTTGTTGAAGGCATATTTTGCCTCGATTGGGGCCATTTCCCCCTTATAAGGTTGATGCTTAGCTTTTTCAAGGCCTTCAGTAGCCTTTCTATCAAACATGGCACTGCACCTAGGGCACAACATCATTTCTGATCCCTTCATTTTGCATTTGTTGAGGAATTCGACAAGCTCCTCCTCAGCAGTGAGGTAAACTGCCTTGACCTTCTCAGCATATCTCGACTCAGAGACATTCATCTCCATGTCGGAGCTCTCATTAGACTCGACCATTAAGCCCTCAAGTGGCTCAGCATAGTTTGCATCCTTGATTCGCAGAGGGTCAGAATTATCTTACATTGGGGTTTTAGCCTTATCATCAAACTTAAGTCTTCCCTCGTTCAAGCACCAAATCCCTAAAAAGGACACAATGAGAGATTCTATGACCCAAAAAGTTGTGAAACTTACAAAACCCTATTTTCTTATGTTGCTCTACAAGTGGCGTTTTTAGTCCCTTAGGGACTATGATTTGGCCATCAGCAACTAAGAGGACAAAAGTCTTGTCAGACTTAGTTACGTCGAAGGTGTATGCTTTGGCGACAAACTTGTCATTTTTTGGTTTGACCGAATTATTTTCGTCGGATAGTTTGACTAGCTTACAAACGTAGGGAGGTCCTGGCTTAAGTTCTACCATATTTACGTCGTTTTCTTCGACCACCTCGTATCCTACCTCATACTTCTGGTCTCTTTCATCTGCCTATATATAGGAAACCTTCTTTTTTATGGAATTCGTTCGTTCTGGCCTTCTCAGCTTTTAGGTGTTCGACCTGTTGAACGCTATCATCCAAGTAAGCCATATCTCTTAGATATTGGGTGTCTAGTTTCTTTTTAATAGAATAATCTAGACCCCTAACAGCCATTTCGAGCAATTAATGCTCAGACACTTGGGTAAAGCACATTGCTTTTAACGTCCTGAACATATTTAAATAATCATCAATTGCCTCAGGTGCCTTGCGCCCAACGTTTGCCAATTCTTTAAGACTAACTTTTGACTGTTCAATATAAAATTGTTCATGAAACACTCTCTCTAATTGGTTCCAGTTATGTATGGAATGAGGAGGGAGTGTCTTAAACCATGTAAAAACGTGTTTTTTTTATAGAGAATACACTATATCGTCTGCTTCAATTTGGTCTCGAGCAATATGTTGGATAGTCGATTCACTTGTGTCTCTTACAAACTTGGTGAACTTAGGGATAATTTGAGGAATTTGTTGTGCTTGGGCCTGATTGTCCAGTAATTGGTAACTCTGGTTAGTGTTCTGAATTAGGGGTTGAACATTGTACCAATTTGCTAAGTACGCATATTAACCATCTCGTGGTTACTTTCATATATTTGTTGTCTTATGGAAAACATGGAATTTTTGTCAGAGCAGACGCGTTTGGGGGAGCAAATGCAATACTTTCATATTATGTTGCTCGACTAGGATTGCTAATGGTAGACGCCAACGCCGTGTACGAATTTAAAGGAGAGGCTATTATTGCATTATCATCTGCATACGTTGAAGCGTTGCTATGTAATCTTGTCATCATTGCAGTTGGCATACTGTAAGGTAAATCCATTGACATGAGTGGCATTGTGAAACTTGGCATATAAGAAGGCCCAAGGTTTCCTAAAAGAGCGTGACTAGGCCTGGGATTCTTCGAAATGCTTGTTGTTACGGGCAACGAAACCACTTCTCCCAGCATCGACGTATCACTTGTTACTGGATTGAGGATAGGTTCGCTAGTCCCTATGGGATTAGTATTCTTTGTCGTTCCAACCGTTGATGCGAAAAATTGTTCAGCATATAGAGCATTATTTATGGGAAATGACATGATCTTTGTATGAACCATTTCGACTAAAGTTTTACTACTCCTCAAGAGCATAAAAGTCCAGATACATACAACATAATTAGATGTAAGAGAAATTCACAATAGAACAAACAAAAATGCAAACACCTTTTTAAAGAAAAACTTGCACAAACAAAACAAGTCTTTTTGGGCGTGCCAATTTGTTCACATATGTTTTAACAATCACTTAGATTTAAATTTATTGCTTGAAGAATCAAACAAGTAAATCCTGAGACAAGTTTGTGCTCAATTTACGGGGGAAAAAGTGTGCATTAATGTTGCCGGATTGTTTGCAATGAATGTTGACTATTTCAAAAGAAAATAGTTAAGTTTTAAAAGTAAATGCAACAACTGATTTCAACTAGATCAAAATTAGTGACTTGAATAGTAAACAAATAAGTAAAAGTAAATTAAATGGAAAATAAATTTATTTGTGTAAGTGAAAAAATGGTAGCAAATACATTTCTTCAAAAAACTTGTTTCTCACTTGCGTATGGGTACTTTAAGTGTGCATTGAAGTTTACAATAACTTTTGCCATTCTAAATCCTGAACTACGAAACTAACGTTCTTCTAACGTTCAAATGCCTTTTCATCCGACACATCATCTTTGCATGCTTGACAATTCTTCGATTGATCTCTACGTGTCTTTGGCGTTTTGGATAAGACCAAAAGACAGTTATTTCAGTTTGAAAATTGAATATACTTTTAGTCGAACCCCTTTGACCTGTCGAATTTTGATGAGTGACCAAATCTCTTGAAAATTTTACTAAGTGTCAGACCAGATTCTTCAATGTCGAATGTTGCTGATTCTAGAGCTGTCAAAATGGGCTACCCGACCCTAAACAGACTGACCTTGGTGGGCTCGGACTTTTTAGGATTGGGCAAAAAAAGCTTATTTCTAATATGGGCTTGAAAATTACTACCTAAGCCCGACCATTGATGGGTTTCAGACTACCCGGCCCTAAACAGGCTTTTTTTACTAAAAAATAAAAATAAAAATGTCATAATATTTATTATAAATAAAATAAAAAATTATATTATTTTAAACATAATACATTTTTAAGTACTATATTATCTTTTATAAATACTAAAATGTGTTTTTAAATACAATACATTTTTAAATTGTATAAAATAATACTCAAATATTTAACATAAGAGAAACTAATAAAATACGAGAAAAGAGTGTTGATTATATTCATGTAAAATATTTAAAACAGAAAGATTGAATAAAATAGAAATAAAATTTAATGAGATAAGAAAAATCAATGTGTTATTTTTAAGTAAGACAATATAAGTATTAATATAATTTTAAAAAATTTATAGCAATGTGGGCCTAATGGGCTACCCACTGCCCATTTGAGCTAGTCCTAATGGGTAGCGGATTTTCTAAGATTGGGTTAATTTTTTTTTTGAAAATATGAGCTCTAATTTTAAATCTCAAGTCCTATGATTTTTTGGACCTGACGGACCAACCCATATAGACTAAATCGTGGTATGTCAGTTGCAACAGTTCTCGGTGTGTATGTCAAGTGCTACCAAAAATCGTAGTAATTCTTTGTAAGAATTCTCCCAGTTGCCAAATACCTGTTCAACAGCCTTTGTCCTTGCAATCCACGCCTTCTTGTATGAGGGAGTATAATTATACCGCATAACGATAGTTTCATCTTCATCATCTCGCACTTTAGGTGGATAAAAGTTAACGTGGTTGGTTTAAAAAAATATGGGTTTTGATATAATATTTGTGATATATGACCAAACCCTAATTTCGATTCCAATCTATCTTTGAAATGTAAAAAACTTGTGTTTCTATTGATTGTGAATCGGACGACATTGGTGTTTTAAAAACCAAACCCAGTGTCATCGGAGACATATGTTTCTCCGTTGTAGTGGGCGTTAACAATGTATCTCAGTGCATATGACATCAGAGAATTCTTGTTAGAGACATACTATTTTTGGTTGCTTCAGATGAAAATGCACGGGGATGGTTAAATATGCATGGGAGCTTTTAATGAGGTCTCTAGATGAATTGGCGACAGGGTACATATGTTGAAAGGAGGTGTCAATTCACATGGAGACAAGGTGCAGTCTGAGCACCCAGTGTCGCCATGTGATTGTCAGCCTTCTATGTATGCATGGGACATGTCTCAGGGTACGTCATCAGCTAGTTCAAATTCCTAGGAGTCTCCAAATGTACTGGCAACTCTTTATAAGGATTGAACTTTGTCGCCAATTTATGTGGCTCCACTATGTTGCATGCCTAGTTCACATGTGACTCATATGTTGCTATATAAATAAGCTAAAGGTATAAAATGATACATCATCATAAACATTGCTTTAGAGAAATAATATCATAAACATTTAATCAAGTCTAGAGTGTCACTAGTATCAGAAACATTTAATTAGCTATAATGTCTCTGTTAATAATTGGTGAAACACATAGAGGCACTGTCGCTAATATCGAGAATTATGTAAGCGCTATTTTCTTTATTGATAATGTGTAAATGTGAACGTGTTATTTTGTTTATTGACAATGTATAAATGTCTCTGTTTATTTTTCGTAGGATGTCTCTAAGTTTCGTCCTCGTGCCCATGAATACGTTGCCCCCGATGAATTAATTCTACCCTCGTCTTTGCAAAATCATGGAAAAGTTTATACTAGCTTTGCAAGAGAGATGGCGCCCAGAAACACACACCTTCTTTTTTCCAACTAGTGAATGTACTGTGACGTTAGAGGATGCATACATGTTATTCGGTTTGCGTATTGATGGTAAGGCGGTCAATGGACCAACAAACCTTGATGGTTCAATTTGTGAGGAACTTTTGGGTTGCCGACATGCTGGATGAGAGCTCAAGAGGACAAGGTATATTACTTTCGCGTCTCAAATCATGGTACAACGATTTAATATTAGATGGAGATTCTACAGAAGAAATGAAAATAATAAAAACCAGGTGTTATCTTATGCTTTTACTTGGTTTATTTTTATTTCCCGAAGGCACTGGTTCTTCTATGCACGTTATGTATTTACCCTTATTGAGAAACCTAAATAAAATAAGAGAATATAATTGGGGTTCCGCTTGTCTGTCTTATTTGTATAGCTCTTTGAGTAAGTGTGCAAAAAAAAAAAAAACACATATACTTTTTCTGGATGCATCATTTTGCTCCAAGCATGGGGTTGGTCTAGATTGCCATCCCTAGCGCCAGTCAACCACAACGGTTTTTCATTCATGTATGCACAAAAGTAAGTTAATAACTTAATATTAGTTTATTTCACCTAACTAATTATTGTGTCTAACTAATTGAATTTGAACTTTTTGTTGTTTAGATGGTCGACTAAGGGTATGAGTTACAATAGATGTCCTAGACATTGTATCATTCAATACCGCAATCTGTTGGATCACCTAACACCTGGAGATGTAAGGCCTCTAAAGAAATCAATTTATTTTTTATATCAACAATTTTATGATCTAATATTTTTATCTTCTTCGGTTCATTTGGTGTCCATATCTAAACATGGAACACCTACATGAAGTCAGAGAGGAAGATGTAGTTGTTTGGACTGCATGCGTGCCGATCATCAGATTCACCACTGTGGAGATGCACAACAGTTATCGTGTCAAACTACAATTTGGAATGCATCAAAACATCCAAGATCCCCCAGTTGACCTCGGTAAATGGCATCTAAAAAAATTTAATGATCAATGAGACTATCCCGACTGGAAGGATTTTGCAAAATCTGAGTGTCGTAAATGGAGGAACCGCAACGCCCATGTCTTACTTGACCCGGTGATGGCAACCCCGTCTATATCAACTAATAATGATATGGCTTAGTATAGATGTAACTCCCCAAATTTCGTAGAATATTTATTTAATTTATTTAAATATTATATTCGTGGATTTCCGTGAATTTTGGTGTTTCGTGTCGAGGTCGGTGATTTTGTGAAGTTTTGGTTATTTTAATTAAATTATTGTATATGATATGAATATATTTCTATTATTATTTATTTTAAATAATATTAGAAGAATGAAGGGTAAAGCGGACATTTGAGGAGAATTAGTGAGGATATAATGGGAAGAGCACATTTAGAGGTATATTAAGAGAGAATAATGAAAGGAACTCATTATTCGTATTATTTTGAGGAAAAGGCAAAGGTGCTCTAAAGAACAAGTGAGAAGGAGGCTAGGGCATAGAAGAATTCCGGCGAAACTTCAAGAGAGGTCGGAGGAGACAATATTCTAAGGTATGGGGAGTATCACTTTGAAATATGTGGATATAAAGGTTAGGTGTTGGTGGGTGATTAACCCGAGTAATTAAAGCAATAACAAATAATCAGAGTGTAATTAAAACATTCATGGCATAGACGGGAGCTTCACATCACGATGATGAAATATAATAACCTGCTCATATAGATATGCAACAATCAGGTAGCAACATAAACAGAGGAACTCAGTTCCTAACACCCACAATTAAGATACATAATAAAATCGGAAAATCTGCAACTGAAATCTCATATATACAACAAAAAAAGGTTGTCTGTCATATACAGAGTCATACATGTAAAATCCAAAAAAACATATGCATATACACATAATCACATAACGATCTCCCCGACTACCCGGTGCTACATACCAGAGCCGACCGACAAAAGAATGAAGACATAATCTTCACAAAAAGACCTCCAACATCTAATCTGCAATGCCTCATAGAGCATTCAAAACAGCAGAAGGGTGAGAAACACAATTATAATATAATTGCATACAATTATGTAATAACATGAAATACGCATACAAAAACATTCTCACCACCACGTATACCATAATTTAAATACAAAACAAAACAATTCCTAATTCATGCATTCATCACAAAGGCATATCAATCATCAATCCCATTCACAATTCCCACACAATCAATCCATTCATGACTTATGTAAATGCACAGAGACCGACACAACGACTCTATGCAAGTGGTACCATTCCATCCATCATTCTCATCATTAATTCACTTAGGAATTATTGGAATCATCGCTTGTTACTTAGTGTAACTCTCCGTCGGGCAAACGACGTTCCCCGTCGCTTTAGGTCCTCTTTGTATAAGGCACACGACGTTTATGGATCGGTTTAGGTCCTCTTTGTATAAGGCACACGATCCGATCGTTTTAGGTCCTCTTTGTATAAGGCACACGATCGTCTATAACGTCGCTTTAGGTCCTCTTTGTATAAGGCACACGATCATTATATCAGTTTCCCTCTGGAATCGTTTCGTCGCTCACACCCCACAAGGGCACACGACATCACAAGATGCATATCATGATGCTTGGCATACAATGACTCATGACAATCAAATGCATACACATATACAACCATGTGAACCATTTCAACATCCATAATCATGCATATACAATCAAACACAACACCATGCATTTACTAGCCCTAAGGCCACAAACCACCATCACAACATTTCATCACATGCATTCACATCATATAACAGCACACAAGCCATACGTTATTTATCCAAAATCATATCGCATGATAACACATCTATCGCACACAATTACGATGATAAAAGTCGACAAAATGACACATTTCCAAATTCCCGACACAATTAAATCGGCCAACAATTTAAAAGCCATTTTTATAAGAAAGAACATCTCATTAGCTTTCCATCGGTACTAAGAACGACTCGATCCGAGTTACGGATCAAAAGGAACCGCATCGGACGCGAAATCGGGAAAGAATCGCGAAACGGCAAAATTATGCACCCTCGTTGGTCATACGCGTATTGCCCTGGGCCATACGCGTATTGCCCAGCTCGCTCGCCCAACCATACGCGTATTGCCCAAAGTGCTACGCGTATGAGCAGAGACTGTTTTCTCTCCAAAAATTCCACTAAAAACCCCATACGCGTATTACCTCCCTCGTTACGCGTAATGCCTTGCCCCTTACGCGTACCATTACGCATTTCAGCAGAGGGCCGTGTAAAATGGGTTTCCATACGCGTAATGCCCTCATTTCGCTCTTGCCATACGCGTATTGCCCTACCCAATACGCGTATTGCCTTGCCCGTTACGCGTATGGGCAGCGAAACCCCAGAATTTTTCCTGCATAATACCTGCTACGGAAATCACTCAATTTCTCTCCAAATCTCATCTAAACATCAGCATACTACTAATTGAATGTACAACAACCTATATCTATCAGGTTTCAACAATTAGGAACCTTAAATCATGATTTCCAACACAAAAGTTGTATCCAATTCTCACAATCTCAACATATTAATTGTTGTAGTTCTCTATTCAATTCAACTAAACTTCAAACAAATACATACATACATAATCATACACAAACATAGAATAACTGAGTTTCGCACCCTTACCCAATTAATCGTGCTTTGAAGTGTCGGTTGAATCGATTTCTTAAACTTCAAGTTTTCCTCTTTTTCTTCTTCTCACTCTCTATTTCTCTTAACTTCTTTCTCTTTTTTTTTCTCTCTTCCTAATCTCTAAGTTTCTAATTTTTAGAAAAACAAGTAAAATGACCAAAATACCCCTACACTCAAATATCTCGTAAACGCTCCCAAAACGCGATAAAACATAATAACGATAAACCTAACACATTTACCAAATAAAAACCAAGAATAAAATAATATAAAGACCAAAATAATTAAATAGACTCGATTAATTAAATCTAACAAAACCGGGGCGTTACAACTCTCCCCCACTTAGAAATTTTCGTCCTCGAAAATATTACCTGAGACGAACAAATCCGGATACGATTCCCGCATCCGACTCTCCAACTCCCAAGTCAAATTGCCCTCAGCAGCGCCTCCCCACGCTACTTTCACAAGCACAATATCCTTGCCTCTTAACCGCTTCAACTCGCGATCCAAAACCCCCACCGGTAATGCCTCAACCGTAAGGTTCTCCCTTACCTCAACCTCATCCATCGGAATCACATACGACGGATCCGGAACATACTTCTGAAGCTGTGAAACATGGAACACATCATGCAAATTTTTGAAAGATTCGGGGGAAACGCCACCCGATAAGCCACAACACCCACTCTCGCGGATATCTGGTAAGGACCAATAAACCGAGAAGTAAGTTTCTTCGACTTCAATGCACGTCCAACACCCGTCACCGGTGTAACTCTCAAAAATACATGATCGCCTTCTCGAAGCTCAAGATCTTTCCTCCTTTGATCATGATAACTCTTCTACCTACTCTGAAAAGCCTTCATCTTCTCACGAATAAGTTTCACCTTTTCCGTAGTTTGTTGAACTAACTCCGGTCCAACCACCGAACTCTCACCAGATTCATGCCAACATAAAGGTGTTTGACATCTTCTTCCATACAACGCTTCAAAAGGTGCCATTCCAATACTCGAATGGAAACTGTTGTTATACGTGAACTCCACCAACGAAAGATAACTATCCCAAGCACCACCTTGCTCAAGAACACAAGCTCTCAGTAAATCTTCCAATGACTGAATAGTTCTCTCGGTCTGACCATCCGTCTGAGGATGATAAGCAGAACTCAATCTCAACTTGGAACCTAACGCCTTTTGCAAACTTTCCCAAAATCTGGAAGTAAACCTCAAATCTTGATCTGAAACAATACACAACGGAACACCATGTAGCTTCACAATCACACGGATATAAATCTCAGCCAACCTCTCCAAAGAAAAATTGATGTCAATCGGAATGAAATGCGCCGATTTAGTCAGCCTATCGACAACCACCCAAATGGCATTATGTCCCCTCTGAGTATTCGGCAACCCTGTCACAAAATCCATAAAAATGCTGTCCCATTTCCACTTGGGAATATCCAACGGTTGTAATAATCCACTAGGCTTCTGATGTTCTACCTTTGACTTCTGACACGTAAAACACGCATAAACAAACTGAGCCACATCCCTCTTCAATCCGGACCACCAAAAGATCTTCTTCAAATCTTGATACATTTTATTAGCTCCCGGATGTATACTCAAACTACTCCAGTGTCCTTCCTCTAAAATCATCTTTTTCAATTCTGAATCATCAGGAATACAAATTCTACCACGGAATCTCAAAACACCCTTATCATCCACTTTAAAGTCACTATTCACACCTTTATCTCCAACCGTCATCAAATCAACAAATTTCACATCCAGCCTCTATTTCTCGCTAACGGTCAACAGAAAATCATTAGTGACCCTTAACATACCAAGCCTCACGCTGTCAGATGTCAATTCATGCACCAAACTCAAATCTCTAAATTCTTCCAAAAGTTCCCACTTTTTAACCATCAAAGCAGACATATGCAAAGATTTCCGGCTTAACGCATCGGCTACCACATTAGCTTTACCAGGATGGTAATTCAAGCTAAAATCGTAGTCCTTCAAAAATTCCAACCATCTCCGTTGCCTCATATTCAACGCTTTCTGATTAAACAAGTATTTTAGACTCTTATGATCACTAAAGACTTCGAATCTTGCACCGTAGAGATAATGCCTCCAAATTTTCAACACAAAAACCACTGCCGCTAATTCCAAATCATGAGTAGGGTAATTTTTCTCATGAACCCTCAACTGTCTCAAAGCATAAGCCAACACCTTACCTTCTTGCATCAACACTCCACCTAAACCACTCAAAGACGCATCACAATACACCACAAACGATTTACTAGGGTTCGGTAAGATCAAAATTGGAGCTGTAGTCAATCTTCTCTTCAGCTCACTAAAACTCTCCTCACACTGAATATCCCAAATAAACGCTTTACCTTTACAAGTCAGCTGGGTCAATGGAAGTGCTAACTTGGAAAAGCCTTCAATGAATCTTCGATAATATCCAGCTAAACCCAAAAAGCTTCTAATTTCAGTAACAGATCTAGGAGCCTCCCATTGTAGAACTGCATCTACTTTGGATGGATCCACAGCAATACCATTACCTAAAATCACATGCCCAAGAAAACTCACTTCTGACAACCAGAACTCACACTTGGACAACTTGGCATAAAGTCTCGTTTCCTTCAAAATTTGCAATACAATACGCAAATGTTCCGCATGTTCCTCCCGAGATTTAGAATAAATCAAGATGTCATCGATAAACACAACAACAAATTAATCCAAATGCTCATGGAAAATGTGATTCATATACTCCATAAACACTCCGGATGCATTAGAAACCCCGAACGACATCACGGAATATTCGTAATGACCGTACCGTGTCCTAAAAGCCGTCTTCTGAATATCTTCCTCTTTCACTCTAATCTGATGATAACCTGACCTCAAATCAATTTTACTAAACACACATGCACCTACCAACTGGTCCATCAAATCATCAATTCTTGGAAGAGGATACTTATTCTTAATCGTCACCTTATTCAGCTGGCGATAATCAATACACAATCGCATACTTCCATCTTTCTTCTTCACCAATAAAACTGGAGCACCCCAAGGCGATACACTCGGCCTCACAAACCTCTTTTCTAACAATTCATTCAGCTGCTTCTTCAACTCAACCAACTCAGATGCCGACATACGATAAGGTGCCATAGACACAGGTCTAGTACCAGGAACTAGATATATAGAAAAATCTACCTCTCTCTCTGGCGGCACATCAGAAATATCCTCCGGAAACACCTCCGGAAAATCACACACGACAGGAAACACATCAGTTGCAACTTGACTATCCACAGTCCACGATGCAAACAACCCGAACAACTGAGCTTCATCCGCCAAAAGTTTCTTTAACTCTTTGGTAGATAAGAAACTCGATTCCTCGTCTTCCTCAAGAGAAGAAAATCTTACCAACTTATGATAACAATCGATATGAACTCGAATGAACTGCAACCAATTCATTCCCAGAACCACGTCTAAACCCTCCAACGGCAGACACACCAAATCCATAGCAAAATCCTTACCATAAATGGTCAAAAGACAACTTAAACAAACCAAAGAAGTAGTTATCGACCCCATTGCTGGAGTATCGATAACCATCTCTCCACCCATCGACGATGACAAAAGATTCAAATGCTGCACACACTCAGACGAA
Organism: Lathyrus tuberosus; assembly: GCA_022829125.1. Classification (NCBI taxonomy): domain Eukaryota; kingdom Viridiplantae; phylum Streptophyta; class Magnoliopsida; order Fabales; family Fabaceae; genus Lathyrus; species Lathyrus tuberosus. The sequence continues at coordinate 16,713,386 of JALAZF010000075.1, forward strand.
ATAAACGAATGAGTCGCTCCGGTATCAATGATAGCAACTAAAGGCGTACTATTAATAAAACAAGTACCTCTGATCATACGATCTACACTAGAAGGTTGAGTTCCTGACAATGCAAATACTTTCCCTCCTGCTTGAGGTTGCTTTGGTTTCGGACACTTCGTACTAATATGACCAGGTTCACCACAGTTGAAACACTTCACCACATTCCTCTTGCAATCAGCTGCTACATGTCCTATACCTCCACAATTGGAACACTTCCTCATATCCTTTCTACATTCAAACTGACGATGTCCCAAGTCACCACACTTAAAACACCTCGGAGGATTATACATACCTCCCCCACTTGGCCTTCTATCAAAATTAGCCCTTTGCTTTCCCTTGTCAGCTGGTGACACATAAGGACCACCACGAAATGGTTGCTTTCCTTTCTTTTCGTTCACACTCTTATAATGAATAGAACGAGCTTTGCTATCGTCCTCATAAATTCTACAACAATCCACCAAATCCGAAAACCTCCTAATTCTTCGATAACCAACTGCCTGTTTGATCTCGGGACGCAACCCATTCTCAAACTTCACACATTTGGAAAACTCTGCAGTTGCTTCAGCATAATGTGGATAAAACTGAACAAGCTCCACAAACTTAGCAGTGTAATCAATAACAAACATGTTACCCTGTTTCAACTCTAAGAACTCTATCTCTTTATTTCCTCTAACATCTTCAGGGAAATACTTCCTCAAAAACTCACTGCTAAACAAAGCCCAAGTGAAAATCATCATCACAATATGGATGAACCATCACGATATCAAATGCTTCCTTCAGAAACAAGAGTACCCATCTGGGACACTCAGAAAAGACAGAAAAACCCTCAGAAGATTGGCTGGAAACTTCTTCCTGAGCGGTGACACTCTCTATAAGAGAAATTTTGACATGGTCTTGCTCCGATGCGTCGACAGACCTGAAGCAGACATGCTCATGAAAGAAATTCATGAAGGATCCTTTGGCACTCATGCCAACGGACACACAATGGCGAGAAAAATTCTCAGGGCCGGGTATTATTGGTTGACCATGGAATCCGACTGCTACAAGTACATGAGGAGGTGTCACAAGTGTCAGATATACTCCGACAAAATTCATGTACCGCCATCACATCTCAAAGTTCTTTCTTCCCCGTGGCCTTTTTCCATTTGGGGAATCGACATGATTGGTATGATTGAGCCCATGGCTTCAAACGGACATCGGTTCATCCTGGTAGCCATTGACTATTTCACCAAGTGGGTCGAAGCAGCGTCATTCGCCAATGTAACCCGACAAGTGGTGGTCCGATTTATCAAAAACAATATCATCTGCCGTTATGGTGTTCCAAGCGAGATCATTACTGATAATAGATCTAACTTGAACAACAAGATGATGAAAGAGTTGTGTGCAGAGTTCAGGATCGAACACCATAACTCATCTCCCTACCAACCCAAGATGAACGGGGCGGTAGAAGCGGCTAACAGGAACATCAAGAAGATCGTTCAAAAGATGGTTGTAACCTATAAAGATTGGCACGAAATGCTACCCTTTGCTCTTCACGGTTATCGAACATCTATCCGCACTTCAACAGGGGCAACCCCTTTCTCTCTAGTATATGGCATGGAGGCAGTGCTCCCCATAGAAGTAGAGATCCCATCAATCCGGGTATTGATGGAAGCTCAGCTCACCGAAGCTGAATGGTGTCAAAGTCGACACGACGAACTCAATCTGATCGAGGAAAAACGAATCACGGCACTATGCCACGGCCAGTTATATCAACAAAGAATGAAGAGGGCGTTTGACAAAAAGGTCCGACCTCGTGTCTTCAGGAAAGGAGACCTTGTGCTCAAGAAGATACAATCATTTCTCACTGATTCTCGGGGCAAATGGACCCCAAATTATGATGGCCCCTATGTGGTCACAAAAGCTTTCTCAGGCGGCGCCTTGAGACTTGCAACCATGGACGGAGAGGAATTTGCCTACCCCACGAATGTTGATGTAGTCAAGAAATACTTCGCCTAAAACTAAAAATAAAAAAAAAAAACGTCTCGGTGGTTTGAAAACCCGAAAGGGCGGTCCAGGCAAAAGTTAGAGACATGAAAAAAAATCATCATCCCGATGGATTGGAAATCTCATAGTACAATCCAGGCAAAAATTAGGGATAATGGCAAGTAACTATGTTCAACAGAGGCAAGTCCCTCAGCAGCAGTTACAACATCATCTATCGGAGGAAATCTCTAGTCAAAGGTCATCTTCGACGGAAGCTCAGGATATCCCGAACTCAAAGTTGGTAGAAGGATAATGGTCGTTATGCTTCAACGTAGCCCTTTTCCATGTAAATTACCATTTTCTAACTTTGTATATACTCTTTGGAATCACGCGTTTGGCTGATCTCCATCTTATCAATAAAATTTGAGCCCTTGTGCTTTTGTTTGTAATTCTTAACTTGTTTTAGCTTTACAGAACGACGTTGTTTAAACATAATCAGCGATTCTTGAAATAAAACAAAAATAGATTTACTTGTTAAAACTTTTTCTGCTTTTAAATTAAAGATGGCATTTCTTTTGACTGTTGAACATCAGAAGAACATCGATCGCTTCTCCCGAAGTAAGCAAACTTCAAAGTGCAGAATCAAAGTACTCCTTCTAAGCCAGTACTCCTGAATGAAGGGATCAACTGTGTCAGAGACCTTGTTTCGTCTGACACCCTCGGCCGAGTTCTCATCTCCTAAGCCCGATCAACATAGCTCCCAACGAGACTATCTCTCCTAAGCAAGGTGGAATTGCTATTTTGAATCAATGGTACTTCTTCGCCCCGCGATGGCTGAGTATCCAATTGTGTTCATCCATTAGTCTGTATGTCGCGTCTGTTTTGTCAGCATATACATACATACATCGTGCATTTTTTATTTGCATTCACATTTCATATTGCATCACTATCACTCTAGTCGGTCTTGTCCCCTAGTGGTAGAAGTCCTCTCAATCGAGTTGTCAGTTCTTGCCTCGTCAGGAAATACTGTGACTGAACAACCTCGCTTCCGGTTTAATTCTGGAAAGAAGTTGGTCCTTGACCACTTTGATAACTTGAACCTCTGAAAAGCCAGAGAAAACTTTCAATAAGCATCACTCTTTGCCATTGAAGATGATATCCTTGCTTTCCCGGATTAAGGAAAATCCACAGAGAAAGCCTCGTGATCAGAGATTCGGCAGCACGCCAGTTTTGCTCCGAAAAACCACTGATGAGAAGGTCATTGGCACCTCAAAATTGGACCCCATCATATGGCGTTTCTCCGGGAAGATCCCGAGAAAAGTATGATGAAAGATCCCAAACGAAAACAGTCTCTCAAGAGACTCGCTTTCCCCAGTAGAAACAAATGGCGTCTCCAACAGAGAAGTTTGTACAACTCTACAACTCAGACGACTGGGTTCCCCAGCAAGTCTGACAGCAAAACATTTCCTACTCAAATGGCATCTCCCCAGGAAAATTCGGCGAGAAGTTTGAAGGAAAGCCGCTACGCATAGCGTCCCTTGTCAATAAAGTTTATTGACAAAAGAAACTTAGACCAGTTCCTTGGTAGAAAACCAGGATCGAGGGGAAGTTTATATCAGAAACTAAGACCAGTTCCTTAGTAGGAAACCAAGATCGAGGGGAAGTTTATTTCAAAAGAGACTGAGACCAGTTCCTTGGTAGGAAACCAGGATCGAGGGGAAGTTGACAAAAGAAACTAAGACCAGTTCCTTGGTAAAAAACCAGGATCGAGGGGAAGTTTAAATCAGAAACTAAGACTAGTTCCTTGGTAGGAAACCAAGAACGAGGGGAGGTTTATTTCAAAAGAAAACTGAGCCCAGTTCCTTGGCTGAAGACCAGGATCGAGGGGAAGTTTACCTTTTCTAAGCATCATTGCTTAGCTAAAGAAGATGAATGCGTAAGCTACCATTCATAACCACCATCAAAATTTCAGATATTCCGATATTTAATCCTCTTGCACCCCGAATGCTCGAATACCTTCGTTATTCACACCTTCGGGTCTAAGAAGATTAAATAGGGGCATCTGTAATACCCTAAATTTTGACCACTTAGATTTCCCATCATTGTGAAAATCATCATCACAATATGGATGAACCATCATGCTTCATCAGTCTCCCCAAAGATGGGTGAGCATCCACTACCAATCAAAATTAGGGTTTCAAGCCCTCTCTGAGTGCTTAGACAAAGGATCAATCAAGAAATGACATGATCTTCAACTTGTATAATCTCTTAAACATCCACAATGGATCAAAAAGGACTCCCACTTCAAGGATTAAGCACAAGGCTGCTCCCTTCTAGGTGGATCAAGTCTCAAGATCGACAGTGTCACCAAATTAGGGTTTTGGTCGACCAGGGCCTCCAGATGGAAATTTTCATCTGGGCATAAGGCAATGATCCAAAACATAACCTAATATACTTAATGGAACCTCATGAACCCATGCAGCAAGTCAATTTTGCCTCAGGGGATGCATTCATCAAAAATCAGGAATTAGGGTTTCTTGACCTAATTCACCCCTAAGTTGACTTTTGGGACAAACCATGAGCCAAGACCTCAAGAGATGATTTGAGGGTCTCTAATATACCATATTGATCCATTTGGAACAATGGATTGATCCAAGAAGCTTGAGCAACAAGTCTCAATTTCATCTGCACCACAATTAGGGTTTTAAGGGAAAAGTCAACTGTAACTTTGACTTTTGACATGGACATGCTCCCAAACCCTAATACATGATTGAATATACCCTATGACACCCATGGAACATGTCCATCAAGTTTGATTTAGGTCAAGGACATGATTTCCTGAAGAATTGCACAGTTTGGAATTCATCTGATAAAAAGTCAACTGTGCACAAAAGTCAACTTTGACTTTTTGAGATTTTTCACCAAAATGGATTTTTAACCCTAAAATGATGTTAATGTATGATTTGAATCATCATTCATCAAGAAAAATCAAGAAAAGTGAGATAACTTGTAAAAGGGGTAACCATAAAACTTAGAAATTTTTCTAAGTTAAAAATAAAGTGGCAAAGGTACCAACTTTGGAGGACCATAACTCCTAAACTACAAGGCCATTTTTTCTCATCCAAAGATGGATTTGTAGCCCTCATTATCACCTACAAAAACTTCAACTACAAGTCATTCCAATTCATTAAGGATTTTGAGTTATGGAGTGATCAAAGTGGCTGAAAAGTGAAAATGTCACTTTTTCCAACACTTAGTGAAAATTTCACTAAGTCAGATTCTGCTTCACTTTTTGCCAAATGTAGGGGGATTTTTCACTTGGAATCAAAAGAGATCAAAACCAAACTTGTTCAAACAGTTTTTGTATCATGTAAGAGCTTTCCAAAATGGCCAAGAACATTGCCAAATTCAACCTACATCATGAGATACAACATTGGCAAGTTGCCTTGCTGAAATCTGTCAAGGCAAGGCAGAATTTGCAACTTTGGTCGATTTGCCAAAATCAGCCAAATTCAATTGCTCCAATCCACTTGGACACCTCAGAGGATTGAATCTAAAGGGGACAATCACTGAGCCAAGCCTCCAAGGTCCAAGGAACAAGGAATAGCATGTTGAACCTAGAGTTGCCAAAATAGGGACAAGACTTCAAATTTGGATTGAAGCATTCAATGGAACCATTAAGGTGGCATGGACTGAGCCATTCTCATCTGAAATCAGTCAAGACTTATCCAAGACCAAGGGGACCAAAGCTCTGTGCCCTAACCTCTAGTCAATGGCTAGAGGAGACTTGAATTCTCATTGGACAACATTGGCCAAACCTACTTACCAGCTGCCATGCACTATTCCTTGCAAAACAAACTTGCTCTACTATAAATAGAGCTCAATTGTGGTCAGTTTGAGTACACCAAAGCCATCTAACAGATGCTTTCCTCAAAATCTCTTTCTCTTGGCAAAAATGCCTTTCTTAGCAAGGTAGCTATCGGGTTTTGAGTTTGAGAGCAATTCCAATCAAACCAATCACTCACACACCTCACATACATCATATAGAAGTGATCCAAACACTTAGATTACTTCTGAAACATCAATTTCACAAAATCACCAGCTGGTTGCTCAAATTTTCAATCAAGTTGCAGCTGAGGTGCCACAAAATGATCCAGCCAATTTCAATCAAGTTCAACCATCCAAACACAATCCATAGGGTGTAGGGAAGCTGTCCAGATCATCACAACTCATCTCTAACACCTCCAAATCAAAAATCACTTTGAACTTGCTGTCACGACTTGAAGGTAAGCACATACTTGGTCATCTCTCAATCTATGCATATTTCCTCACACAATAATTTGGCCATATGTTCATAATCATGCATGGAATGTTTTCCCTCAATTAATTGCATTGTTTGAATCGTGTATCAAAAATCCTAGCCTTCATGCAGAAATTAGGGTTCTTGAGGTCTCTTCGTGATTTCTTGTTGTATGTTTAATTTAAATGAAATTAAAGTACATAGACATGATCGTGAGGTTGAGGCGAGCATAATGATATATGGATTGCATGATATGATTACGTATTCATGGAGATTGGATAGAAAATGCAAATCTGAGAAACCAAGAACACGCGCGTGTTCTTCAGTCTGTTCTTGGCGCCATTTTCATATATTCAAATATTTGAATTTTGTGATTTTGTTTAATTGATTCAAAAATTAATTTCTCTCTGAGTTTTAATAATTTTGAGTTGATTCTTTTTTTAATAATTCACAAAAATGTTAAAATATTTTATTTTATCAAAAAATCCCAAAAATATTATTTATTTCATATAATTGATATTTTTGCAAAGAATTAATATTTTGATTGTTTTTGGCATTTTAAATATTTTTTCTACATTGATTTTGCAACTTTTAATGCTTTCTAATTATTTTGTAGGTCAATACTTAATTTTTGAAACATTAATCCAAGGTCACAATTTGTTTTCCATGTGTTAAACAATTTTTGATCATTTTAATTGAATTTTTATTCAATTAAATACATTTTGAAAACAAATTAGGGTTTTGGATTAATTCAACCCTCATAAATCATTTTAAAAACTCTTTGGGCCTCTTGAGAGAGTGTAAGACCCATCCCCCATTGTACAAAAACTTTTTGGGCCTCACTCATTGTATAAGTCCCTCTGTACAAGTAAACGGCACGATCGTCGCCCGTTTAAAAATAAAAATCATCTGGGCCTCTCCTTGAGCTATAAGACCCATTCAAAACACTTTGGGCCTCTATTAGAGTGTAAGACCCAATCCCCCTTTTAACCAAAACATTTTGGGCCTCACTTATTGTATAAGTCCCTCTGCGTTAAAAGAAAACCTCGGCGCGATCGCCATTTTAAACGAAAAAATCATTTGGGCCTACCCTCGTGTTATAAGCCCCACTCTTTTTCTTTAAACCTTTTTGGGCCTCTTGAGAGAGTGTAAGACCCATCCCTTTGTATAGAAAACCATTTTGGGCCTCAGTCACTTGTATAAGTCCCGCTGTACAAATTCAACAGTGCGCTCACTGATAAAACCCTGGGCCTCTCCTTGAGCTGTAAGCCCCAAATCTTTCTTTTTCAAAGCACTTTCTCCTTTGATTTTGAATATTCTGTTGTTTTCAATCTTTCTTTGTTGAACAACTAACCAAACAGCATGGAAGCACTACAACCGAGTAAGTGGTTATCGCTTTCATTTACTGCTTTCATATTATAAACTGTATTGTGGGGCTGCTCACTGTAAGTCTCCTTTCATAAACTCATATCTACTGTGTAATAATAGTATAGATATTTCGAGTTTCCCTGGAAACTACGTCTAGAACTAGGTGACGACGTTTCATTTATTCGTAGAAATAGACGCCTAGATCCCCAATAGGAGCACCAGATACAGTCTTCTCTTTGGCTGTCCTCCTTAGGAATCGTCAAGAAGCTCTACTCCCCAAGATGAATGTATTCTCCGTGAATGGCATCTTTGAGTTTCTTCCAAATTCTCGAACTTTCCTGACTTGATCTATTCCTTGTGGATAGCTTGCCTTGAATGTCTCGGGGTTTGGGTACCCACTACGGTCATAATCTTGGACCTTAACTAAGGAACCCTCTTTAAAAGCTAAAAGTCGCTCGATAGTAAACCTCGCACGTTTACCAGTGGTTTTTATCTTTAAAAGAGTTATCTCTCCTAATGGAAAGGAGATGATAGACCCACGGGCTTCTTAAAAGCATCGGCCTCCTCTTGGGCATTATTCAAGGACACTACGGCTTCTTAGAAGTATTCACAGCCTCCTCTTAGGCTTCGTATAATGATCTCTTCCTTCGGGAATGATAGCCTCCTCTTGGGCTTCGTACAAGGACCCGTCGGCTTCTTAAAAGTTTCCAGCCTCCTATTGGGCTTCATACAAATTATCCCGACGACCTCCTAGAGGTATAGGAACAGAACCTAGTCATCCTCATAGAACAGTCCTTTCATAGAGTCTACTACTGTTTCTCAAAGCATAGTACAAAAGAAAAAAAACTCTAGACTTGGACAGTCTAACTTCCTTGAGTCTCAAAGACATTCTCAAGTGACCTCTTCGTTAAATAGGAAGGAAACCCGCAGACTCAGACAATCTCAATACCCTTTGGATTTCCCGTTTCCTCAAAGAGAAGGAAATATCCCTGATCCTCAAATCAAATCCCTGAGTACAGTGTTGCGCATATAAGAACTGATTTTCTCTTTTAAAATTAGTATATTGGATCTGTCACTCATCTGAAACAAACCTTTAGCCTCCATCTCGGGCTTCGTACGAGATACAAAAACACTCTCTTGTTGAGTATCAAAGACTCTCTTGTTGAGTCAAACAATAGCCTCTATCTCGGGCTTCGTACGAGACACAAAGACTCCATCGTCGGGTCAAAAACTTTTAGCCTCTCTCTCGGGCTTTGTACGAGACACAAAATAGCCTCCTCTTAGGCTTTGTATAATGATTTTCCTAGCGGAAATTTGCCTCCTCTTAGGCTTTGTATAAGAAAACCACTGGTTGATCCAATCAACCTTTTAGCATCAAAGCTGTGCCTCGTTCACAGTACACAAACATCAACAACTTCTTTCCCTTCATCTAATCGCTGTAAGCGGCAAGCCTCTGGATCATCTATATCCATGCCACTGTCCCTCTTTTAGCATGAGAAATTCCTAAGGAAAGATGGCATTGCTCTACACTGAGTTAAAGTCTTCTCCTTCAGGTTAAAACCCTTTCTTCGGAAATTATGGCATTGCTCGGATCCGTGTATCCCAGTTAAAGTAATTCTCCTTCCCCCTCTTTAGATATGACAAATTCTCTCTAAAGTCGAGGTCTTTCAGCTTCACATCTTGGGCTTTGAACAAGATACAAATCACCTTTCGCTTCACGTCTTGGGCTTTAAACAAGACACCAAAACACCAATTTCCTCCCATAGAATAGGAGGAACTACGAACGCTCTGATTTCCCTGTTTCGGTAAACGGGAATACGTAGGCATAAGATCGAAAGAAAAGATCTTAGCGAGCGCAATCAACAAAAAACCCAAATCCCATATCTCCATCAATTAAAAGCAGTATTTCAAAAGCACCAGTCCTAACATCCTAATCCTTGTTCCCCGCTAGAAAGTCCTAGAAAGAAATAAAACCGTATTGGCGAAAATACAAATAACCAGTACAAAGGCCCCCCCACATTGATAGCATCCGTAACCTAACAGACCGCTGTTTAAACTCAGTATGCAAGCAGGGTTAATTGGAGACATCTATTTCCCTTCCTTATTCAGCTCACAATAGGATAAAAAATGAATCGACCTGTAGTTTAAGCTCAAACCGCAGAGAGCGACCAGCGCTTAAGCACCGCGTCCAAAATCACTCGCTACAGAAAAATGGCGCCCACCGTGGGGCCGGTTCTTTCCTTCTTACAATTTAAACCTTGGGTAAGTCATTTTCATGGCGGTGGCCGCCAACAGAAAAATGGCGCCCACCGTGGGGCCCTTGGTTTTCTTTCTTTCTGTTTTCCTTGTAAAATGGCAACTCTGCTGGGGAGTCTTTGCCAAGATCTTTTTGCCTTAGGGCATCATCCCCGTTTTCCACAGAAAATGGGAACTCTACCGAAGAGAAAGATTGACCTATGCTGGTCCATCTCTTAGGCAGAGAACCACAGATTGGGGCTTCCGCCGGGGAACCCATTTCTGTCAGGAACTTAAGAATCGTAGCTTTATAAGTCTAGGATGATTAGGACAAATATATATACTGCTTTTCCTAATTGCTATACGTGTTTATTTTTCTGCTACTGGGAATGCGTGTGATGCCGCATGTGGTGAGATTGAGTATACACTTAAGAAAAGCCAACCCTTTCGTAGTGCGGAAGCTATCGGAAATAGATGTTACGCGATACTACCCTCATCTGAGGCTGGTGATCTATTCTCGGTGAATGGCACTTACTCTAAGATTGCACACAACTCGCTGGCGATCCGCTTGTTGTTTTGCTTTCCTGGGAGGAGCTGATGATAATGAGTACATGTACAAAAATCACCCTAGTATAAACCTTTGGGGATGGGTAGAGCCTTGACTTCATGACAACGACCCTCTGACCCCATGTTTTTTCTATGTTTTTGTGTGCTGCATTCATGCATCCATTTAATAAAACATTAAAACATTCAAAAAATTTCTCTTCTAGTCTCTCTATTTTTCAAATTAAACTAAGACTGTGATTGCAAATATCAGAGAAAAAGATTACGCTAATGGATTTCGGTAGAAGGAGAACTCGCCAGTATACCTTCAAGGTTCCAAAACTAGGGGATTTGAGAAGGTTAGCAAGGATGATCGCTAACCCTGAGGCTTTCATAGCCAAGCACGGTGGTTTGCTACCACTATTAAGAGTCCATGTGATTGAGGGAATCATGGATGCGCTCATTCAGTTCTATGATCCGGTTTATCACTGTTTCACATTCCCGGATTACCAGCTAGCACCAACGCTGGAGGAGTATTCTCATCTGACTGATTTACATATCACTGATCGAGCTCCTTTTTCTGGACTGGAAGAAATTCCAAAGAATCAGACTATTGCAATAGCAATTCATTTGGACGAGTCTGAGGTCAGGACTCACATGACTACTAAGGGTGGTATCCAAGGTTTGCCAGCCCAATTCTTGACAAAAAAGGCTCTATACTTCGCTAGTATAGGGAACGGGACTGCTTTTGAAAGCATCTTTGTCTTGCTCACCTACGGGTTATTTTTGTTTCCCAACATCAATAACTTCGTCGATATCAACGCTATTAAGGTTTTTCTCATTGGAAACCCTGTGCCGACTTTGCTCGCAGATGCGTATCATTCTGTACACTTGGGAAATTTGTACAGCGGAGGGGAGATCACATACTGTGTACCTTTGCTCTACAAATGGTTTATCTCGCACTTGCCCAAGTCTGCTGCTTTTTGGGATTGCAAGAGTGTCTTACGTTGGTCGCAGAAGATCATGTCTCTCACCAATTCCGATATAGATTGGTGTAATAGGATTTATGAGGGAATCAGTATCATTGACCGTTGTGGAAGCTTCCCCAGCGTACCCCTCATAGGAACTAAAGGAGGAATAAACTATCATCCGATATTGGTTCTTCGTCAATTTGGATACCCGATGAGACACATCCCACTGGGTGTTCATCTGGAAGGTCTTTTCTTCAAAGAAGGAGAAAATGACAGAGCACTAAAGATGGAAATAGTGCAAGCTTGGAAACAGGTTCATAAGAAAGGACGAGAGTCTCTGGGAAAACCGGACTGTGTCTCGGTGGAGCCTTATCTCCATTGGGTACAAACTAGAGCTCTCAAGGTAAAAATGCCTTATCCTCGTTACGGAATTCTTCCACCGAGGGAAACTATCATGTACTTCATGACGGAAATTGAAAAGCTTCAGGTTACTCTCAACAAAGTTCAAAAGGAAAGAAAATCTTGGAAGAACAAGTACCGCACCCTCGACGTAGAGTGTATCCAAATACAGCAACTACTAAAAGAGAAAGATGCTCTGATTGAAATTTTGGAGCAGCATGCTGTAGAGAATCAAGATGACCAAAGGAATTTGCTCACTCCTTTCACTTGGCAAAGGAATGACAACCCGACAATGGCCCAAGTGCCCCGGTCAAAGAAAAGGAAGATACCAGAATCAACACCCGGTTTCTCCTCAGAGAGGACTCGGGACCCATTAGTTTAGGTTTCTGTTTCTGCACTTTGTAATCTACTGTATTTCCATTTCTGTAATCCTTTGAATTCAATAAAAAGGGGTTTCCCCACTGTTTGATATTTGCAATCTAATTGTCGAAGTTTATTTTGATTAAACCAAAAAACAACAATTAATATAATCATTGCATTCATCATTCTCACATCGCGTATTCTTCTTCCCTACGAATCTCACGTTTGTCTCGATTCTAGAGTCAAACTGTCTCATTCGTATAATACTCGGGCCAATCGTCAGAAAAAGATGGATGATCTTGAGGAAGAAAACTGAGAGTTGAAAGAAGAGATCGACGCTCTGAGAGAGGATATGAGAAAGCTTCGTAACGACATGCAAGCCATGGCAGAAGCTCAGCTACAAAGAACTGTGATCTCAGAGATCACCTCAACGCCCATCATAGAAAAGTATGATCCTAGGTATCAGATGCCGAAAGATCGTCCTTGGGGCATGCCTATTAACTATATCCCGGAAGGATATGTTCCGCCGATCACTGAAGATCAGGGAATCGCAACAGAAGCCGCTGGGCCTGAAGGTTACAAACTTCGGGAAAGCGAAGATGCCAGGGGCATACTGAAGACTCCTGAAGGTTACAAACTTCGGGAGGCGCCAAGACTTACTGCCGTAGTCACGGTACCACCCCCTGTGGTGCACACTGTCCCGGAAGGACAGATTCCACCAACACCTTCTGGTAAGAAGGAAACTATGTTTGACAGAATGGATGAATTCCAGGAGCAGTTCTTGGAAATGCAGAAAGAGCTGCAAGCCATTCGCGGTCAGGATCTATTTGGAAAGGACGCCGCAGACCTCTGCTTGGTCCCAAATGTGAAAGTCCCGCACAAGTTCCAAGTGCCCGACTTTGAAAAATACAAGGGTAACTCTTGCCCTCAGAGCCATCTGGTGATGTACGCTCGGCGGATGTCAGCTCAGACGGAGAATCAGGACCTGCTGATTCACTACTTCCAGGATAGTTTAACCGGTGCCGCACTCAAATGGTACATGGGTTTAAACTGTACTACGATAAGTACATTCAGAGATCTTGGTACTGCCTTCGTCCAACAATACAAGTACAATTTGCACATGGCACCCGACAGAGATCAACTCAGATCAATGTCACAAAAGGAAAAGGAAACCTTTAAGGAGTATGCTCAAAGGTGGCGTGAAATTGCCGCTCAGATTTGTCCACCTCTTGAGGAAAAAGAGATGACAAAAATCTTCTTAAAGACCATAAGCTCATTTTACTATGACCGAATGGTCGCCAGTGCACCCAGTGATTTCACTGAAATGGTCGGCATGGGTGTATGTCTTGAGGAAGCCGTCCGAGAAGGACGTTTGGTAAAAGACACTGGATCAACGAGCGGTACTAAAAAATACGGTAGTGCTCTCCCTAAGAAAAAAGAGCAAGATATTGGGAATATCTCTCTCGGAAAGCAAAGGCGACGTTATCAGCCAGTAATAGCTGTTACTCCTGCTATCGGCCCCGCGCCTGTTCCTATGTATCAACCTCAGGTTGTGCAGAGCCAACCTGACCAGCAAAGGACACAACAACCTCTTCAGCAGGCTCGTCCTCCATATAACAACAACCGTACAACACGGCCACCAGGATTTGATCCTATACCCGTAACGTACGCATAGCTGTTTCCGTTACTGCTGGCTAAGGGGCACATTCAGACTAAGTATCCCCTTTCAGTTCCGGAAAATCTGCCTTTTTGGTTTAAAGCGGATCAAACATGCCCTTATCATCAAGGAGGTTCAGGGCATAACATTGAGACTTAACTCAATTTCAAATCCGACGTGCAAAAGCTTGTTAGGAGCGGGCTCTTATCTTTCAAAGATACGAATCCCAATGTTCTTACGAACCCGCTGCCTCAACACGAGAAAGCTGCAGTCAATCTGATTGAGAAAGAGACTAACGATGTCTATCAAATTCACGATGTACTCTTATTGGGGACCAATCTGGTCAAGATGCATTGTAGACAGAGTGGATATGGCCATGTGCCACCTCATAATTATCACCAGTGTGATATCTGCTCTAAAGACAACCAGGGGTGTTCTGTAGTGCAAGCACCCCTACAGGAACAAATGGATCTTGAATGGATCCAAGAGCACCGAGTTCGTGGAGTTAACATGGTTTACACGAATTCCAACGTCATTCGAAACCACGACATCCGTGCGATGAATGTCAACTTGGTGGCGATGCACTCAAGGCAAAGCCAGTATCATAATCTGCCGCGGCACGATTACAGTTCCTGTCTGATTTGCTCGGTAAATAAACAGGGATGCTCTTTCATACAAGAGGCCCTCCAGCGTCAGATGGATCTTGGATGGATCTAAGACTACCATGATAGGAACTCCTATCAAATCAACATGGTTCAGATCTTCAACATCCGCGTAATGGATACCAACCTGGTAGAGTTACATGCTGAGCAGGCCAGACTTGGATTCTTAATATCACATGACTATCAAAATTGTAAAGCGGGTTGCGAAAACGATCGAGGTTGTACCCTTGTCCAGGAGGCACTTCAGCACTTGTTAAATCACTGGTGGATGCCAATCTATATGGACGAAGATACTCAGCAGATTAGTATCAATAACAGAAATCCTACTCGTCGTCAAAGTCAGGATGTCCGATCAATGGAAGATAACCTAGTGAGGTTACATTGTATTCAAAGTGGGCGTGGCCAGGTGCCACCACACAACTATGACAGTTGCAGCGTCTGTTCGGAAAGTAACCAAGGGTGTTACCTTGTGAGAGCAGCTCTTCAGGGTCAGGTCGATCATGGAGAAATTCGTCCATATCCAGGTTCAGGACCCATCATTTGGTCGCCGAACTACCTTGCCGAGCAAGCTGAGGATGTTGTCACAATCTCTGGCCATCACAGGACCAGGGATGTTTTTGCCATCATCCCTCTACTTGACGAATCTAAAGTTCCCAACCAGGAATGGATCAAGATTACTTACGATGGTCAGAAAAATCAGAAAGTCCCCATAGTCATCTATCTACCGGGGCCACTACCGTATGAATCAGCTAAGGCAATCCCTTACAAATACGGTGCAACAATAATCGAGAATGGAAAGGAAATTCCATTACCCTCCGTCGTGAATATTGCAGACATCAGTCGTGTAACACAGAGTGGTCGAATCTTCAACCGAGGGGTTGGAGAATCCAACAAAGAAAAGGAACTTCAGGCAGAAATTCCTGATCCACCAGTCGGTCAATCTAGTAATCCCGACTTTTCAAAAGACAAAGATGAGATGCTAAAGCTCATCCAAAGGAGTGAATATAACATTGTTGATCAACTGTTACAGACTCCTTCAAAGATCTCAGTATTATCACTGTTACTCAGTTCAGAAGCACACAGAGAGGCTCTACAGAAAGTCTTGGGGAAAGCCTTTGTGGAACAGGATGTAACAATCAGACAATTCGATAGCATTGTCTCTAACATGACTTCCTGTAACAATTTGGGATTTAGTGATGAGGAATTACCCGAAGAGGGTCGCCGTCATAACATGGCGCTCAACATTACAGTTAACTGCCAGGGTGATGCTTTAGCCAACGTACTGGTAGACACAGGGTCAGCCCTGAATGTTATGCCGAAGTCCACTTTGACGCAATTATCATTTAAGGGCCCTCCGATGAGAGTCAGCGAGGTCGTCGTCAAGGCATTCGACGGATCCAGAAAAACAGTTATCGGCGAAGTTGATCTTCCCATAACTATTGGTCCTCACACTTTCCAAATCACTTTCCAGGTTATGGACATCCGGGCAACATACAGTTGTTTATTAGGAAGACCTTGGATACATCAGGCTGGAGCGGTTACTTCAACCCTCCACCAAAAGCTAAAGTTCGTCAAGAACGATCAACTTGTCACGGTTTGTGGGGAACAAGCCTTGCTTGTAAGCAACTTATCATCATCTGCTTGTGTGGAACCCGAGGAGGTTATTGGAACTCAGTTCCAAGCACTATCGGTGAGCAAGAACGATCAATCCAAAGAAGGAACTTCAATTTCTTCATACAAAGATGCTATTAAAGCGGTCGAGAGTACCGATACGACATGATGAGGACGACTTGTCATTCTTATTGACAATAAAACAAAGAAGGGTCTTGGTTTTTCTGCGACCTGTACCCAGACAGCCGCCAACGATGAAAGTCTTCATCCCCTTCAAAACTTCTTCCACAGTGGAGGTTTCCTTCACCCAGTGTCTCAGACAGTTCATGCTATCAATGAGGAAGATCCCTCTGACACAGATGAAGAATGGAAGTCCTACCTTAACAAGGATGGCTATATGTCTCAGGAAGAGGTGCGTATGCCTTTTTGCTTTCCTACAGAAAGTCCGAGATTTATACCAAGATCAGATGTCGAAATGATCTATGGAGATTATGATCCGGAAGGATGTCGTGCTCCGCCAAATTCATTAGAGGAGGACACTCTGATGAAAGAAAACTCTGATCATAACTACTATGGCCCGATGGATGGTCTGCCAATGTGGCAACCTTATCCAGGAAACTTGGGGCAAGAAAGTCAGCCGAGTAATGAAACTCAGCTGAGCGTCATTGAACAGAATACCTGTGTCCCCGCCAAGTCATGGGATCAACACTCAGGTCATTCAGAAACTACTCAACATGAAGATGAATTCGCAATGTTTGCAGGACTTGAATTCATCAACTATGCTTTTCCTGAGGTCAACGTCATCGAGAGAGATGACTCCTCCAGTTCCAAAGAAGTTTGGGACACTCTGGGACAACCAAGTGGAAAATACGACTTTATGGTCAAGTACACTGCTCCCGAAAGCTCTCGTATCAGGCTCGAAGATATCCAGTCAACTGGATGGGGAGATACAGCTGAGAGCACTAATGCTATGCAAAATGCAACAGAGGAATCCTCCTACGACAATTCTGCTTGGGAGACAGATTCCAATGATCCTACTCCACCAGAAATCAGCGTCATTTCTGAAGACAAATCAAGGAAGGTGCCAGACTTTGTGATTCACCGAGGAGTTCGCCGCCAATGGGCTGCCGTCGAGGTTCCGAAGGTCGTTCATCAGTCAAAGTAATTGCCATCTTTAACCTTTCACCCTGCCCAGGTGAAACGGATGTTTTGATAGGGCTCGCTTTCTGTAAATTTCCCTCTTCGCTTTGCCCAAAGCGACAGAGTTTTGTTTTATAGGGCTGTAGTTTCAAGATTCGACTTGTTCATTAATAAAATAACGTCGTTCTGTAATTTCCGCATTAATTGCTGTTTTCTCTTTTTGCTTTTTCAGAAAATGGTAATCCTAAAAAAAACATTCAATAATAAAAACAAGCAGTAAAATCAAAACACTGCACACACTTGCATTTTCTCTATCTCTTCTAAAAACGAATCATCACGTCATGCAGATTGCTTGTTTTATACCCCGTTGAAACATACGATCCGATGCCTTCTTCCAACTTTGAGTTCCCAGTATTCGAGGCTGAAGAAGAAAATGACAACGAAATTCCAGAAGAGATCTCCCGACTACTCAGACAAGAGGAAAGGTCCATTGAACCTCACAAAGAGCCGTTGGAAACGGTAAACTTGGGTTCAGAAAAAGAGAGAAAAGAAATCAGGATCGGAGCACTGCTCAGTCCAACTGCCAGAGAGGGTTTGATAAAGCTTCTCAAAGAATTTCCCGATGTATTCGCTTGGTCCTATCAGGATATGCCAGGGTTGGATACCAGCATCGTGGAACATCACTTACCGCTAAGATCGGAATGTCCGCCAGTAAAGTAAAGGTTGAGACGGACTCACCCGGACATGGCCATCAAAATCAAAGAGGAGGTACAGAAACAGATCGACGTGGGTTTCCTCGCTACATCTGAATATCCTCAATGGTTAGCCAACATCGTACCAGTTCCCAAAAAGGATGGAAAGGTCAGAATGTGTGTTGATTACAGAGATCTAAACAAGGCAAGTCCAAAGGACGACTTTCCTTTACCGCACATTGACATGCTGGTAGACAGCACATCAAAGTTCAAAGTATTTTCCTTCATGGATGGATTCTCGGGCTATAATCAGATCAAAATGGCGCCGAAAGACATGGAGAAAACTTCGTTCATTACCCCATGGGGTACCTTTTGTTACAAGGTAATGCCGTTCGGTTTGAAGAATGCCGGGGCAACCTATCAAAGGGCCATGACTACTCTGTTTCATGACATGATACATAAGGAAATCGAGGTATATGTCGATGATTTGATTGCAAAATCAAGAACAGAGGATGAGCACGTTGAACATCTGTCAAAATTGTTCGAACGTCTAAGAAAATTCAAGCTCCGCTTGAATCCTAACAAGTGCACCTTCGGTGTCCGTTCAGGGAAACTACTAGGGTTCATCGTCAGCTAGAAAGGAATTGAAGTTGATCCTGACAAGGTCAAGGCCATTCAAGAAATGCCTTCTCCGAAAACTGAAAAACAAGTCAGAGGATTCCTGGGACGTTTGAACTACATCTCCAGATTCATATTCCTTATGACCGCGACATGTGCGCCGATTTTCAAATTACTGAAAAAGAATCAGGATTGCGTTTGGTCAAAAGATTGCCAAACCGCCTTCGACAGTATTAAGGAATACCTGTTGAATCCGCTGATTCTATCACCTCCAGTGGAAGGAAGACCACTGATCATTTACCTCACAGTCCTAGAGGACTCAATGGGATGTGTACTTGGCCAACAAGACGAAACTAAAAGGAAAGAGTCTGCCATTTACTATCTAAGCAAGAAATTCACTGACTGCGAGACTCGGTACACAATGCTTGAAAAAACTTGTTGCGCTTTGGCTTGGGTAGCCAAACGTCTTCGCCAGTACATGATTCGTCATACTACTTGGTTGGTCTCCCAAATGGATCCAATCAAGTACGTTTTCGAAAAACCTGCTCTCACGGGAAGGATTGCCCGTTGGCAGATGTTACTATCAGAATATGACATAGAGTACCACGCTCAGAAAGCCGTTAAAGGAAGTATTTTAGCCGATCATTTGGCTCATCAACCGATTGACGATCAAGAATCAATCGGGTTTGACTTCCCAGACGAAGATGTCATGTATCTAAAGATGAAAAATTGCGATGAACCGCTACCCAGTGAAGGGCCAGAACCAGGTTCCCAGTGGGGACTTATCTTTGACGGAGCAATCAATCATTATGGAAACGGAATTGGGGCAATCATTGTTACCCCTCAGGGTACCCACATTCCTTTCACTGTTAGACTTACGTTCAAATGTACGAACAACGAGGCCGAATACGAAGCATGTATCATGGGTCTCGAAGAAGCGATTGATTTAAGGATCAAAAACTTGGACGTATACGGCGATTCAGCCCTGGTTATCAATTAGATAAAAGGAAATTGGAACACATACCAATCAGGATTGATTCCTTACAAAGACTATGCAAGGAGGTTGTTACCCTTCTTCAACAGAGTTGACTTTCATCACATCCCTCGTGATGAGAATCACATGGCTGATGCATTAGCCACTCTCTTTTCCATGATTAGTGTAGGTCGATGGAATGACATACCTAAGATCGATATAATGCGCCTTGAACGGCCCGCTTACATCTTCGCGATTGAAGCAGTCATAGACGACAGACCTTGGTATCACGATATCAAATGCTTCCTTCAGAAACAAGAGTACCCATCTGGGGCACTCAGAAAAGACAGAAAAACCCTCAGAAGATTGGCTGGAAACTTCTTCCTGAGCGGTGACACTCTCTATAAGAGAAATTTTGACATGGTCTTGCTCCGATGCGTCGACAGACCAGAAGCAGACATGCTCATGAAAGAAATTCATGAAGGATCCTTTGGCACTCATGCCAACGGACACACAATGGCGAGAAAAATTCTCAGGGCCGGGTATTATTGGTTGACCATGGAATCCGACTGCTACAAGTACATGAGGAGGTGTCACAAGTGTCAGATATACTCCGACAAAATTCATGTACCGCCATCACATCTCAAAGTTCTTTCTTCCCCGTGGCCTTTTTCCATATGGGGAATCGACATGATTGGTATGATTGAGCCCAAGGCTTCAAACGGACATCGGTTTATCCTGGTAGCCATTGACTATTTCACCAAGTGGGTCGAAGCAGCGTCATTCGCCAATGTAACCCGACAAGTGGTGGTCCGATTTATCAAAAACAATATCATCTGTCGTTATGGTGTTCCAAGCAAGATCATTACTGATAATGGATCTAACTTGAACAACAAGATCATGAAAGAGTTGTGTGCAGAGTTCAGGATCGAACACCATAACTCATCTCCCTACCGACCCAAGATGAACGGGGCGGTAGAAACGGCTAACAAGAACATCAAGAAGATCGTTCAAAAGATGGTTGTAACCTATAAAGATTGGCACGAAATGCTACCCTTTGCTCTTCACGGTTATCGAACATCTATCCGCACTTCAACAGGGGCAACCCCTTTCTCTCTAGTATATGGCATGGAGGCAGTGCTCCCCATAGAAGTAGAGATCCCATCAATCCGGGTATTGATGGAAGCTCAGCTCACCGAAGCTGAATGGTGTCAAAGTCGACACGACGAACTCAATCTGATCGAGGAAAAACGAATCACGACACTATGCCACGGTCAGTTATATCAACAAAGAATGAAGAGGGCGTTTGACAAAAAGGTCCGACCTCGTGTCTTCAGGAAAGGAGACCTTGTGCTCAAGAAGATACAATCATTTCTCACTAATTCTCGGGGCAAATGGACCCCAAATTATGATGGCCCCTATGTGGTCACAAAAGCTTTCTCAGGCGGCGCCTTGAGACTTGCAACCATGGACGGAGAGGAATTTTCCTACCCCACGAATGTTGATGTAGTCAAGAAATACTTCGCCTAAAACTAAAAATATAAAAAAAAAACGTCTCGGTGGATTGAAAACCCGAAAGGGCGGTCCAGGCAAAAGTTAGAGACATGAAAAAAAATCATCATCCCGATGGATTGGAAATCTCATAGTACAATCCAGGAAAAAATTAGGGATAATGGCAAGTAACTATATTCAACAGAGGCAAGTCCCTCAGCAGCAGTTACAACATCATCTATCAGAGGAAATCTCCAGTCAAAGGTCATCTTCGACGGAAGCTCAGGATGTCCCGAACTCAAAGTTGGTAGAAGGATAGTGGTCGTTATGCTTCAACGTAGCCTTTTTCCCTGTAAATTACCATTTTCTAACTTTGTATATACTCTTTGGAATCACGCGTTTGGCTAATCTCCATCTTATCAATAAAATTTGAGCCCTTGTGCTTTTGTTTGTAATTCTTAACTTGTTTTAGCTTTACAGAACGACGTTGTTTAAACATAATCAGCGATTCTTGAAATAGAACAAAAATAGATTTACTTGTTAAAACTTTTTCTGCTTTTAAATTAAAGATGGCATTTCTTTTGACTATTGAAAATCAGAAGAACATCGATCGCTTCTCCCGAAGTAAGCGAACTTCAAAGTGCAGAATCAAAGTACTCCTTCTAAGCCAGTACTCCTGAATGAAGGGATCAACTGTGTCAGAGACCTTGTTTCGTCTGACACCCTCGGCCGAGTTCTCATCTCCTAAGCCCGATCAACATAGCTCCCAACGGGACTATCTCTCCTAAGCAAGGTGGAATTGCTATTTTGAATCAACGGTACTTCTTCGCCCCGCGATGGCCGAGTATCCAATTGTGTTCATCCATTAGTCTGTATGTCGCGTCTGTTTTGTCAGCATATACATACATACATCGTGCATTTTTTATTTGCATTCACATTTCATATTGCATCACTATCACTCTAGTCGGTCTTGTCCCCTAGTGGTAGAAGTCCTCTTAATCGAGTTGTCAGTTCTTGCCTCGTCAGGAAATACTGTGACTGAACAACCTCGCTTCCGGTTTAATTCTGGAAAGAAGTTGGTCCTTGACCACTTTGATAACTTGAACCTCTGAAAAGCCAGAGAAAACTTTCAATAAGCATCACTCTTCGCCATTGAAGATGATATCCTTGCTTTCCCGGATTAAGGAAAATCCACAGAGAAAGCCTCGTGATCAGAGATTCGGCAGCACGCCAGTTTTGCTCCGAAAAACCACTGATGAGAAGGTCATTGACACCTCAAAATTGGACCCCATCATATGGCGTTTCTCCGGGAAGATCCCGAGAAAAGTATGATGAAAGATCCCAAACGAAAACAGTCTCTCAAGAGACTCGCTTTCCCCAGTAGAAACAAATGGCGTCTCCAACAGAGACATTTCCTAGCAAGTCTGACAGCAAAGTCTGACAGCAAAACATTTCCTACTCAAATGGCATCTCCCCAGGAAAATTCGGCGAGAAGTTTGAAGGAAAGCCGCTACGCATAGCGTCCCTTGTCAATAAAGTTTATTGACAAAAGAACCTTAGACCAGTTCCTTGGTAGAAAACCAGGATCGAGGGGAAGTTTATATCAGAAACTAAGACCAGTTCCTTGGTAGGAAACCAGGATCGAGGGGAAGTTTATTTCAAAAGAGACTGAGACCAGTTCCTTGGTAGGAAACCAGGATCGAGGGGAAGTTGACAAAAGAAACTAAGACCAGTTCCTTGGTAAAACACCAGGATCGAAGGGAAGTTTAAATCAGAAACTAAGACCAGTTCCTTGGTAGGAAACCAAGAACGAGGGGAGGTTTATTTCAAAAGAAAACTGAGACCAGTTCATTGGCTGAAGACCAGGATCGAGGGGAAGTTTACCTTTTCTAAGCATCATTGCTTAGCTAAAGAAGATGAATGCGTAAGCTACCATTCATAACCACCATCAAAATTTTGGATATTCCGATATTTAATCCTCTTGCACCCCGAATGCTCGAATACCTTCGTCATTCACACCTTCGGGTCCAAGAAGATTAAATAGGGGCATCTGTAATACCCCAAATTTTGACCACTTAGATTTCCCATCATTGTGAAAATCATCATCACAATATGGATGAACCATCATGCTTCATCAGTCTCCCCAAAGATGGGTGAGCATCCACTACCAATCAAAATTAGGGTTTCAAGCCCTCTCTGAGTGCTTAGACAAAGGATCAATCAAGAAATGACATGATCTTCAACTTGTCTAATCTCTTAAACATCCACAATGGATAAAAAAGGACTCCCACTTCAAGGATTAAGCACAAGGCTGCTCCCTTCTAGGTGGATCAAGTCTCAAGATCGAGAGTGTCACCAAATTAGGGTTTTGGTCGACCAGGGCCTCCAGATGGAAATTTTCATCTGGGCATAAGGCAATGATCCAAAACATAACCTAATATACCTCATGGAACCTCATGAACTCATGCAGCAAGTCAATTTTGCCTCAGGGGATGCATTCATCAAAAATCAGGAATTAGGGTTTCTTGACCTAATTCACCCCTAAGTTGACTTTTGGGACAAACCATGAGCCAAGACCTCAAGAGATGATTTGAGGGTCTCTAATATACCATATTGATCCATTTGGAACAATGGATTGATCCAAGAAGCTTGAGCAACAAGTCTCAATTTCATTTGCACCACAATTAGGGTTTTAAGGGGAAAGTCAACTGTAACTTTGACTTTTGACCTGGACATGCTCCCAAACCCTAATACATGATTGAATATACCCTATGACACCCATGGAACATGTCCATCAAGTTTGATTTAGGTCAAGGACATGATTTCCTGAAGAATTGCACAGTTTGGAATTCATCTGATAAAAAGTCAACTGTGCACAAAAGTCAACTTTGACTTTTTGAGATTTTTCACCAAAATGGATTTTTAACCCTAAAATGATGTTAATGTATGATTTGAATCATCATTCATCAAGAAAAATCAAGAAAAGTGAGATAACTTGTAAAAGGGGTAACCATAAAACTTAGAAATTTTTCTAAGTTAAAAATAAAGTGGCAAAGGTACAAACTTTGGAGGACCATAACTCCTAAACCACAAGGCCATTTTTTCTCATCCAAAGATGGATTTGTAGCCCTCATTATCACCTACAAAAACTTCAACTACAAGTCATTCCAATTCATTAAGGATTTTGAGTTATGGAGTGATCAAAGTGGCTGAAAAGTGAAAATGTCACTTTTTCCAACACTTAGTGAAAATTTCACTAAGTCAGATTCTTCTTCACTTTTTGCCAAATGTAGGGGGATTTTTCACTTGGAATCAAAAGAGATCAAAACCAAACTTGTTCAAACAGTTGTTGTATCATGTAAGAGCTTTCCAAAATGGCCAAGAACATTGCCAAATTCAACCTACATCATGAGATACAACATTGGCAAGTTGCCTTGCTGAAATCTGTCAAGGCAAGGCAGAATTTGCAACTTTGGTCGATTTGCCAAAATCAGCCAAATTCAATTGCTCCAATCCACTTGGACACCTCAGAGGATTGAATCTAAAGGGGACAATCATTGAGCCAAGCCTCCAAGGTCCAAGGAACAAGGAATAGCATGTTGAACCTAGAGTTGCCAAAATAGGGACAAGACTTCAAATTTGGATTGAAGCATTCAATGGAACCATCAAGGTGGCATGGACTGAGCCATTCTCATCTGAAATCAGTCAAGACTTATCCAAGACCAAGGGGACCAAAGCTCTGTGTCCTAACCTCTAGTCAATGGCTAGAGGAGACTTGAATTCTCATTGGACAACATTGGCCAAACCTACTTACCAGCTGCCATGCACTATTCCTTGCAAAACAAACTTGCTCTACTATAAATAGAGCTCAATTGTGGTCAGTTTGAGTACACCAAAGCCATCTAACAGATGCTTTCCTCAAAATCTCTTTCTCTTGGCAAAAATGCCTTTCTTAGCAAGGTAGCTATCGGGTTTTGAGTTTGAGAGCAATTCCAATCAAACCAATCACTCACACACCTCACATACATCATATAGAAGTGATCCAAACACTTAGATTACTTCTGAAACATCAATTTCACAAAATCACCAGCTGGTTGCTCAAATTTTCAATCAAGTTGCAGCTGAGGTGCCACAAAATGATCCAGCCAATTTCAATCAAGTCCAACCATCCAAACACAATCCATAGGGTGTAGGGAAGCTGTCCAGATCATCACAACTCATCTCTAACACCTCCAAATCAAAAATCACTTTGAACTTGCTGTCACGACTTGAAGGTAAGCACATACTTGGTCATCTCTCAATCTATGCATAATTCCTCGCACAATAATTTGGCCATATGTTCATAATCATGCATGGAATGTTTTCCCTCAATTAATTGCATTGTTTGAATCGTGTATCAAAAATCCTAGCCTTCATGCAGAAATTAGGGTTCTTGAGGTCTCTTCGTGATTTCTTGTTGTATGTTTAATTTAAATGAAATTAAAGTACATAGACATAATCGTGAGGTTGAGGCGAGCATAATGATATGTGGATTGCATGATATGATTACGTATTCATGGAGATTGGATAGAAAATGCAAATATGAGAAACCAAGAACACGCGCGTGTTCTTCAGCCTGTTCTTGGCGCCATTTTCATATATTCAAATATTTGAATTTTGTGATTTTGTTTAATTGATTCAAAAATTAATTTCTCTCTGAGTTTTAATAATTTTGAGTTGATTCTTTTTTTAATAATTCACAAAAATGTTAAAATATTTTATTTTATCAAAAAATCCCAAAAATATTATTTATTTCATATAATTGATATTTTTGCAAAGAATTAATATTTTGATTGTTTTTGGCATTTTAAATATTTTTTCTACATTGATTTTGCAACTTTTAATGCTTTCTAATTATTTTGTAGGTCAATACTTAATTTTTGAAACATTAATCCAAGGTCACAATTTGTTTTCCATGTGTTAAACAATTTTTTATCATTTTAATTGAATTTTTATTCAATTAAATACATTTTGAAAACAAATTAGGGTTTTGGATTAATTCAACCCTCATAAATCATTTTCAAAACTCTTTGGGCCTCTTGAGAGAGTGTAAGACCCATCCCCCCTTGTACAAAAACTTTTTGGGCCTCACTCATTGTATAAGTCCCTCTGTACAAGTAAACGGCGCGATCGTCGCCCGTTTAAAAATAAAAATCATCTGGGCCTCTCCTTGAGCTATAAGACCCATTCAAAACACTTTGGGCCTCTATTAGAGTGTAAGACCCAATCCCCTTTTTAACCAAAACATTTTGGGCCTCACTTATTGTATAAGTCCCCCTGCGTTAAAAGAAAACCTCGGCGTGATCGCCATTTTAAACGAAAAAATCATTTGGGCCTACCCTCGTGTTATAAGCCCCACTCTTTTTCTTTAAACCTTTTTGGGCCTCTTGAGAGAGTGTAAGACCCATCCCTTTGTACAGAAAACCATTTTGGGCCTCAGTCACTTGTATAAGTCCCGCTGTACAAATTCAACAGTGCGCTCACTGATAAAACCCTGGGCCTCTCCTTGAGCTGTAAGCCCCAAATCTTTCTTTTTCAAAGCACTTTCTCCTTTGATTTTGAATATTCTGTTGTTTTCAATCTTTCTTTGTTGAACAACTAACCAAACAGCATGGAAGCACTACAACCGAGTAAGTGGTTATCGCTTTCATTTACTGCTTTCATATTATAAACTGTATTGTGGGGCTGCTCACTGTAAGTCTCCTTTCATAAACTCATATCTACTGTGTAATAATAGTATAGATATTTCGAGTTTCCCCGGCAACTACGTCTAGAACTAGGTGACGCCGTTTCATTTATTCATAGAAATAGACGCCTAGATCCCCAATAGGAGCACCAGATACAGTCTTCTCTTCGGCTGTCCTCCTTAGGAATCGTCAAGAAGCTCTACTCCCCAAGATGAATGTATTCTCCGTGAATGGCATCTTTGAGTTTCTTCCAAATTCTCGAACTTTCCTGACTTGATCTATTCCTTGTGGATAGCTTGCCTTGAATGTCTCGGGGTTTAGGTACCCACTACGGTCATAATCTTGGACCTTAACTAAGGAACCCTCTTTAAAAGCTAAAAGTCGTTGGATAGTAAACCTCGCACGTTTACCAGTGGTTTTTATCTTTAAAAGAGTTATCTCTCCTAATGGAAAGGAGATGATAGACCCACGGGCTTCTTAAAAGCATCGGCCTCCTCTTGGGCATTATTCAAGGACACTACGGCTTCTTAGAAGTATTCACAGCCTCCTCTTAGGCTTCGTATAATGATCTCTTCCTTCGGGAATGATAGCCTCCTCTTGGGCTTCGTACAAGGACCCGTCGGCTTCTTAAAAGTTTCCAGCCTCCTCTTGGGCTTCGTACAAATTGTCCCGATGACCTCCTAGAGGTATAGGAACAGAACCTAGTCATCCTCATAGAACAGTCCTTTCATAGAGTCTACTACTGTTTCTCAAAGCATAGTACAAAAGAAAAAAAACTCTAGACTTGGACAGTCTAACTTCCTTGAGTCTCAAAGACATTCTCAAGTGACCCCTTCGTTAAATAGGAAGGAAACCCGCAGACTCAGACAATCTCAATACCCTTTGGATTTCCCGTTTCCTCAAAGAGAAGGAAATATCCCTGATCCTCAAATCAAATCCCTGAGTACAATGTTGCTCATATAAGAACTGATTTTCTCTTTTAAAATCAGTATATTGGATCTGTCACTCATCTGAAACAAACCTTTAGCCTCCATCTCGGGCTTCGTACGAGATACAAAAACACTCTCTTGTTGAGTATCAAAGACTCTCTTGTTGAGTCAAACAATAGCCTCTATCTCAGGCTTCGTACGAGACACAAAGACTCCATCGTCGGGTCAAAAACTTTTAGCCTCTCTCTCGGGCTTTGTACGAGACACAAAATAGCCTCCTCTTAGGCTTTGTATAATGATTTTCCTAGCGGAAATTAGCCTCCTCTTAGGCTTTGTATAAGAAAACCACTGGTTGATCCAATCAACCTTTTAGCATCAAAGCTGTGCCTCGTTCACAGTACACAAACATCAACAACTTCTTTCCCTTCATCTAATCGCTGTAAGCGGCAAGCCTCTGGATCATCTATATCCATGCCACTGTCCCTCTTTTAGCATGAGAAATTCCTAAGGAAAGATGGCATTGCTCTACACTGAGTTAAAGTCTTCTCCTTCAGGTTAAAACCCTTTCTTCGGAAATTATGGCATTGCTCGGATCCGCGTATCCCAGTTAAAGTAATTCTCCTTCCCCCTCTTTAGATATGACAAATTATCTCTAAAGTCGAGGTCTTTCAGCTTCACATCTTGGGCTTTGAACAAGATACAAATCACCTTTCGCTTCACGTCTTGGGCTTTGAACAAGACACCAAAACACCAATTTCCTCCCATAGAATAGGAGGAACTACGAACGCTCTGATTTCCCTGTTTCGGTAAACGGGAATACGTAGGCATAAGATCGAAAGAAAAGATCTTAGCGAGCGCAATCAACAAAAAACCCAAATCCCATATCTCCATCAATTAAAAGCAGTATTTCAAAAGCACCAGTCCTAACATCCTAATCCTTGTTCCCCGCTAGAAAGTCCTAGAAAGAAATAAAACCGTATTGGCGAAAATACAAATAACCAGTACAAAGGCCCCCCCACATTGATAGCATCCGTAACCTAACAGACCGCTGTTTAAACTCAGTATGCAAGCAGGGTTAATTGGAGACATCTATTTCCCTTCCTTATTCAGCTCACAATAGGATAAAAAATGAATCGACTTGTAGTTTAAGCTCAAACCGCAGAGAGCGACCAACGCTTAAGAACCATGTCCAAAATCGCTCGCTACAGCGCACTAACCCACCAATCATCAGCCTCCTCCTGCAACATGTGAGTACCCAGTCTCACCTTATGCTCCTCAGCACAGTCTATCACTCGAAAGATTCTTTCAATCTCCTTAAGCCAAATCTGAGCACCATCAGGATCATGTCTTCCTTTGAAGATAGGCGGTTTGTTCTTCCCGAACTCATCATTCCCACCAACATTAGGTGCACCCCGCACAGCCTGAGCCATAGCTTGCATAGCAGTAGCAAGAGCAGCGTCATTTCTACCAGCCATATTCTGTTCATATCCAATAACAGTAACTATGGTAAAACAATCAGCTCACCAAAACACAAATGTCGCACAACAAACAACTTGGTCACAATGACCAACACGGCCTAGCTCTGATACCACTTAATGTAACACCCCCAATCTATAACCCAAGTAATTAAAGCGATAACAAATAATCAGAGTGTAATTAAAACATTAATGGCATAGACGGGAGCGTTACATCACGATGATGAAATATAATAACCTGCTCATATAGATATGCAACAATCAGGTAGCAACATAAACAGAGGAACTCAGTTCCTAACACCCACAATTCAGATACAGAATAAAAGCGGAAAATCTGCAACTGAAATCTCATATATATAATAAAAAAAGGTTGTCTGTCATATACAGAGTCATACATGTAAAATCCAAAAAAACATATACATATACACATAATCACATAACGATCTCCCCGACTACCCGGTGCTACATATCAGAGCCGACCGACAAAAGAATGAAGACATAATCTTCACAAAAAGACCTCCAACATCTAATCTGCAATGCCTCATAGAGAATTCAAAAAGCAAAAGGGTGAGAAACACAATTATAATATAATTGCATACAATTATGTAATAACATGAAATACGCATACAAAAAAATTCTCACCACAACGTATACCATAGTTCAAATACAAAACAAAACAATTCCTAATTCATGCATCCATCACAAAGGCATATCAATCATCAATCCCATTCACAATTCCCACACATAATCAATCCATTCATGACTTATGCAAATGCACAGAGACCGACACAACGACTCTATGCATGCGGTACTATTCCATCCATCATTTTCATCATTAATTCACTCAGGAATTATTGGAATCATCGCTTGTTACTTAGTGTAACTCCCCGCCGGGCAAACAACGTTCCCCGTCGCTTTAGGTCCTCTTTGTATAAGGCACACGACATTTATGGATCGCTTTAGGTCCTCTTTGTATAAGGCACACGATCCGATCACTTTAGGTCCTCTTTGTATAAGGCACACGATCGTCTATAATGTCGCTTTAGGTCCTCTTTGTATAAGGCACACGGTCGTTATAGCAGATTCCCTCTGGAATCATTTCGTCGCTCACACCCCACAAGGGCACACGACATCACAAGATGCATATCATGATGCTTGGCATACAATGACTCATGACAATCAAATGCATACACATATACAACCATGTGAACCATTTCAACATCCATAATCATGCATATACAATCAAACACAACACCATGCATTTACTTGCCCTAAGGCCACAAACCACCATCACAACATTTCATCACATGCATTCACATCATATAACAACACACAAGCCATACGTTATATATCCAAAAACCTATCGCATGATAACACATCAATCGCACATAATTACGACGATAAAAGTCGACAAAACGACACATTTCCAAATTCTCGACACAATTAAACCGGCCACCAATTTAAAAGCCATTTTTATAAGAAAGAACATCTCATTAGCTTTCCATCGGTACCAAGAACGTCTCGATCCGAGTTACGGATCAAAAGGAACTGCATCGGATGCGAAATCGGGAAAGAAATCGCGAAACGGAAAAATTCTGCACCCTCGCTGGTCATACGCGTATTGCCCTGGGCCATACGCGTATTTCCCACCTCGCTCGCCCAACCATATGCGTATTGCCCAAAGTGCTACGCGTATGAGCAGAGACTGATTTCTCTCCAAAAATTCCACTAAAAACCCAGTACGCGTATTACCTCCCTCGTTACGCGTAATGCCTTTCCCCTTACGCGTACCATTACACATTTCAGCAGAGGGCCATGTAAAATGGGTTTCCATACGCGTAATGCCCTCATTTCGCCCTTGCCATACGCGTATTACCCTACCCAATACGCGTATTGCCTTGCCCGTTACGCGTATGGGCAGCGAAACCCCAGAATTTTTCCTGCATAATTCCTGCTACGGAAATCACTCAATTTCTCTCCAAATCTCATCTAAACATCAGCATACTACCAATTGAATGCACAAAAACATATATCTATCAGGTTTCAACAATTAGGAACCTTAAATCATGATTTCCGACACAAAAGTTGTATCTAATTCTCACAATCTCAACATATTAATTGTTGTAGTTCTCTATTCAATTCAACCAAACTTCAAACAAATACATACATACATAATCATACACAAGCATAGAATAACCGAGTTTCGCACCCTTACCCGATTAATCGTGCTTTGAAGTGTTGGTTAAATCGATTTCTTAAACTTCAAGTTTTCCTCTTTTTCTTCTTCTCACTCTCTATTTCTCTTAACTTCTTTCTCTTTTTTTTTCTCTCTTCCTAATCTCTAAGTTTCTAATTTTAAGAAAAACAAGTAAAATGACCAGAATACCCCTACACTCAAATATCTCGCAAACGCTTCCAAAACGCGATAAAATATAATAACGATAAAATAATATAAAGACCAAAATAATTAAATCGACTCGATTAAATAAATCTAACAAAACCGGGGCGTTACATCCTAGACATTGTATCATTCAATACCGCAATATGTTGGATCACCTAACACCTGGAGATGTAAGGCCTCTAAACAAATCAATTTATTTTTTATATCAACAATTTTATGATCTAATATTTTTATCTTCTTCGGTTCATTTGACGTCCATATCTAAACATGGAACACCTACATGAAGTCAGAGAGGAAGATGTAGTTGTTTGGACTGCATGCGTGCCGATCATCAGATTCACCACTGTGGAGATGCACAACAGTTATCGTGTCAAACCACAATTTGGAATGCATCAAAACATCCAAGATCCCCCAGTTGACCTCGGTAAATGGCATCTAAAAAAAGTTAATGATCAATGAGACTATCCCGACTGGAAGGATTTTGCAAAATCTGAGTGTCGTAAATGGAGGAACCGCAACGCCCATGTCTTACTTGACCCGGTGATGGCAACCCCGTCTATATCAACTAATAATGATATGGCTTAGTATAGATGTAACGCCCCAAATTTCGTAGAATATTTATTTAATTTATTTAAATATTATATTCGTAGATTTCCGTGAAGTTTGGTGTTTCGTGTCGAGGTCGATGATTTTGTGAAGTTTTGGTTATTTTAATTAAACTATTGTATATGATATGAATATATTTCTATTATTATTTATTTTAAATAATATTAGAAGAATGAAGGGTAAAGTGGACATTTGAGGAGAATTAGTGAGGATATAATGGGAAGAGCACATTTAGGGGTATATTAAGAGAGAATAATGAAAGGAACTCATTATTCGTATTATTTTGAGGAAAAGGCAAAGGTGCTCTAAAGAACAAGTGAGAAGGAGGCTAGGGCATAGAAGAATTCCGGCGAAACTTCAAGAGAGGTCGAAGGAGACAATATTCTAAGGTATGGGGAGTATCACTTTGCAATATGTGGATATAAAGGTTAGGTGTTGGTGGGTGATTGGGGTTCCGGGGGAAATCCATGGGGTTGAATGAGGGTTTTAGGAAGATTTCGTGATAATATGATTGGAATTGATGAATTGGTCTTGTTTGATTTGTTTGGTTGAATTGCAAATGTTAGATGTAGGTTATTGGTGCAAAATCTATGAAAAATTGCTGTTAAAAATTAAGTTTAGTGCAGAAAATCGCAGATGGAGGAGTGTTGTTACCGCAGGGTTTTTCTGCAGAAATCGCAGAGCCCGCTTAAGTCGGTCTAAAGAAATTTTGCGTCTTCGAGGCAGTGAGTAGCGCGCTTAGGGCGGGTGGGGCGCGCTTAGCGCGACCTGGGACTGAAAAATAATATTTTTTTTATTAATTTAAAATTCATGAAACATATATGTTTTATATTATATTAATGTGGTGATGTTGCTGTGGATTTCTGCTATGTGTGGACGTGTTATATGATGACTTATTAAGTGATGAAAATGATGTTTTGATGATTAGATGATGATATGATGTTATTGATGATTATTAGATGTTTATATGTGATGCTTGAAGATAGAATAACGATGTGAAGTACCATGAGTATACCGAGGATTATGAGATGACGATTCATGATGTTTAATGATTAAATGATGACATGGATTTAACATGAGATTTTGATGAATGTTGATGCACGTAATGACTTTTTTTGATGATGATGATATTGACATTGTGTATCATGCATTCATAGCATTTAGACTTCGGTCTATTGATGATGTTAGGACTTCGGTCCAGTGGTGGCTTCAATCCCATTGTGTAGATTGAGGTGCTTGTGACGTGCTCCCTTGTGGAGGGTTGATGGCCTAGTGTCCATTATTATGACGATTTAGTACCACATGCATTTTTATGACATTGCATTTCATTCTTGGTGGCATCGCATGAGTGAGTGCATATGAGTGATATTGGTGATGTGATGTTTTATATGATGTTTGGGTGAGCCACTGAAGTAATTGATGAAAACACCTGTTGCTCTGTTAATATATTTTCTTTATATGATTTATATTGAATTGTGATTACTCACCCTGCCTGTTTGAATGTTGTCTCCACGTGGGTAACATGCAGGTGATCAGGCTTAGCTTTGGATGCTTCCGAGGACTTGAAGTTTATTTGCTTTGGTTGATTTAGAGGGTCTTGCTCTGATAGTGTAACACCGGGTTGGGGTCCTTTGAGTAGAACTATGTTGTTTCTTTATTTTGTTGTCATACGATGATGTGGTTTTATTTTTTATTATTACGACGTTGTGGAAAACCTTTTTATTGAGAATTTTGAGTTCCGCTGCCATGTGAAGGCTTTTTGTGAAACTTTGAGGAAAAACCCTTTTTGTTTACAGGGTAATTGTGTTATTTTGATTTAATGAGAAATGTGCACCCTTCGAGGAAATTTTTAAGCTTTACTCTGATATTTGAGTTGTTTCTGCTGCAACATTATTTGGGGGTAGAAAAGGGTGTTACATTAGTGGTATCAGAGCAGGTCGGTCCGTCCGGCCAGGTTTTTACTTGATGTCTGTCCCTGTCAGTCGACGAGTGTGTGTACACTGTCGATGTTTTAGTTCTTCTAACCTTGTTGGTGGTACCACATGCATTTTTATGACGTTGCATTTCATTCTTGGTGGCATCACATGAGTGCATATGAGTGATATTGGTGATGTGATGTTTTATATGATGTTTGGGTGAGCCACTGAAGTAATTGATGAAAACACCTGTTGCCCTGTTAATGTCTTTTCTTTATATGATTTATATTGAATTGTGATTACTCACCCTGCCTGTTTGAATGTTGCCTCCACATGGGTAACGTGCAGGTGATCAGGCTTAGCTTTGGATGCTTCCGAGGACTTGAAGTTTATTTGCTTTGGTCGATTTAGAGGGTTTTGCTCTGATAGTGTAACATCGGGTTGGGGTCCTTTGAGTCGAACTATGTTGTTTCTTTATTTTGTTGTCATGCGATGATGTGGTTTTATTTTTTATTATTACGACGTTGTGGAAAATCTTTTTATTGAGAATTTTGAGTTCCGCTGCCATGTGAAGGCTTTTGTGAAACTTTGAGGAAAATCCCTTTTTGTTTACAGGGTAATTGTGTTATTTTGATTTAATGAAAAATGTGCACCCTTCGAGGGAATTTTTATGCTTTACTCTGATATTTGAGTTGTTTCTGCTGCAACATTATTTGGGGGTAGAAAAGGGTGTTACAATAGATCGGTTGCAACTGGGTTTGCCTCCGAAGAGAGGTATCTATACGACCCACGACAAACCACCAACACACAAGAAGATTCAGCGTCTAACCCACCGAGAAATTATTGGCCATGCCACTCACAACCCCTACCCAACATAATTACCAACCCACTAACACACAAACCCACCATCCAAACATGCCAAACACCCAACCACAATACCAAGAGCGTCCCTCCACTACTACGAACAACCCATTTAGCAACGGTTGGGAATGACATATAATGATGCGGGCGAAGGCGTTGTTATGTAGATTGTTGTTGTCAGTTCGCCGTTTCTACAACGGTCTGGAAACCGTTGTTGTATTCTGGAAGCGCGCGATATATTGCAACGGTTAGGTATTTCAACCGTTGTAATATCAATTAACTATTACAACGGTTATGAGTATCAACCGTTGTCATATATATTAACTAAAACAACGGTTATGTGTCACAACCGTTGTGGAATGTACCCTTAGTTTATTAAAAACAAATGTTTATTGCTTGTTTTACCATACACCTAATTAAAGAAATACAACCATTAAAATTGGTAAAGAACTATATAATCTGAAAATTAAACTGTTCTTGAAAACCAACTTAAACACACCACTATTTTCCGAATTGCATCCATTTCATTCCGCACATTTTATGTTCCTTAACATAAAATTTATGGTTCAATGGTCGGTTTCCTTCAATCCATCGATATCTTTTGTTATAGTTACCTCATCGTCACCAAAAATCATCGCGATTTTATCATCGTAACAATCATGATCTTAACAACCACGATGATTAGTGACAACGATGAGGTAAACT
Source organism: Lathyrus tuberosus (assembly GCA_022829125.1). NCBI lineage: Eukaryota > Viridiplantae > Streptophyta > Magnoliopsida > Fabales > Fabaceae > Lathyrus > Lathyrus tuberosus. The sequence continues at coordinate 16,749,032 of JALAZF010000075.1, forward strand.
ATAAGAAAAGATATCGATGAATTGAAGCAAACGGACCATTGGACCATAAATTTTATGTTAAGGAACATTAAATATACTGAATGAAATGGATGCAATTCGGAAAACATTGACATGATAAAGGTTGGTTTTCAAATACATCCTAATTTTCAGATTATAAGGTTCTATATCAATTTAACTGATTGCATTTTCAATAAAAGGATAGTGAAACGAACAATATACATAGTATATAATAAACTAAATTTCATATACAATATCAGAATGAATTCATATATATGTACCTTATCAGAATGAATTCATATGTATGTATCACCATCATCATCACCATGTGAAACAAACCCTAAGAAGTGGGAAGCAATGAAGAAAATTAGTTAGTATTCAATTTAACTATATACAATATACATAGTATATATATAATAAACTAATGTTCTATATCAATTTAACTTATTGCATTTTCAATAAAAGGATAGTGAAACAAACAATATACATAGTATATAATAAACTAAATTTCATATACAATATCAGAATGAATTCATATATATGTACCTTATTAGAATGAATTCATATATATATATATATATATATATATATATATATATATATATATATATATATATATATATATATATATATATATATATATATATATATATATATATATATGTACCACCATCATCATCACCATGTGAAACAAACCCTAAGAAGTGGGAAGCAATGAAGAAAATTAGTTAGTATTCAAAACAAAACAACCAAAAGTTGAAACAAAACCCTAAGAAGTGGGACTGTACCATTACAATGAAGTTCACCTTGCTTGTGAAGCATTGAAGTCGAATCTGCACAAAATGAGAACAATCAACAAAAACAACATGAAGCAAACGAGATAATTGGAACTATCTAACAAAAAGATTGAAATAGAACACTACCTTATTTTCCATAAACAATATGTACAATACGCTTGCTACCGCCAGCATCATCACCATGTTCATCTAGTTTTAGATTCCTCAAGAAGAAATACAAGGAGGAAGAAGCTTAAATCAAAAGCTTCATGCTTCTTGTATTTCTTTTCGTGGATTCTATAAAAAGATGAAGTTTGCTGCCAAAAATGGGTGCTAGGGTTTCGCTGTGAAGGAAACGGCACTACTGTCAAAAATAGAAAGTTAATTCCTTTATATCGGTAAATCTTTCACAACGATTTTCTAAAATAACCGTAATGATAAGTATATATATTATTTTAATAATATCACAACGGTTAGTAATATTAACCGTAGCGATAACCCTTATAATTGGTACAAGGTTCGACTCCAAGTAACAACATTTTTCTATAATTACATAAAATAGAAAAATGTTGTAATATTATAAGGGGTATCGCTACGGCTATTATTACTAACCGTTGTAATATTATAACCCTTGCTCTTTTCGGAGTAGAGAACACTCTGGCCATAATGATTTAAAATTTTCTCCGTTTTTCAAAAAATATCGTTCTAGAATATCAACTATTTACAAGTTATCATCATTGCAAGCATTAAACTATCAGACTTTTCATCTTCAACCTCATCTATAAATAGACAAGTTTACATTTCTTCATAATATATTCTTCGTAACAATGAGTTCTACAAATGAGAATTCTAGAATCACCAACGAGGAACGTCAGGCGCCAATAGAGCAGGTCCAACCAGCGCCCAGGGATGCCTTAAGGGTGAGGAAGGATAAGAAGAAGAAGAAGAAGAAGCTGAAGAAGAAAAAGATAAAGAAGAAAAGGAGAACAGTTTATTATGATTCCGATGAGGGGAGTGAGGAGAGATGTCTGGATTATGAAGATGCATTTGCAGCAATGTGCTCTGACATTGATTAATATATGTAATATGATTATCAATGTACTCTTTTTAATGGAATTTTAATAAAATGTTATTTTATATATGCTCATCTCTTACAGTTTTATTTTTAAAGTTATATATACTATTCTCTTGCACTTAAAAACACTAACAAAAGAAATAAAATATATGTTTAAAAGAAAAACAATGATGAATTTTGAGTTTTGAAATACAATATATGTTTAAAATATGTTTTTAAAATATATTTTGAGTTTTTAAAATATATATTTTTAAATTTATCCCCGTAACACTAACAAAAGAAATAAAATATATGTTTAAAATACAAAAAACATGACAAAAAATATAGTTGATGGGAATCGAAGCTTGTTAGATGTATTACAACGGTGTTTTAATACAACCGTGTTTAAAATGTAAAAATATGAAAAAAATGTAGTAGCTGGGAATCGAAACTTGTTACACAGCTTGTATTACAACGGTTCTTTAGTACAACCGTCGTTAAATATGGCGTTATAAATTTTTTAACGTATTACAACGTTGGGATACGAATCCGTGGTAAACCTGGCGTCGTTAAATGGGTTTTTCGTAGTAGTGCTCATACCATCTCTTACAAAATGACTATTATCAAGAAAACTAATATGGCTATGCCCCCAACACAACATTAAGAAATAGCCAAAATAAGGGTACATCACACCATAGCCATAACGCCCAAACATCTTTCCATAGCCAAAATGCTCAGACATCATACCCTAGCCTCATCCCACCAACCTTATGACTTTCAAACACCACTACCATTTCAACATTTCACAAACGAATCTTTCACACCAATGCCCCCCTTCAATCGTCCAGGCCTCACACCAATGACCCCTTCATCACATCCGAACTACTCTGGCATGGGTCGCACACTCAATTTCAACACACAAAACCTCATGGAAATGCAAAAAAAATTTAGGGAACCAACTGAGAATGTTCCTGAGACTTCAACTCCTCAAACACCTGGCGTAAATTAACAACGAGGGGAACGAGTGCAACGAGTGAGGGTGCTTAGGGGATGTGGAATCGGTGGCCAGTATGACCAACCCGGTCGCCAATATTAATTTATGTAATATTATTTTTAATTAATGATTAATGTTATTTATTTTTGTTAAAAAAAATTTACAAAATACACCCTGTCTCCATATTAATTGGCGTCTCCTTTGTATGTTTAACACACAGTCGCCAATTGAATTGGCAACACCATAATGGCGTCTCCAACCAAATTGGCGACACCATTAAAGTCTATTAAACTGTCGCTAATTGACATGGTGTCACCTCTCCATCACACTTTAAAGTGGGATACTTTGATAAATAACTTAAAAAATGAAGTATTTTAGGATTTAATTTTTTGGAAAAAGTATATCATTCAAAACAACACCGGTGTAATATTAATGAATCTCGCCAGCTACATATAAGTTCCTTACGGGTTGTCATTTTGTGTAGCAGGGTATATTCTTATTAGTTTATGCTGGCATGCAGTGGAGTAGAAAATTTTACCCCATACCCCATCATTTATTCCTCTACCCCGACATTATATTTTTTTGACCAAAATATCCTCGTATAAAAAAGTGTAAAATTTTCCTGATTTAATTATTTGATCTGGAATTTAATAAACAAATCTATCTTTAAACGCCACTTAATTAATATTCTCAACAGACATGGTAAGTATTATATATTTTTCGTAAAAAAATGTTAGGGATGCTAATTTATATTTGCACGAGGTTTGAATGTCAATAACTATATACAACACGGTTTTTAGCTATTAATTTTTTTCTTTCAAAATATTACAATCATCATCGTCTATAAGCAATGTTTAATTGACGTGCACACAGTGGCAGATCTAGAAACTATATTCTGTGGGAGAAAAACAATTCAATAAAAAAAATATTCAAAGTATTTAATTATAATGTTGTCTCCTATTTTTTTACCTCATTCATTAAATTAGTTTTTTATTCAAAATTCAAATAACTTTGTTCTCGGTCTCTTATTTTTCCTTAAAATTGATTATGTATTCAATTTTTAACTATATATCATTTGTAAAACATTACAAATCAACATATAATAATCTTTGTATAACTTTAAAGATAAAAACTATAAATTATACATTAAAAAATTATGAGAATGAAGTTTATCAACATTCAAAGAATTTTTAATATAAAATATATAAATTAGATGTCATTAAAAACTAGACATAACTTCAATTTTAAAATGTGAGAAAAGTGTCAAAACTATTTGAATTTAAAATACAGAAATTATTTCTATGAATGAGATAAAATAAGATTGTCAAATAAACCAAAAAAAATAAAAATAAAATATTCTAATAAGCATTTTTTTTAAATATACAATACTTCACGTTTTTATAAAAATATTCTTTATTTTCAGCCTACTAGAATTTATAATATTAATTATTTAATAACTATATGTTAACATATTTTAATTAAATACTTTAACTTCTATAACACATTAGAACACATCTATATCTATAAAAATAATATGTTAATATATATATATATATATATATATATATATATATATATATATATATATATATATATATATATATATATATATATATATATATATATATATATATATATATATATATATATATATATATGGAAATAATTTTTTAATATTTAACATAACCAACTTATTAACATCTCTAACTTTTTTACGGAAAGGATATAATACTTACCATGTTTGTTGAGAATATTAATTAAGTAGCATTTAAAGATAGATTTATATATTAAATTCTGCATCAAATAATTAAATCAGGAAAATTTTACACTTATTTATATAAGGATATTTTGGTAAAAAAAATATAAGGTAGGGGTAGCGGAATAAATGATGGGGTATGAGGTAAAATTTTCAGTGGAGTAATGTGCATTTGAATTAGACATGGCAACGGGGCGGGTCGGGGGCGGGTTTGAGCAGCCCCGCACCCGCACCCGCCACCCTGAAACAGACCCGCCCCCGCACCCGCACCCAGTCGGGGGTAAAAAACTACCACCCAGACCCGCCCCCAATGGGGAACGGGTTCCCCGCCCCCGCCCCCGCCCCCACCCGCAAAACTATTTTTTTTTAAATAAATATTTTTCATAATAATAAAAATTAATAATTTAATTAAATAATTAATTATTTTAATAATAAACATGTTTTTAAAGAGTAAAATAATTAATAAACATGTTTTTCTAGTAAAACTATTTTTAAAAATTAAAATAACTTTAATAAATATATAATAAAATAATTAAAATAAGATATAAAAGTAAATTAAGGTAGACCGCGGGGGCGGGGCCGGGTGCCGGGCGGGTAGTAGTATCCCCCGCCCCCGCACCCGCACCCGTAATAAAAAATCGGGTTTTACCCGCACCCGCACCCGCACCCAGTTAAACCGGGTTTTCCCCGCTAATTTCGGGGCGGGTCCGGGCGGGTCTGACGGGTCTCGGTTTTTTTTGCCATGCCTAATTTGAATTTATCTTTTAATGCCTAGTGGATCGGTATGTATGCTTTATTGTATTGCTGTCTTTTGTTTTTGGGTGGGTATTACTTGCCATGCATTCTCATATTATATTGCATGCTTAACAACTTTATATCGAATACAAAACTATAAATGAAAAAGAAAATAATATCTTTATCAAGTTTTTTATAACAAATCTTTCTTAACATAATTAAAGGCTCTCGTAGTTGTCAAGACAATATTAAATAAAGACAATTTCTTAATACACCACCTTAGTTTCTTATATATTACGTAAAATTATTTTTTTGTTCCTTAATTTCGGATGTGTACATCCGGACGCATCGTTTTTTTAAAAACACTGATGTTTTCCAGATGTGCACATCCGAAAACATAGTATAGCTTTATCATGTATAATTTCCGGAACTGCAAATCCGAAAAATAGCATAACTTTATTTTTTTTAAAAATCGGTTTTGTCGGTTGGTCGCATACGTTAATATATCATCGCAAGTTAATATACATTCGAATGAGGGGAGCGAGAAGGGATTAGGTTTCCCGCCCATAGAAAACTTTGTTCTTCGTATCTCTTCAATAGAAAACTTTGTTGATCATTTCTCTCCAGTGTAACCACTGCTCCTGTTATCTTTCTTTGTTGATCGTCCAACACTACAGATGGACTCAATATATTTCGGAGATAAACCCTTTTCGTTATTGAAAATAAGTAATGTGGCTGGTGCACCAGTAATGTCATCAGAAGTTATAACAAACTCTAGGGTTGGAGTCTCTCCGTCAATATAATGGTTGTCTTCGGCATTCTGATAAAGTTAGGACTCAATATATTTCGGAGATAAACCCTTTTCGTTATTGAGAGTAGTTACTAACTTACACGATACAAGAAAAGTGTTTGAATGCATAAATAACTCATTATTATTAACCCTATATAATAAGCATTATATATATATATATATATATATATATATATATATATATATATATATATATATATATATATGAATTTCTTGAATATTGATGACCTATCAAAATTAAAATAATTAAAATAATTTATCCTTATCTTAAGAAATTATTTTTAAGAAAATAAATTTTAACAACATAAGAATTACTTCAATAAAATATATTATCTCGAATTTCAAAAATATATTATAATAGATGAGTGAATACAAACACAATTAAATAGATTTTGTTTTTCTAATTTTTTTTTATAAGCAATGATTCAATAGAAAACGCACAAGGGGTGCAACCTAACACAAATTACAACAGCAGAAGAAAACTACTTGTGCTTTAAACAGAGTATGGGACTGTTAAACCAGTCCAGAAAAGTACAACCATTAGGAAAGTTCACCACCCAACAGAACCAATTCCAGAAAGAAGTTTGAATTAAATGAAAAACTTCATCGATGTCGAACAAATTATCTTTGAAGACCACGTTGTTCCTAGCCTTCCAAACAACCCACACAACCACATGTCAAATGTAGTTGCCTTTATCGTTCCCCACCTCCTTACTCAATTTATGCGCGAATCCAACGAAGAAAGATGCACAGAAAGTACATGTCCTCTAACAGACCCAACCAGTTTAACACTTTCCTCAAAATAATAGACACAGGCGGACAATGAATGAACATATGAGTTAAGGTTTTGGAATGACAATCACATAGTGCACAACCATAATCATTACCTTCAACATCAATACCTCTCTTAGCCAGCTCCGCTTTCGTCGCCACTCTCCCTAGACAAACCTTCCACGAAAAGATATGGATCTTAGACTCACACTTAGACTCCCACAATATTCTCAGCGCCTTCACTACATTTTTTTCAACAATTATACTGGTGTTTTCAAACTCTCCCAAAGAGTTATAGTAGGAATTAACAGAATAGCATTCGTTGTCTTCAAGCTTCCACACATGAACATCCTGAGTAGAGGTATGACAGAACTCATATAACATTGAGTTTAGATTGAGTAACTCCACATGTTCAACAGAACCAATAACAAGACTAGGCAAAGGAATCTTTCAGCTCCAATTGTTATCACACCAGAAACCAAGCTCGAAAGTTCTACATGACTGATACGGATACGGGAAGACTCTAAACAAGTTCAGAAATTTATCCTTCAAAGGACAATTAAACAACCAGATGCACTGCCAAAAGAGAGTCCTCTTGCCGTCACCAACCTTCGTCCAAATATGAATTAGGAAAATATCCACTGCAAATTTTTTTAGGAAACCTGCTTACATTACATCTTTCCACCAAATAGACTGATTTCGGCTGCCACCTTCTAAACCACTACCTAACACCTCAACAACAATATTAGTCTTCTTCGATGCATACCTATTATCCAAAATTCCCCTCCAAATGGCTTTCTCCTTAGAAGCAATTATCCACCTCCACTTCAATAAAAGCGCTCTGTTGAACAAGGCAAGGTCCTTGATCCCAAGCCCTCCATTTTCTTTTGACAAATACACAGCTTTCCAACTGATCCAATGAATGTGCTTCCTGTTATAGCGCGAGTTTTATGTGTGGTTGCGAAGCACTATCGCTTTTGGGTACTACAACTCGATTCATTTTTTATCCTATTGAAGCTGATGAAGGAAGGGAAATAGATGTCTCCAATTAACCATGCTTGCAAACTGAGTTTAAATAGATAACTGTTGGTTTACAGATGCTACAAAGATTGTGGGTCTCTCTTAGGTTATTTTGTTAAGAACACAGGGTTTAGACTATTGGTTGGATGTTAGGACTGATGCTTTTCGATTGATGTATGAAGGTACGCGATTTTGGGTTTTTGATTAGTGCGCTCGCTAATATTTTTCAATCTTATGCCTACGTATTCCCGTTTAATGAAACAGGGAAATCAGAGCGATCGTAGTTCCTCCTATTCTATGGGATGAGAGGAAATGGTGTTTTGGTGTCTTGTTCAAAGCCCAAGACATGAAGCTAAAGGTGGTTTGTATCTTGTTCAAAGCCCAATATGTGAAGCTGAAGGGTCTATTTGTATCTTGTTCGAAGCCCAAGATGTGAAGCTAAAAGGGTGTTGACTTTAGAGAGAATTTGTCATCTCTAAAGGGAAATATTTGGCCGGTTTGTCACAACTGTTGGGTGACTAATTATAAAGGATAATTACTTTAACTAAGATATGCGAATCCAGCAATGCCATAATTTCCTTTTATAGGGGATTTTCAACCTGAAGGAGAAGACTTTAACTCAGTTTAGAGCAACACCATCTTTCCTTAAGAATTTCTCATGCTAAAAGAGGGGCAGTGGCGTGGATGTAAATAATCCAGAGGCTTTCCGCTTACAGCAATTAGACGAGGGAAAAGGAGTTGTTGATGTTTGTATGCTGTGAACAAAGCATGATTTGATGCTAAAAGGTTGATTGAATCAAACAGGGATTTCTTTATACAAAGCCTAAGAGGAGGCTATTGACCCAACAAGAGGATGCTTTTGTGTCTCGTACGAAGCCCAAGATAGAGGCTAAAAGGGTTGACTCAACAAGAGAGTGTTTTTATATGTGTCTTGTACGAAGCCCAAGACGGAGGCTAAAAGGGTTTGACTCAACAAGAGAGTCTTTTATACTCACCAAGAGAGTGATTTGTATCTCGTACGAAGCCCGAGATAGAGGCTAAAGGAGGATTGACTCAACAAGAGAGTCTTCTTATACTCAACAAGAGAGTGTTTTTATATGTGTCTTGTACGAAGCCCAAGACGGAGTCTAAAAGGGTTTGACTCAACAAGAGAGTCTTTTATACTCACCAAGAGAGTGATTTATATCTCGTACGAAGTCCGAGATAGAGGCTAAAGGGGTTAGCTCCGCTGGGGAGAATCATTGTACAAAGCCCAAGAGGAGGCTACCTATGTTGGTGACTGTTTCAGTTTAGTGACAGGTCCAGTATGTTGTATAAAAGAGAAAATCAATTCTTACAAAGAGACTGATTCCAGGTGAGGTTGTACTTTGGTACTGATTAGAAGATCGGGGTTATTTCCTGTTCTTTAAGGAAATGGGAAATCCAAAGGGTATTGAAACTGTCCAAGTCTACTGGTGTTTTGGCGAAATCGATTCTCAGATAATGAATGATCTTTGTATAATGCCCAAGAGAAGTCTGGGTTATTGCTGAGGATTACATCCATAGGCAGGCCAAAGGGTGAGAGACTCTCATGAGAGAGGCCGACTTTTGGAGCGATCAGTGGTTTTTTGATTTGTGAAAGAAACTTGAGAATGCCTTTGAGACTCAAGGGGTTTTTAGACTGTCCAAATCTAGTGTTTCATCTTTTGTACAATGCCCAAGAGGAGGCCCAGGCTTTAAGGGATGAGTCAACCCTTAAATAGCCAGAGTTTTGACGCTGGAAAGACTGCTCTAGCAAAGGATTATTAAGTTCTGTCTTATACTTTTAAGAGGTTGTCAGGGTCTTTGTATTAAGCCCAAGAGAAGGCATGAGAACTTCTAAGAAGCCGAAGGGTCCTTGTACAACGCCCAAGAGGAGGCGGGGATACTTTTAAGAAGCTTGTGGGTCCCCAAACCCTGAGAAGTTCAGGACATGCCATTCACAGAGAATAGATCAAGCCAGGAAAGTCTGAGAATTTGGAAGAAACTCAAGAGATGCCATTCACGGAGAAAAGATCATCTCTGGGGAGTTAGAGTTTCTTTGACAATTTTTAAGGGTGCTTTTAAGAAGCCTGTGGGTCCCCAAACCCTGAGAAGTTCAAGACATGCCATTCACAGAGAATAGATCAAGCCAGGAAAGTCTGAGAATTTGGAAGAAACTCAAGAGATGCCATTCACGGAGAAAATATCATCTCTAGGGAGTAGAGTCTCTTTGACAACTTCTAAGGGTGACAGTCTGAGAAAGGGTTCATCGAGAATGCTGTTTTTCACGTCTCCATATTATTTAACCCCAAGAGGAGGGAAGACTGTGTCTGGTAATCCTATGGGGATCTAGTTTTGACTGTATCTAAGAGCGATCAACGGGGCTTTACCTAGTGCTTAGACGTAGTTGTCGGGGAAAACTTTAAATAACTATACTAGTATTACACAGTTGATATTTTACAAGTATATAAAAGTTTGTGAAAGTAGACTTACAGTGAGCAGCCCCACAATACAGTTATATATATCTGAAAGCGGATAAAGAAAGTGGGTAAACACTTAATCGGTTGTAGAGCTTCCATGCTGTTTTTTTAGTTGTTCAACAAAGAAAGCTTTGATAACAATATTATATTCAAAATCAAAGGAGAAACTGCTTTGAAAATATTGTTGGGGCTTATAGCTCAAGGAGAGGCCCAAAGTTTTATCAGTGATTGCACTGTTGTTTTGTACATTGTACAGGGACTTATACAAGTGACTGAGGCCCAAAAGGTTTTCTGTACAAAGGGATGGGTCTTACACTATCTCAAGAGGCCCAAAGGTTTATTTTTGTACAAGTGGTGGGGCCTACAGCTCAAGGAGAGGCCCAAAAAAATGGTTTTTGAACTGGCGATCGTGCCGAGATTTTCTTTTAACGCAGAGGGACTTATACAATATCTGAGGCCCAAAATAGTTTTGGTTAAAAGGGTTTGGGTCTTACACTCTACTAGAGGCCCAAAGATGTTTAAAGAAAAAGAATGGGGCTTATAACACGAAGGTAGGCCCAAGGGTTTGATTTGTTAGAAAGGCGACGACCGCGCCGATTTTTTTTTACGGTATCGGGAACTTGATTTGAGCTGGAACTTGATTTGGCACCTCAACTGCAAATCTGTCAAAGGCTTGAGCAGTTGGCTGGTGATTTTGTGATTTTGGTGTTCCAGATGTTATGTGAGTGTTTGGATCACTTCTATATGATGTTTATGAGGTGTGTGTGTGTGATTGGTTTGATTGGAATTGCTCTCAAACTCAAAACCCGATAGTGACTTGCTTTGGAAGGCAAAATTGGAGTGAAGAAGGAGATTTTGAGGAAAGCATCTGTTTGATGGCTTTGGTGTACTCAAACTGATCATAAATGAGCTTTATTTATAGTAGAGCAAGTTTGTTTTGCAAGGAATAGTGAATGGAAACTGCTGCATAGGTTTGACCAATGTTGAGCAATGAGAATCCAAGTCTCCCCTAGCCATTGACTAGAGGTTAGGGTACAGGCTGCTGGTTCCCTTGGTCTTGGATAAGTCTTGACTGAATTCAGTTGGAAATGGTTCAGTCCATGCCACCTTGGTGTATGCATTGAATGCTCCAATCCAAAATTGGAGTCTTGTCCCTCTTTTAGGCAACTCTAGGTTTGGCATGCTACTTCTTGTTCCAAAGACTTTGGAGGCTTGGATCAGTGTTTGTTCCCTTTAGATTTGATCCTCAGATGTGTCTAAAGTTATGACAAGGCTTGGAATTATCTGATTTTGCCAAATCGAGCAAAAGTACAAAATTCTGCCTAGCCTTGGCAGCTTTCAGCAAGGCATATTGCCATTGTCATATCTCATGGCTCAAGTGGAATTTGATGGAGTTCTTGGCCATTTTGGAAAGCCCTCATATGATACAATAACTGTTTGATCATAATTGGTTTTGATACTTTTTGGATCCAAGTGAAAAATGGCCATACATTTGGAAAAAAGTGAAGACAGATTCTGAATTAGTGAAAATTTCACTAAGTGTTGGAAAAAAGTGACATTTTCACTTTTCTTGATTTTGATCATTTCATAACTTGAAATCCATGGAGAATTGGATTGAGTGGTAGTTGAAGCTTTTGTAGAGGGTAATAAGAGCTACAAATCCAGCTTTGGATGGGAAAAAATGGCCTTGTGGTTTAGGAGTTATGATCCTCCAAAGTTGGTACCCTAGCCACTTTGTTCCATAACTTAGAAAATTTGCTAAGTTTTTTATGGTTACCCTTTTACAAGTTATCCCACTTTTTTTTATTTTTCTTGATGAATGATGATTCCAACCACACATTAACATCATTTTAGGGTTAAGGAACCATAATTGTGAAAAATCTCAAAAAGTCAAAGTTTGACTTTTGTGCACAGTTGACTTTTTGTCAGATGAATTCCAAACTGTGCGATCCTCTATGAAATCAAGTCCTTGACCTAAATCAAACTTTATGGATTGATTTCATAGGTGTTATAGGGTGTATTGAATCATGTCTTAGGGTTTGGGAGCATGTCCTGGTCAAAAGTCAAAGATATAGTTGACATTTTCCGCGAAACCCTAACCGTGGTTCTGGTGAAATTGAAACTTGTTGCTCAAGCTTCTTGGATCAATCCATTGTTGCAAATGGATCAATGTGATTTATTTGAGACCCTCAAATCCCCTCTTGAGGTCTTGGCTCATGTATTGTCCCAAAAGTCAACTTAGGGGTGAATTAGGTCAAGAAACCCTAATTCCTGATTTTTGATGTATGCATCCCTTGAGGCTAAATTGACTTGGTGATTGGGTTTGTGAGATACCTTGGAGCATCATAGGTTATGCTTTGAAGCATTGGCTCATGCCCAGAGGAAAATTTCCATCTGGAGGCCGTGGTCGACCAAACCCTAATTTGGTGACACTGGCGATCTTAAGGCTTGATCCATCTAGAAGGGAGCAGCCGTGTGCTTAATCCTTGAAGTGGGAGTCCTCTTAATCCTTTTAGACAAGTTGAAGATTATGTCATTCCTTGATTGATCCTCTGTCTAAGAACTCTGATAGGGCTTGAAATCCTAAGTTTGATTGTAGTGGATGCTCACCCATCTTTGGGGAGACTAATGAGGCATGATGGTTCGCCCATATTGTGATGATGATTTGCACAATGATGGAAAATCTTAGTGGTCAAAAATTGGGGTATGACAGATGCCCCTATTTAATCTTCTTGGACCCGAAGGTGTGAATGGCGAAGGTATTCAGGCATTCGGGGTGCAAGAGGATTAAATATCAGAATGCCCAAAATTTTGATGGTGGTTAAGAATGGCGGTTCACACATCCTTCTTCTTTTGCTAAGCAATGATGCTTAGAAAAGGTAAACTTCCCCTCGATCCTGGTTTCCTACCAAGGAACTGGTCTTAGTTTCTAAAATAAACTTCCCCTCGATCCTGGTTTCCTACCAAGGAATTGGTCTCAGTTTCTGATTTAAACTTCCCCTCGATCCTGGTTTCCTACCAAGGAACTGGTCTTAGTTTCTGATTTAAACTTCCCCTCGATCCTGGCTTCCTACCAAGGAACTGGTCTTAGTTTCTTTTGTCAATAAACTTTATCGACAAGGGACGCTATGCGTAGCGGTTTTCCTCAAACTTCTCGCCGAATTTTCCTGGGGAGATGCTATTTGATGGAAAAAATTTTGATGTCAGACTTGCTGGGGAACCCATCTGTCTGAATTGTAGAGGTGTACAAACTTCTCTGTTAGAGACGCCATTTGTCGACTCTACTGGGAAAAGCAGGTCTCTTGAGAGACTGCTGTCGCTTGGGGATATTACATCATACTTTTCTTCAAGATCTTCTCGGAGAAATACCATATGATGCGATCCAATTTTGAGGTGCTGATGACTTCATTAACATTGACTCTCCGGAGAGAAAATTCAATGTGTTGTTGAAAGTCTTTAGTTGTGAGGCTTTATCTGGGGATTTTCCTTAATTCGGGAAAGCGAAGACATCATCTTCAATGGCGAAGAATGATGTTGGCTGAGGGTTCTCTGGTTTTCAGAGGTTCAAGTTATCAAAGTGGTCAAAGGCCGACTTCATCCCAAAAATAAACTGGAGGAGAGAGGTAGTTCAGATGCAACATTTCCTGACGAGGAAAGAACCGACAACTCGATTGAGAGGGCTGTTATCACTAGGGGATAAGACCGACCAGAGTGATAGTGATGCAACATGAATATGAACGCAAAGTAGTAATGCATGATGTATGTGTGTATATGCTGACAATAGTGACACGACATACAAACTAATAGATGAACACGACTGGATACTCGGCCACTGCTGGGGACGAAAAGGTATCGCTGGTTCAAGATAGCAATTCTGCCTTGCTTAGGAGAAGTAGTCCTCGTGGGGAGCTACGTTGGTCGGGCTTAGGAGATAAGAACTCTGTCGGGGATGTCAAATGGAGTATTCGCATCTGACATAGTCGATCCTTCCTTCAGGCGCACTGGTTTAGAAGGAGTACTTTGATTCTGCACTTTGAAGCTCGCTTACCTCTGGCGAAGCAATCAGTGTTCTTTCGATGGTCAACAGTCAAAAGAAATTGACATCTTCATTTTAAAGCAAAAAAATTTTAACAAGTAAATTAATTTTGTTTCGTTTCAAGAATCGTTGATCATGTTAAAATGTCGTTCTATAAAGTTAAAACAAATAAGAATTGCAAACAAAAGCACAAGGGCTCAAATTGTATTGATAGGATAGAATCCAGCCAAACGCGTGATTCCATAGAGTATTTACAAAGTTTGAAAATGGTAATTTAAGGGAAAAGGGCTACATTGAAACATAACGACTGTTATCCTTCTACCAACTTTGAATTCTGGACATCCAGAGCTTCCGTTGAAGATGACCGTGACTGGAGTTTTTTGATGGATGGCAGGACTGCCGCTAGGGAATTTGCCCCTGTTGGACATAGTTACTTGCCATTATCCCTAATTTTTGCCTGGATTGTACTATGATGTTTCCAATCTACCGCGATGATTTTTGATTATGTCTCTAATTTTTGCCTGGACCGCCCTTTCGGGTTTTCAATCCACTGAGACGTTTTTTTTAGTTTAGGCGAAGTATATCTTGACTACATCAACATTTGTGGGATAGGAAAATTCCTCTCCGTCCATGGTTGCAAGTCTCTAGGTGCCACCTGAGAAAGCTTTCTTGACCACATAGGGGCCGTCATAGTTTGGAGTCCATTTGCCCCGAGAATCAGTGAGAAATGATTATATCTTTTTGAGCACAAGGTCTCCTTTCATGAAGACGCAAGGTCGGACCTATTTGTCAAACACCTTCTTCATTCTTTGCTGATACAACTGACCGTGGCATAGTGTCGTGATTCGCTTTTCCTGAATCAGATTTAGTTCGTCGTGTCGACTTTGACACCATTCAGCTTCTGTAAGCTTAGCTTCCATCAATACCCGGATTGATGGGATCTCTACCTCTATGGGGGGAACTGCCTCCATGCCATAAACTAAAGAGGAAGGGGTTGCCCTTGTTGAAGTGCGAACAGACGTGCGATAACCGTGAAGAGCAAAGGGCAGCATCTCGTGCCAATCTTTGTAGGTTACAACCATCTTTTGAACGATCCTTTTGATGTTCTTGTTAGCCGCTTCTACCGCTCTGTTCATCTTGGGTCGGTAAGGAAATGAGTTATGGTGTTCGATTTTGAATTCAGCACACACCTCTTTCATCATCTTATTGTTCAAGTTAGATCCATTATCCGTAATGATCTGGCTCGGAACACCATAACGGCAAATGATATTGTTTTTGATAAATCGGACCACCACTTGTCGGGTTACATTGGCGTATGATGCTGCTTCGACCCATTTGGTGAAGTAATCAATGGCTACCAGGATGAACCGATGTCCGTTTGAAGCTTTGGGCTCAATCATGCCAATCATGTCGATTCCCCATATGGAAAAAGGCCATGGGGAAGAAACAACTTTGAGATGCGTTGGCGGTACAAGGATTTTGTCGGAGTATATCTGACACTTGTGACATCTCCTCATGTACTTGTAGCAGTCGGATTCCATGGTCAACCAATAGTACCTAGCCCTAAGAATTTTTCTGGCCATTGTGTGTCCTTTGGCACTCATGCCAAAGGATCCTTCGTGAATTTCTTTTATCAGCATTTTTGCTTCTGGTCTTGTCATACCCCAAATTTGTCCTACCCTCTCAGTTTTCTTATGCTAAGAATGTTGATCACGTGGTTTTTGGCCATGATCCTCTAAAGTTGAAGTTATGGAGGTCTTGTGTGTGCTAATACTAATTACAGGCTTTTGCAAGAGTGTGGAATTCAAGTGAAACAAGAGTAATGTGGCCTCATTCTCATGGTCAAACAGTTTGACATGATTAATGACCTAAGCTATATGATTGCACCCATCTCAAGGCACGATCATTTGGTATTCAAGTGTTTTGAACCCTATTTCAATTTAATTACAAAACTTTGCTTCCATGTGTCTTGATCTAAGTTTGTAGAGGTCCATGGTATAATCAAGTTGGGATCAAGGTGTGTACTTAATTCAAGTCATGTTTGAATTAAGGTTATGAGCATAGTCACGAATGATTCAGTTTGGTGCTTCAAAATGGTACAAGACCATGATTAGAACTCTTTCTTCAAGTTAGGCTTGGTTGTGTTCTATTTTTCAAGTCATGTTTAGATCCAAAATTAGCTCGTGATGTCAGGTTTTTTCCAAAATAATTCAAATTGTCCCAAACAGGCTAAGTCATATTTTGAGGTTACTTTCAAAGCCACGACCGACTCATTTTCTAATTGCGCTTCAAGAATTATTGTGGATCTTGTGATTAAATGAGACATGAGGTAAGCTCCATTTTGTTTCATGAAAAAGTGGAGTTGTTTCAAGACACTTTGAAGTGTATTTCTTTAAGTCATGAGCTATTTAAGGTGTGATTCAATTTACCTTGGCAAATAACTCTATTTCACGTCAGAATTCTGCTCCAAGATATTTCCAAGTCATGACCAAATTTTCAATCCATGACTAATTCATGTCCAAGCTTGTTTTGAACCAACCCATAAAAGATTTGCAAGTTGCTGCAAGCCGTGTGAAACCATTCATGTTTAATTCCCCAACAATAATGATATTACAATTATAAGCTTTGATCTAAATACAACAAGTTTGCGGCCTTTGGTTTCCACATGCGTCCATTATGTTAAATTACAAAGGCAACTTTGCAGAATCACAAAATTGAGTACAGAGGAGTTACGGGGGATTTCAAGTCTTAATGCAAGAATGGTACAAGCGTGTCTTTACAAGTCTAATGCAGGATTTTTGAGTTTCTTCCCCACTCGTGTCAAGCCATGTGCCATATCTTCAAGCTCCTCATTTCAACTTCTTCTCCATGCTAAGTTCCAAGTTGTCACCAAGCCTTCCACCAAAATCCCTCGCGCCAAGATATACACATGGAAAAGAAAAATGGAACTAAGAATTAGTACATCAAGCGATGTATGTACGATTCAAAACCAAATCACGATGTGAGAGCATATAGAGAATGCACATGGCAGCAATAAAACAAAGCACTGAAAGGGTTCAAATGCATAAATAAGAAGGCCATAAGCCATGATGTCAGCAGCAGTAGCCATAACAAGGATCAAGTGCACAATTCAGACTCAAATAAAGCAACATTCAGTGGACAATATTCAATAGAAGTTCATGCTATCACAATTTAAACAGAAATTCAATTCAGAGTCATACCCAAGAGTACACAATGCTATTCACAAGATACACATCAATGGCAAGAAAACAATTCTACATACATGAGTTATCAAAATTGCAACATAAGGGCAGCTATGAGTTTCAAGGGAAATACAATATCAAAACCAAGACAAATATTCAAAGGTAAATTGCACCAATGGCAAAAAATAATTTGAGAATCATACCTTTCCATCATTCACCAAATCATCAAATCCAAGTTATCATTCTTCATGCCAATTCGTGCCAAGTTTCCAAGTGTTGCTTCCTCCAAGTATCCAAGTTGTTATCATTCCTCATACCATGCATAGAGTACATGAAAAAACACAACAAAGAATTAACATAATAGCGTGAAGACAAGTAGCAGGGAGTTCAATTCAACAATAATGTGAGGAAATGCAAGTTCAGCACACCAAGTCCTTTTCATGAATACCATAAGTCAATACATAATGTAAGAGTAGGTTCAATTCAAAGAAAACCAAAGGCAAGACCTAAATTTACTTAAATTTCTATGCTGATCTTTCCATGCTAATTTTCCAAGCTAAGTCTCTTTCCAATTCCATACTGAGTCTTCATCATACTCAAACTGCACCAACATGTTGCGAAGGCATCATCGCCAATGGGTAAGGAACCTGCAAAATAAAAGGTTCAGAAGTCGCGGCTTTGAAAATTCAGCAGGCCAATACATCAGAAAGTAACCAAGCATGTACAAAGCAGCAGCGTCACTTTTCTGTTATTCAAAAAAGTTGATCATGTAATGTCAAGTTGGTAAGACACTTTGGGAATTAAGGCAAAACTCATGAAAGAATTTACAATAACTTTTGTTACACTCATATACAAGCTAGATGGAGATTTCTACGAAGACTTCAAACCAGTTTCTTTCATACACAAATCATACCAGAAACTTCAAGCTAGTCTTGCACAAGATTACAAGAGAAACACCAATGATCTCACAAATCCTAATCTTCAATGAATAACCTTAAAATTCCAAGTTTTTACCTTCATGCCAAGGGAGCTGCCAACTTCACATTCCAAGATATTACCATGAACTATTTTGGATAGGTTGGAAATGGACCAAGGCTTGACTGCCACACCTTTTACATTGCTGTTGCACCTAAGGATGACCCTGCCATGCATAGCATAAAAGGAAGTGATGATCACAAAGTCAATCCAGGACGAAATATATTAATGTTATTCAATTTCCAACAGAGTTCAAATAAATTCATGATAGCTCATAGCAGTGATAATGAAGTGATGAAAAAACTCAAAGTATGTTCAGTAGGGACTCATTACAAGGATTCAAGTGATTTCATTCTTACCTTTAGAGATGGGTTGAAGATTTATGATAGTTCATGAAGATAGATGAGGCTGATGTCTGTCTTATTAAATCAAGGCCTATTTCATGACATCAAGATACCAAAGGCCTTACACTTAGCTGCCACAATTCAGCAAACTGCACAAAATTTGACAACCATCAACATCCAAATTTATCAAAAAATGTAGCAGAGTTCATAGCAAATTCAAAGCTCATCAGAAAATTCAAAAACAACAAGAGTCAACTTGAGTCAAATAAAAGCCACATCATCAAGAATTTAGTAGCAGTAAAAAGTTTCCAAAAAACAATAATTTTACAGTGGTGAAAATAAGAGCAATGTAGTAAAAATCATGATAACTCAGGCCACGTAGTCACACAAAAATCAGCTAAAAATCACACATTCTAGAATAATTTCCAAATAGCACTACAGACAAAATAGCAGATATTTTTCACAACTTCACGTTTTCAGCATCCCACAGAATCAGGGTACACTCTCACCACCTCTAACGGAATTATTCCCTCACGTACCAAATTGAAAAACACAGACCTCACACGAATTTGGTTTCAACCTCACTCGTACCTTAATTCTCCCTACCCTATATAAACAACCACTATTCATAAAAGGGACACCGAAAAAAAAACCTACACGGCTGCGCAAGAAATCCCTCAAACCCTATTTTTCTAAAGCTCTCATTCTAAATCTCTATAGAATTTCACACTGAAATTCTGATAGAGACGAGCTAAGCCTCATATTATACACAACAAGCACCATCAAAAGGAAAAGAGCAGAGAGTAGAAGGGAAGGAAGCAGAAGAAAGGAAAAGAGTTTGGAGAATTTAAAGCTTTACCTACGCCTGGGATTGAACTCGGACTTGCTCCGATTTTGTGAGTCTTTCTCCTCTTTCATGCTTTCTGAACTATAATCCTTGTTCACGTTGTTTTCATACCTTGATTTCCTCTTTCAATTGTGTATTTTGGTTAATATTTCGTAGATCTAGGGTTTCGGTTGACTTTCAATTTAGGGTTTTGAGGAGGTTTTAGGTTGATTTGAGCTTGGATTTGAACTCAGAAGGTGGATTTCTGTGGGTTTAGGGTTTTGACTTCCCATACTTTTGTTGAAACCTTAGATTCCAATTCTTTCCAGAATCTCTTGTTTCCAAGAGCCACCTCTGAATCTGTCACTGAGAAACATCTTGACCCAGTATCTGAGAAAATCGACCTGCTCTTCCGCTTGCTTGGAGACCTCCCGCTTCTAGCATTTCCCTCTATGAAATTCTCATCGACCCCTTTATCTGATCTATGCTTTCTATTCGCCCTCTCCTCTCAACAACCCTCATCCAAAGGCGACATACCCCTCTCGGCTAGAAGATTAGGAAGAGTGGAAGAAAATTCAAATGACTTAGAATTACCAACTCCTGAAGAATCAATTGATAAAGCTTCTGTGCCCTTGACAGTAGGGGTGTGCAAAAAAACTGGTTCACAAGAACCAAATTTAAAAATATGGTGCACCAATTTCAAAAGTCCATATTATTTGGTTTAAAAACTAGTCCAAATTCATTTTACTAAAACCATAAATAACCAATGTTCACTTTTTAAAACCAATACATAAATGATTAGTCCACTTTTTAAACATAATTTGTTCTTTGTCTTGTTTTTGTTTCATAGTCATAAGTGACAATTAAGGTAATGTGTGTATGTATATATATATATATATATATATATATATATATATATATATATATATATAAGAATTAAAGAGATAGTCAATAAAATAAGTAGCCATAAGATATGATTAAACTCACCATCCTTTCCAGAAACCATCACTCCTACTGGTTGTTTTGACTGGAAGAGTTTGTTGGGGATCATCTTTTGTAGCGTAACCCATTGGTGGTGGTGGAGCAACCTGGTGGTTGCTCTGACATATATACATATATACTGATTTCTACGATAAGATAAATAAATATACATTAATTACTTTTTTAATTCAATTCAATTTTATTGTCAATGAATGGTTATTAATTTCAAAAATGGTTAGATGGAGTTAAGAATAAGTTGTTGAATTGAGAATTAAATTTTAGTCAAAACAAGTTTGAGGGAAATTTGGTTTTAAAACTGGTCCAAACAAAAACTGATTTTTTGGTGCAAACCGGTTATTAACCAAACTGATCCAAACATAGACCGGTTTTACAAATATAAACCAGTTTTGTCAAAGTGGTTTTAAAAACCAAACTGATCCATATATTTGGTTCAATTTGGTGTGGTTTTAGAACCATGCACACCCCTACTTGGCAGGAAGTATAATGAGTTTCCTTTTGTCCAATTTCTTGTTAGATTTAGAATGACATCCCAGCTTGACCTTCTCAGGATGGGCCTTCAAACTATGGGCCTCCACCAACTTATCAAAGCTTAGCCCAACTGATTTAGAACTTCCATCTAGAACCCCATTATTATTCGGCCCCTCAGAAGGCACCAAGTCAACCATAATCTTTTCGCATCCAAGCTCAGAGTTTAAAGACTTTTTTGAAAAACTACCTACATCCTTCCTAGAGATTCCGTTGTCAGATGCGCCCCTACCTATTAAAGTGTCATCAGACTTACCTTTTGAGCGGATAGAATTAAATGCCAAAGGCACGTCTTCCTTAAAAACTTCATGCCTAGTCATTTCGTTGTCAGAATCTTGGACAATGAGATTTTCAATATCATCATTAGAAAAACTCCCATCATCTTCCCATGGATTAAATTTGTGAAAACTAGAGGAGTCTGTGGCCCTCTCCGACACAGACTCGATGATATAGTACCTCTCCTTGAAAGCCCTGGTGGACTCAGAGAAAGGCTTAAACAACCTCCTCCCCTGCTTCAGGGAGACCCAACCGAACTGCCTCCCCGAAACTTGGCGTTGAAGATGGAAGTCGGTGAAGAAAAGGGGAAGAGTAGCTCCAATATTCAGATATTCACATGTTAGCTCGAATGCCCACATAAAGGCAATCGAGTTTGGGTGTAGTTGTGAGGGCGCCAGATCCAGATGCCCAAAGACCGCCACCTGAATGTCTTTAAAGGGCAGCCTCAACCCTATCTCCGTGAAGACATACTCATACATGGGGAACCTCTCCCCGTATACCGAGAAAATCTGGTTGTTCTCCCCAGGGAAATGCACCTTTCAGTCGCCCTCGGCCCCCACCATCATGAACGCATCTCGGGTATAAGAGGCGAAGAGGGAGGCATGCTCCTGAGGCTCAGCGACGACCCATTATTCTGCGGTACTATGTGGAGTAAGCATTTCGCTGACATCCCAAAGATTAGAAGTATCTTCAGTGCCGCTATCGTCCTAGGAGCTCTCCTTGGATAGGTATCTCATAACGTCATCCTCAGCTTCGCGAGTCATCTCCTTTACCCAAAAAGAAGAGGACAAAAGTGAATTTGATGACAAAGTCAAATCCACCCTTCCACCGCTAGTCAAGTGAAAGGGCGCGCGAAGGCCTAAGGACAACGTCCCCATGCTAAGACCTACTTAAATGGCATAATAACGGTGCGAGGAGGCGCCCATGGTAATCCCTCTAACCCACTCGGGGAGATCCTCCCCGGTGCGTCACCCAGAACTTCCGTTGGAGATCCACCAGAAAACTCATAAGACACCGGAAAACTCATGGATTCCACCAGTGAAGAACTCATCCGTTGTCGAAACGGTGTCAGAATCAACTAAAAAGCCTAAAGTCCTAAGGCTCCGACGGCGGCGGCGGCGGCAGAAGATGGCCTAACCACCGCCACCCCTACACACAGTTTCATCCTAACCGCATGCAAACTAAGGAAGCAGAAATTGAAACACCTAAACAAAGATCAGTTGAGATGACTTACGTGGTCGAGGAAGAGAGTTAGGTGGTCGGCGAGCTTTGGTCGGTGCTCGTACAATGGTTGAATGATGACGAATGACAGAAGACAAAAGCAGAGAGCAAGAGAAGAGGGAGAAGCAAAAAATATAAATGAATGCGTTCTCCCTCTATTTATAGACGAACCAAGGGCACGTGCACGAGAACGTGCGGCATAGGGGCATCATCATGACCCTAGCCTAGCCATCATTACGCATTAAATGTGGCACGTGGCTCAAGGCATGCATGTCACTCCATCCCTTCAAATCCCATCAACCATTGGGCTCCCTGCAAGCCGGTAATGCCAGACAACGTTACAAGTTCCCCGGGCAGAGACTCCCTCGAGTACCACGAAATAACATCATCTCAGCAACAGGAGTCGACCACGCCTACTCCTCCCCGAGACTGTGAGCTTCCCTTAAGTCATCACTCCCATGCTCGGGAGCAACGACTTAGGGGGATACTGTTTCGGATTGGCCCAATGGCTAGGCATGGACCAATCCACTCCTGCTCCCAGAACCACCCAATTGCCTAAGTCCTGCCAATTAAGGGAAAAACGAAGCATTTTACCTTTCTGCCCCTATGTTGGGGAAGGCTGACCGGTAGATCTCCAGGGTCAGCTGCCCCTCCTCAGCATTCCTGTTCGTCACGAACGGTTCCATCATCCAGAAACAGTCACGACGCTTGTGCTCGTGACCACACCCTTGCGCGTGGCAACAACTAGTTTCAAGCCTCTCTGCCCATCCCAATGGCTAGTTTCTGGAAGTTACCTATTCTTTGGGAGCAAATATCTCGCCCCGAAAATAGGGACCAATGGCCAAGCGCTGGGGGCATTATAAAAACCCTCTCATTTGAGATGGTCAGGTATTCTAAATCATCCTAAGAACCACATACTTTGTACTTGCCTTCTTTTCTCCCAATCCTTACTTTAGCATCAGAGTGCCTTGCAGGTACACTCCCTCCCCATATTTCAAACCGAACATTGCAGACAAAGTCTCTGGCCCAAAATTTTGAGGCCTAAAGCCCTTGCGTTGGTCGCCTTACCCTTGGGTCGGCCCTGATAAGATTCTTTGTAATTTATCCTCTAGAAAGAATAAAGATAATTCTATAAATGATCCTCTGGTCTAGATGAATTTGAAAGATTTCATCTAACATGTGACCTTAAGCATATAGGTACCACACCATTAAAGCAGCCTTTTGGCATATGTCTTGGTGATTCGCACAGGTACCTTCTTGTTCAAGCTCTCAATATTATCCTTTATGTCAAGCACTCAAGGCTCTATCAGCTTCCTTAGGTCAACCCTAGGCTTTAAAGTTAGTGTATTTGAGTCTTTATTAGATGATAAAGTTGATATCTGTTTCGGACTAGCCCAATGGCTAGGCATGACCCAATCCACTTCTGCTCACAGAACGACCCAATTGCCTAAGTCCTACCAATTAAGGGTAAAGGGAAGCATTTTACCTTTCTGCCCCTCTGCTGGGGAAGACTGGTCGGTAGACCTCCAGGGTCAGCTGCCCCTCCTCAGAATTCCTGCCCGTCACGAACGGTTCCACCATCCAGAAACAGTCACGGCGCCTGTGCCCACGACCACGCCCTTGCCCACGACAACGACTAGTTTCAAATTCAAGCTGCATTACACAGCCAAAATATTTATTATAACATTAATTTCCCTTAAGGAATATGATAAGGTTATGGATATTGTATCAACAAAATTTACCTGTGTTAACTGTATCTAAACTATGAAAGGAACAAACAAGTGAAGATTCTAAATAAAATGATTTGATAAACTATTATGATTTTTTCAAAATGATAGAAGATAAAAACGTGGAGACCATGCTTTTTAAATTCCAAAATTTAGTCTCTAGACTCAAAGTTGTGAGCAAATCTATACTATTGTTAATCATGTAAAGAAAATAGGCAAAATATCCTTTGTGGTCCTTTAACTTTACCTCGGGGTTCAATTTGGTCCCTTAACTTTAAAAAGTGTCATTTTGGTCCCTTAACTCTTTAAAACATTCCATATTAGTCATTTTGTCTTATTAGCGATGAATTTAGCGACTGATTTTTGAGTTTTTCCGTCGCTAATAAGACGAAAAGGACTAATATGGAACGTTTTGAAGAGTTAAGGGACCAATATGACATTTTTTAAAGTTAAGGGACCAAAATGAACCCTGAGGTAAAGTTAAAGGACCAAAAAGAGTATTTTACCAAGAAAATACTTAAGAGTCTATCAAATGAAATGAAATCCAAAGGTAAGAACTATTTAAGAAGCTAAGGATATGTGTGAAGAATATGTTCACCATCTATCTTAGTTTGGTTTAAGATGCTTCATGGAATATTTTTCAAACTTGTGTATCCTTTCATAATAATGGTTTAAGTGTATATAAGATGTACAATTCAAAAATTTAGATTTACCTCTTTCATAAATATATTTTTATACATTCAAACATATTTTTATAAGCTCTACTAAATCTTTTTAGTAGGGAATACTCACGAGCCCCCTTATACAAGGAAAATGCTTGACTTCCAACCAAATAGTAAGACCATGAATAGAGTGAAACTGTTAGTCTTCTTTCAACGATAGATTGAAACTGTTAGTCTTCTTTCAACGATAATCTTAGAGAAATTAGTTTTCAAACTTCTAAGCAAACTTTGTAAGCTTTTACCACGACCTGAGCTCACAAACCTTAAACCTTGGTTTTACACGGACTAACCAATAACTTGGGGAGATTTTAATACCAGACTAATCTCAAACCTTATCTAAACTTTTAATACCAGGCTAAGCTTTAACCTATCATGGGTTTTACTATGGGATAACCAGGAACCTAAAGATTTTTTACCAGAGGCTGATCTCAAACCTAAATAATGACTTGATCATACAATCCCCAAACCAAAAGATTCTACTAGTTTAGCTTATAACCCACAAATAATACCCAAATGGGTAGTATTTAACCAAGGTGTATACAAAAGATTCCATTGGTGAATTTTACAATTTTACCCTTCCAAAATTACAGTTTATCTTCACTCACAAAAGAACTTTCTCGTAGAAGCTCTTAAGCTAAAATATTAGTGAGAAAAAGTAAAAGAAAAAGTTTATATATATATATATATATATATATATATATATATATAGAGAGAGAGAGAGAGAGAGAGAGAGAGAGAGATAGATAGATAGATAGATAGATAGATAGATAGATAGATAGATAGATAGATAGAGAGAGAGAGAGAGAGAGAGAGAGAGAGAGAGAGAGAGAGAGAGAGAGAGAGAGAGAGAGAGAGAGAGATAAAGTTACAAGTGTCAAAACACGATTCTGGATGGTTTAAAATGAGGGAAGGGACCTCTATTTACAGACTATAAGTTGGCTAAAAAATTGATTTTAATGATTTTTAATACAATCTAATTGATTACCACTTAATTCTAATTGATTAGAAACAACAAAGGTAATCAATTACCAATTCAAAATAGGAAATAAAAGATATCTAGCCGTTGCACATCATTAAGATGTTGTCATAATTGCTTAGGACTTAATTTTGAACTGAGTTAATCAATTAGATACATGTCCCAATCGATTAGAAAAGAAATCTTTTCGCCTACAACGATTCTAACTACAATGTTTGGAGCAGTTAAGCTCCCCATGAGTTAAATAGAGAGTATACTCTACTCCCACTGAGAGTATGCTTCTCCCCCTTTGTTAAAATAAAAAAGGTGGGTAAAGATGCATTACGAAAAATAAATATGCAAATATGGGCAATTAAGACATATAAAGAAGCTGATTAACAAAAATAAGACAAAGAAGGAAAACAACCTTCATATTATTGCTAAGAATTTAAATTACAGAAGGGGAATTTAAGGAATTTAAAAGACGAGAAAGAGTAAAAACACAATTTTGACGTATAGCCATAAGTATCATCTTTCTCATAAGATCATTTTCATAATCTCTTTCATGTATCTTGTAATGCTTAGGAAAATTTCCTTAACTTTTTTTTATTTTTTATATCTATGTCTTCTATTCCTTCTGTTTCTTCTTTGTCTTCTTCTTCATTTGTCCAGTCGTCTCTCAATTCTTCATATTTTATGTTGATCTTCAAGTCTCTGATGCTGGTATAGTCAAACTTATTGTTGGATGAGATTTATTTTTCCCTTAGAGTATCAATTTTGAAATTCCTAAATATTCTTGTGATCATTGCTCCATATGGAAGATCTGTTGAAGGTTTTTCTTTTGAGTACGGTATGTGGCGAATATTCCATCTATCCACTTTGTTGGAATGTTTTGTATAAGAGGCCAAAGAGGGATAATATCATCCAAATTAAGTATATTGTACTGATTGAAAATAAAATCAAGATCTTTCCAAATTAAGTGAGCTTATCGAATAGCTAAGGGCTCTAATCGGTTAGTTAGCCAGGTTCTTCATAATTTTGTGTGATCTTCATTAATGCTAAGATTTAATTTTATTGAGGCATAAGTTTGACTTGTATTTGATCTGAAAATGGGGGCACCAAGCTCTTCTAACTGACCGGGCTTACATATTTCAACTTCCTTGGTGCATGTTAGCCTTTATGTTAGATTTATTACTTTTCTGCACTCCAATTTGTCATTATTTTCACCCTTTTTCCATAAAACACTAGAATACTCATCTTTTGAGTTAGAAAATAATTTATTTAAATGAGTAAAAAATTAAATTCATTATTTTAAGGGTTTAATCCGAGTTATCTGATTATTTTTACCTTAAAATATTGTATACATCTTTAATCAAGAAATCTTAATAAATACTTCCCTAAAAAGGAAAACACCAAATGTACTATGGTGTATCCTTCTTTACACATCATTGGGTATAAGAGTTATATAAACAACAAGATGAGCAAGTACATAATAGAAATGTCCATTCATCTGATCACTAAGGATCATAAGCTTTGAGATATTCAAAATTAATTTGCTTTGATCACAATGGTTGATATTTTCTATTATCTATCCTTGGATCAGATACTTCATAAGTTTTGTATACTTTAGAATTTTAAATTTTCTTTTCAAAGATTCATTAGTAATCTTCAAATCCCCGAGCTACAAAGCATACCTGCAAAACACTAAGGTTTCACCTTTGGTTCCCACAACTTCTTGGGCCCATGTGCATTAGACCCAGAAGATCTAAAGTGGTCACCTTTATATCTTTATAGTTTATAAAAATGAAAAAGGTTTTAATTGACGTATTCTCTTATAGTGTGTGCACTTATAAACTAGATGTTTCTTTTTCGTATGGTCTATAACTTTCCTAGGTTTTCTATCCTTTTTAAATCTTAGTCCATTTTTATTTATGGAGAATCTTTGACTTGATAAGATCAAGTCAAGCTTCTCTTACCTTTGGGTAAATTTTTCTAGAGTTTCACGAAGACCATTTACTTCTTTTATAAGGGAGTCACGCCGTTTACATTCTCCTTTTAAATTTCTAAGCTTAGTTATTTATATCTTGAAGGAATCATTTATTTCTTTAATATGTCTTAGTGATTCCTTAAAACCTATGGTGTGTTTTCTTAGTTTATCATTTTCAACCACAAATTGACTACTCTTTCTAAACAGTTGAACATAAGATGCTTTTATACTTGGAATAATATTTGCCTCATAAGATGCCTTTATCTTCTTCACTGGAAGCCGATTCTTTTATATTTCTCCCCGAGGTTGAAATCTCTTCTCCTCCTTTTCATTCAAACATTGAAGAAACTTATTCTTATT
The DNA here is from genome assembly GCA_022829125.1 of Lathyrus tuberosus. NCBI lineage: Eukaryota > Viridiplantae > Streptophyta > Magnoliopsida > Fabales > Fabaceae > Lathyrus > Lathyrus tuberosus. The sequence continues at coordinate 16,777,585 of JALAZF010000075.1, forward strand.
CCTTGTTATTGCTTGAACAAGAGGGTCCTTAATTTGATGTTGAATTTTGTGAGGATTGTTCAACTACTGAGTATTTTCTTTTGAAGGGTTGCATTGGAGGTTTATGATAGGAGTATGATAAAGATGGTGAATTGTTAGGTTTGTATTCTTCCAGCTTTGAGTAATTGAACTATTTTGTTCAACTTATCTACAATTTCCTTCTTTCCTAATTTTTCCTGAAATTCATGAAGGCTTCCAATTCTTAACTCTCATATATTTGTGAGTAATACAATTTCCAACATACTTTCCAATATTATTAAACTTTGAAAAATTTTTCAGAGTAGTATTTTTATCTTCTTTGCCTTGTGTGTTCATCTTCTCTTGTTCAATACTTGGAGAAACTCCATATGTCATCACAAGAGTATCCCACATTTCATTGTCGGTTTGACAATGATGAACATAGTAAAATTTACTATCATCTAGAGACATTGTTATAAAGTTCTTAGTTTTAAAATCTATTTCAAACTTTCTGTTTTCCTCTCTGGTCCAAAGGAAATAAGGTTTATCTACTACTTCATCATTTACTTGATGCGTAGGGATAAATGGACCATTGATTATTGTTTCCTATAACTCATGATTTATACTTTGTAGAAAATTTCTAAACCTAAATTCCCAAATATTAAATCTACTATCATTAAAAATGATGGTGTATGTTTATAAGAGATTTCGTGTCGGAAGTCATCTTCCTCCTGAGACGATTAGTCCTTAAACATGATTTAGGCTCTGATGACACTTGTTGGACATGTGACTTCAAACACAAGAGGAGGAGGAGGGGGGGGGGGGGGGGGGGGGGGAGGAGGTTGAATTGCGTGGTTCAGAAAAATTTGGTTTTGAAAATATTTTTTTGATAATAATCAGAGTTTAAAATAATTTTGAAAATGTTTACATATTAAGCAGCCGAAAAAATAAACTGCAGAATATAAATTTTTGAAATTAAAGAGTTTAAGGGAAAGAGAGAACACATAAAATTATAGAGGTTCCTCAAATAGAAAAAAGACCTACTCCTCTCCCCAAGAATTGATCTTGAGAGTATTCAATAAAATTTTCAAAAATTTTAGTAGGTAACACTCAAGAACTCCCTCTTACAAGGAAAACAGTTGACTTCTAACCAAAACAACAAGACCCGAAATTTAGTAGTTTTAGTCTTCTCTTCCAAACTACGAATTGAAGCGATTTGTATTCTTTCTACAAATGGTAGATCTAAGCGGTTAGTCTTCTTTCCACAAATGGTAGATCAAAGTGGTTAGTCTTGTTTCCTCAATAATCTTGTAGTGGTTAGTTTTCAAGCTTCTAAATAAACTTTGTAAGATTTTACCATGGATTGAGCTCACAAATATTAAACCTTGATTTTACACGGGCTAACTAATAACTTGGGAGATTTTACCATGAGCTGATCTTCAACTTTATCCAAGATTTTAATACTGGGCTAAGCTTTAACCTAACCTTGGTTTTATCGTGGGCTAACCAAGAACCTATATATGAGACTTTACCATGGGCTGATCTTGAACCTTAACAAGGGCTTGATCACACAATCCCCAGACCGAAAGCTTTTAAGGAGTTAGCTTCTAACCCAAATAATCCCTAAATGGATAATACCCAGCCAATGTATAAATAGAAATTTCCCTTAGTGGATTTTACAATTCTACCCTTCTAGAATTACAACTTATCCTCATTCATAAAATGACTTTCTCGAATAAACACTTTGGCTAAAATATTATTGAGAAAAAGTATGAAAGTTTTTTTTAGTGAGTGAGTGAGTGAGTGAGTGAGTGAGTGAGAGAGAGAGAGAGAGAGAGAGAGAGAGAGAGAGAGAGAGAGAAAGAGAGAGAGAGAGAGAGAGGTAGGGAGAGAGAGGTAGGGAGAGAAGTGTCAAAACACGACTCTGAATGGTTTGAAATGAGGGAAGAGACCTCTATTTATAGGCTAGAGGTTGGCTAAAAAAAGAAATTGCTTTTAATACTTTTTAAGACATTCTAATCTATTATCACCTAATGCTAATCAATTAGAAACTTCAAAGGTAATCGATTACCAGTTCAAAATAGGAAAGAAGCAATATCTAGCTGTTGCACATCATTAAGATGATGTCGTTACCGCTTAGGAATCAACTTTGAACTGAGCTAATCGATTAGATACAAGTCCTAATCTATTAGAAAAGATAAAACTTTACCCATTGCAATTATGACAACTCCTAATTCATCTGACACAACTTCAAGATATTTTTGAAGAAATTTTCTTAAGAAAAATCAGTTTGAAAAGATGTTATGTGTGTGTGTGTGTGTGTGTGTGTGTGAGTTAGAGAGAGAGAGAGAGAGAGAGAGAGAGAGAGAGAGAGAGAGAGAGAGAGAGAGAAAGAGTTAGCCATGTACTTTTACGAGAATTCCCTTTTGCTTTATAAATTATTCACTCAGACTAATCAGGATAGGGCTTTCTTGTGCTTCAAGACTTTGTCAAATACTTTATTTTGTAGGAACTTGCTTGAGTTCACTTGAGACGAGGCTTGAGGTTATATTCCATTTGGTTGCCATCATCAGATAGTCAAGTCCATCAAATCCTAATACTTGTGTTTACATATTGCTGCGGTGAGAATCAGATATCAAGCTATTATATTAACTCGAATCACAAAATATTGAATGTTCACCACCGAACTTTAATTTATCCAAAGGAAAGGGAAAAGATAGAATAAAACCCTAATTGTGCAATGTAATAACAATGCAAAGAGATCTAAAGGTTCGGGAGTTGGTTATACTATTGGAAAGTATTAGCACCCTAAGTATCTATAGTATCCTATAGGAACCTCTTGAAAGTATTTTGTGTTATGGTAATTTGCTTGCTAATGCTTGGAAATGTTCTATTTTTGGGTTTTATAAGATAAGGGACCTAATGAGGTTTATTGCTAGTGTGCTCGCCAAGACTTCACAGTCTTATGCCTACGTATCCTAACAAGGATGAAATCAGAGCAATCATAGTTCACCTTACTAAGGGTGAAGAACACTTGATAGTGATCAAGGTTCCAAAGAGGAAAGTAAGTGTTTATAACAATAACACTTATATGAATTAACAAAGTCAAAGAGTTTACAAACTCTAACCTAAGGCTATGCTGAAAGGTTGAGGATTAACAAAGTCAGGAGGGGATATCTATGATATAAAGTTAACAAAGAGATCTTTCCTTTGGAAATTAGGCAACAAGAGAAAGGGGGAGGAGAGCTAACAAGCTAATACACTAGGGGATGACTTAGCAAAGTTAAAAAGTAAACATGAGTATGAGTGATAATGGATGAGATGAACAAGAATGATATTCAAACATGATATCAAAGTAAACATGACAAAGGATGACATTCAAACATGATATCAACCAAGATGAACAAAGAGTGATAAAGATGATGTTCAAACATGATATCAATCAAGGTAAATAACTCATGGCAAAGATAACATTCATACATGATATCAGCTGGGAGGTAATAAGATATAACAAAGTTGAAATGAACATGGTAACAACCAATACATGAAGATAAATAATATGAAATGTTTCAAACACAAACAAACAAACAACCATTGTGGCGCAATACCTAAGTCAACATTGAAATGGAAATGAAAAAATAAATAATATGACATGTTTCAAAATGCTCAGAATACGCGCCACCTTCTTCATCATCAACATCCACCATTTGAAAAGCTCATAATTGTATCTCACTCATTTCTCAATAAAATGCAAAAGTGTAAACATGAAAGTTGCTTATTTTCTTATGAGGAACACAATGGTATTATTTGATTTCATTTAATTTTAATATACAAAAAAAAATCATGCACGAATCAGAATGAACCCTAAACTGAAAATGCAAAATGAAATCATGTACAACAATGATTTAAAGAAATTGTCATATGGGAAATGACCTATAATTCATGGCAAACATATTTGTATCTCAAATGTATGCAAATGACATTAGAATCAATATAGTTACAGAGGCTCAAGGATTACCTATTGGAGTAGATCCAATTCCTCTTCGAATGTACTCCCAGATGATATGTAATGATCTAGAAAGATTCCTTGTTCTCCTTAGATGTCTTTGGAATGCTTAGATGCTATTGAAACAACTCCAAACTCTCTGCACGATTCCTCTTACAAAGGAGAAAAGTGTGAATTTGATCTTGCTGAAGATGATGTTACAGATGCCAAATGATGTTATGGATAGTTTGTGGGATGTTTAATTAAGTTATTTGATGGCATGAATGGATTGAAAAGGTCTGGATGATGAGTTGTGATGGTTTATGCAGAAAGTCAACAAAACTTGGTATTGAGAGTTGACTTTTTGATTCTGCAGGTTTTAGATGAAGATGATGGTTTGGATAGCTTAGTTAGGTGTATTATGGTGTGTGTGTGTGTGAGAGAGATTGGTTTGAAGTTTTTGTGGTTGTGGAGTGTTTTGAGCAAGTTTGTGAAAAATGAGAATTTTAGGCACAATGGAGGCTTGGATGCAAAATGCTGAAATGAAGGGTGTTTTGAATGATTTCTGATGTATTTGTTGTGTGTTTTGAACTGAGGAGAGGGCCTCTATTTATAGTGAAAATCTGAGAATCAAGGGCCATGACAAAATGCGACTTGAGGATTTTTTGGTTTGGTTGGATTTCAAGTGATGGTTCGATTGATCTTTGTGGTTCCAAGACATGGTACATGCTTTTCTAGAGTGGTTAGAAAGTCCAGAGACTTTGATTCTGTGCCACAAAAGTTTTGAGTGCAGAAGAAACAATGTGGAGCTCAAGAGAAGTTGACTTTATGATTAAAGTCACTTTATCAAAATGGCAATGTGATCTTTATGCCCAAAATGGAATGATCCGTTGAACAATTCCTTAAACACTTGGATAATACACTTAGCGTCAGTGTAATCCATCAATTATATGAAGATTTAAAAGCAATGTAACCTAAACACTGAGATTGAGTAGGTTTGGTTGAAGGGTTGATCAAGAACATGTAATGGAAATGACCTATAATCAAGTTTGAAGTGCCAACTTCCCTCCATCGAAACTCCTATCTCAAGTATGATAATTTTTTGTTCTTGGACTTTTTAGAAAGCTTAAAAGATCCTATAAAACTTTCATATTTTGAGTTTTTCTTGAATCAAAATGGATTGTGGTGAAAAATGGCCTTAAAGTTGGCTCCAAGACAAGGCAGATTTTGTTGAAAATTTTTCTAAGTGTCTAAGTTCAAAAAGTATGGAACCTCTAACTTCATGGCTTTTTATATCTCAATTTATGCATTTCTTTGGAAATCATCCTCAAGTAAAAAGTTGTAGTACGAAACAAGCTCTTCAATTTGGTCTTTGGAGCAAAGAAAATGGTTGCTAGGATTGGAAGTTATGGCCTTGAGAAGTTGGACAAAAATCATGAACTTCAATAACTTAGAAAAATTATGAAACCCTAATTTTACAAAATCTTGATTCTTTGATATTTCTCTTGATTTTCTTGATTGATTATGATCTAAGCCACATATTTTTGTGGTCCTTGACTTGAGAAATCCACGTTTGACCAAAAAGTCAAAAGTCAAACTTGACTTTGATCTACAGTTGACTTTTGTATCAGACGGCTTGAACTTTGTGATATTCAATCAAATCAAATCCTTGAGCTATGTGAACATTATGAATGGACTCCAAAGGTGTCTTGGAGTGTCTTGAATCATGTCCCAAGGCTTGAGAACATGTCTTGGTCAAAAGTCAAAGGTGCAATTGACTTTGACTCCAAAACCCTAATTTGTGGACCAGATGAATTTGAAACTTGATAAACTTGTAATGAGGCCACAATACACTTGATTGTTGATGTTGGGAAGCTCTTGATCATGAGAACTTGATATATTGATGATCAATCCAAAACTTTAACTAATCAACCACATCTCTTTGATGCAAACTCTAATTCACAGACAAAAACAAAGCAAGACAAAATCTTGATAATCTTAGAGGGCTAGCTATGCATGAATGATACACCTAAGATGTTATACAAATGATGATGGAATCTAGGGGTAAAATTTTGGGTATGACACATATTTATGTACTTAATCACTTATGCTTGACTTGTTAAAAGATATTAGTTGATATCATCAATTAGTTGTCATCATTAGTTTTCATCATCAAACGTTGTTGTCCTTGTTAAAAGCATATGACTTGCAAAATAAGGTTCCACATTTAATTTGATGAGGTGAAAATTTTGTCATGAAATCTATTATTTGTAATAATGATTGATGTTTATTTTCATGTTTAGTGCATGTTATAACTAGATCATTTCTATGAACTTCATATGTTATTGAGAAATACTCTTTAGGTTTAGACCAATTATATGCATTTATGCATAATATGAACTGATCATTTATATCATTTATATCCTGTTTTGTGAGCTAAAACCTCTATTAAGAAGTACTCTTTAGGTTTAGGCCAAGAATATTCATATATTATATGATAACTCTAGAGATAGATTTAAGTTTGGCGTTCACAAATAATATCGAATTGGAATTCTTTGTATTGGTTATTTGACTAAGATATTGTAGAATAAGCAACGTGTTTGATATCACAATGTTACTTTAGAAATGAATAATATTGTTGAGCAATAGGTGATAATGTGAATTTTTGACTAAAATGTGTTTAAATGATCAATAGTATCTCGTGATTATAGTAGTTCCAATCCATCCCAACATATCTCTATCATTGTTTAAACTCAACTTTTAATTTGTTATTAATTTTAGTTCTTAAAATTATTTCTCAAATAAAACTTCAAAAGTATATTCTCCTTAAATTAGTAACTATTTCTCATAAGATGTTTATCACACCAGTCCCTATGAATATAACATATAATACTCACATTTTTATAACAACTATATGTCGATCAAAATGGCGTTATTTATAGAGACTTTCGTTTAGATATTAAGCTTATTAGTAGTTTTTGTTATTTAAAGTTATTTTGTGAATTTTGTTTGCATTGTATATACTCTTAATTTATTTTCCTTGTTATTGCTGACATGTTTGTTTGTTTGCAAGAAAAATTGTGCATGCGAGGTAAAGGTCAATTACTATTTGACCCTGAAATTGAAAAGACTCGAGCACATATATTGACATTTCTCAGTTTTCTAAAGAAACGACACATTTACAAATTGTTGAAATTATTAACAACAACAATCAGAACAACAACAACTATAATCACAACAAAAATGGCGGGGGGTGGAATGCCTTGTTTTTATATGGGCATTTCTTATCACACCACCATTGTTTCTTAGGCACCATCTGAATTTCCGGTTTTGCCTCCTGATTCTGGATGTGCACATCCGGACGCACCAATTTTTTTAAAAACGCTGATTCTTTCCGGAAGTGCACATCCGGAAACATTCCTGATCTGCAGATCCGGAAAAAAGGCAGAACATTATTATTTTTTTTTAAATCGGTTTTTTTGCTTGGTCGCATATGTTAATAAATCGTCGCAATTTAATATACATTTGACAACATCCATATATAAAATAAAATGATATATATATATATATATATATATATATATATATATATATATATATATATATATATATATATATATAATAAATCTCTGTCAAAATACAGTGCATACATCTAATATAAATATAATACATCAAACAAAAAACTACTGCGTATGACGAATGATCTCTCCTGGCTCCCCTGCTCCTCTGCCCCCTCTGCCCCTACCCGCCATCCTGGATCGATGTCTGCGGTACTGAAGTGCCCCCTGAGCAATCGCAATAATCCTGTCCACGGCAAGTCTGGCACCAGAGCCCTCAGGGAGGTGACCGTCTGCAATGGCCTGCCGCGCTATCTGCTCTATCTCACGACAGCGTGGTAGGACATCCTGAGTGTGGTCCAGCTGAGACTGCCGCTCCTCTAATATCTCCTGATGAGCAGGTCTGGGTGGCGATCCCTCAGCAGTGGGCACCATGCATGGGTGTGAGACGGTGTAGAACCACAAGATGTACCCGGCAGCAACACTCCAGTCTGTCTCCGCTCTGGTCGCCCGAGCCTCCTCCGGTACCAAGTGGGACTGGTAGTCAGCATATAGCTCATCTATCTGCCTGCGGGTCAAGCCTAGAGGAGCAGACTCATGAGGCATCCTGGGGATCGTCTGCGTGTAACCGAACTGACGCAAGACGCGCTCTGGCAGGTATCGGGCAGTAACGGTCGAACTGCATGCCAACCATCCTGAGAACAAACAAACCTCATCGAACGGGCGCGTCACACGGTGAGCGGCATAGGGGCAATACAAAACGTCCTCAGCAGCCATCCGATCTAGATACACTCTGAAGGGGTCCGGCGCCTGGTTCCCTCTGAGCAGGACAAATGCAGCAGCACGCGTCCTGTGGATCGCCACCTCAGCTGGATCACCATCTGCCCGTCCTGCCTCTGCAAGCGCCTCAGTAAATCTATCCATAAAAAATGAGAACCGGACGTGTGCGCCCCTCAACTGGTGCACCTCCGCATGTGCCTTCTCTGGGCTAGCCCCAAGCTCTGTAACCAACAAATCTATGCCGTCCGCCTTCGTTATCCTACCGTGACTCAGAAGGGTACCCGTGATCGGTAGATGTAAGAGGCACGAGATGTCGTCTAGCGTGATCGTGATCTCGCCGTACGGTAGATGGAATGAGGATGTCTCAGGGTGCCATCTCTCAACAAATGCCATCAGGATACCGTACTGGATCTGGGAATACCCAATCCTAGACAGGCCTCCAAGACCAGACTCCGCAACTGCAGACGTGAACCACTCAGCTGTAGGCAGCATCTCAATCGTGTCCATAACCTTGCCCCCATGGTTATAGAACTTCTGTGAATCCTTATCCTGAAAATTTCCAAATAAAACAATGTTACAAATGAACATATTTTCAACGAATACAATTCTATAAATAAACCGAGAAAGGTTACCTGTCCTAGCCAGACAAATCTGGCAGTATGCTCAGAGTACCCCGCGAGTAGGGACATATTAGACGGTCCCCCGGGGTAACCGCCCAGCTCATCGAAATCGTCATCATCGTCAACACCCTCATGTGTTGGGTGATCACCCTCTGGAACAGGAACAGGAACAGGGGAACGAGGAGGAGCAGCTGATGGAGCTGGAGTCTCCCGACGACGCTTGCGTGCAGGCTGGGACCCTGATGAACTAGCAGTAGAATCCCGACGCCTCCGAGATGTAGAATCGGCGGCTGACGGAGGAGTGGCCTGAACCTGTGATGTGGAAGTGGCCTGAACCTGTGGTGTAGGATGTGGTGTAGGATGTCCCTCAGCTGTAGGGGCTACCCCAACTCCCTCTGCGTCGGAAGCCTCGGCTGTAGACTGCATCCGCTCACGTCGGACAGATGCGTGCTGAGCTGTCCGTCCATGTATGGTATGATCGTCTCTGCCAGCCATGTAATCTGCAAAGCATAATAAATAAATTAAATTTTGTTTAAAAATAATTAAACAAAAACAAACAAACAAGCAAAATTAAAAAAGAAAAAAAAAACTCTTCCGGTTGTGCACATCCGGAAAGACTCAGAATTTTAAACGTTAGGTATTTCCGGATGTGCACATCCGGAAACACTAAACGTTTCAATGTTTCCGGATCTGTACATCCGGTACGTATTTTGAAGTTTAAAAACGGCACTCATGGCCACTGTAACAACCAAAAGGGCAATTTTATGCCCTGATCGTCCGTTTGAAGCAGTAAAAATGACCTACATTGTCTCTAACCTATGTTATTCATACAACCTAACAATTTCTACACCTAAATGTCTACTCTAAATCGATTACTCGAAAATTACTCCGAAACTCTAAAATTTGAAAACTTACCGATTAAAATGTGATACGGAGGATTTGGAGTGTGTTGATCGTTGTAGTAGTTGCTCTGCGTCGAACTCGAGTGGAAAAAATCGAGATTTGTGGTGATTGAAAATTTGAGAGTTTGAGAGGGTTTGAGAAGGAGTGGAAATGGAAAGGTGAATAATGAGGGGGAAGAACGTCTGGCACGAACTAATAAGAAATACTTCCGGATGTGCACATCAGAATTGTTTCCGGATATGCATATCCGGAACACTTCAGCGTTTTTTAAAAATTTGGTGCGTCCGGATGTGCACATCCGGAATATAGGGGCAAAAAAATAATTTCACGTGGTGCCTAAGAAACTTGGGTGGTGCATTAAGAAATGCCCTTTAATATTCTGGGGAGACTAGCTTATCTAGGAAAACCTCTAATAAATTCCAGATATATGGAGATTAAAATAACTTTTACAAGTTATATATCCTAACCCTTTTACACGTTTAGATTATGAGGACCCCTACAACCACCTGACAAAGTTTTGTTAGATATCATGCACCCTTGAAACACCAGAGGAAGAAGAGGAAGATGCGTTCATAATACTCTTTCCATATTCTATGATAGGTTAAAAAGATATTGATATTTGGGTCAACTGACACATATCATGACGAATTGGAACGTGCTAGAAGAGAATTTCCTCAACAAATTCTTCTTTCAAAACAAATTTATTAAAGCCAAAATAACCATTTTATATTTTCACAGGGGTTCATAGCAATTCTATGTGAAGCTTTTGAGAGATACAAATCAATGTAAAGAAGGTGTCTGAACAATGGATTCAACAACCTTACAAAGATTCATATCTTCAAAATGAACTTTTGTAAAAACACAAATTATTACCTGATGAAACTGCAAGTAGTTTTTCAATGTCAAAAAGTGAAAAAGATGTTATTGCAATTATGGATATAATTACACTCAATGACCATCATGTGATAGGTGAATTGAAAATTTTTATTGGCATATAAATCAATCAATGCTCTTATGAAGTCTATATATGTTGTGAATTGATGTCGTAAATAACAGAACAAAGTTATGAGAAAAATATTTGAGTTTCTTGAACAAACACAAGAAACCCTATTAGGTTTTACAAAATAGAGAGACGAAGGAAGAAGAAGAATAGAGAATTGGTTAAATCTATTTTACTATTCACTTACTCAATAAGGGTTCAAAGATTACAAGTGAATACCAACAATTAACCTCTCTCACCCTAATTAGGATTTGCACCACTCCTCAAAGATGAGAGACCAGCATGCTATTTATAAGAAAACTAACATACTAACCTAATGGACTTTTACACACAGGCCCATTACACAAGCTAACTTAAACAATTGGGATTACAAGCAATACCCAATTCGACATACTAACTTAAATTACAAGTTAATATATTTCGACAACATGCTTGAACAGACTTCGACTATAGCATGCACAACTCCTATCGAAATATCAAGTTATCCTTGTCGAAACTAGAGTTCGATCCAAAATATCACAATATACATCAAGCTAAGTATACCAAAGAACTCCTGAAAAAATTTTAACTTGAAGAATGTAAGTCTTTGCTAAACCTATGTATCCAACATGAAATCTTAGAAAATATGATACAAACTCAAAGGTAGATCAAAAGGTATACAAAGGTAGGAACATTGGTATGCTTTATAAAAAGTTAATGTATTATAAGTTAGATGTCGAATATGCTGAAGACCAATTAGAGACTAAGCTCGACCAAAAGACAAAAGAAATTACCGACCAATTAGAGCCTACGACAAATAAAACAAAGGGTCTTTGTTGAATTCATAGAAATCACAAATGGGGTGGGTAATTTCTTCGATAAAGGACCATCTCCAAACCAAAAATTTCACCTTCCACACCAAGTCGGACACATTCCATCCCGATTTCTTAAAGATGATGTCATTCCTAAGAATCCACAAGGTCCAGCAAATCGCCAACCAAAAACAACCTTCCCTTCCCTCCCTAACCTTCTTAGCTTTGCAAAAATAAAACCACTCCAAAAAGGTTTGTTTAAAACCTGTATCTCCAATAAAAGGGAACCCTAACCATTTGGCAACTTCCGACCAAACCAATTTAGACACCGAACACTCGAGGAGAGTGTGCTTCAGAGTTTCGGGTAGAGAATTGCAAAACAAACATTTATTATCGGCTTCCGGAGAGATTATTCCCCGATGCACACTACGCCAAAAGTGTCATTTGGCAGCACTACATAGGCAGCGCTTTATTACAAAAGCGCTGCTATAAGTTAAAAAATTTAGAAAACACTTTAGACAGCGCTTTTGAGGAAAACGCTTTCTAAGGTCTTATAAATTAAAAAAAATAAATTAAAGGAAAATATTAGACATCGCTTTCCTTAAAAGCGCTGTCTAAGGTCTTATAAATTAAAAAAAGAAAAAATCAAAAGCGCTGTCTAAGGCCCATATGAGACAGCGCTTTCAAAAGCGCTTTCTAAGGCCCACATTAGACAGCGCTTTTATTAAAAGCGCTGTCTAAGGTCTTCTTAATTAAAATAAAAATTGAAACGGTATCAGTATTCTATACTTTTTCATTTCATTCTTTCCCTCTTTCCCTCTCTTTCTGCGAACAAGAACGTCGAACCAGCTGAAACCACTGCCGTCGTCCGTCCTTTCACCGCCGTCGTCCGTCCTTTCTCGCCGTCGTCCGTCCGGCCGTCGTCCTTCCTACTTTGTCCTCCACCATCCTCCACCGTGCTCCACTGTTCTGGTAAGAGTTTTTCTTTTTATGTTAGGTTTTAAGTGAGTTTCATATTTTTCTTTATATGAAATTCATTCTAGAAGATTCAGAAAGAGGTTGCATAGATCTTATGAGTACACAATTTTGAGATTGAATTTGAATCTTCAACACCAATCACAGTGAATGTTTCCATTCCACGGTTTCATTATGTTCATTCTTTAATGTAAAAAGAAATTGTTTATTTTTGAAGTGTTCTTATTATGCATATAGTGACAAATTGAAAAGTTCTTGGTACAAATATATCAAATTTTTACCAACTTTTGCTTATATTTGATATGAGGAGAAATAGTATTATTTTAGCGGGTGAAATAATATTGAGTTTTTGGTTTTTTATTTTGAATGTTATTGCTATATAATGTGTTAGTTTAGTTTAGGTTAGTTTAAGTTAGTGTTAGTGTTAGTGTTAATATTGCTCATTATTTTAATATTGTAAATCTTTGAGGTTGTTAGTGTTATTTTGTTATTTTAATACTGTGTTATGTTAGAAGCCCTGTTAGAAGCTCATTCAATGTTCTATTTTTTATCATAACTTTCCTCCTCATTCAATGTTTTGATTCCTCATATAATAGTGTTTTTGTTGACCTTAATAAGTAGGAAAACCATGGATAAAAAATGGATGGATGCCGATCGATTGTCCAAAGAGTACGAGAATGGGGTATTGGATTTCGTTAAGTTTGCTGTTCAACACGTTAAAGACCCCAGTCGAATGGACTGCCCTTGCTTGGGTTGTTGTTATGTGGGTAAGGTTGACGCAGATGGATTGAAATCGCATTTACTGATGCATGGAATTGATCGAAGTTATAAGTGTTGGATACATCATGGTGAGAAAATTAACGAGAATGTTGAACCGAAGGGGAAAAGTAATACGACCTATGCTTCAGATGACAAAGACACGGAAACATACGATTGTGATCGAGTCGAAGAGATTGCAGAAGCAGTTGAAGAAGATCTTCATGATTATCCCGAAATGTTTGAGAGGTTGGTAAGCGATGCAGAGAAACCGCTCTATCAAGGTTGCACTAAATTCACAAGACTGTCTGCGGTATTGAAGTTGTACAACTTAAAGGCGGGCAATGGATGGTCGGATAAAAGTTTCACAGAGTTGTTGGCCCTTTTGAGAGAAATGCTACCGGAGGATAATGTTCTTCCCAATTGAACCTATGAGGCCAAAAAAATGTTGTGCTATATTGGCATGAGCTATGATAAGATACATGCTTGTCCAAACGATTGCGTTTTGTTTCGAAACGAATATGCATCGTTAACTGAGTGCCCTAAATGCGGTTTGTCTCGATATAAGAAAAAATTGTCTCCAGCCAAGGTCTTATGGTATTTTCCTATAATTCCGAGATTTAGGCGCATGTTTCGTAGTGAAACCGATGCAAGACACCTGACTTGGCATGCAGATGAAAGAATTATTGATGGAAAGTTGCGACATCCGGCTGATTCACCACAGTGGTCAAAAATTGATAATGATTATCCTGACTTTGGAGAAGAAGCAAGAAACCTTCGCTTGGCATTATCTACTGATGGAATGAACCCGCATGGTCTTCAAAGTATCTCACATACCACATGGCCTGTGATTCTTATGATTTATAACCTACCTCCGTGGCTATGCATGAAGCGTAAGTACATGATGTTATCTATGTTAATCTCTGGGCCTAAACAACCAGGGAATGACATAGACGTATACTTGACACCTTTGATCGAAGATTTAAAGATATTGTGGGAGAACGGTGTGGAGGTTTATGATGGATATAGGAAAGAAAGTTTCAATTTGAGGGCGATGTTGTTTGGCACAATTAATGATTTTCCAGCTTACGGGAATCTATCAGGGTACAGCATAAAAGGTGAAAAAGCGTATCCTATTTGTGAAGATAAAACAGATTCGAAGCGATTGGAGTTTGGTCATAAGAATGTCTTTCTCGGCCATCGTAGATTCTTAAATGCCAAACATCACTACCGTGGGTGGAGACAAGAATTCAATGGAGACACCGAACAAGGTAGAGCTCCACCTATGTTGTCAGGTGACCAAGTTTTTAAAAAGGTGAAAGATATGCGTACTCAGTTTGGGAAACCTTTTGCACATAAGGTTGTCAAAGGTGGGTGGAAAAAGAGGTCGATATTTTTTGAATTGCCATATTGGAAGTCTTTGTACGTGAGACATTTTCTCGATGTTATGCATATTGAGAAAAATGTATTTGAAAGTGTTATTGGTACGTTACTCAATATAAAAGGAAAGACTAAGGATGGCCTTAAAGCAAGAAAAGACTTGGTAGCGATGGGGATTAGAACTGAATTAGCACCCGTGAAGAAAGGAAGACGAACATATCTACCACCTGCTGCTTTTACTCTGTCTAGAAAGGAGAAGAAAATATTGTGTAAGTTTCTGAGTGAAGTTAAAGCTCCAGAAGGATACTCTTCAGATGTTAGAAGACTTGTGTATATGAAAGACCTCACGTTGAAGAGTTTAAAGACGCACGATTGCCATGTTATAATGGAACACTTTCTACCAATAGGTATACATTCTATTTTACCAGTGAAAGTAAGAAGCGCCATAACTAATTTGTGTTTTTTCTTTAGGTCAATTTGTAGTAAGGTAATCGATCCCGATATCTTACCAACACTACAAAAAGAGATAGTTATTACCTTGTGTGAGCTTGAAATGTATTTTCCTCCCTCTTTTTTTGACATAATGGTACATCTAGTAATTCATCTTGTGAAAGAGACACAGTTGTATGGACCAGCTTATATGAGATGGATGTACCCTGCTGAACGTTATATGAAAATATTAAAAGGGTACGTGAAAAGCCGAAGTCGACCAGAGGGGTGTATTGTTGAACGATACATTGTTGAAGAAGCGGTTGAGTTTTGTACTGAATATTTGTCCAATGTTCAATCGATTGGACTCCCCAAAGCTCATATTTTCGAAAAAAAGGATGGTAAAAAATTAATTGGAAATAAAATTGTGACAGTATCAAGGGATAAATGGGATCAAGTGCATTTGTATGTTCTGCACAATGATAATGAGGTTGAGCCATATGTTGAGATGCACAAGGATGTACTCCGAAGATTAAATCAGAACATAAATGAAAATTGGATAGTACGAGAGCACAATCAAAGTTTCATACAATGGTTAAAGGATCATATTTATTCGAAGCGCTCTTCAGATCCTGCTTCAGTAACAGAAAGGTTGAGATGTTTGGCATATGGTCCAAGTTTGCATGTGTATTCTCATAGCGCATATGCAATTAATGGATACACATTTTATACCAAAGAACAAGATGATAAAAGTACTATGCAAAATAGTGGTGTCACCGTCCTAGCTGAAGCAATGCACATATCAAGTATGAAGGACTTAAACCCCAAATATGCAAATCTGTCATATTTTGGAGTTATTGAGCACATTTGGGTGTTTGATTACGAGAAGTTTCAGATTCCAATCTTTGGTTTCAAGTGGGTAAATAGTAGTGGCATACGAATGGATAAGTCTGTATTTTTGCAAGTGGATCTTAATAGGGTGGGGTACAAAGATGAGCCTTTTATTCTAGCATCTCAAGCTAAACAAGTGTTCTATGTCACTGACCCGACGAGTACGAAATGGTCTATAGTGCTTTTATCTAACAAAGTGGTTGATGATAGCGGTGTAGATCAATGTGATATTGATGTTGAGAATGAGTCATGCATTAGACGGAATGAGTTGAATAGAAATGATCAAGATGAGGATCTTATAGCGAATGAGTCATATATCAGAAATGACCATAACGAGGGAATTTGGATCCATTCATCCGTCCGCATTGCTAAGAAACAAGTAATTCATATTCCAACCAAGAAAAGTAAGAGATGTTAGTGAAAGAGGTAAAATAATAAAATGTTATATATTATTTCATTCTAAATTCATCTATTATAGTTTTTTTGTATTTTGACGTCGTGTAGAAAGTTTCCATCTAACATTATGTTATATTATAATGTAGTACTTTGAAGAATGCAAGTGTGCTCATTACTCAATTTCTCAATTGGATGAAATTAAAGAGGATTGGTGTCAATACATTATGGAGCTCGGAGTTTTATCAGGTATAATATTGTACTCTTACTTTAATTGATGAGAATTTAAATATGTGTAACTTTCTAACTATAGACATTGTTGATGTATTCTTTTAATTGAATTACAATCTTTGTGTTCTTTCAGGACCTATGTAGATTTGAAGCAATGCTTTGGTTGGATGCAAAAGTACTAGTATAAGTAATATGCTTTGGTTGAATGCAATGCTTTGTAGAAAAAATGTAATGATTTGTAATTAAAAATTGGTGTATATATATATATATATATATATATATATATATATATATATAGGTTTGAATTGCCAATTGTTTTGGATATATAATTTTGGTGTAAATTGGTACATTTAAATAGGCCAAATTGGATTGATTTGAATCTCCAAATTGTGGTATTTTTCTGGAAAAAAATTGGTTGAAAAACATGTCAAATTCTGGTTGAAAACCCTGGTAAAAATTGTGGTTTAAAAAAATTTATTTAAAAATTTTCGTATACCTTAGACAGCGCTTTACACTAAAAGCGCTGTCTAAGGTGGGGCTTAGAAAGCGCTTTCACCAAAAGCGCTGTCTAAGGTATGTCTAAAAAAGTTAAAAAAGGTGGGGCTTAGAAAGCGCTTTCAAAAAAAGCGCTGGCTAAGGTATAACTAAAAATGTTCAAAATGGTGGGACTTAGACAACGCGTTTAAAAAAAGCGCTGTCTAAGGTATACCTAAAAAATGTTAAAAAGCGCTGTCTAATGGTACCATAGACAGCGCTTTTCATTAAATATACCCCCTTTAGACAGCGCTTTTGGTATTACCCAAAGCGCTGTCTAAACCTTTAGCAGCGCGGGTTTAGACACAGCTTAAAAGCGCTGTCTAAGGTAAAAAAAAACGCTGTCTAAGGTCTTGTTTGGCGTAGTGGCACAAGGAGATCCTTCGACAGAAGTTTGTTCAAAAAACACCTCCAACCGAACGCTTTAATCTTCAAAGGAACCCAAACTTTCCAAATCAAATTGAAAGCAGAATCATTGCGATTCAAAGGGCCGAGAGGAATTCGATAAGCGTTAGTCAAATTGTAAAAATAACTAACCGAAAAGGTAGAAACTTCACCGATATCCCAATATACCGTATCTCTCAAATTATTGATGGGCTTTGAAGTAGATATAATGGACAGCAAAGCATTCATTTCCTCAACGGCTTTCGAAGACAGTCCATCAAAGGAGGGGGCTGTATCTGACTCTGCAGTAGTGACATCACCAGAACCGTCTGTTACGCTACAGGCTCCCACAAACCCTCTACTGCTATACAAAGCTTCAGTACCAGGAAACACATAGGAAGCTTGCTCGTCCTCCATCTGCGCATGCCCATCAGAATTCCGCCTGCTGCCAACAAAATAAGGTACCAGACCAGCAGAAAAAAACATAACAGGTGTACTCGAGCCATCTTCAGGAAGAAAAGCATCACCAGAGGAAGCTGCCACTTCCCTTCCAGGATTGAGACCAAGATGAGGAAAAGGAATTCCGAGATCCCCCCAAGTCCATCTCCCATTTTTCCAACCTCCCATACTAGCAACCGAAACGTCCTTTAATAAAGAGCGATTGAACAACTCCGGATACACGATTGCGAACCTACCAACGCCCGTCCAATTCACCTGCCAAAAGGGAGTACTATATCCGTTACCCACTTTAAATTTGCAATTGTTAATAAAAATATCGTCCGGGTAGGTCTTCGTGATGGAAATTAAATCCATCCACCACGAAGAATGAGACTTCCAACGAGGACGACTAAAGTCACTTCCCGCTACATGTAAACAAATATCTCCGTATCTAGCTTTCAAAATTTTGAACCACAACTCCTCCGACCCTTCAAGTATCCTCCACCTCCACTTGTGAAGAAGGGCCAAATTAAAGTCCTCAATCTTTTTCAAATTTAAACCACCTCTATGATGAGGAAGACATAGGAAATCCCAATTAATCCAATGAGTCCTTCTCTTCTTCTTCGTACTACCCCAAAGGAAGCCACCTTGAATCTTAATGATCTCCCTCCGGATCCTCACCGGAGCCTTATAAAAGGATAATTGGAAAATAGGCAAACTAGTAAGAACCGATTTAAGAAGCGTTAATCTCCCTCCAAAACTCAAAAATCTACCGTACCAACATGATAGTCTTCTTTCTAACTTCAAAAGATAGTCTTCTTTCATCAAGAAAATGTTATTAACACATGGAATTTTATTTTTTAAAATTTAATGACATATTCCCATGGGGAGCATTTTGACCTATTTCTTTGTGATAAGTTATCATCTCTTAAAAGGATACAATTGATCATTAAAATACAATTATTTGTCATAATAAAAAACAGGAGATTGTTGAACCAATATTGTTTTAAACCAATATTTGTCATAAAAATTTTACTGTCTAAAATTTGATACTTTTGTTGATCAATTCTAGTAAGTCTCTTTGTAGTATATCTTCTTGAAAATGTAAAGAAGATTTTACAAGTGATCTTCTTGTCTAGATAAATTTGGAAGAGACAACCTAACAATTGTTCACAAAAATCTTGGTACACCATTGAAGCAATCTATGGGCACACGTCTTGGTGACTCTCTCTAGTAACTGTGGCACAAGCTCTCAACGCTATCGTCCAAGTTAAGTACTCAAGGCTCTGTCATGTTCCTCTAGTCAACTCCAAGCTTTGAAGTAAACATATTTGATCATATGGAAGATGACCAAGTTGTTACCCTTCTTAAGTTTGTTCTTCTGATAACCATCAACAAAGCATATTCTCAGAAAGAATAAATTTAGTTGTTTTCCATCTCAAATGACAGAATTGAGAAATATCTAAGCAATAGTAAAGAATGTGAAAATGGTACAACCTTTGCATGATAAAAGGCACAACACAATACGCGACAAGACCTGCTGCAAGTGCTATATATGGATACAAAATAATCTTTTGCAATAGTACAAGATCTAAACAACTCCTTTGCTGGATCATAAATATCATCCAATGACCTCTAAAATGAAGTTATATGAAGTATTAACTTATCACTATTTTATTCATCAAACATCCAACTATAAAACGTTGAAACACTTTTGTGAATAAACTTTAAGAGAATCAACTTCAGGTTTCAACTTTTGTGGATAAACTTTAAGAGAATCAACTTCAGAAGAAAAGAAAGAAACTTTCAAAAGAATATTTCCTAGAGAAAAAGCCTTACTGGAAGCCATGCAAGAAACAAGAAAGCAATTTCATTGTAATACATTTTGCGTTGAAAGATAAGAAAACACTTATATTTGTAGCAAGAGTAGTTTGCATCCATTGTTTAGCGGTATTATGTAAACGCTCTATCATTAATTTATTTATCTGATACATGTTATCCATATTATTTGAGAAGACAAAGAGATCTATTTAGGATTATTGAACAAGTGACTCCAAACACAAGTATGGGAGAGAAATTGTGTGAGTTTGAAAAATCATTTCCAAATCAAAATATTTATAAAAAAGTTAGATTTCGGAATACATTTATAAAACAAACAACATAAAAGCAATAAAAAATAGAAAATCAGATAGATGGAAATGCAGCAAATATAAGTAACTAAAATGTAATGAGACAAGAAAAGAGAAATATGCACTAGATATGTATAGATGTTTGATCTAAATTTTTGTCTTACGTCCTTTCTCCGAGAATTCCTTCTTGAGATTTCCACTATGATATGAGATTTTAAATTTTTTTCCCATGAACCACCTTACATAAGGATTGAAATCTTACAGTGGCTAGCTTCCCAACCAACTATAGATTTTACTACCTGGACAATCTCGAACCAATGAGAGATTTTTTCACAAGGCTGAGCTCACAAACTAATTGAGAGTTTTAACTTTAGATACCTCCCTAACCAAACAAAGCTTTTATAAGTTTTACCTCAACAACAAAAAACAAGAGATTTTCAATTGGTTTAGATCACAACCAAAATAAAATTCTCACACGAGAATTTACAATATTTCCCTTACACCAGACTCAAAACACCTCATAGATATAAAACTTCACACTCAAAATAACTATGGAAAGAATGAGGAGAGAGAGAGAGATATTAGAATATGTTTTCTTGTGTGTTAGTAACGAGAACGTAGTCCCCTTTTTATAAGATAAAAGGTGGCTCAAATATGGAAATAATTCATGGGATTTTTAAGGATGATAATCAACTAAGCCAATTATATAATTGATTATCTACTACAAAAATGGGTGGTTTTTAAATAGTTGTTACTAGTTAATATAAGCCATAATAGATCATTATGAGGAATTACAAAATGATATAATTTATTAGGTCTAAGGGCTAATCGATTATACAGTGTAAATTGCACTCACAATGAAGTTTTAGAGCTAGTAGCCAACTAGCTTTGCACAAAAACATTTTGTGGTGATTTTCATAAAATAAAAGAGGCTTAATGATTAATTGAAGGTACATGTGTCATTTGCGTTAGTAATGTCGAGATCCAGTCTTATACCTTTACATACACAGATCACTCGACATAGACTTGGAGATCTTTCACACTTCCTCTAAGAGCATCACATTTTTGATAACTTACACTACTACAAAACACGCATTCAACAACGCCATGGTCACCACGGTTTTCCCTACACCGTGGTGACATATCTTAATTAAGGCGCTACCATATTTATTTTGTTTTTTGATTAAAAGTTATTTGTATATAACAGCGGTTACAGAACCAACTGTTGTGATACAATCAAGCTTTCGTCGGTTCGAACCTCAGCGCCATAAAATATTTTATTCCTTTAACATTAAGGCGCACCTTTTCTTTTTAATTTATTTTAAAATTCACAAATAAAAGGGTTATCACTATGGTTCTTCTGGTTAACCGTAGTGATATATTTATAATAAATACTTATTTATACGGTTGGTATTGTTAACCGTTGTGAAATAGTTTACCCATATATAAGCGAATTAACTTTCACTTATTGACAGTAACGCCGTTGCCTTCACAGTGAAACCCTAGAACCTATTTTTTCTCTTCGTTTTCACCATTATTCGTGAATCTTGTGCTTCATACATTAAAGTATTCTTATTCTTCCATCTATTGTTAGATATTTCCTATTATCTCGTTTGTTGCATGTTGTTTTTGTTGATTGTTCTCATTTTTTCAGATTCGTTTTCACTACCTTAACAAAGACCATACTTCGGAAAATTCATAATGTTTGTGTAGCTATGGAAAAAGTACAAGAAGCATGAAGCTATGATGAAAACTTCATCCACCTTATACTTTTTTTTCATAGCTTCACAAACAAGATGTTAGTAAATGAAGAAACAACAGTGTCAACAAACTTCATCTAGTTTTAGAAACAATGAAAAGAAATATAAGAAGTATGAAGCTTTTGTGTAAGCTTCTTCCTCCTTGTATTTCTTTTTTATTGCTTCCCAAACTAGATGAACATCATAATTGATTCCTGTTCCGCGATTAGTTTCATTAAAAGGTGCGTCCTATAAATTTATAATATATCTCTTTCAATCTCTCTTTACTCTTCACTGGATTATCGTTTCAGGGTTTGTGTTTCCTTACAGGTTAAGGGGATGATACATGGTGATGATGCTGGTGGTAGCAAGCGTATTATATGAGTTTATAATATCTGATTCTGGTATAGGATGTTGTTTGAGTTCATTATATTCTATGTATATTGTTTGTTTCACTAACCCTCACTTAAAATACATTCATTTAATTTGACATAAATACTTATAATCTACAAATTAAGTTGTATTTTAAAAACCAACTTATATGAATCAATGTTTTCTAATTGCATCCCTCTCACCGTTCATCTCACGTTGTTTGATATATATATCATGGTATAATGATCTGTCTCCTTAGATGCATCGCTATCTTCCATTATAGTTAAATTTCATTAACAATAAATTATTAGTTAATCTGTCTCTCCATCAACACTTATAATCGTAAAACTTCTGATTATAAAAATTATGATGATAAGTGATGATGATGAGGCAGATTATCAAATGTCTTGTTCTTATGGAAATTTAACTATAATCGAAGATAGCGATATATCGAAGGAGTTAGATCAATAAACCGCAATATATATGTAAAACAACGTGAAATGCACGATGAGACGAATGCAATCAGAAAACATTGGTTTATTTAAGTTGGTTTTCAAGAATAGTTTAATTTGCAGATTATAGACTTCTTCATCAAATTAAATCCATGTATATTTCTTTAGTGAGGTGTTTGGAAAATAAGCAATCTACATTTAATATAATAAACTCATGGTACTTACAACAACGGTTATTTATTGTAACTGAGATTAAAGATAATAAAATAAGCTCTGGGAACTTTCAACAACGGTTATCTATTGTAACCGAGATCATAGATAATTTATGTTTTACATAATTTGCTGTTGATGGGTTTCGAACCTAGTACCTAAGTGTATGTATCACAACAGTTTATTATCATAACCGTTGTGTTATATGACACGCGTCCTGCCTTTCAATAACGGTTTCCAGACCGTTGTAGAAACAACGAACTTACAACGACACTCTACTTAACAACGGTATGTCAAGCGTGATGGTACCCCTTTTCAAACCTTTGTGAAAGGGGTTTTTCGTAGTAGTGTTGATAGCTTGACATTAGGTGTTATCCTCCAAAGATATTCCTTTGATAACTAGATCTCTAAGCATCACATCTTTATCAACACAATACACATCTTTATCACCACACCGAATGACCTTTGATATCTTGAGCATAACTTAATCAACACAACTGGTGACACCTTGATCTTCAAGCACCACCACTTGATCATATTCATTTGTCATCATCTGACCCAAAAGCCTTGAAAATAACTTTTGATAAAAACTTCTTTTAAGATTGTTGTCAACATCAAAACTAAATAGATTGATGCAGACATCATACATGCAATCGCATAGATCCATAGGAATCAAATCTTTGTGTATGAGAAACCTAAAATACTAGTCAGTTAGACCAGTAAATATATTAATGATCTTCGTAATAAGTTTGATCATAGTAAAAATTTCAATATAAAGATATTGGACGTAGATTTGAGTTAAGGAGGTGAACCACGATAAACTTCATGTGTCAATATTTCTTCCCTTATCTCTTTACCTTCCACCATTTGTGATAGAATAGAAATTGATTTAAAACACCCAAAAAAAGTTTTAATAGCTCAAAACAATTCAAAACCTCATTTATTGCGTTTTTCTTACATTCACATATCATTCAAACAATTTTACACATTTTTTCTTCTTTACTTTACTTTATTGTTATGCATTTCTTATACTAGTTCAAAATCTCCACACCCTATACTTAACACTCTTTGGATTAATTAAGGGATCCATAGATGAGGGACATAGTTTCTTCCTAAACATATTTTGAAGACAAGGGAATCAGTGTTTAGCCATATTAGCTAGTCCTCGACCGACTTTCAAAATTTGACAACAAATTTAGCATGCGCAATGGGACACAATGACTAATATCACTAAAAAACTTGAATCATCAAGTCAAGAATATACTTGACATATGAACACATAATCTAAATAGAGCCTTTATTACATGGATTAACCATCTTCACCTGCTAAAAAAAGGCCAATCCAACAAAGACTGGATGGACCTAAACAGTTGGAATGACAATAATTGTGCCTCTTCCCATTGTTTTTAGAGTTACACTAGTTAATCCACTCGAGGAATCAGTGGTAATAACTATTTATTTTATTATAAAATAGTTACACTTAGGAATACATGATATCATTATCATTATCAAGTCTCTTAAGAAGTATTTGACATTAAAATATAAGGTCCATAACAAATTCCAACAAGATAGGGAGTTGGAGACCAAGCGAGCCAATTCAGGGGATAACTGGATTATGCAATGGGTTTAACGGAACCAAAGTAAGGAAATAATTGCGTTTTGGAAACATCATGCAAGTGATCATTATGTCTTACATTGGAGGACATGCCCTTGGCCAACATAAATTTAATGATTAGTTGTGGATTGCTCGATTCAGAAACTATGGGAAAGTTACCCACCTGAATCGAAAAATCCCACCATTTATACCATGGCTTGATGTACCAGTACCATTATTGGATTCCTTTTTTGCCATTAAAATAGAAAATTATGTAGCGGTTGGTCTAACAGAACTCACAATGTAGTGAGTGAAATTATCCTATCCACGAGGAATGAGAAATATAATGTATTCACAATGATTATTACCTTAAGTATAAAAAGTATAGTTATTTTTTTAATGATTTTATGTTCATAAAAATAAAATAAAGTAACATATGTAGAAGAAATAACATTGATAAAGAATGTTAAGGTTAGGTGTTGAAATTATTATGATTTCATGCATATCAAATAACCAATTATGCTCATTTTAACCTTCAATACATATTATCACCTATTACTTATCAACATTATCCATGTATGAATATGATATGATATGTCATGACATATGGGGAAAGAACAAAACCTAGTGAGGTATACCTAGGACGTCAATAGACATTAATTCACTATATAAATTATTTATAAGTCTCACAATAAGATCAATACATTTCAAATTAAGTAACATAACTAGAAAGAGAGGCTCTCTTCTCTCTCTAACTCTTTCCTCAGGTTTTCGTTCATCCCCTGTTTTCGTTCAACCTCCGTTTTTCGATTACTATTAAAGTGTTGTGTGTTTTCATGGCATGAATACCTGTCCGAAGGAAGCAGAATCAACAGAGGCAGGAAAAATGGCATATTTTCCCTTTTGGGGGAGGTGTAGTCGGAGGGGAGTTAGAGGAAATCTCTTCCTTTTATGTGTCGGAGTTTCCAGATCAATGTAAAATAAAGGATATTTTTGTTTTGTTTGGCTTTATTGGGAGGGTGGTTGAGGTGGTTATATCACCACGCCGCAACAAGTTTGGAAAACGATTCGACTTTGCTCGGTTAAAGGATGTCGTGGATTGCAGAACTTTGGGAATCAAATTGGATAATGTTGTGACCGTGGAAGGAAAATACATGCAAATTCACCGAGGTTCGAAAGGGGTTTGAAGCGGATTTGTTTGATCGATCATCAGAGGTGTAAGGAGGGCAAGAATGTTGGGAGGGTTACAAATAATCTCGGTGGAGATAACAATGTGAAGGTCTTCGATGGATCAGTCTCATTTGTGGATATGCTGATGCAAAAGTCTGCTTCGATTTCAGGGAAGCAAACCAAGACCTGCGTTAGTTTTGTTTCGGACGTGGAAACTAGAGCGAGGTTGAGTAAAGCTTATGTCAGAACCACCATTTGCCCTAGTTTGGCTTATAACGTGAAGACATATTTCGAATGCGAGGGTATTTTTTTGATCAAAATCACACAGTTGGGGTCGAAACTATGCCTGCTTGAAGAGTTGGATGAGGGAGCGCTGAGAGATTTTATAGAGGGTGGGGATTCATGGTGGAGGCAGTGGTTCACACATATTAGAAAATGGAGTGCCATGGAGGTTGACGTGGAATGAGATATCTGGGTTAGAGCTTTCGGGATTCCCTGCAACGCATGGAGCTTGGAGTTCTTAGAATCAATTGCAAACTATTTTGGAACGTTCATTTGTACTGATGACAAAACTCTAAATGGGACATCCATGGATGTTGCTCGTTTCCTTGTCAGGGTTCCTGTTAATTTAAGAATAATGGATTATTTGGAGGTTGAGATCGATGGGCAATCGTTTACTATTCACTTGCGTGAGGATTCTTTTGGTCCGACGTTTTCGCCACATGCGGGTATCAACAATAACGTTAATGAGGTGGATTCTTCTTTTTCTGGAAATTCCTCTTGCTCTGAAAAAGATTGGTTCCTGGCTGAACCAGGAGGAAGAGAAGAAGACATGGAGGAGGGTGAGGTTAGAGACGGTCATCGTTTGGATCCAATGGACAAAACATGGGTTGAGGTGGGTAGCTGTGGTAATAGGTCGGAGGGTACATCTTTTGAGAAGAAAAATCACGATTTGTCACTTTCGGCGGATGAAAAGGTTTTGAAAAGTTTTGATGGTTGTCAGAATAAAGGGGAGGGCACCTTTGACGAGGCAGTTGTGAATTCTAGGTTGGTGAAACAACCTTTCTAAGTCTTTTCCAACGAAAGTAGAAATAATTCTGACAGTTTATTTTCTACTGACTCAATTGTGAAGGAAACAAAAGAGAATTGTGTGAATGAATTAGTAGGAGTGGAGAAGTATGCACATGGTGGGCCCAGACAGGTTAGGTGTAATGATTTAAAGAAATTGAAATTGAAATCATGGTATGGCCCACAAGGTATTCTTGGGGTAATTAATGATAAAGGAGTTAAAGGCAAGGGTATTTTACACATTTCTCCTAAGCCGTCAGATCCGATTGATTCGTCTGAGTTTGGTAAGGGTACGTGCCATTCTAAGACGGTAACTCATAGTTTCTCCAACATTCCTTTGCATAATTTTCATTGCAAAAATTCTGAAGCCTCCGATATTTTTAGATGCAATACAAAGTTATGGGAGAACTTTGACTCGTCGGTTGGTGGTAAAGTGTGGGATGCTCTCTCAAGATTGGGGGTGGTTGTAGTGGATAAAGAGAGGGATTACAAGAAGATGATTGATGAATTAGAGAGGTTGGACAAGGATAGATCGAAGGGTGAGAAGGCGAAATTAATAGTGTTGAAATGATTATCGGATCATTCAACATTAGAGGGGGAAGTAGTTTGATTAAGAGGAAAATAATTAGTCAAATTATCAAGAAAGGAAATGCGGATATTTTTTTAATTCAGGAAACTATATTAGTTTCATTGTCGGATGAGGTGGTGAGAAGTTTTTGGTCTAAAGAGGAAATCGGATGGACGTGGTCTTGCGCTTAGGGTCTTTCAGGAGGTTTACTTATTCTTTGGAAGGCTAAGAGTGTGGAAGTTTTGTGTAGCTTTAAAGGGGAAGGGTTTGCTGGTGTCAAAGTATTATGGAGAGATTCTATCTATTATGTAGTGAACATTTATTCTTCTTGTGAGCCTAGCAAGAAAAGATTGCTTTGGAAGAATTTGTTGGATTTGAAAGCTAAATTCTTGGATGGGGAATGGTGTATGGGGGGAGACTTTAACGCTATTTGCAATTCCTGGGAGAGGAAGGGTAGGAGCGGGTGTAGCCGTAACATAGAGATGAAAGAGTTCTCGGAGTTCGTGATGGAGAGTGAATTGATTGACGTTCCATGTAAAGGGAAAAAATTCACTTGGATTAGTGGTGATGGTTCTTCAATGAGTAGAATTGATTGATTCTTAATCTCGAAAGAGGCTATTGATAGATGGGGAGTGATAGGCCAATTCATCGGGGCTAGGGATATTTCCGATCATTGTCCGTTGTGGATTGTCGTGGATGTTTCCGATTAGGGTCCTAAACCGTTCATGTTCAACATTGAATGGTTTAACAACAATTTTTTTTAACCTTTGTTGAAAAGCAATGGGGGGAGTTGCATGTTATAGGGAGGAGTGATTTCGTTCTTAAAGAAAAACTTAGACTTCTCAAGTGTAGTCTTAGAAAATGGAATGTGGAGGTGTTTGGTAAACTTGATTTGGAGGTGGAGAATTATGTGAGGGAGATTAACGAGGATGATGTGATGGCGGATTTTGCTAATGGAAATTTGTTGACCGAATCCATTGTCAACCGGAAGAAATTGACGAGTCATTTTTGGTTGAACATGAGAATCAAAGAGAACATACTCATTCAAAAGTCCAAGTTAAAGTGGCTTAATGATGGAGATAATAATATTAGGTACTTTCATTGTGTTTTGAAGGAGAGAAGAAGGCGTAATCATATTGGTTATATCAATTCGCCTAGAGGTGTTTTATTTTCGGCTAAAGAGGTAAAAGAGGAAGTGAGGAATCATTTCGCCAAGAAGTTTGTCGAAGTGATTAGAGAGAGGCCTATTTTGGATGGAATTCATTTTAATTCCCTTAATCAAGTTGAGAGGGAGACACTTGAACGATCTTTTACGGAGGAGGAAATTAAAGAGGCGATTTGGAGTTGTGATAGTAACAAAAGTCCGGGGCCGGATGGATATTCTTTTATGTTCATCAAGAAATGTTGGTACTTTATCAAGGATGACTTCTTTAATTTTTTCAAAGCTTTTCATGAAGGGGCCTTTTTGTCAAAGGCGATTGTGTCATCCTTTTTAACTTTGATTCCAACGTGTGAGAGCCCTTTGGGATTAGATGACTTTAGACCTATTTGTTTGGTTGGGTGTTTGTACAAAACGTTATCCAAGCTTTTGGCGGGAAGGTTAAAGAGGGTCTTGCATTCTTTAATATCTCCGTGTCAAAGTGCTTTTGTTCCGGGGAGACAATTACTTGATGGTGTTTTGGTTGCTAATGAGGTGGTGGACCTTGCGTGTAAGGAAAAAAAGAAGTGCACTCTTTTCAAGGTGGACTTTGAGAAAGCGTATGATAAAGTTAGTTGGGATTTTCTTAGGTATATGATGAGGAGAATGGGGTTTGGGGAGTGTTGGATGAAGTGGATGGAGGCTACTATCTTTTCGAGTAAGATGTCCGTTTTAGTCAATGGTAGCCCTACTAATGAGTTTGTGGTGGAAAGAGGTTTAAGATAAGGTGATCCCTTATCACCGTTCCTCTTTGTTATGGTGGCGGAGGGATTGACGGGATTGGTTAAGAGATCGGTGTCGAATGGTGACTTTTTCGGTTTTGGGGTGAATGGGAAATGCTTCATTGATGTTCTACAATTTGCGGATGATACTCTCTTGGTGGGGGATGGTAGTTGGAAGCATCTTTGGGCTCTTAAAGTGGTTCTCCGCGGTTTTGAGTTAGTTTTAGGCCTAGGTATTAATTTCCATAAGAGCAAATTAATTGGAATTAATGTTACTTCAAATTTTCTTGAAGCGGGAACTTTATTCCTTTCTTGTAGATCGGAATCGAGAGATTTTACTTTTCTTGGCATTCCTATTGGTTCTAATCCGAGGAGGATTTCTTCTTGGGCCTCTTTGGTTAAAAAGATGGAAAAGAGACTATCTTGTTGGCATGGTAGATTCTTGAGTTTCGGAGGTAGAATCACTCTTCTTAAATCGGTGCTCAATAGTTTGTCAATTTTGCAACTTTCTTTTTATAAAGCTCCGGTTAAGATACGAAAAAAGATTATTAAAATTCAAAGTGGCTTCCTTTGGGGCAGCTCGGAAGGAAGAGGAAAATTCATTGGATCAATTGGGATTCTCTTTGCTTGCCTTATGATAAAGGTGGCCTTAATTTGAAAAGGATTGGTGATTTTAATGTGGTCCTCCTCAACAAGTGGAGATGGAGAATACTTGTTGGATCGGATAACTTATGGTTCAAAATTTTGCAAGCTCGATACGGGGACATTAAATTGATGTTATCAAATCGGGATTTTGATTGCCGCAGGGAAGGCTTTGCTACACTTGGTGGGAGGATATTTGATCTCTTTCTAAATTTTATCCGGAAGATATCTTCATTAACAATTGTGAGTACCATGTTGGAGATGGTTTTCTACTTCATTTTGGTGTGTTAGGTGGATAGGCTTGGATTGTCTTAAAACCTCTTACCCCCAGCTTTACGAGGCCTCAAGCTTTAAGAATGTGGCTATTGCGACGTTAGGGGGATGGGTAGATGATAAATGGGAGTGGTGGGATTACGGTATCAATACTGTTGGCGGAAACACAGTGGACGTTGGTGTCGGTTCCAATAATTCTCAAAATTATGGGCAGCTGAATCTTTTAGTGGCGGACAATGTGGGTTTTCCTAACAGTTTTTTTGCAGGTAATGAAGGCAATGATGCTGGTGTTGATGCGAACAACTTCGTTGATACAGATCATGCAGATTTTGTGGATGCTTTATTCTATTCTTTTGCATCTTCTGTTTCTGTTTCTGTTTTGGATGAGGCGGTCTATGTTCCTGTTATGGGGGGATGTTGTTTTTAATAACAGTGTCACTCTTTAGATAACCATAGAAACGAGCAATATTATGGCAGGAACTATGCAATGGATCCGACAATTATTACTACTGACCCAAGTATGGAAGTGGGAGTGGCGCAAGGCCAAACGGCGCATCCTTCAGTTGATGGTGCAGTGCCTTTTTTTTCAAGGCTGTGGAATGAGTTGGACTCTCTAATTATGTTACTTAGCACTGTTGAGATGGATCGGTATTCGAAATATCAAATTACATGGATGCAGGGAAACGAGGATACGTATACTGTCAATTCTTTCTATCGGTTAACCGATGTTTTTCGTATTCCGTTTGGTCCGGCCAATAGGGACGACAAGGCGGTGGCTCTGGTTTGGAAAGTGTTAGATCCTTCTAAGATTAAGGCGTTTGGGTGGAGTTGTCTCCTCAATAAATTACCGACGAAGGATTTGTTGGAGTTTAGAGGTATTTTACCTTCAACTAGTGATTTTAATTGTACCTTCTGTAATTCCTACAAAGAAACGTTGTTTCATGCATTTTTCACTTGTCCGGTAGCAGTGTTGGTGTGGAGGGAGGTGGCGGTTTGGATTGGAATGACGGAGTCTAGTTGCATTAATCCTATGAGTAGCTTTTTGGGTTGGTATGCCTTTTGTAAATTAAAGCATGTCAGGGTAGGGAGGGAAGGATGTATTTGGTTAGCTGTTTGCTGGAACTTGTGG
This sequence comes from Lathyrus tuberosus, assembly GCA_022829125.1. NCBI lineage: Eukaryota > Viridiplantae > Streptophyta > Magnoliopsida > Fabales > Fabaceae > Lathyrus > Lathyrus tuberosus. The sequence goes on from JALAZF010000075.1 coordinate 16,808,895, forward strand.
ATTCTCAGAAACGAAATCATTTTCAGGAATCTCGAATGGAATGTCTTAAATACTGTTTGGGCAATTAAGTATACGGCTTGGCGTTGGTCTTTTATAGAAGATATTACCCATTCCAATTGTAATTTGTTAGAGTTTGACAAAGACCATTTGTTTTACTTGTCTTAGTTTCAATTGGTTAGTAATCTCTTTGTGTTATCGATCTGTGTTTCGATATTTTGTATCCAGGTTTGAGTACCCTTAGTACTCGCGTTGAATATATAACTTTCTTACAAAAAAAAACATTTCAAATTAAGTGCTTTGATTACCCCTATGGCCCTAGTTATTTATGCCCAGAGTAACTAAGCTAGCCATCTATACCTACTTGTATTTTTACCACATTTGCTTAAAAAATCTATTTATTAGAAGATCCCTCAGTTGTAATAAACTCTTATCAATTCTTGAGATGATCAGCCATAGGAATACATATATAGCATAAGTGCATATGAACAAAATATAGCACAATCACTCATTCATAGCATACACAATATTACTTTGTCTTTAAGTTTCACATATACAACCTAGAAAGATCCTAAATTAAGCATTTCAGAAAGAAAAAAAAAAGAAATGATAAATCTAAGAGTGACATTTCAACCACTTGTAACTTGTAGCCAACAACAAACATCAGATGTCACGCCTCCCTACATTAAACTTCTTCAAAATTGATAGGGACAAAGACGCGACAGAGCTTTAGCTCTTTTCTCTTCCTTGTTGCATAATTTCTCTCAATGTATTGAACTCTATTTCAATTTCCAATGCATGTCCATTTATACAAAACTCTTCAATTTTGTGTTGTCGTCTTCCTTTGGTCTTGTGTCTTGTAAATATCCATTGATTTTAAACCTAAGAATAAATCATATTTCTTGTTTTCTTGTACATGTACCATGATAGTACATATCTCATGGTAGACAAAACGATGTGTGACAGGTCTGCATCATCTAAGAGGTGGATTTATGACAATTCTATGGCAAATTTTATAGAGTTTTATCTTATAGCATTCATCTTTATTTCTTATCACTTTACAGTTCAACCCTATATGATTTCTCAAAATTCTTCCACAACAGTCCCTTTCTTATAGCTCTCTACCTAAACTAACTTCTGGTTCAAAGTTTGTTGGGCATTTTCCTTGCATTACCTTCGTGACATAACTTGTCATAATATTTACTCCTACACATTAATAACAAAGTAAAAACTAAAATAGAGAGCACTTAGTGTGTTCATTACTAACCAAGATAATACGCTAGAAAACATAGTAAAATAACCCTAATTATGTCAAACTTAAATGAATAATTCAACTATTATGTCTTAAATATTTCGCAATAAATGATTTATCATTAACTCCAAAAAGAGAGAACTTAATCACACATGACTACGATAGGTAGATGGAAGTTGCAGAAATATTGCTTTGTTGATCCACCTTGCTAAACATTAGATATTATAACAACTCAAACTCTCTCTCAGCGAGAGTTTTACTAAATTATTTAAATTACTAAAACTATATAAATCGATATATGGAAATGATTGGCCAAGTATCCTTAGATTCACCTAACAAATTTTTCCTTGTTCGAATCCTTACTAAAATAAGAGAAGAACTTAATAAAATACAAATAGATTTAATGCGTGTGCTAATTGAAAAAAGAGAAGAACTTACTAAAAATTGAAAATCGTATTTTTTTTAGTATTTCTTAATACACCACTCAAGTTTCTTAGGCACCACGTGAAATTTCTTTATTGCCTCCTATTTTCGGATATGCACATCCAGATGCACCAATTTTTTAAAAAACGCTGATGTGTTTTGGATGTGCACATCCGAAAACATAGGATAATTTTATTTTTTTAAATTCCTGATCTGCAGATCCGAAAAAACAACATAATTTTATTTTATTTTTTAAAAATCGGTTTTGTCGGTTGATCGCATATGTTAATATATAATCGCAAGTTAATATACATTCGAATGAGGGGAGGGAGAAAGTCTTGACAGCATGATGAAGATCTTGAGTCAAAGGATTAGGTTTTCTGCCAATAGAAAACTTTGTTCTTCATATATCTTCAATGTGTTGTTTCGGTGTAGCCATTAATCTTCAGTCAATGTCAATGAAGTAAACATGCATTACAGAGTGAAGCGTTGATGAATAAAAAAAAGTTTGTATGCGTAAAAAAACTCATTATTATTTACCTGTAAGGGCACAGAGCACCGAAAAGACTAAGCTTTTTGGAGAAGAAAGGTTAAGAATGAGAGTAGTTACTAAGTTACACGATATAAGAAAAGTGTTTGTATGCATAAAAAATTCATTATTATTTACCATTTTGAACTATTAAAAAATATAAATATAATTGTTGATAGGACAAAGCAGGAGGGAAGACTTCAATTGTTGATCATAATTTTGCCTGATTTTAAGGGCAAATCATATGGTATGTTTTGTAAGGTGGTGGCCTCAGAAGGGAAATCGGGCCGCTGCAATTATAAGATAATTTTGTTAGATTTGTGGATACAGAAGCAGAATCAGAATTTTCGTCTTCACTTATGTAATAGGAGTACCACCAACTTTTTGTCGACTCTGCTGCCATTTATCTTGGATAACGTCAAAGAAGTAATATTTTACTGTTGATCTTCATTTGTCTTACAATCTTCGAGGATAGATTTGGGAGTTCGGATATTCACAATACCTTTTTTGGATATATAACTTATGGTTACAGATCATGTTTGCCATCATAGGTGGATGACCGTTATTTTGTTTAAATATGGGTTAGAACTACTAGACAACTTTTGGATACAGAACAAGTGGCCATCATGCGTTTTGATAAATATTTTGAAGTTATCATTAAAGGATGTCTACCAATACCATATTCGTTCCTCTAACCTTCTGATAAAATACATATTATTATTATTATTTCTTAAAATAAGTATACCTTTTAATATGTTGAGTTTCAACCATTTTTCCGGATGTGCACATCCGAATTACGCGTAACTTGTCATTCCGAATTTGCACATCCAGAACAAAGCAACATTTAAAAAAAAAACGGTGCGTCCGAATGTGCACATCTAAAACTGGGGGGCAAAAACGGAATTTCATGTGGTGTATAAGAAACATGGGTGGTGTGTTAAGAAATGCTCTTTTTTTAATAATAAAATAGTATTAATAGAAATGAAAGATCCCAAATATATTACAAAGAGAAAACAATTGGTACAAAGAATGCCAAAAGCTACCATGGAAAAAAAGACAAACAATGAAACACAGCTAAAACTAACAAGTCACACAAAACTCCAAGAGGTATTCCCTCCGAGATCAACAACCAGATTAACTGGACCACCAACATCGGATCAACAACCGTTAAGAAAAAAGAAAAGAAACACAACACTCACAACCTAGCCGATATCTCGACCCACTATTGGTTAATCTAAATGATAGAGTTTTGATGTTAATCCGTAAAAGTGCAAGAGTTTTTCACGATCTACTCAAAAATGAATTCCAATCCAGAAAAATACTCAACTCTTCTATGTCTATTACGCTTGTTATAGAAAAGAAATTACAATCTCATTTCGATCCTCCAAATAATCTATACCACAACATGTCAGATCATAGAAATTTTTTCATATATTTCACCCTATCTCTCGAAGAATAAAAACTCTAGAAGAGTAGACTGACTGCCTTGGGAAAGGACTGTCTGAATTTCATAACTCATTTCTCTCTCTTTTTTTTTTTTAATCTATAGATGAGTTGTAAAATGATAATAGTCCATCTAAATAGTTGTATGTCACATGCCATGTTATTGAAATTCAATATCAAATTCAAATGTATATATAGTGCAACAAACATTGTAAAATCTGAGGACCAAGTCATTAATTAATTTATCCGGTGTACTGTGTTTACACTCAATTTCTTACACTTGTATATACACCGTAGTCTTTTTAAAGCATGGCTTAATTGCAATTTTGGTCCCCCTATTTTTATTTTTATTTTTAGTTTTGACCCAACTATTTTAAAATTCAGAATTTTTGTCCCTCTATTTTCAGTTTTTTTTTAATTTTGGTCCCCCTATTTTAAAATTTGAAATTTTTGTCCATTTATTTTCATTTTTTTTTAGTTTTGGTCCCCTTATTTTCACTTTTTTAAAACTTTTAGTCCCCTATTAAATTAGTTCCAAATTGAAAAGGGGGACTAAAATTCAAAACAAAACTTAAAATAGGGGACCAAAACTAAACAAAAATGAAAATAGAGGGACCAAAATTCTAGATTTTTAAATAGGAGGACCAAAACTCAAAAAAATTAAAAATTGAGGGACAAAAATTCCGGTTTTTAAAATAGGGGGATCAAAACTAAAAAAAAATGAAAACAGAGGGACCATAATTGCAATTAAGCCTTAAAGCATTTAAACATTGACACAAAAAGCAAAGCATAAAGAAAACAGATGTGCTATTCCTACACCCATTTCTACACCAAATACCTATACCAAACAGTGTTCATCGTATTTATACAGTGAACATTGTTTTTATTTTTTTAATAAATAAAAAATAATATTTATAATACGTGAACAGTACATGAACAATGCGCGAGCTGTGGATGAACAGTGCATAAACAGTGCGTGAATAGTGCATGAACAATATTTTTAAAATAGTGTAATGAAATTGGTTAATGAAATATAAAAAGTTGGTTAATGAAGTGACGAAGTTGGTTAATAAACGTTCAGATGTTAAAAATAATTTTTAGTAATAAATCAAAATTGGTTAATGGAATATAAAAAGTTGGTTAATGAAGTTATGAAGTTGGTTAATAAGCATCCAGATATTAAGAATAATTTTTAACGATCAATGAAGTTGGTTAATACAATATAAAAGATTGGTTAATGAAGTTATAAAATTGATTAATAAACGTTCAGTTTTAAAAAATAGGGTTAATTATATAAAAACCCCCTTCCATTAGGGCGAGATTTGATATTGCCCCCCTGAAGTTTTTTTTTGAACTCCCCCTTATAAAATCAAAAACCAATTTTTACCACACCCTTTTACTGGTGTTGGTGACTGGACTGCAGACTGGGCAAGGATTGAATATCAATTTCCACTTTCTCTCTCTTTTAAACAACCTCTCTCTCAAAATGCTTCCACATTCTTTCCATTTCAATCTTTGAAAAATCAACCCAACAACAACAACATCTACCACACCTTTCTTAGTCTTTGTCTTTAATGGACACCACAAAAGATGAACTTCAAGCGGTGGACCATTTGACTACACCGCCAATAACATCACGCAATTGAAAACACAATGTTGGACGGAAAAAAACCACAAGTTCTGAACCGTAAGCCAATCGAAAACACACACCAATCTGAAACAGAAGCATGCTTGAAACTGCAACTTTTTTTCTCAAAATGCGTTTTCATGAATTTGCCTGCTTGTGGAATCAAAAATACTTTGTTGAAGAGTGGAAAACGTGGATACAGTAGTTTTCCTGAAACAGTCAACTATGTAAATTTTTTACACAAAAGCCAAAAACAGAAACACTAAAAATGAGATTCCTCTTATCACATCACCATTGTTATTGCTAACAAATAAAACTCTTCAAATTGATCCAATCTCATTATGTTCGATAGATCCGATTCCAATCTAGTCAAAAAGAACAAACCAAACTCCCTTTGTATCTTATTATAAGACTTTAGACATAATTTAAAAAAAAAATACTATAAACACAATATTCATCTTCCAAAACACAACAATAACTTCAAAAACCTGAAACCCAGATCAAACACATACCCACAGTGAATCAGAAGTGAGAGAGGAGTGAGATGAAGCAGAAGAGAGCAAATCACGATCCAAGTCGAGAGTGAACACAAACCTGAACGAAACCCACATCGTGTAAGACGAGACGGAGAAGCTGCGAGGGAGGGAGAAAGAGTAACCGGAGAAGGTCGAATCTGAGCTGTTATTATGTTAGAGTTGGAAAGAAACCCACTTGATGAGGGTTCGTCCAACGAAACTGACGGGCCTGTTCCATTAGATGAGTATGATGATAAGGGAAGTGGAAAGAGTGAGAACGAATTGCGAGAAGACGATTTGATTCGGGTTCGAGGCGACGGAGAAGGAGATGATGGGGCTGATTTGAGAAAAGATGATAAAGTTGAGAAATTTGGTGGTAATCTTAGGTTAAGGAAAGGTAAACAAGTGAGAAACAAGTGATAAAGGAGATGGTAGCCATGGCGGATGCATCGTCGGCGAATCGAATCATGGGAGATGAAGAACAGGGTTTCAAATGAGAGCAACCAGACCCAGGTTTCATCTTTTTAATTTTTTTTTTTTTGGGTTAATGAAGAAAACCCCCTGTCATTATACAGTCAGCAATTAATCACTGCCCAGTCAGCAAACCCAGTAAAAGAGTGTGGTAAAAGATGGTTTTTGGTTTTATAAGGGGAGTTCAAAAAAAAAAATTCATGGGGGCAATATCAAATATCGCCCTAATGGCAGGGAGGTTTCATATAATTAACCCTAAAAAATAATTTTTAGCAACAAACAAAGTTGGTTAATAAAATGTATAAAGTTGGTTAATAGAGTTGTGAAGTTGGTTAATCATACAATTTTATGTCAATATCATTTAATTTAAAAATTAAAAATATAAAAAAAGATATTAAAATAATAATTTTTTTATTTTTTATTTTAAAAAAATTATTATTATAATATTTGATTGTTCACCGTACATGTGAACAGTGAAATACGGTGTAAGTGTATGGTTTTGATGTAGGAATAACATTTTTCTAAAGAAAATTATTTTAAAAAACAAATGTATATATATAAGGTGTTGATGTAATTTTTGGTGTCATTTTAGCATTTTTTTTTTGATAAGCAAAATGTCGGCAAAATAGAGCACACATTTTAAAGACGATCCATGATATATTTATTATAATTATTAAAAAAAGGGGCCCTGATATGTTACTAACTTTTATAAATGAAGGGTTCCAAGTTTCAACCAAAATGATCAGCATCAGTAGTAATTGGCTTAGAGAGATTCAGTTAAAAATGGGAGAAATACAAAGTGAGGTAACATGGGAGAAGAAGGAAGAGGAGGAAGAAAAAGAAGAAGCAGAAGCTCAAGTTGAAATTTGGAAGTACATATTCGGGTTTGTAGAACTATCTGTGGTGAAATGTACAATTCAACTTGGCATAGCCGAAGCCATTGAGAAGCACAAAAAACCCATATCACTATTAGAGTTATCATCAACTCTAAAATGTGACCCTTCATACCTTAACCGCATCATGAGATTCCTAGTACATAGGAAAATATTCAAAACCATATCTACCAACCATGACAACTATCCTAGCTATGTTCAAACCCCACTTTCTCGCCGTTTGCTTCCTAACGGAGAGTAAAGCATGTCTGCTTTTCTTTTATTAGAAAGCAGTCCTGTTATGGTAGCTCCTTGGCTTAGTCTCAGTGATCGTGTTTTGGAAAATGGGAATCCATCTTTTAAGAAGGTTCATGGTGAAGATCTTTGGCGCTATGCTGCTTCAAATCTCGATCATAGTAATCTTATCAATGATGCTATGGCTTGTGATGCTAAAGTTGCTGTGCCTGCTATAGTTGAAGGTTGTAGTGAGCTGTTTGATGGTGTTGGATCCTTGGTGGATGTTGGCGGTGGGAATGGTACCACCTTGAGCATCCTTGTTAAGGCTTTTCCTTGGATTCGAGGTATCAACTTTGATCTTCCATATGTCATTGATGTGGCTCCATAGTATGATGGGATACAACATGTGGCAGGTGACATGTTTACAAGTGTTCCCAAAGCTGATGCTGTATTATTTAAGGTAAGTTTACGTTATTCCTTTTGTTAAATAATTAAATGAGATTTGGTCCTGATTTGAATGAAATATTTAATTGCAGTGGGTTTTGCATGATTGGGGAGATGAAGAGTGCATCCAAATCTTAAAGAATTGTAGGGAGGCTATACCAAAAGAAAATGGAAAAGTGATTATTGTTGACGTAGTTATTGAAGAAGGAGGAGGAGGAAAACACAAGTATGAAGATGTAGGGTTAATGTTAGACATGGTGATGATGGCACATACAAACACTGGAAAAGAGAGAACACTAAAAGAGTAGGAACATGTGATCAAAATGGCTGGATTCGAATCATTCACTGTGAAATCTATCAATGCGGTGCAGTCTGTAATTGTGGCCTCAGGATAAAAGTATGACAGAGGAAGCACTGAAAAATCAATAATGGTTGTGAAATAAAGTAATAAACATGTATGTTGTGTCTGTCATGAATGTTTGAACTTTGTTATGTTGTATTTGTATTAGTGTGATGTGATGCATTAAAGCTTTTGTACAAGGCTACAAGCCCCTGAACTTAATTTATATATTCATATTTGGTATGTACAATAAAATGTTGCGCCTATATAGGTCCCAACTCATTTCAATCCATCACCATGCAACACTTGCTAGGGGGCCTTTATGAATTCTTTTTCCACCCTTATACCTTATCAAAATTATTGGTAACAATTCAAAAATGTCTCTAGAATTTAGAAATGTATTTTCTATAAAATTGAATGCAAACAAATGAACTACCAAATTTTTTACGTAAATACCCCTAATTTTGGAAAAAATTCCCTAAATAACTCATGTTTCAAAAATATTCCCAAAATGCCCCCATTAGGGTTTTGGTTTGAACTATGTCGCCAATGGAATTGGCCACTCCCTTGTAGAGGTCTAACCATGTCGCCAATGCAACTGGAGACACCCTTCCAAGTCGCCAGTGCAATTGGCGACACAGTGTAATGCTTAAACCAAGTCTCCAATCCAAGTGGAGACACCCTTCAAATTGAAAATTTTCACTATAAATAGGGGTGTTAAGCTTGGTTTGTTCCACATCTCTTCTCACAACTTTGTTTTTTCATGAGACAAGCCACCGATCGACATGATGTTTTGGAACATACAAGGTATCAATCAAATTATTGTTGTATGTTGTTTAAATTGTTATAACAAAGAGAAATGCATTAATGAAAACATTTGGTTACAACAAACGAAAAGATAAGATAAATTATGATGCAGATGTTCCTCCAACATTGGGACAATGTTTTTTGTTGTGGCCGGGCTGACGACAGATACTGCATAGTCGTATCATTTTATCACCGATATCCATTTCGGTTCTTATACGCTTGCTGTTTGGGCCCCCTTTTTTCTTTCTTCTCATTTCATCGTTGTGCCAAACTATTTCATCTTGGTATGTAGGCCAATAATCCTCCATTGGTAGCACTGTGAAGCCTTTGCTGTATACATTCATAACATTAACCACCCTGTAAACATCAGATATATAGCCATAAGCATCTTGACGAGCATGTGCGCATGCTGCAATGGCATGTGAGCAAGGTACACGGAGGGTCTGGAACTTGCCACAATCACACCAACCTCTGTTTAGCCTGACAGCATACGATAAATTGGGCCTCTCCTCATTAAAATCCATTGTTTCTTGTACACTGAATGATTGTCTATGTCGGTCAAAGATTGTAACTGCATGTGTGTTGGCTTTGATAGCATCCTCCTTCATCAATTTCATAACGCTCTCACTGTATAATTGACCAGATGCTAACACTGCACTCCATCTTTCGCCTCTTATTGCGAAAAGTGATGCCAACCATAATAGGTTGAACTCACCAAAGCAGTGATTGGAAGGTTTCTTATTCCTTTGAATACCCCATTCATGGACTCCACAAGGTTTGTTGTCATGTGACCCCATCGACAGCCACCATCAAAAGATCTTGTCCATTTTTCTAGTGGAATATTATCCAACCAGCTTCCGGCATCTGCATTTGACATCCTTATTTCGTTAAGGTAGTATTGAAATGTTGGTCGAGTTAGCGCATAACCAGCATTCATAACCTGTTTGCTAAGGTACTTGTCTTTGATTGCACACATGAAGTTTTGTTGAATATGTCTAATGCAATATACATGAGTAGAAGGAGGATTGTGCCACCCGTTATCATGGTTATTGTAAGCACTCTCTATAGCAGCATGTCTGTCTGAAATCAAACAGAGGTTGGATTGTGGAGCGACATGTGTTCTCAAATTCTTAAGCAAGAAACCCCAAGCAGAAGCGGTTTCACCTTCAACAAAATGATTATTATCAAGAGACTCAATATGGCTATGCCCCCAACATGTCACAAAGATACAGCCAAAACGAGGGTACATCATACCATATCCAAATTGGGCAAACATCTTTTCATAGCCCAAACGCCCAAACATCATACCCTAGCCAACCTTCTCAACATCCTTATGGCTTTCAAACACCATTTCAACCTTTCATAAACGAATCCTTCACACCAATGTCTCCCTTCAATCTGGCTGCCCGCACACCAATCACCCCCTCAAACTATAATGGCATGGGTCGCACGCTCAGTTTCAGTCCCCAAGACTTCACGGGAATGCAAGACATCCTAAGGGAACCATCTAGGACTGCTCCTGAGACTTCGACCCCTCAAACACCGGGCGTAAATCAACAACAAGGGGAACAAGCGGGGCGAGTACAACGGCTGCAACGAGTGCAACGAGTGAGGGTCCCTAGGGGATGTGGAACTGGTGGCCGGTTGGATGCACCCGGTCACGAAGATTAATTAATGTAATATTTTATTGAATTAATGAAAATTTTATATCATTGTGCAAACAAAATCAATATAATATTCCAATATTAAAAAAAAACACAAAACACACCATGTCTCCACTTGGATTGGCGACTTGGTTTAAGCATTACACTGTGTCGCCAATTGCACTGGCGACTTGGAAGGGTGTCTCCAGTTGCATTGGCGACATGGTTAGACCTCTACAAGGGATTCGCCAATTCCAATGGCGACATAGTTCAAACCAAAACCCTAATGGAGGCATTTTGGGAATATTTTTGAAACATGGGTTATTTAGGGATTTTTTTCAAAAATTAGGGGTATTTACGTAAAAAATTCTGAACTACCTTTATTATATTCAATTTTAAAGATGCATGTTCGAATAAACCATTTTTTTTACAAGAAAATATATTTTTGAATATGCATATTCATAAAGTAGCTTTTTGTGTGTATATTTTTTTTAATTTAGTATGGGATATATCATGATAAACCAATGTAATAGTCATGCATCAATGCAATAAATATGTAAATACCAATAATGTCCATATTAAAAAAAAAATAATGTAAAAATAAAAAACCCATAATAAATTTCACAACTAATAAATTCTTTCATTACAATTTTGTAAAGTAATTCTTAACACAACGACAACATAAATAAATTTCACATCACAGTATAAAATAGTATATATTTTTTAAAATAGAAATTAATTTGTGTTTGTCATAGATCACTTATCTAATATAAATATATAAATTCTAAAGTACCTGGAAATTACGCTCTAAGCCCTCTGATTAAATGCTTAGTCTAGGCTAATTACTAAGGTTAAAATTGACTAACTAAGGTTATGTCTTTTGAGATGCACCACAAGGCTTTCAAGGATACATCTAAACTAAAAATGAATGGAACTAAGGTAAGAATTTTTTTTTATTTTTGAATATTTTAGAACCCTAACAACTTCCTCTTATTGATCTTGAAGCTTATCATTATAGTTTTTTCTTTTCTTTTTTCAGTCAATGATTGGGCATTGTCTTGGTGCTGATGGTGGTTTGGAAGTTACAACAACTATCAAAGCAATAACTACAGGATGTTTGCATCCAACCATAAACCAAGATGTACTGTCTTAGCCTAACCAACATGTTCAAAATAGGTTTCATCTATTTGACTCTCACACAATCTTAATGAATAATAAATATGATTTTTGTTTTTTATTTTTCTACATAATTTGTAAGAGGATGTTACAATTGATATTGTCTCTAATGTTAAGAAAAAGCATGAAGTTAATGCTGGTTTCTAATTCATAAGGTAGAAAAGTTATGACTGGCGATTCCTCTTACGATCAACATAAAAGCTCTAATGGTAAACAATGTGTATTTATTGGTCTTCATACTTCTGCATAATTTCTTCAATTTTATTAACTTGGGTTAACAATGCGGCTCTGCTGGCATAATGGATAAGTTACTAATTGGGGGTATTTGAATTGTGTCAGCGTGATGTGTTGAAACTGGTGTAGTGAAGCCTGATATGATTGAACTCATGAAATTTGATATGGTTGTGACTTAAATTATTGTTATTGTTATTGTATTAGTGGCGGCTACAACATCAAGACTGGAACTGTCTGTATGATTGAACTAATGAAATTTGATATGGGTGGATCTGCTGCAGTTCTTAGAGCAGCAAAAGCTCTTGGACAATTCAAACCTCTTGGAGTGGAGGTATATTAACTCACCCTTTATACTTTTTCCTTTTCAAATAATTTTTAGTTTCCGGTCCGTCACTCTCAATCTCCTAAAATTACATTAGACCTTGACTAAATTAGTTTCTCTTGAATGCTTTTAAAGATTTAAGTAGTGATATGAAGACTGAAATTTTGTTATAGTGATCATTTTATGTTGATGGTTTTGGTGTATTTGGTTATAGTAGAGTGCCTAAGTTTTTTGGTGCATCTTTTTTCCCCCCACTTATTTTATAGATAGGCTGCTCTTATTTATTCTTCTCTCTGTTCTTTTTACAAAAAGTAGAAATTTCAATTTATATCCAAGTTTATAATGTTCTACATGTGCAGGTTCATTTTATAGTTGCAGCTTGTGAGAATATGATAAGTGGAACAGGTATGAGGCCTGGAGACGTTCTCACAGCTTCAAATGGAAAACCTATAGAGGTGAGGGTGTATGTTTATGTTTATGTTTATGTCTATAGAAGTAAGCATGTTTCCTTACACTTTCACTATAAACTAAGAAATAAGCCAGTAAGTCATGCTTTTAATGTTTGGTGAATTAGATATAATAAGTCTATCTACATCTCATAACTCACTATGCTTCACATGAATTTTGATTACATCAAACAACATATTTTGCCTAATGCGTAAAGTAGGGACAACAAATAAGTTTTATTGGTAATTTGGTAGTAAAACATGCTTATTAATCCTTAATGTTACTGAATCTGGGTTTGGGCATCGTCTATATTCAACATTGATAGAAGTTATACAATATATTCGCAACCAAATGTGGAGGAACCAAGTTCTTGGGACGAGTTATGCAACATTAATTTGATTCCTTCAGAGTTGTTTCTCAAGTTCCATAAAGAATTTCAGAGAATGTAATGATTTCTAAACAGTTAAAGAAGCTTTGATATTAGGGAAAGATTCTATAAATATATTTTATAGCTAGCATCCATCATGATTTAATGTCATGTTTTGTAATTTGGAGGTTCATAAAACTCAATATTTTTGCACGTGAATAAGAAGATGGATACTTAATTCCATTTTGAAATGTTAGTTTTAGTATTGAAATATCCTATTCCTATTCCACCCGAAAATCGGGAAATCGCAATGTAGAACAGAAGAGGTTGAATTTGGAAAGTTCTTTAGGAAATGCGAGGAAACCAAAGAGCCTCTCAAAACTTATCCTGGAAGGTAATAATTTTCTTTCTTCTTCTTTATTATAAAAGTATGATAGATTCATTGATTAGGTTTTAGGAGGAAGGGATTTTGATGTGAAATCTAATTCTTCAATTTGAGACTACTTCGAATCAAAATTTGTAATATTTGAAATTCAATACAAAATAGACAAATTAACATGTTTTTTTATCATCGTAGGAGAAAAAAATCAATGATTTCTCTTTTCCCAAACCCGATTCATGTCATCATCAATGTCATCTATTCGATTTTCCAGGTAATTATTCGAATTTGTTGTTGATTTGTTTGCTTGAATCAATTATTTTCCTAATTTCATGGTTCCGTATCTGTTTTGATCTTTTAATGCATGCGGAAACTACAGTTCAAGTGCTGACATCAGTGAATCGGAGAGGGATTCTGAAACAAATCTCCACTAATATCTCAAGTTCGCTAGGTGATGTTGTGCTGCGTTCAGGGGCAGAGGTTGCTTCAATTTTCGGCGGGCTTCCGATCGGTTTTGTTTCGTCTGTTAATTGTTTTGTTTGAAGCTTGCATGTTGTTGTTGTTCTGTTTTTTTTTTTTTACAATTTCAACATGTTGTTGTTTGAAGCTTGTAGTATATACTGCTTTTTCCATGGTAGTCTTACAATTTCAAACTGTACTGGAGTTCAAGTTATAGCCAACTGTGTTTTTCCATAGTTCAGTATATACTTCTTTAAGTTTTTGAATTTATGGGCTGAATGTAAATTGTAATACCCCATATTATTTAAATGCTCAATTGGATATCAGATGAGTATCTATGTGCTCTATCTTTGGTTAGTTAGATTTATAGAATCCTCTAAGTATTTTAAATATTATCAATTGAGATCAATAGAGCAACTGGTGAACTCTAAAGAGATCAATTATTTTATGAAGGAGACAGATAAATTATTTTAACTCGAGAAAGGATTTTAAGGTAACTCTAATAATTGATCAATTTAGTTGAGACGATAAAATATCAATTGGGAATATTTTACTCTATTGGATTATATTATATAATAGGGTTAAATAAGTATTAGGTCCCCGAAAATAACCCAACATTCAAGTTTGGTCCCTAGAAAAAATTTCTTCAAGGTTTGGTCCCCCTAAATTTTTCCGTTTCTAATTGTAGTCCCTCCCGTTAGTTTCCACTAACGGAGGATGATGTTGCACGCCAAGTGTGCAATAATCCCTTGCCAACTGTGTATTCTTATGCCACATCAGAAATGATTTTCTCCTTCTATCCAACTTAATAAAAGCAACGGTGGAGCACCAATCATTTGCCAAAAAAACCTCTTCTCTCTCCGCCTATCCCTCTCCTTGAATACTCCTCTCTCTCTCTGCAACTAAACAAATGCTTTAACCCTAAAAACCCACCGTCCTCCTCCGTCCAAGGCCGCAGCTACAAGATCTGAGACGAGGTGTTCGTATCACGTAATAAACATGGGGAAGTAATCGTAGGTCCCCAAACGACAGCTTAGTGTCGAGAAACCACGAAAGGGTTAAAGATTCAATCAACCTTGACGGCGGCGACGAATAGAAATTCGGAGGATGCTTGATTTTATGTACTTTACTTCTTTTCTTTCATCTTCTTTTTCCTGTTCTTCTACTTCCGCTCGCTCTTCTCCTTCACTCTTCTTCTTTAGTATTGCTTCTTCTTCTTTCACTCTCGTTTCTGGTGTGATGAAGATTTGATGAAGTGTGTTTTGTGGGATTAATCTGGGAGGTTGATGATGATTTGTAAAATGATTTAGGAACGATTTTTTTCTGAGTGATTTGTGAATTCTCTGTAAATAATGAACCGGTCTTCCTAAAATTGGTGATGAATGTGAATTTATAGGGAAAGGCTTTGGTTTTTGAAAATGAAAGTTAATTATTGAAAAAAAGAGTTAATTGTCCTGAGTTGAACAAACCAACTTACAACCCTTGAATTGCTTTCAGTTATTGGAGTGCTTGATTTCATTGTGAGCTTTTCTTTATGATTTGTGATGTAATTGGTTCGTGCAAGTTATCTTGGTAGCAGGCTTAGGAGTGAGTATTGCAAAAACGTGGGTGTTCGATGGGTGGTCAAGAATGGTTGCAGGTATATACTCAATATAGACCTGCTTTCATCATAACTGTACTGAGTGGATGCATATATATGGCAATAAGGATAAGGATAAGGATGACCTACAATTTGAGTAACTCTTTATGGTTTGTTCTTCAGTGCATCTGTAGCTTGTCTGTAAACTGTTAACTGGTATGTAATATTGTAACTTATAGGTGACTCTGAACCTGTAAAGATGTTCAAGAGAACAACAAATCTGGCAAACAATCAAATAATTAATTATCAATGTGATCCTACAGAAAAATGGTTGGTCTTGATTGGTATTGCTCCTGGTTCCCCCGAGGTATATCTCTGGTATTTGTTATGTTAAGTAGGTTATCATGGTGAATTACACTTCAAGTTTCTCATATTACTTTGGTCTTTCATCTTCTTTGATTAAATTTTTCGAGTAATGTCTTTTGATATAAGGTATATGATATCATAGTAGTGGGGCTATCTGCTTATCACGAATGGAAAATGTAAACTCTTTTTGAACAACTTCCAAAAGAAAACGTGAAATAAAAGTAATTGATGTCTTAACAGATGTGAGCTAGTTCCAAATACATCATATGCTTGCCTAAACTGTACAAAATGAAAGAATTTTTTATGTGCACTGAAAGACTTTTGGTTTGCATATTCTTCGTAATCATGATTTGCTTTTATTCCTTCTTCTTTTGTAAAGTTAATGAATAGTGTTTCTTGTTTTTCATTTTACAGTGGTGAAGGCACCTGGAATGGAACCTCTCAAAGTTTGTTTGAACAAACAGCATTATGAAGTAGTAGATGATATTGGTTTGTGGGAATGGACTGGCCCTGCCTGGGATGAGGGAGCTGAAGCATCACAGTGTTAATGATTGGTAAAGGACTAACTCAACTCAGTTGAAGTTGAGAAACAAAGTCGATATTTACTTAATTAAGTCTTTACTTTTTACCTTTACATATATTGCTTTCAGGAATCTTTGGATGCACTTAATAAGCTTCTGGAGGAACCGATACCTTTGAATCGTTACAGACCCAAGTATGGATTTGTTCATGTTTCTCGTCACCTGTTGTAATATTTATATTGTTTCTTAGTATAGATGACTAGTTTACATTACATAATTAAGATTTTGATGGCACATGGTGCAGTATCCTTGTGGAAGGCTGTGCAGTATCCTTGTGTGAACTATATGCTGAAGACTTGTGGAGAGATATCAAGATAAGTAGGTTTTCTTTCCTATTATTTCATAATCTAGATATTCATCCAACTTTCATTATTGATGATAGTTATATTATATTCAGATACCACAAGTCAATCAAGAGACGACAATATATGGAACTGAACTAACGGAAACTCTCATGAAAGTTTGGTCTGGCCATGTTTTGAGACCAAATGAGAATAACAAAACCAAGGTGAGACATTCTGTCATCGAATTTTCAATGAATGTTCCTTTGGTTTCATTGATGTAAAGTGACATGTGAAGTGCTTGTGCAGGTCTACTTTGGTCAGAAAAGAGTGTGGAACTGGAAGGATTCTTCTGGTAAAGGGGATGGAAACATGCTGAAATTGGGAGATCGTGTTTAGATTATCAAAAAATATCCTTCTCTAGCAGAAGCAGCGGCTTAAAAGGCTAAGCTGACACAAACATTGAGTATAAGTTGCTATGATGAAATTAAGTAATTACATTTACATGATTGCTGAACATTGCTTT
The DNA here is from genome assembly GCA_022829125.1 of Lathyrus tuberosus. NCBI lineage: Eukaryota > Viridiplantae > Streptophyta > Magnoliopsida > Fabales > Fabaceae > Lathyrus > Lathyrus tuberosus. Next base: position 16,826,212 of record JALAZF010000075.1, read on the forward strand.
AAGCAGTTGTAAAATGTAATGCATCTAGTGTGGCATGTATCCAATTAATAACATGACAATAAGGATCGTGTAAATAAAAATTAAGTAGGTTATCTAAACAAAGTGCATTATAAAATTCTTTGCATACTTAAAAATAAGCTTGTCTTCATTGTCAAACATTATGTTGCCACTAGAGTTTGGAGAGGTTAAACAACAAGTTTGATATGTTTGGGAAAAAAATCTAATCAAATTAAGGTGAGTGTTAAGTATGAATGGAAAAAAAATCTAGAGGTTTTATGAATTAGCTAGAGATTAGCTATGAATTAGCTACAAAAATGCTGTGTTTAAATTAGCTAGAGATTAGCTAGGAATTAGCTAGAAAGTAGTTGTAAATTAGCTACAATTTCTGGATTCAAATATGATATAAATATAAAAAAAATTAAAATTGTAACTATTGCCACGTGGCATACATGTCAGCATTTTTTGACACGTAGGCATTGCCACATGTAAGCCACGTCATCAAAAAAATTCCACATGGGGTGCCACATCATCCTCCGTTAGTGGAAACTAATGGGAGGGACTACAGTTACAAACGGAAAACTTTAGGAGGACCAAACCTTGAAGAACATTTTTCTAGGGACCAAACTTGAATGTTGGGTTATTTTCAAGGTCCTAATACTTATTTAACCCAATATAATAAGCATTATATATATATATATATATATATATATATATATATATATATGTTAGAAAGGAAAAGAAAAGATAGAAAGAAGAGAAATAAGAGAAAGGAAGAGAAGAGAAAATGAGGGAAGAAAGCTTGGATCATCACCATTTGTTCTTCATCTTCTTCAACCTCCTCTTCGATTATCAGGTGGGTTCTAGTTAGACACTCTAAGTTCTAGAAATATAAGTTTAGAACTTAGGTTATATTTGAGAGAAAATGATTAAATGGATAAATCAATGAAATCTAACAGATGAAATGCGATATAAATGTATGGGAATACTTGTTGTTTATGTTGGAACATGTTTTGGTTGATATAATATGAATTGGAAGTGCTTTGGGTGAAGAAATGAGAGTTTTGGCCCCAATGACCTATGTTTCACGCTGTTGGGAATTTTTGGGTTTTTCATTGTTCGCCTAGCGAACCTGGCGAAGGACAAAACGAATGGTTGGTCGAGGGTTCGCCTAGCGAACCCCAAAGCGAAGGGAAGGCTTTTCCTTGGATTCGAGGTATCAACTTTGAACATCCTTGTTAAGGCTTTTCCTTGGATTTTTTTAAGGATTGGTGGATGTTGGTGGTGGGAATGGTACCACCTTGAACTTCCTTGTTAAGGCTTTTCCTTGGATTCGAGGTATCAACTTTGATCTTCCACATGTCATTGACGTGGCTCCAAAGTATGGCGGGATACAACATGTGGCTGGTGACATGTTTACAAGTGTTCCCAAAGCTGATGCTGTATTTTTTAAGGTATGTTTACGTTATTCTCTTTGTTAAATAATTGAATGAGATTTGGTCCTGATTTGATTGAAATATTTAATTGCAGTGGGTTTTGCATGATTGGGGAGATGAAGAGTGCATCCAAATCTTAAAGAATTGTAGGAAGGCTATACCAAAAGAAAATGGAAAAGTGATTATTGTTGACGTAGTTATTGAAGGAGGAGGAGGGAAACACAACAAGTATAAAGACGTAGGGTTAATGTTAGACATGGTGATGATGGCACATACAAACATTGGAAAAGAGAGAACACTAAAAGAGTGGGAGCATGTGATCAAAATGGCTGGATTCGATTCATTCATTGTGAAATCTATCAATGCGGTGCAGTCTGTAATTGTGGCCTCAAGCTAAAAGTATGACAGAGGAAGCACTGAAAAATCAATAATGGTTTTGAAATAAAATACTAATAAACATGTATGTTATGTCTGTCATGAATGTTTGAACTTTGTTATGTTGTATTTGTATTAGTGTGATGTTGTTGGAGAAATTTTCAAAATATTAAATTGATAAATAATAATGGTTAATTTATCAAAATAAATGGCCAAAAGTTGCAACTCTCTAGAATTGAACCAAAGACTTTATTGTGATAAGGCGCGTGGGCATAAGGTACAACCACTAGATTAACACACCATTTCATGAAAAAGTTTGTTGCTATTGATATACAATGGTTCATGAATGGTCATGTTGGAATCAAATTAAACGTTGTTTCTGCACACCAATTGGTACAAGTTTTCTTATAAATAGATATACTTGTCAGCCATAAAATACACACAAAAATTACTTGTTTCAAGTGGAAAAAATTATATTTAAGTCATTCTTTTATTTTTTCTAGTGCACAAGAATAAATAATGGAACTTTATTCCGTAAAATATCGTTGATCGATATGCTTAATGTGAATATGTGATTCATGTTAAGGTTTTCAAAGTATCCTGAAGGGGATTCGCCGGTTAACCCATTTGCATCCAATTTGTCTAAATTGGTGGGGGAGAATCGAACCTAAAGCTTAGTGTAAACACACACTTTGGAATTATTTTGTGCAACTTCATCGTAGCGTATTCATCATCTTCTTCTGGTTCATATTTTGCAGCAGACCCCAACACAGGATATAACAATCTTTAGGTTTGATTATGATTTTTTGAGATTAATTTATGGTTGCAACTTTGATGGAGAAATGGATCCATGCTCTCGTATTCATAACCATGGTGAAAGGTACATAATAATTTGATTACATTAATATTATATTTTAACTTTGAATAAAGTTTGTTTCTTAAACTGTAAGAATAAGGATGATAAAAAATCGCAATCATTCGGATTCAAACCGAAAACACTTACACCAAGGGGCGTGTATGAACATGAGTGCTGCCATTGAAACAATGTGATGTTTTGACACTCTTCGCTGCATAATCGAGTTTTCGTCGGTCTTGCGCAAATTCGATAAATGATGAATTATCCTGGGTATTTCTGCGTTCCAACTCTAAGACATATTTCAGAGTGCTTGAAATACTTTTAAGGAAAGTGATTTCGTTCACGATTCTAGCCTCGATCAATTCGATTTATATTAATTTTCCAACAATCTTAAAAGTATTTCAAGCAATGGCAATCGAGACTTTCGTATTAAGAATCGTCATCATAGATCCGATATGTTCTTATTGTTTTTAACTGGAATTATAACAATGTGAAAATAATAATATATATGATTCTCTAAATCATTTATATATGCAATATTTGAAAATGATTTATTATGTGATTCGTTGAACCACGGAAACTTGTGCCATACTGTTTCAAACATACATTAGATTCACTACGCCAAACAAGGGAAAAGAGGGCGCTTTTTTTGGCCTATGACAGCGCTTAAAAGCACTGTCTAAGCCAGCGCTGTCGTAGGTAAAGACAACGCTTTTTTATTTATGAAAAAACGCTCTCTAAAATGGGGCTTTAGACAGCGCTTTTTAAAAGCGATGTCTAATGTATATGGAAATGATTTTTTTAATATAACTTTAGAGAGCGCTTTTTCCCTAAAAGCGCTCTCTAAATAGGATTTTAGTGTGCGCTTTTTTCTTAAAAGCGCTCTCTAAAGTATACCTATAATTTTATTGATTTTTTTTCTATAACTTTAGAAAGCACTTTTTCCTCAAAAGCGCTCTCTTTTGTCTACGTATAATTTTAAAGATTATTTTTAAAAATCCCATTTTAACCATTTTTTTTATGCAGATACCTGCTTAGTTTCAAACCTGCATTTCTTATAGAATTTCTTGCAACAACAGAATTCTTTACATTTCAATAAATAGAATTCTTGAACAACATAATTCATATACATTTCAATAAACACAGAATTTCCTTCTATTCTCAAAACTAGAATTTACAACAGAATTGAATTAAAACAGAATTTTCTTATATTCACAAAACTAAAATTTACATTCCCAAAACTATACATTCAATAAATTTTGTTTAGAAGAAAGAATTCGCACAATTCTTCCGTAATATAATTCAATTGTTTCCTTGTGTAAGAAGAACACGCCATATCTTCGAAATACTACATAACAAAACAAAATACGCATTATTTAGTTAAAAATAATAAATTATATGACATATCCGATAAATATTAAAATAAATCCTAAGTTATAAAACCATGCATACCCTTTTAGGAATCTCCAATTGGTCCATTTGAATGATTTCTCTCTTGAACCTCAAAACGAAGTACCCGCAGTCTATGCCATTACGCTGACGAGGGCACTACACATAGACAAATAAATAAGAAATAATATATAGATGTTTTGTGTTATTAAGTAGCATCACTAATAAGCAATACTGTGAAAATTAATATACCTCCACTTTGACCCATGTAATATTGGTTGCCTAGCCCGTGCTACTCGAGTCTCTCTTTGTGCACGGTATAGTAGTATAGCTCTATAAAAGAAAAACGTAAACTTAGAACAATGTCACAGAAATAATTAGATATACAAATACACACGAATATTACGAACAGTCTCACTTACGTGTCAACCACATCCTTCATATTCTGATATGTGGACCAATCAGTATCCAATGAATTAAGATAATAGACCACTTCTGTAATAGGATTAATTGCAACCAACAACCAGTGTCCACTATAAAGTATAACAAAAGTTTAGATGGATAATTTGTACGCAAAAGATACAAATTAAAGATTAGAATGAAATTATAATGAAAATCTTACCCGTTTCCAGTATTATACGGTAAAAGAAACAGACATTCTGTGGTGCTGGCCGTAAGTCGCTCAAGTAAGTGGTCTCTTACGTCAATTGCATTCGTACCAATTCTCGGTGCATTCACAAGGCTGCAAGAGATGAAACGGAATTTGTTTGCCAAATTCGTCCCCCGCAAGAATTTTTCATACGTGCACCTTAAATAAAAACATAATAAACATTAGACTATTATCATTGAAATGTGTAAATAAATTGTTCAACTAAATAAATAATAGATTGATTGAAGTACCAGATGTATGAATGCATAACACCGATGCCTAATTCAGTATGATTCAGAACCTGCTCCATGTCCTCTTTTCTGATTATCTCGGAATGAGGAAAACCAAAAACACCTTCGTCCATGTTGATTTGACGAATAGCACCTTGCATCAAATCTGACATTTCCAAAAGTGTTCCTAGACACGTCTGAAAGTGAGGTCTACTTTTTCCCTTCACGGTCCTTGTAGGAGCTTTTTTCTTGCCGGTCTGTTGGGAAGGTTGAGCAGTAACCTAACAATCATATAAGTTAGGTAAAATATAAAATCATGAATTCGGATAATTGAATAACACTTAAAAACTACCTCTCTGTGTGATTCAACAGACTTGTTTTGCAGTAAAACCCCTTTATTCTTTGCTGCGGGTTTTGTAGGAGTCTAACATTACCATGAAAAAAAATGTAAGTAATGGTTCAGAATGATTTTCATAATCATTCAGAATTGACATTTGAATACTAAGAGATTCGTAATGGTTTTCAACATACCTCATCAGCTATGAAAATGAGGTCTAACGGCCATGCAACAAACGAACCTATTGCATCCCGCAGCAATGTAACCTCTGAAACCGAGTCTGGTATCGGTAGTAACGCATCCGTATCTAAAGCGATATCAACCAACACTTTCAGATAACCTTGTGGGAGCGGATGATGGTGAAGTAACGCTCCCGTAAAGTTATGCACTTTTCCCTTGCCAACCATGCGATAAGTCGGAAACGACAAATACAGCTGGCAAGATGAAATGCCCTGAAGCAATAATAAATATGTAACTGTTAATATGTATAAAGGTCAAATAAAATAAATGTGTTAATTATGTACTAATTACCTCGGGAAGTTTAATTGGAGAATTGATACTAGCTTTGTCACTAGCATCTTTCAAACCGGAACCGCGCCTTTCCGCCTCATATCTCTCTTTATCCTGCTCCAATGCTTGGATTTTCGCTTGTAGTGTCATCATAGTTTGCATGATTTCTTGGTTGGTGGGATTTTTTTTCTTTGATTGCTTATACAAGGATGATGGAGTCACACCAAATCCTTTACCTCTCACCCGACCAGGATACTCAGGAGTATTTAGTACTCGACTAAGAATGCTCCTGCAATCAGCCTCATCTGCGGGTATGGATTTAGATATATTCTCCTGAAATTCATTGACATATCGAAAATAATTAGTGGGGATTAAAAATTAATTATAATTTAATAAAATTTCAATTAACTTTGAGACATAATGTTATACTTACACATTCTTCATAAACATGTTGAACATCTTCTGTAACAGCTCCACCCTTACCCACGCGAGCTTCCTTCCACAATACATGGTCCGGAAGTGATGATTCTTCACTTTTAGACTCTTCTAACTACACATTTAGATATGTACTAATTTCATCAATTATAACACAATAATACAATGAATAAAATCATAGCATTAATATATATACTTACCAATTTTTGTTGTAACCGTGCATATCCCAAACGCCCTTTTTTGTATGGATACGCGGGCTTTGACGCTCTTTCGCGGTTAATGGCACTCAATTTCTGGATAAACAAGTTTAAGTCATATCAAAACAAACTAATGAAACAAATATATAACACAATCAATAGACATGACAAGATAACATTACATTGAATTCTTCGGTTTTCCGTTTGTCTACAAAAAGGCTCCATTCTTCCGGTGTAATCAAATCCGCATACAACGGTGGAAGTTCTCCTTCAACAAATTTTTTGTCTTCATCCCTAAGATACTTGTTTGATAACAAGGCTCTAAACCCTCTGTGTCTCTTTCCGGCCAATTGAAGACAATACTTTTTCCGGGTTTCTTCAATATTAAAGGACCTCTACAAAAAAACATACACATATAAACATATATAAAGTGTGTTAGTATAAGTAAATTAAAGACTTAATCGTCAACAAAAATATAATAACATCATTCATATTTGGTAAGTACCTCTATCTCGGTCCATATCTTTTCTTTACCGGCATCCAATGCTTTACTCCTCCAATTATCAGAAGTGATTGGAATATGCTGACGGACAAGTGAACCAATGTATGAAGCCAACATTGAACCGTTAGGCTCAACTAGTTGGTTCTGTTGACTCCAATGTACATCAAATCTCATCCCCTTATCTCTAGCACGGATGATGCTCTTCATAATGGTTTTTCCTCTTTTTATTTCATGTTCTACATTCGAAGTTCCATTCTGAGCTTCCTCTGAATCATGTGTCTCGTGGGTGTCTTCCTGGTTATTAGACATTTTACCTGTAAGAAAGAAATAACAGTCAAATACCAACATTTAATAGCAACAAAAGAATAAGTTCACTAACTCTCTAGTATCAATTTAACCTACTTCACTAACTTTATCATCAACAGTCTAGTTTTTTTAATTCTTCACATTGCAACAATTCATTTTCCAAACAGTCCAAACTTCACACCAAAACAATCTTACATAGCATTCAAAATTATTATGCATCACAACATGTCAACATCTTGATTAATATGCAATTCAAGTTGACAAACTAGCACAAGGCCACCATCTTTCAAATAATTAACAGTTCCTAATTCTTTTTAGTATAATTAACCACTCCTAACATTAGCTTAGTTGCAATTCAATAACATCAATCACATTTCCATTATGCTAACAAATCCATTTCAATCACTAACAGTTCTGTTTCAAATTACAAGCATGCCATAGCTCAATTAAGTCACCACATTATCATTCTAATATCATTTCCACACAATACCAGTTCAATACTACAACAATCATTTAACCTACAACAAGAACCTACATTTAAACATCAACAAAATCCACAACAATCCACACCATCCACACAATACCAGTTCAATACTACAACACTCATTTAAACATCAACAAAAATAGTTTAACCTACATTTCAAACCAACCTACATTTCAATCAGTTTTACCTAATTCTTGTTAATGAATACTTACAACAAGAACAACGAACAACGAACAATAATAGTTTAAACATCAACAAAAATAGTTTTAAAAAAAGAAGAAGTTGCAGTAGAAGTAACAACGAACAACAAATAGCAACAACGAACAACAATAACATGCAACAACGAACAACAATAACATGCAACAACGAACAATTTTAGAAGTAAGAACAATGTACCTCTTCTTCGTCACGACGACAGCAAAACGACGGTAGCAGTGGTCACGACAATGAACGAGAAAGGGTTTCAGACAAGAAAGAGAGAAGAAAATGATTAGAAGCGCGCAGTTTCAGAAAATGAAATGAAATGTGTTTTATATTTTAATTAATAAATGACCTTAGAGGGCGCTTTCCTTAAAAAACGCTTTCTAAAGTCAGGAGACTTAAAGACCTTAGAGGGCGCTTTCCTTAAAAAGCGCTTTCTAAAGTGAGGAGATTTAAAGACCTTAGAGGGCGCTTTTCTTAAAGCGCTGTCTAAGGTTTACTTGAAAATGTCAAAAAATCTAAAAATGAGTCTGGGGCGAGGGGCATTCGAACCACAGACTCAAAGCATGGCAAACACATAAATAAACCTCCTTGACCAGCGGTACTACGCCCTCATCCATTGTTTTTTCTCACTCAATAAATATATATTTTAATATAATTTAAATATATTAAATATAATTTGATATATTAATATAATTTAAAGTATATTTTAAATTATATATTAATATAATTTATATATATTAAATATAATTTCAATAAGTTAAAATGTTTGTATTTAAAACATATATATTTAAATATATTATTTGAATAATTTTAAATATAATTTAAAATAAATTAAAATATAATTTAATATACTTTAAATATATTAAATATAATTTGATATATTAATATAATTTAAAGTATATTTTAAATTATATATTAATATAATTTATATGTATTTAATATAATTTAAATAAGTTAAAATGTTTGTATTTAAAACAAATATATTTAAATATTTTATTTGAATAATTTTAAATATAATTTAAAAAAATTTAAAATATAATTTAATATAATTTAAATATATTAAATATAATTTGATATATTAATATAATTTAAAGTATATTTTAAATTATATATTAATATAATTTATATATATTAAATATAATTTAAATAACTTAAAATGTTTGTATTTAAAACAAATATATTTAAATATTTTATTTGAATAATTTTAAATATAATTTAAAAAAATTTAAATTATAATTTAAAGATATTAAATATAATTTGATATATTAATATAATTTAAAGTATATTTTAAATTAATATATTTTAAATTATATATTAATATAATTTATATATATTAAATATAATTTAAATAAGTTAAAATATATAATTTTAATATATTAAATATAATTTGATATATTAATATAATTTAAAATTCCTTTCCCTACCTAAAGGGCGTGGGTTCGACCCCCCCTTTTGCCATTTTTTGTGATTCTTGATGTTTTTAAGTATAATTAGTAAATGACTTTAGAGGGCGCTTTTTCTTAGAAAGCGCTTTCTAAAATAAAAAGAAATTGAGCCCTATTAGAGCGCTTTCTAAAAGCGCTTTCTAAGGTGGCCTTTAGACAGCGCTTTTTAAAAGCGCTCTCTAAAGTGATACCTATAGCAGCGCTTTTTGGAAAGCGCTGTCTAAGGTGGCACTCTTTTACATTCTTTTACAGCGCTTTTTGGAAAGCGCTTTCTAAAGCCTGTCTTTTACGGCGCTTTTTTTTAGCGAAATTTTTTTATTCTTTTTAGCAGCGCTTTTTTATAAAAGCGCTGTCTTTTTGGTGCTGTCTATTCCTATTTTTGGCGTAGTGATTATATCCTGCAATTTACAAGTAATTTTTAATACCATACAAAATAAATTATTTATGTGATTGAAAATTGAAGTACGTAATATAATTATTGGTACTGTACAATATACTAAACTTCATATCATTTCAAATCAATTTTATCCTTTAATATACATATTATATCAAATAGTTGTATGTAAGATATGTTGTTTAAGATTTTGGTATAAATGGATATAATATTCACTTTGGTTTATTAAGATTATGTATGTATGCATCTTAATTGCACATGAATCATGATTCGGTGTTAGTTTGTCTAACTTCATTAAAAGAATGAATAATTTGTATTTGTATACATGTCTTGTTTTGTCTTCTTATGAAATGGAAACTTAAAGCATTATGCTGGAAGATTCAGTATTACAAGTATGTGTCGCGATCACAAATATCTCATACGAAGACTTGAAATCAAATTTGTATGATCATGGTTGTCAAAATGGTTAATGTATTAAATATATTTTAGATATATTTAAATGAAAGTAAAACTTCAAAATAAAAAGGTTGGCAAATGAAGATTGACATTTAAATTTGTGTATATGAGAAAATGAATGACAAAAGTGTCATGATGATAGTTTATGAAAACTATCAAGAATATAGAACATTTGTTGTATATGGAAATTGTACTAATATGACAAAATTGTCATAGTTTGATGATAGTTGGTAAATACTATCAAGAGTACATAAAGTAATCATATGCATGATTAGTTGAAAAATTGAATATTCGAAAATTATTAAAGTTTGGAAAAATATTGCAATTCTTTGACGAAAGAATTGACAAAGATATGATGTCTTTAGATATAATTGAAGACAGTGAAGACATCATTAGGGATGTGGAACAAGACCATATCTAATTAATCATCAATAGTGGAAACTCAACTCACACTTGATTAACATTAAGTCTTGAGTTCAATGATGAAAGTACACTATTAGAATGATTGAAGTACTTAATGATAGATACATCTCAAGGGGTAAAAGTACTTGGACCATAAGAATAAGTGTAGTAGGATGAGGTTTTCCTCTTAATAGACGTATAGCATATTATTGCTGGAATGCATAATTATGGGTGCATTTCTGATATAGTCTACCTATATGAGAATGAAGTGGTGCCGCTTCATAGAGTTCAAGGGCTTGACTCTTAAATTCTCATGAATAGGATATGAGACACAAGGCTTTATTAAATGTGTCATATTAATAATTCGATCAATGGTATCGATATTTCATGTGTGAGTTATGTACGCTTGTTCTAATGAATAATTGGTTCAAAGCTTATCTACCAATCTATTCGGGGATGAGTGAAAACTTAACTTACTAAGTATTGGGTCAAATCGTAAGATACCTTTATCTGAAACCATGAAATTTCCTGAATAATGGATTTAGATATATTTTGAAAATGGTGGGGTGATTGTTGGAGAAATTTCCAAAATATTAAATTGATAAATAATAATGGTTAATTTACCAAAATAAATGGCCAAAAGTTACAACTCTCTAGAATTGAACCAAAGACCTTACTGTGATAAGGCGCGTGGTCATAAGGTGCAACCACTAGATCAACACACCTTTTCATGAAAAAGTTTGTTGCTATTGATATAAAATGGTTTGTGAATGGTCATGTTGGAATCAAATGAAACGTTGTTTCTCCACACCAATCGGTACAAGTTTTCTTATAAATAGATATACTTGTCAGCCATAAAATACACACAAAAATTACTTGTTTCAGGTGGGAAAAAATATATTTAAGTCATTCTTTTATTTTTTTTCTAGTGCACAAGAATAAATAATGGAACTTTATTCCGTAAAATATCGTTGATCGATATGCTTAATGTGAACATGTTAAGATTTCCAAAGTATCCTGAAGGGGATTTGCCGGTTAACCCATTTGCATCCAATTTGTCTAAATTGGTGGGGGCGAATCGAACCTAAAGCTTAGTGTAAACACACGCTTTTGAATTATTTTGTGCAACTTCATCGTAGCGTATTCATCATCTTCTTCTTCTGGTTCATATTTTGCAGCAGACCCCAACATATGATATAACAGATGTGACACATTAAAGCTTTTGTACAAGGCTACAACAAGCCCCTGAACTTAATTTATATATATGTTCGTGATTGATTATGGAATTCATATTTGGTATGTACAATAAAATGTTGCGCCTATATAGGGTCGCGCCTATATAGGTCCTAACTCATTTCAATCCAGCACCATGCAACACTTTCTAGGGGGGACTTTATGAATTCTTTTTTCCACCCTTATAACTTATCAAAATTCTTGGTAACAATTCAAAAATGTGTCTAAAATTTAGAAATGCATTTTCTACAAAATAAAATGCAAACGAATGAATCACTTCTATTAAACTTAATTTAAAAAATATATGTTCGGATAAACCATATTTTATTTTTTTAAAAAATATATATTTTTGGACATGCATATCCGTAAAGTAACTTGTTGTGTTTTTTTTATTTACTATGGGGTATATCTGAAAATCGGATAGACAGACCTAATAGTCATGAATTAGTAATGTAACAAATATGTAAATACCAACAATGTCCCTATTGAAAGAAACAATTGAAAAATAAAACCGATTAAAATAAAATTATAAAGTTCTTAAAATATAACTAAAAATAAAATAAAATCAAATTAAGAGTCTGCAAAAAATTTTGATTTTTTCGAAAATATGAAAACAGAAAATAAATCAAATAAAATAAACAAACAAAGAATTTAGAATTTTTAAGATGGTGTCTCGTAAAGGCTAGAAACGCAGGAATGCATGGGCCAGAACGCGAGGATACAATTCCTATGACTCTAATATTGACTAAAATCGACAGTGAGTCCACGAAAATGGCGCCAATTTCAATAAAAAAACTTGTAGTAAATGGGGTTAGGGGTTTTTACGGAAATGCATCTCCGAAGTCACACTAAAAAATTTTGAAGATGCATCTCCGGACCAATTTTTGGCAAAAACAGGGTGTCTGCTTGATTTACAAAGAATAAGGCGATTTAAGGTGTGTCCGGAGATGCATCTCCAAAAATACCTGAGAGCAATTTCAGATTTTTCAAAGGTGTGAGCCACACCCTAAAGATGGAAAAAGAAATTCCCCCTTATGAAAAGGGAAAATTTTACCCCATAACCCTACATTTATCCCCATACCCCTACAAATTTTCAAAAATTCCAATTTTATCCTTTTATTTTTTATTTAATTTTTTTTTACTTTTTACCGTGCAGTCAGATGAGTCCAAAAGTAATTTTTGTCAGTATTCGACGAGAACCGGAGAACACAAGGTAAAGATTTCCGGAATGTCTTTTTTCCAAACCGAAAAACTTTGTATGATGAAATTCGGTTAAGTATTTTTTCTAAACCAGAGAACACATCATCAAGTTTTCCGGTTTGCGTTGTGAATGCCAGACATATAACCGGATAACTTGTCTCCAAGTTATCTGGTTGGTATACTTTTCAACACCGGATTACTTGTTGTTAAGTTATCCGGTTTGGGTTTTTTGTCAACCGGATAACTTGGTCCATAGTTAGCTGGAGCGTGTTTTTTTTTAATTTATGTTTGTTTAGGAGACATTCCTTTTATGATATGCGACAAACACCAGACAAGTGTAGATACAACAAATATATTCTCGACTACAGAAAAATTTCCTACAAGAGAAGAGGCGACTAGGTGGATTAAAGAGGTTGGGCTCAGGAATAGAGTCACTGTTATAATAACCTGGTCGAACACCAATACTGGCAAGAGAGAAAGAAGTGACAAAGTTATATTTGGCTGTGATTGAGGTGGAAAATACAAAGAAGGGGATAGCGAAACACAAAGTGCTACCAAAAAATGTATCTATCCTTTCAAAGTAAGATCAACACCTTCAAAAGATGGTTCTGGTTGGAAAATTGATGTAAAGTGTGGAGTTCACAACCATGGTTTACCTGATAGATTTGAAGGTCATGCGTTTGTAAGTCGACTCAATGATGATGACCAACAACATATTGTTGATTTGTCAAAACGTCATGTTCCTCCAAGACACATATTATTGTCATTGAAAGAACGAGATCCGGAGAATGTGACTCGAATCACCCAAATATATAAACATAAGAGTAAGATTCAAAAAAACATCAGGGGACCTAGAACGGAAATGCAACAGTTGTTTAAGTTGATAAAGGAATCTGATTATGTTTATTGGAGTAGGAAAAAAGATGAGTCAGAAGTTGTGAGAGATATCTTCTGGGCCCATCCAGACTTTGTGAAGTTGTTGAATATGTTTCCTATTGTGTTTATTATGGATAATACTTACAAAACCAATAAGTATAGGCAACCTTTGCTTGAAATAGTTGGTGTGACATCAACTGAGTTAACATTTGTTGTTGCATTTGCCTATATGGAATCTGAACAAACAGAGACTTTGTGTTGGGTACTAGATAAATTGAAACAGTTATTCACTAAACAAGGGTTATGGCCACAAGTAATTTTAACTGGCAGAGATCATGCTTTGATGAAAGCAATTGAAACAGTATTTCCTGCGACAAATAATTTGCGTTGCCGATTTCACATAAACAAGAATGTGAAAGCAAAGTGCAAGGAGTATGTTGTGAATGATATACGAAAACCAATAGAGGAGCTTTGGTACGAACTTGTAAAATATAGTGATGAGGTGAAATACCTTCAAAAGTTGAAATTGCTTGAGCATGCCTGTTTGGAATATGGGCATTTTCTTGATTATGTGAAAGACACATGGTTGACACCTCATAGGCATAGAATTGTTGAAGCTTGGATCAAAAGTGTTGCATTTAGGCAACATCACGACTAACAGGTAATGTGGTTGTTTTATATACATAGTTTGTTTATGGTAATATTTATGATACTTATACTGAACTTCTGATTTTTCTTTGTTAGGGTCGAGTCTGCGCATTGGAAGCTGAAGCAGATGTTGGAAAACAGTTTAGGTGATATGTGTAAATGCTGGGAGACTATGAATGGCAACATCAAGGTTCAAGTGGGCAATATTAGAGCTTCATTTCATAAGAGTTTTTATGAGGTTGAGCATTGTTGGTTGCAGAATAGGGCAGGCAGCAAAAATATTTATTTTCAGAAGAATTACCTCCGGGATTTATGTCGTGTCCACAGAGATCGGTTCGAGGGAAAGAATTTCGTTCGACAGTCTCTCGCGTTTATGAGTTTGGATTAAAATGGTTTCAAACAAGAAAACACAAAAGTAAACACTAAAACATAAAAAGAAATTCATTCTTCAGAGACAAAAAATTTATCAGGCGTGCACATAACCGACTCCTCACAAACTTAAACTCGATATAAACTGCGTAGAATACTTGTCGATTATGTTGGAACATGTTTTGGTTGATATAGGGTGATTTGGAAGTGTTTGGGTGGAAGAAATGAGGGATTTTGGCCCCATATGACCTATATTGACGCTGCTGCGAATTCTGGGTTTCGCGGGTTCGCCTAGCGAACCACAGGGAAGGAACGGGAGAATGTTCGCCTAGAGGTTCGCCTAGCGAAATTTATGTTGGTTTTCCTCTGCCTTGGTTCGCTAGGGTTCGCCTAGCGAATACTGGAGCGAACGTGCAGATTTTTCTATTTTGTTTTCTTCATAACTTTCAAACCGTAAGTCCGTTTTGGTCGCCGTTCGAAGAGTTGTAAAGCTAATAAAATATTCTTTCTATTAAAAATGGTTTGGAGGTCAGTAGATGATTTATTTAAGTCGTGGTTTTGTAAAAGTGTTGGGTTGTCGGGTTTTTATCGCATTAAATGCGTGCGGTTGGTGTTTTACCGTGTGTTGTGCTATTGTTGTATAACGTGGAGCTTTAATGTGGTTTATATAATGTTGAAGCATGTGATAATTGTCGTGGTTGCTTGTGGCCTAATGGCAAAATACTTTGTTGAATTGAATACAAATGTATGTTATTAATGTATGTTGTTGTGGGTAGCCTTCGTGGCGTGAATCCTAGTGTAGTGAGTATCATTGTATGGTTGTAGGATTGTTGTGGTTAATGATGAGTAATTCTTGATGTGAATTTATATGAGTGTATATGCTAAAATGATAATTGTCGTGGTTTGTGGATTATGATGAAATGCATTGTTATGTGAAATTCAATGTGTGTTATTGGGTGGCCTTATGGAAAGTAAATGCATTATTTGAATTGATTTCCAATGCATGAATAATGATGATGAGATAATCCATATTATTGATTTGTGAAGATGCATTTGATTGTCATGAGTCATTGTATGCCAAGCATCATGATATGCATCTTGTGATGTCGTGTGCCCTAGTGGGTGTGAGTGACGAAACGATTCCAGAGGGAATCTGCTATAACGGTCGTGAGCCTTTAACAAAGAAGACCTAAAGCGACATTATAGACGATCGCGAGCCTTATACAAAGAGGACCTAAAGCGATCGGATCGTGAGCCTTATACAAAGAGGACCTAAAGCGATCCATAAACGTCGTGAGCCTTATACAAAGAGGACCTAAAGCGACGGGGAACATCGTTTGCCCGACGGGGAGTTACACTAAGTAACAAGTGATGATTCCAATAATTCCTGAGTGAATTAATGATGATGAGAATGATGGATGGATTGGTACCGCATCACATTGCATAAAGTCGTTGTGTCAGTCTCCGTGCATTTGCATAAATCATGAATGGATTGATTATGTGTGAGAAATTGTGAATTGATTGATTATGTGTTGAGCTCGTGATAGCATTGGTGATTTGATATACATTTGTGATGAATGCATTGGTTATGGATGATGTGTTTTATGTATAGACATATGCTATGTTTTGTGGGGATGTTGTACCTTACCATGATTGTATTAATTATCGTTGATATGCTATATATGAATATATGTGACGTGAGGGTGTGTTTCCATATGTCATAACTTTGGTATGCCTTACACGTGAATATGTGATTATGTTGGTATAATTGATACATGCTATGTGGTTGGATTATTAGAATATGTTATGTATCTGTGGCGTGCTATATGAATTAGTATGTGATGTTTGTGGTGAGAATGATTATGCTTGTGAATTTATATGTGTTTGCATATTATTATGCAATCTTGATTTAGTTGTTATTTCTCACCCTTCTGCTTTGGTTCGTTGCTCTATGAGGCATTGCAGATTAGTATCTTGGAGGCTTTTGTGAAGATTAGTTCTCCATCCTTTTGTTGGTCTGTTTGCTCTGATACGTAACACGGGAGTCGGGGAACGCTTTTGATATATATGTATACATTTGTTGGATCTATTTTGTATTACCTTTGTATGGATATTTTGATGTTATAATACAATTTATTTTGTAAAACAAGTCAGTTATGGATCTTTCCGCTTTATTCCATAATTGAACTTTCCTTTTGTTGGAAAAAGCTTCCTGAATTATATTTATTCCATTTTGTGTTATGTATCAAATTTATGAGCAGGGAATGTGTTTTCTTTCTTCAAATGTGGCATCCTTATTTCTGTCTAAGAATAAATTTTTATTTACTCTAATTTATTTATGTATTATTTATCGTCGATGGGAATTGGGGTGTTACATTAGTTGTATCAGAGCAGGTCGGTCCGTCCGACCAAGTTGTTGAGTCAGTTGGTGTGACAGTTGAATACTGTCGATGTTGTTTGTTCCTTAGTATGTGATATGTGTGTGAAACACTATCAGTACTTTCTGGTTTTCTAATCCTTTGTTTTCAGGATTAAGAATGAGATAAGTGGGGGAGAAGCTTGTGCTTCCCCAAGTTGCTTCGGTTGTGTGCCGTTGGTTGCAAGAGTGTAAGTGTTGTTTGGACAATGTTGTTCCCGGTTCCGGAGGGGATGCGGTGGTAAGGTTTATGTCAGTTAAGGATTTGTGCCTTAGGTAGTTTTATGCACAAGATGTAAGAAATGCTATTATAGTTTGGTAAAGACGGTTTATGCCCCATCATGATTGTCGGCTGTCTATTGGCAAATTGAGGAACTGATCACCCTTAATCTCTTGTTGATAGTAGACGGAATTATGTTGGATGGAATAGACGTGTCTTTCCGGCTTTGTTAGTGTGTGCAATGAATTGTTTGGAATTAAGAAAATGATTATGGATTGTTTTGTTGAGTTGATGAAGATTCTAATATCGGAAGATGAGGCGGATTAGAGGTTTTGGTAGGTTGGTCCAGTTGGGAAGTCATAGAGCGAGAACGATTGGGTATCGTTAATGGTTGTTCTCAGAGAGTAGAGTGTGAACTCAAATTTGACGAAGGTGAGGATTTGAGGTTTGGATCTGCTAAGTAAGTAGGAGAACTTTTAAGAAGTGAAACTCAGATGTTGGTCATATTTGTGATAATAGTTTTCTGGAAATTGGCAGGAAGCCACAGTGATGGGCCGTCAGTTGGGCATGGTTTCAGATGTGTTTTTGGATGAAACATTAGTGTGTAGACTTGAAGAGGTCCAGCACGGTTGGTAAGGAAAAGGATGATAGCATGAGGTTGCGTTTTAATCAGTGAGTAGTATGGAAACTTGCGGTTGTGTTCTGGATAGCTTGAGTTTTGAATTGTGACGAATTGCGAACGATTTGAAGTTCCTTGATGGTATTACTTTTGTTATGGGTTGAGATCTCATGTCAACAGAAACCTTGAGTGAGTTGGAACCCCGTAAGAAGAATTGATATGGAATGTGGTAACCAGAGATTGTTAAGCTATTTTGGATGAATTATTTCGAGCTCAGAATGAATTTTGAAGGTTGTATATGTTCTGGTTGTGGAGTAAATAAACCGTATTTTCCATACTTGTTTGGAAAAGTTCCTAGTGATGTTTATTGGATGATATTTTGATTTATTTTAAATCAAAGGATGAGTATGTAGAGTATTTGAGGATTGAGTTACAAGGGTTGAAAGAGAGGGAGTTTTCTGCTAAATTATCGATGCGAGATTTTTGATTGAAAGAGGTTAGTTTCTTGGTTATGTTATTTTAGATGATGGTATTGTGGTGTATCCATCCAAAATAGATGCAGTTCTACGTTGAGAGACTCTGAAGTCGGTTAAGGAGATTAGAAACTTTTGGGCTTAGTTGGTTGTTACTGCAGGTTATGGAAGACTTTGCTATGTTAGTACTTCTGTTATCTCAGTTGACTTGCAAAGGGTGAGTCGTTTGTTTTGGATGTTCGTTGTGAGTAAGTTTTGGTGAGCGAAAGTAAAGATTGGCTACAGCTCCAATTTTGATTCTGCCTGATCCTAATAAACTGTTTATGGAATATTGGGATGCGTCCTTGATGAGGGTAGTTAGTGTGTTAATGCGAGAGGGTAAAGTCATTTCTTATGCTTTACTACAATTGAGGATTCATGATTTCAAGATGGTTGCGGTTACTTTTGTGTTGAGAATCTGGAGGTATTATTTTGAGGGTTTTAGGTTCAAGGTGGTTGGATGGAGAAAATGATGGTTTTGGATGAGTAACAGCGCTGCTGGGATTCTGAGTTTTCCATGGTTCACCTAGCGAACCTGGGGCGAAGTCCAACGAACAGCTTTCGAGGGTTTGCCTAGCGAACCCGGTAGCGAAGGTCAGCGAATGTTTGCCAACGACGTTCGCCTAGCGAACTTTAGGTCGTTTCAGTTCTGTTTTGTGTTTTTGATCTCGCTGGGAGCTTCGCCTAGCGAAGGTGGAAGCGAACGCTCGCTAGGGGTTCGCCTAGCGAACATGGCAGTTTATCCCATTTTGTTTCCTTTATAACTCTTGATTTGTAACTCGGATTGAGGCACGGTCGGATGGTTGGAATTCCTGATTAGTTATGACCTTGGCTCGAATTATCCTATTGGTAAAGTTAATGTCGTGCCTGATGAGTTGAGTCAAAAGTTTTTACATATGTCTGCTTTGATGGTTAAATAGTGGGAACTTTTGGAAGAATTTAGAGATTTGAGTTGGTGTGTGAATTGACATCTGATAGCGTGAGGCTTGGTATGATAAAGGTTACTAATGATTTTTGGTGAATATGAGAAAGAGTTAGACTTTGGACATGAAATTGGTAGATTTGATGGTTATGAGTAATTAGAGTGTGCAACGAAAGCGTGACGTGGCACATTTTGTATATGCGTGTGTGACTTGTAAGAGTTCATAGGTTGAACATTGAAAACATGTAGGAATGAGGAGAGCATTGGACGTTTCAGAATGGAAGTGTTAGGTGAAAGGTTTAAATATTATTCATGGGTTACTATGTAGATGGATGTTTTAGTTGTATGTTCGATTGGTGAATTGTAGCATTGTTGTAATATTGTTGTGTGACAAGGTTGTTGGTATTGTGGTTATGTAGAGGTTGTTGGAACGATGTTGTGTCGTGGGACTTTAGGTTCTTGTCTTTGTTGTTGCCTCGTTTCCATGGTGCTGGTTCGAGTGCGTGTGGTTAATCCCTATGTGGGAGATTAGGGGAGTGTTACCTGGGTGTTGGTAACATGGTTTTCTTTGAGTCGTGAGTTAGTCGTCAAGTGCATTGTATGGGCTTTACATCTTGTCGTTGTAGTTGTCGTCGTTGTCGTGTCGTTGTTGTAGTTGTGGTTAGCAAGGTGGTTTGTCAGTTTGTGTTATTTGTGGTGTGTCTTTTGTTGGCATGATAGTTTGTTAGTCGGAGGTGAGAGTTGTATCCGGAGTTGTTCGTATCAGTTATATTTTCGAGGACGAAAATGTCTAAGTGGGGGAGAATTGTAACGCCCCGTTTTGTCTTATTTATTTAATCAAGTCGATTTAATTATTTTCATTTTTATATTATTTTATTCTTGACTTTTATTTGTCAATATATTATTTTTCATCGTTATTATGTTTTATCGCATTTTGAGAGCGTTTCCGAGATATTTGAGCTGAGGGGTAAAATGGTCATTTTGGGGGTTAGATATTTTTATAAATAGAGAATTGAGAGAAAAAGAGAGAAAAGAAAGAGAAAGGAAAGAAAGGAAGAGGAAGGAAAAGAGAAGGAGAGGAAAACTTGGGATAGAAGAAATCATCCGTTCAAGCGCGATTAATCGGGTAAGGGTGAGAAGTTTCGATTATATCTTGCTTGTGTATGTATATGTGTTGTTTGTTGTAATTGTTTTGGTTGTCTCACAACTTTTTCTCATTGATAAATTGATGAACAATTGATAGAAATCGATGTTTTCACGGTTGAAACTCGATATAAACTGCGTAGAATACTTGTCGATTATGTTGGAACATGTTTTGGTTGATATAGGGTGATTTGGAAGTGTTTGGGTGGAAGAAATGAGGGATTTTGGCCCCATATGACCTATATTGACGCTGCTGCGAATTCTGGGTTTCGCGGGTTCGCCTAGCGAACCACAACGAAGGAACTGGCGAATGTCCGCCTAGAGGTTCGCCTAGAGAACTTTATGTTGGTTTTCCTCTGCCTTGGTTCACTAGGGTTCGCCTAACGAATACTGGAGCGAACGTGCAGATTTTTCTATTTTGTTTTCTTCATAACTTTCAAACCGTAAGTCCATTTTGGTCGCCGTTCGAAGCGTTGGAAAACTAATAAAATATTCTTTCTATTAAAAATGGTTTGGAGGTCAGTAGATGATTTATTTAAGTTGTTGTTTTGTAAAAGTGTTGGGTTGTCGGGTTTTTATCGCGTTAAATGCGTGCGGTTGGTGTTTTACCGTGTGTTGTGCTATTGTTGTATAACGTGGAGCTTTTATGTGGTTTATATGATGTTGCAGCATGTGATAATTGTCGTGGTTGCTTGTTGCCTATTGGAAAAATAATTTGTTGAATTGAATACAAATGTATGTTATTAATGTATGTTGTTGTGGGTAGCCTTCGTGGCGTGAATCCTAGTGTTGTGAGTATCATTGTATGATTGTAGGATTGTTGTGGTTGATGGTGAGTAATTATTGATGTGAATTGATATGAGTGTATATGCTAAAATGCTAATTGTTGTGGTTTGTGGATTATGATGAAATGCATTGTTATGTGAAATTCAATGTGTGTTATTGGGTGGCCTTATGGCAAGTAAATGCATTATTTGAAATGATTTCCAATGCATGAATAATTATGATGAGATAATCCATATTGTTGATTTGTGAAGATGCATTTGATTGTCATGAGTCATTGAATCCCAAGCATCATGATATGCATCTTGTGATGTCGTGTGCCCTAGTGGGTGTGAGCGACGAAATGATTCCAGAGAGAATCTGCTATAACGGTCGTGAGCCTTATACAAAGAGGACCTAAAGCAACGTTATAGACGATCGTGAGCTTTATACAAAGAGGACCTAAAGCGATCGGATCGTGATCCTTATACAAAGAGGACCTAAAGCGATCCATAAACGTCGCGAGCCTTATACAAAGAGGACCTAAAGAGACGGGGAACATCGTTTGCCCGACGAGGAGTTACACTAAGTAACAAGCGATGATTCCAATAATTCCTGAGTGAATTAATGATGATGAGAATGATGGATGGATTGGTACCGCATTGCATTGCATAGAGTCGTTGTGTCGGTCTCTGTGCATTTGCATAAATCATGAATGGATTGATTATGTGTGGGAAATTATGAATTGATTGATTATGTGTTGAGCTCGTGATAGCATTGGTGATTTGATATGCATTTGTGATGAATGCATTGGTTATGGATGATGTGTTTTATGTATAGACATATGCTATGTTTTGTGGGGATGTTGTACCTTACCATGATTGTATTAATTATCGTTGATATGCTATATATGAATATATGTGAAGTAGGGGTGTGTTTCCATATGTCATAACTTTGGTATGCCTTATGTGTGAATATGTGATTATGTTGATATAATTGATACATGCTATGTGGTTGGATTATTAGAATATGTTATGTATCTGTGGCGTGCTATATGAATTAGTATGTGATGTTTGTGGTGAGAATGATTATGCATGTGAATTTATATGTGTTTGCATATTATTATGCAATCTTGATTTAGTTGTTATTTCTCACCCTTCTGCTGTGGTTTGTTGCTCCATCCTATTAGTATCTTGGAGGCTTTTGTGAAGATTAGTTCTCCATCCTTTTGTCGGTCTGTCTGCTCTGATACATAACACGGGAGTCGGGGAACCCTTTTGATATATATGTATACATTTGTTGGATCTATTTTGTATTACCTTTGTATGAATATTTTGATGTTATAAAATAATTTATTTTGTGAAACAAGTCAGTTATGGATCTTTCCGCTTTATTCCATAATTGAACTTTCCTTTTGTTGGAAAAAGCTTCCTGAATTATATTTATTCCATTTTGTGTTATGTATCAAATTTATGAGCAGGGAATGTGTTTTCTTTCTTCAAATGTGGCATCCTTATTTCTGTCTAAGAATAAATTTTTATTTACTCTGATTTAATTATGTATTATTTATCGTCGATGGAAATTGGGGTGTTACAATTATCTCTAATGCAACCCAAATCCCGCGCATAAAGAAAAAATCAGAGACAATCACCGATATAGATTTGTAAAGCAAGTTTTATACAACGTCATGGGCGACAAATATACATGAGATCAAGTCAATACATATACAAAACCCAACAAAGAAGAAAAACACAAAGAAGAAGAGAAATGAACCAACCATCTCGCGGATTGTCAGAGCCGATCGATGAGAAATCCACCCCGGTTCATCCGTATGCAAGCTTCCATGTTGTTTTCTAAGGTAATCTACTGAAAAATGAAGTTTGATGGAGTTGGGATCACAAAACCCCAAAACCATACCCTAAAAATGCTTAAAAGTGACTTAAATAGGGTCTGAAAAGACGCGAACCACCCTAAGCGCGCTATGAGGGCGCTTAGCGCCATCAGCAAAGTCACAAATCTTATTTCCTTCACAACTTTCGAACCGCAACTCCGATTGACTCACGGTCGGAAGCGTTGGAAAGCTTATTCAATGCTCTATATGAATATGAAAAGAAATCAAGGCTTGAATACCTACAAAAATTAGATAAATTAAAATTAGAAAGAATGAAATTTATTACAACTGCGCTAAGCGACCTCAGAGTGCGCTCAGCGCGATCTCATTTAAAATACACGTTAAACCGACTTAAAGCGCACTAAGCGCGGTCCTGCCCACGCTAAGCGCGGTCAAGGAACCTTAGCTACTGCCTTTGGCAGAAAAATGCACGCTGAAACCACGCCAGAAAGCACGCTTAGCGCGAGTTACCGACACGACTTCTCAAAAATCAACTTTTAGGCCTTCTCTCCTTCACCAATTGTTCCTATCATCAAATATAAGCTAGAAGACCTATCAAAAAACATCAAAATGATCAATATTCAAATTATTTACAGTAAAATGTAAAGTAAACGTATTTATAAACAAATCGGGGTTTATTCGTAAGATATTAACCAAAAAGTATTGATAAATGCAACAAAACTTATATACAAAAATAGTTACATTTTGCACTTATCAAACTCTCCCCAACTTAAACTTGTTTGTCCTCAAACAAGAATCAAACAACTCAAAGAAACAAAAGCAATAACCAAAGAATCATGAATCAACAGGTTTTGAAAAATGGAAACAAATGTATGGCTCAAAGGAAACACGGCACACACAAAGTAAATACTTACCACTAAACTACGACGATAACATAGTCACGAAACAAATGAAAAATACAAAAATTATGCCAAACATTCTAAAACAACACAAGTTCAAATGTGAATTACACCTAGCAAAAACAATCATCAGTAGATGAAAAACACAAAATAAGGTACTTATCACTCACACAACAATCATGCAAACAATAGACTAAATTATGCAATCATCCAGAAAATCACATTGAACATACAAAGGCAAGAATCACAAGGACTTTCAAGGTTGTAACGTGGTCGGGTAAACAAACAAGGGGCAATTTCTAAAGGTAATTGAAACAAAAACTTGTCTAAACCTAAGGGAGTGATCAACTCACAAAGATTCACACACAAAATTCCAATCAACTTCTTCCAAAATCCCAAGTGGTACACAACACACAGTACTTATTAAGCACAATTATTAAAACTCTTTTTGTTTCCTTTCTCAAGGATTTTCTTTTTCTTTCTTTTTTTCTTTTCTTTTCTTTGTCACATTTTTCGCTTTTTTCTTTTCTTTTTCCACCTCATAGAAACCAACTAATGAGTAAACAACCATTCTCTCCCCAACTTGAATTCAACCACATCATCATGTGAATACTCCCTACTTTCTAAGGCAAGGTAAAAATTCATACAACAACACAAAGTTGAGGGTTCAAGAAAAAACAAAATCCATTCAAAAATAAGTGAACTAAATACTCATAGACAAACATTAAGTTCAAATAAAACATGGATCAAAAAGCTCAAAGGGGTTACGAATGATCACACGCTCACAAGATGAATGACTATTTGGCTAGGTAGTTGTGCTCAAAATGAAACAAAATGCCTTGGTCCTTTTCATGCTTTCATATAATCAACACAAACAAAAGATTAAGCATAATAAAATCCAGTTAGAATAAGAATGTTGGTACTCCGTGCATATATGAACAATGGAAAGCCACCTCACAAAAAGGGTGGGAACTAAAGTGATTCACATAAGAACAAGTATACAAAAGAATGAATGACATGAAAGTTTGTAAAAAGCCTAAGTATCATGAATATGCTAAAGTATAGAAAGCGATAAATACATACCTCAGACGTGTACAAAACTTAACAATATCAACACCATACATTCACAAGTTGAAACGATCAAACTTGGAACATCACTAAGCATCCTCAAATAACTCAAGACAAACTCAAAGGTAAACACACAAACTATTAATATAAACAAACTAAAAACCGGCAAAAATTGTCTAAACAAATTTAAAAGTGAAGATTTGAAATTTAAGAACTGGTCCGATCTAAATTTGTTTAGACAATAGCACCATACTATCTACTAAACATAATAACAACAAAAGAAAATAAAACATGCTTGTTTTACGTCGTAAGCTCAACACCTTTACGGTGCTTAAGCTAGAAACTTCCTCTCTTCATGCCATGGTGGTGTCTCACCGTACAACCAAAAGCAAGCGTCCTAACTAAACACTTGAACAAACTTTAAAAATATACAAGTATTGATAAAAACAAGTGAAAATATACAATATGTACGGTATCTACAAAACTCAAAAACAACAAAACTATCGCGATGCAAGAACAATAAACCAATCCCCAGCAACGTCGCCATTTTGTTGGTTGCAGAATAGGGCAAGCAGCAAAAATATTTATTTTCGGAAGAATTCCCTCCGGGATTTATGTCGTGTCCACAGAGATCGGTTAGAGGGAAAGAATTCCGTTCGGCAGTCTCTCGCGTTTATGAGTTTGGATTAAAATGGTTTAAAATAAGAAAACAGAAAAGTAAACACTAAAACATAAAAATAAATTCATTCTTTAGAGACAAGAAACTTATCAGGCGTGCACATAACCGACTCCTCACAAACTTAAACTTACAGACCAGTTATACTCCACCTACAATACTCCTCAATATCACCCAGCATCGCTCACAACAAAGGTTATGTCTAATGCAAAGTTGAGAGAACAACTGTGTTACCCTCGCCGACACTCGCGCACGCGACTCAAGGCACGGAGGCATTAAGCTTCGACGCCTATTGAAGATTGTTAGCTCTTAAATCTATCTCTAGAATCCAGAAACTAATAGATAATCATCCCTAATCGAAGTTTCCGAGGATTATCTCTAACGCAACCCAAACCCCGCGCATAAAGCAAAAATCAGAGACAATCACCAATAAAGATTTGTAAAGCAAGTTTTATACAACGCCATGGGCGACAAATATACATGAGATCATAGTCAATACATATAAAAAACCCAACAAAGAAGAAAAACACAAAGAAGAAGAGAAATGAACCAAACATCTCGTGGATTGTCAGAGCCGATCGATGAGAAATCCACCCCGGTTCATCCGTATGCAAGCTTCCATATTGTTTTCTAAGCTAATCTACTGAAAAATGAAGTTTGATGGAGTTGGGATCACAAAACCCCAAAACTATACCCTAAAAATGCTGAAAAGTGACTTAAATAGGGGCTGAAAAGATGCGAACTACGCTAAGTGCGCTATGAGGGCGCTTAGCGCCATCAGCAAAGTCACAAATCTTATTTCCTTCACAACTCCGATTGACGCACGGTCAGAAGCGTTGGAAAGCTTATTCAATGCTCTATATGAATATGAATAGAAATCAAGGCTTGAATACTTACAAAAATGAGATAAATTAAAATTAGAAAGAATGAAATTTATTACAATCGCGCTAAGTGTAGCGAGTGATTTTTGGATGTGGTTGCGAAGCACGATCGCTCTAGTACTACAGTTCGATTCATTTTTTATCCTATTAAATCTGATGAAGGAAGGGAAATAGATGTCTCCAACTAACCCTGCTTGCATACTGAGATTAAACAATGGTATGTTAGGTTACAGATGCTACAAAGATTCGGGGTTTCTCCTAAGTTTATTTTGTTGACGAGGGGTGCTTTAGGCTATCGGTTGAGATGTTAGGACGGATATATATGAAAGTATGGGATTTTGGGTTTTTGTTTAGTGTGCTCGCTAAGATTTTTCTTTCAATCTTATGCCTACGTATTCCCGTTTACCGAAACACGGAAATCAGAGCGTTCGTAGTTCCTCTTATTCTATGGGAGGGAATTGTTGTTTTGGTGTCTTGTTCAAAGCCCAAGACGTGAAGCGAAAAGTGGTTTGTATCTTGTTCAAAGCCCAAGATGTGAAGCTGAAAGGTCTATTTGTATCTTGTTCAAAGCCCAAGATATGAAGCTAAAAGGGTGTGACTTTTAGAGAGAATTTGTCATCTCTAAAGAGGGGGTTGTATGTCACAACTGTTTATAAAGGAGAATTACTTTAACCGGGATGTGTGAATCCGACAATGCCATAATTTCCTTTAAAGGGGATTTTAACCTGAAGGAGAAGACTTTAACTCAGTGTAGAGTAATGCCATCTTTCCTTAGGAATTTCTCATACTAAAAGAGGGACATTGGCATGGATGTAGATGATCCAGAGGCTTGCCGCTTACAGCGATTAGATGAAGAAGAAGGAGTTGTTGATGTTTATGTACTCTGAACGAGGCACAACTCTAATGCTAAAAGGTTGATTGGATCAACCAGTGGTTTTCTTATATAAAGCCTAAGAGGAGGCTATTATGTGTCCCGTACAAAGCCCGAGAGAGAGGCTAAAAGGTTTTGACCCGACGATGGAGTCTTTTGGTATCTCGTATAAAGCCCGAGATGGAGGCTATTTGACTCAACAAGAGAGTTTTTGGTATCTCGTACGAAGCCCGAGATGGAGGCGAAAGGGTGATCGACTCAACGAGGGAGTCCCTTATGTGTCTCGTACAAAGCCCGAGAAAGAGGCTAAACGTTGTTAACTCCGCTGGGGAGAATCATTGTATAAAGCCCAAGAGAGAGGCTAACTTCACTGGAGAAGGATCATTATACAAAGCCTAAGAGGAGGCAATGACGACTGTTCAGTTAAGTGACAGGTCCAGTATACTGATTTTTAAAGAGAAAATCAGTTCTTATATGAGCAACACTGTACTCGAGGATTTGATTCGAGGATCCGGGTTATTCCTGTTTTTTAAGGAATTGGGAAATCCGAAGGGTATTGAGACTGTCCGAGTCTGCGGGTTTTCTTCCTATTTTTGAATGGGTCACTTGAGAATGTCTGGAAAACTCAAGGAGATTAGACTGTCCGAGTCTAGAGTGCCATCTTTTGTACTATGCTTTGAGAAACAGTAGTAGACTCGTTGAAAGGACTGTTCTATGTAGATGACTAATATCTATTCCTATACCTCTAGTAAGTCGCCGGGACAATTTGTATGAAGCCCAAGAGGAGGCTGGAAACTTTTAAGAAGCCGACGGGTCCTTGTACGATGCCCAAGAGGAGGCTATCATTCCCGGAGGAAGAGATCATTATACGAAGCCTAAGAGGAGGCTGTGAATACTTCTAAGAAGCCGAGAGGTCCTTGTACTAAGCCCAAGAGGAGGCTAGGTTGCTTTTAGGAAGCCTGTGGGTCCTTGTACGATGCCCAAGAGGAGGCCGATGCTTTAAAGAAGCCCGTGGGTCCCCAAACCCCGAGAAGTACAGGACAGGCTATTCACAGAGAATAGATCAAGCCAGGAAAGTTCGAGAATTTGGAAGAAACTCAAGAGATGCCATTCACGGAGAAAAGATCATCTCTGGGGAGTAGAGTTTCTTGACAAGTGCTTTTAAGAAGCCCGTGGGTCCCCAAACCCCGAGAAGTTCAAGACATGCCATTCACCGAGAATAGATCAAGCCAGGAAAGTCCGAGAATTTGGAAGAAACTCAAGAGATGCAATTCACGGAGAAGAGATCATCTCTGGGGAATAGTTTCTTTGACAACTTCTATGAGTGACAGTCTATGAAAGGGTTCACAGAGAATGCTGCCTTTCATGTCTCCATATTGTTTAACCCCAAGAGGAGGGAAGACTGTGTCTGGTGATCCTATTGGGGATCTAGTTGTCTATTTCTACGAATAAACGAAACAGCGTCACCTAGTTCTAGACGTAGTGGCCGGGAAAACTCTAAATATCTATACTATTATTACACAGTTGATATGAGTTTATGAAAGAAGACTTACAGTGAAACAGCCCCACAATACAGTTATATGTATATGAAAGCGGTAAATGAATGCAATAACCACTTACTCGGTTGTAGAGCTTCCATGCTGTTTGGTTAGTTGTTCAACAAAGAAAGATTGAAAAACAACAGTATATTCAAAATCAAAGGAGAAAGTGCTTTGAAAAAGAAAAATTTGGGGCTTACAGCTCAAGGAGAGGCCCAGGGTTTTATCAGTGAGCGCACTGTTATTTTTGTACAGAGGGACTTATACAAGTGACTGAGGCCCAAAAAGGTTTTCTGCACAAAGGGATGGGTCTTACACTCTCTCAAGAGGCCCAAAAGGTTTAAAGAAAAAGAGTGGGGCTTATAACACGAGGGTAGGCTCAGTTGACTTTTCGTTTAAAAATGGCGATCGCGCGCGAGATTTTCTTTTAACGCGAAGGGGCTTATACAATATCTGAGGCCCAAATGATTTTGGTTAAAAGGGGGTTGGGTCTTACACTCTATTAGAGGCCCAAAAGTTTTGAATGGGTCTTATAGCTCAAGGAGAGGTCCAAAAGGTTATTTTTCAAAAGGCGACGATCGCGCCGTTTGTTTTTGACGGTATCGGGACTTATACAATACACTGATGCCCAAAAATGATTTGGTCAAAAAAAGGATTGGGTCTTACACTCTATTAGAGGCCCAAAAGTTTTGAAAATGATTTATGAGGGTTGAATTAATCCAAAACCCTAATTTGTTTTCAAAAAATGTATTTAATTGAATAAAA
This sequence comes from Lathyrus tuberosus, assembly GCA_022829125.1. Lineage (NCBI taxonomy): Eukaryota > Viridiplantae > Streptophyta > Magnoliopsida > Fabales > Fabaceae > Lathyrus > Lathyrus tuberosus. The sequence goes on from JALAZF010000075.1 coordinate 16,856,286, forward strand.
ATTCAATTAAAATGATCAAAATTGTTTAACATAGGAAAAACAAATTGTGATCTTGGATTAATGTTTCAAAAATTAAGTATTGACCTACAAAATAATTAGAAAACATTAAAAGTTGCAAAATCAAGGTGGAAAAAATATTTTAAATGTCAAAAACAATTAAAACATTAATTCTTTGCAAAAATATCAATTATATAAAATAAACAATATTTTTGGGATTTTTTGGGAAAATAAAATATTTTAACATTTTTGTGAATTATTAAAAAAAGAATCAACTAAAAATCATTAAAACTCAGAGAGAAATTAATTTTTGAATCAATTAAATAAAATCACAAAATTCAAATATTTGAATTTATGAATCACACGCGTGTTCTGGGCTTGCCCAGATTTGCATTTTCTCTCCAATCTCACTAAATACTTGATTATATAATGCAATCCACATACCAATCAACTCGTTTCAACCTCACGATCATGTCTATGGTATTTAATTTCATTTAAATTAAACATATAACAAAAAATCACGAAAAATCCTCAAGAACCCTAATTTCTGCATGAAGGCTAGGATTTTTGATACACGATTCAAACAATGCAATTAATTGAGGGGAAACATTCCATGCATAATTATGAACATTTAGCAAAAGTATTGTGCGAGGAAATATGCATAGATTGAGAGATGGCCAAGTTTAAGCTTACCTCTAGGTTGTGACAGCAAGAGCAAATTGATTTCTGAGTAGGAGGTGTTACAGATGAATTGTGATGATCTGAACAGCTTCCCTACACCCTATGGAGTGTGTTTGAATGCTTGGACTTGACTGAGAATGGTTGGATCACTTCATGGCATCTCAACTGCACTTTGGTTAAAACCTTGAGCAATTGACTGGTGATTATGAGAAATCAGTGTTCCAGTTGTTGTTTAAGTGTTTGATCAGCTCACATATGATGTATATGAGGTGTGTGTGTGATTGGTTTGAGTGGACTTGCTCTCTAATGAAAAACCCGATAGTGACTTGCTAAGAAAGGCATTTTTGAGAGTGAGAAGTGGTTTTTGAGAAAGGCAAGTGTTGTAGGCCTTTGGTGTACTTAAACTGATCATAATTGAGCTCTATTTATAGTAGAGCAAGTTTGTTTTGGGATCCACAGTGAATGGCAACTGCAGCAGGTGTTTGTTCAATGTTGGCCAATGGAAATCCAAGTCTCCTCTAGCCATTGACTAGAGGTTAGGGCACAGGGTTGTGGTTCCCTTGGTCTTGGATAAGTCTTAACTGAATTCAGTTGAGAATGGCTCAGTCCATGCCACCTTGATGCTTCCATTGAATGCTCCAATCCAAAATTGGAGTCTTGTCCCTATTTTGGCCATTCTAGGTTCAACATGTTATTTCTTGTTCCAAAGACTTTGGAGGCTTGGCTCAGTGATTGTCCCCTTTAGATTCAATCCTCTGAGGTGTCCAAGTGGATAGGAGCATTTGGATTTGGCTGATTTTGGAAAATCGAGCAAAAATGCAAATTCTGCCTTGCCTTGGCAGATTTCAGCAAGGCAACTTTCCAATGTCATATCTCATGACTCAAATGGAATTTGGTAATGTTCTTGGTCATTTTGAAAAGACCTTACATGATACAACAACTGTTTGAACATATTTGGTTTTGATCTCTTTTGAATCCAAGTGAAAAATCCCCCTACATTTGGCAAAAAGTAGGGTAAAATCTGACTTAGTGAAATTTTCACTAAGTGTTGGAACAAAGTGACTTTTCTTGATTTTGATCACTCCATAACTCAAAATCCACAATTAATTGGAATTAGGTCTAGTTGAAGTTTTTGTAGAGGGCAATGAGATCTACAAATCAAGCCTTGGATGGGAGAAAATGGCTTTGTGGTTTAGGAGTTATGGTCCTCCAAAGTTGGTACCTTAGCCACTTTATTTTTAACTTAGAAAATTTTCTAAGTTTTTTATGGTTACCCCTTTTACAAGTTATCCAACTTTTCTTGATTTTTATTGATGAATGATGATTCAAATCATACATTAACATCATTTTAGGGTTAAAAATCCATTTTTGTGAAAAATCTCAAAAAGTCAAAGTTGACTTTTGTGCACAGTTGACTTTTTATTAGATGAATTCCAAACTGTGCAATTCTTCAGGAAATCATGTCCTTGACCTAAATAAAACTTGATGGACATGTTGCATGGGTATCATAGGGTATATTGAATCATGTCTTAGGGCTTGGGAGCATGTCCTGGTCAAAAGTCAAAGTTACAGTTGACTTTTTCCTTAAAACCCTAACTGTGGTGCAGATGAAATTGAAACTTGTTGCTCAAGCCTCTTGGATTAATCCATTGTTGCAAATGGATCAATATAGTTCATTAGAGACCCTCAAACCCTCTCTTGAGGTCTTGGCTCATGATTTGCCCTAAAAGTCAAATTAGGGGTGAATTAGGTCAAGAAACCCTAATTACTGATTTTTGATGAATGCATCCCCTGAGGCAAAATTGACTCGATGATTGGGTCCGTGAGGTCCCATGAAGTATATTAGGTTATGTTTTGGATCATTGGCTTGTGCCCAGATAAAAATTTTCATCTGGGGGCCCTGGTCGACCAAAACCCTAATTTGGTGACACTGTCGATCTTGAAACTTGATCCACCTAGAAGGGAGCAGCCTTGTGCTTGATCCTTGAAGTGGGAGTCCTTTTGATCCGTTGTAGGTGTTTGAGAGGTTATACAAGTTTAAGATCATGTCATTCCTTGATTGATCCTTTGTCTAAGAACTCTGAGAGGGCTTGAAACCCTAATTCTTGATTGTAGTGGATGTTCACCCATCTTTGGGGAGACTGATGAAGTATGATGGCCCATCCATATTGTGATGATGATTTTCACAATGATGGGAAATCCTAGTGGTCAAAATTTGGGGTATGACAGATGCCCCTATTTAATCTTCTTGGACACGAAGGTGTGAATGACGAAGGTATTCGGGCATTCGGGGTGCAAGAGGATTAAATATCATAATACCTAAAATTTTGATGGTGGTTATGAATGGTAGCTTACACATTCATCTTCTTTATCTAAGCAATGATGCTTAGAAAAGGTAAACTTCCCCTCGATCCTGGTCTTCAGCCAAGGAACTGGTCTCAGTTTCTAAAATGAACTTCCCCTCGATCCTGGTTTCCTACCCAGGAACTGGTCTTAGTTTCTGATGTAAACTTCCCCTCGATCCTGGTTTCCTACCGAGGAACTGGTGTTAGTTTCTGATGTAAACTTACCCTCGATCCTGGTTTCCTACCAAGGAACTGGTCTTAGTTTCTTTCGTCAATAAACTTTACTAACAAGGGACGCTATTCGTAGCGGCTATCCTTCAAACTTCTCGCCGAATTTTCCTGGGGAGATGCCATTTGAGTGGAAAAAGTTTCGATGTCAGACTTGCTGGGGAACCCAGTCGTCTGAGTTGTAGAGGTGTACAAACTTCTCTGTTGGAGATGCCATTTATTGACTCTACTCGGGGAATGTGAGTCCCTTGAGAGACTGCATTCTTTTGGGGTCTTTACATCATACTTTTCTCGGAGATCTTCTCGGAGAAATGCCATATGATGTGATCCAATTTTGAGGTTCCGATGACCTTTTCATCGGTGGGTTTTTCGGAGAAAAACTGCCGTACTGCCGAATCTCCGATTTAGGAGGCTTTCTCTCGGGATTTTCTTTAATCCGGGAAAACAAGGATATCATCTTCAATGGCGAAGAGTGATGTTAACTGAGGGCTCTCTGGTCTTTCAGAAGTTCAAGTTATCAAAGTGGTCGAGGACCCAACTTCAATCCAGAAATAAAACTGGAGGAGAGAGATTGTTCAGACGTAACACTTCCTGACGAGGAAAGGGCTGACAACTCAATTGAGAGGACTTTTATCACTAGGGGACAAGACCGAATAGAGTGATAGCGATGCAATATGAAATGTGAATGCAAATCAATAATGCATGATGCATGTATGTTTATGCTGACAAAACTGACGCGACATACAAACTGACAGGTGAACACGACTGGATACTCGGCCATCGCGGGGCGAAGAAGTACCGTTGGTTCAGAATAGAAATTCCACCTTGCTTAGGAGAGAGAGTCCCTGTTGGGAGCTATGTGGATCAGGCTTAGGATATGAGAACTCGGCCGAGGCGTGTCATACGAAACAAGGTCTCTAACACAGTTGATCCCTTCATTCAGGCGTACTGGGTTAGAAGGAGTACTTTGATTCTGCACTTTGAGGTTCGATTACTTCTGGAGAATCGACCGATGTTCTTCTGATATTCAACAGTCAAAATAAATTGCCGTCTTTATTAAAAAGCAGAAAAAGTTTTAACAAGTAAATTCATTTTCGTTTTATTTCAAGAATCGTTAATCATGTTAAAACGCCATTTTGTAAAGCTAAAACAAATAAGAATTACAAACAAAAGCACAAGGACTCAAATTTTATTGATAAGATGGAGATCAGGCAAACGCGTGATTCCAAAGAGTATTTACAAAGTTAGAAAATGGTAATTTACAGGGAAAAGGGCTACGTTGAAACATAACGACCACTATCCTTCTACTAACTTTGAATTCGGGACATCCTGAGCTTCTGTCGAAGATGACCTTGACTGGAGTTTTCTGGCGGATGATGTAACTGCTGCTGAGGGACTTGCCTCTGTTGAACATAGTTACTTGCCATTATCCCTAACTTTTGCCTGGATTGTACTGTGATGTTTCCAATCCACCGGGATGGTTTTTTTTCATGTCTCTAACTTTTGCCTGGACCGCCCTTTCGGGTTTTCAATCCACCGAGACGTTTTATTTTTATTTTTTTAGTTTAGGCAAAATATTTCTTGACTACATCAACATTTAGGGGGTAAGCAAATTCCTCTCCGTCCATGGTTGCAAGTCTTAAGGCACCGCCTGAGAAAGCTTTCGTGACCACATAGGGGCCATCATAATTCGGAGTCCATTTAGCTCGCGAATCAGTGAGAAATGAATGTATCTTCTTGAGCACGAGGTCTCCTTTTCTGAAAACACGAGGTCGGACCTTTTTGTCAAACGCCCTCTTCATTCTCTGTTGATACAACTGACCATGGCATAATGTCGTGATTCGCTTCTCTTCGATCAGGTTCAGTTCGTCGTGTCGACTTTGACACCATTCAATTTCAGTGAGCTTAGCTTCCATCAATACTCGGATTGACGGGATCTCTACTTCTATGGGGAGCACTGTTTCCATGCCATATACTAGAGAGATAGGGGTTGCCCCTGTTGAAGTGCGGACAGATGTTCGATAACCGTGAAGAGCAAAGGGTATCATCTCGTGCCAATCTTTGTAGGTTACAACCATCTTTTGAACGATCTTCTTAATGTTCTTATTGGCCGCTTCTACCGCTCCGTTCATCTTGGGTCGGTAGGAAGACGAGTTATGGTGTTCGATCTTGAACTCAGCGCACAACTCCTTCATCATCTTTTTGTTCAAGTTAGATCCATTATCAGTAATGATCTGGCTCAGAACACCATAACGGAAGATGATATTGTTTTTGATAAATTGGACCACCACTTGTCGGGTTACATTGGCGAATGACACTGCTTCGACCCACTTGGTGAAGTAGTCAATGGCTACTTGGATGAACCGATGTCCGTTTGAAGCCTTGGGCTCAATCATGCCAATCATGTCGATTCCCCATATGGAAAAAGGCCATGGGGAAGAGAGAACTTTGAGATGCGATGGCGGTACATGAATTTTGTCGAAGTATATCTGACACTTGTGACACCTCCTCATGTACTTGTAGCAGTCGGATTCCATGGTCAACCAATAGTACCCTGCTCTTAGAATTTTTCTCGCCATTGTATGTCCGTTGGCATGAGTGCCAAAGGATCCTTCATGAATTTCTTTCATAAGCATTTCTGCTTCTAGTCTGTCTACGCATCGGAGCAAGACCATGTCAAAATTTCTCTTATAGAGAGTGTCACCGCTCAGGAAGAAGCTTCCAGCCAATCTTCTGAGGGTTTTTCTGTCCTTCCTTAGTGCCCTAGGTGGGTACTCTTGTTTCTGAAGGAAGCATTTGATATCGTGATACCAAGGTCTATCGTCTAGGGCTGCTTCAATCGTGAAGATGTAAGCGGGCCTTTCAAGGCGCATTATGTCAATCTTAGGAAGGTCTTTCCATTGACCTACACTAATCATGGATGAGAGAGTGGCTAATGCATCAGCCATGTGATTCTCCTCACGAGGGATATGATGAAACTCAAATCTGTTGAAGAAAGGTAGCAACCTTCTTGTATAGTATTTGTAAGGGATCAATCCTGATTGGTATGTGTTCCAATCTCCTTTTATCTAATTGATAACCAGAGCTGAGTCACCGTATACGTCTAAGTTTTTGATCCTTAAATTAATTGCTTCTTTGAGACCCATAATACAAGCTTCGTATTCGGCCTCGTTGTTCGTACATTTGAACGTAAGTCTGGCGGTGAAAGCAATGTGGGTACCCTGAGGGGTAACAATTATTGCCCCAATTCCGTTTCCATAATGATTAACTGCTCCGTCAAAGATAAGTCCCCATTGGGAACTTGGTTCTGGCCCTTCACTAGGTAACGGTTCATCGCAATATTTCATTTTTAGATACATGACATCTTCATCTGGGAAGTCAAATCCGATTGATTCCTGATCATCAATCGGTTGATGAGCCAAATGATCGGCTAAAATACTTCCTTTAACGGCTTTCTGAGCGTGGTACTCTATGTCATATTCTGATAACAGCATCTGCCAACGGGCAATTCTTCCCGTGAGAGCAAGCTTTTCGAAGACGTACTTGAGTGGATCCATTTTGGAGATTAACCAAGTAGTATGACAAATCATGTATTGGCAAAGATGTTTGGCTGCCCAAGCCAGAGTACAGCAAGTTTTCTCAAGCATCGTGTACTGAGTTTCGCAATCGGTGAATTTCTTCCTCAAATAGTAAATGGCAGACTCTTTCCGTTTGGTTTCGTCTTGTTGGCCAAGTACACATCCCATTGAGGCCTCTAGGACTGTGAGGTAAATGATCAATGGTCTTCCTTCCATTGGAGGTGATAGAATCGGAGGATTCAATAAATATTCCTTAATATTGTCGAAGGCGGTTTGGCAATCTTCTGACCAAACGCAATCCTGGTTCTTTTTGAGTAATTTGAAAATCGGTGCACACGTCGCGATCATGAGGAATATGAATCTGGAGATGTAGTTCAAACGTCCCAAGAATCCTCTGACTTGCTTTTCAGTTTTCGGAGAAGGCATTTCTTGAATGGCCTTGACCTTGTCAGGATCAACCTCAATTCCTTTCTGGCTGACGATGAACCCTAGTAGTTTCCCTGAACGGACACCGAAGGTGCACTTGTTAGGATTCAAGCGGAGCTTGAATTTTCTTAAATGTTCGAACAATTTTGACAGAAGTTCAACGTGCTCATTCTCTATTTTTGATTTTGCAATCATATCATCGACATACACTTCGATTTCTTTGTGTATCATGTCATGAAAAAGAGTAGTCATGGCCCTTTGATAGGTTGCCCCGACATTCTTCAAACTGAACGGCATTACCTTGTAACAAAAGGTGCCCCATTGGGTAATGAACAAAGTTTTCTCCATGTCTTTCGGTGCCATTTTGATCTGGTTATAGCCCGAGAATCCATCCATGAAGGAGAAAATTTTGAACTTTGCTGTGCTGTCTACCAGCATGTCAATGTGTGGTAAAGGAAAGTCGTCCTTTGGACTAGCCTTGTTTAGATCCCTGTAGTCGACACACATTCTGACCTTTCCGTCCTTTTTGGGAACGGGTACGATGTTGGCTAACCATTGAGGATATTCTGACGTAGCGAGGAAACCCGCGTCAATCTGTTTCTGTACTTCCTCTTTGATTTTGATGGCCATGTCTGGGTGAGTGTGTCTCAACCTCTGCTTTACTGGCGAACATTCCGATCTCAACGGTAAGTGATGTTCCACGATGCTGGTATCCAACCCTGGCATATCCTAATAGGACCAAGCGAATACATCGGGGAATTCTTTGAGAAGCTCTATCAAACTCTCTTTGGCAGTTGGACTGAGCAGTGCCCCAATCCTGATTTCTTTCCTCTATTGTTCTGAACCCAAGTTTACCATTTCCAACGGTTCTTTGTGAGGTTCAATGGACCTTTCCTCTTGTCTGAGTAGTCGAGAGATCTCTTCTGGAATTTGGTCGTCATTTTCTTCTTCAGCCTCGAATACCGGGAACTCAAAGTTGGGAGAAGACATCGGATCGTATGTTTCAACGGGGTTTAAAACAAGCAATCTGCATGACGTGATGATTCGTGTTTAGAAGAGATAGAGAAAATGCAAGTGTGTGCAGTGTTTTTATTTTACTGCTTGTTTTTATTTGAATTGTTTTTTAGGATTACCATTTTCTGAAAAAGCAAAAAGAGAAAACAACAATTAATGTGGAAATTACAGAACGACGTTATTTTATTAATGAACAAGTCGATTCTTGAAACTACAACCCTATAAAACAAAACTCTGTCGCTTTGGGCAGAGCGAAGAGGGAAAATTTACAGAAAGCGAGCCCTATCAAAACATCCGTTTCACCTGGGCAGGGTGAAAGGTTAAAGATGGCAATTACTTTGACTGATGAACGATCTTCAGAACCTCGACGACAACCCATTGGCGGCGAACTCTTCGGTGAATCACAAAGTCTGGCACCTTCCTTGATTTGTCTTTAGAAATAACGCTGATTTCTGGTGGAGCGGGATCATTGGAATCTGTCTCCCAGGCAGAATTGTCGTAGGAGAATTCTTCAATTGCATTTTGTATAGCATTTGTGCTCTCAACTGTATCTCCCCATCCAGTTGGCTGGATGTCTTCGAGCCTGATAGAGAGCTTTCGGGAGCGGTGTACTTGATCATATAGTCGTATTTTCCACTCGGTTGTCCCAAAGTGTCCCAAACTTCTTTGGAACTGGAGTAGTCATCTCTCTCGATGACGTTGACCTCGTGAAAAGCATATTTGATGAATTCAAGTCCTGCAAACGTTGCAAATTCATCTTCATGTTGAGTAGTTTCTGAATGACCTAAGTGTTGATGTAATGACCCAATTTTCGTGTGCGTTTTATTTAATCGAGTCGTTTGATTATTATATTATTATTTTATTTTATTTTCGACTTTTATGTGAAAATATGTTATTTTTCAATGTTGTGATATTTTATCGGGTTTTGGGATCGTTTGTGAGATATTTGAGTGTGGGGGTATTTTGGTCATTTTAGGATATTTTTGATTAAGTAAGAAAAATAGAAAATAGTAGAGAGAAAAAGAGAAAGAAAGAAAAGGAAAAGAAAGAAAAAGGAGAGAAAAGAGAAGAAGAAGAGAAATAGTGGAAAACTTGGAAAAATCAAAGAAAAAATCAACTTCTAGAATCGATTTAATCGAGTAAGGGTGTGAAATTTAATTATTGTATACTTGTATATGATTATGTATGTATATTTGTGATGTTTGTTGGATTGAAATGGAAATATTTTAGTAAACCCATTTTTGGTAAAATTGATTAGAAATTGAGTAAATGTGTTGAAAATCATGTGTTAGGTGTTCATTCTTGTTGATACATGATAGATACTTGTTATTGGACATTGTATTGGCAATTTTATGGTGTGTAGGTGAGATTTGGGGGAATTTTGGGTAGAACCCGTATGAAAATTATGCAGACGAATTTTTTCTGAGATTTCTAGGTCATATGCATATGGGGCATGTTCATACGCGTATGAACCTTGGCAATACGCGTATGGTGGGCTAGCCATAGGGCCAATACGCGTATGGGTTGCTTGTTTCCTCGGCCATCTGCCCATTTGCGTATGATACGCGTAGTATTTTAGGTCAATACGCGTACGGGCTTGGGCATTACGCGTACGGACATTTACACGTGAACCTTGGGAAAAATGATCTCTGCTCATACGCGTATGGCTCAGGGCAATACACGTATGGACATGACTTTTGCAAAAATGTGACTTTTCAAAATATCATTTTTCGTTTTCTTTCGTAACTTTTGATCCGTTTGTCTGATTTTTACATTCTTGGTATCGTTGCGTAGCTATTGAGCTATACTTTCTTGTTATGATGATTTCGAAATTGTTAGCCGATTTAATTATGTTGGGATGTCGGGAATAGTGTCGGTTGTCGACTTTTGTCGTTATACTTGTACGTAATTGACGTGTATTGTGCACGGTGTTGTTTTATGGTGTAAACGTATGTGTTTATATGATGTTGTGACGAGTTGTGGCCGTATGGCAATTAAATGCATTGTTTTGGGCATAAGCGTAAAGTGTGATTTTATCGATGTAAATGAATATGTGTGTGTGTGCATATTAAATGTTGTGGGTCATTGTATGCCAAGCATCATGATATGCATTGTTGAATGTCCTGAGTGACGGTTTGGATTCCAGAGGGAATTCGCTATAACTTCGTGTGCCCATGTGGGGTGTGAGCGATGATTATAGACGATCGTGTGCCCATGTGGGGTGTGAACGATCGGGTCGTGTGCCCGATTGGGGTGTGAGCGATCCATAAACACCGTGTGCCTGTGTGGGGTGTGAGCGGTGGGGAACATCGTAGACCCGACGGGGAATTACAGTGATGTAATGAGCGATGGTTCCAGCAGAGTTCCTGAGTGAACTAGTGATGAGAAACAATGGAAGTCGGTACCGCATGTGCATATGCATAGAGTCGTTATGTCGGTCTCTTGCATTTGTATAAATCATTTATGGTCGTTTATGTGTGGATTTGTGGATAAATTGATATATGGATATGGGTTGGTGATAGAAATATGTGTTGTGTCTTGTAATGCCTTGTGTTTGAATTATGGTGTGAGTTGTGGTGAGAACTGTATACATGTGTATTTTTGTGTTATATATATAATTGTATGCAATTATATTATGGTTGTTTTTCTCACCCTTCTGCTGTTTTAAAATGCTCTATGAGGCATTGCAGATTAGAGTTGCTTGAGGTATTTTTGTGAAGCTTTGCGTCTTTATTCTTTTGTCGCTCGGCTCTGATATGTGACACCGGGTAGTTAGGGAGGTCGTTTGTGATAATTGTATATTATGTATATGTATATCTTTTGGCTTGTGCATGTACAACATGATGTATGACAAACTTTTCATGATATATATATGTATGTTATTCAGTTTTAGATTTTCCGCTTTTATTCTAAATTCTGAAATGTGGGTGTAAGGAACTAAGTTCCTCTATTGATTGCTACCCCACTGTTGCATATCTTTATGAGCAGGTGTTGTATGTATTGTTTCAAATTGATGTGACCCTCCCGGTCTATGCTATGATAATTTAAATATACTCTGACGAAATTTCGAATTTTCTTTTACTGCTTTTTATTAATTGGGGGTGTTACATTAAGTGGTATCAGAGCCAGTTTGTGTCAGTCCGTGTCAGTTGTGTCAGTCCTGGTTGGTCGTTGTGGTTGGTTGAGCTGTTTATTTAACCATAGTTTATGTTATTGGAAATGAACAGAATATGGCTGGTAGGAATGATGTTGCTTTGGCTGCGGCTATGCAAGCTATGGCTCGTGCTGTGCAGGGTGCACCTAATGCTGCGGGTAATGATGAGTCCAGGAAGAAAAAACCGCCTATCTTCAAGGGAAGATATGATCCGGATGGTGCACATATTTGGCTGAAAGAGATTGAAAGGATTTTCTGAGTGATGGATTGTGACGAAGATCAGAAAGTGAGACTAGGTACTCACATGCTATTGGAAGAAGCTGATGATTGGTGGGTTAGTACTCGACGTGTGTTGGAAGCTGCGGAAGAGGAAGAAATTACTTGGGAAGTTTTTAGCCGGGAGTTTTTGAGGAGGTATTTTCCTGAAGATGTGAGAGGGAAGAAGGAAATTGAGTTCTTGGAGCTAAAGCAAGGTAATATGTCTTTAGTTGATTATACTGCTAAGTTTGTGGAACTTGTGCAGTTTTATCCTCATTATGCTGAAGCGACTGCGGAATTCTCTAAGTGTGTGAAGTTTGAGAATGGATTGCGTCCTGAGATAAAGCAGGCAATTGGATATCAGAGGATTCGGAGGTTTTCTGATTTGGTAGATTGTTGCAGGATTTATGAAGAGGACAGTAAGGCTCGTTCTACTCATTACAAGAGTGTGAGCGAGAGGAAAGGGAAGCAACAGTTCCGTGGTGGTCCGTATGTGACACCAGCTGATAAAGGTAAATAAAGAGGGAATTTTGAGAAAAGGTCAGGTGGAGGAGGTATGTTTGTTCCTATGAGGTGTTATAAATGTGGTGAGTTGGGGCATCGTCAGTTTGAGTGCAGGAAAGATTTGAGGAAGTGTACAAATTGTGGAGGGGTAGGACATGTTGCTGCTGATTGTGCAAGGAAGAATGTGGTGAAATGTTACAACTGTGGTGAACCTGGACATATTAGTACCAAGTGTCTGAAACCGAAACAAGCTCCAGCTGGTGGAAAAGTGTTTGCATTATTGGGGACTCAGACTTCGAGTGCAGATCGTCTGATTCGAGGTACTTATTTTATTAATAGTACTCCTTTGATTGCTATTATTGATACTGGAGCGACTCATTCGTTTATTTCGTCTGAGTGCGCGACGCGTTTGAATCTTGTGTTGTCTGTGATGGGTGGTGGAATGGTTATTGATACTCCAGCAATGGGGTCAGTAACTACGTCCTTGGTTTGTCTAAGATGTCCTTTGACCATTTATGGTAAAGACTTTGAGATGGATTTAGTGTGTTTACCGTTGGAGGGATTAGATGTGGTTTTGGGTATGAATTGGTTGCAATTCAATCGAGTTCATATTGATTGTTATCATAAGCTGGTAAGGTTTCCTTCTCTTGAGGAAGACGAAGACTCGAGTTTCTTATCTACCAAAGAGTTGAAGAAACTTTTGGCGGAGGAGGCTCAATTGTTTGGATTGTTTGCATCTTTAACTGTGGATAGTCAAGTTTCACTTGAGGTGTTTCCTGTTGTGCGTGAATTTCCGGAAGTGTTTCCTGAGGATATTTCAGACTTGCCGCCGGAGAGAGAGGTGAAGTTTTCTATAGATCTAGTTCCTGGTACTAGACCTGTTTCTATGGAACCTTATCGTATGTCGGCATCTGAATTGGTGGAGTTAAAGAAACAGTTGAATGAGTTGTTGGAAAAGAGGTTCGTGAGACCAAGTGTTTCTCCTTGGGGTGCTCCAGTTTTATTGGTGAAAAAGAAGGATGGAAGTATGAGGTTATGTATTGATTATCGCCAGTTGAATAAGGTGACGATCAAGAATAAGTATCCTCTTCCAAGGATTGATGATCTGATGGATCAGTTAGTTGGTGCGTGTGTGTTCAGTAAGATTGACTTGAGGTCAGGGTATCATCAGATAAGGGTGAAGGAGGAAGACATTCAGAAAATGGCTTTTAGGACACGATATGGTCATTATGAATATTCTGTGATGCCGTTCGGGGTTTCTAATGCGCCAGGTGTGTTTATGGAATACATGAATCGTATTTTTCACGAGCATCTGGATCGGTTTGTGGTGGTGTTTATTGATGATATCTTAATTTATTCTAAGTCTCGAGAGGAGCATGCAGAACATTTGCGTATTGTTTTGCAGGTTTTGAAGGAAAGGAAGCTTTTTGCCAAATTGTCCAAGTGTGAATTCTGGTTATCGGAAGTGAGTTTTCTTGGACACGTAATTTCAGGTAATGCTATTGCTGTGGATCCATCTAAAGTAGAAGCAGTTCTACAATGGGAGGCTCCGAGATCCGTTACTGAAATTCGAAGCTTTTTGGGTTTGGCTGGTTATTATCGAAGGTTTATTGAAGGTTTTTCTAAGCTAGCACTTCCTTTGACCCAGTTGACGTGTAAAGGGCAAGCGTTCATTTGGGATATTCGGTGCGAAGAGAGTTTTACTGAGCTGAAGAGAAGATTGACGACAACTCCGATCTTGATTTTGCCGAATCCTAATGAACCATTTATGGTTTATTGTGATGCTTCTTTGATTGGTCTAGGTGGTGTTCTGATGCAGGAAGGTAAGGTGGTGGCTTATGCTTCAAGGAAATTAAGAGTTCATGAGAAGAATTATCCTACTCATGATCTTGAGTTAGCGGATGTGGTGTTTGTGTTGAAGATTTGGAGGCATTATCTCTACGGTGCAAGGTTTGAAGTCTTTAGTGATCATAAAAGTTTGAAATATTTGTTTGATAAGAAAGAGCTAAATATGAGGCAACGTAGATGGTTAGAATTCTTGAAGGACTACGACTTTGGCTTGAATTACCATCCTGGTAAAGCTAACGTGGTAGCCGATGCATTGAGCCGGAAATCGTTACGTATGTCCGCTTTAATGGTTAAGGAGTGGGAACTTTTGGAATCGTTTAGAGATTTGAGTTTAGTTTGTGAAGTGACGTCGGATAGCGTTAGGCTTGGTATGCTAACAATTACTAATGATTTTCTGATGACTGTTTGTGAGAAGCAAAAGCTGGATGTGAAATTTGTGGATTTGATATTGGTTGGAGGAAAAGATGCGAATAGTGATTTTCAAGTGGATATTAATGGTGTTTTGAGATTCCGAGGTAGGATTTGTATTCCAGATGATGCGGAGTTGAAAAAGATGATTTTGGAGGAAGGACACCGGAGTAATTTGAGTATAAATCCGGGAGCGAATAAGATGTACCAAGATTTGAAGAAGATTTTCAGGTGGTCTGGATTGAAAAGAGATGTGGCTCAGTTTGTTTATGCATGTTTGACTTGTCAGAAATCGAAGGTGGAACATCTGAGGCCTAGTGGTTTGTTGCAACCGTTGGATATTCCTGAGTGGAAGTGAGATAGTATTTCCATGGATTTTGTGACAGGGTTACCGAATACTCAACGAGGGCATAATGCTATTTGGGTGGTTGTTGATAGACTGACTAAATCGGCTCATTTTATTCCGATTGACATCAGTTTTTCTTTGGAGCGGTTAGTTGAGAGTTACATCAGTATGATTGTGAGGTTGCATGGAGTTCCATTGAGTATTGTTTCTGATCGAGCTCCTAGATTTACATCGAGATTTTGGGAAAGTTTACAGAAGGCTTTGGGTTCTAGATTGAGATTGAGTTCGGCTTATCATCCGCAGACGGATGGTCAGACGGAGAGGACGATTCAGTCTTTGGAGGATTTGTTGAGAGCGTGTGTTTTGGAACAAGGTGGTGAGTGGGATAGTTATCTTGCATTGATTGAGTTTACGTATAATAACAGTTTCCATTCTAGTATTGGGATGGCACCGTTTGAGGCATTGTATGGGCGAAGGTGTCGAACACCTTTGTGTTGGCACGAATCTGGTGAGAGAACGATGGTTGGACCAGAGTTGGTGCAACAGACGACAGAGAAAGTGAAGTTTATTCGTGAGAAGATGAAAACTTCTCAGAGTAGGCAAAAGAGTAATCATGATCGGAGACGGAAGGATCTTGAGTTTCAAGAGGGCGATCATGTGTTTCTGAGGGTTACGTCGGTAACAGGTGTGGGGCATGCTTTGAAATCGAATAAACTTACTTCTCGGTTTATTGGTCCTTACCAGATATCCGCGAGAGTGGGTGTTGTGGCTTATAGGGTGGCGTTGCCGCCGAATCTGTCAAATTTGCACGATGTGTTTCATGTTTCACAGCTTCGGAAGTATGTTCCGGATCCGTCGCATGTGATTCCGATGGATGAGGTTGAGGTAAGGGAGAACCTTATAGTTGAGGCATTACCAGTAAGGGTTTTGGATCGCGAGGTGAAGAGGTTGAGAGGCAAGGAGATTGCACTTGTGAAAGTGGCGTGGGGTGGCGCTGCTGAGGGCAATTTGACTTAGGAGTTGGAGAGTCGGATGCGGGAGTCGTATCCAGATTTGTTCGTCTCAGGTATATTTTCAAGGACGAAAATTTCTAAGTGGGGGAGAGTTGTAACGACCCAGTTTTCGTGTGCGTTTTATTTAATCGAGTCGTTTGATTATTATATTATTATTTTATTTTATTTTCGACTTTTGTCTAAAAATATGTTATTTTTCAATGTTGTGATATTTTATCGGGTTTTGGGATCGTTTGTGAGATATTTGAGTGTGGGGGTATTTTGGTCATTTTAGGATATTTTTGATTAAGTAAGAAAAATAGAAAATAGTAGAGAGAAAAAGAGAAAGAAAGAAAAGGAAAAGAAAGAAAAAGGAGAGAAAAGAGAAGAAGAAGAGAAATAGTGGAAAACTTGGAAAAATCAAAGAAAAAATTAACTTCTAGAATCGATTTAATCGGGTAAGGGTGCGAAATTCAATTATTGTATACTTGTATATGATTATGTATGTATATTTGTGATGTTTGTTGGATTGAAATGGAAATATTTTAGTAAACCCATTTTTGGTAAAATTGATTAGAAATTGAGTAAATGTGTTGAAAATCATGTGTTAGGTGTTCATTCTTGTTGATACATGATAGATACTTGTTATTGGACATTGTATTGGCAATTTTCTGGTGTGTAGGTGAGATTTGGGGGAATTTTGGGTAGAACCCGTATGAAAATTATGCAGAAGAATTTTTTCTGAGATTTCCAGGTCATACGCGTATGGGGCATGTTCATACGCGTATGAACCTTGGCAATACGCGTATGGTGGGCGAGCCATAGGGCCAATACGCGTATGGGTTGCTTGTTTCCTCGGCCATCTGCCCATTTGCGTATGATACGCGTAGTATTTTAGGTCAATATGCGTACGGGCTTGGGCATTACGCGTACGGACATTTACACGTGAACCTTGGGAAAAATGATTCTCTGCTCATACGCGTATGGCTCAGGGCAATACGCGTATGGACAGGACTTTTGCAAAAATGTGACTTTTCAAAATATCGTTTTTCGTTTTCTTTCGTAACTTTTGATCCGTTTGTCCGATTTTTACATTATTGGTATCGTTGCGTAGCTATTGAGCTGTACTTTCTTGTTATGATGATTTTGAAATTGTTAGCCGATTTAATTATGTCGGGAAGTCGGGAATAGTGTCGGTTGTCAACTTTTGTCGTTATACTTGTACGTAATTGATGTGTATTGTGCACGGTGCTGTTGTATGGTGTAAACGTATGTGTTTATATGATGTTGTGACGAGTTGTGGTCGTATGGCAATTAAATGCATTGTTTTGGGCATAAGCGTAAAGTGTGATTTTATCGATGTAAATGAATATATGTGTGTGTGCATATTAAATGTGGTGGGTCATTGTATGCCAAGCATCACGATATGCATTGTTGAACGTCCTGAGTGACGGTTTGGATTCCAGAGGGAATTCGCTATAACTTCGTGTGCCCATGTGGGGTGTGAGTGATGATTATAGACGATCGTGTGCCCATGTGGGGTGTGAGCGATCGGGTCGTGTGCCCGTGTGGGGTGTGAGCGATCCATAAACACCGTGTGCCCGTGTGGGGTGTGAGCGGTGGGGAACATCGTAGGCCCTACGGGGAGTTACAGTGATGTAACGAGCGATGGTTCCAGCAGAGTTCCTGAGTGAACTAGTGATGAGAAACAATGGAAGTCGCTACCGCATGTGCATATGCATAGAGTCGTTATGTCGGTCTCTTGCATTTGTATAAATCATTTATGGTCGTTTATGTGTGGATTTGTGGATAAATTGATATATGGATATGGGTTGGTGATAGAAATATGTACTGTGTCTTGTAATGCCTTGTGTTTGAATTATGGTGTGAGTTGTGGTGAGAACTGTATACATGTGTATTTTTGTGTTATATATATAATTGTATGCAATTATATTATGGTTGTTTTTCTCACCCTTCTGCTGTTTTATAATGCTCAATGAGGCATTGCAGATTAGAGTTGCTGGAGGTATTTTTGTGAAGCTTTGCGTCTTCATTCTTTTGTCGGTCGGCTCTGATATGTGACACCGGGTAGTTAGGGAGGCCGTTTGTGATAATTGTATATTATCTATATGTATATCTTTTGGCTTGTGCATGTACAACTTGATGTATGACAAACTTTTCATGATATATATATGTATGTTATTCAGTTTTAGATTTTCCGCTTTTATTCTAAATTCTGAAATGTGGGTGTAAGGAACTAAGTTCCTCTGTTGATTGCTACCCCACTGTTGCATATCTTTATGAGCAGGTGTTGTATGTATTGTTTCAAATTGATGTGACCCTCCCGGTCTATGCTATGATAATTTAAATATACTCTGACGAAATTTCAAATTTTCTTTTACTGCTTTTTATTAATTGGGGGTATTAATTGGGGGTGTTACAGTTGATCCCATGACATGGTGGGGACACAGGTATTCTGTTCAATGATGGTCAGCTGATTTTCATTGTTCGGCAGACTCTCTTGCCCCAAGTCTCCTAGATGGCCATAGTAATTGTGGTCAAAGTTGTCTTTCATCAGAGTGTCCTCCTCTAATGAATTTGGCGGAGCACGACATCCTTCTGGATCACAATCTCCGTATATCATTTCGACGTCTGACCATGGTATAAATCTCGGACTCTGTGCGGGATAGCAAAATGGTGTAGGAACCTCTTCCTGAGACATATAATCGTTCTCGTTCAGATAGGACTTCCATTCTTCATCTGTGTTGGAGGGATCTTCCTCATTGATAGCATGTACTGCTTGAGACACCGGGTGAAGAAAACCTCCACCGTGGAAGAAGTTTTGAATGGGATGAAGACTTTCATCATTGGCAGCTATCTGGGTACAGGTTGCAGAAAAACCAAGACCCTTCTTTGTTTTATTGTCAATAGGAATGACAAGCTGTCCCCATCCGGTTGTATCGGTACTCTCGACCGCTTTGATAACATCTTTGTATGAGGAAATGGAAGTTCCTCCTTGGGACTGATTGTTCTTGCCCACCGACAGCGCTTGGAACTGCGTCCCAATAACCTCCTCGGGTTCTATACCAGTAGATGATGATAAGTTACTCACGAGCAAGGCTTGTTCTCCACAGATTGTGACAAGTTGGTCGTTCTGAACGAACTTTAGCTTTTGGTGGAGGGTTGAAGTAACCGCTCCAGCCTGATGTATCCAAGGTCTTCCTAATAAACAACTGTACGTTGCTCGGATGCCCATGACCTGGAAAGTGACTTGGAAAGTGTGAGGACCGATAGTTATGGGAAGATCAACTTCGCCGATAACTGTTTTTTTGGATCCGTCGAACGCTTTGACGACGACCTCGCTGATTCTCATTGGAGGGCCTTTGAATGATAATTGCATCAAAGTGGACTTCGGCATAACATTCAGGGCTGACCCTGTGTCTACCAGTACGCTGGCTAAAGCATCGTCCTAGCAGTTAACTGTAATGTTGAGCGCCATGTTATGACGGTGACCCTCTTCGGGTAGTTCCTCATCACTAAATCCCAAATTATTGCATGAAGTGATGTTAGAGACAATGCTATCGAACTGTCTAATCGTTACATCCTGTTCCACAAAGGCTTGCTCCAATACTTTCTGTAGAGCCTCCCAGTGGGCTTCTGAACTGAGTAACAGCGATAATACCAAGATCTTTGAAGGAGTTTGTAATAGTTTATCAACAATGTTGTATTCACTCCTTTGGATGAGCTTCAACATCTCATCATTATTTTTCAAAAGGTCGGGATTACTGGGTTGACCGACTGGTGGACTAGGAGTTTCCGTCTGAAATTCCTTTCCCTTGTTAGGTTCTCCAACCCCTCGGTTGAAGATTCTTCCGCTCCGTGTTACATGACTGATGTCTGCAATATTCATGACAGAGGGTAATGGAATTTCCTTTCCATTTTCAACTGTCGTTGCACCGTATTTGTAAGGGATAGCCTTAGTTGATTCATACGGTGTTGGTCCCGGCAGATAGATGACTATGGGAGCCTTCAGATTTTTCTGACCATCATAATTAATCTCGATCCGTCCCTACTTGGGAACTTTAGATTCATCAAGTAGAGGGATAATGTCAAAAACATCGCTGGTCCTATGATGACCAGAGATCGTGACAACATCCTCAACTTGATCGGCAAGGTAGTTCGGCGTCCAGTTGATGGGTCCAGAACCCGGATATGGACGAATCTCTCCACTATCCACCTGACCCTGAAGAGCTGCTCTCACAAGGTAACACCCTTGGTTACTTTCCGAACAGACGCTACAACGGTCATAATTGTGTGGTGGCACCTGGCCACGCCCACTTTGAATACAATGTAACCTCACTAGGTTAGCTTCCACAGATTGGACATCCTGACTCTGACGCCGAGTAGGATTCCTGTTACAGATACTAATTTGCTGAGTATCTTCATCCATATAAATTGGCATCCACCAGTGATTTAACAAGAGCTGAAGTGCCTCCCGGACAAGGGTACAACCTCGATCGTTTTTGTAACCTGCCTTATAGCTTTGATAGTCATGTGATATTAAGAATCCGAGTCGGACCTGCTCAGCATGCAACTCTACCAGTTTGGTATTCATCACGCGAATATCGAAGATCTGAACCATGTTGATTTGACAGGAATTCCTATCATGGTAGTCTTGGATCCATCCAAGTTCCATCTGATGCTGGAGGGCCTCCAGTATGAAAGAGCATCCCTGTTTGTTTACCGAGCAAGTCAGACAGGAATTGTAATCGTGTCGTGGCAGGTTAGGATACTGGCTTTGCCTTGAGTGTATCGCCACCAAGTTGACATTCATTGGACGGATATCGTGGTTCTGAATGACGTTAGAATTCGTGTAAAGCATGTTAACTCCACGAACTCGGTGCTCTTGGATCCATCCGAGATCCATATGTTCCTGTAGGGCTGCTTGCACCACAGAACATCCTTGATTGTCTTTGGAGCAGATATCACACTGGTGATAATTATGAGGCGGCACATGGCCATATCCACTCTATCTACAATGCATCTTGACCATATTGGTCCTCAATAAGAGTACATCGTGAATTTGATAGACATTGTTAATCTCTCCTTCTATCAAATTGACTGCAGCCTTCTCATGTTGAGGCAGCGGGTTCGTGAGAACATTAGGATTTGTATCCTTGAAGGATAAGACCCCGCTCCTAACAAGTTTTTGCACGTCGGACTTGAAATTGAGACAAGTCTCTATGTTATGCCCTGGACCTCCTTGGTGATAAGGGCAAGTTTGATCCACCTTAAACCAAAAAGGCGGATTTTTTGGTACTGTAAGAGGAGACTTAGTCTGGATGTGCCCCTTAGCCAGTAGTAACGGAAATAGTTTTGCGTACAACATGGGTATAGGATCAAACCCTGGTGGTCGTGTTGTACGGTTATTGTTGTATGGAGGACGAGCCTGCTGAAGAGGCTGTTGGGTCCTTTGTTGATCAGGTTGGCTCTGCGCAACCTGAGGTTGATACGTAGGAATAGGTGCAGGGTTGATAGCAGGAGTCACGGCTGCTACCGGTTGATAACGTCGCCTTTGCTTTCCGAGAGAGATATTCCCAATATCTTGCTCTTTTTTCTTAGGGAGAGCACTACCGTATTTTTTAGTACCGCTCGTCGATCCAGTGTCTTTTACCAAACGTCCTTCTCGGACGGCTTCCTCAAGACGTACGCCCATGCGAACCATTTCGGTGAAATCACAGAGCGCACTGGCAACCATTTGGTCATAGTAAAATGAGCTTAAGGTCTTTAAGAAGATCTTTGTCATCTCTTTTTCCTCTAGAGGTGGACAAATTTGAGCGGCAATATGACGCCACCTTTGAGCGTACTCCTTAAAGGTTTCCTTGTACTTTTGCGACATTGATCTGAGTTGATCTCTGTCGGGTGCCATGTCCAAATTGTATTTGTATTGTTGGACGAAGGCAGTGCCAAGATCTCTGAATGTGCTAATTGTAGCACAGTTTAAACCCATGTACCATTTGAGTGCGGCACCGGTTAAACTATCCTGAAAGTAGTGAATCAGTAGGTCCTGATTCTCCGTCTGAGCTGACATCCGCCGAGCGTACATCACCAGATGGCTTTGAGGGCAAGAGTTACCCTTGTACTTTTCAAAGTCGGGCACTTGAAATTTGTGTGGGACTTTCACATTTGGGACCAAACAGAGATCTGCGGCATCCTTTCCAAATAGATCCTGACCCCGAATGGCTTGCAGTTCCTTCTGCATTTCCAAGAACTGCTCTTGGAATTCCTCCATTCTGTCAAACATAGTTTCCTTCTTACCAGAAGGTGTCTGTGGAATCTGTCCTTCTGGGATAGTGTGCACCACAGGGGGTGGTACCGTGACTACGGTAGTGAGTCTTGGCGTCTCCCGAAGTTTGTAACCTTCAGGAGTCTTCAGTATGCCTCTGGCATCTTCGCTTTCCCAAAGTTTGTAACCTTCAGGCCCAGCGACTTCTGTTGTGATTCCCTGATCTTCAGTGATTGGCGGAATATATCCTTCTGGGATATAGTTAACAGGCATGCCCCAAGGACGATCTTTCGGCATCTGATACCTAGGATCATACTTCTCCACTATGGGCGTCGAGGTAATCTCTGAGATCACAGTTCTTTGTAGCTGAGCTTCTGCCATGGCTTGCATGTCGTTACGAAGCTTCCTCATATCCTCTCTCAGAGCGTCGATCTCTTCTTTAAACTCTCTATTTTCTTCCTCAAGATCATCCATCTTTTTCTGACGATTGGCCTGAGTATTATATGAATGAGACAGTTTGACTCTAGAACCGAGACACAAACGTGAGATTCGTAGGTAAGAAGTATACGCGATGTGAGAATGATGAATGCAATGATTATATTAATTGTTTTTTGGTTTAATCAAAATAAACTTCGACAATTTGATTGCAAATATCAAACGGTGGGGAAACCCCTTTTTATTGAATTCAAAGGATTACAGAAATGGAAATACAGTAGATTACAAGGTGCAGAAACAGAAACCTAAACTAATGGGTCCCGAGTCCTCTCTGAAGAGAAATCGGGTGCTGATTCTGGTATCTTCCTTTTCTTTGACCGGGGCTCTTGGGCCGTTGTCGGGTTGCCATTCCTTTGCCAAGCGAACGGAGCGAGCAAATTCCTTTGGTCATCTTGATTCTCTACAGCATGTTGCTCCAAAATTTCAATCAGAGCATCCTTTTCTTTCAGTAATTGCTGTATTTTGATGCACTCTACGTCAAGGGTGCGGTACTTGTTCTTCCAAGACCTTCTCTCCTGTTGAACTTTGTTGAGAGTAACTTGAAGCTTTTCAGTTTCCGTCATGAAGTACATGACAGATTCCTTTGGCGGAAGAATTCCGTAATGAGGATAAGGCATCTTTAGCTTGAGAGCTCTAGTTTGTACCCAATGGAGGTAAGGCTCCGCCGAGACACAGTCTGGTTTTCCCAGAGACTCTCGTCCTTTCTTATGAACATGCTTCCAAGCGTGCACTATTTTCATCTTTAGTTCTCTGTCATTTTCTCCTTCCTTGAAGAAAAGACCTTCCAGATGAACACCCCGTGGGATGTGTCTCATCGGGTATCCCAATTGACGATGAACGAGAACTGGATGATAGTTGATTCCTCCCTTAGTTCCTATAAGGGGTACATTGGGGAAGTTTCCACAACGGTCAATGATCCTGATCCCATCATAGATCCTATTACACCAATCTATATCAGAGTTGGTAAGAGACATGATCTTCTGCGACCAACGTAAGGCACTCTTGCAATCCCAAAAAGTAGCAGACTTGGGCAAGTGAGAGATAAACCATTTGTAAAGCAGAGGTACATGGCATGTGATCTCCCCTCCGCTGTACAAATTTCCCAAGTGTACAGAATGATACACATCTGCGAGCAAAGTCGGCACAGGGTTTCCAATGAGAAAAACCTTAATGGAGTTGATATCGACGAAATTATTAATGTTGGGAAACAAAAATAACCCGTAGGTGAGCAAGACAAAGATGCTTTCAAAAGCAGTCACGTTTCCTATACTGGCAAAATACAGGGCTTTCTTTGTCAAGAACTGGGCTGACAAACCTTGGATGCCACCCTTGGTAGTTAGGTGAGTCCTAACCTCAAACTCGTCCAAATGAATTGCTCTTGCAATGGTCTGATTCTTTGGAATTTCTTCCAGTCCGAAAAATAGAGCTCGATCAATGATGTGTAGATCGTTCAGATGAGAATACTCCTCCAGCGTTGGTGCAAGCTGGTAATCTGGGAATGTGAAACAGTGATAAACCGGATCATAAAACTGAATGAGCGCATCCCTGATTCCCTCAATCACATGGACTCTTAACAGTGGTAGCAAACCTCCGTGCTTGGCTCTGAAAGCCTCTGGGTTTGTGATCATCCTTGCTAACCTTCTTAAATCCTCTAGCTTTGAAACCTTGAAGGTATAACTATGAGTTCTCCTTCTACCGAAATCCATTAGTGCAATCCTTTTCTCTGATATTTGCAATCACAGTCTTAGTTTAATTTGAAAAACAGAGAGACTAGAAGAGAAATTTTTTGAATGTTTTAATGTTTTTTAAATGAATGCATGAATGCAGCACATAAAAACATAGAAAAAAACATGGGGTCAAAGGGTCGTTGTCATGAAGTCAAGGCTCTACCCATCCCCAAAGGTTTATACTAGGGTGATTTTTGTACCTGTACTCATTATCATCAGCTCCTCCCAGGAAAGCAAAACAACAAGCGGATCGCCAGCGAGTTGTAGAGCAATGTTAGAGTAAGTGCCATTCACCGAGAATAGATCACCAGCCTCAAATGAGGGTAGTATCGCGTAACAACTATTCCCGATAGTTTCCGCACTACAAAAGGGTTTGGCTCCTCAGCTTCTCAGACATCACAATCAGCCCATTGTCTAGGTGAGAGAATGGGTTGCATTAGTCAGCCTCCACTGAGGTTGATGGTCGACCTCGTCGCCATCACTTATTTTAAGTGTATACTCAATCTTTCCACATGCGGCATCACACGCATTCCCATTAGCAGAAAAATAAACACGTATAGCAATTAGGAAAAGCAGTATATATATTTTTCCTAATCATCCTAGACTTTTAAAAGCTAAGAATCTTAAGTTCCTGATAGAAAATGGTTTCCCGACGGAGTCATCAATCTGTGGTTTCATTCCAAGTTAACGGCATTTTGATCTAAGATCCTAGTGACGTCAAGGTTTCTACAAGATCCCTAAAGAGACCTGCTTCCCCAGTAGAGTCGCCATTCTTCTGTAGTGAGTGATTTTTGGATGTGGTTGCGAAGCACGATCGCTCTAGTACTACAGTTCGATTCATTTTTTATCCTATTAAAGCTGATGAAGGAAGGGAAATAGATGTCTCCAACTAACCCTGCTTGTATACTGAGATTAAACAGCGGTCTGTTAGGTTACAGATGCTACAAAGATTCGGGGTTTCTCCTAAGTTTATTTTGTTGACGAGGGGTGCTTTAGGCTATCGGTTGAGATGTTAGGACAGATATATATGAAAGTATGGGATTTTGGGTTTTTGTTTAGTGTGCTCGCTAAGATTTTTCTTTCAATCTTATGCCTACGTATTCCCGTTTACCGAAACAGGGAAATCAGAGCGTTCGTAGTTCCTCCTATTCTATGGGAGGAAATGGTTATTTTGGTGTCTTGTTCAAAGCCCAAGACGTGAAGCGAAAAGTGGTTTGTATCTTGTTCAAAGCCCAAGATGTGAAGCTGAAAGGTCTATTTGTATCTTGTTTAAAGCCCAAGATATGAAGCTAAAAGGGTGTGACTTTTAGAGAGAATTTGTCATCTCTAAAGAGGGGGTTGTATGTCACAACTGTTTATAAAGGAGAATTACTTTAACCGGGATGTGTGAATCCGGCAATGCCATAATTTCCTTTAAAGGGGATTTTAACCTGAAGGAGAAGACTTTAACTCAGTGTAGAGTAATGCCATCTTTCCTTAGGAATTTCTCATACTAAAAGAGGGACATTGACATGGATGTAGATGATCCAGAGGCTTGCCGCTTACAGCAATTAGATGAAGAAGAAGGAGTTGTTGATGTTTGTGTACTATGAACGAGGCACAACTCTAATGCTAAAAGGTTGATTGGATCAACCAGTGGTTTTCTTATATAAAGCCTAAGAGGAGGCTATTATGTGTCCCGTACAAAGCCCGAGAGAGAGGCTAAAAGGTTTTGCCCCGACGATGGAGTCTTTTGGTATCTCGTATAAAGCCCGAGATGGAGGCTATTTGACTCAACAAGAGAGTTTTTTGTATCTCGTACGAAGCCCGAGATGGAGGCGAAAGGGTGATCGACTCAACGAGGGAGTCCCTTATGTGTCTCGTACAAAGCCCGAGAAAGAGGCTAAACGTTGTTAACTCCGCTAGGGAGAATCATTGTATAAAGCCCAAGAGAGAGGCTAACTTCACTGGAGAAGGATCATTATACAAAGCCTAAGAGGAGGCTATGGCGACTGTTCAGTTAAGTGACAGGTCCAGTATACTGATTTTTAAAGAGAAAATCAGTTCTTATATGAGCAACACTGTACTCGAGGATTTGATTCGAGGATCCGGGTTATTCCTGTTTTTTAAGGAATTGGGAAATCCGAAGGGTATTGAGACTGTCCGAGTCTGCGGGTTTTCTTCCTATTTTTGAAGTGGTCACTTGAGAATGTCTGGAAAACTCTAGGAGATTAGACTGTCCGAGTCTAGAGTGTCATCTTTTGTACTATGCTTTGAGAAACAGTAGTAGACTCGTTGAAAGGACTGTTCTATGCAGATGACTAATATCTATTCCTATACCTCTAGGAGGTCGTCGGGACAATTTGTATGCAGCCCAAGAGGAGGCTGGAAACTTTTAAGAAGTCGACGGGTCCTTGTACGATGCCCAAGAGGAGGCTATCATTCCCGGAGGAAGAGATCATTATACGAAGCCTAAGAGGAGGCTGTGAATACTTCTAAGAAGCCGAGAGGTCCTTGTACTAAGCCCAAGAGGAATCTAGGTTGCTTTTAGGAAGCCTATGGGTCCTTGTACGATGCCCAAGAGGAGGCCGATGCTTTTAAGAAGCCCGTGGGTCCCCAAACCCCGAGAAGTTCAAGACAGGCTATTCACAGAGAATAGATCAAGCCAGGAAAGTTCAAGAATTTGGAAGAAACTCAAGAAATGCCATTCACGGAGAAAAGATCATCTCTGGGGAGTAGAGTTTCTTGACAAGTGCTTTTAAGAAGCCCGTGGGTCCCCAAACCCCGAGAAGTTCAAGACATGCCATTCACCGAGAATAGATCAAGCCAGGAAAGTCCAAGAATTTGGAAGAAACTCAAGAGATGCAATTCACGGAGAAGAGATCATCTCTGGGGAATAGAGTTTCTTTGACAACTTCTATGAGTGACAGTCTATAAAAGGGTTCACAGAGAATGCTGCCTTTCATGTCTCCATATTGTTTAACCCCAAGAGGAGGGAAGACTGTGTCTGGTGATCCTATTGGGGATCTAGTAGTCTATTTCTACGAATAAACGAAACGGCGTCACCTAGTTCTAGACGTAGTGGCCGGGAAAACTCTAAATATCTATACTATTATTACACAGTTGATATGAGTTTATGAAAGAAGACTTACAGTGAAACAGCCCCACAATACAGTTATATGTATATGAAAGCGGTAAATGAAAGCAATAACCACTTACTCGGTTGTAGAGCTTCCATGCTGTTTGGTTAGTTGTTCAACAAAGAAAGATTGAAAAACAACAGTATATTCAAAATCAAAGGAGAAAGTGCTTTGAAAAAGAAAATTTTGGGGCTTACAGCTCAAGGAGAGGCCCAGGGTTTTATCAGTGAGCGCACTGTTATTTTTGTACAGAGGGACTTATACAAGTGACTGAGGCCCAAAAAGGTTTTCTGCACAAAGGGATGGGTCTTACACTCTCTCAAGAGGCCCAAAAGGTTTAAAGAAAAAGAGTGGGGCTTATAACACGAGGGTAGGCTCAGTTGACTTTTCGTTTAAAAATGGCGATCGCGCGCGAGATTTTCTTTTAACGCGAAGGGGCTTATACAATATCTGAGGCCCAAATGATTTTGGTTAAAAGGGGGTTGGGTCTTACACTCTATTAGAGGCCCAAAAGTTTTGAATGGGTCTTATAGCTCAAGGAGAGGTCCAAAAGGTTATTTTTCAAAAGGCGACGATCGCGCCATTTGTTTTTGACGGTATCGGGACTTATACAATACACTGAGGCCCAAAAATGATTTGGTCAAAAAAAGGATTGGGTCTTACACTCTATTAGAGGCCCAAAAGTTTTGAAAATGATTTATGAGGGTTGAATTAATCCAAAACCCTAATTTGTTTTCAAAAAATGTATTTAATTGAATAAAAATTCAATTAAAATGATCAAAATTGTTTAACATAGGAAAAACAAATTGTGATCTTGGATTAATGTTTCAAAAATTAAGTATTGACCTACAAAATAATTAGAAAGCATTAAAAGTTGCAAAATCAAGGTGGAAAAAATATTTTAAATGTCAAAAACAATTAAAACATTAATTCTTTGCAAAAATATCAATTATATAAAATAAATTATATTTTTGGGATTTTTTGGGAAAATAAAATATTTTAACATTTTTGTGAATTATTAAAAAAAGAATCAACTCAAAGTCATTAAAACTCAGAGAGAAATTAATTTTTGAATCAATTAAATAAAATCACAAAATTCAAATATTTGAATTTATGAAAATGGCGCCAAGAACACCTAAGAACACGCGCGTGTTCTGGGCTTGCCCAGATTTGCATTTTCTCTCCAATCTCACTGAATACTTGATTATATCATGCAATCCACATACCAATCAACTCGTTTCAACCTCACGATCATGTCTATGGTATTTAATTTCATTTAAATTAAACATACAACAAGAAATCACGAAAAATCCTCAAGAACCCTAATTTCTGCATGAAGGCTAGGATTTTTGATACACGATTCAAACAATGCAATTAATTAAGGGGAAACATTCCATGCATGATTATGAACATTTGGCAAAAGTATTGTGCGAGGAAATATGCATAGATTGAGAGGTGACCAAGTTTAAGCTTACCTCTAGGTCGTGACAGCAAGAGCAAATTGATTTCTGAGTAGGAGGTGTTACAGATGAATTGTGATGATCTGAACAGCTTCCCTACACCCTATGGAGTGTGTTTGAATGCTTGGACTTGACTGAGAATGGCAGGATCACTTCATGGCATCTCAACTGCACTTTGGTTAAAACCTTGAGCAATTGACTGGTGATTCTGAGAAATCAGTGTTCCAATTGTTGTTTAAGTGTTTGATCAGCTCACATATGATGTATATGAGGTGTGTGTGTGATTGGTTTGAGTGGAATTGCTCTCTAATGAAAAACCCGATAGTGACTTGCTAAGAAAGGCATTTTTGAGAGTGAGAAGTGGTTTTTGAGAAAGGCAAGTGTTGTAGGCCTTTGGTGTACTTAAACTGATCACAATTGAGCTCTATTTATAGTAGAGGAAGTTTGTTTTGGGATCCACAGTGAATGGCAACTGCAGCAGGTGTTTGTTCAATGTTGGCCAATGGAAATCCAAGTCTCCTCTAGCCATTGACTAGAGGTTAGGGCACAGGGCCGTGGTTCCCTTGGTCTTGGATAATTCTTGACTGAATTCAGTTGAGAATGGCTCAGTCCATGCCACCTTGATGCTTCCATTGAATGCTCCAATCCAAAATTGGAGTCTTGTCCCTATTTTGGCCATTCTAGGTTCAACATGCTATTTCTTGTTCCAAAGACTTTGGAGGATTGGCTCAGTGATTGTCCCCTTTAGATTCAATCCTCTGAGGTGTCCAAGTGGATAAGAGCATTTGGATTTGGCTGATTTTGGCAAATCGAGCAAAAATGCAAATTCTGCCTTGCCTTGGCAGATTTCAGCAAGGCAACTTTCCAATGTCATATCTCATGACTCAAATGGAATTTGGTAATGTTCTTGGTCATTTTGGAAAGCCCTTACATGATACAACAACTGTTTGAACATATTTGGTTTTGATCTCTTTTGAATCCAAGTGAAAAATCCCCCTACATTTCGCAAAAAGTAGGGTAAAATCTGACTTAGTGAAATTTTCACTAAGTGTTGGAACAAAGTGACTTTTCTTGATTTTGATCACTCCATAACTCAAAATCAACAATGAATTGGAATTAGGTCTAGTTGAAGTTTTTGTAGAGGGCAATGAGATCTACAAATCAAGCCTTGGATGAGAGAAAATGGCTTTGTGGTTTAGGAGTTATGGTCCTCCAAAGTTGGTACCCTAGCCACTTTATTTTTAACTTAGAAAATTTTCTAAGTTTTTTATGGTTACCCCTTTTACAAGTTATCCAACTTTTCTTGATTTTTCTTGATGAATGATGATTCAAATCATACATTAACATCATTTTAGGGTTAAAATCCATTTTTGTGAAAAATCTCAAAAAGTCAAAGTTGACTTTTGTGCACAGTTGACTTTTTATTAGATGAATTCCAAACTGTGCAATTCTTCAGGAAATCATGTCCTTGACCTAAATAAACTTGATGGACATGTTACATGGGTGTCATAGGGTATATTGAATCATGTCTTAGGGCTTGGGAGCATGTCCTGGTCAAAAGTCAAAGTTACAGTTGACTTTTTCCTTAAAACCCTAACTGTGGTGCAGATGAAATTGAAACTTGTTGCTCAAGCCTCTTGGATTAATCCATTGTTGCAAATGGATCAATATAGTTCATTAGAGACCCTCAAACCCTCTCTTGAGGTCTTGGCTCATGATTTGCCCTAAAAGTCAACTTAGGGGTGAATTAGGTCAAGAAACCCTAATTCCTGATTTTTGATGAATGCATCCCCTGAGGCAAAATTGTCTTGATGATTGGGTCCATGAGGTCCCATGAAGTATATTAGGTTATGTTTTGGATAATTGGCTTGTGCCCAGATAAAAATTTTCATCTGGAGGCCCTGGTCGACCAAAACCCTAATTTGGTGACACTGTCGATCTTGAGACTTGATCCACCTAGAAGGGAGCTGCCTTGTGCTTGATCCTTGATGTGGGAGTCCTTTTGATCCATTGTAGGTGTTTGAGAGGTTAGACAAGTTGAAGATCATGTCATTCCTTGATTGATCCTTTGTCTAAGAACTCTGAGAGGGCTTGAAACCCTAATTCTTGATTGTAGTGGATGATCACCCATCTTTGGGGAGACTGATGAAGTATGATGGCCAATCCATATTGTGATGATGATTTTCACAATGATGGGAAATCCATGTTGTCAAAATTTGGGGTATGTCACTAAGCGGCCTCAGAGAGCGCTCAGTGCGATCTCATTTAAAATACACGTTAAATCGACTTAAAGCGCGCTAAGTGTGGTCCTGCCCGCGCTAAGCACGGTCAAGGAGCCTTAGCTACTACCTTTGGCAGAAAAATGCACGCTGAAACCGCGCCAGAAAGCGCTCTTAGCACGAGTTACCGACACGACTTCTCAAAAATCAACTTTTAAGCCTTCTCTCCTTCATCAATTGTTCCTATCATCAAATATAAGCTAGAAGACCTGTCCAAAAACATCAAAATGATCAATATTCACAATATTTACAGTAAAATGTAAAGTAAACCTATTTATAAACAAATCGGGGTTTATTCGTAAGAGATTAACCAAAAAAGTATCGATAAGTGCAACAAAACTTATATACAAAAATAGTTACATTTTGCACTTATCAAGCATGCACACACTAGTCCATATTATTTGAATTTGCTTGGATCAGTATCTAGAGCTTCTTAGCGGCACATTGTTGAAGAGTGGCATACGGTTGACATGGTGGGTACAAACACCCAGATGTGCAGGTGTTTTTGTAGAATAATATACTGGTTACCTTGTGCCTGTGAGTTAGGGAGATACACATTGAGTGGTGAACCAATACCAATTGATGCTATTCATATCCATTGGAGGAAAATGAGTATGGAAGGTGAACAAGAGGTAGACACAGAAGATGGAGCAGAGGTGGACATGACAAATGCGATTGAAGCACTGTGGAAAAGGTTTCATTCATTAGATGTTGCAGGAAAGAGAGCACTAAAAAGCAGGGTGTACGAAATTGCTTACCCCACTACAACAAAGATGGTACCACCACCTGAAAAAATAAATACCAAAGGAGGAGTGAAGAGAAAAGAGAAGAAACATGTTGGGTATGATGTTTATCGTGATCCTTCATATCATGAGTATGTTGATCAAGAACACAACAATTTCCAAAAATCTTCAAAGAGGCCTTGTTCACAGTTATCCCAGACCTCAAAGAAAAAACCATCTCATATATAGGTACATTGTATAACTTCCAGAATATATAAGCCCATTTATTGATGACATTGTTGATGTAAAGGACGGTGGAAATTGTGGGTTTAGAGCTATTGCATCTTCCCATGGATATGGTGAGGAAGGGTGGTCAATGGTTCGTCGTGATTTGGATAATAAAATGAGAGGTCCCAGAAAGAGTCTCTATGAGAAGTTATTTGGATAATGAAATGAGCTATTGCATCTTCCCATCCAATAGTTTGCTGCCATGTGCAGCAACCTTCAGCTCCTTCTTCGAAGCACTCTCCTGAAAAATAATTCGTAGAATATGTCAGAATACATAAATAATTAAAATTACATTTTATTCACCATAGAAAGGTCATAGATTTACTTACTTGGCCATCCCACAGATAACGAGCCACGTGGTTCTGATGCCTCACTAAAAGTGAGGTATTAGTCGGTCCTCCAGGAAATGGTGGATGCGGTGGAATGTGAGCCGCTGCTGGTACAGGTGCAGGATCAGTTATCCGATCTTCATCTCGAATATACTGTGCTCGAACTATCGATCCATCAGTGTATCGTCGATAAATAAATCCGTCGCGTCCTCTAAAGCGAGCCACTAAAAAAACTTTTAAATAACGAAACAAAACTGGAAAACTCAACAGCAAGTTCTCTGGTGAAGAACATTTACGAACTGGATAACTTGACATCAAGTTATCCGGTGTATGAATTACACAAACCGGATAACACGATGCCAAGTTATCCGGGGTGTACCAAAAAAAAAAGAAAACTGGATGTAGCTTACTTGAGTTCTCCAGTTTGTAAAACTTGTGCTCCGGAAGTAGATAGTGTTGGTTCTTCGGTTTGCAAAACTCGTGATCCGGAAGTAGCTTGTGTGTTCTCCGGGAGGGAATTTTAGTGAGATTTTTACCGTTCGTACAAAGACAAAATGAGGAAAAAAGTGAAATTTTTGAAATATAGACTATTTATATGAGGGTATTTTCATTCAAAAAATTGATGAGTAGGGGTATGGGGATAAATGTAGGGGTATGGGGTAAAATTTTCATGAAAAGGTTATCGGGCCCATCTAATGGCTTTAGAAGATATTTTAAATGATTTACACTTTGGGAATTACCAAAATATATAAGAGTCTTCCTACCAACCTTCAAATTGTACTTAACACCCTCATAATTTTTCATAATGACAAATTTACCCTTCACATTATTTTACTTTCCAAATTTTCACGTTGTAGTAAAAAAATTCTTTTTGTAAAAACCTAGTAGAAACAAAATATTCGGTAGTTATTTTAGAATATCTGGTACAAAAATTGGCAAACTAGACTTTTTATGCATTTTTCCTGGACATTTAAAAATTCAGTATGATGTTTTTCCGGATTTTTTCCAAATATCTGGAAATCCGTTGAAATTTTATTGGATTTTTGGCAAATAATCAGAATTATTATGCAGTTTTATTGAATTTTTTTTCAAAAAGTCCGAGAATCCCTTAAGTTTTACCGGATTTTTTGGAAAATTCAGAAATCTATTGAATATTTATCAAAATTTTGGGAAACATTTGGGATCTTTTGTAGTTTTACTACCTTTTTTTTTCCGAAATCTCCAGAATCTGCAAAGTTTTTAATGTTGTTATTACCGGAGATTTAGAAAAATCCAGAAAACGTGTTGAATACCAGATTTTTAGAAAATTCGGTATACTAGATTTTTTTGCATATACCAAAAAATCCGATAGTTCAGTATGCTCCAATTGTAGGGTCCTGTTTCTAATGGTTCCCAAGTGGATTTTACTCATTTTTTTCACCACTGATATAGTATGTTTTAAATAAATGTTTACTTTTTACATAATTGTGCAGTCGTTATTTATGATATCTCATAAATTGATAATTTATTTTGTATATGTTGTAAATGTCAAATGTTCCCCTCTCAGACTGGCGTTTTGGCATGTGCGCATTATGTTGGTAAAGAACATGATATTGTTGTTATTACTATTCTTTCTGATACCGTAAATGTGATGAGAGGGAAGAAAGAAAAATTGATTTTGGGTTGTGAGAGAGGATGAAATTACAAGAAGAAGGTTGTGGTTGCAGGGAGTTATACTGTGAAAGTTAAATGTCCATTTATGCTGAGATATGTGCCAAATGGAAGCGGCTGGAAGGTTACGGTAAGGTGCGAGTTTCACAATCATATGCTAGCTAAGGACTTAAATGGGAATGAAGTATAAGGTCATTTAATAGATCATGAAAGAAAGTTTGTGATTGACATGACCAAATACATTATGGCCCCCAAATACATAGTTGTTTCTTTGAAAGATAGAGATCCAGAAAACCTAACGAGCATTACCCAGGTCTATACGGCTAGGTCTACATATAATGCAAGCAAGAGAGGTTCATTGACACGGTGCCGAAAATTAGGAGTGCATTACATGTTGATGGATTTGGTGTTCAGGGTCGGGAAAAGTGGATAATGATTCCTGATATGAGTTACCCTATTGCTTCTAGGTATAATGTTATACTGGTTTCATTGTCCATGAATCTTAACATTACATTCTTCCCATTAGTGATAACTCCATGCATAACGTTAACTATACACAAAATGATTGCAGTATGTTTTGTTAACAATAATCATTGGGTGTAAGTGAAGTTGAAAGGAAGTTTTCTTTTCTCCATGGGGTTTGTAACAAGAGAGTTCAAGGCTATATTCTATTTGAAGTTTTTGAGTCCTAATGGTCTCTTAGATTTGTAGGATGTTTCTAGGAAGGGGTATTTCAAACATTCTCCCAAAGTGTTCTTTATGGATTACTATCTTAATATTATTTGATGATTATGTTAGGGGTTTTCCAAAAATATACAAGTTTGTATAGAACTCTCGTACCAGATCTGGAAAGATTTTTTGAAGTGCTTTTGTAAATAATGCTCTTAATCAAGTTTAGCAGTTGTGAGAGTAGGGTTTATAACCTCTCATGAAGGTTTCGTCCATAAAACATTATTTATGATATTTTTATATAGGATCACCTTTTTGCCTTCTCAATTCTTATTCATTATTAACGTCATGATGACATCCCTTCTTGGTGGTATTATGGGTTTTTGGTTTGAGGAAGCCATGGTGACACTTACAGCAAAAAGAACTTGCGCAAGACAAGGTCGAAGAAAGTGTGAATGAGATAAGAAATAGTGAGGAGAGGCATACCTATTTATAGTGTGCCATCTAAAGATTTGATCGTGTATTCTTGGCAAGCACCTAATGTAGATTGGACTAATTGAAAATAAAATCAAGATCTTTCCAAATTAAGTGAGCTAATCGATTAATCGGTTAGTTAGCCAGATTCTTAAGGATTTTGTTCGATTTTCATTAATGCTAAGATTTGATTTTCTTGAGGCATAAGTTTGACTTGGATTTGATCTCAAAACTGGGCACCAAGCTCTTCTAACTGACCAGGCTTACGCATTTTAGCCTCCCTGGTGCATGTTAGGCTTTATGTTGGATTTATTTCTTTTCTGCACTCCAATTTGTCATTATTTTCACCCTTTATCCATAAAACACTAGAATACTCATCTTTTGAGTTAGAAAAATAATTGATTTACATGAGTAAAAAATTTAATTCATTATATTAAGGGTTTAATCAAAGTTATCTAATTATTTTTACCTTAAAATAATGTATACCTCTTTTATCAAGAAATCTTGATAAATATTTCCCTAAAAGGGAAAACACCAAATGTATTATAGTGTATCCTTCTATACACATCATTGGATGTGGGAGTTAGTATAAACAACAAGATGAGCAAGTCCATAACAGAAATGTCCATTCATCTGATCACTAAGGATCATAAACTTTGAGATATTCAAAAATAATTTGCTTTGATCACAATGGTTGATATTTTCTATTATCTATCCTTGGATCAGAGACTTCATAAGTTTTGTATACTTTAGAATTTTACATTTTCTTTTCAAAGATTCATTAGTAATCGTTAAATCACCGAGCTACAAAGCATACTTACAAAAGACTAAGGTTTCACCTTTGGTTCCCACAACTTCTTGGGCCCATACGCATTAGACCCAGAAGATCTATGGTGGTTACATTTAGATCTTTTCAATTTATAAAAATGAAAAAGGTTTTAAGTGACTTATTCTCTTATAGTGTGTGCACTTATAAACCAGATGTTTCTTTTCCGTATGGTCTATAACTTTCCTAGGTTTTCTATCCTTTTTAAATCCTAGTTCATTATTATTTATGGAGAATCTTTGACTTGATAAGACCAGGTCAAGCATCTCTTTCCCTTGGGTAAATTTTTCTAGAGTTTCACGAAGGTCATTTACTTCTTTTATAAGGGAGTCACACCGTTTACATTCTCCTTTTGAATTTCTAACCTTACTTATTTCTATCTTGAATGAATCATTTATTTCTTTAAGATGTTTTAGTGATTCCTTAAGACCTAGGGTGTGTTTTATTAGTTTATCATTTTCAACCACTAATTGCCTACTCTTTCTAAACAGTTGAGTATAAGATGCTTTTATACTTGGAATAATATTTGCCTCGTAGGATGCCTTTATCTTCTTCACTGGAAGACGATTCTTTTACATTTCTCCCCGAGGTTGAAATCTCTCCTCCTCTTTTTCGTTCAAGCATTGAAGAAACTTATTCTTATTTTTTGTTATTGCTTGAACAAGAGGGTCCTTCATTTGATGTTGAATTTTTTTAGGATCGTTCAACTACTGAGTATGTTCTTTTGAAGGGTTGCATTGGAGGTTTATGATAGGATTATGATAAAGATGATGAATTGTTAGCTTTGTATTCCTTCAGCTTTGAGTAATTGAACTATCTTGGTCAACTTCTCTACACTTTCTTTCTTTCCTAATTTTTCCTGAAATTCATTAAGGCTTCCAATTCTTAACTCTCATATATTTGTTAGTAATACAATTTCCAACATACTTTCCAATATTATTTAACTTTTAAAAAAAAAATTAAGAGTAGTGTCTTTATCGTCTTTGCCTTGTATGTTCATCTTCTCTTGTTCGATACTTGGAGAAACTCCATATGTCATCACAGGAGTATCCCACATTTCATTATCGGTTTGTCAATGATGAACATAGTAAACTTTACTATCATCTAGAGACATTGTTATAAAGCTCTTAGTTTTAAAATCAATTTCAAACTTTCTCTTTTCCTCTCTGGTCCAAAGGAAATAAGGTTTATCTACTACTTCATCATTTACTTGATACGTAGGGATAAATAAACCATTGATTATTGTTTCCCATAACTCATGATTTATACTTTGTAGAAAAATTATAAACCTAGATTGCCAGATATTAAATCTACTATCATTAAAAATGGTGGTGTGTTTATAAGATATTTCTTGTCGGAAGTCATCTTCCTCCTGAGACGATTAGTCCTTAAACAGAATTTAGGCTCTGATGCCACTTGTTGGACACGTGACTTCACACACAAGGGGGTGGGGGGTGAATTGCGTGGTTCATAAAAACTTGGTTTTGAAAATCTTTTTTGGATTATAATCAGAGTTTAAAATCATTTTGAAAACATTTACATATTAAGCAGCCAAAAAAATAAACTGCAGAATATACAATTTTGAAATTAAAGAGTTTAAGGGAAAGAGAGAACACATAGAATTATAGAGGTTCGTCAAATAGAAAAAAGACCTTCTCCTCTCCCCAAGAATTTATCTTGAGAGTATCCAATAAAATTTTCAAAGATTTTACTAGGTAACACTCATGAACCCCCACTTACAAGGAAAACAGTTAACTTCCAACCAAAACAACAAGACCCGAAATTCAGTAGTTTTAGTCTTCTCTTCCAAACTACGGATTGAAGTGGTTAGTCTTATTTCTACAAATGGTAGATCTAAGCGGTTAGTCTTCTTTCCACAAACGGTAGATCAAAGTGGTTAGTCTTGTTTCCTCAAGAATCTTGGAGTGGTTAGTCTTCAAGCTTCTAAACAATCTTTGTAAGATTTTACCACGGACTGAGCTCACAAATCTTAAACCTCGGTTTTACACAGGCTAATTAATAAATTGGGAGATTTAACCATGTGTAATACCCCGTATTTTATAACGCTCCGGATAATATCAGTTGAGATCCAGTGTGCTCTGAGTATTTTATCTGGTAAGATAATTAGAGCAACTGATGAACTCAGAGCTAATCAGATTAATATTATCTAATTCTAAGGTTTTATTAATTTGTGTGTTTGAGATAATTTGGACTTATAGTAGTCTTACTAATTGATGATATTTCCTATATCATTTCCTTTTCCCTCATTTGCCAAAGATAGTAACATTGGAGAGAGAAAATAGAGAGAAGAAAGAAGAAAGGAAAGAAAAAGGGAGAAAAGGAAAGAAGAGAAAATCCAAGAGTTCAAGATCAAGAATCATCCGCTCATCTTCATCAATTCATCTCAGCTTCTTCATCATCATCTTCTAATCCAGGTGGGTTCTAGATATAGACTTTAGAGTATAATTTCTTGAGGTTTTAGAGTTAGGTTGGATTTTTGGGAAAAATGGGTTTATTTGCAAAATCAAAGAATCTAATGGTTGAAGTGTGTTATAAATTGAGTAGCATTATCAAAATATGTGTAGAATCATCTATTGATAATTGTTATGAAGTTTGGATTGGTTTGATTTGGTTGAAAATCTTAGGGTTTTGTGTAGAAACTATGTTTTAATGTTGGAAATCATGTTTTATGAAGTTTGCTGGATAGAACCATGATAATATACCTCTATTGGTTGTTTGGGTATGGTGTTGAGGATGAATTTGTAGGTTGGAAGTTGCTGCCAAAGGGTTTATTTTTCTGCATAACGCAGAGCGTGCTTAGCGCGATCTGGAACAAAAATAAAAATATTTTCTTAAATTCATATCTTTTGACTCGGTTATCCGTTTTAGACGTTCTTTATATCGATGTGAAGCTATGACTGTGTTCTAGGCTATGGAAAGTGAAAATATTGATTATGAGCGGAATTGTTTTCGATTATGTTAAAATATTGGGATTTCGTGATTTATGTAAAACGGAATTTTCGAAAATCTAAAAGCTTCAAGATGTGAATTGGTAAGGAAACCTTAGTACACTAGAATGACTTAGAGAATTGTGCGGCATTGCTTACATCGATACTTGAAGAGTATCTTTGTTAAGTAGTTGGCAGTGGAGGACCGTAATTCCTCTGGTTTTGTATGTTTCACTTAATAAATGTTAGTGACCCGTGTTTAATCTTTTGGTTTGGGATGGCCGGGGAAAGTATTTATTAAGTGGGTAACCGTGACCCGTGTTTAATCTCCTTGAGAGGGATGGCCGGGGAAAGTTATTAAGTGGTTGGTATTAGTGACTCGTGTTTAATCCTTTGGTGTAGGATGGATGAGGAAAGTACCAATTGTAGATAACTGTGACCCGTGTTTAATCTCTTTGAGAGGGATGGCCGGGGAAAGTTATTTACGTTAAGGATCCGTGACCCGTGTTTAATCTCTTTGAGAGGGATGGCCGGGGAAAGATTCTTTAACTAGTTGTCGTTTGGTGTAGTATACGGTGGTTTCTCTAGTCAGAAATATGCGAACTCAAGGTCTAGTTCCTTTTCCCCCTACTTGAGTTAGGTTTTGGTTAGAACCTTGTAAAGCCGAGAGAATCCAAAAGATAGAGAAATCACTGAGATTTGATGTATCTCACCCCACTATTGTTGAATATTTTCAGGTACTTCAGGTTTCGCGAAGGGTAAGGATAAGGCCGTGTGATTATCCTTACTTGGTTGATGGCGTAGCTTCCGTTATGGAGTTTTTGAGAT
Organism: Lathyrus tuberosus; assembly: GCA_022829125.1. Classification (NCBI taxonomy): domain Eukaryota; kingdom Viridiplantae; phylum Streptophyta; class Magnoliopsida; order Fabales; family Fabaceae; genus Lathyrus; species Lathyrus tuberosus. The sequence continues at coordinate 16,896,165 of JALAZF010000075.1, forward strand.
CGTTGTCGATCTAGTTCTTAGTATTTATCTTTGGAACATCTTGTATATATATTTATGCCATAGTTTTTATTTGATTAGGCTATTTGGGCATGTATATGTATAATGTGTTTACTAGGGACTTATTGTTATTTCAGTACCAAACGTGGAATTCATGTATAATATATGCTTTGAAGTATGTATTTATATATGGGCGTTACAGTTGGTATTAGAGCAGGTCGTATCCTCAACCTAGCCATGAAATAGTATAAGTATTTTCTTTTCGTTTCATATGCGTTGAGTCACCTTTGATCTTAAGTGCTATATTTATGGTATTGAGCTTGATCAACTTAATCCTATCTCTACGACCTTTAGGAACATGGCTGATGGACGCAGAAGCAACCGTGGTAGACCCCGCACTACTCCAGCTGGGATGAATCTGCCAGGTGGCGATGGGAATGCTCCTTTGTATCAGGTTATGCAACAGATGCAGCAACAACAGAATCAATTTATGCAACAAATGGTCCAGCAAATGAATGGAGGTTTGCATCCTCAGGTGGTTGTTCCGGAAGCTGTAGGTGGGACTTTCTGGGATTTCTTCCGCATGAATCCTCCAGAATTTCATGGCGGATTAGATCCTGTAAAGGCTCACGAATGAATAGCGGGTATGGAAAGGATTTTCTTGATAGTGCACTGTAGTGAAGATAATAAGGTGGTTTTTGCTTTGCATTCGTTGAAGGGTCCTGCCATGAGGTGGTGGGAGAGTGCGTCGGCTCTTATGACTATTCAGGGTGTGCCCAAGGTCTGGGAGCAATTCAAGGAAATTTTCATGGAGAAATACTTTCCTAGCTCCTTGAGGACTCAGAAAGAGTTTGAATTTCAACAGTTAAGACGGGGTAGTATGACTGTGGCCAGTTATGCTGAAAAGTTTGAGGACATGGCTGCTAATTCTAGGCAGGCTATGTATGCTCCGGATGAACGGTGGAAAATAGACCAATTTCTGTTTGGGCTAAAAGCTCAAATTTCTCATAGTGTATCTCAGAGGGAGTTCACTACCTATGCAGAAGTTATAAGGCAATGCTATGTGGCTGAGCATAGTTTGAAGAAAGTGTAGGGTGAAGGTGTTGTTAGTAGGGTGAATCAGGGTGATCATGGGAGAGCGAGTCAACAGTTTGGGCCAAGATCACAGCTTTCAAAGGAAAGCAGGTTGCTAGACCTAATGTTGTTCCTCTGTGTAGGGTGTGCAACCAACGTCATTTTGGGAAGTGTGCCGATGGGGGTCTTAGGTGTTATAATTGTAATGGATTGGGCCAGGTGGCTAGAAATTGTACTCAGAATAGAAACCAAGTGCAAGGGAGGAGTACCGAAAGGGTTTATACCTTGGATGCAAGGAAGGCGAAAGGTGACAACTCTTTGATTGCGGGTACGTGTTTCGTTAATGGGCATCCTTATTTTGTTTTATTTTATTATGGGGAAACACATTCTTTTGTGTCAATACGGTGTATGAAGCGACTTGGGTTGCAAGCTATTCCTTTGTCTCCTCCTATGGTGGTCACTACCGCCATGGATGAAATGGTTGAGACGCCGTTGATGTGCGACAACTGTGTTTTGGCTATGAATAGTAGAGTTTTACAAATTGACCTTATTTGTTTACCGCTTAAGAAAGTGGATTTCGTTTTGGGGATGGATTGGCTTTCTGCTAATTTGGTGTTTATTGGGTGTGAGGAAAAGTTAATCATCATTCCATTTGTTGAGGCTACCCCGAAGGATGTGCTAACAACTATTTTAGAAGGTACGGTGGGAATGATAAATTTCTTGTTTAAGAAGGAGAAATCTGTTTTATTGGTTCTTACTAAGGAGGGGAGTAGTGACCAGCAAGTGCTGAGTATTCCTATAGTCCATGATTTTCCCGAAGTTTTTCCTGAGGACGTTACTTCTCTTCCTCCGGAGAGAGAAGTTGAGTTCTCTATTGACCTAGTAACGGGAACGGCTCCTATATCCGTTTCTCCTTATCGGATGGCACCGCTTGAATTAAGAGAATTAAAGGACCAATTGGAGGACTTGATGGCTAAGCATTTTGTTAGACCTAGTGTTTCACCGTGGGGAGCTCCAGTGTTGTTGGTAAAGAAGAAAGATGGTGGAATGCGTCTGTGCATTGATTATCGTAAGTTGAACAAAGTCACCATTAAGAACAAGTATCCCTTACCCAGGATAGACGACCAGTTAGATCAATTGAATGGAGCCTGTGTGTTCTCGAAGATTGATTTACGATCAGATTATCATCAGATCCGTGCGAAGAGTTCTGATGTGCCTAAGACTGCATTTAGAACCCGTTACGGCCATTACGAATTCTTAGTGATGTCTTTCGGTGTGACTAATGCTCCAGCTGTTTTTATGGATTACATGAACCGTATATTTCAAGCTTACTTGGACCAATTTGTTGTGATCTTTATTAATGACATTCTTATTTATTCTCGTACTCCACAAGAGCACGGGGAACATCTGAGAATTGTTTTATCGGTATTGCAAGAGAAGCAACTTTTTTCTAAGTTAAGCAAGTGTGAGTTTTGGATGACGGAAGTTAATTTTCTTGGTTACGTCATATCTCAAGGTGGTGTGGCAGTGGATCCGTCGAAGGTAGAAGCAGTGATTAATTGGGAGAGACCAAGAAATGCTTCGGAAGTTCGAAGCTTCTTGGGATTGGTGGGTTACTATAGAAGGTTTATAAAAGTTTTTCTCAATTGGCCCTACCAATGACAAAACTTACTCGAAAAGATTGTGCTTATGAGTGGGATTCAGGTTGTGAACAAAGCTTTAAAAAATTGAAGGAAAGTTTGATGACTGCTCCTGTGTTAATCATTCCTAATCCTAACAACTCTTACGAAGTATTTTACGATGCTTCTAAGATGGGATTATGGAGTGTTCTGATGCAAGGCGGTCAAGTGGTAGCTTATGATCCCCGACAATTGAAAGTTCATGAGAAGAATTATCCAACTCACGATTTGGAACTAGCAGCAGTTGTGTTTGCCCTGAAGGTGTGGCGCCATTATTTGTATGGTGCGCGTTTTGAAATGTTCAGTGACCATAAAAGTTTGAAGTATTTATTTGACCAAAAGGAGTTGAATATGCGGCAAAGAAGATGGATGGATTACTTAAAGGATTATGACTTAGAATTAAAGTTCCATCCAGGAAAAGTGAATAAAGTAGCAGATGCTTTGAGTCGGAAAATGGTTCGTAGTGCCGAATTGATGATTTTGGAGTATGCTTTGTTGGAAAAGTTTAGAGATCTTAATCTCCAGTTTGTGTGGACTCCAAATGGTGTAATTATGGGAAATTTGAATGTCAATTCTACTCTAAGAGAGGAGATTCAACAAGAACAGGTTTTAGTGGAGAAGTTCCAAGAGATGTTACTTCAACCGGGTTTTTCACAAGCAGCGGATGGGATTGTGTTCTGAATGATGCGGTTTTTCACGAGCAACCGGGTTTAACCAAAGGATTTGTGTTCTGAATGATGCGGTATTAAAAAGAAATTTTTTGGATGAAGCTCATAAAGGTACTTTTACGATACATCCGGGTTCTTTGAAGATGTATCAGGACTTAAAGAAGGATTATTGGTGGCCAGGAATGAAAAAGGATATTGCGGTGTATGTGTCAGAATGTGCAGGGTGCCAACAGGTGAAGATTGAACACCAAAGACCGGGCGGTCTGTTACAACCTTTAGAGATTCCAGTTTGTAAATGGGATAGTATTTCTATGGACTTTGCAGTAGGTTTTCCCCGTATGCAAGGTGGTTACGATTCTATTTGGGTGATTGTGGATCGACTAACAAAATCTGCGTATTTCTTAGCCGTGAAGACTACTTACAAGGCAAGTCACCTTGCAAGGTTGTTTATTTCTGAAATTGTGAGATTGCATGGTATTGCGGTGAAAATCGGATAACAAATTATTAATTAATTTGCATCATATTTCTTTTACAACCGACTTTGATTTATCCAAAGGAAAGGTTCAAGATCGTTAGAAAAACCTAAGGGGAAAGATCTAAGGTTCGGGGGTTGGTTACGCCTAGGGAAGGTATTAGCACCCTAAACGTCCATAGTACTCTACGGGAGCCTCTTGTTAATGTTATGTTATGTTTTCTAGAGGTTCTATGCTAAAGGTTAGTTAACGGGGAAAGTGATAAATTCATTATGATGAATATCACTAAGAGTTGAGGAACTCTCTCCTAAAGCTAGTTGTAAATTCTATGGCTCTGATGAGGCCAAGAAATTGAAGTTTTTCTCCTAAGAGGTTACTTAGGTTAAAGTGGGGGTCAATGACTTTAAAAGTCAACATTAATCACCTTCCTTTGAAATGGGGGAAAGGTAACAGTTATAAGATATTAAAGATAAAGAGATATAATGCGAATACGATGATACAATAATACATGAATTAAGCTAATGAGATAAGATAAAATCATGATATCAATGCAAAGTGAGAATTAGACACGTTAGGAAATGATTAAATATAAGATGAAATAAAATGAAATAGTCTCGTCTTAATCATGATTTAATCGAGAAATCGATAATCAATGATTCTTGACTTTCATCGACTAAATAAGTGAATAAAATTTAAATAAATAGAAAGTGGTCTCGTGTTGATCGAAGTCTTGTCAACTCAATGAAATCAACCAAACCAAGAGGTTCGTTATGTCATCGACCAAAATAAAGAAAGTGGAATCGAAAATGAGAAATAAAATCGGTCTCGTCTAAATCAAAATTTAATCGAGAAATCGACAATCTCGGATTCTTGACTTTCATCGACCAAAATAGCATTGGAATAAAAATCAAGTTGGTCTCGTTTAAATCACGCTCTAATCGACGAATCGATAATCTTAGATTTTTCCTTTCATCGACCAAAAATAGAATCGAAACAAAAATAAAATTGTCTCGTTTAAATCAGGATCAAATCGACGAATCGATAATCTTAAGTTTTTACTTTCATCGACCAAAAATAGAATCGGACTAAAAATAAAATTGGTCTCGTTTAAATCAAGATCTAATCGATGAATCGATAATCTTAGATTTTTACTTTCATCGACCAAAAATAGAAAAAAGTGGCCTCCTACTAATCAAAACTTATTAGTTTGAAATAACCAATAAAGTTAAGATTTTTCTATGTCATTGGCCAAAAGATTAAAATAAAATGAACCACTATGAACAAAATTAGAAAGAAAAAACATAGAAAAACTAGTGATTAAAAAAACTCAAAAAAACTAGTTAAAAAGAATAAAAATGAAAATGATTTTTAAAGAAAAAAAGGAGAAGGGCGTAGGCCTATGTGGGTATACGATTCATTTGGACCGGAAGGCCCATCATCATCTCAAAAGTCTGTATGCTAGAATCAGGTGGGTGTGAACATGATAGGGTCATCATGGGCTTCAAGCCCATTCACCCCAAAAGCATACACAGGCCACGTGTGGGTTGAACCCACTATCCAAACACGGATAGAAGCAAGGGTTTGTGTGAACCAACGACAATATCAGAACCTCCTCTCACGTCAATACTTCATCATTAACCTTGTTTATTTTTGAAACAAAAAAAAAACCAGATAATGAAAAAAACGCGATGAACAACAGCGCGATCCAGAAATCACAGCACAACTGTTTCAATCGATCCAACCTTTTCGCTTCAACTCAAATCCATTTCAGGTTCGTTCATTTTTGGTTATGTTCTTCTTTCATTTATCCTCGCTCGTCCTATTCATCTCTCTTCTGGGTTTGTTTACGGATGGTTTGGTTTCGTTTTAGGAAAGGTCGTTTGGAGGATCGAAACGGGTTTGATGAGGATGCGATAGGAAGCGCTTGGTTGTGTTTCAAAATTTGGTTGAAATGGGTTTTGGTTGAAAAGGAGTTTTAAAAGAATTTGCGGTTCAAATTTGTGAAGGGTTTGGTGCTTGGAAGAATTTATGAGGGATATTGTGTTGTGACAGTTGAAGAAAAGATTTGTCGAGTTTGGAATGGAGGAACGTTGGGTTGTTATGTGGAAGGTTGGCTCGGTTGTGGTTGTGGGGGATTTTCTGGTAATAGGTTGTTGGATTGATGTTGAAGATAAGGTGAGTTTCGTTGGAGTTATTATGGCGGTAAGGGCGGAAGGTTTTTGATGAAGATTGAAGTTGGAGTTATTTGAGAAACAGAACTGAGTTGATTGAGTTGACGGCGAAATTTTTGAGATCAGTTTGAAATGGTACTAAAAACGGGGGACTGAGAAAGCTGGTTCGTTGAAGCAGTGGCTCCGCCGTGCAGTTTTCTGGAGAGAATGATGGATTTGAAAGGGTAACACACAACGGTGAGCTTGCAAATGGAAAAGGGATAAGATACAGACCGTAGGCGAGTGGATTTACAAAGGTTAAGATGAAGATGATGAGGTTTTATGGTTGCGGATGGAAGCAGGGTTCAAAGGTTTGTGTTCTTTTGGTTTATGAGGATTGGAAGGAAGTTGATGAGTGGTAGTTTGATGTTGAACGATGAAAACAAAGTTCGTGGAGATGTTTTGAAGGTTGTTGATGTTTGGTGGTTTATGGAAGTGGATTCATGTTGGGTCATTCTCATCTCCCTCCCCTGGTCGTCCCCTGGCCGAGAGAGACATTGTGAGAAATTTCAAAGTTTCTTTGAATCTTTTTTTTTCTCTCCTGCTCTCTCCATCTCATTTTAAAAGAACTTGCTTCTTCAATTTTTAATTTTGAATTTGACTCGTTGGTGAATTGTCCTTTTCATGGTTTGCAGGTGGAGCAGGTTTACGTTTGATGTTGCAGAGGTTCTTTGGTCGTACGTTTTTTGAACAGGGTCACCACCACTTCTCACAATAACAACTCTTGTATTTGTTTGTTTTTCACATAATGGGCTATGTAAGAAAACAAGAAATGGGCCTAAGGTTTGTAATGGATTTTATTTCTATCTGAACGCGTGACCCTGAATGAGGAAGAATAGCAAATTTTGGTTGCTTTGGTTTCTCTAGTGCCACATGTCGCTGCTCTATTGGCTGATGAATTGGGTTGAAAAGTCAAACAAAACATTGCTTGATTTTCATTGGTTGATGGTAAAATGAAAAAGAAAAATCCAATAATGAACTAAAAAAGCACACGATGGAAAAATAAGTGCGGAATGGAAATGAAAAGTTTCTTTTTAGTTTTGAATTAATAATATGATAATAACACTAATAAACTAATTAATATCTAAATTAAAACTAGTTAGAAAAATAAACTAAAATGAATAATTACTCTAATTAATTAAAACTAAATATTAAAATTAAATTAAGACTAAATTAAATTACTAAAAATAAGACAACTTAAATATAAATGAAATAAAAATAGGCCATATTGAAATTAAATTAAATTAAAGATAGATGAAGATGTCAAAATAAATACTAAGTTAAATAAATAAAACATCAACTAGCAAAGAAAATGAGGGTAAAATTTGGGGTGCAACAGTTGCTCCTATTTAAATATCTTCACCCGATGACATGAGAGATGAAGATCCTCATGGAATCAAAAGTGAAAGATATTTAAATACAGATAACCAAAAATTTTACCCTCAGATGCACACACACGCAATGCAGCAAGCATGATGCCAAGAAGATGCAATAAAATGCAGACACAACAAGACACTAAGGGGCAAACAGGAAGCAAAAAGATCACAGAGCTTCACTGGGGAAAGACGAAGGTTAGTATCCATGAGAAACACCTCACTAGGGATACAAGCTAACCAACAAAAGAGACCCGCCGGGGAGACTCCAAAGAAACACTGGGGAAAAGACCACAGACAATCTCCACTGGGGAAGGATCCGGGGAGATAGACTACTGGGAACAAAACAAACCCACGTTCTTCCTGGGCATGAAACCAGAAAGAAGAACCTGATCACTAGGGATCAGTCACAAGGACAGACAACTAAGAAAAGACTTCCTGGGGATCTTATACTGAAGAGTTCAAAATGGAATCTTCAAGAAAAACCAGGAAGATAGAGACAAACCTTGCGCACCAGATAGGAGTCCTAAGGTTGAATAAATTTGTTCCAAGAGGCTTAGCTTAAAGCAAGTTTTCAAAAATCCAAGGTAAGGGTTTAATGTCTGACACGATTCGAACAAGAACGGTTTTAAAACAAGAAGACAGTGCTTGACACGATTCAAACGAAGTCCCAGTTCAAGTTCGACACGATTCGAACAAGAACGGTTTTAAAACACGAGACAATGCTTGACACGATTCAAACGAAGTCCCAGTTCAAGTTTGACACGATTCGAACAAGAACGGTTTTAAAACACGAGACAATGCTTGACACGATTCAAGCAAGGTCCAAGTTCAAGTTTGACACGATTCAAACGAGAACACTTTTAAAAAAAATCTTTAATGTTAAACTTCTTGGGGAACAACAGAAGGTTTAAAGATTCAAATCTGGCGCGCAAAGGTTAAGACCGAACAAGCTTGACACAAGGCAAACCGGGAACGTCTTTACTTCACTGGGGAAATAAAGACAGGCACCAAGAAAAGACCACAAGCAAAACAGAGCATAAGGATGCAAAGATGCTAGGGTAAGATGCATATGCTTAGCTATATGATAGAAACAAGGCGGACGACGCAAAACAGGAAAGAAGAAAGGACAACACAAGCCAACACCCTGAAACCCAAACATCTAGGATAACCGGGCAATCTTCTTTTCTTTGGAGATGGCAGATCCATGCCAAAAATACAGTACTACTAATTTTCTTGTATAAACTTGATTCCATAAAACATCTTGATACTAGAGTAAAACTTAGTTTATCTTTGTGTTTTCTTAGAATTTCCGCTTCCAAGAATCAGATGAAAATGACGAAGTTATTGTATTCAAAGACCAATAACAATTCTAGTGACTAAGAATTCTGTCGTCTAACATCTGACTTCTCTGGGGACTCCTGCATAAAGAGATGGGGTTTAAACGGGAACATGGTTAATGAGTCAAGAATAGACTCTGGTACTCAAATAAGAGTTGGTTCAGATAACACATAATTGCTTCATGAATGAAAAACCGGTAGGAGCCAGAAAGGTAACCTCATTGGAGATAGAACCAAGAAATGAGCTCCAATAAAGGTATCTAGAATGATTGATCATCAAGGCTAAACGCAACTAGATGACATTCTAGAAAGGATCTGCAATGAAGGCTGAACCGAAAAACGGTCTTCACTGGGAAAAGGCATCCAAAGTGATGGAACAACAGGTTCAAGTATGACCGGTTGGCACTTTGGAAAAAGAAGAACCTTATTGGAGATTGAACCAAGAAATGGGCCCCAATAAAGTATCTAGGGTGATTGATCATTAAGTCAAAACATGACTAAATGACATTCTAGAAACACCTCTAAAGTGATGGAACAATAGGTTCAAGTATGACCAGTTGGCTCTTTAGAAGTAACCTCTAAAGTGATGGAACAACAGGTTCAAGTATGACCGGTTGGCTCTTTAGAAGTATCCTTGTTGGAGATAGAACCAAGAAATGGGCTCCAACAAATTATCTAGAATGATTGATCATCAAGGCAAAACGTGACTAGATGACATTCTAGAAAAGATCCGCAATGAAGGTTGAACCGAAAAACGGTCTTCACTGGGGAAAGACATCCAAAGTGATGGAACAACAGGTTCAAGTATGACCGGTTGGCACTTTGGAAAAAGAAGAACCTTATTGAAGATTGAACCAAGAAACGGGCCCCAATAAAGTATCTAGGGTGATTGATCATTAAGTCAAAACATGACTAAATGACATCCTAGAAACACCTCTAAAGTGATGGAACAACATTTTCAAGTATGACCGGTTGGCTCTTTAGAAGTAACCTCTAAAGTGATGGAACAACAGGTTCAAGTATGACCGGTTGGCTCTTTAGAAGTAACCTTATTGGAGATAGAACCAAGAAATGGGCTCCAACAAAGTATCTAGAATGATTGATCATCAAGGAAAAACGCGACTAGATGACATTCTAGAAAAGATCCGCAATGAAGGTTGAACCGAAAAACGGTCTTCACTGGGAAAAGACATCCAAAGTGATGGAACAACAGGTTCAAGCATGACCGGTTGGCACTTTGGAGAAAAGAAGCCTGATTGGAGATAGAACCAAGAAATAGGCCCCAATAAAGGCATAGAATCTGATAGGTTAGTACCGAAGTTGCACAACTGAAAATAAGGCTTCCTGGGGAATACCCAATTACGGTTGCGAAGAGGTTGAATAGTACCAGAGATAGATAAACTGCTTATAAGAGACTGCCAAGCTTCTTCAAGAGATTGCTGCTTCAAAGATATGTTGATATCACAATAATGTTGGTGAAATAATTCTGTCTTCAATGAGGATCTGAGAGACACAGTGCAAAATAAATGCACGTTCAAAGATAGGTTAAAAAAAACCACACCTGCCCGGGACTAAAGTTCCATCTAGGAGCAAGCTAGAAAGAAACGGTCAAACAAGACTTCAATTGAGGAAAGAAATCAAATGGGGATTTATCTAATCCACATGTGGAAAAGATAACTGAACTAACCATCATCCACGAGAATCAAACTCTGTGGGGAATTTAGAAAGAATAGGCACTTTATGCCTAGGGCTGACTTTCTATTGGAGAGGATAGACAAACCCAGTCACTTGGGGAGACAAACACCAAAGTGAACAAAAGAACAGGCAAACACCAGGAAAGGAAGCAGAAATGTAAACATGCTATGCATATGAGTGCTCGTGCCATGCTTATGTTTATGCTGACAAAACAGACAGGCGAAACCGGAGACGAAGAAAATGTCTCGACAAGGATACCTAGCCAAACTCAATAGGTTAGACCAATACTGGGGATGAAGAAGAATCAACAACTTCATTGGTGAAAATAGTATTCCACTTGAGGTATAACATCATGAGTATTGGCATCATGAGCTTGATTCCTTTGTTGGTGGAGAATCCATAGAGAATGGCCAAGATTAGCTGAAGTAACAGCTTATTGGGGAGCTAACAAAGTAATTATGCATTCCACTGGGATAACTACTATCTTCAAATCTTATCTGCCTCAGGCTAGACGGTCTATACGATAACAAGAGGATTTTATAGAAGAATTGGCATACAGGGTGTTTCAATATCTTCAAACTCTTGGAGAGATCTTGACATAACTGCCCCAGATTAATAGCGTTTGCACAACAAAGCCTTGGAACTTGTTCTTCCGAATGGTTGGCGACAACTGGGGAAGAGATGCCCCAGACTGATTGGCCTTTTAGAGATTTACCAAATCTCGACTTAATTGCCTCTAATAGGTAATCAAAAGGATTTTACAGAAGAATTGGCATACCAGATGCCTCAATATCTTCAAGCTTTTGAAAAGAAATGAACTTAGACATGATTGCCCCGGTTCAACTGTATTCGTAATACATAAATTGTAGTAGAAACGACTAGGGGGACAAAACCTGCCCCTGCCGACGAATCACTGGAGTCCACAATTGTCATAAGATGTTCTGAAGAAGACTTGTTCCAGTATCTTGGACTTTGACGAGTTATGTCCCTGATTCGGTAGATTGGCAAATCCTTCCACTTGGTTGCCCCTGACTGGGCTTCCTTTATCAAGTCGAATCCCCTAGCTGGCTGTATTTATTGGGACTTCTTTGATATTGAATTGTTTTTACAAACAAGTATTGTTCATCAAAAATTCGCAAACTTTAATGCAAAGTTTAATGCAAGGTTTAATGCAAAGTTTTGATAAAAACGCACAGTGAAATGATTAAATAGTCAAAAACAAAGGTGGGTCTAGTCATTAAGGAAGTGACCAACACACGCGAGTAACAAAGATTATTAGGAGTTAGGTTACTCAACCTTGCTGTAGTATGCTTTTCAAAACAACCTTACCTCAATTAGGTCTTTTAAGGGTTGTAATGTGGTATGGTTCATGGTTTATGGAACAAAGGATAAAGGCTCAAATCCTACGCTCAGTTAACTCAAGATATACGTTCAAATCTCCAAAAATAGGAAGTCACTTGATTTGAAAGCTGACTAGCGCCTTATATGAAGCGCTCGTGTTTGAATGCATAACCGAGTTAAACTGAGAACTACCCTGCCCCAAGGTTGAGATTTAAGATTTTTTTGTGCAAGAAAAGGAAACTCATACTTCTAGGCTCGAAGGGTTAACAAGGGATGAATTGAAACAATGCCTTACATCATCGACGAGGTTAATTTGAAAGCATATCACAGCAATTATGAACATGAGGTTTTCATCATCCTCCCCAATCTTTGCTTTAACAAAAGTTTGAAAAAGGAGTGAAACAAGGTAAATATTTTTTTGAAAATAACAGTAAATGAGTGAAACAAATGGATTTAATCTGAAAGATGCACAAACATTTCATTAATCTTGCCAATTTGAAAAACAACAAAAGCTTACGAGCAAATACAAATTCAAAGTGCAAAGGAAATTCAATAAAATTGCCGAAACAGCCAACAGATTGCCAGCTTTAGGGAATCAAATGCAGAAAATCAAAGAGGAGCTCAATCACAGTCCATCTTGGTCTTGATACGTCCTCCACAACATTACTTATCTCCTGATCGGGTAAGGATTGTTCTTGATGATAGGCTGGGAGCCATCGAAAGACAAAATGTTTCTCTCCACTAAGTCCTTCACAATATGCTTCAAAGCAAAGCAACCTTCTAAATTATGGCCTGGTGCACCTTCATGGAATGCACAATGAGCATTGGGAGTGTAAGAAGGTGGAAGCAGATTAGGAGGTGGGCCTGATGACCTTGTAGTTATTAATCCTTGTTGCACCAAAGTAGGATATAATGTTGTATACGTCATAGGAATAGGAGGAATCGGAGGCCTTCCACCCTTTCTTTTTCCTGGAATGTTCTGACGAGAAACTTGAGTCTGTTGTGAATAAGCAAGAGCATTGGGCGCTCGTTGATACACTGGTGGTTAAGGAACCGGCTGATAAACAGAAGATTGATGGTCGAATGTTGGTGCGATGGCGGCCACATAAGGTTGCTGAACAGAATAATATTGTCGTTGCTACTGACGTTCCCAGAACTGATTTTTCTTCCTTTTGTTCGTCATCACCACATTGGTATCTCCTTCCCTTTTGAAGGGTTTCTTGGCATCTTCGTTCGAACTACCAGCTCTCTTGGTCATTTTTTCACTCTTCAGACCAAGCTCTACTTTAACCCCAACAGCCACAATATCAGAAAAACTAGCAGACACGCTACTGATCATCCTTTCGTAGAATTTCGGTCTAACCGTGTCGACGAACCAATCAGTTAACTCCTTTTCAGATAAAGGCGGCTCTACCTGTGAAGCCATCTCCCTCCATCTCTGTGCATACTCTCTAAAAGACTCGGTATCGCGTTGTGACATGCTTAGTAATTGTCTGCGATCTGGCGCTAGGTCCATGTTATATCTATAATGCTTTACAAAAGCATCAGATACGTCTTGAAAACATCAGATCCTAGATTGGTCCAAAGTCAAATACCACTTTGCAGCAGCCCCTTTCAAACTATCTTGGAAGCAGTGGATCATCAACTTGTCATCATCCATATATGCAGCCATTCGTCGGTAATACATGACCAAATGTGACTTAGGACAGGTCGCACCGGAGTATAGGTCGAAATTGGGTAGTTTGAACTTGGGTGGAATTACCAAGCCTGAGACTAAGCACATGTCTTTAACATTAGTATTAGACACATTGTTCCTCTCCATTGCTTCCAATTTCCTCCGCATTGTCTCATCACTTTCCTTCAACCTTTCATGTCGATTATCTATTTCTTCAGACATATTGACATGATCATAAACTGGATGTGGGTTCTGAAAAACTGGGTGCACCTGAGCTTGCACTGCTGTTGGAGTGAAGGTAGGAATAGCTCGAAAAGCCTCACTAACCAAAGGAACAGCTTGTTGAGTAGAAGTGACGGCCGGAGCACGCATGAAGTTAAAAGACATGCCTAAAGTGGGGTTCATAATAGTAACGGGAGGTTCTACAGTTGTAGCAACGACTTCTGAGACTACGGTGACCTGCGTATCCACCTTTGCTCGTATAACATTCAAAACTTCCATGATTTGCCCCATTCCTCCTCGGAGCTCACTCAATTCATTGTTGACTCTGTCCATCTCGCAGTATTGTTCAGACATCCTTTGTCAAGTTTGGCTCGGGTGACGATTCAAAGACAATTCTGAAGGGAAAACGGTGACATAAGACGAGGACAGAGAGGAAATGCACATGTATGACATGATGCAGATGAGATGCTAATGCAAGCCAAATGGTTCAAGGAACTCAAAGGCAAGTTGCAAACTTTTTGGAAAATGGAAGAATTTTTGTTTTTTTTAAATCTCTGATCTGTATTGATTTTTTTGAAAAGGAAACAAACATTTTAGTTCCTCGAAACCAAAGGGCTAAGAATGCTCGAATGTAGAGATGCACAAAGCACACGAGCACAAACATATGCACACAAAACAAACAAACCCTAGGTTTATAGGTCTCATGAATGGAGCCATGGTCTACCCATCCCAAAGGTATGTACTATGGCTTTCACCTGCAAGACAGGGTTCTAAAAATGTTCCCAGAGTCGACAACCTATCTTTTGGATTTTATCGACTTTCCAATTGCTTGGTGATCAATAAAATTCTCAAGAGAGTCTCATCTGAGTGTAGCATCGCGTAGCAACCATTTGGGATTGCTCCATCACAGTCCTCGCACTACGTCCTAAACAGGCCAAGTGGGGTAAAGGGTAACTAAAAGTCATCAGTATCTCTGGCTCCTAGGTCGAAAGTAGTAACGCATTCACGATTGCTCGTTCAACATATACCACTTTTGAGAGGGCCTCAACTGAGTGTGGACTTCAAGTTCCCTCCTTTGGGATTTCTCCCTCGAAGTTCCCTTGACTATGTCCACGGTTCCTAAACATATGTGTTCTCTCAAGTCCGGGTTAGGACTTATCTCACTCATTGATATCATGTAAACCCAAACCAAACAGGATAATATCAAACATAGAACAAATATATAAGCATGCAAGCAGATATGACATACAAGCAATCATACAAGTAGATAAGCAAACATGAATAACATAAAACAAAGGTAGGCTTAACCCTCTTAGGAAAGGACCAGCAATAGGTCTAACTTTCCCCAGTGAAGTCGCCATTTCTGTTGCGGTGAAAATCGGATAATAAATTATTAATTAATTTGCATCATATTTCTTTTACAACCGACTTTGATTTATCCAAAGGAAAGGTTCAAGATCGTTAGAAAAACCTAAGGGGAAAGATCTAAGGTTCGGGGGTTGGTTACGCCTAGGGAAGGTATTAGCACCCTAAAAGTCCGTAGTACTCTACGGGAGCCTCTTGTTAATGTTATGTTATGTTTGCTAGAGGTTCTATGCTAAAGGTTAGTTAGCGGGGAAAGTGATAAATTCATTATGATGAATATCACTAAGAGTTGAGGAACTCTCTCCTAAAGCTAGTTGTAATTTCTATGGCTCTAATGAGGCCAAGAAATTGAAGTTTTTCTCCTAATAGGTTACTTAGGTTAAAGTGGGGGTCAATGACTTTAAAAGTCAACATTAATCACCTTCCTTTGAAATGGGGGAAAGGTAACAGTTATAAGATATTAAAGATAAAGAGATATAATGCGAATACGATGATACAATAATACATGAATTAAGCTAATGAGATAAGATAAAATCATGATATCAATGCAAAGTGAGAATTAGACACGTTAGACAATGATTAAATATAAGATGAAATAAAATGAAATAGTCTCGTCTTATTAATGATTTAATCTAGAAATCGATAATCAATGATTCTTGACTTTCATCGACTAAATAAGTGAATAAAATTTAAATAAAGAGAAAGTGGTCTCGTGTTGATCGAAGTCTTGTCAACTCAATGAAATCAACCAAACGAAGAGGTTCGTTATGTCATAGACCAAAATAAAGAAAGTGGAATCGAAAATGAGAAATAAAATCGGTCTCGTCTAAATCAAGATTTAATCGAGAAATCGACAATCTCAGATTCTTGACTTTCATCGACCAAAATAGCATTGGAATAAAAATCAAGTTGGTCTCGTTTAAATCACGCTCTAATCGACGAATCGATAATCTTAGATTTTTCCTTTCATCGACCAAAAATAGAATCGAAATAAAAATAAAATTGGTCTCGTTTAAATCAGGATCAAATCGACGAATCGATAATCTTAATTTTTACTTTCATCGACCAAAAATAGAATCAGACTAAAAATAAAATTGGTCTCGTTTAAATCAAGATCTAATCGACGAATCGATAATCTTAGATTTTTACTTTCATCGACCAAAAATAGAAAAAAGTGGCCTCCTATTAATCAAAACTTATTAGTTTGAAATAACCAATAAAGTTAAGATTTTTCTATGTCATTGGCCAAAAGATTAAAATAAAATAAACCACTATGAACAAAATTAGAAAGAAAAAACATAGAAAAACTAGTGATTAAAAAAACTCAAAAAAACTAGTTAAAAAGAATAAAAATGAAAATGATTTTTAAAGAAAAAGAGGAGAAGGGCGTAGGCCTATGTGGGTATACGATTCATTTGGACCGAAAGGCCCATCATCATCTCAAAAGGCTGTATGCTAGAATCAGGTGGGTGTGAACATGATAGGGTCATCATGGGCTTCGAGCCCATTCACCCCAAAAGCATACGCAGGCCACGTGTGGGTTGAACCCACTATCCAAACACGGATAGAAGCAAGGGTTTGTGTGAACCAACGACAATATCAGAACCTCCTCTCACGTCAATACTTCATCATTAAACTTGTTTATTTTTGAAACAAAAAAAAAAACCAGATAATGAAAAGAACGCGATGAACAATAGCGCGATCCAGAAATCACAGCATAACTGTTTCAATCGATCCAACCTTTTCGCTTCAACTCAAATCCGTTTCAGGTTCGTTCATTTTTTGTTCTGTTCTTCTTTCATTTATCCTCGCTCGTCCTATTCATCTCTCTTCTGGGTTTGTTTACGGATGGTTTGGTTTTGTTTTAGGAAGGGTCGTTTGGAGGTTCGAAACGGGTTTGATGAGGATGCGATAGGAAGCGCTTGGTTGTGTTTCAAAATTTGGTTGAAATGGGTTTTGGTTTAAAAGGAGTTTTAAAAGAATTTGTGGTTCAAATTTGTGAAGGGTTTGGTGCTTGGAAGAATTTATGAGGGATATTGTGTTGTGACAGTTGAAGAAAAGATTTGTCGAGTTTGGAATGGAGGAACGCTGGGTTGTTATGTGGAAGGTTGGCTCGGTTGTGGTTGTGGGGGATTTTCTGGTAATAGGTTGTTGGATTGATGTTGAAGATAAGGTGAGTTTCGTTGGAGTTATTATGGCGGTAAGGGCGGAACGTTTTTGATGAAGATTGAAGTTGGAGTTATTTGAGAAACAGAACTGAGTTGAGTGAGATGACGGCGAAATTTTTTAGATCAATTTGAAATGGTACTAAAAACGGGGGACTGAGTGAGCTGGTTCGTTGAAGCAGTGGCTCCGCCGTGCAGTTTTCTCGCGAGAATGATGGATTTGAAAGGTTAACACACAACGGTGAGCTTGTAAATGGAAAAGGGATAAGATACATACCGTAGGCGAGTGGATTTACGAAGGTTAAGATGAAGATGATGAGGTTTTATGGTTGCGTATGGAAGCAGGGTTCAAAGGTTTGTGTTCTTTTGGTTTATGAGGATTGGAAGGAAGTTGATGAGTGGTAGTTTGATGTTGAACGATGAAAACAAAGTTCGTGGAGATGTTTTGAAGGTTGTTGATGTTTGGTGGTTTACGGAAATGGATTCATGTTGGGTCATTCTCATCTCCCTCCCCTGGTCGTCCCCTGGCCGAGAGAGACATTGTGAGAAATTTCAAAGTTTCTTTGAATCTTTTTTTTTCTCTCCTGCTCTCTCCATCTCCTTTTAAAAGAACTTGCTTCTTCAATTTTTAATTTTGAATTTGACCCATTGGTGAATTGTCATTTTCATGGTTTACAGGTGGACCAGGTTTACGTTTGATGTTGCAGAGGTTCTTTGGTCGTACGTTTTTTGAACAGGGTCACCACCACTTCTCACAATAACAACTCTTGTATTTGTTTGTTTTTCACATAATGGGCTATGTAAGAAAACAAGAAATGGGCCTAAGGTTTGTAATGGATTTTCTTTCTATCTGAACGCGTGACCCTGAATGAGGAAGAATAGCAAAATTTGGTTGCTTTGGTTTCTCTAGTGTCACATGTCGCTGCTCTATTGGCTGATGAATTGGGTTGAAAAGTCAAACAAAACATTGCTTGATTTTCATTGGTTGATGGTAAAATGGAAAAGAAAAATCCAATAATGAACTAAAAAAGCACACGGTGTAAAAATAAGTGAGGAATGGAAATGAAAAGTTTCTTTTTAGTTTTGAATTAATAATATGATAATAACACTAATAAACTAATTAATATCTAAATTAAAACTAGTTAGAAAAATAAACTAAAATGAATAATTACTCTTATTAATTAAAACTAAATATTAAAATTAAATTAAGACTAAATTAAATTACTAAAAATAAGACAACTTAAATATAAATGAAATAAAAATAGACCATATTGAAATTAAATTAAATTAAAGACAGATGAAGATGTCAAAATAAATACTAAGTTAAATAAATAAAACATCAACTAGCAAAGAAAATGAGGGTAAAATTTGGGGTGCAACACATGGTGTTCCCTCCAACATTGTGTCCGATAGAGATCCAAAGTTTACTTCAAGGTTTTGGAAGGTTTTTCAACAAGCTATGGGTACGAAGTTACGTTTGAGCACGTCGAATCATCCTCAGACGGAGGGTCAGACTGAGCGAACAATACAAACGATGGAGGACATGTTGAGAGCTTGTGTGCTATAAAGTAGAGGAAATTGGAAGGAACTTTTCCCGTTGATTGAGTTTTCTTATAACAATAGTTACCATGCGAGCATCGGTATGGCTCCTTACGAAGCATTGTATGGGAGAAAGTGTAGAACATCTTTGTGTTGGGCGGAGGTTGGTGAAGATAGACTTTTGGGACCCGAAATTATTCAAGAGACTACAGAAAAGATTTGAATGATCCGTGAGAAAGTCAAACAAGCACAAGATCGTCAGAAAAGTTATGGGGATAACCGTAGGAGACCGTTAGAATTTGAGGAAGGTGACCATGTGTTTTTGAAAGTTACTCCGAGATTGAGATTGAAAGGACCATTTAAGTCACGCAAGTTAAGTCCGAGATACGTGGGACCGTATCAGATCTTAGAAAGGATCGGAGAAGTAGCATACAGATTGGCTTTACCACCCTCTCTGTCAGAAATGCATGATGTTTTTCATGTGTCTCAGCTTCGGAAGTTTATTCCTGATCCTCTTCAGCCAGATTTACCGGAATTAGTGGAAATAGAAGCAGATTTAACGTTTGAACCCCAACCGAGCCGTATTGTGGGAAGAGAAACAAAGGTATTAAGGAACAAAGACATTCCTCTTGTTAAGGTGCAATGGGAGGTGACGCATCCGGGTGATGCTACTTGGGAACTGGAATCAGAGATGAGAGATGCTTACCCTCATTTGTTCAGGTAATCTTTTAAATTCGAGGACGAATTTCTATTTAAGGGGGGGGGGGATGTAATACCCCGTATTTTATAACGCTCCGGATAATATCAGTTGAGATCCAGTGTGCTCTGAGTATTTTATCTGATAAGATAATTAGAGCAACTGATGAACTCAGAGCTGATCAGATTAATATTATCCAATTCTAAGGTTTTATTAATTGGTGCGTTTGAGATAATTTGGACTTTTAGTAGTGTTACTAATTGATGATATTTTCCTATATCATTTCCTTTTCCCTCATTTGCCAAAGATAGTAACATTGGAGAGAGAAAATAGAGACAAGAAAGAAGAAAGGAAAAAAAAAGGGAGAAAAGGAAAGAAGAAAAAATCCAAGAGTTCAAGATCAAGAATCACCCTCTCATCTTCATCAATTCATCTCAGCTTCTTCATCTTCATCTACTAATCTAGGTGGGTTCTAGATAGAGACTTTAGAGTATAATTTCTTGAGGTTTTAGAGTTAGGTTGGATTTTTGGGAAAAATGGGTTTATTTACAAAATCAAAGAATCTAACGGTTGAAGTGTGTTATAAATTGAGTAGCATGATCAAAATATGTGTAGAATCATCTATTGATAATTGTTATGAAGTTTGGATTGGTTTGATTTGGTTGAAAATCTTAGGGTTTTGTGTAGAAACTATGTTTTAATGTTGGAAATCATATTTTATGAAGTTTGTTGGATAGAACCATGATAATATACCTCTATTGGTTGTTTGGGTATGGTGTTGAGGATGAATTTGTAGGTTGGAAGTTGCTGCCAAAGGGTTTATTTTTCTGCATAACGCAGAGCGCGCTTAGCGCGGTATGGAGAATTTTTACCCCTTCCAGGCAGCGAGGAGTGCGCTTAGCGCAGGTGGGACCCGCTTAGCGCGACCAGGAACAAAAATAAAAATATTTTCTTAAATTCATATCTTTTGACTCAGTTATCCGTTTTAGACGTTCTTTATATCGATGTGAAGCTATGATTGTGTTCTAGGCTATGGAAAGTGAAAATATTGATTATGAGCGGAATTGTTTTCGATTATGTTAAAATATTGGGATTTCGTGATTTATGTAAAACGGAATTTTTGAAAATCTAAAAGCTTCAAGATGTGAATTGGTAAGGAAACCTTAGTACACTAGAATGACTTAGAGAATTGGGCGGCATTGCTTACATCGATACTTGAAGAGTATCTTTGTTAAGTAGTTGGTAGTGGAGGACCGTAATTCCTCCGGTTTTGTATGTTTCACTTAATAAATATTAGTGACCCGTGTTTGATCTTTTGGTGTAAGATGGCCGGGGAAAGTATTTATTAAGTGGGTAGCCGTGACCCGTGTTTAATCTCCTTGAGAGGGATGGCCGGGGAAAGTTACTAAGTGGTTGGTATTAGTGACCAGTGTTTAATCCTTTGGTGTAGGATGGCCGGGGAAAGTACCAATTGTAGATAACCGTGATCCGTGTTTAATCTCTTTGAGAGGGATGGCCGGGGAAAGTTATTTACGTTAAGGATCCGTGACCCGTGTTTAATCTCTTTGAGAGGGATGGTCGGGGAAAGATTCCTTAACTAGTTGTCGTTTAGTGTAGTATACGGTGGTTTCTCTAGTCAGAAATATGCGAACTCAAGGTCTAGTTCCTTTTCCCCCGACTTGAGTTAGGTTTTGGTTAGAACCTTGTAAAGCCGAGAGAATCCGTAAGATAGAGAACTCACTGAGATTTGATGTATCTCACCCCACTATTGTTGAATATTTTCAGGTAGTTCAGGTTCCGCGAAGGGTAAGGATAAGGCCGTGTGATTATTCTTACTTGGTTGATGGCGTAGCTTTCGTTATGGAGTTTTTGATATCGTTGTCGATCTAGTTCTTAGTATTTATCTATGGAACATCTTGTATATATATTTATGCCATAGTTTTTTTTATTAGGCTATTTGGGCATGTATATGTATAATATGTTTACTAGGGACTTATTGTTATTTCAGTACCAAACGTGGAATTCATGTATAATATATGCTTTGAAGTATGTATTTATATATGGGCGTTACACCATGAGCTGATCTTCAACCTTATCCATGATTTTAATACCGGACTAAACTTTTACCTAACCTTGGTTTTATCGTGGGCTAACCAAGAATCTATGAGACTTTACCACAGGCTGATCTTGAACCTTAACAAGGGCTTGATCACACAATCCCCAAACCAAAAGCCTTTATGGAGTTATCTTCTAATCCAAATAATCCCTAAATGGATAATATTCATCCAATGTATAAACAAAATATTCCCTTAGTGGATTTTACAATTCTACCCTTCTAGAATTACAACTTATCCTCATTCATAAAAGAACTTTCTCGAATAAGCACTTTGGCTAAAATATTAGTGAGAAAAAGTAAGAAAGTTTTTTGAGTGAGTGAGAGAGAGAGAGAGAGAGAGAGAGAGAGAGAGAAAAAGAGAGAGAGAGAGAGAGAGAGAGAGAGAGAAGTGTCAAAACACGATTTTGGATGGTTTGAAATGAGGGAAGAGACCTCTATTTATAGGCTAGAGGTTGTCTCAAAAAGGAAATTGCTTTTAATACTTTTTAAGACATTCTAGTCAATTATCACCTAGTGCTAATCAATTAGAAACTTCAAAGGTAATCGATTACCAGTTCAAAATTGGAAAGAAATGATATCTAGTGGTTGCACATCATTAAGATGATGTTGTTATCGCTTAGGACTCAACTTTGAACTGAGCTAATAGATTAGATACACGTGCCAATCAATTAGAAAAGACAAAACTTTAACCATTGCAATTATGACAACTACCAATTCATCTGGTACAACTTCATGATATTTTTGAAGATATTTTCTTAAGAAAAATCAGTTTGAAAATATGTTTTAGCATGTGTATGTATGTGTGTGTGTGCGTATGTGCGTGTGTGTGTGTGTGTGTGTGTGTGTGTGTGTGTGTGAGAGGGAGAGAGAGAGAGAGAGAGAGAGAGAGAGTTAGCCATGACTTTTACGAGAATGCCCTTTTGCTTTACAAAGTATTCACTCAGACTAATCAAGATAAGGCTTTCTTGTACTTCAAGACTTTGTCAAAAACTTTCTTTTGTAGGAACTTGCACGAGTTCACTTGAGACGAGGCTTGAGCTTATATTCCATTTGGTTTCCATCATCAAATAGTCAAGTCCATCAAATCCTAATACTTATGTTTACATATTTATCTGCTTAATCACTTATGCTTGACTTGCTAGAAGACATTAGTTGATATCATCAATTAGTTGTCATCATTAGTTTTCATCATCAAAAGTTTTTGTCCTTGTTAAAAGCATATGACTTGTAAAATAAGGTTCCACATTTAATTGGATGAGGTGAAAGTTTTGTCATGAAATCTATTATTTGTAGTAATGATTGATGTTTATTCTCATGTTTAGTGCATGTTATAATGGATCATTTCTATGAACTTCATATGTTATTGAGAAATACTCTTTAGGTTTAGACTAATTATATGCATTTATGCATAATATGAATTGATCATTTATAGCCTGTTTTGTGAGCTAAAACCTCTATTAAGAAGTACTCTTTAGGTTTAGACCAAGAATATTCATATATTATATGCTAAACTCTAGAGATAGATTTAAGTTTGGTTTTCACAAATAATATCGAATTGGAACTCTTTGTAGTGGTTATTTAACTAAGATATTGTAGAATAAGCAACGTGTTTGATCACAATGTTACTTTCTTTAGAAATGAATAATTTGTTGGGCAATACGTGATAATGTGAATTTTTGACTAAAATGTGTTTAAATGATCAATTGTATCTCGTGATTATAGTAGTTCCAATCCATCCCAACATCTCTCTGTCATTGTTTAAACTCAACTTTTAGTTTGTTATTAATTTTAGTTCTTAAAATTATTTCTCAAATAAAACTTCAAAAGTCTATTCTCCTTAAATTAGAAACTATTTCTCATAAAATGTTTATCACACCAGTCCCTATGAATATAACATATAATACTCACATTTTTATAACAACTATATTTCAATCAAAATGGCATTGTTTCTAGAGACTTTCGTTTAGATATTAAGTTTATTAGTAGTTTTTGTTATTTTAAGTTATTTTGTGAATTTTGTTTATATTGTATATACTCTTAATTTATTTTCCTTGTTATTGCTGCCATGTTTGCTTGCAAGAAAAATTGTGCATGCGAGGTAAAGGTCAATTACTCTTTGTCCCTAAAATTGAAAGGACTCGAGCACATATATTGACATTTCTCGGTTTTCTAAAGAAATGACACATTTACAAATTGTTGAAATTATTAACAACAACAATCAGAACAACAACTAGAATCACAACAAAAATGGCGGTGGTGGAATGCCTTGTTACAATATTCCGGGGAGACTAGCTTATCTAGGAAAACTCCAATAAATTTCAAATATATGGAGATATAAAAAACTTCTACAAATTATATATCCAAACCCTTTTACACATTTAGATTATGAGGACCCCTATAACCACCTGACAAAGTTTTATTAGATATCATGCACCCTTGAAACACCAGAGGAAGATGTGTTTATAATACTCTTTCTATATTCTATGATAGGATAAAAAGATATTGATATTTGGGTCAACTGACACATATCATGACGAATTGGAATGTGCTAGAAGAGAATTTCATCAACAAATTCTTCTTTCAAAACAAATTTATTAAATCCAAAACAAACATTTTTGTATTTTTACAGGGATTCATAGAGGCTCTATGTGAAGCTTTGGAGAGATACAAATCAATGTAAATGAGGTGTCTGAACAATGGATTCAACAACCTTACACAAATTCATATATTCAAAATGAAATTTTGTAAAAACACAAATTATTACCTGATGAAACTGCAAGTAGTTTTTCAATGTCGAAAAGTGAAAAAGATGTTATTGCAATTATAGATATAATTACACTCAATTACCATCATGTGATAAATGAATTGAAAATTTTTATTGGCATACAAATCAATCAATGCTCTTATGAAGTTTATATATGTTATGAATCGATGTCGTAAATAACAGAACAAAGTTATGAGAAAAAGATTTTAGTTTCTTGAACAAATACAAGAAACCCTATCAGGTTTTACAAAAGGGAGAGAAGAAGGAAGAAAAAGAATAGAGAATTGGTTAAATCTGTTTTACTATTACTCAATAAGGGTTCAAAGATTACAAGTGAATACCAACAATTAACCTCTCTCACCCTAATTAGGATTCACATCACTCTCCAAAGATGAGAGACTAGCATGCTCTTTATAAGAAAACTAACATACTAACCTAATGAGCCTTTTACACACAGGCCCTTATCTCTTTACCTTCCACCATTTGTGATTGAATAGAAACTGATTTAAAATACCCAATCATATATTTCATTTTTCTTACATTCATATATCAATCAAACAATTTTACACATTTTTTCTTCTTTACTTTACTTTATTGTTATCCATTTCTTATACTAGTTCAAAATATCCACACCCTATACTTAACACTCTTTGGATTAGTTAAGGTATCCATAAATGAGGGACATAGTTTCTTCCTCAATATATTTTGAAGACAAGGGAATCACTGTTTAGCCATATTAGCTGGTCCCCGATCGACTTTCAAAATTTGATAACAAATTGCGTAATGGGACACTGTGACTAATATCACTAAAAAACTTGAATCATCAAGTCAAGAATATACTCGACATATGCACACATAATCTAAATAGAGCCTTTATTACATGGATCAACCATCTCCACCTACTACAAAAAAAGCCAATCCAACGACGACGGATGGACCTAAACAGTTGGAATGACAACAATTGTGCCTCTTTCCACTGTTTTTAGAGTTTCACTAGTTGATCCACTCCAGTAATCAATGGTAATAACTATCTCTTTCAGTATAAAATAGTTACTCCTAGGGATACATGATATCATTTATCAGGTCTCATAAGAAGTAACTGGCGTTGTAAAATATAAGGTCCATAACAAATTCCAACAAACTAGGGAGTTGGAGACCAAGCGAGCCAATTCAGGTGATAACTAGATTACGCAATGGGTTTAAGGGAACCAAAGTAAGGAAATAATTGTCTTTTGGAAACATCATGCAAGTGATCATTATGTCTTACATTGGAGGAGATGCCCTTAGCCAACATAAATTTAATGACCAATTGTGGATTGCTCGATTCAGAAACTATGGGAAAGTTACCCACTTGAATCGAAAAATCCCACAACATTTATACCATGGCTTGATGTACCAGTACCATTATAGATTCCTTTTATGGCATTAAATTAGAAAATTATGTAGCAGTTGGTCCAACAGAACTCACAATGTAGTGAGTGAAATTATCCAATCCACGAGGAATGAGAAATACAATTTATTCACAATGATTATTACCTTAAGTATAAAAAGTTTAGTTATTTTTAAATTATTTTATGTTCATAAAAAAAAATTAAGTAACATATGTAGCAGAAATAACATTGATAATGAATGTTAGGGTTAGGTGTTGAAATTATTATGATTTCATGCATATCAAATAACCAATTATGCTCATTTTAACCTTCAATACATATTATCACCTATTACTCATCAACATTATCCATGTATGAATATGATATGATATGTCATGACATATGGGGAAAGAACAAAACCTAGTGAGGTATGTCTAAGACGTCAAAATATGCATTGATTCACTATATAAAATATTCCTAAGTCTCACAATAAGATTAATACATTTCAAATTAAGTGCTTTGATTACCCTATGACCCTAGTTATTTATGCTCAGAGTAACTAAGCTAGCCAGCTATACCTACTTGTATTTTTACCACATTTGCTTAATAAATCCATTTATTAAAAGATCCCTCAGTTGTAATAAACTCTTATCAATTCTTGACATGATCATCCATAGGAATAAATATATAGCATAAGTGAATATGAACAAAATATACCACACTCACTCATTCATAGCATACACAAGATTACTTTGTCTTTAAGTTTCACATTATCAAACACAAAGAGTTTAGCTCATGTTTGTAGCGCGGTTTTCGTGACCGCCCGCATCCTGTCTGCGGATGGGATTGGGTGCTACTTTCTGATTTCTTATTTATCCTATGAAGCTGGAAAGGAAAGGGAAGCTATCTCAAACTAACCTTGCACGCAAATGTTTTCTTTAACAAATGCTAAGAGATTGGGGGTCTGGGGTCAGGTTATACAATGGGGAGTTGTCAATTACCCTTCCTATACATGGTTATCCATGGGTTGATAGTAATTTTCTACTGTTCTACTGTTTTCTACTTGATGGTGTTTAACTGTTGTAAATGGGAAAGTTTCTTCTTTGGGAAGGTTGAGAGATGTTGAAAAGATATTTTTGTTGTTTTCGGGTTTTTCGATGTTTTTGGTAAGGTACTATACCTAAGGTTTTTGTTTAGTGTGCTCGCTAAGATTTCACAATCTTATGCCTACGTATTCCCGTAATGATAACAGGGAAATCATAGTAATCGTAGTTCCTCCTATTTTATGGGAGGAAAAAATGTTTTGGTGTCTTGTTCAAAGCCCAAAATGGAGGCTAAAAGGATGTTTGTGGGAATTAATTAAAAGAGTGAAGAGATAAAAGGTTGAGATATGAATATCCGGGAAAAACGTCGGATGAAAATAGAAGGAATCCGGAAAAGTGTCGGATGTAAAGAAAAGGAATATCCGGGAAAGCGTCGGATGTTAAAAAGGAGGAAAGGGTTGCTTTGGTGTTTTGTTCAAAGCCCAAGATGTGAAGCTAAAGGTGATTTGTATCTTGTTTAAAGCCCAAGATGTGAAGCTAAAGGGGTGTTAATTGAGAGGGATTTTGTCATCTCTAAAGAGGAGTTGTTGATGTTTGTATGCTGTAAGCAAAGCATGTTTTAATGCTAAAAGGTTGATTGACTCAACCGGTGATTTCTTTATACAAAGCCTAAGAGGAGGCTAACTTACTCAACAAGAGAGTGTTTTTTTATGTATCTCGTACGAGGCTTGAGACGGAGGCTTAAAGGTGTTTGAGAATGTCTTTGAGACTCAAGGGTATTTATACTGTCCAAGTCTACGGGGTGTATCCTTGTACAATGCCCAAGAG
Source organism: Lathyrus tuberosus (assembly GCA_022829125.1). NCBI lineage: Eukaryota > Viridiplantae > Streptophyta > Magnoliopsida > Fabales > Fabaceae > Lathyrus > Lathyrus tuberosus. Next base: position 16,923,799 of record JALAZF010000075.1, read on the forward strand.
GAGGCAAATGAAGATCTAGACTCAATTGAAAAACTACTCTATCAAGATTACTAGTTTCTGTTCCTATACCTTTAAGAGGTCGTCGGGATAATTTGTACAAAGCCCAAGAGAAGGCAGAAGAAACTTTTAAGAAGCCGAATGGACAATTTGTACGAAGCCCAAGAGAAGGCTATCTTCCCTGAGGAAGAATCATTATACGAAGCCTAAGAGGAGGCTGTGAAAACTTCTAAGAAGCCGAAGGGTCCTTGTACAACGCCCAAGAGGAGGCGGAGATGCTTTTAAGAAGCCCGTGGGTCCTAAGCCGGGAAATTTCAAGAAATTCTATTCACAGAGAATAGATCATTTAGTGAGAGTTCCGAGTTTAAGGAACTCAAGAGATGCCATTCACCGAGAATAGATCAACTCTGGGGAGTAGAATTCCTTTGATAAGTTCTAAGGGTGACAGCCGAAGAGAAGACTAAATCTGGGGATCCTATGGGGGGTCTAGCTTTGACTATATTAAAGAGTGACCAACAAGGCTTTACTTAGGTCAAGACCTAATTGCCGGGGAAAACTCTAAATAACTATACTAGTATATATACAATTGATATATGACTGGTATGTTAAAGTTTATGAAAGGAGACTTACAGTGAGCAGCCCCACAATACAGTTATATATATGAGTTTGTGAAAGGAGACTTACAGTGAGTAGCCCCACAATATAGTTATATATATGAAAGCAGTAAAGAAAGCCGGTAAACATTTACTCGGTTGTAGAGCTTCCATGCTGTTTGGTTAGTTGTTCAATAAAGAAAATTTGGATAATAACAGTATATTCAAAATAAAAAAAGAAAGTGTTTTTGAAAAGGCGACGATCACGTCATTGTTTTGAATTTGTACAGAGGGACTTATACAAGTGACTGAGGCCCAACAAGGTTTTCTGTACAAAGGGGTTGGGTCTTACACTCTAATAGAGGCCCAAAAGTGTTTGAAAAAGATTTGTTAGGGTGAAAATCAAAGAAACCCCAATTTCATTTTTTAAAGGCATTTTCAAAGAAAAATCAAGTAAAAAATGAAAAAAATATCAAATAAAATCATTAATCATGTTATAAACAATGATTAAGGTTTACAAAAAAGTATTTTATCCACATGAATATTTAAAATCATTTTGGTTTTAAAAATCAAGAAAAAGAAATCATTTTAAAAGCATTTAAAACAATATTTTTGAATATATTAAAAATATATCAAATAATAATATTTTCTTGTGATTTTTTGTGGATTAAAATATTATGGAGTATGAATAAGAAGTGTGTAAAACAAAATTGGAAAATAATGATTTTTGCAAAAATGGGCAAAAGTGGCCAAAATGCCAACTCTCTCAAATGGTGTTCCAGATGGGGGGACCATTTGGGACAATTCAAGGATGATATTTGGAGTGTGTTTGAGGTCTTATATGGTTTGGAAAGTTACTGAATCAAGACATGGCTTGAAAAATGCAAAAAAGTCCAATTTTGAGGTTTTGAGAGGTGACTTTGTGATTTTGGTGTTATAGGTCACTTGTGAGAGTTTGGACAGCTTAGATATGACATATTGGATGTGTTTGGATCATGAGCTGTGATGGAAATGCTCTCTAACTCAAAAACTCAAAATTACCTTGCTAAAGAAGGCATTTTGTAGTGAAAGAAGAGATTTTGAGGAAAGCATCAGTTTGATGGCTTTGGTGTACTCAAGCTGAGCACAAATGAGCTCTATTTATAGTAGAGCAAATTTGTTTTGCAAGCAATAGTGAATGGTGGCTGCAGCAGAGGTTTGTCCAATGGTTGCATTTTGGAATCTCAAGTCTCCTCTAGCCATTGACTAGAGGTTAGGGCACAGGCTGCTGGTCCCCTTATTGTTGGAGGAATCTTTGCTGAATTCAGTTAGAGGAAGCTCAGTTCATGCCACCTCTACGCATCCATTAAATGCTCCAAACCAAAATTGGAGTCTTGTCCCTCTTTTAGGGTTTTTTAGGTTTGGCATGCTACTTTTGGTTCCAAGGACTTTGGAGACTTGGAGATCAGATCATCCCCCTTGGATTTGATCCTCAGATGTGTCCAAAATGATGACAAGGCTTAAAATTTTGTGTGGCACAAGAAATGTGCAAATTTGTCCTGAAACATGTCTTAAAAATCAGCTACAGCAAGCCTTGTTGTAAAATCCACAACTTCTTGCTCAAGAATGATAAATGGTTGTTCCAGGACTTTATGGAAAGCTGAGATGACATACTTCAACTTTGATGTTTGACCCAAGACTTAGTTCAACTTGGATCATGGAGAAAAACATCCTTGAAGTTGGGACATTCTTGCTGGAAAAATATTAACGATGTCCAATGAAATGTCGGAACATTTGACATTAAGAATTCCCAACTTTGATCACTTATATCTTTCAATCCTTATGATATTTTGAGTTGATTCCTTCTACAATATTGAAGTATCATATACCCTCTTTAAAAGTAGCCCTTAAGGAAAATCAATGGATGCTTGGACCAATAGTTACAACCTTGAAAAGTTGTGCACTTGAACATGATTTTAACTTTAAAAAAACTTCTAAGTTTCTTTCAATTTGATCAATTTTGCAATTTTGCATGATTTCTTGATTTAAATTCGATCAAATTAAACCATCCATTATATTTTCTTGAATAATGGCTTGTGAAGCTCATAGTTGACCAAAAGTCAAATTTTAACTTTCTGCGTCAGTTGACTTTGTATTTGATGAACTTGAGGCTTGATCCACTTGAAATGTTGCACTCTTGTGCTTAATTCTTGATGTGGGAGTCCTCTTGATCCTTTGTGGGTGTTTAAGAGGTTAGACAAGTTGAAGATCATGTCATTTCTTGATTGATCCTTTGTCTAAAGGCTCTGAGAGGGCTTGAAACCTTAAGCTTGATTGTAGTGAATGTTCAATAATTCCTTGAGGAGATTGATGAGGCACAAAGGTACATCTATATTGTGATAATGATTTGCACTATGGTGGGAAATCTTAGTGGTCAAAATTTGGGGTATGATAGATATCCCTATTTAATCTTCTTTGACCTGAAGGTATGAATAGCAAAGAGTTTTAGACATTCGATATATAAGAGGATTAAATATCAGAGTACCTGGAATTTTGACCGTGAATACAGATGAAATGATATGTGATGAATGGAAGACTATTGAACACTATGGGGAACGATGCCACAGGAGACAGACCAATAGAATTTTCTTGGGGATGTAAGATATTGTGGAAATTTGCCGATGCGACAAAGGTATCCAGCAATATTTAGAATGAGAGGGATAAACCCTGGAACAAAGATACAGACATCCGGAAAAACATCGGATGTAAAAGAAGTAACACACTCTGGAAAACATATCTGCAACATCTAGAAAAGCGTTAGATGTATTAAAAATAACTTTGAGGGTAAATCTGAAACATTTAGAAAAGCGTTAAATGTACAGGAAAAAATTTAGAAGACTGGCAGAATGATGGACATATCCGGAAAAACATCAGATAAGCACATCAGAACAAAAGTTACATCTAGAAAAACATCAGATGAGGAAAAGTCATATCCGGGAGTGCATCAGATAGACATGTAAAGAGTTTCTGGAAGAGCATCAGAATAAAAGAGACATATCTGGGAGAGCATCGGATAGAAACAAAGAAAGTTCTTGAAAAACATCAGAACGGGTTTTGGAAAAACTTCAAAACCAAAAGATACATCCGGAAGGACATCGGGTAGACACAGAGAAACGTTCTGGAAAAGCATCAGAACAGATAGACATATCCGGAAAAACATCGGATGAAGAAAGAAAGTTATATCTGGAATAACATCAGATAAGACATAAAAGTATAGGTGCCAAATAAGTTGGACTTTGTAGAAAGGTAAGATGTTGATAATACCACGACCACTGATGAATGCAAATGAGGATTAAACACTCGTGAATGCATAGTATATGAAAATGTTATGATGTATGATTAAATGTAATGCAAATGAAAATGCCGACAATAAGTTTAGACTCTTTGAGGAGTGAAAACCAACAAGTTTATACTCTTTTGGGGAGTGAAAATCAACAAGTTTATACTCTTTTGGGGAGTGAAAACCAACAAGTTTATACTCTTTTGGGGAGTGAAAATAAACAAGTTTATACTCTTTTGGGGAGTGACAGACAAAACCGATTCCTCAACACAGAGATCACTGCCATTGCTTAGGGACTGAAAATGCTATTTTTTAAACATCTCTTTGTCAGACTGATAAACTGTATCAAGTTTATAATCCTTGGAGGAAGGTTGGATAGCTTGCCTGGGGATTTTTCCAAATAAATTGCCCCAGACTCGCTGACTGTTGTAGATGAACTGATTATTGCTTCAGCTTGAATGATAATGACTGTATGCTGTATACTAGGAAGGCTTTGCCCCAGTAATGAGTCTTGAAAGTTTTTATGAATAAACCAATTCCGAGAAGGACTTGCACTGAACAAATCTTGAACTGATTCTTAACAGGCTCTGGAAAGAACTTACCCCTGATAGGATCACTGACCAAGTTTCTAAACTGTTTTGAAAATTCCTTGAGAGGAAAGCTAGTTTGCAATAAAAAATGTTTATTTAAACAGGCAAATTTAATGCAAAGTTCATGCAAAAATTTTGAAAACAAAATATTTGTTTAGAAAAAAAAGTACAGTAATATGGATTACTGGTTAAAAACACGGTGGTTTAAAACATTTTGAATGAAAAGTAAAACAGAGGTATGATACCAAAACAAATGATTTGTAAAAAATGATGTTGGAGTCAATTTACGCAACCTTGTTGTAGTATACTTTCGAAATAACCTTACTTCAATTAGTTCTTTTAAGGGTTATAACGTGGCCTGGTTCACGGTTTATGAAAGAAAGATAAAGGCTCAAAATTTGTTTGTGCCCACCCCAACTTCGTGATGTTCTCCAGTCCTATGCTCAGTTAAACTTAAATTGTGCATTCAGGTTCAAAAAGGATTCGGAATTGTAGTGATGATAGTGATGACGATAGTCCAGAAGTCTTGAGACAACAGCTACTGCTTCTTTACAACATTTAGTTGTTTTTCGTCTTTGTGGACTTTTTTAAAGATAGAGGATTTAAGGACCTCTTCTCTGTGTTATCCCTAACTTTTTCCTGAACTATTTCTTTTGAAATTTATAGTCAGCGCGATGCCCTAGTTTTTGCCTAAGTTTTTTTTTTGACTTAGCGGCTTTTTCTTTTTGATTTCTTCTTAGAAAGAAAGTGACTGCTAGATTTGATGATTACGATGGACCATCACCGACTTTTTATTTGAAAGACGTTTTCAGTATCTACTTGTTGTATGTAAACTTTTTGAACTCGAATACACAACCTAAATTAAACTGAGAACTACCCTGCCCCTGGATAAAATTGCGGGTTTTTTATAAAGAAAGAAACTCCTACTTCAAGGCTTAAAGGGGTTAACAAGGGATTATCTTCCTTATATCTCCAGTGTTTGGGAATTGAAAAAAAAATGCCTTACATCCTCATCAAAGTTTTTTATTCGAAAGCATACCGACAACAATTATGGGTATTATGTTTTCATCATCCTCCCACAAATATTTGCATAGTCAAAATTTTGAAAAAGAGGTGCATATTTTTTTTGAAAGTTTTTGTTTTTTGAAAGAGAAAGCATAAAGATGCAAATAAACAAATGATTTGAATCAAAATACTATACATGCTCATTTCATTAAAACTGACATTTAAAGATAAACAAGTTGAAAGCAAATATGATACAAACAAGGAAAATGCAAAATAGACAGAAACAGGGTCAGTGACTAATTAAACACAAGGATGAGCTGTCCTATATTTGGGAAGTAACTGAACTAAAGTTGATTGAAGTTTCAGTTATGTATCAGTGATGAGGAATCAGTTTGACGACTTACAGATGACTGCAAGACAGAAGGTTAGAATAAATTGACGATGACCCGGACGTATGTATGAAATATGCAAGGGATGCAACTGCAATGCATGGATACAACACACAAAAACATAGAAAAAACATGGGGTCAAAGGTTCGGTGTCATGAATTCAAGGCTCTACCCATCCCCAAAGGTTTATACTGGTGATTTTTTGTACCTGTCTCTCAAAATCATTAACTCTCTTGAGATAACATCAGCGGGCCGGGAACCGTGCTAGCTGATGTATCTTAGAGTAGTCTCAAATGAGGGTAGTATCACGTGACAACTATTTTCGATAGCTTCTGCACTACAAAATGGCTTAAGTCTGCTAAAAACCTCTGCTTCTCAGATAAAACCCAGTCGACCACACTACTTTCAACAACCGAAGTCGTATAGGCAATGTATCTGCAAAGGGAGTCTCCACTGAGTTTGATGGTCAATGGGGGACTCTTAACTGGGATTCACTCCCCGCAAGATTACCCGCATTGCCATCACCTATCTTAGGTGTATACTCAATCTTTCCACATGCGGCATCACACGCATTCCCATTAGCAGAAAAATAAACACGGATATCAAGTAGGAAAAGCGATATATATATATATATATATATATATATATATATATATATATATATATATATATATATATAGTATGATTGCTAACAATCTAGACCTCTTAGGAATTCTAATCCTAAAGACTCTCCAGCAGAGTCGCCATTTTTCTGTAGCGCGGTTTTCGTGACCGCCCGCATCCTGTCTGCGGATGGGATTGGGTGCTACTTTCTGATTTCTTATTTATCCTAAGAAGCTGGAAAGGAAAGGGAAGCTTTCTCAAACTAACCTTGCACGCAAATGTTTTCTTTAACAAATGCTAAGAGATTGGGGGTCCAGAGTCAGGTTATACAATGGGGAGTTGTCAATTATCCATCCTATACATGGTTATCCATGGGTTGATAGCAATTTTCTACTGTTCTACTATTTTCTACTTGATGATGTTTAACTGTTGAAAAGATATTTTTGTTGTTTTCGGGTTTTTCGATGCTTTTGGTAAGGTACTGGACCTAAGGTTATTGTTTAGTGTGCTCGCTAAGATTTCACAATCTTATGCCTACGTATTCCCGTGATTATAACAGGGAAATCAGAGCAATCGTAGTTCCTCCTATTCTATGGGAGGAAAAAATGTTTTGGTGTCTTGTTCAAAGCCCAAAACGGAGGCTAAAAGGATGTTTGTGGGAATTGATTGAAAGAGTGAAGAGATTAAAGGTTGAGATATGAATATCCGAGAAAAACGTCAGATGAAAATAGAAGGAATATCCGAAAAAGCATCGGATGTAAAGAAAAGGAATATCCGGGAAAGCGTCGGATGTTAAATAAGAGGAAAAGGTTGCTTTGGTGTCTTGTTCAAAGCCCAAGATGTGAAGCTAAAGGTGATTTGTATCTTGTTTAAAGCCCAAGATGTGAAGCTAAAGGGGTCCTAATTGAGAGGGATTTTGTCATCTCAAAAGAGGAGTTGTTGATGTTTGTATGCTGTAAGCAAAGCTAGTTTTGACGCTAAAAGGTTGATTGACTCAACTGGTGATTTCTTTATACAAAGCCTAAGAGGAGGCTAACTTACTCAACAAGAGAGTGTTTTTGTATGTATCTCGTATGAGGCCCGAGACGGAGGCTTAAAGGTATTTGAGAATGTATTTGCGGTTCAAGGGTATTTAGACTGTCCAAGTCTATGGGGTGTATCCTTGTATAATGCCCAAGAGGAGGCAAATGAAGATCTAGACTCAATTGAAAAACTGCTCTATCAAGATGACTAGTTTCTGTTCCTATACCTTTAAGAGGTCGTCGGGACAATTTGTAGAAAGCCCAAGAGAAGGCAGAAGAAACTTTTAAGAAGCCTAAGGGACAATTTGTACGAAGCCAAGGAGGAGGCTATCTTCCCTGAGGAAGAATCATTATACGAAGCCTAAGAGGAGGCTGTGAAAACTTCTAAGAAGCCGAAGGGTCCTTGTACAATGCCCAAGAGGAGGCGGGGATGCTTTTAAGAAGCCTGTGGGTCCCAAGCCGGGAAAGTTCAAGAAATTTTATTCACAGAGAATAGATCATTTAGTGAGAGTTCCGGGTTTGAGGAACTCAAGAGATGCCATTCACCGAGAATAGATCAACTCTGGGGAATAGAATTCCTTTGACAAGTTCTAAGGGTGACAGCCGAAGACAAGACTGTATCTGGTGCTCCTATGGGGGATCTAGCTTTGAGTATATTAAAGAGTGACCAACAAGGCTTTACTTAGGTCTAGACCTAATTGTCGGGGAAAACTCTAAATAATTATACTAGTATATATACAATTGATATATGACTGGTATGTAAAAGTTTATGAAAGGAGACTTACAGTGAGCAGCCCCACAATACAGTTATATATATGAGTTTGTGAAAGGAGACTTACAGTGAGCAGCCCCACAATACAGTTATATATATGAAAGCAGTAAAGAATGCCAGTAAACATTTACTCGGTTGTAGAGCTTCCATGCTGTTTGGTTAGTTGTTCAACAAAGAAAATTTGGATAACAACAGTATATTCAAAATCAAAGGAGAAAGTGTTTTTGAAAAGGCGACGATCGCGTCATTGTTTTGAATTTGTACAGAGGGACTTATACAAGTGACTGAGGCCCAAAAAGGTTTTCTGTACAAAGGGTTTGGGTCTTACACTCTAATAGAGGCCCAAAAGTGTTTGAAAAAGATGTGTTAGGGTGAAAATCAAAGAAACCCCAATTTCATTTTTTAAAGGCATTTTTCAAAGAAAAATCAAGTAAAAAATGATAAAAATATCAGATAAAATCATTAATCATGTTATAAACAATGATTAAGGTTTATAAAAAAGTATTTTATCCACATGAATATTTAAAATCATTTTGGTTTTAAAAATCAAGATAAAGAAATCATTTTAAAAGCATTTAAAACAATTTAAAACAATATTTTTGAATATATTAAAAATATATCAAATAATTATATTTTTTTGTGTTTTTTTGTAGATTAAAATATTACGGAGTATGAATAAGAAGTGTGTAAAACAAAATTGGAAAATGATGATTTTTGCTATGTAAAAGAATTGGTTGAGTTTTGGAAAATAAAATAAAAAAAAGAGGAAAGATGTCACAATATCACATTCGACATCCCTTTTAGTTTTCAACATCTTTTTTATCAAACTTCCAACACTCATAACTCTCTCAATTTTTAACGAAATTAAAATCTGTAAGAACCTACCTTGACCGATTTTTCGCAAGGAATCCAATGGTATTACTCATACATACTGAAACTTAATGTACAGAACACACGATGCAAAAAACCAGAACTGCACATGTAGTTTTCGACATCTTTTCTCGTCAAACTTCAAACACGCATAACTCTCTCAATTTTTAACGAAATTAAAATCCGTAAGAACCTATCTTGACCGATTTTTCGCAAGGAACCCAATGGTATCACTCATACATACTGAAGCTTAATGTACAGAACGCACAAGGCAAAAAACCAGAACTGGACATGAGTTTTAAAACAACATAAACTCTACATATAAACATGTTAAATTGCAAACAGTAGGAGGATCACAACATACACATTAAGGACTATATTTTTGCTTCAAGAATTGTTCAATATGATGCATGTATATGGACATCAAAGGAAAGTATGATTCAAAGAATTCAAGTTGTGAAGCTTACCTCTTTTTTGGAGATTTTGTGCAACCTATCAAGTGCTTTGTTCCAGAAATGATTTGATGCTTTGGACACCCTCAAATGACCTCTTAGAAGATTTTAGGATGGTTGGAATCAGCTGGAAACCTTTGGAGCAAGTTTTAGCTCTTTCTTGCAAAAATGGGCAAAAGTGGCCAAAATGCCAACTCTCTCAAATGGTGTTCCAGATGGGGGAACCATTTGGGACAGTTCAAGGATGATATTTGGAGTGTGTTTAAGGTCTTATCTGGTTTGGAAAGTGACTGAATCAAGACATGGCTTGAAAAATGCAAAAAAAAGTCAAATTTTAAGGTTTTGAGAGGTGACTTTATGATTTTGGTGTTATAGGTCACTTGTGAGAGTTTGGAAAGCTTAGATATGACATATTGGATGTGTTTGGATCATGAGCTATGATGGAAATGCTCTCTAACTCAAAAAATCAGAATTACCTTGCTAAAGAAGGCATTTTGGAGTGAAAGAAGAGATTTTGAGGAAAGCATCAGTTTGATGGCTCTGATGCTTTGGTGTACTCAAGCTGAGCACAAATGAGCTCTATTTATAGTAGAGCAAATTTGTTTTGCAAGCAATAGTGAATGGTGGCTGCAGCAGAGGTTTGTCCAATGGTTGCATTTTGGAATCTCAAGTCTCCTCTAGCCATTGACTAGAGGTTAGGGCACAGGCTGCTGGTCCCCTTATTGTTGGAGGAATCTTTGCTGAATTCAGTTAGAGGAAGCTCAGTTCATGCCACCTCTACGCATCCATTAAATGCTCCAAACCAAAATTGGAGTCTTGTCCCTCTTTTAGGGTTTTTTAGGTTTGACATGCTACTTTTGGTTCCAAGGACTTTAGAGGCTTGGAGATCAGATCATCCCCCTTGGATTTGATCCTCAGATGTGTCCAAAATGATGACAAGGCTTAAAAATTCGTGTGGCACAAGAAATGTGCAAATCTGTCCTGTAACCTGTCTTAAAAATTAGCTACAGCAAGCCTTGTTGTAAAATCCATAACTTCTTGCTCAAGAATGATAAATGGTTGTTCCAGGACTTTATGGAAAGCTGAGATGACATACTTCAACTTTGATGTTTGACCCTAGACTTGGTTCAACTTGGATCATGGAGAAAAACATCCTTGAAGTTGGGACATTCTTGCTGGAAAAATATTAATGATGTCCTATGAAATGTCGAACATTTGACATTAAGAATTCCCAACTTTGATCACTTATATCTTTCAATCCTTATGATATTTTGAGTTGATTCCTTCTACAATGTTGAAGTATCATATACCCTCTTTAAAAGTAGCCCTTAAGCAAAATCAATGGATGCTTGGAACAATAGTTACAACCTTGAAAAGTTGTGCACTTGAACATGATTTTAACTTAGAAAAAATTTCTAAGTTTCTTTCAATTTGATCAATTTTGCAATTTTGCTTGATTTCTTGATTTAAATTCGATCAAATGAAATCATTCATCATATTTTCTTGAGTAATGGCTTGTGAAGCACATAGTTGACCAAAAGTCAAATTTTGACTTTCTGCGTCAGTTGACTTTGTATTAGATGAACTTGAGGCTTGATCCACTTGAAAAGTCGCACTCTTGTGCTTAATTCTTGATGTGGGAGTCCTCTTGATCCTTTGTGGGTGTTTAAGAGGTTAGACAAGTTGAAGATCATGTCATTTCACTACAAGAAAAACTGAATTTAGCTAGGGGTTTATCCCCTCACTAAGCCAAAAAACCCATCACAAAACAACATTTTGCGAGGGGGGGTAACCCCTAGCAAATCAGGTCATCGCAAATTATTGGCTAGGGGATAAACCCCTCGCAAAAATGGCTAGGGGATAACCCCCTCACAAAACACTATAAAAAAATTTTAGCCTGCTCCACTGTAGGCATAGCCACAGACAAGTGGCACAGTGGGACTCAGAGGTGTCAGAATATTTGCGAGGGGATAAGCCCCTAGCTAAAGGTCATTCGTTTTGAATTTAGTGAGGGGCAATCCTCTAGCTATATGTGTCAGAAATTAGTGAGGGGGTAAGCCCCTAGCTAATTGTCATTCGTTTTAAATTTGTGAGGGGTTAACCCCTAGCTATTAATATTATCATATTATTTTTAAAATATATAATTATATTATTTTCATTATATTATTATAAATAGAATAATATAATTATATAATAAATTTTTACATTATATAATATAATCTATTTTACAAAATATACTAAATATATATAATATAATCTATTTTATAATATAATCTGTTTTTATAATTTTTTTAATAATATAAAAAACGTTATATTTTAACACATTTTTTACAAATATTTTAAAATCTGTTTGTGTTTTTTTACTTAAAATCTGTTTTTAATAATATAAACAATATTATATTAAAATATGTTTTTATATTCTGTTTTTAGTAATATAAACAATATTTTTAAAACATTTTTTACAATCTATTTTAAAACAACATTATTTACAAAACATTTTTTACAATTTTTTTTAATAAATATTTTAAAACTGTTTTATTATAAATCTGAAAAATATAAGAAATAAAAATAAAATTTTTAAAATTATATTACTAAAAATAAATACAGAAATTTCGAAATTTCGAAAGAATATATATTTTATAATACCAGCAACACACCAAAATCAACATATTGATATCAATTACACCTAAAATATTTAGAAAAACAAATAAATGTGTACCTTTAGAAGCTCCCTTAGATTTCTAACTCCTTCTAGATGAAAGTTGAATGCTTTAGATCAATATATTGTATACATGCAATATAACAAACAAATAAAAAAATTAATTGATAAAATACATGAAACAAAATTAATTAATAAATACATGAAATAGTTAATCAAAATATATGAAATGGGAAGAAAAATATTTACCTGATTGAAAGAAAAAATAGTTGAAAATTAAAACTGAAATGGAAAGAAAGAAAATGGTGGAAGAGAAAGTTGAAGAAGATGAACTGGTGAAATAAAACGTTGAGAATATATATCAAGTGTATCATATTTGCGAGGGGTTCCCCCCTAGCCATTAATGGTGTGTTTCAGTCACTTTCCCCAAGCATATCAGAGTGATTTGACTATAGAATCTTGTTGGTGAGGGGATGCCCCTCGCAAAATGCCAAATAAATTTTAGTGAGGGGTTGACCCCTCGCAAATTGTTCAACATACAACCTCGTTTTCCGCTGACCCCTAGTAAAAACTATTTTCAAAATTCAAATTTTATTTCCCCCTCTTTTGCGAGGGGATACCCCCTAGCAATTGTTTTTGTTTTTTTTCTTTTCTATTTTCTGCTTTGCGAGGGGTTTAACCCCAAGCAAACTACTTTTTTTAGTGAGGAGTTTTCCCCTAGCTAATTCCCCTAACTAATCTAATGTTTTCTTGTAGTGTTTCTTGATTGATCATTTGTCTAAAGGCTCTGAAAGGGCTTGAAACCCTAAGCTTGATTGTAGTGAATGTTCAACAATTCCTTGAGAAGATTGATGAGGCACAAAGGTGCATCCATATTGTGATAATGATTTGCACAATGATGGGAAATCTTAGTGGTCAAAATTTGGGGTATGACAATGTTGAGCAGAGTAAATACAACATAGAAAGGTCCAAAATTAAGCATTTCTAAAAAAGAAGAAAGAAATGATAAACCTAAGAGTGACACCTCAACCACTTGCAACTTGTAGCCAACAACAAACATCATATGTCACGCCTCCCAACATTAAACTTCTTCAAAATTGATAGGGACAAAGACGCGGAAGAGCTTTAGCTCTTTCCTCTTCCTTGTTGCATAATTTCTCTCAATATATTGAACCCTATTTCAATTTCCAATGCATGTCCATTTATACAAAACTCTTCAATTTTGTGTTGTCTTCTTCCTTTGGTCTTGGGTCTTGCAAATATCTATTGATTTTAAACCTAAGAATAAATCATATTCCTTGTTTTCTTGTACATGTACCATGATAGTACATATCTCATGGTAGACAAAATGATGTGTGACAGGTCTGCATCATCTAAGAGGTGGATTTATGACAATTCTATGGCAACTTTTACAGAGTTTTATCTTATAGTATTCATCTTTATTTCTTATCACTTTACAGTTCAACCCTATATGATTTCTCAAAATTCTTCCACTACAGTCCCTTTCTTATAACAAAGTTTGTTGGGCATTTTCCTTGCATTACCTTCGTGACATAACTTGTCATAATATTTACTCCTACACATTAATAACAAAGGAAAAACTAAATAGAAAGCACTTAGTGTGTTCATTACTAACCAAGAAAATACGCTAGAAAACATAGTAAAATAACTCTAATTATGTCAAACTTAAATGAATAATTCAACTATTATATCTTAAATATCTCGCAATAAATGATTTATCACTAACTCCAAAAAGAGAAAACTTAGCTTTACATGACTACAATAGGTAGATGGAAGTTGCAGAAGTATTACTTTGTTGATCCACCTTGCTAGACATTCGATATTATAACAACTCAAACTCTCTCTCAATGAGAGTTTAACTAAACTATTTAAATTACTAAAACTATCTAAATCGATATATGGAAATGATTGACAAGAACACCTAGATTCACCTAACAAAATTTTCCTTGTTCGAATCCTTAATAAAATCATTTCTTATTAAAAAACGTATAAAATACAAATAGATTTAATGTGTGTGCTAATTGAAAAAAGAAAAGAACTTACTAAAAATTGAAAACCGTACTTTTTCAATGATAAAATAGTATTAATAGAAAGGAAAGATCCCAAATAGATTACAAAGAGAAAACAATTGGTACAAGAAATGCCAAACGCTACCATGGCAAAAACAATAAGCAAAACAAAAAGATAAACAATGAAACACCGCTAAAACCAACAAGTCACACAACTCCAAAAACTCGAAGAGATATTTCCTGAGATTAACAACCAGATTAACTGGACCTTCAGCATTGGATCAACAACCATCAAGAAAAAAGAAAAGAAGATATCTCAATCCACTATTAATTAATTTAAAGGATAGAGTTCTGAAGTTAATCCGTGAAGGTGCAAGAGATTTTCCGCGATCTACCCAAAAATGATTTCCTATTCAGAAAAATACCCATCTCTTCTACTTCTATCACGTTTGTTGTAGAATAAAAAATTAGAATCTCATTTCGATCCTTCCAAATAGTCCACACAACGTATCAAATCATAGAAATTTCTCCATAGATTTATTTCACCCTATGTCCCGAAGAATAAAAACTCTAGAATAATAGACTGGCTGCCTTAGGAAAGGACTATCCGAATGATAGGATCATGGAGTTATTCTTAGATAATTTAAATATTAAGTAGAATTTATCTTAGTGGGCTTTTATTGTTTATTAGGTCTTTTTAGTTTATTACCCATTAGAGGTATTATATATTGTAGTCTCATAGAGACAATTGGGATCAAGGAATGAAAATCAAATTTATCTTTTATCTCTATTTTCTTAGTATCCTAACAATTGGTGTTTTCATTCTTGAACATCAATCTCTCCCTATGGCATACTCCTCTCCCTCATCTTTCACTACTCCATTTTATCAACAACACCACTAATATCATCATCAGATGTCGCCTCAAGGCCCCTGGTTCACACCTCAATTTCAGTACCAGCATCATGCTCCTCCACAACAGTGGCCTCCACCTCAGACTCCTCCTCTGTCAAATCATTATTACTATCATCCCAGCCAGTTCCCTCCTTATCCTCAGTTCGAACCTCACTCTCACATTCCCTAACCTTATCCGCAAGAATGGAACAACAATCATGGTTATCAACAATTTTATTTTATCGATCCAGCTATACAGCGACACTCTGGTTATCACTCTCGAATCACTCTTGTAGATCAAACTTCTGCAACAATGGTTTTTGCGAAATCTCGGAAGTCGAAGGCTTACTTCAAGAGATACCAAGTCAAGTTTAAGAGAAGGAGAGAGGGTAAGACCGATTATCGAGCTCGGATTCGGTTGATCAATCAGGATAAAGAACAAGTATAACACCCTGAAGTACCGTTTTGTTGCTCGATTTACCAACAAAGAAATTGTTGCACAAATCTTATCTGCTAGCATTGTTGGTGGTATTGTTCTTCCTGCTGCATATTCATACGATGCCCACCACATGTTTGATGAAATACCTCTTCCATCTATTCTCCATGAAACCGCCACCGACTACACCCTGTTCGAAGCTCATGGATTCGACGAAATTGAACAAGAACATGCTATCTTTAATGAAGGAAAGACCTCACAGTCTCTCCAATCAAATCGGCAGATTCCTTTTGAAGACGGAAGCTCTTAAGTGGAAGTGGAGATGGATGTTCTCGCCGACGACCCTGCAGACCTTATTCAGAAATCCAAGGATGGAGGAATTGATGTCATTGAGACTTATGTTTTCTGGAACTTACACGAACCCGTTCGAGGCCAGTATAATTTTGATGGTAGAGGTGATTTAGTTGGATTTGTGAAGGCAGTTGCAGCCACAGGTCTATATGTTCACCTCCGGATCGGTCCCTATGCTTGTGCGGAATGGAATTATGGCGGTTTCCCTCTTTGATTTCATTTTATTCTGGGAATTAAGTTCAGAACTGATAATGAACCATTCAAGGTAGAGATGAAGCGGTTTACCGCAAAGATTGTGGACTTGATGAAGCAAGAGAACCTCTATGCATCACAAGGAGGACCTATTATTTTATCTCAGATTGAAAATGAGTATGGAAACATTGATATACACTATGATCCTGCTGGTAAATCCTACATCAATTGGGCAGCATCAATGGCTACATCTCTTGATACAGGTGTTCCATGGGTTATGTGCCAGCAAGTAAATGCGCCAGATCCAATTATTAACGCATGCAATGGATTTTATTGCGATCAATTCACACCAAACTCTAACGAGAAACCAAAAACGTGGACTGAGAGTTATAGTGGATGGTTTTTTGCATTTGGAGGTGATGTGCCTTATAGACCTGTGGAAGATCTTGCATTTGCTGTGGCACGTTTTTTTCAGCGCGGTGGAACATTTCAAAATTACTACATGTACCATGGAGGGACTAACTTTGGCCGCACAACTGGCGGACCTTTCGTTTCCACTAGTTACGCTTATGACGCACCCCTTGATGAGTATGGAATTATTAGACAGCCCAAATGGGGCCATCTTAAAGATTTTCATAAGGCCATAAAGCTTTGTGAAGAAGCTCTGATAGCTACTGATCCAACAATTTCATCTCTTGGTCCAAATCTAGAGAATGCAGTTTATAAGACAGGAGTTGTATGCGCCGCCTTCCTTGCCAACATCGATACAACTGATTCAACGGTAACTTTTAACGGCAATTCATATCATTTTCCCAGATGGTCTGTGAGCATCTTACCAGATTGCAGAAGTGTTGTTTTTAATACTGCAAAGATTAATTCCGTGTCTATGATTTCAAGCTTCGCAACTGAATCTTTAAAAGAAGAGGTTGTTTCTTTGGACAGTTCAAGTTCGAGATGGAGTTGGATTAGTGAACCGGTCGGTATTTCAAAGGCTTATGCATTCTCAAAATATGGACTACTAGAGAAAATAAACACGACAGCCGATAGAAGTGACTACTTGTGGTACTCATTAAGCCTTATTGATGAAGATATTGCTGGTGCTCAACCAGTTCTTCACATTAAATCCCTTGGTCATGCCCTGCATGCTTTTATAAATGGAAAACTTGCAGGTAGTGGAACGGGAAAGAGTGGACATGCTAAGCTCAAGGTGGACATCCCTATTACACTTGTAGCTGGAAAGAACATAATTGATCTCCTAAGTTTAACGGTGGGATTACAGAACTATAGAGCATTTTATGACAGAGTGGGTGCGGGGATCACTGGTCTGGTAATATTGAAAGGTTTAAAAAATGGCAGTACCGTCAATCTCTCATCCCAGCAGTGGACGTATCAGGTTGGACTTCAAGGTAAAGATTTAGGTCTGTCTAGTGGAAGTGTTGGACAGTCGAATTCACAATCTACCTTACCTACAAATCAACCTTTAACTTGGTACAAGACGAAATTTGTTGCCCCTTCTGAAAGTAACTCAGTTGCAATTGACTTCACGGGGATGGGAAAAGGTGAAGCTTGGGTGAACGGACAGAGCATTGGGCGATACTGGCCAACATACATCGCTTCAAAATCTAGTTGTACTGACTCATGCAATTATAGAGGATCCTATTCTTCATCCAAATGTCTCAAAAACTGTGGAAAACCATCACAGACATTATATCATGTACCGTGATCGTGGTTGCAACCAGACAACAACATTCTTGTATTGTTCGAGGAAAGCGGAGGCGACCCTACAAAAATATCTTTTACTATGAAACAGATAGAAAGTGTGTGCTCACATGTATCCGAATCTCACCCTCCACCTATAGACACGTGGAATTCAGATACAGAATCAGGAAGAAAGATTGGTCCCGTGTTGTCACTGGAGTGCCCTTATCCTAATCAGGTGACCTCTTCTATTAAATTTGCAAGCTTTGAAACTCCTCATGGAACATGCGGAAACTTCTACCGCGGATGGTGCAGCAGCAATAGGGCGCTATCTATTGTGCAGAAGGCCTGCATTGGATCAAGCAGTTGTAATATTGGAGTGTCAATTAATACATTTGGAAATCCATGCAGTGGGGTAACCAAAAGTTTAACTGTTGAAGCTGCTTGTACATAGTACCTTTTGAAGTGTGGGGACTTTTGGAAAACAGTGAGGTTTTGCATACTATAATGTGTTGGTATAGCTTCTACAACCTTGAGGACAAGGTTGTTTTTGAAGGGGTTGGTAATGATAGGATCATGGAGTTATTCTTAGACAATTTAAATATTAAGTTGAATTTATCGAAGTGGACTTTTATTATTTATTGGGCCTTTTTAGTTTATTACCCATTAGAGGTATTATATATTGTAGTCTCATAGAGACAATTGGGATCAAGGAACGAAAATCAAATTTATTTTTTATCTCTATTTTCTTAATTTGTTTACTTGCTTCTCTTAGTTTTGTAAGTCTGGTTAGGGTTAACATTTTGCTTCCTAACACCGAATTCCACAACTCATCTCTCTCAATTTTTTTTAATCTATAGATGAGTTGTAAAATGATAATAGTCCATCTAAATAGTTGTGTGTCACTTGCTATGTTATTGAAATTCAATACCAAATGCATATATAGTGAAAATGTCAAATATTGTAAAATCTGAGGCCCAAGTCATTCATTAATTTAAATGTCGACAAAATAGAGCCCGCATTTTAAAGATGATCTGTGATATATTTATTAAAAAAAGGGCCCTGATATGTTACTAACTTCTATAAACGAAGGGTTCCTAGTTTCAACCAAAATGATCAGCATCAGTAGTAATTGGCTTAGAGAGATTCATTTAAAAATGGGAGAAATACAAAGTGAGGTAACATGGGAGAAGAAGGAAGAGGAGGAAGAAAAAGAAGAAGCAGAAGCTCAAGTTGAAATTTGGAAGTACATATTCGGGTTTGTAGAACTATCTGTGGTGAAATGTGCAATTCAACTTGGCATAGCCGAAGCCATTGAGAAGCACAAAAAACCCATATCACTATTAGAGTTATCATCAACTCTAAAATGTGACCCTTCATACCTTAACCGCATCATGAGATTCCTAGTACATAGGAAAATATTCAAAACCATATCTACCAACCATGACAACTATCCTAGCTATGTTCAAACCCCACTTTCTCACCGTTTGCTTCCTAACGGCGAGCAAAGCATGTCTGCTTTTCTTTTATTAGAAAGCAGTCCTGTTATGGTAGCTCCTTGGCTTAGTCTCAGTGATCGTGTTTTGGAAAATGGGAATCCATCTTTTAAGAAGGTTCATGGTGAAGATCTTTGGCGCTATGCTGCTTCAAATCTCGATCATAGTAATCTTATCAATGATGCTATGGCTTGTGATGCTAAAGTTGTTGTGCCTACTATAGTTGAAGGTTGTAGTGAGCTGTTTGATGGTGTTGGATCCTTGGTGGATGTTGGCGGTGGGAATGGTACCACCTTGAGCATCCTTGTTAAGGCTTTTCCTTGGATTTGAGGTATCAACTTTGATCTTCCATATGTCATTGATGGGATACAACATGTGGCAGGTGACATGTTTACAAGTGTTCCCAAAGCTGATGCTGTATTATTTAAGGTAAGTTTACGTTATTCCTTTTGTTAAATAAT
Source organism: Lathyrus tuberosus (assembly GCA_022829125.1). Classification (NCBI taxonomy): domain Eukaryota; kingdom Viridiplantae; phylum Streptophyta; class Magnoliopsida; order Fabales; family Fabaceae; genus Lathyrus; species Lathyrus tuberosus. Next base: position 16,943,626 of record JALAZF010000075.1, read on the forward strand.
TGAATGAGATTTGGTCCTGATTTGAATGAAATATTTAATTGCAGTGGGTTTTGCATGATTGGGGAGATGAAGAGTGCATCCAAATCTTAAAGAATTGTAGGGAGGCTATACCAAAAGAAAATGGAAAAGTGATTATAGTTAACGTAGTTATTGAAGAAGGAGGAGGAGGAAAACACAAGTATGAAGATGTAGGGTTAATGTTAGACATGGTGATGATGGCACATACAAACACTGGAAAAGAGAGAACACTAAAGGAGTGGGAACATGTGATCAAAATGGCTGGATTCGAATCATTCACTGTGAAATCTATCAATGCGGTGCAGTCTGTAATTGTGGCCTCAGGCTAAAAGTATGACGGAGGAAGCACTGAAAAATCAATAATGGTTGTGAAATAAAGTAATAAACATGTATGTTGTGTTTGTCATTTTTTTTTAATAAACAAAAATATATTATACCAAAGGACACAAAAGGGTGTCCAAACCGTATACAAAAGGGCCTTTAACTAAAATCGGGGCCTATAAAAAATCAAAAGGGACATTAACCCACAAATAATAGTTACAATTAGGGGCACTTTTGCCCTTCTTTCCTATCCACCACCAAGAGAACAAAACTACTCACTAGTAATAGAATCGAGATCCCAAAATTCGTCTCTAAACATAATATTGTTCCTAGACAACCAAATAACCCAACAAACCAATAGCCACAATCCAGCCGCGTTCATGACGGAAAAGTTCTGTTTCACACAACCGTCCATCCAAAATGAAAAATGATTGATTATGTCTCCTAATAGGAAATCCTCTACTCCTAGCCACTTAAATACAAACTTCCACACCAATACAGATTTGTGACAAGAGAAGAAAATATGTTCAGAATCTTCATCTACTAAGAAGCAAAAAGGACAAACCATTTCGTGACGATCGGTTATAATACCTCTATGAGAAAGATTCACGCGAGACGGGAGTTTATTGAGCATCAATCTCCAACCAAAAACACTAACTTTCAGAGGAACTTGAGCAATCCAAATCAATTTGAGAGCCGCCTTCAAAGTCTTCCCGCAGCTCCAATTGGGCGCAACTAGATTCTTGTGCAATAAGCCATACATAGAAGAGACCGAGAACAAGCCGGAAGTGTCATGATTCCAAACCACCTTATCCTTAACTCCATCAAGCACCACAATAAATTATTTCATTGCAATTTTGTAAAGTAATTCTTAACACAACGACAACATAAATAAATTTCACATCACAGTATAAAATAGTATATATTTTTAAAATAGAAATTAATTTGTGTTTGTCATAGATCACTTATCTAATATAAATATATAAATTCTAAAGTACCTGGAAATTACGCTCTAAGCCCTCTGATTAAATGCTTAGTCTAGGCTAATTATTATTATTATTAAAGCATTCCAATACTGTAGAAGGTTCATTGTTTAACGAAACTTTTCTTGGAAGTTGAATATCTTATTAAGCAACACACTAAAATCTCTTCATTCTTCATCTTCCAAAAAAAAACAGTCTCTTCCAATCTAAAACCACAAACCTCCATTCCCTCCCAAATCTCATTCCCTAAACCACCGATTCTAATTTCGATCTCAGATTTTCTATTTCAGATCCAAAATGGCGACGATGACGAGCTTGATCGGTCTTATCAACATTTCCAATGAGCTTGCACCGTCTTGGGAGATCACGACGATGAGGATTTATCTCTCTAGGAAGCTCTTCTGTCCGTCACCGTCGTCGGTGGACAAGTAAACTGCTTACTCTCTTTTTTTCTTTAAATCGATTTCGTTTTGCTCAAATTCAAATCTCATTTGTTGAATGTGTATCATACTGGTTTGATAACTAAGGTTATGTCTTTTGAGATGCACCACAAGGCTTTCAAGGATACATCAAAACTAAAAATGAATGGAACTAAGGTAAGAATTTTTTTTACTTTTGAATATTTTAGAACCCTAACAACTTCCTCTAATTGAACTTGAAGCTTATCATTATAGTTTTTTCTTTTCTTTTTTCAGTCAATGATTGGGCATTGTCTTGGTGCTGGTGGTGGTTTGGAAGCTACAACAACTATCAAAGTAATAACTACAGGATGTTTGCATCCAACCATAAACCAAGATGTACTGTCTTAGCCTAACCAACATGTTCAAAATAGGTTTCATCTATTTGAGTCTCACACAATCTTAATGAATAATAAATCTAATTTTTGTTTTTTATTTTTCTACATAATTTGTAAGAGGATGTTACAATTGATACTGTCCCTAATGTTAAGAAAAAGCATGAAGTTAATGCTGGTTTCCAATTCACAAGGTCGAAAAGTTATGACTGGCGATTCCTCTTACGATCGGCATAAAAGCTCTAATGGTAAACAATGTGTATTTATTGGTCTTCATACTTCTGCATAATTTCTTCAATTTTATTAACTTGGGTTAACAATGCGGTTCTGCTGGCATAATGGATAAGTTACTAATTAGGGGTATTTGAATTGTATCAGTGTGATGTGTTGAAACTGGTGTAGTGAAGCCTGATATGATTGAACTCGTGAAATTTGATATGGTTGTGACTTAAATTTTTGTTATTGTTATTGTATTAGTGGTGGCTACAACATCAAGACTGGAACTGTCTGTATGATTGAACTCACGAAATTTGATATGGGTGGATCTGCTGCAGTTCTTAGAGCAGCAAAAGCTCTTGGACAAATCAAACCTCTTGGAGTGGAGGTATATTATTTAAGTCACCATTTATACTTTTTCCTTTTCAAAGAATTTTTAGTTTTCGGTCCGTCACTCTCAATCTCCTAAAATTACATTAGACCTTGACTAATTTAGTTTCTCTTGAATGCTTTTAAAGATTTAAGTAGTGATATAAAGACTGAAATTTTGTTGTAGTGATCATTTTATGCTGATGGTTTTGGTGTATTTGGTTATAGTAGAGTGCCTATGTTTTTTGGTGCATCTTTTTTCCCCCCACTTATTTTATAGATATGCTGCTCTTATTTATTCTTCTCTCTGTTCTTTTTACAAAAAGTAGAATTTTCAATTTATATCCAAGTTTATAATGTTCTACATGTGCAGGTTCATTTTATAGTTGCAGCTTGTGAGAATATGATAAGTGGAACAGGTATGAGGCCTGAAGGCGTTCTCACAGCTTCAAATGGAAAACCTATAGAGGTGAAGGTGTATGTTTATGTCTATGTTTATGTCTATAGAAGTAAGCATGTTTCCTTACACTTTCACTATAAACTAAGAAATAAGCCAGTAAGTCTTGCTTTTAATGTTTGGTGAATTAGATATAATAAGTCTATCTACATCTCATAACTCACCATGCTTCACATGAATTTTGATTACACCAAACAACATATTTTGCCTAATGCGTAAAGTAGGGACAACAAATAAGTTTTATTGGTAATTTGGTAGTAAAACATGCTTATTAATCCTTAATGTTACTGAATCTGGGTTAAGGCATTGTCTATATTCAACATTGATAGAAGTTATACAATATATTCGTAACCAAATGTGGAGGAACCAAGTTCTTGGGACGAGTTATACAAATTAATTTGATGCCTTCAGAGTTGTTTCTCAAGTTCCATAAAGAATTTCGGAGTATGTAATGATTTCTAAACAGTTAAAGAAGCTTTGATATTAGGGAAAGATTCTATAAATATATTTTATAGCTAGCATCCATCATGATTTAATGTCATGTTTTGTAATTTGGAGGTTCATAAATCTCAATATTTTTGCACGTGAATAAGAAGGTTGATACTTAATTCCATTTTGAAATGTTAGTTTTAGTATTGAAATATCCTATTCCTATTCCACCAGAAAATCGGGAAATCGCAATGTAGAACAGAAGAGGTTGAATTTGGAAAGTTCGTTAGGAAATGCGAGAAAACTAAAGAGCCTCTCAAAACTTATCCTGGAAGATAATAATTTTCTTTCTTCTTCTTTATTATAAAAGTATGATAGATTCATTGATTAGGTTTTAGGAGGAAGGGATTTTGATGTGAAATCTAATTCTTCAATTTGAGACTACTTCGAATCAAAATTTGGAATATTTGAAATTCAATACAAAATAGACAAATTAACATGCTTTTTTATCATCGTAGGAGAAAAAAAATCAATGATTTCTCTTTTCCCAGACCCGATTCATGTCATCATCAATGTCATCTATTCGATTTTCCAGGTAATTATTCGAATTTGTTGTTGATTTGTTTGCTTGAATCAATTATTTTCCTAATTTCACGGTTCTGTATCTGTTTCGATCTTTCAGTGCATGCGGAAACTACAGTCCAAGTACTGACATCAGTGAATCGGAGAGGGATTCTGAAACAAATCTCCACTAATATCTCAAGGACGCATGGTGATGTTGTGCTGCGTTCAGGGGCAGAGGTTGCTTCAATTTTCGGCGGGCTTCCGATCGGTTTTAATTCGTCTGTTAATTGTTTTGTTTGAAGCTTGCATGTTGTTGTTGTTCTTAGTTTTTTTTACAATTTCAACATGTTGTTGTTTGAAGCTTGCAGTATATACTGCTTTTTCCATGGTAGTATTACAATTTCAAACTGTACTGGAGTTCAAGTTATAGCCAACTATGTTTTTCCATAGTTCAGTATATACTTCTTTAAGTTTTTGAATTTATGGGCTGAAAGTAAATTGTAATACCCCATATTATTTAAATGCTCAAATGGATATCAGATGAGTATCTATGTGCTCTATCTTTGGTTAGTTAGATTTATGGAATCCTCTAAGTACTTTAAGTATTATCAATTGGGATCAATAGAGCAACTGGTGAACTCTAAAGAGATCAATTATTTTATGGAGACAGATAAATTATTTTAACTCGAAAAAGGATTTTAAGGTAACTCTAATAATTGATCAATTTAGTCGAGACGATAAAATATCAATTGGGGATATTTTACTCTATTGGATTATATTATATAATAGGGTTAAATAAGTATTAGGTCCCTGAAAATAACCCAACATTCAAGTTTGGTCCCTAGAAAAATTTTCTTCAAGGTTTGGTCCTCCTAAAGTTTTCCGTTTCTAATTATAGTCCCTCCCGTTAGTTTCCACTAACGGAGGATGATGTGGCACGCCAAGTGTGCAATAATCCCTTGCCAACTGTGTATTCTTATGCCACGTCAGAAATGATTTTCTCCTTCTATCCAACTTAATAAAAGCAACGGTGGAGCACCAATCATTTGCCAACAAAACCTCTTCTCTCTCCGCCTATCCCTCTCCTTGAATACTCTTCTCTCTCTCTCTGCAACTAAACAAATGCCTAAACCCTAAAAACCCACCGTCCTCCTCCGTCCAAGGCCGCAGCTACAAGATCTGAGACGAGGTGTTCGTATCACATAATAAACAAGGGGAAGTAATCGTAGGTCCCAAAACGACAGCTTAGTGTCGAGAAACCACGAAAGGGTTGAAGATTCGATCAACCTTAACGGCGGCGACGAATAGAAATTCGGAGAATGCTTGATTTTAGGTACTTTAATTCTTTTCTTTCGTCTTCTTTCTCTTGTTCTTCTACTTCCGCTCGCTCTTCTCCTTCACTCTTCTTCTTCGTACTGCTTCTTCTTCTTTCACTCTCATTTCTGGTGTGATGAAGATTTAATGAAGTGTGTTTTGTGGGATTAATCTGGGAGGTTGATGATGATTTGTAAAATGATTTAGGAATGATTTTTTTCTGAGTGATTTGTGAATTCTCTGTAAATAATGAACCGGTCTTCCTAAAATTGGTGATGAATGTGAATTTATAGGGAAAGGCTTTGGTTTTTGAAAATGAAAGTTAATTATTGAAAAAAATAGTTAGTTGTCCTGAGTTGAACAAACCAACTTACAACCCTTGAATTGCTTTCAGTTATTGGAGTGCTTGATTTCATTGTGAGCTTTTCTTTCTGATTTGTGATGTAATTGGTTCGTGCAGATTATCTTGGTAGCAGGCTTAGCAGTGAGTATTGCAAAAACGTGGGTGTTCGATGGGTGGTCAAGAATGGTTGCAAGTATATACTCAATATAGATCTGCTTTCATCATAAATGTACTGAGTGGATGCATATATATATGGCAATAAGGATAAGGATAAGGATGACCTACAATTTGAGTAACTCTTTATGGTTTGTTCTTCAGTGCATCTGTAGCTTGTCTGTAAACTGTTAACTCGTATGTAATATTGTAACTTATAGGTGACTCTGAACCTGTAAAGATGTTCGAGAGAACAACAAATCTGGCAAACAATCAAATAATTAATTATCAATGTGATCCTACAGAAAAATGGTTGGTCTTGATTGGTATTGCTCCTGGTTCCCCCGAGGTATATCTCTGGTATTTGTTATGTTAAGTAGGTTATCATGGTGACTTACACTTCAAGTTTCTCATATTACTTTGGTCTTTCATCTTCTTTGATTAAATTTTCCGAGTAAAGTCTTTTCATATAAGGTATATGCTATCATAGTAGTGGGGCTATCTGCTTATCACGAATGGAAAATGTAAACTCTTTTTGAACAAATTCCAAAAGAAAACGTGAAATAAAAGTAATTGATGTCTTAACAGATGTGAGCTAGTGCCAAATACATCACATGCTTGCCTAAACTGTACAAAATGAAAGAATTTTTTATGTGCACTGAAAGACTTTTGGTTTGCATATTCTTCGTAATCATGATTTTCTTTTATTCCTTCTTCTTTTGTAAAGTTAATGAATAGTTTTTCTTGTTTTTCATTTTATAGTGGTGAAGGCACCTGGAATGGAACCTCTCAAAGTTTGTTTGAACAAACAGTATTATGAAGTAGTAGATGATATTGGTTTGTGGGAATGGACTGGCCCTGCCTGGGATGAGGGAGATGAAGCATCACAGTGTTAATGATTGGTAAAGGACTAACTCAACTCAGTTGAAGTTGAGAAACAAAGTCGATATTTACTTAATTAAGTCTTTACTTTTTACCTTTGCATATATTTCTTTCAGGAATCTTTGGATGCACTTAACAAGCTTCTGGAGGAACCGATACCTATGAATCGTTTCAGACCCAAGTATGGATTTGTTCATGCTTCTCGTCACCTGTTGTAATATTTATATTGTTTCTTAGTATAGATGACTAGTTTACATTACATAATTAAGATTTTGATGGCACATGGTGCAGTATCCTTGTGTGAACCATATGCTGAAGACTTGTGGAGAGATATCAAGATAAGTAGGTTTTCTTTCCTGTTATTTCATAATCTAGATATTCATCCAACTTTCATTATTGATGATAGTTATATTATATTCAGATACCACAAGTCAATCAAGAGACAGTAATATATGGAACTGAACCAACGGAAACTCTCATGAAAGTTAGGTTTGGCCATGTCTTGACACCAAATGAGAATAACAAAAACAAGGTGAGACATTCTGTCATCGAATTTTCAATGAATGTTCCTTTGGTTTCATTGATGTCAAGTGACATGTGAAGTGCTTGTGCAGGTCTACTTTGGTCAGAAAACAGTGTGGAACTGGAAGGATTCTTCTAGTAAAGGGGATGGAAACGTGCTTAAATTGGGAGATCCTGTTTAGATTATCAAAAAATATCCTTCTCTAGCAGAAGCAGCGGCTTAAAAGGCTAAGCTGACACAAACATTGAGTATAAGTTTCTATGATGAAATTAAGTAATTACATTTACATGATTACTAAACATTGCTTTGAGCAGTTGTAAAATGTAATGCATCTAGTGTGGCATGTATCCAATTAATAACATGACAATAAGGATCGTGCAAATAAAAATTAAGCAGGTTATCTAAACAAAGTGCATTATAAAATTCTTTGCATACTTAAAAATAAGCTTGTCTTCATTGTCAAACATTATGTTGCCACTAGAGTTTGGAGAGGTTAAACAGCAAGTTTGATATGTTTGGGAAAAAATCTAATCAAATTAAGGTGAGTGTTCAGTATGAATGGAAAAAGAATCTGGAGGTTTTATGAGTTAGCTAGAGATTAGCTATGAATTAGCTACAAAAATGTTGTGTTTAAATTAGTTAGAGATTAGCTAGGAATTAGCTAGAAAGTAGCTGCAAATTAGCTACAATTTCTGGATTCAAATATGATATAAATATAAAAATTAAAATTGAAACTATTGCCATGTGGCATACATGTCAGCAATTTTTGCCACGTAGGCATTGCCACATGTAAGCCACGTCATCAAAAAATTTCCACATGGCGTGCCACATCATCCTCCGTTAGTGGAAACTAACGGGAGGGACTACAGTTACAAACGGAAAACTTTAGGAGGACCAAACCTAGAAGAAAATTTTTCTAGGGACCAAACTTGAATGTTGGGTTATTTTCAAGGACCTAATACTTATTTAACCCTATATAATAAGCATTATATATATATATATATATGTTAGAAAGGAAAAGAAAAGATAGAAAGAAGAGAAAGAAGAGAAAGGAAGAGAATAGAAAATGGAAAAGAGGGAAGAAAGCTTGGATCATCACCATTTGTTCTTCATCTTCTTCAACCTCCTCTTCGATTATCAGGTGGGTTCTAGATAGACACTCTAAGTTCTAGAAATATAAGTTTAGAACATAGGTTAGATTTGAGAGAAAATGATTAAACGGATAAATCAATGAAATCTAATGGATGAAATGCGATATAAATGTATGGGAATACTTGTTATTTATGTTGGAACATGTTTTGGTTGATATAATATGAGTTGGAAGTGTTTTGGGTGAAGAAATGAGAGTTTTGGCCCCAATGACCTATGTTTCATGCTGCTGGGAATTTCTGGGTTTTTCATTGTTCGCCTAGCGAACCTGGCGAAGGACAAAACGAATGGTTGGTCGAGGATTCGCCCAGCGAACCCCAAAGCGAAGGGAAGGCTTTCCTTGGATTCGAGGTGTCAACTTTGAACATCCTTGTTAAGGCTTTTCCTTGGATTTTTTAAGGATTGGTGGATGTTGGTGGTGGGAATGGTACCACCTTGAACATCCTTGTTAAGGCTTTTCCTTGGATTCGAGGTATCAACTTTGATCTTCCACATGTCATTGACGTGGCTCCAAAGTATGACGGGATACAACATGTGGCAGGTGACATATTTACAAGTGTTCCCAAAGCTGATGCTGCATTTTTTTAGGTATGTTTACGTTATTCTCTTTGTTAAATAATTGAATGAGATTTGGTCCTGATTTGATTGAAATATTTAATTGCAGTGGGTTTTGCATGATTAGGGAGATGAAGAGTGTATCCAAATCTTAAAGAATTGTAGGGAGGCTATACCAAAAGAAAATGGAAAAGTGATTATTGTTGACGTAGTTATTGAAGGAGGAGGAGGGAAACACAACAAGTATGAAGACGTAGAGTTAATGTTAGACATGGTGATGATGGCACATACAAACATTGGAAAAGATAGAACACTAAAAGAGTGGGAACATGTGATCAAAATGGCTGGATTCGATTCATTCACTGTTAAATCTATCAATGCGGTGCAGTCTGTATTTGTGGCCTCAAGCTAAAAGTATGACAGAGGAAGCACTGAAAAATCAATAATGGTTTTGAAATAAAATACTAATAAACATGTATGTTGTGTCTGTCATGAATGTTTGAACTTTGTTATGTTGTATTTGTATTAGTGTGAAGTTGTTGGAGAAATTTTCAAAATATTAAATTGATAAATAATAATGGTTAATTTATCAAAATAAATGGCCAAAAGTTGCAACTCTCTAGAATTGAACCAAAGACTTTATTGTGATAAGGCGCGTGGGCATAAGGTGCAACCACTAGATCAACACACCTTTTCATGAAAAAGTTTGTTGCTATTGATATACAATGGTTTGTGAATGGTCATGTTGGAATCAAATGAAACGTTGTTTTTCCACACCAATCGGTACAAGTTTTCTTATAAATAGATACACTTGTCAGCCATAAAATACACACAAAAATTACTTGTTTCAAGTGGCAAAAATTATATTTAAGTCATTCTTTTATTTTTTTCTAGTGCACAAGAATAAATAATGGAACTTTATTCCGTAAAATATCGTTGATCGATATGCTTAATGTGAATATGTGATTCATATTAAGGTTTTCAAAGTATCCTGAAGTGGATTCGCCGGTTAACCCATTTGCATCCAATTTGTCTAAATTGGTGGGGACAAATCAAACCTAAAGCTTAGTGTAAACACATGCTTTGGAATTATTTTGTGCAACTTCATCGTAGCGTATTCAGCATCTTCTTCTGGTTCATATTTGGCAGCAGACCCCAACACACGCTTTAGATATATTTAAGTGAAAGTAAAACTTCAAAATAAAAAGGTTGGCAAATGAAGATTGACATTTAAATTTGTGTATATGACAAAATGAATGACAAAAGTGTCATGATGATAGTTTATGAAAACTATCAAGAATATAGAACATTTGTTGTATATGGAAATTGTACTAATATGACAAAAGTGTCATAGTTTGATGATAGTTGGTAAATACTATCAAGAGTACATAAAGTAATCATACGGTAATATTCCTCACTCTATCTATTTCGTATTTTAACATGCATATACTCTTAAACACGCTTAACAACAAGAGAATAGGTAAACATAAGTCAAGTGGATAAAGGAATCGCATAATGCAACATATCACAAAGTTACGCCAAAACCGGTTCCCTCTGATTTATTTAATCGGGAAACTAAACTAGTATTTCTCACTTCCATTGGATAGAGTATTTTCATAGCTCTCTATCGGTACCAAGAATGCCCGGATCGGAGTCACGGTTCAAAAGTTATTGAAGAAACAAATTGGAAAGATCTGCCATGTTCGCTAGGCGAATCCCCAACGAACGTTCGCTTTCACCTTCGCCGGGCAAACCCCCGTGGCGAACTGAAACAGAGCTAAAAGGACACAAAGTTCGCTTTGCGAACATTCTCCTTGCCCTTCGCTTAGCAAACATCTGGGCGAATCAAGTCAGAGGCAAAATGGCACAAAGTTCATTTCGCGAACTGCTGGCGAACCTTCGCCTTGCCCTTCGCTGTGGTTCGCTGGGCGAACCTGCGAAAACCCAGAATTTCAGCAATGTAACAACAGGTCCTTTGGGTCATAAATCCCATTCCAAACATAACCAAACGCACAAATAAGCATTTACAGATGATCACACATAAATATCAATCATACTACACAGTTTATAACGCATTTCATCTGTTAGATTCTTAGATTAGCAAGATTTCTCATTTTCTCACAATATCTAACCTAGCTCTAGAACTCAAGAATTTCTACAACTAATGTCTCTATCTAGAACCCACCTTAGAATTGGATGATGATGATGAAGACAAGATGAATTGATGAAGAGTAGATGATTTCAGGCTTCTTCTTCTTCTTCTAGGTTTTTCTCCTCTTTTTCCTTCCTTTCCTCTTCTTTCTCTCCACTTCTTTCTATCTCTTCTTTCTATGTTTGGCAAGGAGGAAAAGAAATGATATAGTAAAATATCATTAGTTAGTAATACTACTAAATGTCCAAAAAGTCTATAGCTCCAAAATAATAAAACCTCAGAGTCAGATAATATTAATTGGGTTTACTCTGAGCTCAACAGTTACTCTAATTATCTTTGCAGATAATTTCAAAAAGCACACCGGAACTCAGTTGATCACAACTAATATTATCTAGAGCAATTAATTTACGGGGTATTACATCCTCCCCCCTTAAATAGAAATTCGCCCACAAATTTAAAACAATTACCTGAAAAGATGAGGATAAACTTCTCGCATCTCGGATTCTAGCTCCCAAGTTGCATCACCCAGATGCGTCCCATCCCACTGAACCTTTACCAAAGGAATCTTTTTATTCCTTAACACCTTAGTGTCTCTTCCTGTGATACGACTCGATTGAGGCTCAAATGTTAAATCTGCTTCTATCTCAACTGTGTCAGGTAGAATCGGCTGAAGAGGATCTGGAACAAACTTCCCAAGCTGAGATACATGAAAAACATCGTGCATCTCTGACAGAGAAGGCGGTAAGGCTAATCTGTAAGCTACTTCACCAATTCTTTCTAAAATTTGATATGGTCCCACGTATCTCGGAATTAACTTCCGAGACTTAAATGGTCCTTTCAATCTCAATCTTGGAGTAACTTTCAAAAACCCATGATCACCCTCATCAAACTCAAAAGGTCTTCTGCAGTTATCCGCATAACTTTTCTGAAGATCTTGTGCTTGTTTGACTTTATCACAGATCATCCTAATCTTTTGCGTAGTGTCGTGAATAATCTCCGGTTCCAAAATTCTATCTTCACCAACTTGCGCCCAACACAATGGCGTCCTACACTTCCTTCCATACAATGCTTCATAAGAAGCCATACCAATACTTGCATGGTAACTGTTGTTATAAGAAAACTCAATCAACGGTAATAGTTCTATCCAATTTCCTCCACTTTCAAGAACACAAGCCCTTAACATATCTTCCATTGTTTGTATTGTCCGTTCCGTCTGACCATCTGTTTGCGGATGATTCGACGTGCTCAAACACAATTTCGTTCCCATAGCTTGTTGAAAAGCTCTCCAAAATCTTGAAGTGAACTTTGGATCTCTATCCAAAACAATACTAGAGGGAATACCAGGTAACCTCACAATTTATGAAATGAACAACTTTGCGAGATGACTCGCCTTGTAGGTAGTCTTTACGGCTAAGAAATGCGCAAATTTCGTCAACCGATCTACAATCACCCAAATAGAATCATAACCACCTTGGGCACGGGGTAATCCAACTGCAAAGTCCATAGAAATACTATCCCACTTCCACACCGGAATTTCTAACGGTTGTAGTAAGCCACCCGGTCTTTGGTGTTCACTTGCTGGCATACCGCATATTCCGATACGTACACCGCAATATCCTTTTTCATACCGGACCACCAATAGTCCCTTTTTAAATCTTGATACATCTTCGAAGAACCAGGATGTATAGTAAAAGCACCCTTATGCGCTTCCTCCAAAATCCTACTTTTCAACACCGTATCATCCGGAACACAAACTCTTTGGTTAAACAAAATAATTTCGTCGGTAGCTCGCACAAAACCCGGTTGTACTAACACTTCTTGTAACTTCTCATCCAACACTTACCCTTGTTGAATTTCCTCTCTAAGGGTAGAATTAACATTCAACTTTCCCATAATCACACCATTAGGAGTCCAACCAAATTGAAGATTTAGATCCCTAAACTTTTCCAATAAGGAATACTCTAACATCATCAAATCGGCATTATGCAACACTTTTCTACTCAGTGCATCCGCTACTTAGTTCGCTTTACCCGGATGGTACTTTAGTTCCAAATCATAATCTTTCAAATACTCTATCCATCTCCTTTGACGCATGTTCAACTCTTTCTGGTCAAAAATATACTTTAAGCTCTTATGGTCGCTAAACATCTCAAAACGTATCCCATACAAATAATGACGCCACACTTTCAGTGTAAACACAACTGCCGCCAATTCCAAATCATGTGTTGGATAATTCTCCTCATGAATTTTCAACTGTCGAGAAGCATAAGCCACCACATGACCATCTTGCATTAACACACCCCCTAATCCCATCTTTGATGCATCACAAAATACCTCGTACTACTTGCTAGGATCATGAATAATCAAGACAGGAGCGATCGTCAATCTTTCCTTCAAACTCATAAAACTTCATTCACAAACCGAATCCCACTCATACAGACAATCCTTTCGAGTAAGTTTTGTCATTGGTAAAGCCAATTGAGAAAAGCCTTTGATAAACCTTCTGTAATAACCTGCCAATTCCAAGAAACTTCTAACTTCATAAACATTCTTTGATCTCTCCCAATTAATCACGGCTTCAACTTTTGATGGATCTACCGCTACACCTCCCTGAGATATGACATGACCAAGAAAATTAACCTCCGACATCCAAAACTCACACTTGTTTAACTTAGCAAAAAGTTGTCTCTCTTGTAAGATGGATAAAATGATTCTTAGGTGTTCTCCGTGCTCTTGAGGATCACGAGAATAAATAAGAGTGTCATCAATAAAGATCACCACAAAATGGTCCAAGTAAGGTTGAAATATCTGATTCATATAATCCATAAAAACTGCAGGAGCATTCGTCACACCGAAAGGCATTACTAGGAATTCATAATGACCATAACGGGCTCTAAATGCAGTCTTTGGTACATCTGAGCTCTTCACACGAATCTGATGATAACCTGGCCGTAAATCAATCTTTGAGAACACACAGGCTCCTTTCAATTGATCTAACAGGTCGTCTATCCTTGGCAATGGGTATTTGTTCTTAATGGTGACCTTATTCAACTGACAGTAATCAATACACAACCGCATCCACCATCCTTCTTCTTTACCAACAACACTGGAGCTCTCCAGGGTGAAACACTTGGTCGAACAAAATGCTTAGCCATTAACTCTTCCAATTGATCATTTAATTCTCTTAACTCAAGTGGGGCCATCCTATACGGAGAAACGGATATGGAAGCCGTTCCCGGTATCAGGTCAATAGAGAATTCCACTTCCCTCTCCGGAGAAAGAGAAGTGATATCCTCGGGGAAAACTTCAGGAAATTCACAGACTACCGGAATACTCAAAACCTGAAGGTTGTTACTCTCCTCCTTAGTGAGAACCAAAAGAACAAATTTTCCCTTCTCAAACAAGAAATTTATCATTCCAACCGTACCTTCTAAAATGGTAGTTAACACATCCTTTGGAGTAGCCTCAATGAATGGAATAATGATTAGCTTTTCCTCACAACCGATAAATACCGAATTAGCAGAAAGCCAATCCATTCCCAAAACAACATCCACTTTCTTAAGCGGCAAACAAATCAAATCAATCTAAAAAACTCTTCCATCCACAGATAAAACACAATTTTCACACATTAAAGGTGTTTCCACTATCTCATCCATGGCAGTAGTAACCACCATGGGTGGAGACAACGAAATAACTTGCAACCTAAGTTGCTTCGCACATTGCATCGATACAAAAGAGTGTGTGGATCCACAATCAAATAACACAAAACAAGGATTCCCATTAACAAAACACGTACTAGCAATCAAAGAGTTGTCACCCTTTGCTTTCTTCGCATCCAAAGTATAAACTCGGCGCTGGTATTCCTTTCTTGCATCTCATTCCTA
The DNA here is from genome assembly GCA_022829125.1 of Lathyrus tuberosus. Classification (NCBI taxonomy): domain Eukaryota; kingdom Viridiplantae; phylum Streptophyta; class Magnoliopsida; order Fabales; family Fabaceae; genus Lathyrus; species Lathyrus tuberosus. Next base: position 16,958,731 of record JALAZF010000075.1, read on the forward strand.
CTCTGAGGACAATCCTTCGCCATATGGCCCACTTTATGACACAGATGACACTCCACTCCTTCGAAGCGACATCTACCGAAATGCATCTTTCCAAAAGTATGGCACACTGGAGGTGCACTAGTCTTAGAACTCTGAACTTGCTTCCCTTTGAAAGCTTATTGTCTCAGTCTAACTTATTGATTCGATCTTCCATGATCACCTTGATTCAACCTACTCAATTCTCCTTCCGCTTACACCTTCTTTAAGCTGTGTTCTGCCACGTAACATTGCCTTAGCAATTCGGCATAACTAGTGAACTCCCTCTAAGACACGCTATGCAAAATTTATGCCCTCAAACCAAAAAGAAACTGATCAATTTTCCACCTCTCGTCTGGAGCATACATAACCTGCCTAGAATAAGCAGCCATAACCTCAAACCTCTCCGCATAAGCAGCCACAGTCAAGTTACCCTGTCTCAACTGTTGAAACTCGAATTCCTTCTGAGTCCTTAAGGAACTTGGGAAATACTTCTCCATAAAATTAATCTTGAACTGTTCCCATACCTTAGGTACCTCTTGAATAGTCATCAAGGCTAAGGCACTCTCCCACCACCTCATGGCAGGACCCTTCAACAAGTGAGAAGCGAAAACCACCTTATATTCCTCACTACACTGGACTATGAAGAAAATTTTTTCCATGCCGGCTATCCATTCGTGAGCCTTTACCGGATCCAACCCTCCCTGAAATTCCGGAGGATTCATACGGATGAAATACCTAAAGCTTCCACCTGTAGCTTCTGGAACAACCACTGGAGGATGCAGACCCCCAGCCATTTGTTGTACCATTTTTTGCATAAACTGATTCTGTTGTTGTTGCATCTGCTGCAGAAACTGATGCCATGGAACATTTTCCTCGCCACCTGGCGGATTCGTCCCAGCCGGGGTGCTTCTAGGTCTACCACGATTGTTTCTGCGCCCGTCGGTCGTGTTCCTAAATGTCATACAGATAGGATTAAGTTGATCAGGCTCAATACCATAAATATAACACTTAAGACCAATGGCGACACAACACATATGAAACGCAAAGAAAATACTTATACTATATCATGGCTAGGTCGAGGATACGACCTGCTCTGATACCAACTGTAACGCCCATATATATAAAGACATACCTCAAAGCATATATTATACATGAATACCATGTTTGGTACTGAAATATATAAGTCCCTAGTAAACACATTATACATATACATGCCCAAAAAATATCTAATACAAAAAAGCTATGGCATAATATATATACAAGATGTTCCAAAGATAAATACTAAGAACTAGATCGACAACGATCTCAAAAACTCCACAACAGAAGCCTTGCCATCCCAAAAAGCTAAGATAGTAAGGAAAGTCAAACAACCTTATCCTTACCCTTCGACGAACCTGAAGTACCTGAAATACCAACAACATGGGGTGAGATACATCAAATCTCAGTGAGTTCCCTATCTTATGGATTCTCTCGGCTTTACAAGGTTCTAGCCAAATCCTAACTCAAGTCAAGGGGAAGGGAAGTGACCTTGAGTACTCACACACACTATATGGAAACACGTTATTGAGTCCGTTAACTTGAAAGTGTATCAATATCGTCAACCCTATCAAGGCATCCCCTTTCTCCCGCCCTCTTCTACGTCTAGAAGTAGGAACGAGTCATGAACCCTCGTAGATTACTTGGCATACAAGATGGAATCGGAAATAAGGGACACGTTATCACCTTAAATCGTCACTTCACATGGCCCGTACACCGTCACAAGTCTCTTAACCCGTAGGCTTCATTCGTACTATAACATTGGGAATCAAACCTACCAAGTAATCGTGCATTCATTACAGGGGAGCTCGTTACTCATGAAATGGCACATAATAGAATAATGGTTACAATTTCGTGATTTCACATACAACCATAATTGTATTCAACATTTCTAGGCTACATTAGCCTTTTTGGCCTCTTTTGCCTTTCCCCACATTTAACATAATTTACACGTGTTCCATACTAGTGTCATTATTCTTTTCTATACCCTTCGGTAATAGATGCACGTCTCGGCCTCTCTTGCACGAGCGTCATCGTTATGTTATTCAACAACTTCCTAGCTATTACTAGGTTCCAATATAGATTATGGTAATATTCCTCACTCTACCTATTTCGTATTTTAAAATGCATATACTCTCAAACATGCATAAAACAAGAGAATAGGAAAACATATGTCAAGTGGATAAAGGAATCGCATTATTCAACATATCACAAAGTTACACCAAAACCGGTTCCCTCCGATTTATTTAACCGGGCAACAAAACTAGTATTTCTCACTTCCATTGGATAGAGTATTTTCATAGCTCTCTATCGGTACCAAGAATGCCCAGATCGGAGTCACGGTTCAAAAGTTATGGAAGAAACAAATTGGAAAGATCTTCTATGTTCGCTAGACGAATCCCCAGCAAACGTTCGCTTTCACCTTCGTCGGGCGAACCCCCGTGGCGAACTGAAACAGAGCTAACAGGACACAAAGTTCGCTTTGCAAACACCCGGGCGAACATTCGCCTTGCCCTTCGCTTAGCGAACATCTGGGCGAATCAAGTCAGAGGCAAAATGGCACAAAGTTCATTTCAAGAACTGCTGGCGAACCTTCGCCTTGCCCTTCGCTGTTGTTCGCTGGGCGAACCTGCGAAAACCCCGAATTTCAGCAACGTAACAACAGGTCCTTTGGGTCATAAATCCCATTCCAAACACATCCAAACGCACAAACAAGCATTGACAAAGGATCACACATAAATATCAATCATACTACACAGTTTATAACGCATTTCATCCGTTAGATTCTTAGATTAGCAAGATTTCTCATTTTCTCACAATATCTAACCTAGCTCTAAAACTCAAGAATTTCTACAACTAATGTCTCTATCTAGAACCCACCTTAGAATTGGATGATGATGATGAAGACAAGATGAATTGATGAAGAGTAGATGATTCCAAGCTTCTTCTTCTTCTTCTTCTTCTAGGTTTTTCTCCTCTTTTTCTGTCCTTTCCTCTTCTTTCTCTCCACTTTTTTCTATCTCTTCTTTCTATGTTTGGCAAGGAGGAAAAGAAATGATATAGTAAAATATCATTAGTTAGTAATACTACTAAATGTCCAAAAAGTCTCTATAGCTCCAAAATAATAAAACCTCAGAGTTAGATAATGCTAATTGGGTTTACTCTGAGCTCAACAGTTACTCTAATTATCTTTGCAGATAATTTCTCAGAGCACACCGGAACTCAGTTGATCACAACTAATATTATCTAGAGCAATTAAATTATGGGGTATTACAATGTGATCAATTGATAATACTTGTTTTGTGGTTTGGAAATGATCTGGTGTGGGAAGGGTGAATTTTGGAGCCCTTGAAACCCCAAAAGCGCAGCAGAAAATTTTTGCTTCTAATACGCACCGTCGGGCGGCGGTTTGATCGTCGGGCGACGCATGCTTGCGCCGCTACTCTGCTGGGCAAAAGTCAAGAGGCGCAGCATGTTTTGATTATGGAACTTTGGGTTTATAGGATGGGTCTTACACCGCTGATTTGCCAGGTGAAGTAGCAGGCACATGGGGCACCGCCGGGTAAAGCATGGACCGCCGGGCGCCCCTGGGAGTTTTCAAATAATTCTCTTTTCTTTAAAAATCCATAACTTTTGATTCGTATACCCGAATTGAGCGTTCTTGGTACCGATGAAAATTATGGGTATGATGTGGGATTAATTATTTAGTGGGAAATGAATGAAAATAATGTTTATATGACATGTTGAAAATCCATATCTTTTGGATTATAAATCTGATCGAAGCATGGTTATAGCCGATGCAAAGCTGTGAAAATATCCTACGGGATAAGAGTGAGAAATATTGATTTGATACCCGATTAAATTATCGGAGGGAAACCAAGAGTTATGTGACTTATGATTGAATTAATTATATGTGTTTCTATTATGCAAATTGTGTTATGCTATGTGTATTTAATTGTTGTTAAACATGATCGAGAGAATATGCATGCTTAAAATGAATTATGAAGAGTGAGAAAACTTACCCCAAACCTAACGATATGATTCTAGGTTGTGAATAGAATTGTGATAGAAAACCTAGATGGCAAGGCTCGGGCACTTAGTGTAGAAAGGTGCATCCGTGACGAGATTGGTCTAGGAGAGAGTGAAACACTAGTATAGAACATGTTGAACTTTAGTGATTATGAGAAAAGGCGAATGTGGCCTTAAAGCATTGTGGCCTTGTGATTGTCGAATACAATCACGTTTGTATGTGTGATCATGTAATCGTAACTGTTTCACCCGAGTGCATTTCACGAGTCTCGAGCTCTTCTGAAACATGTGCACAATTACTTGACAGGTTTGATTCCCATGTGTGAGTACGAATGGATCCTAAGGGTAAAGAGACTTGTGAAGGTTTATGGCCCGTGTGAAGTGACGGTTCATAACGGTTAATGGCCCGTAGAACCCGAATCCATTTTGTATGCCAAGTAACTACAAGGATCCATGACTCGGGTTGACTTCTAGACGTAGAAGGGAACGGGAAAAGGGGATGCCTTGGTACAGGTTATCGATTAGTGATATTTTGAGTTGGTGAACTCATGTACATGTTTCCATATAGTGTGAGATTGTGAACTCGAAGTCCTTTTCCCTTTTCTTGGACTTGAGTTAGGATTTGATTAGAACCTTGTAAAGCCGAGAGAATCCATAAGATAGGGAACTCTATGAGATTTAATATCTCACCCCATTATTGTTGATTATTTTCAGGAAGTAATTACAGGTATGATTTACAAGTGGAGCTATGCTTGGATGTTTCAAGAGAAGCTTAGTTGAGCTTATTCCACTGTGTATTTGTTGTATACAATTGAGGATATTGTATATTGATCTTAGATTTTATTATTTTGACTAGTTTCCATATCTTGTACCATAGATTGTATTATGTTTTTTTGAATGGTCAAGTATGTGAACTATGCCAATAGGCACTTATGATGGTGTTAGTACCAAATAAAACGCTTGTATTGTATTATTCTAGGTAAATATTATACGGGGCATTACACTCACAACCCAGCCGATATCTCAATCCACTATTAATTAATCTAAAGGATAGAGTTCTGAAGTCAATCCGTGAAGGTGCAAGAGATTTTTCGCGATCTACCCAAAAATGATTTCCAATTCAGAAAAATACTCATCTCTTCTACTTCTATCACGTTTGTTGTAGAATAAAAAATTAGAATCTCATTTCTATCCTTCCAAATAGTCCACACAACGTATCAAATCATAAAAATTTCTCCATAGATTTATTTCACCCTATATCCCGAAGAATAAAAACTCTAGAATAATAGACTGGCTGCCTTAGGAAAGGACTATCCGAATGATAGGATCATGGAGTTATTCTTAGACTATATTAGGCAAAATAGTACTTTTAGTCCTTTAAGTTATTTAATGCTACCACTTAGGTCCTTTAAGTTTTTCTTGTAACATTTGGGTCCTTTAAGTTTAAAAACATTTGCAACGTTGACCTTTTTTGAAAATTCCGTTAAAAAAGTGCATAGGTGGCAAAAACTGATCTGAGGTGGCTTATTACTGAGATGATTTGGCTTTTAGGTTTGTTGACTGGGCTTATAACTGAAATTATTTATATTTTATTTTACATGACAATTTTAATTAATATAAAACATATTTGTAAGTTTTTTAATTAATATAAAATTGAGAGAGACGTAGGAAGAGCATCATCTTCTTCTTCCTTCAAACCTACAAATCTAAGAACCTAGAAATGAAATCACCACAAAAGTAGTAAATCCTTAAGTATTTCATTCTATTCTTCCTCTCGAGCACATCTCTTAAGCTAGTGGCTTTGCACAACAACAAAATGTAGTTTTGTACATAGCCCTGAAAAAAGAACAAATCCATACGCAGTGGTTGCGGAGCGGTAGTACAAGGTGGTTCGAAGGAGAAGAAGATAGATGTCGCAGATCTGGAATTGAAAAATCTCTTCTTTCTTTTCTCCTTTTCTGTTTCGTTTCTACTTTTTCTATGAAGTTTGTGAAGATGACTATCAATTTAGGGGTTAGGGTTTAAGTTTTATTTAGATTTTTGGTTGTTCTTAATTGTTGATTTTTTTAGAATTTAATTCTTGCTTCATCTGGTATTATGTAATCCAATATTTTTCTGGATTGTTGTTTGGTGCTTAAGTTGGTATAATTAGAAAATGTTGCTTTTTACTTAGTGTTGTTGAGAAGTAAGAATGTGATTGTTACCACCAAGAACATCCATACGTGAATTAAATTGTTTAGGCTATAGAAGAAGAGCTATGGAGGTCTATGGTTGTTTATGGTTGATTTTGTGATTATGAAGAACGTTGAGGAGGAGAATGGTGTTCAGTGGTTGATGAGAAAAAGAATTTGGGTTTTTTTCTTCTTCGTTCAGTGAAAGAGAGAGTTAACTGCCAACTCAGCACCGTCGAAGCCACGTATCATACTTGAAACATGCCAAGTCATCTTACTTAACTACCAACTCAGCACCGTCAAAGCCACATATACTTTTTCTAACGGAATTTCCAAAAAAGTTTAACAATGTATACATTTTTAAACTTAAAGGACCTAACGTTACAAAAAAATCTTAAAGGACCTAAGTGGTAGCATTAAATAACTTAAAGGACTAAAAGTGTTATTTTGCCTAAATATTAAGTAGAATTTATCTTAGTGGGCTTTTATTGTTTATTGGGCTTTTTTAGTTTATTACCCATTAGAGGTATTATATATTGTAGTCTCATAGAGACAATTGGGATCAAGGAATGAAAATCAAATTTATCTTTTATCTTTATTTTTTTAGTATCCTAACAATTGGTGCTTTCATTCTTGAACATCAATCTCTCCCTATGGCATACTCCTCTCCCTCATCTTTCACCACTCCATTTTATCAACAACACCACCAAGATCATCATCAAATGTCGCCTCAAGGCCCCTGGTTCACACCTCAATTTCAGTACCAGCATCCTGCTCCTCCACAACAGTGGTCTCCACCTCAGACTCCTCCTCCGTCAAATCCTTATTACTATCATCCCAGCCAGTTCCCTCCTTATCCTTAGTTCCAACCTCACTCTCACATTCCCCAACCTTATATGTAAGAATGGAACAACAATCATGGCTATCAGCAATTTTATTTTATCGATCCAGCTATATAGCGACACTCTGGTTATCACCCTCGAATCACTCTTGTAGATCAAACTCTTGCAACAATAGTTTTTGCGAAATCTCGGAAGTCGAAGGCTTACTTCAAGAGATACCAAGTCAAGTTTAAGAGAAGGAGAGAGGGTAAGACCGATTACCGAGCTCGGATTCGGTTGATCAATCAGGATAAGAACAAGTATAAAACCCTGAAGTACCGTTTTGTTGCTCGATTTACCAACAAAGAAATTGTTGCACAAATCGTATCTGCTAGCATTGCTAGTGGTATTGTTCTTCCTGCTGCATATTCATACGATGCCCACCACATGTTTGATGAAATACCTCTTCCATCTATTCTCCATGAAACCGCCACCGACTACACCTTGTTCGAAGCTCATGGAGTTGAGGAAATTGAACAAGAACATGTTGTCTTTACTGAAGGAAGGGCCTCACAGTCTCTCCAATCAAATTGGCAGATTCCTTTTGAAGACGAAAGTTCTCAAGTGGAAGTGGAGATGGATATTCTCGCCGACGACCCTGCAAACCTTATTCAGAAATCCAAGGATGGAGGAATTGATTTCATTGAGACTTATGTTTTCTGGAACTTACACGAACCCGTTCGAGGCCGGTATAATTTTGAAGGTAGAGGTGATTTGGTTGGAATTGTGAAGGCAGTTGCAGCCACATGTCTATATGTTCATCTCCGGATCAGTCCCTATGCTTGTGCGGAATATAATTATGGAGGTTTCCCTCTTTGGTTGCATTTTATTCTGGGAATTAAGTTCAGAACTGATAATGAACCATTCAAGGTAGAGATGAAGCGGTTTACCGCAAAAATTGTGGACTTGATGAAGCAAGAGAACCTCTATGCATCACAAGGAGGACCTATTATTTTATCTCAGATTGAAAATGAGTATGGAAATGTTGATATACACTATGGTCTTGCTGGTAAATCCTACATCAATTGGACAACATCAATGACTACATCTCTTGATACATGTGTTCCATGTGTTATGTGCCAGCAAGTAAATGCGCCAGATCCAATTATTAACGCATGCAATGGATTTTACTGCGATCAATTCACACTAAACTCTAACGAGAAACAAAAAATGTGGACTGAGAGTTATAATGGATGGTTTCTTGCATTTGGAGGTGTTGTGCCTTATAGACCTGTGGAAGATCTTGCATTTGCTGTGGCACGCTTTTTTCAGCGCGGTGGAACATTTCAAAATTACTACATGTACCATGGAGGGACTAACTTTGGCCGCACAACTGGCGGACCTTTCGTTTCCACTAGTTACGATTATGACGCACCCATTGATGAGTATGGAATTATTAGACAGCCCAAATGGGGCCATCTTAAAGATTTGCATAAGGCCATAAAGCTTTGTGAAGAAGCTCTGATAGCTACTGATCCAATAATTTCATCTCCTGGTCCAAATCTAGAGACTGCAGTTTATAAGACAGGAGCTGTATGCGCCACCTTCCTTGCCAACATCGGTACAACTGAATTAACGGTAACTTTTGTGAGGGATATCCTTCTAGCTATCTTGGTTTAATGATGTCAACAAACACATTAGATTGTAATTTAAGCGGTATCACTTCACGTGTCGGGCATATAGCGTCTTATCGTTATTGGTCGTGTGTCTAGATGCATAGGATCTTGTTCTCTCCAAGAATAAAGGTCCACTGTTGTTTTAGTAGTGTCTAGCATGTGTGTTTGACCTTGGCCTGGTGAAAATATTGTTTTAGCAGTGTCCCAGAATTTGTGCGCTGACCTCCAAAAGCCACGGGTAAGCGCACAAACCTGAGAACTCAAAAATGTCATTTTATACGTCGACGCATAGACTCTAGAGGTCGACGCATGACCTTGATTTTTGCATTTTATCACTTAATTTCTTTTTTGCTGTTTTTTGTTATTTTTTTTGTTGGTCATATTTTTCATATAAATAGTTTTGGTCTTCATTTTTACACATAACAAGAAACGTGAAAAATATATGTCAGTTCTCTCTTCATCTTCATCTTCTTCATTGTGTAAACAAACAATCACACATAATCATCTTTGTTTGTGTCGCCCATTGATCGAAGTGATAACGTTCAAAATTTAGAAAGTGTGATCTTCATCTTCTAGGTTGAGAGTTTGGAAGGTGTTTCTTGAATCAAACCAGTTGGGTTTGTCCTCCAAGAATCGAATAGTTTTTGGGGGTTTTTGTACAAACTGTTTTTTCTATAGGGATTCGGCTGGGCGAAGGTAACCGAAAATTGGCGCAACTGTTTCAGTTTAGTAGCTATAATCAGAGGATCGTAGAAGAAGGTTTGGGTTCGAATTCTTGGAAGATTTCAATTGACCAAGTGAAGGTAACTGAAGAACGGAGTTTTCTTTCGATTTAGTAGCATGGGACGGTAATTGAATCATCCATATTCAGAGCACTTGATTCATCTTGAATCAAGGGAAGAGAAAATTCTGCATCAACGATCGAAGACGTTCGGGGTTTGAATGTTCATAGTTTTCTCTTGTAATAAACAATTTGCAACAACTACATATATATATATATATATATATATATATATATATATATCTCAATTCCTTTTGCGGAGTTGGGGGCAGACGTACCTAAAGCGAGGACGATTGGGGAACTACCTAATCAAATCTCGTGTGTTCTCTCTTTCCCTTAACTCTTTTACATTTCTGTATTGTTCGAATTTGTGACGTAGCAAACTATTAAAATTTCTGTCGTAGAATAATTGTACGCTGATAAACTATTTTGTTAAATCGATACAATTCATTGAATTGTGTTTTGGAGCAGCTGCACATTATTCTCCATAGATATTCTGCACATAGTGTGTTTACGCACACTAGGTGTTTGATAATTTGTTTCCAAGCAAAATTCGAACACATTGCTTTAAATTGCTTATCAATTAACCTCATTGGATCGGTATAAACATCATGCAAGTGATAAGTTGTTGTCTGCGTTTATAAGTGTAATATTCAGAACTGAATTTTTCTCTTTCGTACTCATCCATAATATATTCGTGCATATCCGATCCTTTCGGTAGAAGGCAGTAATGATGTTAAAATGGCTCGTATTAATACACTAACGCAAGAGTTTGATTTGTTTTACATGAAGCAAGGGGAAACCATTGCGGATATGCAAAAACGATTCATTCACATTATCAACAAATTGCATGTTCTTGGTAAACCAATTCCAAATGAGGTTTCTACTAACAAAATTCTGAGGTGTCTTAGCAGGGAATGGAAATCGAAGGTTACCGCTATCAAGGAGGCCAATGATCTTGCTACACTAGACCTCACAACACTCTTTGGTAAACACGATGAGCATGAGCAAGTGCTCATTAGCTTGGATAAACATGAGAAGAGTATAAAGAAAGAGAAGGCAAAAGATACGGAGAAGAAGTCGATAGCTCTTAAGGCTTCTTGTTCAAAGTCCACACATCAAGAGCTAAGTGATGATGAAGCCAAAAATGACAAAGATGAAGAATCTGGTGATGATATGAGCTTATTTGTGAAAAGATGCAATAGATATATTCGTAAGAATGATATTCAGCACTCGGACATAAATCTTGTCAAGTTCCGGAAGCAATCTAGAAGTGAAGGAAATAAAAATGACAAGGTAAAAGGGACGTGCTACAACTGTGGAAAATCCGGGCATTACAAGCGGGATTGTCCATCCCTAAAGAAAGACAAAGATAAGGATAATGACAAGAGTCGCTCAAACAAAAAGTCCAACAAATCTCGACGAGCATACATTGCTTGGGAAAGCGATAGCGAATTGGAGAAAGATGACTCCTCAAGTGACGAAAGTGAATCCGTCAACCTTTGTCTTATGGCACGTCACAACAAAGGAAAAGAGGTAAAACACTCTAAATATGAAAACAGTCAAAATATGTCTCATGCTGAATTAAAAAGAGCTTTTGATACATTGCACCACGAAGCTAAGGAAGCATTTCAACGCTTAGCTTCGAATAAAAAGATCTTTTCCTATTTGGAGAAAAAGGTTTCTGATTCCCAAAAGGAATTGGAAGATCTTAAAAACTCCATGGTGAATGTATCAAAAACTAAGTTCGATGAGAATAAATATACATGGTTTAACCTTGGGGGCTGTGATACTTGTCACATTTGGCAAAGAGAGGTGAGAACCCTCAAAGCCAAGTTAGACAAGGCTCTCAAGCCTAAGATTACATTTGCTATTGATCGATCACATTATCGTGAAATAATGAATAATCCGTATCAACAATACACGTATGTGATTCGAGATAGTGATAGCAAAGGTAAACTCCAAATGAATCATGATTGCTTATATTGTTGTAAGCCCGGTCATACTATTGCTAAGTGCCGTTTTCGGAGATTTCTTGTTCCAAAGGGCATTTATCAATGGTTGCCCAAAGCCAATATTGGTTTCACTTACCATAAAGGACCCAATGAGAATTGGGTACCTACTCTCCCTTGATTAATTTTGTAGGTACAAAGTCTTGAGCCACCGAAGGAAGATGGGTTCTAGATAGTGGCTGCTCAAGACATATGACCGGAGACATATCTCTTTTCATCGACTTTGTGGCGAAGAAAAAGGGGTTTGTCACCAACGGAGATAACAACAAGGGACAAATTCTCGGCAAAGGTAGTATAGGTAACCCCTCATCTACTACTATCTCTGATGTACTTCTTGTGGAAGGCCTTAGACACAACCTTTTAAGCATTAGTCAACTATGTGACAAAAATTATAAAGTCTCTTTTTCAAAGGATTGTTGCGTAGTTGAAGATTGCGACAAAAAGAATGTGTTTAAGGGCTTGAGGGTGAATAACGTCTATATGCTAGACTTAAACGAGGTATCATTGGATAGAGACAAGTGTTTAGTCAATATGAATGAAGATTCATGGTTGTGGCATAGACGCTTGGCTCATATAAACTTTGATTTGCTTAACAAAATTGTCTCTAAAGACCTAGTCATCTGTTTGCCCAAAATTAAATTCACAAAGGATCATCTTTGCGATGCGTGCCAAATGGGGAAGCAAACAAGGATCTCTTTTAAATCTAAAAACATTGTTTCAACTATGAGACCCCTTGAGCTCCTCCATATGGACCTCTTTGGACCGTCTAGGGTTAAAAGCCTAGGTGGTAACTATTATGGGTTTGTTATAGTCGATGATTTTTCTAGGTTTTGCTGGACAATTTTCTTAGCAAATAAGAGTGATACCTTTTCGGCCTTTGAACGATTTGCTAAGTTATCTCAGAACAAGTTAAACACAAACATTGGGTCAATCAGAAGTGACCATGGGGGTGAGTTTGAAAATCATTTATTTGAGGCATTTTGTGATTCCAATGGAATTGATCATAATTTTTCTGCACCACGTATCTCTCAACAAAATGGGGTAGTGGAACGTAAAAATAGAGTTTTTGAAGAACTTGGAAGGACTATGATCAATGATAGTGGATTACCAAAATACTTTTGGGCCGACGCCATAAGTACGGCTTGTTATGTTTTGAATAGGGTGCTCATCCGACCTATTCTAAACAAGACACCGTATGAGTTTTTAAAAGGGCGTAAGCCAAACATCTCTCACCTTCATGTATTTGGTTGCAAATGCTTTGTGTTAAATAATGGGAAAGAGACTCTCGGCAAATTTGATGCCAAGGCTGACGAAGGTATTTTTCTTGGATACTCTCAGTCAAGTAAAGCTTATAGAATTTATAATAAGAGGTTACGTGTAGTTGAAGAGTCAGTTCATGTTACTTTTGACGAGTCTTATCCGAGAAATGTCGGAGAAGGTAGTTCTTTTCATGGTGCAGGTGTACCTACTGAAGACATACTCAAGGACACTGATAAGGGAATTGATCAGCCTGAAGCAGTGCGTATTGAGGAGGAAAAGGATCACCAACCAGTGAAAAGTGAGGATGATCATCATGCTAATAAAGATGAACTTCCTCCAGCTTGGAAGTCTTCAAAAGACCATCCAATTGACAACATTCTCGGTGATATCTCTAAGGGAGTAACTTCTCGCTCTAAACTTAGTAACTTTTGTTATTACTCTGCTTTTGTTTCCCAAGTTGAACCTAAAAACTCTAAGGAGGCGTTACTCGATGATCATTGGTATCTATCAATGCAAGATGAACTAAATCAATTATGGAGAAATGAGGTTTGGGACCTTGTCCCCCCTCCGCGAGATCATTGAGTAATAGGCACTCGATGGGTGTTTAGAAATAAACTTGATGAAAATGGAATAATAACACGTAACAAAGCTAGGCTTGTAGCGCAAGGCTATAACTAAGAGGAAGGAATCGACTATGAGGAAACTTATGCGCCGGTTGCCCGACTCGAGGCCATACGTCTACTACTTGCCTATGCTTGCACAAAGAACTTTAAGCTATTCAAAATGGATGTCAAAAGTGCATTCCTTAATGGATATATAAATGAAGAGGTTTATGTAGCCCAACCTCCAGGTTTTGAATCACACGAATATCCTGATCATGTCTATAAACCTAAGCGAGCTTTGTACGGACATAAACAGGCCCCTAGGGCTTGGTATGAACGTCTAAGCAAATTTCTACTTGATCAAGGGTATTCAAGAGGAAAGGTTGACACAACCCTCTTTATTAAACGTCAAGGAAATCACTTAATTTTGGTACAAATTTATGTTGACGATATTATATTTGGGTCTACTAACATGACCTTGGTCAAGGAGTTTTCTAGTTTGATGCAGGGGGAGTTTGAAATGAGCATGATGGGGGAGCTCAACTATTTCCTCAGATTGCAAATCAAACAACTTGAAGAGGGCACATTCGTGAGTCAAACGAAATATTGTCTTGAGTTACTAAAACGTTTTGATATGCTGAACTGCAAAGCAATAGATACTCCTATGCCTACAAGTGCTAATCTCGATCGTGACGAAAAGGGTAAGGATGTTGAGGTAAAGAAGTACCGAGGTATGATAGGGTCTCTCCTTTATCTTACCGCATCACGTCCCGATATAATGTTTAGTGTATGCATTTGTGCGAGGTATCAGGCACATCCCAAGGAATCCCACCTGAAGGTAGTTAAGCGCATACTTCGATACCTCTCTGGTACTCCAAAGTATGGGCTGTGGTATTCCAAAGGTAGTGTTTGTTCCTTAGTTGGCTACTCTGACTCCGACTTTGTCGGGTGAAAGTTGGATAGGAAAAGCACTAGTGGCACGTGTCACTTTTTCGGAAATTCCTTAGTGAGTTGGCACAGCAAGAAACAATTTTCCGTTGCTTTGTCAACAACCGAGGCGGAATACGTTGCCGCCGGTAGTTTTTGTGCTCAAGTCTTATGGCTTAAACAACAATTACTTGATTTCAACTTAAAACTTGAACGCATTCCAATTTTGTGCGATAACACTAGTGCGATTAATCTAACTAAGAACCCTGTACTACATTCACGCACCAAGCATATCGAAATACACCATCATTTTCTTAGGGATCATGTAGAGAAAGGTGATGTTATTTTTGAGCATGTTGACACTAAGAATCAACTTGCTGATATTTTCACAAAACCATTAGCTATAGAGCCTTTCTTTCACATCCGTAGGGAACTTGGCTTTCTCGATATCTCGGATCGTGCATAACATCCTTTAGAATTATGATCTTCACATATATATATATATATATATATATATATATATATATATGCTTGTTCATGTCTTTAACTAACAATGCAAAGAGAAATTCATCCATATGTGAGGGATCTCACCGTCATGATGTTCAAGGTAATATCGTTCCAACTTATAGAGGTTTATCAATATTTTGTGCCATGTTACTTACTCTAATCTTGATGTTTATTTCATTTTGAGCACTTATCATTCATGTGAATGTTTGGTTCTGTGTGTATATGTGTATTTATCTGCTTGGAACAAGAGTTTTGCAAAATTTTCATTTTTACAGGTCCATGCATCGACGCATAGATTCATGCGCTGACCTATTAAACTTTCGGGTTAGCGCATAACCACATGATCAGCTTTTTTCTTAATTTTCAAGAATCATGCGCCGATGCACAGATTCACAGGTCGACACATGAAGGAACCGTTCAGACTTCTTCGTTACTGGGTTGTGTGGGCCGACCTAGTAATGTTTACCTTCCCTATGTTTTCTCATTGCACATTAATCTATGATTATTGCATGTCATCTAATTAGTATTTGTGGTCAATCTCTCCCTATTCTTCTCCTTTAAACCTCAATAGCACCTTGATTGAGCTCAATCTTCAACTTGAGGAATTTCCACCACCAAGTCAACACCATAGGGGACGAGGTTATTCGTTTAGGGGGTGGAGACCATAAACCTTAGGGAATTATGTTTAGTTGTGCATGAATTTGTGTTTTGTGGTTTGATCTTGTTTGTTATTTTGATATGTGTTGCTGTTATGTTTAAACTTTTATGGAATGAATGTTTTGCTTTTATGCGATTGTTCCGTATTTAATCATTACTTGTTTACATTAGCGGTATCATATGTGGATGCCGGTAAATGTTTTGTTGTTGCAAATATCTGATGATCCACTACATATTTTAGTATGCTATTTTGACCACTGTCTTCTCGTCTTTTTGATGTTGTCAAAGAGGGAGAAGGATACAAGCTACAGAAATGTTTAACCAGATGTCAAAGACAGGGGGAGCATTGATCATCTCAAATTACATCTCTCGTGACAATCAAGAAAGTGTTGCCATCATCAAAAAGGGGGAGTATGTGAGGGATATCCTTCTAGCTATCTTGTTTTAATGATGTCAACAAACACATTAGATTGTAATTTGAGCGGTATCACTTCACGTGTCGGGCATATAGCATCTTATCGTTATTGGTCATGTGTCTAGATGCATAGGATCTTGTTCTGTCCAAGAATAAAGGTCCACTATTGTTTTAGTAGTGTCTAGCATGTGTGTTTGACCTTGTCCTGGTGAAAATATTCAAAAAATGAAATTTCCTGAAAAAATTTGCCTTCATGCGCTGACCCCTGAAACCATGCGCTAACCCCAGAATTTGTGCGCTGACCTCCAAAAGCCACGGGTAAGCGCACAAACCTGAGAACTCAAAAATGTCATTTTATGCGTCGACGCATAGACTCTGGAGGTCGACGCATGACCTTGCTTTTTGCATTTTTTCACTTAATTTCTTTTCTGCTATTTTCTGTTATTTTTTTTGTTGGTCATATTTTTTCATATAAATAGTTTTGGTCTTCATTTTTACACATAACAAGAAACGTGAAAAATATATGTCAGTTCTCTCTTCATCTTTATCTTCTTCATTGTGTAAACAAACAATCACACATAATCATCTTTGTTTGTGTCGCCCATTGATCGAAGTGATAACGTTCAGAATTTAGGAAGTGTGATCTTCATCTTCTGGGTTGAGAGTTTGGCAGGTGTTTCTTGAATCAAACCAGTCGGGTTTGTCCTCCAAGAATCGAAGAGTTTTTGGGGGTTTTTGTACAAACTGTTCTTTCTACAGGGATTCGGCTGGGCGAAGGTAACCGGAAATTGGCGCAACTGTTTCAGTTTAGTAGCTGTAATCAGAGGATCGTAGAAGAAGGTTTGGGTTCGACTTCTTGGAAGATTTCAATTGACCGAGTGAAGGTAACTGAAGAACGGAGTTTTCTTTTGGTTTAGTAGCGTGGGACGGTAATTGAATCATCCATATTCGGAACACTTGATTCATCTTGAATCAAGGGAAGAGAAAATTCTACATCAACGATCGAAGACGTTCGGGGTTTGAATGTTCATAGTTTTCTCTTGTAATAAACAATTTGCAACAACTACATATATATATATCTCAATTCCTTTTGCGGAGTTGGGGGCAGACGTACCCAAAGCGAGGACGATTGGGGAACTGCCTAATCAAATCTCGTGTGTTCTCTCTTTCCCTTAACTCTTTTACATTTCAGGATTGTTCGAATTTGTGACGTAGCAAACTATTGAAATTTCTGTCGTAGAATAATTGTACGTTGATAAACTATTTTGTTAAATCGATATAATTAATTGAATTGTGCTTTGGAGCAGCTGCACATTATTCTCCATAGAAATTCTGCGCATAGTGTGTTTACGCACACTAGGTGTTTAATAATTTGTTTCCAAGCAAAATTCGAACACATTGCTTTAAATTGCTTATCAATTAACCTCATTGGATCGGTATAAACATCAAGCTTATAAGTGTAATATTCAGAACTGAATTTTTCTCTTTCGTACTCATCCATAATATATTCGTGCATATCCGATCCTTTCGGTAGAAGGTTCATTGTAGACGTTCTATCCAGTGGTAGCTTCCGTTAAACAATTTTTTAAAACAGAATTTTTGTAGACCATTTGCGTGTAAAACTCAAGGGATCTATTCAACCCCCCTTCTAGATCCATAGCCATCGTCTAACAACTTTTAAAGGCAATTCATATCATTTTCGCGGATGGTCTATGAGCATCTTACCAGATTGCAGAAGTGTTGTTTTTAATACTGCAAAGATTAATTATGTGTCTATGATTTCAAGCTTCGCAACTGAATCTTTAAAAGAAGAGGTTAATTCTTTAGACAGTTCAAGTTCGAGATGGAGTTGGATTAGTAAACCGGTCGGTATTTTAAAGGCAGATGCATTCTCAAAATATGGACTACTAGAGAAAATAAACATGACAGCCGATAGAAGTGACTACTTGTGGTACTCATTAAGCCTTGTTGATGAAGATATTGCTGGTGCTCAACCAGTTCTTCACATTAAATCCCTTGGTCATGCCCTGCATGCTTTTATAAATGGAAAACTTGCAGGTAGTGGAACGGGAAAGAGTGGACATGCTAAGCTCAAGGTGGACATCCCTATTACACTTGTAGCTTAAAAGAACACAATTGATCTCCTGAGTTTAACAGTGGGATTACAAAGCTATGGAGCATTTTATGACAGAGTGGGTTTGGGGATCACTGGTCCGGTAATATTGAAAGGTTTAAAAAATGGCAGTACCATCAATCTCTCATCCCAGCGGTGAACGTATCAGGTTGGACTTCAAGGTGAAGATTTAGGTATGTCTAGTGGAAGTGTTGGACAGTGGAATTCACAATCTACCTTACCTACAAATCAACCTTTAACTTGGTACAAGACGAAATTTGTTGCCCCTTCGGGAAGTAACTCGGTTGCAATTGACTTCACGGGGATGGGAAAAGGTGAAGCTTGGGTGAACGGACAGAGCATTGGGCGATACTGGCCAACATACATCGCTTCAAAATCTGGTTGTACTGACTCATGCAATTATAGAGGATCCTATTTTTCATCCAAATGTCTCAAAAACTGTGGAAAACCATCACAGACATTATATCATGTACTGCGATCGTGGTTGCAACTAGACAACAACATTCTTGTATTGTTCGAGGAAAGTGGAGGCGGCCCTACAAAAATATCTTTTACTAGGCAACAGATAGAAAGTGTGTGCTCACATGTATCAGAATCTCACCCTCCACCTATACACACGTGGAATTCAGATACAGAATCAGGAAGAAAGATTGGTCCCGTGTTGTCACTGGAGTGCCCTTATCCTAATCAGGTGATCTCTTCTATTAAATTTGCAAGCTTTGGAACTCCTCATGGAACATGCGGAAACTTCTGCCGCGGACGGTGCAGTAGCAATATGGCGCTATTTATTGTGCAGAAGGCCTGCATTGGATCAAGCAGTTGTAATATTGGAATGTCAATTAATACATTTGGAAATCCATGCAGTGGGGTTACCAAGAGTTTAGCTGTTGAAGCTGCTTGTACATAGTACCTTTTGAAGTGTGGGGACTTTTGGAAAGCAGTGAGGTTTTGCATACTATAATGTGTTGGAATAGCTTCTACAACCTTGAGGACAAGGTTGTTTTTGAAGGGGTTGGTAATGATAGGATCATGGAGTTATCCTTAGACAATTTAAATATTAAGTAGAATTTATCTTAGTGGGCTTTTATTGTTTATTGGGCCTTTTTAGTTTATTACCCATTAGAAGTATTATATATTGTAATCTCATAGAGACAATTGAGATCAAGGAATGAAAATCAAATTTATCTTTTATCTCTATTTTCTTAGTTTGTTTACTTGCTTCTCTTAGTTTTGTAAGACTTGTTAGGGTTAGCATTTTGCTTCCTAACACCGAATTTCACAACTCATCTCTCTCAATTTTTTTTATCTATAGATGAGTTGTAAAATGATAATAGTCCATCTAAATAGTTGTATGTCACTTGCTATGTTATTGAAATTCAATACCAAATGCATATATAGTGAAAATGTCAAATATTGTAAAATCTGAGGACCAAGTGATTAATTAATTTAAATGTCGACAAAATAGAGCCCACATTTTAAAGATGATCCGTGATATATTTATTAAAAACAGGGCCCTGATATCTATCTATCTACTTAATATAATTCCAAGGTTGTCATGATGACTACTTTGGTCACAACCCTAACCTTAATTGTCTACTTGACAATTTCCTTAACTCTAATTGTCTATGTGGCATTTTTTTAAAATATTCAATATTATTTCTAACCTTAATTGCCTACGTGTAATAATAATAATAGACATTAATTTGAATACACTGTCAGTGTAAAACTACTTTACACGGTCATCCAATTAAAATGGATTATTTTGACACATAATTATAGAATTAAAAATAAAAATAAAATAAATTATAATTAAACCATTTTAATAACAACTTCTTCCATGTTTCTCCCTTTTTCATGTGTCAAAATAATCTATTTTAATTGGATGACCGTGTAAAGTTGTTTTACACTGATAGTGTATTCTAATTAATCTCATAATAATAATAATAATAATAATAATAATAATAATAACAATAATAATAATAATATTAATAATAATAATAATAATCATAATAATAATAAATTCTTTCTAATTCTAATAATAATATCAATAATAATAATAATAATATAATAATAATAATAATAATAATAATAATAATATGAATATTAAATCACCACCAACAACAACAACAACAATAATAATAATAATAATAATAATAATAATAATAATAATAATAATAATAATAATAAATTATTTCTAATCCTAATAATAATGTCAATATTATATTGTAGAAGGATTATTCAGCCACCATTATTAATAATTATATAAATAATATATATTAATATAATATTATTCAGCCACCACTATTAATAGTCATATAAATAATATATAATAAAATAATATAACAACAACAATAATAATATTAATATAATAATAATAAGAATATTAAATCACCAGTATTAATAAAAAAATAATAATATAAATAATAAATTATTTCTAACCCTAATAATAATATCAATTTTATATTGTAGAAGGATTATTCTGCCACCTATTTTATCATCTCTATTTGGTCATCTCATCACACACTGGATCTCTATTTAGCGTCTCATCACACACTGTAATACCCCATATTATTTAAATGCTCAATTGGATATCAGATGAGATCAGATGAGTATCTATGTGCTATATCTTTGGTAAATTAGATTAATGGAATCCTCTAAGTACTTTAAGTATTGACATTTGGGATCAATAGAGCAACTAGTGAACTCTAAAGAGATCAATTAATTAATAAAGAGACACATCAATTATTTTAACTCAAGAAAGTATTTTAAGGTAACATAAATAATTGATCAATTGGTGTTAGAAGACAAAATATCAATTAGAGATATTTTACCTTATTGCATTTATATTATATAATATTGGTTTATATATATATATATATATATAAAGAGAAAGGAATAGAAAGTGGGTGGAAAGAAGGAAAAGAGAAAAACAGAGGAAGAAGAAAAAGAAGAAAACGTGGGAAGAGAAAGAAGATGAGAAAGAGGGAAAGCTTGAGAAGAAGCTTATGGATCATCATCATCTTCTTCAAACTCCTCTTCGATTATCAGGTGGGTTCTAGATAGAAGCTTTAAATTTTAGAGTTAGAGATTGTTTTAGCTTAAGTTAGGTTTTGTGAAAAATGCTTAAATTGCTATTCGATAAAATCTAACGGATGAAATGTGATATAAATTGCATAGTATGATCAATATAGACGGGGAATCATCTGTTAATACTTGTTATGATGTTTGAAGAGGTTTATATTGGGTTTGGTTGTAAAACCTAAACTTTTCCTATTTGATAAATTGATAAAAATTATGTTTCAAAATATTTCAAAAATGGAAAATGTGTGGGATAACTTTTGAATTATGATAATATCGTAGTATGTTGAATTCTGAGACCGGGACTTTTTACGGAATCGAAATCGGAGGTCCGTAAGACATTTAACGATCGAAAACTGAGTTTTTAGCAGAATCTGCGCAGTATGCGTCGACTCATAGGATTTTAGGTCGACTCATAGTACCCTTGCGTCGACTCATGAGTCGACCTGAGCATACCTGCGCGTGACACAAATTTTCCAAATTTTCCGATTTTGTTTTCTTCATAACTTTTGAACCGTAAGTCCGTTTTGACCCCTGTTCGAAGCGTTGGAAAGCTAATTTTATGCTCTATGTGATAGTGAGGTAGAAACATAGATACATGCTATGGATTGATAAGAAAAATATAGAAATGTAATGTATGTGATTTTGATTCCACCAAAACTCAAGGATCGGGAATCCGATTGATACGAGTCCAAAGCCTTTGGAAAGATAATCCAATAAGGTAGTGAATGGTGATGTGAGACCATGATTTTACCAAGGATGCTTGGTAGAGGATAGTAGTGGCTTGTGTGCCTTAAAACGTGTATGAACTATATTGTGATTATGTTTGACATGTTATGCTATTATATGTGTTACTTGTAATGTTTGTGATTATACCATGTCTATCTAATCATTGTTAAGTATGAATGAAAGAAATATGCATGCTTAGAATATGAATTAGGTAGAGTGAGGAAACCATACCCCAAAACAAATGGCATAGTTAAGATTGTTATAATTCTAGGTTGTGAATAGAATTGTGATAGAAACTCTGGATGGCGATACTCGTGCATTCATTGATGAGTTCTGGCCTAGAGTAGATAACTTTATGACGAACGCTCGTGCTTGAGGTGCCGAGGCGGGTGTCTGACAATGCTCGTGCGTGCGATGCCGAGGCGTGTTTCAGATTCAATGTCATAGGAAGAGTGGAACACTAGTATGGAACATGTGTGTAAACCATTGTGGTTTTGTGAAAAGACAAAAGAGGTCTTAAGGCTTTGTGGCCTTGTGATTGTCGAATACAATCACGTTTGTGTGTGTGATCATGTAATCGTAACCGGTTTATCTTGAGTGTAGTTTCATGAGTCTCGAGCTCCTCTGAAATGGATGCACAACTACTTGGCAGGTTTGATTCCCCATGCTGTACGAATGGCGCCCATGGAGCGTATGCTTGTGATGGTAAAAGGCCCGTGTGAAGTGACGGTTCATAACGGTAAAAGGCCCGTAGAACCCGAATCCATTCGTATGTCAAGTAGATTACAAGGATCTATGACTCGGATCGCCTTCTAGACGTAGAAGCGGACGGGAACAGGAGGTACCTTGGTATGGTTATCGATTAGTGATATTTTGAGTTGGTGAACTCATGACATGTTTCCATATAGTGTGAGATTGTGAATTTGTGTACTCAAGGTCTTTTCCCTTCCCCTTGACTTGAGTTAGGATTGATTGAACCTTGTAAAGCCGAGAGGACCTATAAGATAGGGAACTCACTGAAATTTGATGTATCTCACCCCACTATAGTTGCTTTATTTCAGGTGTGGTTTGCAGGTTTTATTTACAAGTGGAGCGATGCGTGGATGTTTCAAGAGATGCTTAGTTAAGCTTATTTTCCGCTGTGTAGTATTTTGTTGTATACAATTGAGGATATTGTATATTATTCTTAGATTTTTATTTTTGGCTAGTTTCCATGCCTTGTGCCATATGTTGTATTTATGTTTTAGAAATGGACAAGTATGTGAAGTATGTAATTAGGCACTTTTGATGTGTCAGTACCAAATAAAACACTTGTATGGTATTATTCTAGATGAATATTATACAGGGCTTTATAGTTGGTAATAGAGCAGGTCGTGTCCTCGACCTAGCCTTGAAACATCATAAGTAAATCTTTTTCCTGCCTCTTAAGTGTGTCTTGCCAGCATGACTCTTAATATCATATTATCTAGTGTTGGGCCTGATCAACCTAATGTGATAGGTAGAATCATGGTTGAGCGACCACGAGGATTCCGAAGTGTTGTCGGAACTTGTGCTGTGAGGGAAGGCTCAAGCCAAGAGTTAGTAGTGATGAGTTTTGGTCAGCTCAGTTGAGGTTTTAGTAGAAGTCATGCTTTGGGGTAGCATGGAACTGAAGAGTGGTGTGTTGTTTAAGCAATCCTTTGGAAAAGATGGAGTTTGAAAGTTAAGAATCTCTAGTGGACGATTGGTTATGGTATCTTAAATGGACGAGAGTACCTTAAGGAATGTGTTCGGAACAATATCTTCCGACTGGTTAAAGTTGAGAGTTAAGGACGTTCGGCTGTTGTGGGAACTTAAAGTAGTAGAGAAGTGTGTGAAGGAACACAAGGATGTGTTTACATGCTTCAAGTGAAACAAGTGTGAGCCGAAAGAAGAGTAAGACATGAGTTGGGTATCTTCAGTTATGCGTGGAGATTAAGTTCAGGATAATACTTCAGGTTTTCCGTTTTCAGTAAGAGGCCAATTTGGGATTTGGTAACTTACCCAAGGAAGGGTATAAGGTATTGTGTTGGAGAAAGTTTGGACTTCATTTAGTAATAGAAAGTGTAGTGATATGGACCGGAAGTAGTTTGTATTAAGAGATAGAGTAAGTATCTTGGATTGAAGGGAATCTTAGTAAGATGGTTTTATATTTGGACTTAAGAGGATTACCGTGGAGAGCAAAGTAAACGCGATATGGAAAACGGTATCGATGGTATGTTATGAGAAGGTTACACCTTGGTATTAAGAACAAGCGTAGTGGTAGCACCGTGGTAACAAGTGTACGTGATGGGTTCTTATTCTTGAGATAAGTGTGAAGAGACATACTTTGTGGAACAATGAGTATTGTATTTTAAGAAACAAGATTGTGGTAAAACAACGAGAAGCAAAATCAGGACTTATTACGGACTAAGTGTAAATCATGAAATGATTTATACCGGAAGGGTTTTGTAACTAGTTGATGAGAATTGTCGGTTGCGAATCTTCCATTAAGTAATTTGGTGTAAGTCGGATGTGTAATGGGTAGTGAAAGGTAAGAAATCCCGATTAGTGTGTACGAAGTGATAGAAAGGTTCTTCAAGAGGATGCATTACCCCGATCTATTTTCAAGTATAGAGAAACTTCTGTATTTGTGAATGATTGGATTATTCGGAATCTACCTTTTGTTGGACTAAGGACGTTGTTGTCTTATTTCTCACCAAGAAATTCAAGTGAGGGAATAAGGTTGTGGGCTCGACATGTTATGTCCATCGCTTTTGTGGTATCGTATAATGGTAGTGTGTTGGGTTTTGCTTGTGGACGAATTAAGTTGAATTGTGGCAAAAACTTTAGAATGTCGTCATTATTGACTTCCAGCCAGTGTAGTTGTTTGAGCAGAAAGATGAACTATCCCACTGAAGTTTTGTAGAGTGACCGCGTCAGAATTTGGAATTTTGCCTTGTTACTTGGTTGGAGTGTGTCATCTGCATGTTTTGATTTTGTCAGTTTTACCTTGGGTGGATCATGGTTAGTGAATGTAACACCAGTTAAGGAGCCACCAGTTGATAATGATACTCTAAGATAAGAACAAATCAGATTGATGGTTCGGGAAGGGGTGGATTTGAATTATGAGTAACTGGTTTTGTTTCTGCAGCAGTGTTAACCGATTAACCCGTGCATGAAAGGTGTCTTACGTGGAATTTTGAGAAGTTAATCCGATTAGCTTTGATGGTTAATCGATTAACGGGTGTGTAAATTGTGAAGTTCCTTGGGAACCATCATCTGTGTTTTGTTAACTTACGTTGCTCCGATTGGAGAGTATGATGTGAATGTGAAATGGAATTGCAAGTGAATGAAAGATGAATTTGTATTTTGAAACCGGAACTTTAGGAAGGGTGTTACTTAGTCGATCATTTGTTTAGACGGCAAGGTAGTTTGACTTTTGGGAAAGTAATCTTGTGAACTGTGTTAAGTGTGGGGAAGTCTTAAGTGTATTATTATCAGTACTGTTGAAAGACTTGAGGGCGAAGTCAGAGAATACTCCCGAGGTGTTGACCTCACAAGGAATATTTCGGTGTTGAATCATGGTATTAGTAAGGTATGAATGGTTGGTCAGAGTTAGTAAGTGTTATCTTCTGTGAGTTCATGGTATTGGATTTAGACTCTGTAAGAGTGGTACCAGTTGTGTGCAGTTGTGTTTTACCCAGAGAAGAGAATTTGAAAGTTATCTTTCCAAGTAAGAGTGAGAATTGAACGTTCCGAAGTTAAGCATTTAACTTGGAATCGTTTGTGGAACGGAACGAATAAGAAAAGTGGATTCTATTGAGAAGCGTGGCATATCCTTTGAGGGTGTGTGTATGTGTGGAGTGTGGTATGTGAATTGGTGAGTAATATGGAAGCTCACAGTTGTGCTTGATGGTTTGAGTTTTGATAAATGGTGATTCGCATATGATTGTAGTTCCATGATGGTGTTACGTTGATGTTGGATGAGATCTCGTGTCAACAAGGAATCTTGAGTAAGTCAGAAAACCGTAAGTATAATCGATTTGGAATGTGGTAACTAGCATCGAAAGCTGTTAAGCTATTTTGGATGTATTATTCGAGTTAGAGTGAATTTCAGAGTTGTATATGTTATGGTTGTAACAGTGTAACTCCGGCATCTTCATCATCTGGAGAGTGTTGGACCGATGTTTGTATATTGTGTGTTGCCGAGGAAATTGTTCTACCTTTGGACGTTAGTAAGTTCGTGTATCGTTGGTTAGTGAGGACCCCAGTGGATAAGTGTGTTCTCCGTGGTCTGATAGCTAATTGGTAGTGCTTAAGAATGTGTGGTGTTCCACTGTTAGAATTTGGATTGCGCAGTGGAAGGTGACAAATGAAAGGGCTCAGTAGTATTTATAAGAATCGAAGGAGAAATTGATTATAAGATTTGAAATAAGAAGATTTTGTTCTAAGTGTGCTACCTTTTGGTGTGATACGAAAGAGATGAAATGTCGGATTGAATGAGTACAGTGTATAGCATCAGACTTGATGGAACTAGTAAAGAAGTCAGTTAACGAATTTCGAAGTGGTTTTGAACATTAAAAGATTTATGAAAAAATAACTGTCGGTAATTGCTTAAAGGAAAGGAATAACCGAATTACCTCATGAGAATTTGATGGGTGTTGGTTATCCTGACTTTGAGATGAGGTGTTACGGTTTGATTTGTGACTCGGTAGAGGATTGTAGAATGTAGAATGGTACACTCCTTTCGAGGTAGGATGCAACCAAGTCTTTTGTATGGAACAACAGAGGAATTATGGAGGGTAAGTTGAAAGTTAACCCAATATTGGAACAAGAGTATAATTAAGGACGTGACGTTTGATAAGTCGTGAAAATAAAGATTTTAGTCTGTGAAGTTAAGTTGGAATTGGAATACGTCAATATTTAAATGGAAGTAAAGATTAAGTGTGGATCTAAGACATTGACTCAAGTTGTGATTATTGTTGAGCGAAGGAAATTCGGGGGCGAATTTCAATTTAAGGGGGGGAGAGTGTAATACCCCATATTATTTAAATGCTTAATTGGATATCAGATTAGATCAGATGAGTATCTATGTGCTCTATCTTTGGTAAATTGGATTAATGGAATCCTCTAAGTACTTTAAGTATTGACATTTGGGATCAATAGAGCAACTAGTGAACTCTGAAGAGATCAATTAATTAATAAAGAGACACATCAATTATTTTAACTCAAGAAAGTATTTTAAGGTAACATAAATAATTGATCAATTGTGTTAGAAGACAAAATATCAATTGGAGATATTTTACCCTATTGGATTTATATTATATAATATTGGTTTATATATATATATTTGTAAAGAGAAAGGAATAGAAAGTGGGTGGAAAGAAGGAAAAGAGAAAAACAGAGGAAGAAGAAAAAGAAGAAAACGTGGGAAGAGAAAGAAGAAGAGAAAGAGGGAAAGCTTGAGAAGAAGCTTATGGATCATCATCATCTTCTTCAAACTCCTCTTCGATTATCAGGTGGGTTCTAGATAGAAGCTTTAAGTTTTAGAGTTAGAGATTGTTTTAGCTTAAGTTAGGTTTTGTGAAAAATGCTTAAATTGCTATTCGATAAAATCTAACGGATGAAATGTGATATAAATTGCTTAGTATGAACAATATAGACGGGGAATCATCTGTTAATACTTGTTATGATGTTTGAAGAGGTTTAGATTGGGTTTGGTTGTAAAACCTAAACTTTTCCTATTTTATAAATTGATAAAAATTATGTTTCAAAATATTTCAAAAATGGAAAATGTGTGGGATGGCTTTTTAATTATGATAATATCGTAGTATGTTGAATTTTGAGACCGAGGCTTTTTACGGAATCGAAATCGGAGGTCCGGAAGGCATTTAACGATTGAAAACTGAGTTTTTAGCAGAATCTGCGCAGTATGCGTCGACTCATAGGATTTTAGGTCGACTCATGGTACCCTTGCGTCGACTCATGAGTCGACCTGAGCATACCTGCGCGTGACACAAATTTTCTAAAATGTTTGATTTTGTTTTCTTCATAACTTTTGAACCGTAAGTCCGTTTTGACCCTGTTCGAAGCGTTGGAAAGCTAATTTTATGCTCTATGTGATAGTGAGGTAGAAACATAGGTATATCTTATGGATTGATAAGAAAAATATAGAAATGTAATGTATGTGATTTTGATTCCACCAAAACTCAAGGATCGGGAATCCGATTGATACGAGTCCAAAGCCTTTGGAAAGATAATCCAATAAGGTAGTGAATGGTGATGTGAGACCATGATTTTACCAAGGATGCTTGGTAGAGGATAGTAGTGGCTTGTGTGCCTTAAAACGTGTATGAACTATATTGTGATTATGTTTGACATGTTATGCTATTATATGTGTTACTTGTAATGTTTATGATTATACCATGTCTATCTAATCATTGTTAAGTATGAATGAAAGAAATATGCATGCTTAGAATATGAATTAGTTAGAGTGAGGAAACCGTACCCTAAAACAAATGGCATAGTTAAGATTGGTATAATTTTAGGTTGTGAATAGAATTGTGATAGAAACTCTGGATGGCGATACTCGTGCATTCATTGACGAGTTCTGGCCTAGAGTAGATAACTTTATGACAAACGCTCGTGCTTGAGGTGCCGAGGCGGGTGTTTGACAATGCTCGTGCGTGCGGTGCCGAGGCGTGTGTCAGATACAATGTCATAGGAAGAGTGGAACACTAGTATGGAACATGTGTGTAAACCATTGTGGTTTTGTGAAAAGACAAAAGAGGTCTTAAGGCTTTGTGGCCTTGTGATTGTCGAATACAATCACGTTTGTGTGTGTGATCATGTAATCGTAACCGGTTTATCTTGAGTGTAGTTTCATGAGTCTCGAGCTCCTATGAAATGGATGCACAACTACTTGGCAGGTTTGATTCCCCGTGCTGTACGAATGGCGCCCATGGAGCGTATGCTTGTGACGGTAAAAGGGCTGTGTGAAGTGACGGTTCATAATGGTAAAAGGCCCGTAGAACCCGAATTCATTCGTATGTCAAGTAGATTACAAGGATCTATGACTCGGATCACCTTCTAAACGTAGAACCGGATGGGAACAGGAGGTACCTTGGTATGGTTATCGATTAGTGATATTTTGAGTTGGTAAACTCATGACATGTTTCCATATAGTGTGAGATTGTGAGTTTGTGTACTCAAGGTCTTTTCCCGTCCCCTTGACTTGAGTTATGATTGATAGAACCTTGTAAAGCCGAGAGGACCTATAAGATAGGGAACTTACTGAGATTTGATGTATCTCACCCCACTATAGTTGCTTTATTTCAGGTGTGGTTTGCAGGTTTGATTTACAAGTGGAGCGATGCGTGGATGTTTCAAGAGAAGCTTAGTTAAGCTTATTTTCCGCTGTGTAGTATTTTGTTGTATACAATTGAGGACATTGTATATTATTCTTAGATTTTTATTTTTGGCTAGTTTCCATGCCTTGTGCCATATGTTGTATTTATGTTTTAGAAATGGACAAGTATGTAAACTATGTCATTAGGCACTTTTGATATGTCAGTACTAAATAAAACACTTGTATGGTATTATTCTAGATGAATATTATACAGGGCGTTACACACACAATAATTTTACAAACAATTACATTATTTGAATTAGTGCTTTAGTGTTGTTTTGTTGTTTGTAGATATTTATTTCATGATAACTCTAATATCTGAGATTTTGGGTAGCAAGATGCCAAAACATATCATCAATATATTATATTTTGTATTTTATTTTACATGATTAAATTTATGCTTTGTTGTTGTTTATAGATATCACTTCCACAATAACTTCAATATCTGAGATTTTGAGTGCCAAGATTGAAATTAACTTGAAGGATAGAATAATACATATATGGATTACACCTGATCGCATAAATCCATTATAGAATGAAAGTCTCCATATGCTTTTGTTTGATGAAAAAGTGTTATTATTATTAGTGTATATGATCACATGGGATAATTAACTAAAAGGTAATTATTATATATTATTTATTATTCAAATAGCAAAGATGAAGTGGTTGTTGCTAATTCTTGCTAAACTCCAACTAGCAAGTCACTTGTGATGACAACTTTGGTCACAACCCTAAACCTAATTGTCTACGTGGCAATTTCCCTATCTCTGATGGTCTATGCGGCATTTTCTTAGATTATTCCATATTATTTCTAACCCTAATTGCTTACGTCTAATAATATTAATAATAATAATAATAATAATAATAATAATAATAATAATTATTATTATTATTATTATTATTATTATTATTATTATTATTATGATAATAATCATTTAGCACGTAGTTTATAAAAATTATAAGAAAATTTGATCATTTAGCACTTAGTTTATAAAAATTATAAGAAAATTTTGTCTTTATTTTATTTAATGATTAAATCCTATATTTAATTTTATATACAATTAAGAAATATAATAAAAATATTTTTCATTAAATTAATTTTGTACAATAATTTTAAAATTCAAATTAAAAATATTTTTTTTAACTTTAAAACTGTTTTTGAAAATTAGTCTATTAAATGAGTTTTTGTATGTATCATGATAAATAATAAATAAATAAATAGTAATAAGGTAATCAACAAAATAAAAATAACAATTATAAAAATCAAAATTTAATATATAATTTTAGAATATATTTATTTCTTTTTCATTAATATATAGTGGATTAATTTTGAGTTTTTCACAATAAAAATAATGGAAAACTTAAGACTATAAATTCATTAAAAGACTCTTAAATTTTTAATTTTTTGCACTAAAAATTCATTAAAACAATTTTCATTTTCTAACACTATTGAGTGTGATATACCTCAATATTTATATAAACAAATACAATTAATGCCTAATTTTAATCTCTCTCACTTTTATTTGTTAATTTATAGTGGAGTAATTTTGATTTTTTCTCAATAAAAATAATAGAAAATTTAAGATTAAAAATTATGATATTCAAGACTATTATAAATTTATAATAATTTTATATTATAATTTTCATAGTTAAATTTTGATATTAAAATATAAAATTTATATCTAAATATATATCATGTAAAAAGTACCTGTCATGCAAAAGGAATAAGATAAAAAATATAATATGAAAAAAAGATATCTTTATTATTTCTTAATTAACACTTTACTATCTTCATAAATTATATATTGAATTGTCCGTTTCACAAAACTCTTAATTAACAGTTTATTATCTTCATAAATTATATATTGAATTGTCCGTTTCATAAAACTCTTTACTTTTTGTAAGTTAAATTCACATAAATTTTAATTTTATTTATTTAATTATTATTTTAATGGTAATTAAAACTATAATTGATATACACAATAAAATAATGGTTTGTAAACTAATAATTCATTCAAACATTCTTCAATTTTTAACCTTTGTGCACTTAAAATGATTTTTCAGAATTTCTCTATTTATAAATAAGATTCATTCATTTTACACTCATTAGAAAAATTTGAATCACTTTTCATTCCTTATAGCAATAATATTTTATAATCAATATTTTATGTATTGATTAAACATATTTATTTTGAAGTAGTGCATATGAAATGGTGGTTGACATCATATAATATTGAAAATAAAGGCAAGATCAAAAGTATCATTTAAGATGTGAAACAACTATCTTATTTTGGTTTGTGGAACTATAAAATTTAGTTTGGCTTCCTGCAATCAACTCTTGAGAGGTATATTTCAAGACATTCTAATATATAGTTTGATAGAATATTTGAACCCTATTTTTATTGATATCAAACATTTGTTCATCTTCTTTTCTAATTTTATTTATTATTTAATTTATTTAAGTTAGTTAATTTTTGATACGTGTCATTTTTTTTACCTTTTTAATGATATTTTTATATATTTTATAATAAATATTTTATGTATTGATTAAACATATTTTTTTGAATGAGTACGGATGGAATGGTGGTTCAAATCGTATAATATTCAAGAAGCGTATTGGAAAGAAAAAAATTAGAAAAGAAGAAAAGATCAAAAGTTCCCTTTAAGATATGAAGTAACTATCATAAATTTAAAAGTATTATATGGTAATTACAGAAAAATTAAAAATATTGTATGTTTAACCTTTAAGAAATTGTCCGTTACAATTTTAATTACAAATTTTTTATGGGTTGGGCTAAAATGGTGATAATTATTTATGATATTATTTTCTTTATTTGTAAAATGGTATAAATTTTGTTAAGTGTTGATAATAAAAATCTCTTTTTTATATTACATTAACATATATTTTAACTATGATCATTCAATTTTTAAATAATCAATAATAGATTATATTGAGGTTAAGTTTACCAAAAGAAATATTGTTTGTAAATTTGTCTTATAAACTTTTAGTGTGGATTTTCTCCACTTTTTCCGATCAACTCTTCAAATGTTATTATTTAATGTCGAACTCAGGAAATAACTGATCTTATATATTTAGTTTTTATATTAAATATAATTTTGAAATAATCTATAATTTCATATTTAGTTATGTTATATTTTTTTTTTATAATTCTTATTTACACACAATTTTATATAAAAAATTTATATATATATATATATATATATATATATATATATATATATATATATATATATATATATATATATATATATATATATATATAATCGAATATCCTCTATACAATTGCATAGACTAATTCCTCAAGCCGTGTAGGACCATAATGAATGTAAAAGTTTTTCCTCAAGATAATTAAATGCTAGGGCGTGCCTATGGCCGGGTTTGAAAATACAACCTCCGATTAATCTGAAAGAAATTAGTATCCTTAATCTAAATAAATTTAAATATAATAGTATGCCTAAGAATTTTATTGTAAGAAAAAATATTATTTTTTTCATAAATTTAATCTTATATTAATACTTATTCAATTATTTTTTATTGAATTTAACTAATATGGTCATTAAATATATGTAATAATAATTTATATTTGTAAAAAAAATATATATTCATGACAATTAAATTGACAATTATACCTAATTTTAGTTTAGGTGAAAGATAAAATTTTAACTTTTGCTATTATATTATATAATCAGTATAAGTCTGAGAAATTATATATCATTTAATATACAATGACATTAATATATTATAGGCCAACCGCGCAACGCGCGGGTTTTACTCTAGTGTTACTAACTTCTATAAATGAAGAGTTCCTAGTTTCAACCAAAATGATCAGCATCAGTAGTAATTGGCTTAGAGAGATTCAGTTAAAAATGGGAGAAATACAAAGTGAGGTAACATGGGAGAAGAAGGAAGAGGAGGAAGAAAAAGAAGAAGCAGAAGCTCAAGTTGAAATTTGGAAGTACATATTCGGGTTTGTAGAACTATCTGTGGTGAAATGTGCAATTCAACTTGGCATAGCCGAAGCCATTGAGACGCACAAAAAACCCATATCACTATTAGAGTTATCATCACCTCTAAAATGTGACCCTTCATACCTTAACCGCATCATGAGATTCCTAGTACATAGGAAAATATTCAAAACCATATCTACCAACCATGACAACTATCCTAGCTATGTTCAAACCCCACTTTCCCGCCGTTTGCTTCGAAACGGCGAGCAAAGCATGTCTGCTTTACTTTTACTAGAAAGCAGTCCTGTTATGGTAGCTCCTTGGCTTAGTCTCAGTGATCGTGTTTTGGAAAATGGGAATCCATCGTTTAAGAAGGTTCATGGTGAAGATCTTTGGCGCTATGCTGCTTCAAATCTCGATCATAGTAATCTTATCAATGATGCTATGGCTTGTGATGCTAAAGTTGCTGTGCCTGCTATAGTTGAAGGTTGTAGTGAGCTGTTTGATGGTGTTGGATCCTTGGTGGATGTTGGCGGTGGGAATGGTACCACCTTGAGCATCCTTGTTAAGGCTTTTCCTTGGATTCGAGGTATCAACTTTGATCTTCCATATGTCATTGATGTGGCTCCAAAGTATGATGGGATACAACATGTGGCAGGTGACATGTTTACAAGTGTTCCCAAAGCTGATGCTGTATTATTTAAGGTAAGTTTACGTTATTCCTTTTGTTAAATAATTAAATGAGATTTGGTCCTGATTTGAATGAAATATTTAATTGCAGTGGGTTTTGCATGATTGGGGAGATGAAGAGTGCATCCAAATCTTAAAGAATTGTAGGGAGGCTATACCAAAAGAAAATGGAAAAGTGATTATTGTTGACGTAGTTATTGAAGAAGGAGGAGGAGGAAAACACAAGTATGAAGATGTAGGGTTAATGTTAGACATGGTGATGATGGCACACACAAACACTGGAAAAGAGAGAACACTAAAAGAGTAGGAACATGTGATCAAAATGGCTGGATTCGAATCATTCACTGTGAAATCTATCAATGCGGTGCAGTCTGTAATTGTGGCCTCAGGCTAAAAGTATGACAGAGGAAGCACTGAAAAATCAATAATGGTTGTGAAATAAAGTAATAAACATGTATGTTGTGTCTGTCATGAATGTTTGAACTTTGTTATGTTGTATTTGTATTAGTGTGATGTGATGCATTAAAGCTTTTGTACAAGGCTACAAGCCCCTGAACTTAATTTATATATTCATATTTGGTATGTACAATAAAATGTTGCGCCTATATAGGTCCCAACTCATTTCAATCCATCACCATGCAACACTTGCTAGGGGGCCTTTATGAATTCTTTTTCCACCCTTATACCTTATCAAAATTATTGGGAACAATTCAAAAATGTCTCTAGAATTTAGAAATGTATTTTCTATAAAATTGAATGCAAACAAATGAACTACCTTTATTATATTCAATTTTAAAGATGCATGTTCGAATAAACCATTTTTTTTACAAGAAAATATATTTTTGAATATGCATATTTATAAAGTATTTTTTTGTGTGTATTTTTTTTTTAATTTAGTATGGGGTATATCATGATAAACCAATGTAATAGTCATGCATCAATGCAATAAATATGTA
The DNA here is from genome assembly GCA_022829125.1 of Lathyrus tuberosus. Classification (NCBI taxonomy): domain Eukaryota; kingdom Viridiplantae; phylum Streptophyta; class Magnoliopsida; order Fabales; family Fabaceae; genus Lathyrus; species Lathyrus tuberosus. The sequence goes on from JALAZF010000075.1 coordinate 16,993,607, forward strand.
AATACCAACAATGGCCATATTAAAAAAAAAATGTAAAAATAAAAAACCCATAATAAATTTCACAACTAATAAATTCTTTCATTACAATTTTGTAAAGTAATTCTTAACACAACGACAACATAAATAAATTTCACATCACAGTATAAAATAGTATATAGTTTTTAAAATAGAAATTAATTTGTGTTTGTCATAGATCACTTATCTAATATAAATATATAAATTCTAAAGTACCTGGAAATTACGCTCTAAGCCCTCTGATTAAATGCTTAGTCTAGGCTAATTACTAAGGTTAAAATTGACTAACTAAGGTTATGTCTTTTGAGATGCACCACAAGCCTTTCAAGGATACATCAAAACTAAAAATGAATGGAACTAAGGTAAGAATTTTTTTTACTTTTGAATATTTTAGAACCCTAACAACTTCCTCTTATTGATCTTGAAGCTTATCATTATAGTTTTTTATTTTCTTTTTTCAGTCAATGATTGGGCATTGTCTTGGTGCTGATGGTGGTTTGGAAGCTACAGCAACTGTCAAAGCAATAACTACAGGATGTTTGCATCCAACCATAAACCAAGATGTACTGTCTTAGCCTAACCAACATGTTCAAAATAGGTTTCATCTATTTGACTCTCACACAATCTTAATGAATAATAAATCTGATTTTTGTTTTTTATTTTTCTACATAATTTGTAAGAGGATGTTACAATTGATATTGTCCCTAATGTTAAGAAAAAGCATGAAGTTAATGCTGGTTTCCAATTCATAAGGTAGAAAAGTTATGACTGGCGATTCCTCTTACGATCAGCATAAAAGCTCTAATGGTAAACAATGTGTATTTATTGGTCTTCATACTTCTGCATAATTTCTTCAATTTTATTAACTTGGGTTAACAATGCGGCTCTGCTGGCATAATGGATAAGTTACTAATTGGGGGTATTTGAATTGTGTCAGCGTGATGTGTTGAAACTGGTGTAGTGAAGCCTGATATGATTGAACTCATGAAATTTGATATGGTTGTGACTTAAATTATTGTTATTGTTATTGTATTAGTGGCGGCTACAACATCAAGACTGGAACTGTCTATATGATTGAACTAATGAAATTTGATATGGGTGGATCTGCTGCAGTTCTTAGAGCAGCAAAAGCTCTTGGACAATTCAAACCTCTTGGAGTGGAGGTATATTATTTAAGTCACCCTTTATACTTTTTCCTTTTCAAAGAATTTTTAGTTTCCGGTCCGTCACTCTCAATCTCCTAAAATTACATTAGACCTTGACTAAATTAGTTTCTCTTGAATGCTTTTAAAGATTTAAGTAGTGATATGAAGACTGAAATTTTGTTGTAGTGATCATTTTATGCTGATGGTTTTGGTGTATTTGGTTATAGTAAGTGCCTATGTTTTTTGGTGCATCTTTTTTCCCCCAACTTATTTTATAGATAGACTGCTCTTATTTATTTTTCTCTCTGTTATTTTTACAAAAAGTAGAAATTTCAATTTATATCCAAGTTTATAATGTTCTGCATGTGCAGGTTCATTTTATAGTTGCAGCTTGTGAGAATATGATAAGTGGAACAGGTATGAGGCCTGGAGACGTTCTCACAGCTTCAAATGGAAAACCTATAGAGGTGAGGGTGTATGTTTATGTTTATGTTTATGTCTATAGAAGTAAGCATGTTTCCTTACACTTTCACTATAAACTAAGAAATAAGCCAGTAAGTCATGCTTTTAATGTTTGGTGAATTAGATATAATAAGTCTATCTACATCTCATAACTCACCTTGCTTCACATGAATTTTGATTACACCAAACAACATATTTTGCCTAATGCGTAAAGTAGGGACAACAAATAAGTTTTATTGGTAATTTGGTAGTAAAACATGCTTATTAATCCTTAATGTTACTGAATCTGGGTTAGGGCATCGTCTATATTCAACATTGATAGAAGTTATACAATATATTCGCAACCAAATGTGGAGGAACCAAGTTCTTGGGACGAGTTATACAAATTAATTTGATGCCTTCAGAGTTGTTTCTCAAGTTCCATAAAGAATTTCAGAGTATGTAATGATTTCTAAACAGTTAAAGAAGCTTTGATATTAGGGAAAGATTCTATAAATATATTTTATAGCTAGCATCCATCATGATTTAATGTCATGTTTTGTAATTTGGAGGTTCATAAAACTCAATATTTTTGCACGTGAATAAGAAGATGGATACTTAATTCCATTTTGAAATGTTAGTTTTAGTATTGAAATATCCTATTCCAATTCCACCAGAAAATCGGGAAATCGCAATGTAGAACAGAAGAGGTTGAATTTGGAAAGTTCGTTAGGAAATGCGAGAAAACCAAAGAGCCTCTCAAAACTTATCCTGGAAGGTAATAATTTTCTTTCTTCTTCTTTATTATAAAAGTATGATAGATTCATTGATTAGGTTTTAGGAGGAAGGGATTTTGATGTGAAATTTAATTCTTCAATTTGAGACTACTTCGAATCAAAATTTGGAATATTTGAAATTCAATACAAAATAGACAAATTAACATGTTTTTTTATCATCGTAGGAGAAAAAAATCAATGATTTCTCTTTTCCCAAACCCGATTCATGTCATCATCAATGTCATCTATTCGATTTTCCAGGTAATTATTTGAATTTGTTGTTGATTTGTTTGCTTGAATCAATTATTTTCCTAATTTCACGGTTCCGTATCTGTTTCGATCTTTCAGTGCATGCGGAAACTACAGTCCAAGTGCTGACATCAGTGAATCAGAGAGGGATTCTAAAACAAATCTCCACTAATATCTCAAGGTCGCATGGTGATGTTGTGTTGTGTTCAGGGGCAGAGGTTGCTTCAATTTTCGGCGGGCTTCCGATCGGTTTTGTTTCGTCTGTTAATTGTTTTGTTTGAAGCTTGCATGTTGTTGTTGTTCTAAGTTTTTTTTACAATTTCAACATGTTGTTGTTTGAAGCTTGCAGTATATACTGCTTTTTCCATGGTAGTATTACAATTTCAAACTGTACTGGAGTTCAAGTTATAGCCAACTGTGTTTTTCCATAGTTCAGTATATACTTCTTTAAGTTTTTGAATTTATGGGCTGAATGTAAATTGTAATACCCCATATTATTTAAATGCTCAATTGGATATCAGATGAGTATTTATGTGCTCTATCTTTGGTTAGTTAGATTTATGGAATCCTCTAAGTACTTTAAGTATTATCAATTGGGATCAATAGAGCAACTGGTGAACTCTAAAGAGATCAATTATTTTATGAAGGAGACAGATATATTATTTTAACTCGAGAAAGAATTTTAAGGTAACTATAATGATTGATCAATTTAGTTGAGACGATAAAATATCAATTGGGGATATTTTACTCTATTGGATTATATTATATAATAGGGTTAAATAAGTATTAGGTCCCTGAAAATAACCCAACATTCAAGTTTGGTCCCTAGAAAAATTTTCTTCAAGGTTTGGTCCTCCTAAAGTTTTTTGTTTCTAATTGTAGTCCCTCCCGTTAGTTTCCACTAACGGAGGATGATGTGGCACGCCAAGTGTGTAATAATCCCTTGCCAACTGTGTATTCTTATGCCACGTCAGAAATGATTTTCTCCTTCTATCCAACTTAATAAAAGCAACGGTGGAGAACCAATCATTTGCCAAAAAAACCTCTTCTCTCTCCGCCTATCCCTCTCCTTGAATACTCCTCTCTCTCTCTACAACTAAACAAATGCCTAAACCCTAAAAACCCACCGCCCTCCTCCGTCCAAGGCCGCAGCTACAAGATCTGAGACGAGGTGTTCGTATCACGTAATAAACATGGGGAAGTAATCGTAGGTCCCCAAACGACAGCTTAGTGTCGAGAAACCACGAAAGGGTTGAAGATTCGATCAACCTTGACGGCGACGAATAGAAATTCGGAGGATGCTTGATTTTAGGTACTTTACTTCTTTTCTTTCGTCTTATTTCTCTTGTTCTTCTACTTCCGCTCGCTCTTCTCCTTCACTCTTCTTCTTTTGTACTGCTTCTTCTTCTTTCACTCTCGTTTCTGGTGTGATGAAGATTTGATGAAGTGTGTTTTGTGGGATTAATCTGGGAGGTTGATGATGATTTGTAAAATGATTTAGGAATGATTTTTTTCTGAGTGATTTGTGAATTCTCTGTAAATAATGAACCGGTCTTCCTAAAATTGGTGATGAATGTGAATTTATAGGGAAAGGCTTTGGTTTTTGAAAATGAAAGTTAATTATTGAAAAAAAGAGTTAGTTGTCCTGAGTTGAACAAACCAACTTACAACCCTTGAATTGCTTTCAGTTATTGGAGTGCTTGATTTCATTTTGAGCTTTTCTTTCTGATTTGTGATGTAATTGGTTCGTGCAGGTTATCTTGGTAGCAGGCTTAGCAGTGAGTATTGCAAAAACGTGGGTGTTCGATGGGTGGTCAAGAATGGTTGCAGGTATATACTCAATATAGATCTGCTTTCATCATAACTATACTGAGTTGATGCATATATATGGCAATAAGGATAAGGATAAGGATAAGGATAAGGATAAGGATGACCTACAATTTGAGTAACTCTTTATGGTTTGTTCATTATGCCCTTGGCCAACATAAATTTAATGACTAGTTGTGAATTGCTCGATTCAGAAACTATGGGAAATTTACCCACCTGAATAAAAAAATCCCACCATTTATACCATGGCTTGATGTACCAGTACCATTATTGGATTCCTTTTTTGCCATTAAAATAGAAAATTATGTAGCGATTGGTCTAACAGAACTCACAATGTAGTGAGTGAAATTATCCTATCCACGAGAAATGAGAAATATAATGTATTCACAATAATTATTACCTTAAGTATAAAAAGTATAGTTATTTTTTTAATGATTTTATGTTCATAAAAATAAAATAAAGTAACATATGTAGAAGAAATAACATTGATAAAGAATGTTAGGGTTAGGTGTTGAAATTATTATGATTTCATGCATATCAAATAACCAATTATGCTCATTTTAACCTTTAATACATGTTATCACCTATTACTTATCAACATTATCCATGTATGAATATGATATGATATGTCATGACATATGGGGAAAGAACAAAACCTAGTGAGGTATACCTAGGACGTCAATAGACATTAATTCACTATATAAATTATTTATAAGTCTCACAATAAGATCAACACATTTCAAATTAAGTAACATAACTAGAGAGAGAGGCTCTCTTCTCTCTCTAACTTTTTCCTCATGTTTTCGTTCATCCCCTGTTTTCGTTCAACCTCCGTTTTTCGATTACTATTAAAGTGTTGTGTGTTTTCATGGCATGGATACCTGTTCGGAGGAAGCAGAATCAACAGAGGCAGAAAAAATGGGATATTTTCCCTTTTGGGGGAGGTGTAGTCGGAGGGGAGTTAGAGGAAATCTCTTCCTTTTATGTGTCGGAGTTTCCTGATCGATGTAAAGCAAGGGATATTTTGGTTCTGTTTGGCTTTATCAGGAGGGTGGTCGAGGTGGTTATATCACCACGCCGCAACAAGTTTGGAAAGCGATTCGACTTTGCGCGGTTTAAGGATGTCGTGGATTGTAGAACTTTGGGAATCAAATTGGATAGTGTTATGATCGATGGAAGGAAAATACATGCAAATCCGTCGAGGTTCGAAAGGGGTTTGAAGCGGATTCGTTTGATCGATCATCAGAGGTGCAAGGTGGGCAAGAATGTTGGGAGGGTTACAAATAATCTCGGTGGAGATAACAATGTGAAGGTCTTCGATGGATCAGTCTCATTTGCGGATATGCTGATGCAAAAGTCTGCTTCGGTTTCAGGGAAGCAAATCAAGACCTGCGTTAGTTTTGTGTCGGACGTGGAAACTAGAGCGAGGTTGAGTAAAGCTTATGTCGGAACCACAATTTGCCCTGGTTTGGCTTATAACGTGAAGACATATTTCGAATGCGAGGGTATTTTTTTAATCAAAATCACACAGTTGGGGAAACTATGCCTGCTTGAAGAGTTGGATGAGGGAGCGCTGAGAGATTTTGTAGAGGGTGGGGATTCATGGTGGAGGCAGTGGTTCACAGATATTAGAAAATGGAGTGCCATGGAGGTTGACGTGGAACGAGATATCTGGGTTAGAGCTTTCGGGATTCCCTGCAACGCATGGAGCTTGGAGTTCTTAGAATCAATTGCAAACTATTTTGGAACGTTCATTTGTACAGATGACAAAACTCTAAAGGGGACATCCATGGATGTTGCTCGTTTCCTTGTCAGGGTTCCTGTTAATTTAAGAATAATGGATTATTTGGAGGTTGAGATCGATGGGCAATCGTTTAATATTCACTTGCGTGAGGATTCTTTTGGTCTGACGTTTTCGCCGCATGCGGGTATCAAAAATAACGTTAATGAGGTGGATTCTTCTTTTTCCGGAAATTCCTCTTGCTCTGAAAAAGATTGGTCCTCGGCTGAACCAGGAGGAAGAGAAGAAGACATGGAGGAGGGTGAGGTTAGAGACGGTCATCGTTTGGATCCAATGGACAAAACATGGGTTGAGGTGGGTAGCTGTGTTAATAAGTCGGAGGGTACATCTTTTGAGAAGTAAAATCACGATTTGTCACTTTCGGCGGATGAAAGGGTTTTGAAAATTTTGATGGTTGTCAGAATAAAGGGGAGGGCACCTTTGACGAGGCAGTTGTGAATTCTAGGTTAGTGAAGCAACCTTTTCAAGTCTTTTCCAACGAAAGTAGAAATAATTCTGATAGTTTATTTTCCACTGACTCAATTGTGAAGGAAACAAAAGAGAATTGTGTGAATGAATTAGTAGGAGTGGAGAAGTATGTGCATGGTGGGCCTAGACGGGTTAGGTGTAATGATTTAAAGAAAATGAAATTTAAATCATGGTATGGCCCACAAGGTATTCTTGGGGTAATTAATGATAAAGGAGTTAAAGGCAAGGGTATTTTACACATTTCTCCTAAGCCTTCGGATCCGATTGATTCGTCTGAGTTTGGTAAGGGTACGTGCCATTCTAAGATGGTAACTCATAGTTTCTCCAACATTCCTTTGCATAAATTTCATTGCGAAAATTCTGAAGCCTCTGATATTTTTAGATGTAATGCAAAGTTATGGGAGAACTTTGACTCGTCGGTTGGTGGTAAAGTGTGGGATGCTCTCTCAAGATTGGGGGTGGTTGGAGTGGATAAAGAGAGGGATTACAAGAAGATGATTGATGAATTAGAGAGGTTGGACAAGGATAGATTGAAGGGTGAGAAGGCGAAATTAATAGTGTTGAAATGATTATCGGATCATTCAACATTAGAGGGGGAGGTAGTTTGATTAAGAGGAAAATAATTAGTCAAATTATCAAGAAAGGAAATGCGGATATTTTTTTAATTCAGGAAACTAAATTAGTTTCATTGTCGGATGAGGCGGTGAGAAGTTTTTGGTCTAAAGAGGAAATCGGATGGACGTGGTCTTGCGCTTAGGGTCTTTCAGGAGGTTTACTTATTCTTTGGAAGGTTAAGAGTGTGGAAGTTTTGTGTAGGTTTAAAGGGGAAGGGTTTGTTGGTGTCAAAGTATTATGGAGAGATTCTATCTATTATGTAGTGAACATTTATTCTTTTTGTGAGCTTAGTAAGAAATGAGTGCTTTGGAAGAATTTGTTGGATTTGAAAGCTAAATTCTCAGATGGGGAATGGTGTATGGGCGGAGACTTTAACGCTATTTGCAATTCTTGGGAGAGGAAGGGTAGGAGCGGGTGTAGCCGTAACGTGGAGATGAAAGAGTTCTCGGAGTTCGTGATGGAGAGCGAATTGATTGACGTTCCATGTAAAGGGAAGAAATTCACTTGGATTAGTGGTGATGGCTCTTCAATGAGTAGAATTGATCGATTCTTACTCTCAGAAGAGGCTATTGATAGATGGGGAGTGATAGGCCAATTCACCGGGGCTAGGGATATTTCCGATCATTGTCCGGTGTGGATTGTCGTGGATGTTTCCGATTGGGGTCCTAAACCGTTCATGTTCAACAATGAATTGTTTAACAACAAATTTTTTTTAACCTTTGTTGAAAAGCAATGGGGGGAGTTCCGTGTTATAGGGAGGAGTGATTTCGTTCTTAAAGAAAAACTTAGGCTTCTCAAGTGTAGTCTTAGAAAATGGAATGTGGAGGTGTTTGGTAAACTTGATTTGGAGGTGGATAATTGTGTGAGGGAGATTAACGAGGATGATGTGATGGCGGATTTTGCTAATGGAAATTTGTTGACCGAATCCATTTTCAACATGAAGAAATTGACGAGTCATTTTTGGTTGAACATGAGAATCAAAGAGAACATGCTCATTCAAAAGTCCAAGTTAAAGTGGCTTAATGATGGAGATAATAATAGTAGGTACTTTCATTGTGTTTTGAAGGAGAGAAGAAGGCGTAATCATATTGGTTATATCAATTCGCCTAGAGGTGTTTTATTTTTGGCTAAAGAGGTAAAAGAGGAAGTGAGGAATCATTTCGCCAAGAAGTTTGTCGAAGTGATTAAAGAGAGGCCTATTATGGATGGAATTCATTTTAATGCCCTTAATCTAGTTGAGAGGGAGACGCTTGAACGATCTTTTACGGAGGAGGAAATTAAAGAGGCGATTTGGAGTTGTGATAGTAACAAAAGTCCGGGGCTGGATGGATAATCTTTTATGTTCATCAAGAAATATTGGTACTTTATCAAGGATGACTTCTTTAATTTTTTCAAAGCTTTTCATGAAGGGGCCTTTTTGTCAAAGACGATTGTGTCATCCTTTTTAACTTTGATTCTAAAGTGTGAGAGCCCTTTGGGATTAGATGACTTTAGACCTATTTGTTTGGTTGGGTGTTTGTACAAAGCGTTATCCAAGCTTTTGGCTGGAAGGTTAAAGAGGGTCTTGCATTCTTTAATATCTCCGTGTCAAAGTGCTTTTGTCCCGGGGAGACAATTACTTGATGGTGTTTTGGTTGCTAATGAGGTGGTGGACCTTGCGTGTAAGGAAAAAAAGGAGTGCACTCTTTTCAAGGTGGACTTTGAGAAAGCGTATGATAAAGTTAGTTAGGATTTTCTTAGGTATATGATGAGGAGAATGGGATTTGTGGTGTGTTGGATGAAGTGGATGAAGGCTACCATCTTTTCTAGTAAGATGTCCATTTTAGTTAATGGTAGCCCTACTAGTGAGTTTGTAGTGGAAAGAGGTTTAAGACAAGGTGATCCCTTATCGCCGTTCCTCTTTGTTATGGTGGCGGAGGGATTGACGGGATTAGTTAAGAGATCGGTGTCGAATGGTGACTTTTCCGGTTTTGGGGTGAATGGGAAATGTTTCATTGATGTTCTACAATTTACGGATGATACTCTCTTGGTAGGGGATGGTAGTTGGAAGCATCTTTGGGTTCTTAAAGCGGTTTTCCGCGGTTTTGAGTTAGTTTTGGGCCTAGGTATTAATTTCCATAAGAGAAAATTAATTGGAATTAATGTTACTTCAAATTTTGTTGAAGCGGGAACTTTATTCCTTTCTTGTAGATCGGAATCGAGAGATTTTACTTTTCTTGGCATTCCTATTGGTTCTAATCCGAGGAGGATTTCTTCTTGGGCCTCTTTGGTTAAAAAGATGGAAAAGAGACTATCTTGTTGGCATGGTAGAGTCTTGAGTTTCGGAGGTAGAATCGCTCTTCTTAAATCTGTGCTTAATAGTTTGTCGATTTTTTAACTTCTTTTTATAAAGCTCCGGTTAAGATACGGAAAGAGATTATTAAAATTCAAAGTGACTTCCTTTGGGGCAGCTCGGAAGGAAAGAGGAAAATTCATTGGATCAATTGTGATTCTCTTTGCTTGCCTTATGATAAAGGTGGCCTTAATTTGAAAAGGATTAGTGATTTTAATGTGGCCCTCCTCAACAAGTGGAGATGGAGAATACTTGTTGGATCGGATAACTTATGGTTCAAAATTTTGCAAGCTCGATACGGGGACATTAAATTGATGTTATCAAATCGGGATTTTGATTTACCGCGGGGAAGGCTTTGCTACACTTGGTGGAAGGATATTTGATCTCTTTCTAAATTTTATTCGGAAGATATCTTCATTAACAATTGTGAGTACCATGTTGGAGATGGTTTTCTACTTCATTTTGGTGTGTTAGGTGGATTGGCTTGGATTCTCTTAAAACCTCTTACCCCCGGCTTTACGAGGCCTCAAGCTTTAAGAATGTGGTTGTTGGGATGTTAGGGGGATGTGTGGATGATAAATAGGAGTGGTGGGATTACGGTATTAATACTGTTGGCGGAAACACAGTGGACGTTGGTGTCGGTTCCAATAATTCTCAAAATTATGTGCAGCTGAATCTTTCAGTGGCGGATAATGTGGGTTTTCCTAACAGTTTATTTGCAGGTAATGAAGGCAATGATGCTGGTGTTGATGCGAACAACTTCGTTGATACAGATCATGCAGATTTTGTGGATGCTTTATCCTATTCTTTTGCATCTTCTGTTTCTGTTTCTGTTTTGGATGAGGCAGTCTATGTTCCTGTTATGGGGGGATATAGTTTTTAATAACAGTGTCACTCTTTAAATAACCACAGAAACGGGTAATATTATGGCAGGAACTATGCAATGGATTCGGCAATTATTACTGCTGACCCTAGTATGGAAGTGGGAATGGCGCAAGGCCAAACGGTGCATCCTTCGGTTGATGGTGCAGTGCCTCTTTTTTCAAGGCTGCGGAATGAGTTGGACTCTCTAATTATGTTACTTAGCACTGTTGAGATGGATCGGTATTCGAAAGATCAAATTACATGGATGCAGGGAAACGAGGATACGTATACTGTCAATTCTTTCTATCGGTTAACCGATGTTTTCCGTATTCCGTTTGGTCTGGCCAATAGGGACGACAAGGCGGTGGCTCTGGTTTAGAAAGTGTTAGATCCTTCTAAGATTAAGGAGTTTGGGTGGAGTTGTCTCCTCAATAAATTACCGACGAAGGATTTGTTGGAGTTTAGAGGTATTTTACCTTCAACTAGTGATTTTAATTGTACCTTCTGTAATTCCTACAAAGAAACGTTGTTTCATGCATTTTTCACTTGTCCGGTAGCAGTGTTGGTGTGGAGGGAGGTGGCGGTTTGGATTGGAATGACGGAGTTTGGTTGCATTAATCCTATGAGTAGCCTTTTGGATTGGTATGCCTTTTGTAAATTAAAGCATGTCAGGGTAGGGAGGGAAGGATGTATTTGGTTAGCTGTTTGCTGGAACTTGTGGATTCTCAGAAACAGAATCATTTTCAGGAATCTCGAATGGAATGTCTTAGATACTGTTTGGGCGATTAAGTATGCGGTTTGGCGTTGGTCTTTTATAGGAGACATTACCCATTCCAATTGTAATTTGTTAGAGTTTGACAAAGACCATTTGTTTTACTTGTCTTAGTTTCAATTGGTTGGTAATCTCTTTGTGTTATCGATCTGTGTTTCGATATTTTATATCCAGGTTTGAGTACCCTTAGTACTCGCGTTGAATATATAACTTGCTTACAAAAAAAACATTTCAAATTAAGTGCTTTGATTACCCCTATGGCCCTAGTTATTTATGCCCAAAGTAACTAAGCTAGCCATCTATACCTACTTGTATTTTTACCACATTTGCTTAAAAAATCTATTTATTAGAAGATCCCTCAGTTGTAATAAACTCTTTTCAATTCTTGAGATGATCATCCATAGGAATACATATATAGCATAAGTGCATATGAACAAAATATAGCACAATCACTCATTCATAGCATACTCAATATTAATGTTTCTTTAAGTTTCACATATACAACATAGAAAGGTCCTAAATTAAGCATTTCAGAAAAAGAAAAAAAGAAATGATAAAGCTAAGAGTGACACTTCAACCACTTGTAACTTGTAGCCAACAACAAACATCAGATGTCACGCCTCCCTATATTAAACTTCTTCAAAATTGATAGGGACAAAGACGCGGCAAAGCTTTAGCTCTTTTCTCTTCCTTGTTGCATAATTTCTCTCAATGTATTGAACTCTATTTCACTTTCCAATGCATGTCCATTTATACAAAACTCTTCAATTTTGTGTTGTCTTCTTCCTTTGGTCTTGTGTCTTGTAAATATCCATTGATTTTAAACCTAAGAATAAATCATATTTCTTGTTTTCTTGTACATGTACCATGATAGTACATATCTCATGGTAGACAAAACGATGTGTGACAGGTCTGCATCATCTAAGAGGTGGATTTATGACAATTCTATGGCAACTTTTATAGAGTTTTATCTTATAGCATTCATCTTTATTTCTTATCACTTTACAGTTCAACCCTATATGATTTCTCAAAATTCTTCCACAACAGCCCCTTTCTTATAGCTCTCTACCTAAACTAACTTCTGGTTCAAAGTTTGTTGGGCATTTTCCTTGCATTACCTTCGTGACATAACTTGTCATAATATTTACTCCTACACATTAATAACAAAGTAAAAACTAAAATAGAGAGCACTTAGTGTGTTCATTATCCAAGATAATACGCTAGAAAACATAGTAAAATAACCCTAATTATGTCAAACTTAAATGAATAATTCAACTATTATGTCTTAAATATCTCGCAATAAATGATTTATCATTAATTCCAAAAAGAGAGAACTTAACCACACATGACTACGATAGGTAGATGGAAGTTGCAGAAATATTGCTTTGTTGATCCACCTTGCTAAACATTAGATATTATAACAACTCAAACTCTCTCTCAGCGAGAGTTTTACTAAATTATTTAAATTACTAAAACTATATAAATCGATATATGGAAATGATTGGCCAAGTATCCTTAGATTCACCTAACAAATTTTTCCTTGTTCGAATCCTTACTAAAATAAGAGAAGAACTTAATAAAATACAAATAGATTTAATGCGTGTGCTAATTGAAAAAAGAGAAGAACTTACTAAAAATTGAAAATCGTATTTTTTTTAGCATTTCTTAATATACTACTCAAGTTTCTTAGGTACCACGTGAAATTTCTTTTTTGTCCCCTGATTTCGGATATGCACATCCGGACGCACCAATTTTTTAAAAAACGCTGATGTGTTCCGGATGTGCACATCCGAAAATATAGGATAACTTTATTTTTTAAAATTCCTGATCTGCAGATCCGAAAAAACAACATAATTTTATTTTATTTTTTAAAAATCGGTTTTGTCGGTAGATCGCATATGTTAATATATAATCGCAAGTTAATATACATTCGAATGAGGGGAGGGAGAAGGTCTTGACAGCATGATGAAGATCTTGAGTCAACGGATTAGGTTTCCCGCCAATAGAAAACTTTGTTCTTCATATCTCTTCAATGTGTTGTTTCGGTGTAGCCATTAATCTTCGGTCAATGTCAATGAAGTAAACATGCATTACAGAGTGAAGTGTTGATGAATAAAAAAAAGTTTGTATGCGTAAAAAAACTCATTATTATTTACCTGTAAGGGCACAGAGCACCGAAAAGACTAAGCTTTTTGGAGAAGAAAGGTTAAGAATGGGAGTAGTTACTAAGTTACACGATATAAGAAAAGTGTTTGTATGCATAAAAAATTCATTATTATTTACCATTTTGAACTATTAAAAAATATAAATATAATTGTTGATAGGACAAAGCAGGAGGGAAGACTTCAATTGTTGATCATAATTTTGCCTAATTTTAAGGGCAAATCATATGGTAAGTTTTGTAAGGTGGTGGCCTCAGAAGGGAAATCGGGCCGCTGCAATTATAAGATAATTTTGTTAGATTTGTGGATACAGAACCAGAATCAGAATTTTCGACTTCACTTATGTAATAGGAGTACCACCAACTTTGTGTCGACTCTGCTGCCATTTATCTTGGATAACGTCAAAGAAGTAATATTTTACTGTTGATCTTCATTTGTCCTACAATCTTCTGGGATATATTTGGGAGTTCGGATATCCACATTGCCTTTTTTGAATATATAACTTATGGTTACAGATCATGTTTGCCATCATAGGTGGATGACCGTTATTTTGTTTAAATATGGGTTAGAACTACTAGACAACTTTTGGATACAGCACAAGTGACCATCATGCATTTTGATAAATATTTTGAAGTTATCATTAAAGGATGTCTACCATATTCGTTCCTCTAACCTTCTGTTAAAATACATATTATTATTATTTCTTAAAATAAGTATACCTTTTAATATGTTGAGTTTCAGCCATTTTTCCGGATGTGCACATTCGGATTATGCGTAACTTGTCATTCCAGATTTGCACATCCGGAACAAAGCAACATTTCAAAAAAAAAACGGTGCATCCGAATGTGCACATCCGGAACTGGGGGCAAAAACAGAATTTCATGTGGTGTATAAGAAACATGGGTGGTGTGTTAAGAAATGCTTTTTTTTAAATAATAAAATAGTATTAATAGAAAGGAAAGATCCCAAATATATTACAAAGAGAAAACAATTGGTACAAGGAATGCCAAAAGCTACCATGGAAAAAAAGACAAACAATGAAACACAGCTAAAACTAACAAGTCACACAAAACTCCAAGAGGTATTCCCTCCGAGATCAACAACCAGATTAACTGGACCACCAACATCGGATCAACAACCATTAAGAAAAAAGAAAAGAAACACAACACTCACAACCTAGCCGATATCTCGACCCACTATTGGTTAATCTAAAGGATGGAGTTTTGAAGTCAATCCGTAAAAGTGCAAGAGTTTTTCACGATCTACTCAAAAATGAATTCCAATCCAGAAAAATACTCAACTCTTCTACGTCTATTACGCTTGTTATAGAAAAGAAATTACAATCTCATTTCGATCCTCCAAATAATCTATACCACAACATGTCAGATCATAGAAATTTTTTCATATATTTCACCCTATCTCTCGAAGAATAAAAACTCTAGAAGAGTAGACTGACTGCCTTGGGAAAGGACTATCTGAATTTCACAACTCATTTCTCTTTCTCTTTTTTTTAATCTATAGATGAGTTGTAAAATGATAATAGTCCATCTAAATAGTTGTATGTCACATGCCATGTTATTGAAATTCAATATCAAATTCAAATGTATATATAGTGCAACAAACATTGTAAAATCTGAGGACCAAGTCATTAATTAATTTATCCGGTGTACTGTGTTTACACTCAATTTCTTACACTTGTATATACACCGTAGTCTTTTTAAAGCATGGCTTAATTGCAATTTTGGTCCCCTATTTTTATTTTTATTTTTAGTTTTGATCCCACTATTTTAAAATTCGGAATTTTTGTCCCTCTATTTTCAGGTTTTTTTTTTTGATTTTGGTCCCCCTATTTTTAAATTTGAAATTTTTGTCCCTTTATTTTCATTTTTTTTTAGTTTTGGTCCCTTTATTTTTATTTTTTTAAACTTTTAGTCCCCTATTAAATTAGTTCCAAATTGAAAAGGGGGACTAAAATTCAAAACAAAACTTAAAATAGGGGACCAAAACTAAACAAAAATGAAAATAGAGGGACCAAAATTCTAGATTTTAAAATAGGAGGACCAAAACTCAAAAAAACTAAAAATTAAGGGACAAAAATTCCGATTTTTAAAATAGGAGGATCAAAACTAAAAAAAAATGAAAACAGAGGGAGCAAAATTATAATTAAGCCTTAAAGCATTTAAACATTGACACAGAAAGCAAAGCATAAAGAAAACAGGTGTGCTATTCCTACACCCATTTCTACACCAAATACCTACATCAAACAGTGTTCATCGTATTTATACGGTGAACAGTGTTTTTATTTTTTTAATAAATAAAAAATAATATTTATAATACGCGAACAGTGCGTGAACAGTACATGAACAATGCGCGAGCAGTGGATGAACAGTGCGTGAACAGTGCGTGAACAGTATTTTTAAAATAGTGTAATGAAATTGGTTAATGAAATATAAAAAGTTGGTTAATGAAGTGACGAAGTTGGTTAATAAACCTTCAGATGTTAAAAATAAATTTTAGTAATAATTCAAAATTGGTTAATAGAATATAAAAAGTTGGTTAATGAAGTTATGAAGTTGGTTAATAAGTGTAAACATATTAAGAATAATTTTTAACAATCAATGAAGTTGGTTAATACAATATAAAAGATTGGTTAATGAAGTTATAAAATTGATTAATAAACGTTCAGTTTTAAAAAATAATTTTTAACAACAAACAAAGTTGGTTAATAAAATGTATAAAGTTGGTTAATAGAGTTGTGAAGTTGGTTAATAATACAATTTTATGTCAATATCATTTAATTTAAAAATTAAAAATATAAAAAAAGATATTAAAATAATAATTTTTTTATTTTTTATTTTAAAAAAATTATTATTATAATATTTGATTGTTCACCGTACATGTGAACAGTGAAATACGGTGTAAGTGTATGGTTTTGGTGTAGGAATAGCATTTTTCTAAAGAAAATTATTTTAAAAAATAAATGTATATATATAAGGTGTTGATGTAATTTTTGGTGTCATTTTAGCATTTTTTTTTTTGATAAGCAAAATGTCGGCAAAATAGAGCACACATTTTAAAGATGATCCATGATATATTTATTATAATTATTAAAAAAAGGGGCCCTGATATGTTACTAACTTCTATAAATGAAGGGTTCCTAGTTTCAACCAAAATGATCAGCATCAGTAGTAATTGGCTTAGAGAGATTCAGTTAAAAATGGGAGAAAAACAAAGTGAGGTAACATGGGAGAAGAAGGAAGAGGAGGAAGAAAAAGAAGAAGCAGAAGCTCAAGTTGAAATTTGGAAGTACATATTCGGGTTTGTAGAACTATCTGTGGTGAAATGTGCAATTCAACTTGGCATAGCCGAAGGCATTGAAAAGCACAAAAAACCCATATCACTATTAGAGTTATCATCAACTCTAAAATGTGACCCTTCATACCTTAACCGCATCATGAGATTCCTAGTACATAGGAAAATATTCAAAACCATATCTACCAACCATGACAACTATCCTAGCTATGTTCAAACCCAACTTTCTCGCCGTTTGCTTCCTAACGGCGAGCAAAGCATGTCTGCTTTTCTTTTACTAGAAAGCAGTCCTGTTATGGTAGCTCCTTGGCTTAGTCTCAGTGATCGTGTTTTGGAAAATGGGAATCCATCTTTTAAGAAGGTTCATGGTGAAGATCTTTGGCGCTATGCTGCTTCAAATCTCGATCATAGTAATCTTTTCAATGATGCTATGGCTTGTGATGCTAAAGTTGCTGTGCCTGCTATTGTTGAAGGTTGTAGTGAGTTGTTTGATGGTGTTGGATCCTTGGTGGATGTTGGCGGTGGGAATGGTACCACCTTGAGCATCCTTGTTAAGGCTTTTCCTTGGATTCGAGGTATCAACTTTGATCTTCCATATGTCGTTGATGTGGCTCCAAAGTATGATGGGATACAACATGTGGCAGGTGACATGTTTACAAGTGTTCCCAAAGCTGATGCTGTATTATTTAAGGTAAGTTTACGTTATTCCTTTTGTTAAATAATTGAATGAGATTTGGTCCTGATTTGAATGAAATATTTAATTGCAGTGGGTTTTGCATGATTGGGGAGATGAAGAGTGCATCCAAATCTTAAAGAATTGTAGGGAGGCTATACCAAAAGAAAATGGAAAAGTGATTATTGTTGACGTAGTTATTGAAGAAGGAGGAGGAGGAAAACACAACAAGTATGAAGATGTAGGGTTA
Organism: Lathyrus tuberosus; assembly: GCA_022829125.1. Classification (NCBI taxonomy): domain Eukaryota; kingdom Viridiplantae; phylum Streptophyta; class Magnoliopsida; order Fabales; family Fabaceae; genus Lathyrus; species Lathyrus tuberosus. The sequence goes on from JALAZF010000075.1 coordinate 17,011,309, forward strand.
ATGTTAGACATGGTGATGATGGCACATACAAACACTGGAAAAGAGAGAACAGTAAAAGAGTGGGAACATGTGATCAAAATGGCTGGATTCGATTCATTCACTGTGAAATCTATCAATGCGGTGCAGTCTGTAATTGTGGCCTCAGGCTAAAAGTATGACAGAGGAAGCACTGAAAAATCAATAATGGTTGTGAAATAAAGTAATAAACATGTATGTTGTGTCTGTCATGAATGTTTGAACTTTGTTATGTTGTATTTGTACTAGTGTGATGTGACGCATTAAAGCTTTTGTACAAGGCTACAAGCCCCTGAACTTAATTTATATATGTGTTCGTGATTGAATTCAAAAATGTTTATGAATTCTTTTTCCACCCTTATACCTTATCAAAATTATTGGTAACAATTCAAAAATGTCTCTAGAATTTAGAAATGTATTTTCTATAAAATTGAATGCAAACAAATGAACTACCTTTATTATATTCAATTTCAAAGATTCATGTTCGAATAAATCTTTTTTTTACAAGAAAATATATTTTTGGATATGCATATTCATAAAGTATCTTTTTGTGTATATTTTTTTTAATTTAGTATGGGGTATATCATGATAAACCAATGTAATAGTCATACATCAACAATGCAATAAATATGTAAATATCAACAATGTCCATATTAAAAAAAACAATTGAAAAATAAAAAACCCATAATAAATTTCAGAACTAATAAATTCTTTCATTACAATTTTGTAAAGTAATTCTTAACACAACGACAACATAAATAAATTTCACATCACAGTATAAAATAGTATATATTTTTAAAATAGAAATTAATTTGTGTTTGTCATAGATCACTTATCTAATATAAATATATAAATTCTAAGTACCTGGAAATTACGCTCTAAGCCCTCTGATTAAATGCTTAGTCTAGACTAATTACTAAGGATAAAATTGACTAACTATAAAATGGAAGCTTTATATTGATTTGGCATTTATTACATCTGATGTGGCAACACCAGATTTTTTTGTTGCATTTTACTATTTTTTTCGTTTAACAATTATTAAACACTATGGGATATCAAAGGTTGTACATGTACTTATTTTTGGTCTTGAAACGTGAAACCCTAATTTATTGGAACGTCAAGTGTAATGGAACAATAAATAGCAATTAGAAATCATCATTATTATTAAAGCATTCCAATACTGTTGACGGTTCATTGTTTAACGAAACTTTTCTTGGAAGTTGAATATCTTATTAAGCAACACACTAAAATCTCTTCATTCTTCATATTCCAAAAAAAAAAAATAGTTTCTTCCACTCTAAAACAATAAACCTCCATTCCCTCCCAAATCTCATTCCCTAAACCACCGATTCTAATTTCGATCTTAGATTTTCTATTTCGGATCCAAAATGGCGACGATGACGAGCTTAATCGGTCTTATCAACATTTCTAATGAGCTTGCACCGTCTTGGGAGATCACGACGATGGGGATTTATCTCTCTGGGAAGCTCTTCCGTCCGTCGCTGTCGTCAGTGGACAAGTAAACTGCTTACTCTCTTTTTTTCTTTAAATCGATTTCGTTTTGCTCAAATTCAAATCTCATTTGTTGAATGTGTATCATACTGGTTTGATAACTAAGGTTATTTCTTTTGAGATGCACCACAAGGCTTTCAAGGATACATCAAAACTAAAAATGAATGGAACTAAGGTAAGAATTTTTTTTACTTTTGAATATTTTAGAACCCTAACAACTTCCTCTTATTGATCTTGAAGCTTATCATTATAGTTTTTTCTTTTCTTTTTTCAGTCAATGATTCGGCATTGTCTTCGGGGTGGTGGTGGTTTGGAAGCTACAACAACTATCAAAGCAATAACTACAAGATGTTTGCATCCAACCATAAACCAAGATGTACTGTCTTAGCCTAACCAACATGTTCAAAATAGGTTTCATCTATTTGACTCTCACACAATCTTAATGAATAATAAATCTGATTTTTGTTTTTTATTTTTCTACATAATTTGTAAGAGGATGTTACAATTGATATTGTCCCTAATGTTAAGAAAAAGCATGAAGTTAATGCTGGTTTCCAATTCACAAGGTAGAAAAGTTACGATTGGCGATTCCTCTTACGATCGGCATAAAAGCTCTAATGGTAAACAATGTGTATTTATTGGTCTTCATACTTCTGCATAATTTCTTCAATTTTATTAACTTGGGTTAACAATGCAGTTCTGCTGGCATAATGGATAAGTTACTAATTGGTGGTATTTGAATTGTGTCAGTGTGATGTGTTGAAACTGGTGTAGTGAAGCCTGATATGATTGAACTCATACAATTTGATATGGTTGTGACTTAAATTATTGTTATTGTTATTGTATTAGTGGCGGCTACAACATCAAGACTGGAACCGTCTGTATGATTGAACTCATGAAATTTGATATGGGTGGATCTGCTGCAGTTCTTAGAGCAGAAAAAGCTCTTGGACAAATTAAACCTCTTGGAGTGGAGGTATATTATTTAAGTCACCCTTTATACTTTTTCCTTTTGAAAGAATTTTTAGTTTTCGGTCCGTCACTCTCAATCTCCTAAAATTACATTACACCTTGACTAAATTAGTTTCTCTTGAATGCTTTTAAAGATTTAAGTAGTGATATGAAGACTGAAATTTTGTTGTAGTGATCATTTTATGCTGATGGTTTTGGTGTATTTGGTTATAGTAGAGTGCCTATGTTTTTTGGTGCATCTTTTTTCCCCCCACTTATTTTATAGACAGGCTGCTCTTATTTATTCTTCTCTCTGTTCTTTTTACAAAAAGTAGAAATTTCAATTTATATCGAAGTTTATAATATTTTGCATGTGCAGGATTATTTTATAGTTGCAGCTTGTGAGAATATGATAAGTGGAACAGGTATGAGGCCTGGAGACGTTCTCACAGCTTCAAATGGAAAACCTATAGAGGTGATGGTGTATGTTTATGTCTATAGAAGTAAGCATGTTTCCTTACACTTTCACTATAAACTAAGAAATAAGCTAGTAAGTCATGCTTTTAATGTTTGGTGAATTAGATATAATAAGTCTATCTACATCTCATAACTCACCATGCTTCACATGAATTTTGATTACACCTAACAACATATTTTACCTAATGCATAAAGTAGGGACAACAAATAAGTTTTATTGGTAATTTGGTAGTAAAACATGCTTATTAATCCTTAATGTTACTAAATCTGGGTTAGGGCATCGTCTATATTCAACATTGATAGAAGTTATACAATATATTCGCAACCAAATGTGGAGGAACCAAGTTCTTGGGACGAGTTATACAACATTAATTTGATGCCTTCAGAGTTGTTTCTCAAGTTCCATAAAGAATTTTAGAGTATGTAATGATTTCTAAACAGTTAAAGAAGCTTTGATATTAGGGAAAGATTCTATAAATATATTTTTTAGCTAGCATCCATCATGATTTAATGTCATGTTTTGTAATTTGGAGGTTCTTAAAACTCAATATTTCTGCACGTGAATAAGAAGGTGGATACTTAATTCCATTTTGAAATGTTAGTTTTAGTATTGAAATATCCTATTCCTATTCCACCAGAAAATCGGGAAATCGCAATGTAGAACATAAGAGGTTGAATTTGGAAAGTTCGTTAGGAAATGTGAGAAAACCAAAGAGCCTCTCAAAACTTATCCTGGAAGGTAATAATTTTCTTTCTTCTTCTTCATTATAAAAGTATGATAGATTCATTGATTAGGTTTTAGGAGGAAGGGATTTTGATGTGAAATCTAATTCTTCAATTTGAGACTACTTCGAATCAAAATTTGGAATATTTGAAATTCAATACAAAATAGACAAGTTAACATGTTTTTTATCATTGTAGGAGAAAAAAATCAATGATTTCTCTTTTCCCAGACCCGATTCATGTCATCATCAATGTCATCTATTCGATTTTCCAGGTAATTATTCGAATTTGTTGTTGATTTGTTTGCTTGAATTAATTATTTTCCTAATTTCACGGTTCCGTATATGTTTCAATCTTTCAGTGCATGCGAAAACTACAGTCCAAGTGCTGACATCAGTGAATCGGAGAGGGATTCTGAAACAAATCTCCACTAATATCTCAAGGTCGCATGGTGATGTTGTGCTGCGTTCAGGGGCAGAAGTTGCTTCCATTTTCGGCGGGCTTCCAGTCGGTTTTGTTTCGTCTGTTAATTGTTTTGTTTGAAGCTTGCATGTTGTTGTTGTTCTGAGTTTTTTTTACAATTTCAACATGTTGTTGTTTGAAGCTTGCAGTATATACTGCTTTTTCCATGGTAGTATTACAATTTCAAACTGTACTGGAGTTCAAGTTATAACCAACTATGTTTTTCCATAGTTCAGTATATACTTCTTTAAGTTTTTGAATTTATGGGCTGAATGTAAATTGTAATACCCCATATTATTTAAATGCTCAATTGGATATCAGATGAGTATCTATGTGCTCTATGTTTGGTTAGTTAGATTTATGGAATCCTCTAAGTACTTTAAGTATTATCAATTTGGATCAATAGAGCAACTGGTGAACTCTAAAGAGATCAATTATTTTATGAAGGAGACAGATAAATTATTTTAACTCGAGAAAGGATTTTAAGGTAACTCTAATAATTGATCAATTTAGTTGAGACGATAAAATATCAATTGGGGATATTTTACTCTATTGGATTATATTATATAATAAGCATTATATATATGTTAGAAAAGAAAAGAAAGATATAAAGAAGAGAAAGAAGAGAAAGGAAGAGAAGAGAAAATGGAAAAGAGGGAAGAAAGCTTGGATCATCACCATTTGTTCTTCATCTTCTTCAACCTCCTCTTCATTTATCAGGTGGGTTCTAATTAGACACTCTAAGTTCTAGAAATATAAGTTTAGAACTTAGGTTAGATTTGAGAGAAAATGATTAAACGGATAAATCAATGAAATCTAACAGATGAAATGCGATATAAATGTATGGGAATACTTGTTGGTTATGTTGGAACATGTTTTGGTTGATATAATATGAATTGGAAGTGTTTTGGGTGAAGAAATGGGAGTTTTGGCCCCAATGACCTATGTTTCACGCTGCTGGGAATTTCTGGGTTTTTCATTGTTCGCCTAGCGAACCTGGCGAAGGACAAAACGAATGGTTAGTCAAGGGTTTGCCTAGCGAACCCCAAAGCGAAGGGAAGGCTTTTCCTTGGATTCGAGGTATCAACTTTGAACATCCTTGTTAAGGCTTTTCCTTGGATTTTTTTAAGGATTGGTGGATGTTGGTGGTGGGAATGGTACCACCTTGAACATCCTTGTTAAGGCTTTTCCTTGGATTCGAGGTATCAACTTTGATCTTCCACTTGTCATTGACGTGGCTCCAAAGTATGACGGGATACAACATGTGGCAGGTGACATGTTTACAAGTGTTCCCAAAGTTGATGCTATATTTTTTAAGGTATGTTTACGTTATTCTCTTTGTTAAATAATTGAATGAGATTTGGTCCTGATTTGATTGAAATATTTAATTGCAGTGGGTTTTGCATGATTGGGGAGATGAAGAGTGCATCCAAATCTTAAAGAATTGTAGGGAGGCTATACCAAAAGAAAATGGAAAAGTGTTTATTGTTGACGTAGTTATTGAAGGAGGAGGAGGGAAACACAACAAGTATGAAGACGTAGGGTTAATGTTAGTCATGGTGATGATGGCACATACAAACATTGGAAAAGAGAGAACACTAAAAGAGTGGGAGCATGTGATCAAAATGGCTGGATTCGATTCATTCACTGTGAAATCTATCAATGCGGTGCAGTCTGTAATTGTGGCCTCAAGCTAAAAGTATGACAGAGGAAGCACTGAAAAATCAATAATGGTTGTGAAATAAAATACTAATAAACATGTATGTTGTGTCTGTCATGAATGTTTGAACTTTGTTATGTTGTATTTGTAATAGTGTGATGTTGTTGGAGAAATTTTTAAAATATTAAATTGATAAATAATAATGGTTAATTTATCAAAATAAATGGCCAAAAGTTGCAACTCTCTAGAATTGAACCAAAGACTTTATTGTGATAAGGCGCGTGGGAATAAGGTGCAACCACTAGATCAACACACCTTTTCATGAAAAAGTTTGTTGCTATTGATATACCATGGTTCATGAATGGTCATGTTGGAATCAAATGAAACGTTGTTTCTGTACACCAATCAGTACAAGTCTTCTTATAAATAGATATACTTGTCAGCCATAAAATACACACAAAAATTACTTGTTTCAAGTGGCAAAATTTATATTTAAGTCATTCTTTTATTTTTTCTAGTGCACAAGAATAAATAATGGAACTTTATTCCGTAAAATATCATTGATCGATATGCTTAATGTGAAGATGTGATTCATGTTAAGGTTTTCAAAGTATCCTGAAGGGGATTCGCCGGTTAACCCATTTGCATCCAATTTGTCTAAATTGGTGGGGGCGAATCGAACCTAAAGCTTAGTGTAAACACACGCTTTAGCGTATTCATCATCTTCGTCTGGTTCATATTTTGCAGCAGACCCCAACACAGGATATAACAATCTTTAGGTTCGATTTTGATTTTTTGTGATTAATTTATGGTTGCAACTTTGATGGAGAAATGGATCCATGCTCTCGTATTCATAACCATGGTGAAAGGTACATAATATTTTGATTACATTAATATTATATTTTAACTTTGAATAAAGTTTGTTTCTTAAACTGTAAGAATAAGGATGATAAAAAATCGCATTCATTCGAATTCAAACCGAAAACACTTACACCAAGGGGCGTGTATGAACATGAGCACTGCGATTGAAACAATGTGATGTTTTGACACTCTTCGTTGCATAATCGAGTTTTCGTCGGTCTTGCGCAAATTCAATAAATGATGAATTATCCTGGGTATTCCTGCGTTCCAACTCTAAGACATATTTCAGAGTGCTTGAAATACTTTTAAGGAAAGTGATTTCGTTCACGATTCTAGCCTCGATCCATTCGGTTTATATTAATTTTCCAACAATCTTAAAAGTATTTCAAGCAATGGCAATCGAGACTTTCGTATTAAGAATCGTCATCATAGATATGGTATGTTCTTATTGTTTTTAACTGGAATTATAACAATGTGAAAATAATAATATATATGATTCTCTAAATCATTTATATATGCAATGTTTGAAAATGATTTATTATGTGATTCGTTGAACCACGGAAACTTGTGCCATACTGTTTCAAACATACATTAGATTATATACTGCAATTTACAAGTAATTTTGAATACCGTACAAAATAAATTATTTATGTGAATGAAAATTAAAGTACATAATATAATTATTGGTACTGTACAATATACTAAACTTCATATCATTTCAAATCAATTTTATCCTTTAATATACATATTATATCAAATAGTTGTATGTAAGATATGTTGTTTAAGATTTTGGTATAAATGGCACTACTAAAAAATGGCCAAACAAAAACGCCAGGTTTACAACGACATCCTATACACCGTTCTTATAGTGCCTACTGGATGCGCACGCATTATTTTAATTAGAAATCTCAAGGGTATAATAACAGTTTTTATGAAAACCGTGGTGATACAATCTAGCTATCATGGGTTCGAACCTCATCGCCCTCATATAGTTTATCCCTTTGATGTAAATGCTCCCTTTTTAAGTTTTATTAATATTTAACTAAAAAGTAATAAGGATATCACGACGGATATTTCTCAAAACCGTTGTTACAAATTGAAACTTCTTTTTATGTATTTTAAACACTAAGCATATATATCAATTTATCCATTGAAACAACCCTAACACCAACGCCCTCACCATTGTCGGGAAGAAGACAACAACAACAACAAAATGTTCTACTTTAAGGTGTTGCAATGTCACATTTGAAGACAAAATCATCCAAAGGTGTTTCTACGTCTTGTTCTAGTGTAAAATCTCGATCTGGAAATTTGCGTGGTTGTGATGGTCGTATGGTTTCGTATCAACGCAAGAAGGGACAAAATAAAGGAAGGCTTTTTTGGAGATGTCCATTTTGGAGGAGCGATGAAAAATGTAATTTATTCATATGGGATGAAGACGTGGGAGAAAGAGATGGAAATGACGATGAGAGCATTATGAAGTCAGAGTTGGAAGATGTGGGCTATTTGAAGGTTATGTATGAGGATTTAAAGAAAAAGAACAAGAATTTGAAGAACAAACTGAAATCAGAGATATTTTCTGGAAATATCAAGATGTTATGTTTTTTTGTCTCCTTTATGTTTAATATTTACTTTGTTATGAAATGTAATAGTTGAATTAGGGTTCGAATTACATTGTTGATGTTTAAACTGCATATGCATTGTGAATTACATTGTTGATGTTTAAACTGCAGATGCATTAAGTTAGAAGTTAAGGCGCACCTTTTCTTTTTTATTTATTTTAAAATTCATAAATAAAAGGGTTATCACTACGGTTCTTCTAGTTAACTGTAGTGATATATTTATAATAAATAAATACATATCTATACGGTTTTTATTTATTTTAAAATTCACAGATGAAAGGGTTATCACTACGGTTATTCTGGTAAACCGTAGTGATATATTTATAATAAATAAATACATATCTATACGGTTGTTATTATTAACCGTTGTGAAATAGTTTACCCATATATAAGCGAAGTAACTTTCACTTAATTGACAGTAACGCCGTTGCCTTCAAAGTGAAACCCTAGAACCCATTTTTTCTCTTCGTTTTCACCATTAGCCGTGAATCTTGTGCTTCATACATTAAGGTATTCTTCTTCTTCCATCTATTGTTAGATATTTCCTATTATCTCGTTTGTTGCATATTGTTTTTGTTGATTGTTCTCATTTTTTCAGATTCGTTTTCACTACCTTAACAAAGACCATACTTTGGAAACTTCATAATGTTTGTGTTGCTATGGAAAAATGTATAAGAAGCATGAAGCTATGATGGAAACTTCATCCACCTTGTATTTTTTTTCATAGCATCACGAACAAGATGTTAGTAAATGAAGAAACAACAGTGTAAGCAAACTTTATCTAGTTTTAGAAGCAATGAAAAGAAGTATAAGAAGTATGAAGCTTTTGTGTAAACTTCTTCCTCCTTATATTTCTTTTTCATGGCTTCCTAAACTAGTTCAACATCATAATTGATTCTTGTTCCGCGATTAGTTTCATTAAAAGGTGCGTTATTCCTGTTCCTCTCTTTACTCATCATTGTATTATGGTTTTAGGGTTTGTTTTCAACCGAGGATGCTCATTTTTGAAGTTTTCTTTGTTTCCTTTCAGGTTAAGGGGATGATACAGGGTGATGATGCTGGTGAAAGCAAGCGTATTATATCAGTTTATAATTTTTGGATCTGGTATAGAATGTTGTTTGAGTTTATCATATTCTATTTATATTGTTTGTTTAACTAACCCTCACTTAAAGTTTGCTAGTGGTAGCAAGCATATTATATGATTTTATAATATCTGGATCTGGTATAGAATTTTGTTTGAGTTTATTATATTCTATGTAGATTGTTTGTTTCACTAACCCTCACTTAAAATACATTCAGTTAATTTGACATAGATACTTATAATCTGCAAATTAAGTTGTATTTGAAAACCAACTTAAACAAACCAATGTTGTTTTCTGATTGCATGCCTCTCATCATTTATCTCACGTTCTTTTATATATAGATTATGGTATAATGATCTGGCTCCTTGGATGCATCGCCATCTTCCAATATAGTTAAATCAAAGATGAGGCTCGAAGGATTCAGATAAATAAACCACAATATATGTAAAAGAGCGTGAAATGCACGATGAGACGAATGCAATCAGAAAACAACATTGGTTTGTTTAAGTTGGTTTTCAAGAACAGTTTAATTTGCAGATTATAGACATCTTCATCAAATTTAATCCATGTATATTTATTTAGTGAGGTGTTTGGAAAACAAACAATCTACATTTAATATAATAAACTTAGGGTACTTACAACAACAGTTATATATTGTAACCGATATCATAAGTAATTTATGTTTCATATAAATTCGCTACTGATGGGTTTCGAACCCAGAACCTAAGTGTATGTATCGCAACAGTTTATTATCATAACCGTTGTGATATATGGCGCGCGTCCGGCCTTTCAACAACGGTTTCCAGACCGTTGTAGAAACTGCGAACTTACAACGACAATCTACATAACAACGCCTTCGCCCGTGTCATTATATGTCATTCCCAACCGTTGTTAAATGGGTTTTTTGTAGTAGTGTGGATATAATATTCACTTTGCTTTCTTAAGATTATGTATGTATGTATCTTAATTGCACATGAATCATGACTCGGTGTTAGTTTGTCTAACTTCATTAAAAGAATGAATAATTTCTATTTGTATACATGTCTTGTTTTGTCTTCTTATGAAATGGAAACTTATAGCATTATGCTAGAAGATTCAGTATTACAAGTATGTGTTGCGATTACAAATATCTCATACGAAGACTTGAAATCAAATTTGTATGATCATGGTTGTCAAAATGGTTAATGTATTAAATATATTTTAGATATATTTAAGTGAAAGTAAAACTTCAAAATAAAAAGGTTGGCAAATGAAGATTGACATTAAAATTTGTGTATATGACAAAATGAATGACAAAAGGGCCATGATGATAGTTTATGAAAACTATCAAGAATATAGAACATTTGTTGTATATTAAAATTGTACTAATATGACAAAAGTGTCATAGTTTGATGATAGTTGGTAAATACTATCAAGAGTACATAAAGTAATCATATGCATGATTAGTTGAAAAATTGAATATTCGAAAATTATTAAAGTTTGGAAAAATATTGCAATTCTTTGATGAAAGAATTGACAAAGATATGATGTCTTTGGATATAATTGAAGACAGTGAAGACATCATTAGGGATGTTGAACAAGCCCATATCTAATTAATCATTAATAGTGGAAACTCAACTCACACTTGATTAACATTAAGTCTTGAGTTCAATGATGAAAGTACACTATTAGAGTGATTGAAGTACTTAATGATAGATACATATCAAGCGGTAAAAGTACTTGGACCATAAGAATAAGTGTAGTAGGATGAGGTTTTCCTCTTAATAGACGTATAGCATATGTTTGCTGGAATGCATAATTATGGGTGCATTTCTGATATAGTCTACCTATATGAGAATGACGTGGTGCCGCTTCATAGAGTTCAAGGGCTTGACTCTTAAATTCTCATGAATAGGATATGAGACACAAGGCTTTATTAAATGTGTTATATTAATAATTCGATCAATGGTATCGAGATTTCATGTGTGAGTTATGCACGCTTGTTCTAATGAATAATTTGTTCAAAGCTTGTCTACCAATCTATTTGGTGATGAGTGAAAACTTAACTTACTAAGTATTGGGTCAAATCGTAAGATACCTTTATCTGAAACCATGAAACTTCCTGAATAATGGATTTAGATATATTTTGAAAATGGTGGGGGGATTGTTGGAGAAATTTCCAAAATATTAAATTGATAAATAATAATGGTTAATTTACCAAAATAAATGGCCAAAAGTTACAACTCTCTAGAATTGAACCAAAGACTTTACTGTGATAAGGCGCGTGGTCATAAGGTGCAACCACTAGATCAACACACATTTTCATGAAAAAGTTTGTTGCTATTGATATACAATGGTTCGTGAATGGTCATGTTGGAATCAAATGAAACGTTGTTTCTCCATACCAATCGGTACAAGTTTTCTTATAAATAGATATACTTGTCAGTCATAAAATACACATAAAAATTACTTGTTTCAAGTGGGAAAAATTATATTTAAGTCATTCTTTTATTTTTTCAGTGCACAAGAATAAATAATGGAACTTTATTCCGTAAAATATCGTTGATCGATATGCTTAATGTGAATATGTAATTCATGTTAAGGTTTCCAAAGTATCCTGAAGGGGATTCGCCGGTTAATCCATTTGCATCCAATTTGTCTAAATTGGTGGGGGCGAATCGAACCTAAAGCTTAGTGTAAACACACGCTTTGGAATTATTTTGTGCAACTTCATCGTAGCGTATTCATCATCTTCTTCTGGTTCATATTTTGCAGCAGACCCCAACACATGATATAACAGATGTGACACATTAAAGCTTTTGTACAAGGCTACAACAAGCCCCTGAACTTAATTTATATATATATATATTCGTGATTGATTATGGAATTCATATTTGGTATGTACAATAAAATGTTGCGCCTATATAGGGTCGCGCCTATATAGGTCCTAACTCATTTCAATCCTGCACCATGCAACACTTTCTAAGGGGGCTTTATGAATTGTTTTTTCCACCCTTATAACTTATCAAAATTCTTGGTAACAATTCAAAAATGTCTCTAAAATTTAGAAATGCATTTTCTACAAAATAAAATGCAAAAGAATGAATCACTTCTATTAAACTTAATTTCAAATATATATGTTCGGATAAACCATATTTTATTTTTTAAAAAAAATAAATATTTTTGGATATGCATACGTAAAGTAACTTGTTGTGTTTTTTTATTTACTATGGGGTATATCTGAAATTCGGATAGACAGACCTAATAGTCATGAATCAGTAACGTAACAAATATGTAAATACCAACAATGTCCCTATTGAAAGAAACAATTGAAAAATAAAAAATCGATTAAAATAAAATTATAAAATTCTTAAAATATAACTAAAAATAAAATAAAATCAAATTAAGAGTCTGCAAATTTTTTTGATTTTTTTCAAAAATATGAAAACAGAAAATAAATCAAATAAAATTAAAAAACAAAGAATTTAGAATTTTTAAGATGGTGTCCCGTAAAGGCTAGAAACGCAGGAATGCATGGGGCAAAACGCGAGGATACAATTCCTATGACTCTAATATTGACTAAAATCGACAGTGAGTCCACGAAAATGGCGCCAATTTAAATAAAAAAACTTGTAGTAAATGGGGTTAGGGGTTTTTACGGAAATGCATCTCCGAAGTCACACTAAAAAATTTCGAAGATGCATCTCCGGACCAATTTTTGGCAAAAACAGGGAGTCTGCTTGATTTACCAAGAATAAGGTGATTTAAGGTGCGTCCGGAGATGCATCTCCAAAAATACCTGAGAGCAATTTCAGATTTTTCAAAGGTGTGAGCCACACCCTAAAGATGGAAAAAGAAATTTCCCCCTATGAAAAGGGAAAATTTTACCCCATAACCCTACATTTATCCCCATACCCCTACAAATTTTCAAAAATTCCAATTTTATCCTTTTATTTTTTATTTAATTTTATTTTTTACTTTTTACCGTGCAGTCAGATGAGTCCAAAAGTAATCTTTGTCAGTATTCGACGAGAACTGGAGAACACAAGGTAAGGATTTCCGGAATGTCTTTTTTCCAAACTAGAAAACTTTGTATGATGAAATCCGGTCAATTATTTTTTCTAAACCGGAGAACACATCATCAAGTTTTCCGATTTGCGTTGTGAACAAGCATATAACCGGATAACTTGTCTCCAAGTTATCTGGTTGGTATACTTTTCAACACCGGATTACTTGTTGTTAAGTTATCCAGTTTGGGTTTTTTGTCAATCGGATAACTTGGTCCATAGTTATCCGGAGCGTGTTTTTTTTTTATTTATGTTTATTTAGGAGACATGGACATTCCTTTCATGATATGCGACAAACACCAGACAAGTGTAGATACAACAGAGATATTCTCGACTACAGAAAAAATTCCTACAAGAGAAGAGGTGACTAGGTGGATTAAAGAGGTTGGACTCAGGAATAGAGTCACTGTTATAATAACCTGGTCGGACACCAATACTGGCAAGAGAGAAAGAAGTGACAAAGTTATATTTGGCTGTGATTGAGGTGGAAACTACAAAGAAGGGGATAGCGAAACACAAAGTGCTACCAAAAAATGTATCTATCCTTTCAAAGTAAGATCAACACCTTCAAAAGATGGTTCTGTTTGGAAAATTGATGTAAAATGTGGAGTTCACAACCATGGTTTACCTGATAGATTTGAAGGCCATGCGTTTGTAAGTCGACTCAATGATGATGACCAACAACATATTGTTGATTTTTCAAAACGTCATGTTCCTCCAAGACACATATTATTGTCATTGAAAGAACGAGATCCGGAGAATGTGACTCGAATCACCTAAATATATGAACATAAGAGTAAGATTAAAAAAAAATCAGGGGACCTAGAACGGAAATGCAACAGTTGTTTAAGTTGATAAAGGAATTTGATTATGTTTATTGGAGTAAGAAAAAAGATGAGTCAGAAGTTGTGAGAGATATCTTCTGGGCCCATCCAGACTCTGTGAAGTTGTTGAATATGTTTCCTATTATGTTGATTATGGATAATACTTACAAAACCAATAAGTATAGGCAACATTTGCTTGAAATAGTTGGTGTGACATCAACTGAGTTAACATGTGTTCTTGCATTTGCCTATATGGAATCTGAGCAAACAGAGACTTTGTGTTGTGTACTAGATAAAATGAAACAGTTATTCACTAAACAAGGGTTATGGCCACAAGTAATTTTAACTGATAGAGATCTTGCTTTGATGAAAGCAATGAAACAGTATTTCCTGCGACAAATAATTTACATTGCCGATTTCACATAAACAAGAATGTGAAAGCAAAGTGCAAGGAGTATGTTGTGAATGATATGCGAAAACCGATAGCGGAGCTTTGGTACGAACTTGTAAAATCTAGTGATGAGGTGGAATACCTTCAAAAGTTTAAATTTCTTGAGCATGCCTGTTTGGAATATGGGCATTTTCTTGATTATGTGAAAGACACATGGTTGACACCTCAAAGGCATAGAATTGTTGAAGCTTGGATCAAAAGTGTTGCATTTAGGCAACATCACGACTAACAGGTAATGTGGTTGTTTTATAGACATAGTTTGTTTGTGGTAATATTAATGATACTTATACTGAACTTCTGATTTTTTTTGTTAAGGTCGAGTATGCGCATTGGAAGCTGAACCAGATGTTGGAAAACAGTTTAGGTGATATGTGTAAATGCTGGGAGACTATGAATGGCAAAATCAAGGTTCAAGTGGGCAATATTAGAGCTTCATTTCAGAAGAGTTTTTATGAGGTTGAGCATTGTTGGTTGCAGAATAAGGCAAGCAGCAAAAATATTTATTTTCAGAAGAATTCCCTCTGGGATTTATGTCGTGTCCACAGAGATCGGTTCGAGGGAAAGAATGTCGTTTGACAGTCTCTCGCGTTTATGAGTTTGGATTAAAATGGTTTAAAACAAGAAAACAGAAAAGTAAACACTAAAATATAAAAAGAAATTCATTCTTCAGAGACAAGAAACTTATCAGGCGTGCACATAACCGACTCCTCACAAACTTAAACTTACCGACCAGTTATACTCCACCTACAATACTCCTCAATATCACCCAGCATCGCTCACAACAAAGGTTATGTCTAACGCAAAGTTGAGAGAACAACCGTGTTACCCTCGCCGACACTCTCGCACGCGACTCAAGGCACAGAGGCATTAAGCTTCGACGCCTATTGAAGATTGTTAGCTCTTAAATCTATCTCTAGAATCCAGAAACTAACAGATAATCATCCCTAATCGAAGTTTACGAGGATTATCTCTAACGCAACCCAAACCCCGCGCATAAAGCAAAAATCAGAGACAATCACCAATAAAGATTTGTAAAGCAAGTTTTATACAACGCCATGGGCGACAAATATACATGAGATCCAAAAAAGAAGAAAAACACAAAGAAGAAGAGAAATGAACCAAACATCTCGCGGATTGTCAGAGCCAATCGATGAGAAATCCACCCCGGTTCATCCGTATGCAAGCTTCCATGTTGTTTTCTAAGCTAATCTACTGAAAAATGAAGTTTGATGGAGTTGGGATCACAAAACCCCAAAACCATACCCTAAAAATGCTGAAAAGTGACTTAAATAGGGGCTGAAAAGGCGCGAACCATAGCGCGCTTAGCGCCTTCAGCAAAGTCACAAATCTTATTTCCTTCACAACTTTCAACTGCAACTTCGATTGACACACGGTCAGAAGCGTTGGAAAGCTTATTCAATGATCTATGTGAATATGAATAGAAATCAAGGCTTGAATACTTACAAAAATGAGATAAATTAAAATTAGAAAGAATGAAATTTATTACAACCCCGCTAAGCGGCCTCAGAGCGCGCTCAACGCGATCTCATTTAAAATACACGTTAAATCGACTTAAAGCGCGCTAAGCGCGGTCAAGGAACCTTAGCTACTCCTTTGGAAGAAAAATGCACGCTGAAACCGCGCCAGAAAGCGCGCTTAGAGCGAGTTACCGACACGACTTCTCAAAAATCAACTTTTAGGCCTTCTCTTCTTCACCAATTGTTCCTATCATCAAATATAAGCTAGAAGACCTGTTCAAAAACATCAAAATGATCAATATTCACAATATTTACAGTAAAATGTAAAGTAAACGTATTTATAAACAAATTGGGGTTTATTCGTAAGAGATTAACCAAAAATTATCGATAAATGCAACAAAACTTATATACAAAAATAGTTACATTTTGCACTTATCAAGCATGCACACACTAGTCCATATTATTTGAATTTGCTTGGATAAGTATCTAGAGCTGCTTAGCGGCACATTGCTGAAGAGTGGCATAGGGTTGACATGGTGGGTACAAACACCCAGATGTGTAGGTGTTTTTGTAGAATAGTATACTGGTTACCTTGTGCCTGTGAGTTAGGGAGATACACATTGAGCGGTGAACCAATACCAATTGATGCTATTCATATCCATTGGAGGAAACTGAGTATGGAAGGTGAATAAGAGGTAGATACAGAAGATGGAGCAAAGGTGGACATGACAAATGCGATTGAACCATTGTGGAAAAGGTTTCATTCATTAGATGTTGCAGGAAAGAGAGCACTAAAAAGCAGGGTGTGCAAAATTGCTTACCCCACTACAACAAAGATGGTACCACCACCTGAAAAATAAAGACCAAAGGAGGAGTGAAGAGTAAAGAGAAGAAACTTGTTGGGTATGATGTTTATCGTGATCCTTCATATCATGAGTATATTGATCAAGAACACAACAATTCCCAAAAATCTTCAAAGATGCCTTATTCACAGGTAACCCAGACCTCAAAGAAAAAACCACCTCATATATAGGTACATTGTAAAATTTCCAGAATATATAAGGCCATTTATTGATGACATTGTTGATGTAAAGGATGATGGAAATTTTGGGTTTAGAGATATTGCATCTTTCCATGGATATGGTGAGGAAGGGTGGTCAATGGTTCGTCGTGATTTGGATAATGAAATGAGAGGTCCCAGAAAGAGTCTCTATGAGAAGTTATTTGAAACTCGTAATTCAAAAGTGAGAGAATCCTTGTTGATATCATCTTTAGGTTCTCAGCCAGTAGATAAATGGATGACATTACTAGAAATGGGTTACGTGATAGCAAATTGGTATAACATCATTCTTGTCTCACTAAGTGCTCTTAGTTTGAGTTATTTCCCTATGAAGACTTCACATAATCCTAATGAGTCAATTTACTGCATTGGTTTTGTAAACTCAAATCATTGGGTTCAGGTAAATATTATAGTTTTTTATATTACTTAATTATATATGATTTATGTCTTACTTATTAATTTTCGTAATAGGTAAACATGAATGAGGGATTTCCCTTGCCACCAGTCACAACAGATTGGAGGAAACATCGGACATCAGATGCAACATCATGAATAATTGGATTTGCTGGACGTTTACAACACTGGCAGTAACTTATGCCTCTGCTCCCAAAACATGTTAATTTATGAGTGACGTTTAACTTCTTATTATTTTTTACATTTTTATGAGTGACGTTTAACTTCATATTATTTTTTAAATTTTTATAAGTGACGTTTAACTTCATATTATTTTTTATATTTTTTATACATCATCAATCATAATATAATTCTGAATATTATCACATTAATATAAATCATAAGTCTGAATAATACATAAGTAACATAAGTAACCGGTCTGAATAATACATCAATCATCGTCCTCAGTAACATAAGCAACCGGTCCACCTTGAGGTACCGGTCCACCCTGAGCTAGACGTAGTGCTCGAAAGATCTCAACATAATCATCATCATCCTCCTCGGCCTCGTGACGAGTGAGATAGCGACGGAGCTCATGTGAAATATGTCGTAACCTCGGATCTGTCGGTCCATCATCAAACTCGGGAACTGGAACCTCTCTGACCTCCCCCTGAGGTGGTGGTATTAAAAGAGGATGGGAAACTGTGTAGTACCAAGCCATGTAATCAGCCACCGTATCATACGGAGTATCGACAAACTCGGCCTGCTGCACCACTTGTGAGACGTTCGCATGGTAAGTAACCCACTCAAAGTCTATATCAAGTGTGTCAATATCAGGTGGATGAGATGGTATGAACTGCCTGTATCCAAACTGACGTAAACATATGTCAAATAAATAATGAACAGTTGTACCATACCACTTCAGGACACCCCTGTACATGCAGATATCAGTAAATGGTATGTGATGTCTGTGATCCTCAAACGGGCGCCAAATGACATCAGTAGGTGTCAATCCATTCAGCACTGCCCTAATCTCATCAACCTTCTGCGTCCCTTGCTTGTATTGCCACTTCATCGCCTTGGGAAGTGGACTACTAACACTAGCAATCTTTTAAAATCCCTCTTCCCAACAATTGGGAAATACTCATGAATCCAACACCGTGACACATTAAGAATATCATCAATTAAAGGTATTATAAATAATATAATACATGTTTAAATGAAATTAAAATTAAGCATTTGTACCTGTAGTAGAGAGGCATATCCACCAAGTTGTCTGCAACTATAATACGAAGCATCTCCGAGATATCTATATAGTGTGACAAGTGCAGCAGCCCCCCAACAGTATCTACCACATCTATCCAAGTCCTCAAAGAATGGTAAATACTTTGCCTCTACAAGAGTAAAGGTATTATCTGTAAGAATAGTGCAGCCTAGTAGCAACAACATATATGCCCTAGCTGCACAATCAAATCTGCTCTCAGCTTGCAGACAGGCAAATAGCTTCTTCAACCAATCTAGCCTGTAGTAATGACCTATGTTTATACGAATCTCCTCAGCTGCATCCTCCAGTGAAACACCCATCAGACCAATAGTCTGGGTAATAATACTGGAGTCAGTAAACCCTTGTGCAGGGTTACATAACTCCCCTCAAATCGGTATATGAAGGAGGCAAAAAACATCGTCCAGTGTAATCGTCATCTCGCCAAACTGCATATGGAAGGACGATGTCTCTGGATGCCACCTCTCCATAAATGCAGATAACAAGTTCTGATCTATCCTCGATAAACTGGTATTCTACAGAAAAGATAAACCAGAACCAGATATCCACTGCTCAATCATAGGTGGGAGACTATGAGGAACCCATCCAATCAGTTTGCTGCCATGTGTAGCAACCTTCAGCTCCTTCTTCGGAGCACTTTCCTGAAAAATAATTCGTAGAATATGTCAGAATACATAAATAATTAAAATTACATTTTATTCACCATAGAAAGGTCATAGATTTACTTACTTGGCCATCCCATAGATAACGAGCCACGTGGTTCTGATACCTCACTAAAAGTGATGTATTAGTCGGTCCTCTAGGAAATGGTGGATGCGGTGGAATGTGAGCCATTGCTGGTACCGGTGCAGGATCAGTTATCCGATCTTCATCTCGAATATCCTGTACTCGAACTATCGATCCATCAGTGTATCGTCGATAAATAAATTCGTCGAGTCCTCTAAAGCGAGCCACTAAATTTTTTTTTAAATAACGAAACAAAACCGGAAAACCCAACAGCAAGTTCTCTGGTGAAGAACTTTAACGAACCGGATAACTTGACATCAGGTTATCCGGTGTAGGAATTACACAAACCGGATAACACGATGCCAAATTATCCGGGGTGTACCAAAAAAAAAAGCAAACCGGATGTAGCTTACTTGAGTTCTCCGATTTGCAAAACTTGTGCTCCGGAAGTAGATAGTGTTGGTTCTTCAGTTTGCAAAACTTGTGATCCGGAAATAGCTTGTGTGGGTTCTCCGGGAGGGAATTTCAGTGAGATTTTAACCGTTCGTACAAAGACAAAATGAGGAAAAAAGTGAAATTTTTGAAATATAGACTATTTATATGAGGGTATTTTCATTCAAAAAATTGATGAGTAGGGGTATGGGGATAAATGTAGGGGTATGGGGTAAAATTTTCATGAAAAGGTTATCGGGCCCATCTAATGGCTTTAGAAGATATTTTAAAAGATTTACACTTTGGGAATTACCAAAATATATAAGAATCTTCATACCAACCTTCAAATTGTACTTAACACCCCCATAATTTTTCATAATGACAAATTTACCCTTCACATTATTTTACCTTCCAAATTTTCACGTTGTAGTAAAAAAATTCTTTTTGTAAAAACCTAAGAGAAACAAAATATTCGGTAGTTATTTTAAAATATCTGGTACAAAAATTGGCAAAGTAGACTTTTTATGCATTTTTCCTGGACATTTATAAATTCAGTATGATGTTTTTCCGGATTTTTTCCAAATATCTGGAAATCCGTTGAAATTTTATTGGATTTTTGGCAAATAATCAGAATTATTATGCAGTTTTATTGAATTTTTTTACAAAAAGTCCGAAAATCCCTTAAGTTTTACCGGATTTTTTGGAAAATTCGGAAATCCATTGAATATTTATCAAAATTTTGGGAAACATTTGGGATCTTTTGTAGTTTTACTACTTTTTTTTCGAAAACTCCAGAATCTGCAAAGTTTTTAATGTTTTTATTACCGGAGAGTTAGAAAAATCCAGAAAACGTGTTGAATACCAGATTTTTAGAAAATTCGGTATACTAGATTTTTTTTGCATATACCAAAAAATTTGATAGTTCAGTATGCTCCAATTGTAGGGTCCTGTTTCTAATGGTTCCCAAGTGGATTTTACTCGTTTTTTTCACCACTGATATAGTATGTTTTAAATAAATGTTTACTTTTTATATAATTGTGCAGTCATTATTTATGATATCTCATACATTAATAATTTATTTTGTATATGTTGTAAATGTCAAATATTCCCCTCTCAGACTGGCGTTTTGGCATGTGCGCATTATGTTGGTAAAGAACATGATATTGTTTTTATTACTATTATTTCTGATACCGTAAATGTGATGAAAGGGAAGAAAGATAAATTGATTTTGGGTTTTGAGAGAGGATGAAATTACAAGAAGAATGTTATGGTTGCAGGGAATTATACTATGAAAGTTAAATGTCCATTTATGCTGAGATATGCGCCAAATGGAAGCGGCTGGAAGGTTACGGTAAGGTGTGAGTTTCACAATCATATGCTAGCTAAGGACTTAAATGGGAATGACGTATAAGGTCATTTAAAAGATCATGAAAGAAAGTTTGTGATTGACATGACCAAATATAATATGGCTCCCAAATACATAGTTGTTTCTTTGAAGATAGAGATCCAGAAAACCTAACGAGCATTACCCAGGTCTATACGGCTAGGTCTACATATAATGCAAGCAAGAGAGGTTCATTGACACGGTGCCGAAAATTAGGAGTGCATTACAGGTTGATGGCTTTGGTGTTCAGGGTCGTGAAAAGTGGATAATGATTCCTGATATGAGTTACCCTATTGCTTCTAGGTATAATGTTATATTGGTTTCATTGTCCATAAATCTTAACATTACATTCTTCCCATTAGTGATAACTCCATGCATAACGTTAACTATACACAAAATGATTGCAGTATGTTTTGTTAACAATAATCATTGGGTGTAGGTGAAGTTGAAAGGAAGTTTTATTTTCTCCATGGGGTTTGTAACAAGAGTGTTCAAGGCTATATTCTATTTGAAGTTTTTGATTCCTAATGGTCTCTTAGAGTTGTAGGATGTTTCTAGGAAGGGTATTTCAAACATTATCCCAAAGTGTTCTTTGTGGATTACTATCTTAATATTATTTGATGATTATGTTAGGGGTTTTCCAAAAGTATACAGGTTTGTATAAAACTCTCGTACCAGATCTGGAAAGATTTTGTCAAGTGCTTTTGTAAATAATGCTCTTAATCAGGTTTGGCAGATGTGAGAGTAGGGTTTATAACCTCTCATGAAGGTTTCGTCCATAAAACATTATTTATGATATTTTTATATAGGATCACTTTTTTGCCTTCTCAATTCTTATTCATTATTATCGTCATGATGACATCCCTTCTTGGTGGTATTATGGGTTTTTGGTTTGAGGAAGCCATGGTGACACTTACAGCAAAAAGAACTCGTGCAAGACAAGGTCGAAGAAAGTATGAATGAGAAAAGAAATAGTGAGGAGAGGCATACCTATTTATAGTGTGCCATCTAAACATTTGATCGTGTATTCTTGGCAAGCACTTAATGTAGATTGCACTAATTGAAAATAAAATCAAGATCTTTCCAAATTAAGTGAGCTAATCGATTAATCGGTTAGTTAGCCAGATTCTTAAGGATTTTGTTCGATCTTCATTAATGCTAAGATTTGATTTTCTTGAGGCATAAGTTTGACTTGGATTTGATCTCAAAACTGGGCACCAAGCTCTTCTAACTGACCAGGCTTACATATTTTAGCCTCCCTGGTGCATGTTAGGCTTTATGTTGGATTTATTTCTTTTCTGCACTCCAATTTGTCATTATTTTCACCCCTTTTCCATAAAACACTAGAATACTCATCTTTTGAGTTAGAAAAATAATTGATTTAGATGAGTAAAAAAATTAAATTCATTATTTTAAGGGTTTAATCAAAGTTATCTAATTATTTTTACCTTAAAATAATGTATACCTCTTTTATCAAGAAATCTTGATAAATACTTCCCTAATAGGGAAAACACCAAATGTATTATGGTGTATCCTTCTATACACATCATTGGATGTGGGAGTTAGTATAAACAACAAGATGAACAAGCCCATAACAGAAATGTCCATTCATCTGATCACTAAGGATCATAAACTTTGAGATATTAAAAAATTATTTGCTTTGATCACAATGGTTGATATTTTCTATTATCTATCCTTGGATCAGAGACTTCATAAGTTTTTTATACTTTAGAATTTTAGATTTTCTTTTCAAATATTCATTAGTAATCGTTAAATCCCCGAGCTACAAAGCATACTTACAAAAGACTAAGGTTTCACCTTTGGTTCCCACAACTTCTTGGGCCCATACGCATTAGACCCAGAAGATCTATGGTGGTTACATTTAGATCTTTTCAGTTTATAAAAATGAAAAAGGTTTTAAGAGACTTATTCTCTTATAGTGTGTGCACTTATAAACCAAATGTTTCTTTTCCGCATGGTATATAACTTTCCTAGGTTTTCTATCCTTTTTAAATCCTAGTTCATTATTATTTATGGAGAATCTTTGACTTGATAAGACCAGGTCAAGCATCTCTTTCCCTTGGGTAAATTTTTCTAGATTTTCACGAAGGCCATTTACTTCTTTTATAAGGGAGTCACACCGTTTACATTCTCCTTTTGAATTTCTAAGCTTACTTATTTCTATCTTGAATGAATCATTTATTTCTTTAAGATGTTTTAGTGATTCCTTAAGACCTAGGGTGTGTTTTATTATTTTATCATTTTCAACCACTAATTGACTACTCTTTCTAAATAATTGAGTATAAGATGCTTTTATACTTGGAATAATATTTGCCTCGAAGGATGCCTTTATCTTCTTCACTGGAAGACGATTCTTTTATATTTCTCCCCGAGGTTGAAATCTCTCCTCCTCTTTTACGTTCAAGCATTGAAGAAACTTATTCTTATTTTTAGTTATTGCTTGAACAAGAGGGTCCTTCATTTAATGTTGAATTTTTTGAGGATCGTTTAACTACTGAGTATGTTCTTTTGAAGGGTTGCATTGGAGGTTTATGATAGGATTATGATAAAGATGATGAATTGTTAGCTTTGTATTCCTTCAACTTTGACTACTTATTTCTATCTTGAATGAATCATTTATTTCTTTAGATGTTTTAGTGATTCCTTAAGACCTACGGTGTGTTTTCTTAGTTTATCATTTTCAACCACTAATTGACTACTCTTTCTAAACAGTTGAGCATAAGATGCTTTTATACTTGGAATAATATTTGCCTCGTAGGATGCCTTTATCTTCTTCACTGGAAGATGATTCTTTTATATTTCTCCTCGAGGTTGAAATCTCTCCTCCTCTTTTACATTCAAGCATTGAAGAAACTTATTCTTATTTTTCGTTATTGCTTGAACAAGAGGGTCCTTCATTTGATGTTGAATTTTTTGAGGATCGTTCAACTACTGAGTATGTTCTTTTGAAGGGTTGCATTGGAGGTTTATGATAGGATTATGATAAAGATGATGAATTGTTAGCTTTGTATTCCTTCAGCTTTGAGTAATTGAACTATCTTGGTCAACTTCTCTACACTTTCTTTCTTTCCTAATTTTTCCTGAAATTCATTAAGGCTTCCAATTCTTAACTCTCATATATTTGTTAGTAATACAATTTCCAACATACTTTCCAATATTATTAAACTTTAAAAAAAAAATTTAAGAGTAGTGTCTTTATCTTCTTTGCCTTATATGTTCATCTTCTCTTGTTCGATACTTGGAGAAACTCCATATGTCATCATAGGAGTATCCCACATTTCATTGTTGGTTTGTCAATGATGAACATAGTAAACTTTACTATCATCTAGAGACATTGTTATAAAGCTCTTAGTTTTAAAATCTATTTCAAGCTTTCCCTTTTCCTCTCTGGTCCAAAGGAAATAAGGTTTATCTACTACTTCATCATTTACTTGATACGTAGGGATAAATAAACCATTAATTATTGTTTCCTATAACTCATGATTTATACTTTGTAGAAAAATTATAAACCTAGATTGCCAAATATTAAATCTACTATCATTAAAAATGGTGGTGTGTTTATAAGAGATTTCTTGTCGGAAGTCATCTTCCTCCTGAGACGATTAGCCCTTAAACAGAATTTAGGCTCTGATGCCACTTGTTGGACATGTGACTTCACACACAAGGGGGGTGGGGGGTGAATTGTGTGGTTCAGAAAAACTTGGTTTTGAAAATCTTTTTTGGATTATAATCAGAGTTTAAAATCATTTTGAAAACATTTACATATTAAGCAGCCAAAAAAATAAACTGCAGAATATACAATTTTGAAATTAAAGAGTTTAAGGGAAAGAGAGAACACATAGAATTTGTAATACCCCGTAAATTATTTTACTCTGGATAATATTAGTTGTGATCAACTGAGTCTCAGTCTACTCTAAGAAATTATCTGCAGAGATAATTAGGGTAACTGTTAAACTTAGAGTAAATCCAATTAATATTATCTGACTCTGAGATATTTAAGTATTTGAACTTTAGAGACTTTTTGGACAATTAGTAGTGTTGCTAATTGATGATATTATACTATATCATTTCTTTTCCATTCCTTTTCCTTATTAGAACAAGAGAAAGAAAAAGATAGAAAGGGTTTTGGAGAGAAAGAAAAGAGAAGGAAAGGAAGAGAAGAAGAGGGAAAAAGTCCAAGAACAAGATCATCAAGAACATCATCAAATCTTCATCAAATCATCTTCCCATCTTCACCATCATCTTCTAATCAAGGTGGGTTTCAGATAGATACCCTAGTTGTAGAATTTCATGAGTTTTAGAGTTAGGTTGAAATTGTGAGAAAATGAGAAATTGTGCTAAAATCATGAATCTAACGGATGAAATGTAATATAAATGATTATTGTTATGTTTATACTGTGTTTTGATTGTTTTCATAAGAGTTGGATGTGTTTTGGATGGAAAAACTATGAATTGGATGAAGAACAGCGTTGCTGGGAAGTTGGGTTTTCCAGGCTTCGCCTAGCTAACCTGGGGCGAGTCCCAGCGAACAAACTTTCGAGGGTTCGCCTAGCGAACCCGGCAGCGAAGGTTAGCGAAGGTTCGCCAACTGCGTTCGCCTTGCGAACTTTATGACATTTCAGTGCTGGTTGGTTCTGCCTTGCTTCACTGAGTTGTTCGCAAAGCGAAGGGAGAGGCGAATGTTTGCTAGGGAGTTTGCGAAGCGAACTTTATGTTTGTTTTGTTCTGTTTGTTCATTCACCAGGAGCTTCGCCTAGCGAAGGCTGGAGCGAATGTTCGCTGGGAAGTTCGCCTAGCGAACATGGCAGATTTTCCCACTTTGTTTCCTTCATAACTTTTTAACCGTGACTCCAATCGGGGCATTCTTGGTACCGATGGAGAGCTTTGAGAATACTCTAGACAATGGAAGTGGAAAAATACTGGTTTCGATGCCGATTAGATAAATCGGGGAGAACCGTGAATTTACGTACTTTGGGGGTACGTTGAAATATGTGTTTCCATCATGTATTTGATGACTATTTTGACTATGCTCTTATTGTTGAACATGTTTGCGTATGAATGCATGCCAAGTACGAAATAGGTAGAGTGAGGATTATTACCGTAAACAACGTAGGAAAGTGTGGAATGACATAGAATAAATAAACACTAGTATGGAACATGTGTGTTAACGTTTGTGGTTGTGATAAGGCGTTATGGCCTTGTGATCGTCGAATGCTACCACGTTTGAGTGCGAGATCACGTAAGCGTAACCGGTTATTTTGTGAGTGCGTTTCATGGGTCTCGAGCTCCTCTGAAACATGTGCACAACTACTTGGCAGGTTTGATTCCCGCGTGCAGTACGAATGGCGCTCTGGGAGCGTATGCTTGTGACGGTTAATGGCCCGTGTGAAGTGACGGTTCATAACGGTTAATGGCCCATAGAACCCGAATCCATTCGTATGTCAAGTAGGTTACCAGGATCCATAACTCGGGTCGACTTCTAGACGTAGAAGCAGACGGGGAAAGGGGATGCCTTGGTGTGGTTACCGATTAGTGATAGTGTGAGTTGATGAACTCATGACTTGTTTCCATATAGTGTGTGTACTCAAAGTCACCCCCTCCCCTTTTTACTTGAGTTAGGTTTGTTAGAACCTTGTAAAGCCGAGAGGACTATAAGATAGCGAACTCACTAAGATTTGATGTATCTCACCTCACGTTGTTGTTTACATCACAGGTACTACAGGTTCGGCGAAGGGTAAGGACAAAGTGGTTTGACTTTTCCTTACGGATCGTAGCTTTTGAGATGGCATAGCTTCCGCTATGGCGTTTTATTTTGAGATCATTGTATTGATCTAGTTCTTAGTGCATTTTGGAACATCTTGTATATGTTATGCCATAGACTTTAGAACTTTGTATTTAGGGCATTTAATGTATATAATGTGTTAACTAGGAACTTATGGTATTTCAGTACCAAATACTTGGATTCATGTATAATATATATGCTTTGATGTATGTTGTTATATATGGGTGTTACAATTGGTATCAGAGCAGGTTGTATCCTTGACCTAGCCATGAAATAGTATAAGTATTTCTTTCCGTTTCATATGCGTTGTGTCGCCATTGGTCTTACGTGTTATATTTATGGTATTGAGCCTGATCAACTTAATCCTATCTGTATGACATTTAGGAACATGGCCGACGGGCGCAGAAACATTCGTGGTAGACTAAGAACTACTCCAGCAGGGACAAATCCTCCAGGAGACGAAGGGAATGCCCCTTTGTATCAATTCATGCAGCAGATGCAGCAACAACAGAATCAGTTTGTGCAACAAATGGTACAGCAAATGGCTGGTGGTGTGCATCCTCTAGTGGTTGTTCCCGAAGCTACAGGGGGGACCTTTAGGGATTTCATTCGTATGAATCCTTCAGAGTTTCAGGGAGGGTTAGATCCAGTAAAGGCTCATGAATGGATATCCGGTATGGAGCGGATTTTCTTGATAGTTCAGTGCAGTGAGGAAAATAAGGTTATTTTCGCTTCTCACTTGTTGAAGGGTCCTGCCATGAGGTGGTGGAAGAGTGCTTCAGCCTTAATGATAATTCAAGAGGTACCGAAAGTATGGGAGTAGTTTAAGATAAATTTTATGGAGAAGTATTTCCCAAGTTCCTTAAGGTCTCAGAAGGAATTCGAGTTTCAACAATTGAGACAAGGCAACTTGACTGTGGCTTCTTATGCGGAAAAGTTCGAGGTTATGGCTGCTTATTCTAGGCAGGCTACGTATGCTCCTAATGAGAGGTGGAAGATTGATCAATTTCTTTTTGGTTTGTGGGCGGAAATTTCACATAGCGTGTCTCAAAGGGAATTCACTAACTATGCTGAGTTGTTACAACAGTGTTATATGGCGGAGCATAGTTTAAAGAAAGTGCAAGCAGAAGGAGAGTTGAGTAGGGTGAGTCAAAGTGATCGTGGGAGATCGAATCAACCATTTAGGTCAAGGCAACAGTCTTTCAAAGGGAAGCAAGTTCCGAGTTCTAGGACTAGTGCACCTCCTGTATGTCGTCTTTGCGGTAGGAATCATCAGGGAAGATGTGGTATCGAAGGTGTGAGGTGTTATCAGTGTCAGAAAGTGGGCCACTTAGCGAGGGATTGTCCTCAGAAGAGGAAACAGACGCAAGAGAAGAATACCGGGCGTGTGTATACCTTGGATGCAAGGAAAGCAAAGGGTGATAACTCGTTGATTGCTGGTACGTGTTTTGTGAATGGAAATCCTTGCTTTGTTTTATTTGATTGTGGAGCCACCCACTCTTTTGTATCGATGCAATGTGTAAAGCGACTTGGGTTGCAAGCGGTTCCATTGTCTCCACCCATGGTGGTTACTACTGCCATGGATGAGATGGTTGAAACACCTTTAATGTGTGAAAATTGTTTTTTATCTGTGAATGGAAGAGTTTTCCAGATTGATTTGATTTGTTTACCGCTTAAGAAAGTGGATGTTGTTCTGGGAATGGATTAGCTTTCAGCTAATTCGGTATTCATCGGGTGTGAAGAAAAACTAATCATTATCCCCTCTACCGAGGCCACTCCGAAGGATGTGTTAACTACTATTTTGGAAGGTACGGTTGGAATGATAAATTTCTTGTTTGAGGAGGAAAAATCTGTTCTTTTGATTCTTACTAAGGAGGAGGGTAGTAACCTTCAAGTCTTGAGTATTTCGGTAGTTTGTGACTTTCCTGAAGTTTTCCCCGAGGATATCACTTCTCTTCCTCCGGAGCGGGAAGTGGAATTCTCTATTGACCTGATACCGAGAACGGCTCCAATATCCGTTTCTCCGTATCGGATGGCACCACTTGAATTAAGAGAATTAAAGGATCAATTAGAAGAGTTGTTGGCTAAACATTTTGTTCGACCCAGTGTTTCGCCCTGGGGAGCTCCAGTTTTGTTGGTAAAGAAAAAGGATGGTGGAATGCGGTTGTGTATTGATTACCGTCAGTTGAATAAGGTCACCATCAAGAATAAATACCCACTACCAAGGATAGATGATCTGTTAGATCAATTGAAAGGAGCCTGTGTGTTCTCGAAGATTGATTTACGGTCAGGTTATCATCAGATTCGTGTGAAGAGTTCGGATGTACCAAAGACTACGTTTAGAACCCGTTATGGTCATTATGAATTTTTGGTGATGCCTTTTGGTGTGACGAATGCTCCGGCAGTTTTTATGGATTATATGAATCGGATATTTCAACCCTACTTGGACCAATTTGTGGTGATTTTCATTGATTACATTCTTATCTATTCTCGTGATCCTCAAGAGCACGGAGAACACCTAAGAATCATTTTTTCCATCTTACAAGAAAGACAACTTTTTGCCAAGCTAAGTAATTGTGAATTTTGGATGTCGGAGGTAAATTTTCTTGGTCACATCATATCTCAGGGAGGAGTAGCGGTTGATCCATCAAAAGTTGAAGCCGTGATAAATTAGGAGAGACCGAAGAATGTGTCTGAAGTTAGAAGCTTCTTGGGACAAGCAGGTTATTATAGGGGGTTTATTAAGGGCTTTTCCCAACTAGTGTTGCCAATGACGAGACTTACGCGGAAGGATTGTTCTTATGAATGGGATTCGGCTTGTGAGCAAAGTTTTATGAATTTGAAGGAAAGATTGACGACCGCTCCTATTCTAATTATTCCTGATCCTAGCAAGTCGTATGAGGTATATTGCGATGCATCGAAGAAGGGATTAGGTGGTGTGTTAATTCAAGATGGACATGTGGTAGCGTATGCGTCTCGACAGTTGAAAGTCCATGAGGAGAACTATCCAACGCATGATTTAGAATTGGCGACAGTTGTTTTTACTTTGAAAGTGTGGCGTCACTATTTGTATGGTGTACGTTTTGAGATGTTTAGCGACCACAAGAGCTTAAAGTACCTCTTTGATAAGAAGGAGTTGAACATGCGTCAAAGGAGGTGGATGGAATATTTGAAGGATTATGATTTGGAACTAAAGTACCATCCGGGGAAAGCGAATAAGGTGGCGGATGCATTGAGTAGGAAGGTGTTGCATAATGTCGAATTGATGATGCTAGAGTATACTTTATTGGAAAATTTCGAGATCTAAATCTTCAATTTGTTTGGACCCCTAATGGTGTGATTATGGGGAATTTGAATATCAATTCTACTCTTAGGGAAGAAATCCAACAAGAGCAAGGGTTAGATGAGAAGTTACAAGAAGTGTTATTACAACCGGGTTTTGTGCAAGCTATCGACGGAGTTATTGTATTTAACCAAAGGATTTGTGTTCCGAGTAACACGGAGTTAAAAAGGAGGATTTTGGAAGAAGCGCATAAGGGTGCTTTTACTATACATCCGGGATCTTCAAAGATGTATCAAGATTTAAAGAGGGACTATTGGTGGTCCGAGATGAAAAGAGATATTGCGGTGTATGTGTTGGAATGTGCGGTGTGCCAACAAGTGAAGATCGAGCACCAAAGACCGGGTGGCTTGTTACAACCTTTAGAAATTCCGGTATGGAAATGGAATAGTATCTCTATGGACTTCACTGTTGGGCTACCCCGTACTCAGGGTGGTTATGATTCGATTTGGGTAATTGTGGATCGGTTAACGAAATACGTGCATTTCTTAGCTGTGAAGACTACCTACAAGGCGAGTTATATCGCAAAGTTGTTCTTTTCGGAGATAGTGAGATTGCATGGTATTCCCACTAGTATTGTTTCGGATAGAGATCCAAAGTTCACTTCGAGATTTTGGAGAGCTTTTCAACAAGCCATGGGAACGAAGTTGTGTTTGAGTACGTCGAATCATCCGCAAACGGATGGTCAGACGGAACGGACGATACAAACAATGGAGGACATGTTGAGAACTTGTGTACTTGAAAGTAGGGGAAATTGGATAGAACCTTTGTCGTTGATTGAGTTCTCTTATAATAACAGTTATCATGAAAGTATTGGTATGACGCCTTATGAGGCATTGTATGGAAGGAAGTGTAGGACACCTTTATGTTGGGCAGAAGTTGGTGAGGATAGAATGATGGGACCCGAGATTATTCACAAAACTACGGAGAAGATTAGGATGATCCGTGATAAGGTCAAACAAGCACAAAATCATCAGAAGAGTTATGCGGATAACCGTAGAAGACCTTTAGAATTAGAAGAATGTGATCACGTGTTTTTGAAAGTTACTCCGAGATTGCGGTTGAAAGGACCGTTTCGGTCGAGAAAATTAAGTCCGAGATACGTGGGACCGTATCAAATTTTGGAAAGAATTGGTGAAGTAGCCTACAGATTAGCCTTACCGCCTTCTCTATCAGAGATGCATGACGTTTTTCATGTGTCTCAGTTTCAGAAATTTGTCCCAGATCCTCTTCAGCCAATTTTACCAGATACAATTGAGATAGAAGCAGATTTGACATTTGAGCCTCAACCAAGTCGTATCACAGGAAGAGAAACTAAAGTGTTAAGGAATAAAGAGATTCCTCTCGTTAAGGTCCAGTGGGATGAGAGGCATCCGGGCGATGCAACTTGGGAATTGGAATCGGAGATGCGAGAGGTTTACCCTCATCTTTTTAGGTAATTGTTTTAAATTCGTGGGCGAATTTCTATTTAAGGGGGGAGGATGTAATACTCCGTAAATTTTTTTACTCTGGATAATATTAGTTGTGATCAACTGAGTCCCAGTGTACTCTGAGAAATTATCTGCAGAGATAATTAGGGTAACTGTTGAACTTAGAGTAAATCCAATTAATATTATCTGACTATGAGATATTTAAGTATTTGAACTTTAGAGACTTTTTGGACAATTAGTAGTGTTGCTAATTGATGATATTATACTATATCATTTCTTTTCCATTCCTTTTCCTTATTAGAACAAGAGAAAGAAAAAGATAGAAAGGGTTTTGGAGAGAAAGAAAAGAGAAGGAAAGGAAGAGAAGAAGAGGGAAAAAGTCCAAGAACAAGATCATCAAGAACATCATCAAATCTTCATCAAATCATCTTCCCATCTTCACCATCATCTTCTAATCAAGGTGGGTTTTAGATAGATACCCTAGTTGTAGAATTTCATGAGTTTCAGAGTTAGGTTGAAATTGTGAGAAAATGAGAAATTGTGCTAAAATCATGAATCTAACAGATGAAATGCAATATAAATGATTGTTGTTATGTTTATACAGTGTTTTGATTGTTTTGATAAGAGTTGGATATGTTTTGGATGGAAAAACCATGAATTGGATGAAGAACAGCGCTGCTGGGAAGTTGGGTTTTCCAGGCTTCGCCTAGCTAACCTGGGGCGAGTCCCAGCGAACAAACTTTTGAGGGTTCTCCTAGTGAACCCGGCAGCGAAGGTTAGCGAAGGTTCGCCAACTGCGTTCGCCTAGCAAACTTTATGACTTTTCACTGCTGGTTGGTTCTGCCTTGCTTCGCTGAGTTGTTCGCGAAGCGAAGGGAGAGGAGAATGTTCGCTAGGGAGTTCGCGAAGCGAACTTTATGTCTGTTTTATTCTGTTTGTTCATTCGCCAGGAGCTTCTCCTAGCGAAGGCTGGAGCGAATGTTCGCTGGGAAGTTTGCCTAGCGAACATGCCAGATTTTCCCACTTTGTTTCCTTCATAACTTTTTAACCGTGACTCCAATCGGGGCGTTCTTGGTACCGATGGAGAGCTTTGAGAATACTCTAGATAATGGAAGTGGAAAAATACTGGTTTCGATGCCGATTAGATAAATCGGGGAGAACCGTGAATTTACGTACTTTGGGGGTACGTTGAAATATGTGTTTCCATCATGTATTTGATGACTATTTTGACTATGCTCTTATTGTTGAACATGTTTGCGTATGAATGCATGCTAAGTACGAAATAGGTAGAGTGAGGATTATTACCGTAAACAACGTAGGAAAGTGTGGAATGACATAGAATGAATAAACACTAGTATGGAACATGTGTGTTAACCTTTGTGGTTGTGATAAGGCGTTATGGCCTTGTGATCGTCGAATGCGACCACGTTTGTGTGTGAGATCACGTAATCGTATACGGTTATTTTGTGAGTGCGTTTCATGGGTCTCGAGCTCCTATGAAACATGTGCACAACTACTTGGCAGGTTTGATTCCCGCGTGCAGTACGAATGGCGCTCTGGGAGCGTATGCTTGTGACGGTTAATGGCCCGTGTGAACTGACGGCTCATAACGGTTAATGGCCCGTAGAACCCGAATCCATTCGTATGTCAAGTAGGTTACCAGGATCCATGACTCGGGTTGACTTCTAGACGTATAAGTGGACGGGGAAAGGGGATGCCTTGGTGTGGTTACCGATTAGTGATAGTGTGAGTTGATGAACTCATGACAGGGTTTGGATTGGAATGACGGAGTTTGGTTGCATTAATCCTATGAGTAGCTTTTTGGGTTGGTATGCCTTTTGTAAATTAAAGCATGTCAGGGTAGGGAGGGAAGGATGTATTTGGTTAGCTGTTTGCTGGAACTTGTGGATTCTCAGAAACGAAATCATTTTCAGGAATCTCGAATGGAATGTCTTAAATACTGTTTGGGCGATTAAGTATACGGCTTGGCGTTGGTCTTTTATAGAAGATATTACCCATTCCAATTGTAATTTGTTAGAGTTTGACAAAGACCATTTGTTTTACTTGTCTTAGTTTCAATTGGTTAGTAATCTCTTTGTGTTATCGATCTGTGTTTCGATATTTTGTATCCAGGTTTGAGTACCCTTAGTACTCGCGTTGAATATATAACTTTCTTACAAAAAAAAACATTTCAAATTAAGTGCTTTGATTACCCCTATGGCCCTAGTTATTTATGCCCAGAGTAACTAAGCTAGCCATCTATACCTACTTGTATTTTTACCACATTTGCTTAAAAAATCTATTTATTAGAAGATCCCTCAGTTGTAATAAACTCTTATCAATTCTTGAGATGATCAGCCATAGGAATACATATATAGCATAAGTGCATATGAACAAAATATAGCACAATCACTCATTCATAGCATACACAATATTACTTTGTCTTTAAGTTTCACATATACAACCTAGAAAGATCCTAAATTAAGCATTTCAGAAAGAAAAAAAAAAGAAATGATAAATCTAAGAGTGACATTTCAACCACTTGTAACTTGTAGCCAACAACAAACATCAGATGTCACGCCTCCCTACATTAAACTTCTTCAAAATTGATAGGGACAAAGACGCGGCAGAGCTTTAGCTCTTTTCTCTTCGTTGTTGCATAATTTCTCTCAATGTATTGAACTCTATTTCAATTTCCAATGCATGTCCATTTATACAAAACTCTTCAATTTTGTGTTGTCGTCTTCCTTTGGTCTTGTGTCTTGTAAATATCCATTGATTTTAAACCTAAGAATAAATCATATTTCTTGTTTTCTTGTACATGTACCATGATAGTACATATCTCATGGTAGACAAAACGATGTGTGACAGGTCTGCATCATCTAAGAGGTGGATTTATGACAATTCTATGGCAAATTTTATAGAGTTTTATCTTATAGCATTCATCTTTATTTCTTATCACTTTACAGTTCAACCCTATATGATTTCTCAAAATTCTTCCACAACAGTCCCTTTCTTATAGCTCTCTACCTAAACTAACTTCTGGTTCAAAGTTTGTTGGGCATTTTCCTTGCATTACCTTCGTGACATAACTTGTCATAATATTTACTCCTACACATTAATAACAAAGTAAAAACTAAAATAGAGAGCACTTAGTGTGTTCATTACTAACCAAGATAATACGCTAGAAAACATAGTAAAATAACCCTAATTATGTCAAACTTAAATGAATAATTCAACTATTATGTCTTAAATATTTCGCAATAAATGATTTATCATTAACTCCAAAAAGAGAGAACTTAATCACACATGACTACGATAGGTAGATGGAAGTTGCAGAAATATTGCTTTGTTGATCCACCTTGCTAAACATTAGATATTATAACAACTCAAACTCTCTCTCAGCGAGAGTTTTACTAAATTATTTAAATTACTAAAACTATATAAATCGATATATGGAAATGATTGGCCAAGTATCCTTAGATTCACCTAACAAATTTTTCCTTGTTCGAATCCTTACTAAAATAAGAGAAGAACTTAATAAAATACAAATAGATTTAATGCGTGTGCTAATTGAAAAAAGAGAAGAACTTACTAAAAATTGAAAATCGTATTTTTTTTAGCATTTCTTAATACACCACTCAAGTTTCTTAGGCACCACATGAAATTTCTTTTTTGCCTCCTAATTTCGGATATGCACATCCAGACGCACCAATTTTTTAAAAAACGCTGATGTGTTTTGGATGTGCACATCCGAAAACATAGGATAACTTTATTTTTTTAAATTCCTGATCTGCAGATCCGAAAAAATAACATAATTTTATTTTATTTTTTAAAAATCGGTTTTGTCGGTTGATCGCATATGTTAATATATAATCGCAAGTTAATATACATTCGAATGAGGGGAGGGAGAAAGTCTTGACAGCATGATGTAGATCTTGAGTCAAAGGATTAGGTTTTCCGCCAATAGAAAACTTTGTTCTTCATATCTCTTCAATGTGTTGTTTCGGTGTAGCCATTAATCTTCAGTCAATGTCAATGAAGTAAACATGCATTACAGAGTGAAGCGTTGATGAATAAAAAAAAGTTTGTATGCGTAAAAAAACTCATTATTATTTACCTGTAAGGGCACAGAGCACCGAAAAGACTAAGCTTTTTGGAGAAGAAAGGTTAAGAATGAGAGTAGTTACTAAGTTACACGATATAAAAAAAGTGTTTGTATGCATAAAAAATTCATTATTATTTACCATTTTGAACTATTAAAAAATATAAATATAATTGTTGATAGGACAAAGCAGGAGGGAAGACTTCAATTGTTGATCATAATTTTGCCTGATTTTAAGGGCAAATCATATGGTAAGTTTTGTAAGGTGGTGGCCTCAGAAGGGAAATCGGGCCGCTGCAATTATAAGATAATTTTGTTAGATTTGTGGATACAGAAGCAGAATCAGAATTTTCGTCTTCACTTATGTAATAGGAGTACCACCAACTTTTTGTCGACTCTGCTGCCATTTATCTTGGATAACGTCAAAGAAGTAATATTTTACTGTTGATCTTCATTTGTCTTACAATCTTCGAGGATAGATTTGGGAGTTCGGATATTCACAATACCTTTTTTGGATATATAACTTATGGTTACAGATCATGTTTGCCATCATAGGTGGATGACCGTTATTTTGTTTAAATATGGGTTAGAACTACTAGACAGCTTTTGGATACAGAACAAGTGGCCATCATGCGTTTTGATAAATATTTTGAAGTTATCATTAAAGGATGTCTACCAATACCATATTCGTTCCTCTAACCTTCTGATAAAATACATATTATTATTATTATTTCTTAAAATAAGTATACCTTTTAATATGTTGAGTTTCAACCATTTTTCCGGATGTGCACATCCGAATTACGCGTAACTTGTCATTCCGAATTTGCACATCCAGAACAAAGCAACATTTAAAAAAAAAACGGTGCGTCCGAATGTGCACATCTGAAACTGGGGGGCAAAAACGGAATTTCATGTGGTGTATAAGAAACATGGGTGGTGTGTTAAGAAATGCTCTTTTTTTAATAATAAAATAGTATTAATAGAAATGAAAGATCCCAAATATATTACAAAGAGAAAACAATTGGTACAAAGAATGCCAAAAGCTACCATGGAAAAAAAGACAAACAATGAAACACAGCTAAAACTAACAAGTCACACAAAACTCCAAGAGGTATTCCCTCCGAGATCAACAACCAGATTAACTGGACCACCAACATCGGATCAACAACCGTTAAGAAAAAAGAAAAGAAACACAACACTCACAACCTAGCCGATATCTCGACCCACTATTGGTTAATCTAAATGATAGAGTTTTGATGTTAATCCGTAAAAGTGCAAGAGTTTTTCACGATCTACTCAAAAATGAATTCCAATCCAGAAAAATACTCAACTCTTTTATGTCTATTACGCTTGTTATAGAAAAGAAATTACAATCTCATTTCGATCCTCCAAATAATCTATACCACAACATGTCAGATCATAGAAATTTTTTCATATATTTCACCCTATCTCTCGAAGAATAAAAACTCTAGAAGAGTAGACTGACTGCCTTGGGAAAGGACTGTCTGAATTTCATAACTCATTTCTCTCTCTCTTTTTTTTTAATCTATAGATGAGTTGTAAAATGATAATAGTCCATCTAAATAGTTGTATGTCACATGCCATGTTATTGAAATTCAATATCAAATTCAAATGTATATATAGTGCAACAAACATTGTAAAATCTGAGGACCAAGTCATTAATTAATTTATCCGGTGTACTGTGTTTACACTCAATTTCTTACACTTGTATATACACCGTAGTCTTTTTAAAGCATGGCTTAATTGCAATTTTGGTCCCCCTATTTTTATTTTTATTTTTAGTTTTGACCCAACTATTTTAAAATTCAGAATTTTTGTCCCTCTATTTTCAGTTTTTTTTTTTAATTGGTGTCCCCCTATTTTAAAATTTGAAATTTTTGTCCATTTATTTTCATTTTTTTTTAGTTTTGGTCCCCTTATTTTCACTTTTTTAAAACTTTTAGTCCCCTATTAAATTAGTTCCAAATTGAAAAGGGGGACTAAAATTCAAAACAAAACTTAAAATAGGGGACCAAAACTAAACAAAAATGAAAATAGAGGGACCAAAATTCTAGATTTTTAAATAGGAGGACCAAAACTCAAAAAAATTAAAAATTGAGGGACAAAAATTCCGGTTTTTAAAATAGGGGGATCAAAACTAAAAAAAAATGAAAACAGAGGGACCATAATTGCAATTAAGCCTTAAAGCATTTAAACATTGACACAAAAAGCAAAGCATAAAGAAAACAGATGTGCTATTCCTACACCCATTTCTACACCAAATACCTATACCAAACAGTGTTCATCGTATTTATACAGTGAACATTGTTTTTATTTTTTTAATAAATAAAAAATAATATTTATAATACGTGAACAGTACATGAACAATGCGCGAGCAGTGGATGAACAGTGCATAAACAGTGCGTGAATAGTGCATGAACAATATTTTTAAAATAGTGTAATGAAATTGGTTAATGAAATATAAAAAGTTGGTTAATGAAGTGACGAAGTTGGTTAATAAACGTTCAGATGTTAAAAATATTTTTTAGTAATAAATCAAAATTGGTTAATGGAATATAAAAAGTTGGTTAATGAAGTTATGAAGTTGGTTAATAAGCGTCCAGATATTAAGAATAATTTTTAACGATCAATGAAGTTGGTTAATACAATATAAAAGATTGGTTAATGAAGTTATAAAATTGATTAATAAACGTTCAGTTTTAAAAAATAGGGTTAATTATATAAAAACCCCCTTCCATTAGGGCGAGATTTGATATTGCCCCCCTGAAGTTTTTTTTTGAACTCCCCCTTATAAAATCAAAAACCAATTTTTACCACACCCTTTTACTGGTGTTGGTGACTGGACTGCAGACTGGGCAAGGATTGAATATCAATTTCCACTTTCTCTCTCTTTTAAACAACCTCTCTCTCAAAATGCTTCCACATTCTTTCCATTTCAATCTTTGAAAAATCAACCCAACAACAACAACATCTACCAC
This sequence comes from Lathyrus tuberosus, assembly GCA_022829125.1. Taxonomy (NCBI): domain Eukaryota; kingdom Viridiplantae; phylum Streptophyta; class Magnoliopsida; order Fabales; family Fabaceae; genus Lathyrus; species Lathyrus tuberosus. The sequence continues at coordinate 17,050,427 of JALAZF010000075.1, forward strand.
ACCTTTCTTAGTCTTTGTCTTTAATGGACACCACAAAAGATGAACTTCAAGCGGTGGACCATTTGACTACACCGCCAATAACATCACGCAATTGAAAACACAATGTTGGACGGAAAAAAACCACAAGTTCTGAACCGTAAGCCAATCGAAAACACACACCAATCTGAAACAGAAGCATGCTTGAAACTGCAACTTTTTTTCTCAAAATGCGTTTTCATGAATTTGCCTGCTTGTGGAATCAAAAATACTTTGTTGAAGAGTGGAAAACGTGGATACAGTAGTTTTCCTGAAACAGTCAACTATGTAAATTTTTTACACAAAAGCCAAAAACAGAAACACTAAAAATGAGATTCCTCTTATCACATCACCATTGTTATTGCTAACAAATAAAACTCTTCAAATTGATCCAATCTCATTATGTTCGATAGATCCGATTCTAATCTAGTCAAAAAGAACAAACCAAACTCCCTTTGTATCTTATTATAAGACTTTAGACATAATTTAAAAAAAATACTATAAACACAATATTCATCTTCCAAAACACAACAATAACTTCAAAAACCTGAAACCCAGATCAAACACATACCCACAGTGAATCAGAAGTGAGAAAGGAGTGAGATGAAGCAGAAGAGAGCAAATCACGATCCAAGTCGAGAGTGAACACAAACCTGAACGAAACCCACATCGTGTAAGACGAGACGGAGAAGCTGCGAGCGAGGGAGAAAGAGTAACCGGAGAAGGTCGAATCTGAGCTGTTATTATGTTGGAGTTGGAAAGAAACCCACTTGATGAGGGTTCGTCCAACGAAACTGACGGGCCTGTTCCATTAGATGAGTATGATGATAAGGGAAGTGGAAAGAGTGAGAACGAATTGCGAGAAGACGATTTGATTCGGGTTCGAGGCGACGGAGAAGGAGATGATGGGGCTGATTTGAGAAAAGATGATAAAGTTGAGAAATTTGGTGGTAATCTTAGGTTAAGGAAAGGTAAACAAGTGAGAAACAAGTGATAAAGGAGATGGTAGCCATGGCGGATGCATCGTCGGCGAATCGAATCGTGGGAGATGAAGAACAGGGTTTCAAATGAGAGCAACCAGACCCAGGTTTCATCTTTTTAATTTTTTTTTTTTGGGTTAATGAAGAAAACCCCCTGTCATTATACAGTCAGCAATTAATCACTGCCCAGTCAGCAAACCCAGTAAAAGAGTGTGGTAAAAGATGGTTTTTGGTTTTATAAGGGGAGTTCAAAAAACAAAATTCATGGGGGCAATATCAAATATCGCCCTAATGGCAGGGAGGTTTCATATAATTAACCCTAAAAAATAATTTTTAGCAACAAACAAAGTTGGTTAATAAAATGTATAAAGTTGGTTAATAGAGTTGTGAAGTTGGTTAATCATACAATTTTATGTCAATATCATTTAATTTAAAAATTAAAAATATAAAAAAAGATATTAAAATAATAATTTTTTTATTTTTTATTTTAAAAAAATTATTATTATAATATTTGATTGTTCACCGTACATGTGAACAGTGAAATACGGTGTAAGTGTATGGTTTTGATGTAGGAATAGCATTTTTCTAAAGAAAATTATTTTAAAAAACAAATGTATATATATAAGGTGTTGATGTAATTTTTGGTGTCATTTTAGCATTTTTTTTTTGATAAGCAAAATGTCGGCAAAATAGAGCACACATTTTAAAGACGATCCATGATATATTTATTATAATTATTAAAAAAAGGGGCCCTGATATGTTACTAACTTTTATAAATGAAGGGTTCCAAGTTTCAACCAAAATGATCAGCATCAGTAGTAATTGGCTTAGAGAGATTCAGTTAAAAATGGGAGAAATACAAAGTTCTTTTACTAGAAAGCAGTCCTGTTATGGTAGCTCCTTGGCTTAGTCTCAGTGATCGTGTTTTGGAAAATGGGAATCCATCTTTTAAGAAGGTTCATGGTGAAGATCTTTGGCGCTATGCTGCTTCAAATCTCGATCATAGTAATCTTTTCAATGATGCTATGGCTTGTGATGCTAAAGTTGCTGTGCCTGCTATTGTTGAAGGTTGTAGTGAGTTGTTTGATGGTGTTGGATCCTTGGTGGATGTTGGCGGTGGGAATGGTACCACCTTGAGCATCCTTGTTAAGGCTTTTCCTTGGATTCGAGGTATCAACTTTGATCTTCCATATGTCATTGATGTGGCTCCAAAGTATGATGGGATACAACATGTGGCAGGTGACATGTTTACAAGTGTTCCCAAAGCTGATGCTGTATTATTTAAGGTAAGTTTACGTTATTCCTTTTGTTAAATAATTAAATGAGATTTGGTCCTGATTTGAATGAAATATTTAATTGCAGTGGGTTTTGCATGATTGGGGAGATGAAGAGTGCATCCAAATCTTAAAGAATTGTAGGGAGGCTATACCAAAAGAAAATGGAAAAGTGATTATTGTTGACGTAGTTATTGAAGAAGGAGGAGGAGGAAAACACAAGTATGAAGATGTAGGGTTAATGTTAGACATGGTGATGATGGCACACACAAACACTGGAAAAGAGAGAACACTAAAAGAGTAGGAACATGTGATCAAAATGGCTGGATTCGAATCATTCACTGTGAAATCTATCAATGCGGTGCAGTCTGTAATTGTGGCCTCAGGCTAAAAGTATGACAGAGGAAGCACTGAAAAATCAATAATGGTTGTGAAATAAAGTAATAAACATGTATGTTGTGTCTGTCATGAATGTTTGAACTTTGTTATGTTGTATTTGTATTAGTGTGATGTGATGCATTAAAGCTTTTGTACAAGGCTACAAGCCCCTGAACTTAATTTATATATTCATATTTGGTATGTACAATAAAATGTTGCGCCTATATAGGTCCCAACTCATTTCAATCCATCACCATGCAACACTTGCTAGGGGGCCTTTATGAATTCTTTTTCCACCCTTATACCTTATCAAAATTATTGGGAACAATTCAAAAATGTCTCTAGAATTTAGAAATGTATTTTCTATAAAATTGAATGCAAACAAATGAACTACCTTTATTATATTCAATTTTAAAGATGCATGTTCGAATAAACCATTTTTTTTACAAGAAAATATATTTTTGAATATGCATATTTATAAAGTATCTTTTTGTGTGTATTTTTTTTTTAATTTAGTATGGGGTATATCATGATAAACCAATGTAATAGTCATGCATCAATGCAATAAATATGTAAATACCAACAATGGCCATATTAAAAAAAAAATGTAAAAATAAAAAACCCATAATAAATTTCACAACTAATAAATTCTTTCATTACAATTTTGTAAAGTAATTCTTAACACAACGACAACATAAATAAATTTCACATCACAGTATAAAATAGTATATATTTTTTAAAATAGAAATTAATTTGTGTTTGTCATAGATCACTTATCTAATATAAATATATAAATTCTAAAGTACCTGGAAATTACGCTCTAAGCCCTCTGATTAAATGCTTAGTCTAGGCTAATTACTAAGGTTAAAATTGACTAACTAAGGTTATGTCTTTTGAGATGCACCACAAGCCTTTCAAGGATACATCAAAACTAAAAATGAATGGAACTAAGGTAAGAATTTTTTTTACTTTTGAATATTTTAGAACCCTAACAACTTCCTCTTATTGATCTTGGAGCTTATCATTATAGTTTTTTCTTTTCTTTTTTCAGTCAATGATTGGGCATTGTCTTGGTGCTGATGGTGGTTTGGAAGCTACAGCAACTGTCAAAGCAATAACTACAGGATGTTTGCATCCAACCATAAACCAAGATGTACTGTCTTAGCCTAACCAACATGTTCAAAATAGGTTTCATCTATTTGACTCTCACACAATCTTAATGAATAATAAATCTGATTTTTGTTTTTTATTTTTCTACATAATTTGTAAGAGGATGTTACAATTGATATTGTCCCTAATGTTAAGAAAAAGCATGAAGTTAATGATGGTTTCCAATTCATAAGGTAGAAAAGTTATGACTGGCGATTCCTCTTACGATCAGCATAAAAGCTCTAATGGTAAACAATGTGTATTTATTGGTCTTCATACTTCTGCATAATTTCTTCAATTTTATTAACTTGGGTTAACAATGCGGCTCTGCTGGCATAATGGATAAGTTACTAATTGGGGGTATTTGAATTGTGTCAGCGTGATGTGTTGAAACTGGTGTAGTGAAGCCTGATATGATTGAACTCATGAAATTTGATATGGTTGTGACTTAAATTATTGTTATTGTTATTGTATTAGTGGCGGCTACAACATCAAGACTGGAACTGTCTATATGATTGAACTAATGAAATTTGATATGGGTGGATCTGCTGCAGTTCTTAGAGCAGCAAAAGCTCTTGGACAATTCAAACCTCTTGGAGTGGAGGTATATTATTTAAGTCACCCTTTATACTTTTTCCTTTTCAAAGAATTTTTAGTTTCCGGTCCGTCACTCTCAATCTCCTAAAATTACATTAGACCTTGACTAAATTAGTTTCTCTTGAATGCTTTTAAAGATTTAAGTAGTGATATGAAGACTGAAATTTTGTTGTAGTGATCATTTTATGCTGATGGTTTTGGTGTATTTGGTTATAGTAAGTGCCTATGTTTTTTGGTGCATCTTTTTTCCCCCAACTTATTTTATAGATAGACTGCTCTTATTTATTCTTCTCTCTGTTCTTTTTACAAAAAGTAGAAATTTCAATTTATATCCAAGTTTATAATGTTCTGCATGTGCAGGTTCATTTTATAGTTGCAGCTTGTGAGAATATGATAAGTGGAACAGGTATGAGGCCTGGAGACGTTCTCACAGCTTCAAATGGAAAACCTATAGAGGTGAGGGTGTATGTTTATGTTTATGTTTATGTCTATAGAAGTAAGCATGTTTCCTTACACTTTCACTATAAACTAAGAAATAAGCCAGTAAGTCATGCTTTTAATGTTTGGTGAATTAGATATAATAAGTCTATCTACATCTCATAACTCACCTTGCTTCACATGAATTTTGATTACACCAAACAACATATTTTGCCTAATGCGTAAAGTAGGGACAACAAATAAGTTTTATTGGTAATTTGGTAGTAAAACATGCTTATTAATCCTTAATGTTACTGAATCTGGGTTAGGGCATCGTCTATATTCAACATTGATAGAAGTTATACAATATATTCGCAACCAAATGTGGAGGAACCAAGTTCTTGGGACGAGTTATACAAATTAATTTGATGCCTTCAGAGTTGTTTCTCAAGTTCCATAAAGAATTTCAGAGTATGTAATGATTTCTAAACAGTTAAAGAAGCTTTGATATTAGGGAAAGATTCTATAAATATATTTTATAGCTAGCATCCATCATGATTTAATGTCATGTTTTGTAATTTGGAGGTTCATAAAACTCAATATTTTTGCACGTGAATAAGAAGATGGATACTTAATTCCATTTTGAAATGTTAGTTTTAGTATTGAAATATCCTATTCCAATTCCACCAGAAAATCGGGAAATCGCAATGTAGAACAGAAGAGGTTGAATTTGGAAAGTTCGTTAGGAAATGCGAGAAAACCAAAGAGCCTCTCAAAACTTATCCTGGAAGGTAATAATTTTCTTTCTTCTTCTTTATTATAAAAGTATGATAGATTCATTGATTAGGTTTTAGGAGGAAGGGATTTTGATGTGAAATTTAATTCTTCAATTTGAGACTACTTCGAATCAAAATTTGGAATATTTGAAATTCAATACAAAATAGACAAATTAACATGTTTTTTTATCATCGTAGGAGAAAAAAATCAATGATTTCTCTTTTCCCAAACCCGATTCATGTCATCATCAATGTCATCTATTCGATTTTCCAGGTAATTATTTGAATTTGTTGTTGATTTGTTTGCTTGAATCAATTATTTTCCTAATTTCACGGTTCCGTATCTGTTTCGATCTTTCAGTGCATGCGGAAACTACAGTCCAAGTGCTGACATCAGTGAATCAGAGAGGGATTCTAAAACAAATCTCCACTAATATCTCAAGGTCGCATGGTGATGTTGTGTTGTGTTCAGGGGCAGAGGTTGCTTCAATTTTCGGCGGGCTTCCGATCGATTTTGTTTCGTCTGTTAATTGTTTTGTTTGAAGCTTGCATGTTGTTGTTGTTCTGAGTTTTTTTTACAATTTCAACATGTTGTTGTTTGAAGCTTGCAGTATATACTGCTTTTTCCATGGTAGTATTACAATTTCAAACTGTACTGGAGTTCAAGTTATAGCCAACTGTGTTTTTCCATAGTTCAGTATATACTTCTTTAAGTTTTTGAATTTATGGGCTGAATGTAAATTGTAATACCCCATATTATTTAAATGCTCAATTGGATATCAGATGAGTATTTATGTGCTCTATCTTTGGTTAGTTAGATTTATGGAATCCTGTAAGTACTTTAAGTATTATCAATTGGGATCAATAGAGCAACTGGTGAACTCTAAAGAGATCAATTATTTTATGAAGGAGACAGATATATTATTTTAACTCGAGAAAGGATTTTAAGGTAACTATAATGATTGATCAATTTAGTTGAGACGATAAAATATCAATTGGGGATATTTTACTCTATTGGATTATATTATATAATAGGGTTAAATAAGTATTAGGTCCCTGAAAATAACCCAACATTCAAGTTTGGTCCCTAGAAAAATTTTCTTCAAGGTTTGGTCCTCCTAAAGTTTTTTGTTTCTAATTGTAGTCCCTCCCGTTAGTTTCCACTAACGGAGGATGATGTGGCACGCCAAGTGTGTAATAATCCCTTGCCAACTGTGTATTCTTATGCCACGTCAGAAATGATTTTCTCCTTCTATCCAACTTAATAAAAGCAACGGTAGAGAACCAATCATTTGCCAAAAAAACCTCTTCTCTCTCCGCCTATCCCTCTCCTTGAATACTCCTCTCTCTCTCTACAACTAAACAAATGCCTAAACCCTAAAAACCCACCGCCCTCCTCCGTCCAAGGCCGCAGCTACAAGATCTGAGACGAGGTGTTCGTATCACGTAATAAACATGGGGAAGTAATCGTAGGTCCCCAAACGACAGCTTAGTGTCGAGAAACCACGAAAGGGTTGAAGATTCGATCAACCTTGACGGCGGCGACGAATAGAAATTCGGAGGATGCTTGATTTTAGGTACTTTACTTCTTTTCTTTCGTCTTATTTCTCTTGTTCTTCTACTTCCGCTCGCTCTTCTCCTTCACTCTTCTTCTTTTGTACTGCTTCTTCTTCTTTCACTCTCGTTTCTGGTGTGATGAAGATTTGATGAAGTGTGTTTTGTGGGATTAATCTGGGAGGTTGATGATGATTTGTAAAATGATTTAGGAATGATTTTTTTCTGAGTGATTTGTGAATTCTCTGTAAATAATGAACCGGTCTTCCTAAAATTGGTGATGAATGTGAATTTATAGGGAAAGGCTTTGGTTTTTGAAAATGAAAGTTAATTATTGAAAAAAAGAGTTAGTTGTCCTGAGTTGAACAAACCAACTTACAACCCTTGAATTGCTTTCAGTTATTGGAGTGCTTGATTTCATTTTGAGCTTTTCTTTCTTATTTGTGATGTAATTGGTTCGTGCAGGTTATCTTGGTAGCAGGCTTAGCAGTGAGTATTGCAAAAACGTGGGTGTTCGATGGGTGGTCAAGAATGGTTGCAGGTATATACTCAATATAGATCTGCTTTCATCGTAACTATACTGAGTTGATGCATATATATGGCAATAAGGATAAGGATAAGGATAAGGATAAGGATAAGGATGACCTACAATTTGAGTAACTCTTTATGGTTTGTTCATTATGCCCTTGGCCAACATAAATTTAATGACTAGTTGTGAATTGCTCGATTCAGAAACTATGGGAAATTTACCCACCTGAATAAAAAAATCCCACCATTTATACCATGGCTTGATGTACCAGTACCATTATTGGATTCCTTTTTTGCCATTAAAATAGAAAATTATGTAGCGGTTGGTCTAACAGAACTCACAATGTAGTGAGTGAAATTATCCTATCCACGAGAAATGAGAAATATAATGTATTCACAATAATTATTACCTTAAGTATAAAAAGTATAGTTATTTTTTTAATGATTTTATGTTCATAAAAATAAAATAAAGTAACATATGTAGAAGAAATAACATTGATAAAGAATGTTAGGGTTAGGTGTTGAAATTATTATGATTTCATGCATATCAAATAACCAATTATGCTCATTTTAACCTTCAATACATGTTATCACCTATTACTTATCAACATTATCCATGTATGAATATGATATGATATGTCATGACATATGGGGAAAGAACAAAACCTAGTGAGGTATACCTAGGACGTCAATAGACATTAATTCACTATATAAATTATTTATAAGTCTCACAATAAGATCAACACATTTCAAATTAAGTAACATAACTAGAGAGAGATGATCTCTTCTCTCTCTAACTTTTTCCTCATGTTTTCGTTCATCCCCTGTTTTCGTTCAACCTCCGTTTTTCGATTACTATTAAAGTGTTGTGTGTTTTCATGGCATGGATACCTGTTCGGAGGGAGCAGAATCAACAGAGGCAGAAAAAATGGGATATTTTCCCTTTTGGGGGAGGTGTAGTCGGAGGGGAGTTAGAGGAAATCTCTTCCTTTTATGTGTCGGAGTTTCCTGATCGATGTAAAGCAAGGGATATTTTGGTTCTGTTTGGCTTTATCAGGAGGGTGGTCGAGGTGGTTATATCACCACGCCGCAACAAGTTTGGAAAGCGATTCGACTTTGCTCGGTTTAAGGATGTCGTGGATTGTAGAACTTTGGGAATCAAATTGGATAGTGTTATGATCGATGGAAGGAAAATACATGCAAATCCGTCGAGGTTCGAAAGGGGTTTGAAGCGGATTCGTTTGGTCGATCATCAGAGGTGCAAGGAGGGCAAGAATGTTGGGAGGGTTACAAATAATCTCGGTGGAGATAACAATGTGAAGGTCTTCGATGGATCAGTCTCATTTGCGGATATGCTGATGCAAAAGTCTGCTTCGGTTTCAGGGAAGCAAATCAAGACCTGCGTTAGTTTTGTGTCGGACGTGGAAACTAGAGCGAGGTTGAGTAAAGCTTATGTCGGAACCACAATTTGCCTTGGTTTGGCTTATAACGTGAAGACATATTTCGAATGCGAGGGTATTTTTTTAATCAAAATCACACAGTTGGGGAAACTATGCCTACTTGAAGAGTTGGATGAGGGAGCGCTGAGAGATTTTGTAGAGGGTGGGGATTCATGGTGGAGGCAGTGGTTCACAGATATTAGAAAATGGAGTGCCATGGAGGTTGACGTGGAACGAGATATCTGGGTTAGAGCTTTCGGGATTCCCTGCAACGCATGGAGCTTGGAGTTCTTAGAATCAATTGTAAACTATTTTGGAACGTTCATTTGTACAGATGACAAAACTCTAAAGGGGACATCCATGGATGTTGCTCGTTTCCTTGTCAGGGTTCCTGTTAATTTAAGAATAATGGATTATTTGGAGGTTGAGATCGATGGGCAATCGTTTAATATTCACTTGCGTGAGGATTCTTTTGGTCTGACGTTTTCGCCGCATGCGGGTATCAAAAATAACGTTAATGAGGTGGATTCTTCTTTTTCCGGAAATTCCTCTTGCTCTGAAAAAGATTGGTCCTCGGCTGAACCAAGAGGAAGAGAAGAAGACATGGAGGAGGGTGAGGTTAGAGACGGTCATCGTTTGGATCCAATGGACAAAACATGGGTTGAGGTGGGTAGCTGTGTTAATAAGTCGGAGGGTACATCTTTTGAGAAGTAAAATCACGATTTGTCACTTTCGGCGGATGAAAGGGTTTTGAAAATTTTGATGGTTGTCAGAATAAAGGGGAGGGCACCTTTGACGAGGAAGTTGTGAATTCTAGGTTGGTGAAGCAACCTTTTCAAGTCTTTTCCAACGAAAGTAGAAATAATTCTGATAGTTTATTTTCCACTGACTCAATTGTGAAGGAAACAAAAGAGAATTGTGTGAATGAATTAGTAGGAGTGGAGAAGTATGTGCATGGTGGGCCTAGACGGGTTAGGTGTAATGATTTAAAGAAAATGAAATTTAAATCATGGTATGGCCCACAAGGTATTCTTGGGGTAATTAATGATAAAGGAGTTAAAGGCAAGGGTATTTTACACATTTCTCCTAAGCCTTCGGATCCGATTGATTCGTCTGAGTTTGGTAAGGGTACGTGCCATTCTAAGATGGTAACTCATAGTTTCTCCAACATTCCTTTGCATAAATTTCATTGCGAAAATTCTGAAGCCTCTGATATTTTTAGATGTAATGCAAAGTTATGGGAGAACTTTGACTCGTCGGTTGGTGGTAAAGTGTGGGATGCTCTCTCAAGATTGGGGGTGGTTGTAGTGGATAAAGAGAGGGATTACAAGAAGATGATTGATGAATTAGAGAGGTTGGACAAGGATAGATTGAAGGGTGAGAAGGCGAAATTAATAGTGTTGAAATGATTATCGGATCATTCAACATTAGAGGGGGAGGTAGTTTGATTAAGAGGAAAATAATTAGTCAAATTATCAAGAAAGGAAATGCGGATATTTTTTTAATTCAGGAAACTAAATTAGTTTCATTGTCGGATGAGGCGGTGAGAAGTTTTTGGTCTAAAGAGGAAATCGGATGGACGTGGTCTTGCGCTTAGGGTCTTTCAGGAGGTTTACTTATTCTTTGGAAGGTTAAGAGTGTGGAAGTTTTGTGTAGGTTTAAAGGGGAAGGGTTTGTTGGTGTCAAAGTATTATGGAGAGATTCTATCTATTATGTAGTGAACATTTATTCTTTTTGTGAGCTTAGTAAGAAATGAGTGCTTTGGAAGAATTTGTTGGATTTGAAAGCTAAATTCTCGGATGGGGAATGGTGTATGGGCGGAGACTTTAACGCTATTTGCAATTCTTGGGAGAGGAAGGGTAGGAGCGGGTGTAGCCGTAACGTGAAGATGAAAGAGTTCTCGGAGTTCGTGATGGAGAGCGAATTGATTGACGTTCCATGTAAAGGGAAGAAATTCACTTGGATTAGTGGTGATGGCTCTTCAATGAGTAGAATTGATAGATTCTTACTCTCGGAAGAGGCTATTGATAGATGGGGAGTGATAGGCCAATTCACCGGGGCTAGGGATATTTCCGATCATTGTCCGGTGTGGATTGTCGTGGATGTTTCCGATTGGGGTCCTAAACCGTTCATGTTCAACAATGAATTGTTTAACAACAAATTTTTTTTAACCTTTGTTGAAAAGCAATGGGGGGAGTTCCGTGTTATAGGGAGGAGTGATTTCGTTCTTAAAGAAAAACTTAGGCTTCTCAAGTGTAGTCTTAGAAAATGGAATGTGGAGGTGTTTGGTAAACTTGATTTGGAGGTGGATAATTGTGTGAGGGAGATTAACGAGGATGATGTGATGGCGGATTTTGCTAATGGAAATTTGTTGACCGAATCCATTTTCAACATGAAGAAATTGACGAGTCATTTTTGGTTGAACATGAGAATCAAAGAGAACATGCTCATTCAAAAGTCCAAGTTAAAGTGGCTTAATGATGGAGATAATAATAGTAGGTACTTTCATTGTGTTTTGAAGGAGAGAAGAAGGCGTAATCATATTGGTTATATCAATTCGCCTAGAGGTGTTTTATTTTCGGCTAAAGAGGTAAAAGAGGAAGTGAGGAATCATTTCGCCAAGAAGTTTGTCGAAGTGATTAAAGAGAGGCCTATTATGGATGGAATTCATTTTAATGCCCTTAATCTAGTTGAGAGGGAGACGCTTGAACGATCTTTTACGGAGGAGGAAATTAAAGAGGCGATTTGGAGTTGTGATAGTAACAAAAGTCCGGGGCCGGATGGATAATCTTTTATGTTCATCAAGAAATATTGGTACTTTATCAAGGATGACTTCTTTAATTTTTTCAAAGCTTTTCATGAAGGGGCCTTTTTGTCAAAGACGATTGTGTCATCCTTTTTAACTTTGATTCTAAAGTGTGAGAGCCCTTTGGGATTAGATGACTTTAGACCTATTTGTTTGGTTGGGTGTTTGTACAAAGCGTTATCCAAGCTTTTGGCTGGAAGGTTAAAGAGGGTCTTGCATTCTTTAATATCTCCGTGTCAAAGTGCTTTTGTCCCGGGGAGACAATTACTTGATGGTGTTTTGGTTGCTAATAAGGTGGTGGACCTTGCGTGTAAGGAAAAAAAGGAGTGCACTCTTTTCAAGGTGGACTTTGAGAAAGCGTATGATAAAGTTAGTTAGGATTTTCTTAGGTATATGATGAGGAGAATGGGATTTGTGGTGTGTTGGATGAAGTGGATGGAGGCTACCATCTTTTCTAGTAAGATGTCCATTTTAGTTAATGGTAGCCCTACTAGTGAGTTTGTAGTGGAAAGAGGTTTAAGACAAGGTGATCCCTTATCGCCGTTCCTCTTTGTTATGGTGCCGGAGGGATTGACGGGATTAGTTAAGAGATCGGTGTCGAATGGTGACTTTTCCGGTTTTGGGGTGAATGGGAAATGTTTCATTGATGTTCTACAATTTGCGGATGATACTCTCTTGGTGGGGGATGGTAGTTGGAAGCATCTTTGGGTTCTTAAAGCGGTTTTCCGCGGTTTTGAGTTAGTTTTGGGCCTAGGTATTAATTTCCATAAGAGAAAATTAATTGGAATTAATGTTACTTCAAATTTTGTTGAAGCGGGAACTTTATTCCTTTCTTGTAGATCGGAATCGAGAGATTTTACTTTTCTTGGCATTCCTATTGGTTCTAATCCGAGGAGGATTTCTTCTTGGGCCTCTTTGGTTAAAAAGATGGAAAAGAGACTATCTTGTTGGCATGGTAGAGTCTTGAGTTTCGGAGGTAGAATCACTCTTCTTAAATTGGTGCTTAATAGTTTGTCGATTTTTTAACTTCTTTTTATAAAGCTCCGGTTAAGATACGGAAAGAGATTATTAAAATTCAAAGTGACTTCCTTTGGGGCAGCTCGGAAGGAAAGAGGAAAATTCATTGGATCAATTGTGATTCTCTTTGCTTGCCTTATGATAAAGGTGGCCTTAATTTGAAAAGGATTAGTGATTTTAATGTGGCCCTCCTCAACAAGTGGAGATGGAGAATACTTGTTGGATCGGATAACTTATGGTTCAAAATTTTGCAAGCTCGATACGGGGACATTAAATTGATGTTATCAAATCGGGATTTTGATTTACCGCGGGGAAGGCTTTGCTACACTTGGTGGAAGGATATTTGATCTCTTTCTAAATTTTATTCGGAAGATATCTTCATTAACAATTGTGAGTACCATGTTGGAGATGGTTTTCTACTTCATTTTGGTGTGTTAGGTGGATTGGCTTGGATTCTCTTAAAACCTCTTACCCCCGGCTTTACGAGGCCTCAAGCTTTAAGAATGTGGTTGTTGGGATGTTAGGGGGATGTGTGGATGATAAATGGGAGTGGTGGGATTACGGTATTAATACTGTTGGCGGAAACACAGTGGACGTTGGTGTCGGTTCCAATAATTCTCAAAATTATGGGCAGCTGAATCTTTCAGTGGCGGATAATGTGGGTTTTCCTAACAGTTTATTTGCAGGTAATGAAGGCAATGATGCTGGTGTTGATGCGAACAACTTCGTTGATACAGATCATGCAGATTTTGTGGATGCTTTATCCTATTCTTTTGCATCTTCTGTTTCTGTTTCTGTTTTGGATGAGGCAGTCTATGTTCCTGTTATGGGGGGATATAGTTTTTAATAACAGTGTCACTCTTTAAATAACCACAGAAACGGGTAATATTATGGCAGGAACTATGCAATGGATTCGGCAATTATTACTGCTGACCCTAGTATGGAAGTGGGAATGGCGCAAGGCCAAACGGTGCATCCTTCGGTTGATGGTGCAGTGCCTCTTTTTTCAAGGCTGCGGAATGAGTTGGACTCTCTAATTATGTTACTTAGCACTGTTGAGATGGATCGGTATTCGAAAGATCAAATTACATGGATGCAGGGAAACGAGGATACGTATACTGTCAATTCTTTCTATCGGTTAACCGATGTTTTCCGTATTCCGTTTGGTCTGGCCAATAGGGACGACAAGGCGGTGGCTCTGGTTTAGAAAGTGTTAGATCCTTCTAAGATTAAGGAGTTTGGGTGGAGTTGTCTCCTCAATAAATTACCGACGAAGGATTTGTTGGAGTTTAGAGGTATTTTACCTTCAACTAGTGATTTTAATTGTACCTTCTGTAATTCCTACAAAGAAACGTTGTTTCATGCATTTTTCACTTGTCCGGTAGCAGTGTTGGTGTGGAGGGAGGTGGCGGTTTGGATTGGAATGACGGAGTTTGGTTGCATTAATCCTATGAGTAGCCTTTTGGATTGGTATGCCTTTTGTAAATTAAAGCATGTCAGGGTAGGGAGGGAAGGATGTATTTGGTTAGCTGTTTGCTGGAACTTGTGGATTCTCAGAAACAGAATCATTTTCAGGAATCTCGAATGGAATGTCTTAGATACTGTTTGGGCGATTAAGTATGCGGTTTGGCGTTGGTCTTTTATAGGAGACATTACCCATTCCAATTGTAATTTGTTAGAGTTTGACAAAGACCATTTGTTTTACTTGTCTTAGTTTCAATTGGTTGGTAATCTCTTTGTGTTATCGATCTGTGTTTCGATATTTTATATCCAGGTTTGAGTACCCTTAGTACTCGCGTTGAATATATAACTTGCTTACAAAAAAAACATTTCAAATTAAGTGCTTTGATTACCCCTATGGCCCTAGTTATTTATGCCCAAAGTAACTAAGCTAGCCATCTATACCTACTTGTATTTTTACCACATTTGCTTAAAAAATCTATTTATTAGAAGATCCCTCAGTTGTAATAAACTCTTTTCAATTCTTGAGATGATCATCCATAGGAATACATATATAGCATAAGTGCATATGAACAAAATATAGCACAATCACTCATTCATAGCATACTCAATATTAATGTTTCTTTAAGTTTCACATATACAACATAGAAAGGTCCTAAATTAAGCATTTCAGAAAAAGAAAAAAAGAAATGATAAAGCTAAGAGTGACACTTCAACCACTTGTAACTTGTAGCCAACAACAAACATCAGATGTCACGCCTCCCTATATTAAACTTCTTCAAAATTGATAGGGACAAAGACGCGGCAAAGCTTTAGCTCTTTTCTCTTCCTTGTTGCATAATTTCTCTCAATGTATTGAACTCTATTTCACTTTCCAATGCATGTCCATTTATACAAAACTCTTCAATTTTGTGTTGTCTTCTTCCTTTGGTCTTGTGTCTTGTAAATATCCATTGATTTTAAACCTAAGAATAAATCATATTTCTTGTTTTCTTGTACATGTACCATGATAGTACATATCTCATGGTAGACAAAACGATGTGTGACAGGTCTGCATCATCTAAGAGGTGGATTTATGACAATTCTATGGCAACTTTTATAGAGTTTTATCTTATAGCATTCATCTTTATTTCTTATCACTTTACAGTTCAACCCTATATGATTTCTCAAAATTCTTCCACAACAGCCCCTTTCTTATAGCTCTCTACCTAAACTAACTTCTGGTTCAAACTTTGTTGGGCATTTTCCTTGCATTACCTTCGTGACATAACTTGTCATAATATTTACTCCTACACATTAATAACAAAGTAAAAACTAAAATAGAGAGCACTTAGTGTGTTCATTATCCAAGATAATACGCTAGAAAACATAGTAAAATAACCCTAATTATGTCAAACTTAAATGAATAATTCAACTATTATGTCTTAAATATCTCGCAATAAATGATTTATCATTAATTCCAAAAAGAGAGAACTTAACCACACATGACTACGATAGGTAGATGGAAGTTGCAGAAATATTGCTTTGTTGATCCACCTTGCTAAACATTAGATATTATAACAACTCAAACTCTCTCTCAGCGAGAGTTTTACTAAATTATTTAAATTACTAAAACTATATAAATCGATATATGGAAATGATTGGCCAAGTATCCTTAGATTCACCTAACAAATTTTTCCTTGTTCGAATCCTTACTAAAATAAGAGAAGAACTTAATAAAATACAAATAGATTTAATGCGTGTGCTAATTGAAAAAAGAGAAGAACTTACTAAAAATTGAAAATCGTATTTTTTTTAGCATTTCTTAATATACTACTCAAGTTTCTTAGGTACCACGTGAAATTTCTTTTTTGTCCTCTGATTTCGGATATGCACATCCGGACGCACCAATTTTTTAAAAAACGCTGATGTGTTCCGAATGTGCACATCCGAAAATATAGGATAACTTTATTTTTTAAAATTCCTGATCTGCAGATCCGAAAAAACAACATAATTTTATTTTATTTTTTAAAAATCGGTTTTGTCGGTAGATCGCATATGTTAATATATAATCGCAAGTTAATATACATTCGAATGAGGGGAGGGAGAAGGTCTTGACAGCATGATGAAGATCTTGAGTCAAAGGATTAGGTTTCCCGCCAATAGAAAACTTTGTTCTTCATATCTCTTCAATGTGTTGTTTCGGTGTAGCCATTAATCTTCAGTCAATGTCAATGAAGTAAACATGAATTACAGAGTGAAGTGTTGATGAATAAAAAAAAGTTTGTATGCGTAAAAAAACTCATTATTATTTACCTGTAAGGGCACAGAGCACCGAAAAGACTAAGCTTTTTGGAGAAGAAAGGTTAAGAATGGGAGTAGTTACTAAGTTACACGATATAAGAAAAGTGTTTGTATGCATAAAAAATTCATTATTATTTACCATTTTGAACTATTAAAAAATATAAATATAATTGTTGATAGGACAAAGCAGGAGGGAAGACTTCAATTGTTGATCATAATTTTGCCTAATTTTAAGGGCAAATCATATGGTAAGTTTTGTAAGGTGGTGGCCTCAGAAGGGAAATCGGGCCGCTGCAATTATAAGATAATTTTGTTAGATTTGTGGATACAGAACCAGAATCAGAATTTTCGACTTCACTTATGTAATAGGAGTACCACCAACTTTGTGTCGACTCTGCTGCCATTTATCTTGGATAACGTCAAAGAAGTAATATTTTACTGTTGATCTTCATTTGTCCTACAATCTTCTGGGATATATTTGGGAGTTCGGATATCCACAATGCCTTTTTTGAATATATAACTTATGGTTACAGATCATGTTTGCCATCATAGGTGGATGACCGTTATTTTGTTTAAATATGGGTTAGAACTACTAGACAACTTTTGGATACAGCACAAGTGACCATCATGCGTTTTGATAAATATTTTGAAGTTATCATTAAAGGATGTCTACCATATTCGTTCCTCTAACCTTCTGTTAAAAGACATATTATTATTATTTCTTAAAATAAGTATACCTTTTAATATGTTGAGTTTCAGCCATTTTTCCGGATGTGCACATCCGGATTATGCGTAACTTGTCATTCCAGATTTGCACATCCGGAACAAAGCAACATTTAAAAAAAAAAACGGTGCATCCGAATGTGCACATCCGGAACTGGGGGCAAAAACAGAATTTCATGTGGTGTATAAGAAACATGGGTGGTGTGTTAAGAAATGCTTTTTTTTTAAATAATAAAATAGTATTAATAGAAAGGAAAGATCCCAAATATATTACAAAGAGAAAACAATTGGTACAAGGAATGCCAAAAGCTACCATGGAAAAAAAAGACAAACAATGAAACACAGCTAAAACTAACAAGTCACACAAAACTCCAAGAGGTATTCCCTCCGAGATCAACAACCAGATTAACTGGACCACCAACATCGGATCAACAACCATTAAGAAAAAAGAAAAGAAACACAACACTCACAACCTAGCCGATATCTCGACCCACTATTGGTTAATCTAAAGGATGGAGTTTTGAAGTCAATCCGTAAAAGTGCAAGAGTTTTTCACGATCTACTCAAAAATGAATTCCAATCCAGAAAAATACTCAACTCTTCTACGTCTATTACGCTTGTTATAGAAAAGAAATTACAATCTCATTTCGATCCTCCAAATAATCTATACCACAACATGTCAGATCATAGAAATTTTTTCATATATTTCACCCTATCTCTCGAAGAATAAAAACTCTAGAAGAGTAGACTGACTGCCTTGGGAAAGGACTATCTGAATTTCACAACTCATTTCTCTTTCTCTTTTTTTTAATCTATAGATGAGTTGTAAAATGATAATAGTCCATCTAAATAGTTGTATGTCACATGCCATGTTATTGAAATTCAATATCAAATTCAAATGTATATATAGTGCAACAAACATTGTAAAATCTGAGGACCAAGTCATTAATTAATTTATCCGGTGTACTGTGTTTACACTCAATTTCTTACACTTGTATATACACCGTAGTCTTTTTAAAGCATGGCTTAATTGCAATTTTGGTCCCCTATTTTTATTTTTATTTTTAGTTTTGATCCCACTATTTTAAAATTCGGAATTTTTGTCCCTCTATTTTCAGGTTTTTTTTTAATTTTGGTCCCCCTATTTTTAAATTTGAAATTTTTGTCCCTTTATTTTCATTTTTTTTTAGTTTTGGTCCCTTTATTTTTATTTTTTTAAACTTTTAGTCCCCTATTAAATTAGTTCCAAATTGAAAAGGGGGACTAAAATTCAAAACAAAACTTAAAATAGGGGACCAAAACTAAACAAAAATGAAAATAGAGGGACCAAAATTCTAGATTTTAAAATAGGAGGACCAAAACTCAAAAAAACTAAAAATTAAGGGACAAAAATTCCGATTTTTAAAATAGGGGGATCAAAACTAAAAAAAAATGAAAACAGAGAGTGCAAAATTATAATTAAGCCTTAAAGCATTTAAACATTGACACAGAAAGCAAAGCATAAAGAAAACAGGTGTGCTATTCCTACACCCATTTCTACACCAAATACCTACATCAAACAGTGTTCATCGTATTTATACGGTGAACAGGTTTTTATTTTTTTAATAAATAAAAAATAATATTTATAATACGCGAACAGTGCGTGAACAGTACATAAACAATGCGCGAGCAGTGGATGAACAGTGCATGAACAGTGCATGAACAGTGCGTGAACAGTATTTTTAAAATAGTGTAATGAAATTGGTTAATGAAATATAAAAAGTTGGTTAATGAAGTGACGAAGTTGGTTAATAAACCTTCAGATGTTAAAAATAAATTTTAGTAATAATTCAAAATTGGTTAATAGAATATAAAAAGTTGGTTAATGAAGTTATGAAGTTGGTTAATAAGTGTAAACATATTAAGAATAATTTTTAACAATCAATGAAGTTGGTTAATACAATATAAAAGATTGGTTAATGAAGTTATAAAATTGATTAATAAACGTTCAGTTTTAAAAAATAATTTTTAACAACAAACAAAGTTGGTTAATAAAATGTATAAAGTTGGTTAATAGAGTTGTGAAGTTGGTTAATCATACAATTTTATGTCAATATCATTTAATTTAAAAATTAAAAATATAAAAAAAGATATTAAAATAATAATTTTTTTATTTTTTATTTTAAAAAAATTATTATTATAATATTTGATTGTTCACCGTACATGTGAACAGTGAAATACGGTGTAAGTGTATGGTTTTGGTGTAGGAATAGCATTTTTCTAAAGAAAATTATTTTAAAAAATAAATGTATATATATAAGGTGTTGATGTAATTTTTGGTGTCATTTTAGCATTTTTTTTTGATAAGCAAAATGTCGGCAAAATAGAGCACACATTTTAAAGATGATCCATGATATATTTATTATAATTATTAAAAAAAGGGGCCCTGATATGTTACTAACTTCTATAAATGAAGGGTTCCTAGTTTCAACCAAAATGATCAGCATCAGTAGTAATTGGCTTAGAGAGATTCAGTTAAAAATGGGAGAAAAACAAAGTGAGGTAACATGGGAGAAGAAGGAAGAGGAGGAAGAAAAAGAAGAAGCAGAAGCTCAAGTTGAAATTTGGAAGTACATATTCGGGTTTGTAGAACTATCTGTGGTGAAATATGCAATTCAACTTGGCATAGCCGAAGCCATTGAAAAGCACAAAAAACCCATATCACTATTAGAGTTATCATCAACTCTAAAATGTGACCCTTCATACCTTAACCGCATCATGAGATTCCTAGTACATAGGAAAATATTCAAAACCATATCTACCAACCATGACAACTATCCTAGCTATGTTCAAACCCCACTTTCTCGCCGTTTGCTTCCTAACGGCGAGCAAAGCATGTCTGCTTTTCTTTTACTAGAAAGCAGTCCTGTTATGGTAGCTCCTTGGCTTAGTCTCAGTGATCGTGTTTTGGAAAATGGGAATCCATCTTTTAAGAAGGTTCATGGTGAAGATCTTTGGCGCTATGCTGCTTCAAATCTCGATCATAGTAATCTTTTCAATGATGCTATGGCTTGTGATGCTAAAGTTGCTGTGCCTGCTATTGTTGAAGGTTGTAGTGAGTTGTTTGATGGTGTTGGATCCTTGGTGGATGTTGGCGGTGGGAATGGTACCACCTTGAGCATCCTTGTTAAGGCTTTTCCTTGGATTCGAGGTATCAACTTTGATCTTCCATATGTCGTTGATGTGGCTCCAAAGTATGATGGGATACAACATGTGGCAGGTGACATGTTTACAAGTGTTCCCAAAGCTGATGCTGTATTATTTAAGGTAAGTTTACGTTATTCCTTTTGTTAAATAATTGAATGAGATTTGGTCCTGATTTGAATGAAATATTTAATTGCAGTGGGTTTTGCATGATTGGGGAGATGAAGAGTGCATCCAAATCTTAAAGAATTGTAGGGAGGCTATACCAAAAGAAAATGGAAAAGTGATTATTGTTGACGTAGTTATTGAAGAAGGAGGAGGAGGAAAACACAACAAGTATGAAGATGTAGGGTTAATGTTAGACATGGTGATGATGGCACATACAAACACTGGAAAAGAGAGAACAGTAAAAGAGTGGGAACATGTGATCAAAATGGCTGGATTCGATTCATTCACTGTGAAATCTATCAATGCGGTGCAGTCTGTAATTGTGGCCTCAGGCTAAAAGTATGACAGAGGAAGCACTGAAAAATCAATAATGGTTGTGAAATAAAGTAATAAACATGTATGTTGTGTCTGTCATGAATGTTTGAACTTTGTTATGTTGTATTTGTACTAGTGTGATGTGACGCATTAAAGCTTTTGTACAAGGCTACAAGCCCCTGAACTTAATTTATATATGTGTTCGTGATTGAATTCAAAAATGTTTATGAATTCTTTTTCCACCCTTATACCTTATCAAAATTATTGGTAACAATTCAAAAATGTCTCTAGAATTTAGAAATGTATTTTCTATAAAATTGAATGCAAACAAATGAACTACCTTTATTATATTCAATTTCAAAGATTCATGTTCGAATAAATCTTTTTTTTACAAGAAAATATATTTTTGGATATGCATATTCATAAAGTATCTTTTTGTGTATATTTTTTTTAATTTAGTATGGGGTATATCATGATAAACCAATGTAATAGTCATACATCAACAATGCAATAAATATGTAAATATCAACAATGTCCATATTAAAAAAAACAATTGAAAAATAAAAAACCCATAATAAATTTCAGAACTAATAAATTCTTTCATTACAATTTTGTAAAGTAATTCTTAACACAACGACAACATAAATAAATTTCACATCACAGTATAAAATAGTATATATTTTTAAAATAGAAATTAATTTGTGTTTGTCATAGATCACTTATCTAATATAAATATATAAATTCTAAGTACCTGGAAATTACGCTCTAAGCCCTCTGATTAAATGCTTAGTCTAGACTAATTACTAAGGATAAAATTGACTAACTATAAAATGGAAGCTTTATATTGATTTGGCATTTATTACATCTGATGTGGCAACACCAGATTTTTTTGTTGCATTTTACTATTTTTCTCGTTTAACAATTATTAAACACTATGGGATATCAAAGGTTGTACATGTACTTATTTTTGGTCTTGAAACGTGAAACCCTAATTTATTGGAACGTCAAGTGTAATGGAACAATAAATAGCAATTAGAAATCATCATTATTATTAAAGCATTCCAATACTGTTGACGGTTCATTGTTTAACGAAACTTTTCTTGGAAGTTGAATATCTTATTAAGCAACACACTAAAATCTCTTCATTCTTCATATTCCAAAAAAAAAAAATAGTTTCTTCCACTCTAAAACCATAAACCTCCATTCCCTCCTAAATCTCATTCCCTAAACCACCGATTCTAATTTCGATCTTAGATTTTCTATTTCGGATCCAAAATGGCGACGATGACGAGCTTGATCGGTCTTATCAACATTTCCAATGAGCTTGCACCGTCTTGGGAGATCACGACGATGGGGATTTATCTCTCTGGGAAGCTCTTCCGTCCGTCGCTGTCGTCAGTGGACAAGTAAACTGCTTACTCTCTTTTTTTCTTTAAATCGATTTCGTTTTGCTCAAATTCAAATCTCATTTGTTGAATGTGTATCATACTGGTTTGATAACTAAGGTTATTTCTTTTGAGATGCACCACAAGGCTTTCAAGGATACATCAAAACTAAAAATGAATGGAACTAAGGTAAGAATTTGTTTTACTTTTTAATATTTTAGAACCCTAACAACTTCCTCTTATTGATCTTGAAGCTTATCATTATAGTTTTTTCTTTTCTTTTTTCAGTCAATGATTCGGCATTGTCTTCGGGCTGGTGGTGGTTTGGAAGCTACAGCAACTATCAAAGCAATAACTACAAGATGTTTGCATCCAACCATAAACCAAGATGTACTGTCTTAGCCTAACCAACATGTTCAAAATAGGTTTCATCTATTTGACTCTCACACAATCTTAATGAATAATAAATCTGATTTTTGTTTTTTATTTTTCTACATAATTTGTAAGAGGATGTTACAATTGATATTGTCCCTAATGTTAAGAAAAAGCATGAAGTTAATGCTGGTTGCCAATTCACAAGGTAGAAAAGTTACGATTGGCGATTCCTCTTACGATCGGCATAAAAGCTCTAATGGTAAACAATGTGTATTTATTGGTCTTCATACTTCTGCATAATTTCTTCAATTTTATTAACTTGGGTTAACAATGCAGTTCTGCTGGCATAATGGATAAGTTACTAATTGGTGGTATTTGAATTGTGTCAGTGTGATGTGTTGAAACTGGTGTAGTGAAGCCTGATATGATTGAACTCATAAAATTTGATATGGTTGTGACTTAAATTATTGTTATTGTTATTGTATTAGTGGCGGCTACAACATCAAGACTGGAACCGTCTGTATGATTGAACTCATGAAATTTGATATGGGTGGATCTGCTGCAGTTCTTAGAGCAGAAAAAGCTCTTGGACAAATTAAACCTCTTGGAGTGGAGGTATATTATTTAAGTCACCCTTTATACTTTTTCCTTTTGAAAGAATTTTTAGTTTTCGGTCCGTCACTCTCAATCTCCTAAAATTACATTACACCTTGACTAAATTAGTTTCTCTTGAATGCTTTTAAAGATTTAAGTAGTGATATGAAGACTGAAATTTTGTTGTAGTGATCATTTTATGCTGATGGTTTTGGTGTATTTGGTTATAGTAGAGTGCCTATGTTTTTTGGTGCATCTTTTTTCCCCCCACTTATTTTATAGATAGGTTGCTCTTATTTATTCTTCTCTCTGTTCTTTTTACAAAAAGTAGAAATTTCAATTTATATCGAAGTTTATAATATTTTGCATGTGCAGGATTATTTTATAGTTGCAGCTTGTGAGAATATGATAAGTGGAACAGGTATGAGGCCTGGAGACGTTCTCACAGCTTCAAATGGAAAACCTATAGAGGTGATGGCGTATGTTTATGTCTATAGAAGTAAGCATGTTTCCTTACACTTTCACTATAAACTAAGAAATAAGCTAGTAAGTCATGCTTTTAATGTTTGGTGAATTAGATATAATAAGTCTATCTACATCTCATAACTCACCATGCTTCACATGAATTTTGATTACACCTAACAACATATTTTGCCTAATGCATAAAGTAGGGACAACAAGTAAGTTTTATTGGTAATTTGGTAGTAAAACATGCTTATTAATCCTTAATGTTACTAAATCTGGGTTAGGGCATCGTCTATATTCAACATTGATAGAAGTTATACAATATATTCGCAACCAAATGTGGAGGAACCAAGTTCTTGGGACGAGTTATACAACATTAATTTGATGCCTTCAGAGTTGTTTCTCAAGTTCCATAAAGAATTTTAGAGTATGTAATGATTTCTAAACAGTTAAAGAAGCTTTGATATTAGGGAAAGATTCTATAAATATATTTTTTAGCTAGCATCCATCATGATTTAATGTCATGTTTTGTAATTTGGAGGTTCTTAAAACTCAATATTTCTGCACGTGAATAAGAAGGTGGATACTTAATTCCATTTTGAAATGTTAGTTTTAGTATTGAAATATCCTATTCCTATTCCACCAGAAAATCGGGAAATCGCAATGTAGAACAGAAGAGGTTGAATTTGGAAAGTTCGTTAGGAAATGTGAGAAAACCAAAGAGCCTCTCAAAACTTATCCTGGAAGGTAATAATTTTCTTTCTTCTTCTTCATTATAAAAGTATGATAGATTCATTGATTAGGTTTTAGGAGGAAGGGATTTTGATGTGAAATCTAATTCTTCAATTTGAGACTACTTCGAATCAAAATTTGGAATATTTGAAATTCAATACAAAATAGACAAGTTAACATGTTTTTTATCATCGTAGGAGAAAAAAATCAATGATTTCTCTTTTCCCAGACCCGATTCATGTCATCATCAATGTCATCTATTCGATTTTCCAGGTAATTATTCGAATTTGTTGTTGATTTGTTTGCTTGAATTAATTATTTTCCTAATTTCACGGTTCCGTATATGTTTCAATCTTTCAGTGCATGCGAAAACTACAGTCCAAGTGCAGACATCAGTGAATCGGAGAGGGATTCTGAAACAAATCTCCACTAATATCTCAAGGTTGCATGGTGATGTTGTGCTGCGTTCAGGGGCAGAAGTTGCTTCCATTTTCGGCGGGCTTCCAGTCGGTTTTGTTTCGTCTGTTAATTGTTTTGTTTGAAGCTTGCATGTTGTTGTTGTTCTGAGTTTTTTTTACAATTTCAACATGTTGTTTGAAGCTTGCAGTATATACTGCTTTTTCCATGGTAGTATTACAATTTCAAATTGTACTGGAGTTCAAGTTATAACCAACTATGTTTTTCCATAGTTCAGTATATACTTCTTTAAGTTTTTGAATTTATGGGCTGAATGTAAATTGTAATACCCCATATTATTTAAATGCTCAATTGGATATCAGATGAGTATCTATGTGCTCTATGTTTGGTTAGTTAGATTTATGGAATCCTCTAAGTACTTTAAGTATTATCAATTTGGATCAATAGAGCAACTGGTGAACTCTAAAGAGATCAATTATTTTATGAAGGAGACAGATAAATTATTTTAACTCGAGAAAGGATTTTAAGGTAACTCTAATAATTGATCAATTTAGTTGAGACGATAAAATATCAATTGGGGATATTTTACTCTATTGAATTATATTATATAATAAGCATTATATATATGTTAGAAAGGAAAAGAAAGATATAAAGAAGAGAAAGAAGAGAAAGGAAGAGAAGAGAAAATGGAAAAGAGGGAAGAAAGCTTGGATCATCACCATTTGTTCTTCATCTTCTTCAACCTCCTCTTCGATTATCAGGTGGGTTCTAATTAGACACTCTAAGTTCTAGAAATATAAGTTTAGAACTTAGGTTAGATTTGAGAGAAAATGATTAAACGGATAAATCAATGAAATCTAACAGATGAAATGCGATATAAATGTATGGGAATACTTGTTGGTTATGTTGGAACATGTTTTGGTTGATATAATATGAATTGGAAGTGTTTTGGGTGAAGAAATGGGAGTTTTGGCCCCAATGACCTATGTTTCACGTTGCTGGGAATTTCTGGATTTTTCATTGTTCGCCTAGCGAACCTGGCGAAGGACAAAACGAATGGTTAGTCAAGGGTTTGCCTAGCGAACCCCAAAGCGAAGGGAAGGCTTTTCCTTGGATTCGAGGTATCAACTTTGAACATCCTTGTTAAGGCTTTTCCTTGGATTTTTTTAAGGATTGGTGGATGTTGGTGGTGGGAATGGTACCACCTTGAACATCCTTGTTAAGGCTTTTCCTTGGATTCGAGGTATCAACTTTGATCTTCCACTTGTCATTGACGTGGCTCCAAAGTATGACGGGATACAACATGTGGCAGGTGACATGTTTACAAGTGTTCCCAAAGTTGATGCTGTATTTTTTAAGGTATGTTTACGTTATTCTCTTTGTTAAATAATTGAATGAGATTTGGTCCTGATTTGATTGAAATATTTAATTGCAGTGGGTTTTGCATGATTGGGGAGATGAAGAGTGCATCCAAATCTTAAAGAATTGTAGGGAGGCTATACCAAAAGAAAATGGAAAAGTGTTTATTGTTGACGTAGTTATTGAAGGAGGAGGAGGGAAACACAACAAGTATGAAGACGTAGGGTTAATGTTAGTCATGGTGATGATGGCACATACAAACATTGGAAAATAGAGAACACTAAAAGAGTGGGAGCATGTGATCAAAATGGCTGGATTCGATTCATTCACTGTGAAATCTATCAATGCGGTGCAGTCTGTAATTGTGGCCTCAAGCTAAAAGTATGACAGAGGAAGCACTGAAAAATCAATAATGGTTGTGAAATAAAATACTAATAAACATGTATGTTGTGTCTGTCATGAATGTTTGAACTTTGTTATGTTGTATTTGTATTAGTGTGATGTTGTTGGAGAAATTTTTAAAATATTAAATTGATAAATAATAATGGTTAATTTATCAAAATAAATGGCCAAAAGTTGCAACTCTCTAGAATTGAACCAAAGACTTTATTGTGATAAGGCGCGTGGGAATAAGGTGCAACCACTAGATCAACACACCTTTTCATGAAAAAGTTTGTTGCTATTGATATACAATGGTTCATGAATGGTCATGTTGGAATCAAATGAAACGTTGTTTCTGCACACCAATCAATACAAGTCTTCTTATAAATTGATATACTTGTCAGCCATAAAATACACACAAAAATTACTTGTTTCAAGTGGCAAAATTTATATTTAAGTCAATCTTTTATTTTTTTCTAGTGCACAAGAATAAATAATGGAACTTTATTCCGTAAAATATCGTTGATCGATATGCTTAATGTGAAGATGTGATTCATGTTAAGGTTTTCAAAGTATCCTGAAGGGGATTCGCCGGTTAACCCATTTGCATCCAATTTGTCTAAATTGGTGGGGGCGAATCGAACCTAAAGCTTAGTGTAAACACACGCTTTAGCGTATTCATCATCTTCGTCTGGTTCATATTTTGCAGCAGACCCCAACACAGGATATAACAATCTTTAGGTTCGATTTTGATTTTTTGTGATTAATTTATGGTTGCAACTTTGATGGAGAAATGGATCCATGCTCTCGTATTCATAACCATGGTGAAAGGTACATAATATTTTGATTACATTAATATTATATTTTAACTTTGAATAAAGTTTGTTTCTTAAACTGTAAGAATAAGGATGATAAAAAATCGCATTCATTCGAATTCAAACCGAAAACATTTACACCAAGGGGCGTGTATGAACATGAGCACTGCGATTGAAACAATGTGATGTTTTGACACTCTTCGTTGCATAATCGAGTTTTCGTCGGTCTTGCGCAAATTCGATAAATGATGAATTATCCTGGGTATTCCTGCGTTCCAACTCTAAGACATATTTCAGAGTGCTTGAAATACTTTTAAGGAAAGTGATTTCGTTCACGATTCTAGCCTCGATCCATTCGGTTTATATTAATTTTCCAACAATCTTAAAAGTATTTCAAGCAATGGCAATCGAGACTTTCGTATTAAGAATCGTCATCATAGATCTGGTATGTTCTTATTGTTTTTAACTGGAATTATAACAATGTGAAAATAATAATATATATGATTCTCTAAATCATTTATATATGCAATGTTTGAAAATGATTTATTATGTGATTCGTTGAACCACGGAAACTTGTGCCATACTGTTTCAAACATACATTAGATTATATACTGCAATTTACAAGTAATTTTGAATACCGTACAAAATAAATTATTTATGTGAATGAAAATTAAAGTACATAATATAATTATTGGTACTGTACAATATACTAAACTTCATATCATTTCAAATCAATTTTATCCTTTAATATACATATTATATCAAATAGTTGTATGTAAGATATGTTGTTTAAGATTTTGGTATAAATGGCACTACTAAAAAATGGCCAAACAAAAACGCCAGGTTTACAACGACATCCTATACACCGTTCTTATAGTGCCTACTGGATGCGCACGCATTATTTTAATTAGAAATCTCAAGGGTATAATAACAGTTTTTATGAAAACCGTGGTGATACAATCTAGCTCTCATGGGTTCGAACCTCATCGCCCTCATATAGTTTATCTCTTTGATGTAAATGCTCCCTTTTTAAGTTTTATTAATATTTAACTAAAAAGTAATAAGGATATCACGACGGATATTTCTCAAAACCGTTGTTACAAATTGAAACTTCTTTTTATGTATTTTAAACACTAAGCATATATATCAATTTATCCATTGAAACAACCCTAACACCAACGCCCTCACCATTGTCGGGAAGAAGACAACAACAACAACAAAATGTTCTACTTTAAGGTGTTGCAATGTCACATTTGAAGACAAAATCATCCAAAGGTGTTTCTACGTCTTGTTCTAGTGTAAAATCTCGATCTGGAAATTTGTGTGGTTGTGATGGTCGTATGGTTTCGTATCAACGCAAGAAGGGACAAAATAAAGGAAGGCTTTTTTGGAGATGTCCATTTTGGAGGAGCGATGAAAAATGTAATTTATTCATATGGGATGAAGACGTGGGAGAAAGAGATGGAAATGACGATGAGAGCATTATGAAGTCAGAGTTGGAAGATGTGGGCTATTTGAAGGTTATGTATGAGGATTTAAAGAAAAAGAACAAGAATTTGAAGAACAAACTGAAATCAGAGATATTTTCTGGAAATATCAAGATGTTATGTTTTTTTGTCTCCTTTATGTTTAATATTTACTTTGTTATGAAATGTAATAGTTGAATTAGGGTTCGAATTACATTGTTGATGTTTAAACTGCATATGCATTGTGAATTACATTGTTGATGTTTAAACTGCAGATGCATTAAGTTAGAAGTTAAGGCGCACCTTTTCTTTTTTATTTATTTTAAAATTCATAAATAAAAGGGTTATCACTACGGTTCTTCTAGTTAACCGTAGTGATATATTTATAATAAATAAATACATATCTATACGGTTTTTATTTATTTTAAAATTCACAGATGAAAGGGTTATCACTAAGGTTATTCTGGTAAACCGTAGTGATATATTTATAATAAATAAATACATATCTATACGGTTGTAATTGTTAACCGTTGTGAAATAGTTTACCCATATATAAGCGAAGTAACTTTCACTTAATTGACAGTAACGCCGTTGCCTTCAAAGTGAAACCCTAGAACCCATTTTTTCTCTTCGTTTTCACCATTAGCCGTGAATCTTGTGCTTCATACATTAAGGTATTCTTCTTCTTCCATCTATTGTTAGATATTTCCCATTATCTCGTTTGTTGCATATTGTTTTTGTTGATTGTTCTCATTTTTTCAGATTCGTTTTCACTACCTTAACAAAGACCATACTTTGGAAACTTCATAATGTTTGTGTTGCTATGGAAAAATGTATAAGAAGCATGAAGCTATGATGGAAACTTCATCCACCTTGTATTTTTTTTCATAGCATCACGAACAAGATGTTAGTAAATGAAGAAACAACAGTGTAAGCAAACTTTATCTAGTTTTAGAAGCAATGAAAAGAAGTATAAGAAGTATGAAGCTTTTGTGTAAACTTCTTCCTCCTTATATTTCTTTTTCATGGCTTCCTAAACTAGTTCAACATCATAATTGATTCTTGTTCCGCGATTAGTTTCATTAAAAGGTGTGTTATTCCTGTTCCTCTCTTTACTCATCATTGTATTATGGTTTTAGGGTTTGTTTTCAACCGAGGATGCTCATTTTTGAAGTTTGCTTTGTTTCCTTTCAGGTTAAGGGGATGATACAGGGTGATGATGCTGGTGAAAGCAAGCGTATTATATCAGTTTATAATTTTTGGATCTGGTATAGAATGTTGTTTGAGTTTATCATATTCTATTTATATTGTTTGTTTAACTAACCCTCACTTAAAGTTTGCTAGTGGTAGCAAGCATATTATATGATTTTATAATATCTGGATCTGGTATAGAATTTTGTTTGAGTTTATTATATTCTATGTAGATTGTTTGTTTCACTAACCCTCACTTAAAATACATTCAGTTAATTTGACATAGATACTTATAATCTGCAAATTAAGTTGTATTTGAAAACCAACTTAAACAAACCAATGTTGTTTTCTGATTGCATGCCTCTCATCATTTATCTCACGTTCTTTTATATATAGATTATGGTATAATGATCTGGCTCCTTGGATGCATCGCCATCTTCCAATATAGTTAAATCAAAGATGAAGCTCGAAGGATTCAGATAAATAAACCACAATATATGTAAAAGAGCGTGAAATGCACGATGAGACGAATGCAATCAGAAAACAACATTGGTTTGTTTAAGTTGGTTTTCAAGAACAGTTTAATTTGCAGATTATAGACATCTTCATCAAATTTAATCCATGTATATTTATTTAGTGAGGTGTTTGGAAAACAAGCAATCTACATTTAATATAATAAACTTAGGGTACTTACAACAACAGTTATATATTGTAACCGATATCATAAGTAATTTATGTTTCATATAAATTCGCTACTGATGGGTTTCGAACCCAGAACCTAAGTGTATGTATCGCAACAGTTTATTATCATAACCGTTGTGATATATGGCGCGCGTCCGGCCTTTCAACAACGGTTTCCAGACCGTTGTAGAAACTGCGAACTTACAACGACAATCTACCTAACAACGCCTTCGCCCGTGTCATTATATGTCATTCCCAACCGTTGTTAAATGGGTTTTTTGTTAAAGTGTGGATATAATATTCACTTTGCTTTCTTAAGATTATGTATGTATGTATCTTAATTGCACATGAATCATGACTCGGTGTTAGTTTGTCTAACTTCATTAAAAGAATGAATAATTTCTATTTGTATACATGTCTTGTTTTGTCTTCTTATGAAATGGAAACTTATAGCATTATGCTAGAAGATTCAGTATTACAAGTATGTGTTGCGATTACAAATATCTCATACGAAGACTTGAAATCAAATTTGTATGATCATGGTTGTCAAAATGGTTAATGTATTAAATATATTTTAGATATATTTAAGTGAAAGTAAAACTTCAAAATAAAAAGGTTGGCAAATGAAGATTGACATTAAAATTTGTGTATATGACAAAATGAATGACAAAAGGGCCATGATGATAGTTTATGAAAACTATCAAGAATATAGAACATTTGTTGTATATTAAAATTGTACTAATATGACAAAAGTGTCATAGTTTGATGATAGTTGGTAAATACTATCAAGAGTACATAAAGTAATCATATGCATGATTAGTTGAAAAATTGAATATTCGAAAATTATTAAAGTTTGGAAAAATATTGCAATTCTTTGATGAAAGAATTGACAAAGATATGATGTCTTTGGATATAATTGAAGACAATGAAGACATCATTAGGGATGTTGAACAAGCCCATATCTAATTAATCATTAATAGTGGAAACTCAACTCACACTTGATTAACATTAAGTCTTGAGTTCAATGATGAAAGTACACTATTAGAGTGATTGAAGTACTTAATGATAGATACATATCAAGGGGTAAAAGTACTTGGACCATAAGAATAAGTGTAGTAGGATGAGGTTTTCCTCTTAATAGACGTATAGCATATGTTTGCTGGAATGCATAATTATGGGTGCATTTCTGATATAGTCTACCTATATGAGAATGACGTGGTGCCGCTTCATAGAGTTCAAGGGCTTGACTCTTAAATTCTCATGAATAGGATACGAGACACAAGGCTTTATTAAATGTGTTATATTAATAATTCGATCAATGGTATCGAGATTTCATGTGTGAGTTATGCACGCTTGTTCTAATGAATAATTTGTTCAAAGCTTGTCTACCAATCTATTTGGTGATGAGTGAAAACTTAACTTACTAAGTATTGGGTCAAATCGTAAGATACCTTTATCTGAAACCATGAAACTTCCTGAATAATGGATTTAGATATATTTTGAAAATGGTGGGGGGATTGTTGGAGAAATTTCCAAAATATTAAATTGATAAATAATAATGGTTAATTTACCAAAATAAATGGCCAAAAGTTACAACTCTCTAGAATTGAACCAAAGACTTTACTGTGATAAGGCGCGTGGTCATAAGGTGCAACCACTAGATCAACACACATTTTCATGAAAAAGTTTGTTGCTATTGATATACAATGGTTCGTGAATGGTCATGTTGGAATCAAATGAAACGTTGTTTCTCCATACCAATCGGTACAAGTTTTCTTATAAATAGATATACTTGTCAGCCATAAAATACACATAAAAATTACTTGTTTCAAGTGGGAAAAATTATATTTAAGTCATTCTTTTATTTTTTCAGTGCACAAGAATAAATAATGGAACTTTATTCCGTAAAATATCGTTGATCGATATGCTTAATGTGAATATGTAATTCATGTTAAAGTTTCCAAAGTATCCTGAAGGGGATTCGCCGGTTAATCCATTTGCATCCAATTTGTCTAAATTGGTGGGGGCGAATCGAACCTAAAGCTTAGTGTAAACACACGCTTTGGAATTATTTTGTGCAACTTCATCGTAGCGTATTCATCATCTTCTTCTGGTTCATATTTTGCAGCAGACCCCAACACATGATATAACAGATGTGACACATTAAAGCTTTTGTACAAGGCTACAACAAGCCCCTGAACTTAATTTATATATATGTTCGTGATTGATTATGGAATTCATATTTGGTATGTACAATAAAATGTTGCGCCTATATAGGGTCGCGCCTATATAGGTCCTAACTCATTTCAATCCTGCACCATGCAACACTTTCTAGGGGGGCTTTATGAATTGTTTTTTCCACCCTTATAACTTATCAAAATTCTTGGTAACAATTCAAAAATGTCTCTAAAATTTAGAAATGCATTTTCTACAAAATAAAATGCAAAAGAATGAATCACTTCTATTAAACTTAATTTCAAATATATATGTTCGGATAAACCATATTTTATTTTAAAAAAAATATATATATTTTTGGATATGCATACGTAAAGTAACTTGTTGTGTTTTTTTATTTACTATGGGGTATATCTGAAATTCGGATAGACAGACCTAATAGTCATGAATCAGTAACGTAACAAATATGTAAATACCAACAATGTCCCTATTGAAAGAAACAATTGAAAAATAAAAAATCGATTAAAATAAAATTATAAAATTCTTAAAATATAACTAAAAATAAAATAAAATCAAATTAAGAGTCTGCAAATTTTTTTGATTTTGTTCAAAAATATGAAAACAGAAAATAAATCAAATAAAATTAAAAAACAAAGAATTTAGAATTTTTAAGATGGTGTCCCGTAAAGGCTAGAAACGCAGGAATGCATGGGGCAAAACGCGAGGATACAATTCCTATGACTCTAATATTGACTAAAATCAACAGTGAGTCCACGAAAATGGCGCCAATTTAAATAAAAAAACTTGTAGTAAATGGGGTTAGGGGTTTTTACGGAAATGCATCTCCGAAGTCACACTAAAAAATTTCGAAGATGCATCTCCGGACCAATTTTTGGCAAAAACAGGGAGTCTGCTTGATTTACCAAGAATAAGGTGATTTAAGGTGCGTTCGGAGATGCATCTCCAAAAATACCTGAGAGCAATTTCAGATTTTTCAAAGGTGTGAGCCACACCCTAAAGAGGGAGAAAGAAATTTCCCCCTATGAAAAGGGAAAATTTTACCCCATAACCCTACATTTATCCCCATACCCCTACAAATTTTCAAAAATTCCAATTTTATCCTTTTATTTTTTATTTAATTTTATTTTTTACTTTTTACCGTGCAGTCAGATGAGTCCAAAAGTAATCTTTGTCAGTATTTGACGAGAACTGGAGAACACAAGGTAAGGATTTCCGGAATGTCTTTTTTCCAAACCAGAAAACTTTGTATGATGAAATCCGGTCAATTATTTTTTCTAAACCGGAGAACACATCATCAAGTTTTCCGATTTGCGTTGTGAATGCCAAGCATATAACCGGATAACTTGTCTCCAAGTTATCTGGTTGGTATACTTTTCAACACCGGATTACTTGTTGTTAAGTTATCCAGTTTGGGTTTTTTGTCAATCGGATAACTTGGTCCATAGTTATCCGGAGCGTGTTTTTTTTTATTTATGTTTATTTAGGAGACATGGACATTCCTTTGATGATATGCGACAAACACCAGACAAGTGTAGATACAACAGAGATATTCTCGACTACAGAAAAAATTCCTACAAGAGAAGAGGTGACTAGGTGGATTAAAGAGGTTGGACTCAGGAATAGAGTCACTGTTATAATAACCTGGTCGGACACCAATACTGGCAAGAGAGAAAGAAGTGACAAAGTTATATTTGGCTGTGATTGAGGTGGAAACTACAAAGAAGGGGATAGCGAAACACAAAGTGCTACCAAAAAATGTATCTATCCTTTCAAAGTAAGATCAACACCTTCAAAAGATGGTTCTGTTTGGAAAATTGATGTAAAATGTGGAGTTCACAACCATGGTTTACCTGATAGATTTGAAGGCCATGCGTTTGTAATTCGACTCAATGATGATGACCAACAACATATTGTTGATTTTTCAAAACGTCATGTTCCTCCAAGACATATATTATTGTCATTGAAAGAACGAGATCCGGAGAATGTGACTCGAATCACCTAAATATATGAACATAAGAGTAAGATTAAAAAAAAATCAGGGGACCTAGAACGGAAATGCAACAGTTGTTTAAGTTGATAAAGGAATTTGATTATGTTTATTGGAGTAAGAAAAAAGATGAGTCAGAAGTTGTGAGAGATATCTTCTGGGCCCATCCAGACTCTGTGAAGTTGTTGAATATGTTTCCTATTGTGTTGATTATGGATAATACTTACAAAACCAATAAGTATAGGCAACATTTGCTTGAAATAGTTGGTGTGACATCAACTGAGTTAACATGTGTTCTTGCATTTGCCTATATGGAATCTGAGCAAACAGAGACTTTGTGTTGTGTACTAGATAAATTGAAACAGTTATTCACTAAACAAGGGTTATGGCCACAAGTAATTTTAACTGATAGAGATCTTGCTTTGATGAAAGCAATGAAACAGTATTTCCTGCGACAAATAATTTACATTGCCGATTTCACATAAACAAGAATGTGAAAGCAAGGTGCAAGGAGTATGTTGTGAATGATATGCGAAAACCGATAGCGGAGCTTTGGTACGAACTTGTAAAATCTAGTGATGAGGTGGAATACCTTCAAAAGTTGAAATTTCTTGAGCATGCCTGTTTGGAATATGGGAATTTTCTTGATTATGTGAAAGACACATGGTTGACACCTCAAAGGCATAGAATTGTTGAAGCTTGGATCAAAAGTGTTGCATTTAGGCAACATCACGACTAACAGGTAATGTGGTTGTTTTATAGACATAGTTTGTTTGTGGTAATATTAATGATACTTATACTGAACTTCTGATTTTTTTTGTTAAGGTCGAGTATACGCATTGGAAGCTGAACCAGATGTTGGAAAACAGTTTAGGTGATATGTGTAAATGCTGGGAGACTATGAATGGCAAAATCAAGGTTCAAGTGGGCAATATTAGAGCTTCATTTCAGAAGAGTTTTTATGAGGTTGAGCATTGTTGGTTGCAGAATAAGGCAAGCAGCAAAAATATTTATTTTCAGAAGAATTCCCTCTGGGATTTATGTCGTGTCCACAGAGATCGGTTCGAGGGAAAGAATGTCGTTTGACAGTCTCTCGCGTTTATGAGTTTGGATTAAAATGGTTTAAAACAAGAAAACAGAAAAGTAAACACTAAAACATAAAAAGAAATTCATTCTTCAGAGACAAGAAACTTATCAGGCGTGCACATAACCGACTCCTCACATACTTAAACTTACCGACCAGTTATACTCCACCTACAATACTCCTCAATATCACCCAGCATCGCTCACAACAAAGGTTATGTCTAACGCAAAGTTGAGAGAACAACCGTGTTACCCTCGCCGACACTCTCGCACGCGACTCAAGGCACAGAGGCATTAAGCTTCGACGCCTATTGAAGATTGTTAGCTCTTAAATCTATCTCTAGAATCCAAAAACTAACAGATAATCATCCCTAATCGAAGTTTACGAGGATTATCTCTAACGCAACCCAAACCCCGCGCATAAAGCAAAAATCAGAGACAATCACCAATAAAGATTTGTAAAGCAAGTTTTATACAACGCCATGGGCGACAAATATACATGAGATCATAGTCAATACATATACAAAACCCAAAAAAGAAGAAAAACACAAAGAAGAAGAGAAATGAACCAAACATCTCGCGGATTGTCAGAGCCAATCGATGAGAAATCCACCCCGGTTCATCCGTATGCAAGCTTCCATGTTGTTTTCTAAGCTAATCTACTGAAAAATGAAGTTTGATGGAGTTGGGATCACAAAACCCCAAAACCATACCCTAAAAATGCTGAAAAGTGACTTAAATAGGGGCTGAAAAGACGCGAACCATAGCGCGCTTAGCGCCTTCAGCAAAGTCACAAATCTTATTTCCTTCACAACTTTCGAACTGCAACTTCGATTGACACACGGTCAGAAGCGTTGGAAAGCTTATTCAATGATCTATGTGAATATGAATAGAAATCAAGGCTTGAATACTTACAAAAATGAGATAAATTAAAATTAGAAAGAATGAAATTTATTACAACCCCGCTAAGCGGCCTCAGAGCGCGCTCAACGCGATCTCATTTAAAATACACGTTAAATCGACTTAAAGCGCGCTAAGCGCGGTCAAGGAACCTTAGCTACTCCTTTGGAAGAAAAATGCACGCTGAAACCGCGCCAGAAAGCGCGCTTAGAGCGAGTTACCGACACGACTTCTCAAAAATCAACTTTTAGGCCTTCTCTTCTTCACCAATTGTTCCTATCATCAAATATAAGCTAGAAGACCTGTTCAAAAACATCAAAATGATCAATATTCACAATATTTACAGTAAAATGTAAAGTAAACGTATTTATAAACAAATCGGGGTTTATTCGTAAGAGATTAACCAAAAATTATCGATAAGTGCAACAAAACTTATATACAAAAATAGTTACATTTTGCACTTATCAAGCATGCACACACTAGTCCATATTATTTGAATTTGCTTGGATAAGTATCTAGAGCTGCTTAGCGGCACATTGCTGAAGAGTGGCATAGGGTTGACATGGTGGGTACAAACACCCAGATGTGTAGGTGTTTTTGTAGAATAGTATACTGGCTACCTTGTGCCTGTGAGTTAGGGAGATACACATTGAGCGGTGAACCAATACCAATTGATGCTATTCATATCCATTGGAGGAAACTGAGTATGGAAGGTGAATAAGAGGTAGATACAGAAGATGGAGCAGAGGTGGACATGACAAATGCGATTGAACCATTGTGGAAAAGGTTTCATTCATTAGATGTTGCAGGAAAGAGAGCACTAAAAAGCAGGGTGTGCAAAATTGCTTACCCCACTACAACAAAGATGGTACCACCACCTGAAAAATAAAGACCAAAGGAGGAGTGAAGAGTAAAGAGAAGAAACTTGTTGGGTATGATGTTTATCGTGATCCTTCATATCATGAGTATGTTGATCAAGAACACAACAATTCCCAAAAATCTTCAAAGATGCCTTATTCACAGGTAACCCAGACCTCAAAGAAAAAACCACCTTATATATAGGTACATTGTAAAATTTCCAGAATATATAAGGCCATTTATTGATGACATTGTTGATGTAAAGGATGATGGAAATTGTGGGTTTAGAGATATTGCATCTTTCCATGGATATGATGAGGAAGGGTGGTCAATGGTTCATCGTGATTTGGATAATGAAATGAGAGGTCCCAGAAAGAATCTCTATGAGAAGTTATTTGAAACTCGTAATTCAAAAGTGAGAGAATCCTTGTTGATATCATCTTTAGGTTCTCAGCCAGTAGATAAATGGATGACATTACTAGAAATGGGTTACGTGATAGCAAATTGGTATAACATCATTCTTGTCTCACTAAGTGCTCTTAGTTTGAGTTATTTCCCTATGAAGACTTCACATAATCCTAATGAGTCAATTTACTGCATTGGTTTTGTAAACTCAAATCATTGGGTTCAGGTAAATATTATAGTTTTTTATATTACTTAATTATATATGATTTATGTCTTACTTATTAATTTTCTTAATAGGTAAACATGAATGAGGGATTTCCCTTGCCACCAGTCACAACAGATTGGAGGAAACATCGGACATCAGATGCAACATCATGAATAATTGGATTTGCTGGACGTTTACAACACTGGCAGTAACTTATGCCTCTGCTCCCAAAACATGTTAATTTATGAGTGACGTTTAACTTCATATTATTTTTTACATTTTTATGAGTGACGTTTAACTTCATATTATTTTTTAAATTTTTATAAGTGACGTTTAACTTCATATTATTTTTTATATTTTTTATACATCATCAATCATAATATAATTCTGAATATTATCACATTAATATAAATCATAAGTCTGAATAATACATAAGTAACATAAGTAACCGGTCTGAATAATACATCAATCATCGTCCTCAGTAACATAAGCAACCGGTCCACCTTGAGGTACCGGTCCACCCTGAGCTAGACGTAGTGCTCGAAAGATCTCAACATAATCATCATCATCCTCCTCGGCCTTGTGACGAGTGAGATAGCGACGCAGCTCATGTGAAATATGTCGTAACCTCGGATCTGTCGGTCCATCATCAAACTCGGGAACTGGAACCTCTCTGACCTCCCCCTGAGGTGGTGGTATTAAACGAGGATGGGAAACTGTGTAGTACCAAGCCATGTAATCAGCCACCGTATCATACGGAGTATCGACAAACTCGGCCTGCTGCACCACTTGCGAGACGTTCGCATGGTAAGTAACCCACTCAAAGTCTATATCAAGTGTGTCAATATCAGGTGGATGAGATGGTATGAACTGCCTGTATCCAAACTGACGTAAACATATGTCAAATAAATAATGAACAGTTGTACCATACCACTTCAGGACACCCCTGTACATGCAGATATCAGTAAATGGTATGTGATGTCTGTGATCCTCAAACGGGCGCCAAATGACATCAGTAGGTGTCAATCCATTCAGCACTGCCCTAATCTCATCAACCTTCTGCGTCCCTTGCTTGTATTGCCACTTCATCACCTTGGGAAGTGGACTACTAACACCAGCAATCTTTTAAAATCCCTCTTCCCAACAATTGGGAAATACTCATGAATCCAACACTGTGACACATTAAGAATATCATCAATTAAAGGTATTATAAATAATATAATACAAGTTTAAATGAAATTAAAATTAAGCATTTGTACCTGTAGTAGAGAGGCATATCCACCAAGTTGTCTGCAACTATAATACAAAGCATCTCCGAGATATCTATATAGTGTGACAAGTGCAGCAGCCCCCCAACAGTATCTACCACATCTATCCAAGTCCTCAAAGAGTGGTAAATACTTTGCCTCTACAAGAGTAAAGGTATTATCTGTAAGAATAGTGCAGCCTAGTAGCAACAACATATATGCCCTAGCTGCACAATCAAATCTGCTCTCAGCTTGCAGACAGACAAATAGCTTCTTCAACCAATCTAGCCTGTAGTAATGACCTCTGTTTATACGAATCTCCTCAGCTGCATCCTCCAGTGAAACACCCATCAGACCAATAGTCTGGGTAATAATACTGGAGTCAGTAAACCCTTGTGCAGGGTTACATAACTCCCCTCAAATTGGTATATGAAGGAGGCAAAAAACATCGTCCAGTGTAATCGTCATCTCGCCAAACTGCATATGGAAGGACGATGTCTCTGGATGCCACCTCTCCATAAATGCAGATAACAAGTTCTGATCTATCCTCGATAAACTGGTATTCTACAGAAAAGATAAACCAGAACCAGATATCCACTGCTCAATCATATGTGGGAGACTATGAGGAACCCATCCAATCAGTTTGTTGCCATGTGTAGCAACCTTCAGCTCCTTCTTCGGAGCACTCTCCTGAAAAATAATTCGTAGAATATGTCAGAATACATAAATAATTAAAATTACATTTTATTCACCATAGAAAGGTCATAGATTTACTTACTTGGCCATCCCATAGATAACGAGCCACGTGGTTCTGATACCTCACTAAAAGTGATGTATTAGTCGGTCCTCTAGGAAATGGTGGATGCGGTGGAATGTGAGCCATTGCTGGTACAGGTGCAGGATCAGTTATCCGATCTTCATCTCGAATATCCTGTACTCGAACTATCGATCCATCAGTGTATCGTCGATAAATAAATTCGTCGAGTCCTCTAAAGCGAGCCACTAAATTTTTTTTTAAATAACGAAACAAAACCGGAAAACCCAACAGCAAGTTCTCTGGTGAAGAACTTTAACGAACCGGATAACTTGACATCAGGTTATCCGGTGTAGGAATTACACAAACCGGATAACACGATGCCAAATTATCCGGGGTGTACCAAAAAAAAAAGCAAACCGGATGTAGCTTACTTGAGTTCTCCGATTTGCAAAACTTGTGCTCCGGAAGTAAATAGTGTTGGTTCTTCAGTTTGCAAAACTTGTGATCCGGAAATAGCTTGTGTGGGTTCTCCGGGAGGGAATTTCAGTGAGATTTTAACCGTTCGTACAAAGACAAAATGAGGAAAAAAGTGAAATTTTTGAAATATAGACTATTTATATGAGGGTATTTTCATTCAAAAAATTGATGAGTAGGGGTATGGGGATAAATGTAGGGGTATGGGGTAAAATTTTCATGAAAAGGTTATCGGGCCCATCTAATGGCTTTAGAAGATATTTTAAAAGATTTACACTTTGGGAATTACCAAAATATATAAGAATCTTCATACCAACCTTCAAATTGTACTTAACACCCCCATAATTTTTCATAATGACAAATTTACCCTTCACATTATTTTACCTTCCAAATTTTCACGTTGTAGTAAAAAAATTCTTTTTGTAAAAACCTAAGAGAAACAAAATATTCGGTAGTTATTTTAAAATATCTGGTACAAAAATTGGCAAAGTAGACTTTTTATGCATTTTTCCTGGACATTTATAAATTCAGTATGATGTTTTTCCGGATTTTTTCCAAATATCTGGAAATCCATTGAAATTTTATTGGATTTTTGGCAAATAATCAGAATTATTATGCAGTTTTATTGAATTTTTTTACAAAAAGTTCGAAAATCCCTTAAGTTTTACCGGATTTTTTGGAAAATTCGGAAATCCATTGAATATTTATCAAAATTTTGGGAAACATTTGGGATCTTTTGTAGTTTTACTACTTTTTTTTCGAAAACTCCAGAATCTGCAAAGTTTTTAATGTTTTTATTACCGGAGAGTTAGAAAAATCCAGAAAACGTGTTGAATACCAGATTTTTAGAAAATTCGGTATACTAGATTTTTTTTGCATATACCAAAAAATTTGATAGTTCAGTATGCTCCAATTGTAGGGTCCTGTTTCTAATGGTTCCCAAGTGGATTTTACTCGTTTTTTTCACCACTGATATAGTATGTTTTAAATAAATGTTTACTTTTT
The DNA here is from genome assembly GCA_022829125.1 of Lathyrus tuberosus. Taxonomy (NCBI): domain Eukaryota; kingdom Viridiplantae; phylum Streptophyta; class Magnoliopsida; order Fabales; family Fabaceae; genus Lathyrus; species Lathyrus tuberosus. Next base: position 17,092,468 of record JALAZF010000075.1, read on the forward strand.
ATATAATTGTGCAGTCATTATTTATGATATCTCATACATTAATAATTTATTTTGTATATGTTGTAAATGTCAAATATTCCCCTCTCAGACTGGCGTTTTGGCATGTGCGCATTATGTTGGTAAAGAACATGATATTGTTTTTATTACTATTCTTTCTGATACCGTAAATGTGATGAAAGGGAAGAAAGATAAATTGATTTTGGGTTTTGAGAGAGGATGAAATTACAAGAAGAATGTTATGGTTGCAGGGAATTATACTATGAAAGTTAAATGTCCATTTATGCTGAGATATGCGCCAAATGGAAGCGGCTGGAAGGTTACGGTAAGGTGTGAGTTTCACAATCATATGCTAGCTAAGGACTTAAATGGGAATGACGTATAAGGTCATTTAAAAGATCATGAAAGAAAGTTTGTGATTGACATGACCAAATATAATATGGCTCCCAAATACATAGTTGTTTCTTTGAAGATAGAGATCCAGAAAACCTAACGAGCATTACCCAGGTCTATACGGCTAGGTCTACATATAATGCAAGCAAGAGAGGTTCATTGACACGGTGCCGAAAATTAGGAGTGCATTACAGGTTGATGGCTTTGGTGTTCAGGGTCGTGAAAAGTGGATAATGATTCCTGATATGAGTTACCCTATTGCTTCTAGGTATAATGTTATATTGGTTTCATTGTCCATAAATCTTAACATTACATTCTTCCCATTAGTGATAACTCCATGCATAACGTTAACTATACACAAAATGATTGCAGTATGTTTTGTTAACAATAATCATTGGGTGTAGGTGAAGTTGAAAGGAAGTTTTATTTTCTCCATGGGGTTTGTAACAAGAGTGTTCAAGGCTATATTCTATTTGAAGTTTTTGATTCCTAATGGTCTCTTAGAGTTGTAGGATGTTTCTAGGAAGGGTATTTCAAACATTATCCCAAAGTGTTCTTTGTGGATTACTATCTTAATATTATTTGATGATTATGTTAGGGGTTTTCCAAAAGTATACAGGTTTGTATAAAACTCTCGTACCAGATCTGGAAAGATTTTGTCAAGTGCTTTTGTAAATAATGCTCTTAATCAGGTTTGGCAGATGTGAGAGTAGGGTTTATAACCTCTCATGAAGGTTTCGTCCATAAAACATTATTTATGATATTTTTATATAGGATCACTTTTTTGCCTTCTCAATTCTTATTCATTATTATCGTCATGATGACATCCCTTCTTGGTGGTATTATGGGTTTTTGGTTTGAGGAAGCCATGGTGACACTTACAGCAAAAAGAACTCGCGCAAGACAAGGTCGAAGAAAGTATGAATGAGAAAAGAAATAGTGAGGAGAGGCATACCTATTTATAGTGTGCCATCTAAACATTTGATCGTGTATTCTTGGCAAGCACTTAATGTAGATTGCACTAATTGAAAATAAAATCAAGATCTTTCCAAATTAAGTGAGCTAATCGATTAATCGGTTAGTTAGCCAGATTCTTAAGGATTTTGTTCGATCTTCATTAATGCTAAGATTTGATTTTCTTGAGGCATAAGTTTGACTTGGATTTGATCTCAAAACTGGGCACCAAGCTCTTCTAACTGACCAGGCTTACATATTTTAGCCTCCCTGGTGCATGTTAGGCTTTATGTTGGATTTATTTCTTTTCTGCACTCCAATTTGTCATTATTTTCACCCCTTTTCCATAAAACACTAGAATACTCATCTTTTGAGTTAGAAAAATAATTGATTTAGATGAGTAAAAAAATTAAATTCATTATTTTAAGGGTTTAATCAAAGTTATCTAATTATTTTTACCTTAAAATAATGTATACCTCTTTTATCAAGAAATCTTGATAAATACTTCCCTAAAAGGGAAAACACCAAATGTATTATGGTGTATCCTTCTATACACATCATTGGATGTGGGAGTTAGTATAAACAACAAGATGAACAAGCCCATAACAGAAATGTCCATTCATCTGATCACTAAGGATCATAAACTTTGAGATATTAAAAAATTATTTGCTTTGATCACAATGGTTGATATTTTCTATTATCTATCCTTGGATCAGAGACTTCATAAGTTTTTTATACTTTAGAATTTTACATTTTCTTTTCAAATATTCATTAGTAATCGTTAAATCCCCGAGCTACAAAGCATACTTACAAAAGACTAAGGTTTCACCTTTGGTTCCCACAACTTCTTGGGCCCATACGCATTAGACCCAGAAGATCTATGGTGGTTACATTTAGATCTTTTCAGTTTATAAAAATGAAAAAGGTTTTAAGAGACTTATTCTCTTATAGTGTGTGCACTTATAAACCAAATGTTTCTTTTCCGCATGGTATATAACTTTCCTAGGTTTTCTATCCTTTTTAAATCCTAGTTCATTATTATTTATGGAGAATCTTTGACTTGATAAGACCAGGTCAAGCATCTCTTTCCCTTGGGTAAATTTTTCTAGATTTTCACGAAGGCCATTTACTTCTTTTATAAGGGAGTCACACCGTTTACATTCTCCTTTTGAATTTCTAAGCTTACTTATTTCTATCTTGAATGAATGATTTATTTCTTTAAGATGTTTTAGTGATTCCTTAAGACCTAGGGTGTGTTTTATTATTTTATCATTTTCAACCACTAATTGACTACTCTTTCTAAACAATTGAGTATAAGATGCTTTTATACTTAGAATAATATTTGCCTCGAAGGATGCCTTTATCTTCTTCACTGGAAGACGATTCTTTTATATTTCTCCCCGAGGTTGAAATCTCTCCTCCTCTTTTACGTTCAAGCATTGAAGAAACTTATTCTTATTTTTCGTTATTGCTTGAACAAGAGGGTCCTTCATTTAATGTTGAATTTTTTGAGGATCGTTTAACTACTGAGTATGTTCTTTTGAAGGGTTGCATTGGAGGTTTATGATAGGATTATGATAAAGATGATGAATTGTTAGCTTTGTATTCCTTCAACTTTGACTACTTATTTCTATCTTGAATGAATCATTTATTTCTTTAGATGTTTTAGTGATTCCTTAAGACCTACGGTGTGTTTTCTTAGTTTATCATTTTCAACCACTAATTGACTACTCTTTCTAAACAGTTGAGCATAAGATGCTTTTATACTTGGAATAATATTTGCCTCGTAGGATGCCTTTATCTTCTTCACTGGAAGATGATTCTTTTATATTTCTCCTCGAGGTTGAAATCTCTCCTCCTCTTTTACATTCAAGCATTGAAGAAACTTATTCTTATTTTTCGTTATTGCTTGAACAAGAGGGTCCTTCATTTGATGTTGAATTTTTTTAGGATCGTTCAACTACTGAGTATGTTCTTTTGAAGGGTTGCATTGGAGGTTTATGATAGGATTATGATAAAGATGATGAATTGTTAGCTTTGTATTCCTTCAGCTTTGAGTAATTGAACTATCTTGGTCAACTTCTCTACACTTTCTTTCTTTCCTAATTTTTCCTGAAATTCATTAAGGCTTCCAATTCTTAACTCTCATATATTTGTTAGTAATACAATTTCCAACATACTTTCCAATATTATTAAACTTTTAAAAAAAAATTAAGAGTAGTGTCTTTATCTTCTTTGCCTTATATGTTCATCTTCTCTTGTTCGATACTTGGAGAAACTCCATATGTCATCATAGGAGTATCCCACATTTCATTGTTGGTTTGTCAATGATGAACATAGTAAACTTTACTATCATCTAGAGACATTGTTATAAAGCTCTTAGTTTTAAAATCTATTTCAAGCTTTCCCTTTTCCTCTCTGGTCCAAAGGAAATAAGGTTTATCTACTACTTCATCATTTACTTGATACGTAGGGATAAATAAACCATTAATTATTGTTTCCTATAACTCATGATTTATACTTTGTAGAAAAATTATAAACCTAGATTGCCAAATATTAAATCTACTATCATTAAAAATGGTGGTGTGTTTATAAGAGATTTCTTGTCGGAAGTCATCTTCCTCCTGAGACGATTAGCCCTTAAACTGAATTTAGGCTCTGATGCCACTTGTTGGACATGTGACTTCACACACAAGGGGGGTGGGGGGTGAATTGTGTGGTTCAGAAAAACTTAGTTTTGAAAATCTTTTTTGGATTATAATCAGAGTTTAAAATCATTTTGAAAACATTTACATATTAAGCAGCCAAAAAAATAAACTGCAGAATATACAATTTTGAAATTAAAGAGTTTAAGGGAAAGAGAGAACACATAGAATTTGTAATACCCCGTAAATTATTTTACTCTGGATAATATTAGTTGTGATCAACTGAGTCTCAGTCTACTCTAAGAAATTATCTACAGAGATAATTAGGGTAACTGTTAAACTTAGAGTAAATCCAATTAATATTATCTGACTCTGAGATATTTAAGTATTTGAACTTTAGAGACTTTTTGGACAATTAGTAGTGTTGTTAATTGATGATATTATACTATATCATTTCTTTTCCATTCCTTTTCCTTATTAGAACAAGAGAAAGAAAAAGATAGAAAGGGTTTTGGAGAGAAAGAAAAGAGAAGGAAAGGAAGAGAAGAAGAGGGAAAAAGTCCAAGAACAAGATCATCAAGAACATCATCAAATCTTCATCAAATCATCTTCCCATCTTCACCATCATCTTCTAATCAAGGTGGGTTTCAGATAGATACCCTAGTTGTAGAATTTCATGAGTTTTAGAGTTAGGTTGAAATTGTGAGAAAATGAGAAATTGTGCTAAAATCATGAATCTAACGGATGAAATGTAATATAAATGATTGTTGTTATGTTTATACTGTGTTTTGATTGTTTTCATAAGAGTTGGATGTGTTTTGGATGGAAAAACTATGAATTGGATGAAGAACAGCGTTGCTGGGAAGTTGGGTTTTCCAGGCTTCGCCTAGCTAACCTGGGGCGAGTCCCAGCGAACAAACTTTCGAGGGTTCGCCTAGCGAACCCGGCAGCGAAGGTTAGCGAAGGTTCGCCAACTGCGTTCGCCTTGCGAACTTTATGACATTTCAGTGCTGGTTGGTTCTGCCTTGCTTCGCTGAGTTGTTCGCGAAGCGAAAGGAGAGGCGAATGTTTGCTAGGGAGTTTGCGAAGCGAACTTTATGTTTGTTTTGTTCTGTTTGTTCATTCACCAGGAGCTTCGCCTAGCGAAGGCTGGAGCGAATGTTCGCTGGGAAGTTCGCCTAGCGAACATGGCAGATTTTCCCACTTTGTTTCCTTCATAACTTTTTAACCGTGACTCCAATCGGGGCATTCTTGGTACCGATGGAGAGCTTTGAGAATACTCTAGATAATGGAAGTGGAAAAATACTGGTTTCGATGCCGATTAGATAAATCGGGGAGAACCGTGAATTTACGTACTTTGGGGGTACGTTGAAATATGTGTTTCCATCATGTATTTGATGACTATTTTGACTATGCTCTTATGGTTGAACATGTTTGCGTATGAATGCATGCCAAGTACGAAATAGGTAGAGTGAGGATTATTACCGTAAACAACGTAGGAAAGTGTGGAATGACATAGAATAAATAAACACTAGTATGGAACATGTGTGTTAACCTTTGTGGTTGTGATAAGGCGTTATGGCCTTGTGATCGTCGAATGCGACCACGTTTGAGTGCGAGATCACGTAAGCGTAACCGGTTATTTTGTGAGTGCGTTTCATGGGTCTCGAGCTCCTCTGAAACATGTGCACAACTACTTGGCAGGTTTGATTCCCGCGTGCAGTACGAATGGCGCTCTGGGAGCGTATGCTTGTGACGGTTAATGGCCCGTGTGAAGTGACGGTTCATAACGGTTAATGGCCCATAGAACCCGAATCCATTCGTATGTCAAGTAGGTTACCAGGATCCATAACTCAGGTCGACTTCTAGACGTAGAAGCAGACGGGGAAAGGGGATGCCTTGGTGTGGTTACCGATTAGTGATAGTGTGAGTTGTTCGACCCAGTGTTTCGCCCTGGGGAGCTCCAGTTTTGTTGGTAAAGAAAAAGGATGGTGGAATGCGGTTGTGTATTGATTACCGTCAGTTGAATAAGGTCACCATCAAGAATAAATACCCACTACCAAGGATAGATGATTTGTTAGATCAATTGAAAGGAGCCTGTGTGTTCTCGAAGATTGATTTACGGTCAGGTTATCATCAGATTCGTGTGAAGAGTTCGGATGTACCAAAGACTACGTTTAGAACCCGTTATGGTCATTATGAATTTTTGGTGATGCCTTTTGGTGTGACGAATGCTCCGGCAGTTTTTATGGATTATATGAATCGGATATTTCAACCCTACTTGGACCAATTTGTGGTGATTTTCATTGATTACATTCTTATCTATTCTCGTGATCCTCAAGAGCACGGAGAACACCTAAGAATCGTTTTATCCATCTTACAAGAAAGACAACTTTTTGCCAAGCTAAGTAATTGTGAATTTTGGATGTCGGAGGTAAATTTTCTTGGTCACATCATATCTCAGGGAGGAGTAGCGGTTGATCCATCAAAAGTTGAAGCCGTGATAAATTAGGAGAGACCGAAGAATGTGTCTGAAGTTAGAAGCTTCTTGGGACAAGCAGGTTATTATAGGGGGTTTATTAAGGGCTTTTCCCAACTAGTGTTGCCAATGACGAGACTTACGCGGAAGGATTGTTCTTATGAATGGGATTCGGCTTGTGAGCAAAGTTTTATGAATTTGAAGGAAAGATTGACGACCGCTCCTATTCTAATTATTCCTGATCCTAGCAAGTCGTATGAGGTATATTGCGATGCATCGAAGAAGGGATTAGGTGGTGTGTTAATTCAAGATGGACATGTGGTAGCGTATACGTCTCGACAGTTGAAAGTCCATGAGGAGAACTATCCAACGCATGATTTAGAATTGGCGACAGTTGTTTTTACTTTGAAAGTGTGGCGTCACTATTTGTATGGTGTACGTTTTGAGATGTTTAGCGACCACAAGAGCTTAAAGTACCTCTTTGATCAGAAGGAGTTGAACATGCGTCAAAGGAGGTGGATGGAATATTTGAAGGATTATGATTTGGAACTAAAGTACCATCCGGGTAAAGCGAATAAGGTGGCGGATCCATTGAGTAGGAAGGTGTTGCATAATGTCGAATTGATGATGCTAGAGTATACTTTATTGGAAAATTTCGAGATCTAAATCTTCAATTTGTTTGGACCCCTAATGCTGTGATTATGGGGAATTTGAATATCAATTCTACTCTTAGGGAAGAAATCCAACAAGAGCAAGGGTTAGATGAGAAGTTACAAGAAGTGTTATTACAACCGGGTTTTGTGCAAGCTATCGACGGAGTTATTGTATTTAACCAAAGGATTTGTGTTCCGAGTAACACGGAGTTAAAAAGGAGGATTTTGGAAGAAGCGCATAAGGGTGCTTTTACTATACATCCGGGATCTTCAAAGATGTATCAAGATTTAAAGAGGGACTATTGGTGGTCCGAGATGAAAAGAGATATTGCGGTGTATGTGTTGGAATGTGCGGTGTGCCAACAAGTGAAGATCGAGCACCAAAGACCGGGTGGCTTGTTACAACCTTTAGAAATTCCGGTATGGAAATGGAATAGTATCTCTATGGACTTCACTGTTGGGCTACCCCGTACTCAGGGTGGTTATGATTCGATTTGGGTAATTGTGGATCGGTTAACGAAATACGTGCATTTCTTAGCTGTGAAGACTACCTACAAGGCGAGTTATATCGCAAAGTTGTTCTTTTCGGAGATAGTGAGATTGCATGGTATTCCCACTAGTATTGTTTCGGATAGAGATCCAAAGTTCACTTCGAGATTTTGGAGAGCTTTTCAACAAGCCATGGGAACGAAGTTGTGTTTGAGTACGTCGAATCATCCGCAAACGGATGGTCAGACGGAACGGACGATACAAACAATGGAGGACATGTTGAGAACTTGTGTACTTGAAAGTAGGGGAAATTGGATAGAACCTTTGTCGTTGATTGAGTTCTCTTATAATAACAGTTATCATGAAAGTATTGGTATGACGCCTTATGAGGCATTGTATGGAAGGAAGTGTAGGACACCTTTATGTTGGGCAGAAGTTGGTGAGGATAGAATGATGGGACCCGAGATTATTCACAAAACTACGGAGAAGATTAGGATGATCCGTGATAAGGTCAAACAAGCACAAAATCATCAGAAGAGTTATGCGGATAACCGTAGAAGACCTTTAGAATTAGAAGAATGTGATCACGTGTTTTTGAAAGTTACTCCGAGATTGCGGTTGAAAGGACCGTTTCGGTCGCGAAAATTAAGTCCGAGATACGTGGTACCGTATCAAATTTTGGAAAGAATTGGTGAAGTAGCCTACAGATTAGCCTTACCGCCTTCTCTGTCAGAGATGCATGACGTTTTTCATGTGTCTCAGTTTCGGAAATTTGTCCCAGATCCTCTTCAGCCAATTTTACCAGATACAATTGAGATAGAAGCAGATTTGACATTTGAGCCTCAACCAAGTCGTATCACAGGAAGAGAAACTAAAGTGTTAAGGAATAAAGAGATTCCTCTCGTTAAGGTCCAGTGGGATGAGAGGCATCCGGGCGATGCAACTTGGGAATTGGAATCGGAGATGCGAGAGGTTTACCCTCATCTTTTTAGGTAATTGTTTTAAATTCGTGGGCGAATTTCTATTTAAGGGGGGAGGATGTAATACTCCGTAAATTATTTTACTCTGGATAATATTAGTTGTGATCAACTGAGTCCCAGTGTACTCTGAGAAATTATCTGCAGAGATAATTAGGGTAACTGTTGAACTTAGAGTAAATCCAATTAATATTATCTGACTATGAGATATTTAAGTATTTGAACTTTAGAGACTTTTTGGACAATTAGTAGTGTTGCTAATTGATGATATTATACTATATCATTTCTTTTCCATTCCTTTTCCTTATTAGAACAAGAGAAAGGAAAAGATAGAAAGGGTTTTGGAGAGAAAGAAAAGAGAAGGAAAGGAAGAGAAGAAGAGGGAAAAAGTCCAAGAACAAGATCATCAAGAACATCATCAAATCTTCATCAAATCATCTTCCCATCTTCACCATCATCTTCTAATCAAGGTGGGTTTTAGATAGATACCCTAGTTGTAGAATTTCATGAGTTTCAGAGTTAGGTTGAAATTGTGAGAAAATGAGAAATTGTGCTAAAATCATGAATCTAACAGATGAAATGCAATATAAATGATTGTTGTTATGTTTATACTGTGTTTTGATTGTTTTGATAAGAGTTGGATGTGTTTTGGATGGAAAAACCATGAATTGGATGAAGAACAGCGCTGCTGGGAAGTTGGGTTTTCCAGGCTTCGCCTAGCTAACCTGGGGCGAGTCCCAACGAACAAACTTTTGAGGGTTCTCCTAGTGAACCCGGCAGCGAAGGTTAGCGAAGGTTCGCCAACTGCGTTCGCCTAGCAAACTTTATGACTTTTCACTGCTGGTTGGTTCTGCCTTGCTTCGCTGAGTTGTTCGCGAAGCGAAGGGAGAGGCGAATGTTCGCTAGGGAGTTCGCGAAGCGAACTTTATGTCTGTTTTGTTCTGTTTGTTCATTCGCCAGGAGCTTCGCCTAGCGAAGGCTGGAGCGAATGTTCGCTGGGAAGTTTGCCTAGCGAACATGGCAGATTTTCCCACTTTGTTTCCTTCATAACTTTTTAACCGTGACTCCAATCGGGGCGTTCTTGGTACCGATGGAGAGCTTTGAGAATACTCTAGATAATGGAAGTGGAAAAATACTGGTTTCGATGCCGATTAGATAAATCGGGGAGAACCGTGAATTTACGTACTTTGGGGGTACGTTGAAATATGTGTTTCCATCATGTATTTGATGACTATTTTGACTATGCTCTTATTGTTGAACATGTTTGCGTATGAATGCATGCTAAGTATGAAATAGGTAGAGTGAGGATTATTACCGTAAACAACGTAGGAAAGTGTGGAATGACATAGAATGAATAAACACTAGTATGGAACATGTGTGTTAACCTTTGTGGTTGTGATAAGGCGTTATGGCCTTGTGATCGTCGAATGCGACCACGTTTGTGTGTGAGATCACGTAATCGTATACGGTTATTTTGTGAGTGCGTTTCATGGGTCTCAAGCTCCTATGAAACATGTGCACAACTACTTGGCAGGTTTGATTCCCGCGTGCAGTACGAATGGCGCTCTGGGAGCGTATGCTTGTGACGGTTAATGGCCCGTGTGAACTGACGGCTCATAACGGTTAATGGCCCGTAGAACCCGAATCCATTCGTATGTCAAGTAGGTTACCAGGATCCATGACTCGGGTTGACTTCTAGACGTAGAAGTGGACGGGGAAAGGGGATGCCTTGGTGTGGTTACCGATTAGTGATAGTGTGAGTTGATGAACTCATGACATGTTTCCGTATAGTGTGTGTGTACTCAAAGTCACCCCCTTCCCTTTTGACTTGAGTTAGGTTTGTTAGAACCTTGTAAAGCCGAGAGGACTATAAGATAGCGAACTCATTGAGATTTGATGTATCTCACGCCACGTTGTTTTTTACATCACAGGTACTACAGGTTCGGCGAAGGGTAAGGACAAAGTGGTTTGACTTTTCCTTACGGATCGTAGCTTTTGAGATGGCATGGCTTCCGCTATGGCGTTTTATTTTGAGATCATTGTATTGATCTAGTTCTTAGTGCATTTTGGAACATCTTGTATATGTTATGCCGTAGACTTTAGAACTTCGTATTTAGGGCATTTAATGTATATAATGTGTTAACTAGGAACTTATGGTATTTCAGTACCAAATACTTGGATTCATGTATAATATATATGCTTTGATATATGTTGTTATATATGGGTGTTACAGAATTATAGAGGTTCGTCAAATAGGAAAAAGACCTTCTCCTCTCCCCAAGAATTTATCTTGAGAGTATTCAATAAACTTTTCAAAGATTTTACTAGGTAACACTCATGAACCCCCACTTACAAGGAAAACAGTTAACTTCCAACCAAAACAAGAAGACCCGAAATTCAGTAGTTTTAGTATTCTCTTCCAAACTACGGATTGAAGTGGTTAGTCTTATTTCTACAAATGGTAGATCTAAGCGGTTAGTCTTCTTTCCACAAAAGGTAGATCAAAGTGGTTAGTCTTGTTTCCTCAAGAATCTTGGACTGGTTAGTCTTCAAGCTTCTAAACAAACTTTGTAAGATTTTACCACGGACTGAGCTCACAAATCTTAAACCTCGGTTTTACACAGGCTAATTAATAAATTGGGAGATTTTGCCATGTGTAATACCCCGTATTTTATAACGCTCTAAATAATATCAGTTGAGATCTAGTGTGCTCTGAGTATTTTATCTGATAAGATAATTACAGCAACTGATGAACTCAGAGCTGATTAGATTAATATTATTTAATTCTAAGGTTTTATTAATTTGTGCGTTTGAGATAATTTGAACTTTTAGTAGTGTTACTAATTGATGATATTTCCTATATCATTTCCTTTTCCCTCATTTGCCAAAGATAGTAACATTGGAGAGAGAAAATAGAGAGAAGAAAGAAGAAAGAAAAGAAAAAGGGAGAAAAGGAAAGAAGTGAAAATCCAAGAGTTCAAGATCAAGAATCATCCTCTCATCTTCATCAATTCATCTCAGCTTCTTCATCATCATCTTCTAATCTAGGTGGGTTCTAGATAGAGACTTTAGAGTATAATTTCTTAAGGTTTTAGAGTTAGGTTGGATTTTTGGGAAAAATGGGTATATTTGCAAAATCAAAGAATCTAACGGTTGAAGTGTGTTATAAATTGAGTAGCATGATCAAAACACTTGTAGAATCATCTATTGATAATTGTTATGAAGTTTGGATTGGTTTGATTTGATTGAAAATCTTAGGGTTTTGTGTAGAAACTATGCTTTAATGTTGGAAATCATGTTTTATGAAGTTTGTTGGATAGAACCATGATAATATACCTCTATTGGTTGTTTGGGTATGGTGTTGAGGATGAATTTGTAGGTTGGAAGTTGCTGCCAAAGGGTTTATTTTTCTGCATAACGCAGAGCGCGCTTAGCGCGGTACGGATAATTTTCACCCCTTCCAGGCAGCGAGGAGCGTGCTTAGCGCGGGTGGGGCCCGCTTAACGCGACCTGGAACAAAAATAATTTTTTTTCTTAAATTCATATCTTTTGACTCGGTTATCCGTTTTAGACGTTCTTTATATCGATGTGAAGCTATGACTGTGTTCTAGGCTATGGAAAGTGAAAATATTGATTATGAGCAGAATTGTTTTCGATTATGTTAAAATATTGGGATTTCGTGATTTATGTAAAACGGAATTTTCAAAAATCTAAAAGCTTCAAGATGTGAATTGGTAAGGAAACCTTAGTACACTAGAATGACTTAGAGAATTGTGCGGCATTGCTTACATCGATACTTGGAGAGTATCTTTGTTAAGTAGTTGGTAGTGGAGGACCGTAATTCCTCCGGTTTTGTATGTTTCACTTAATAAATATTAGTGACCCGTGTTTAATCTTTTGGTGTGGGATGGCCGAGGAAAGTATTTATTAAGTGGGTAACCGTGACCCGTGTTTAATCTCCTTGAGAGGGATGGCCGGGGAAAGTTACTAAGTGGTTGGTATTAGTGACCCGTGTTTAATCCTTTGGTGTAGGATGGACGGGGAAAGTACCAGTTGTAGATAACCGTGACCCGTGTTTAATCATTTTGAGAGGGATGGCGGGGGAAAGTTATTTACGTTAAGGATCCGTGACTCTTGTTTAATCTTTTTGAGACGGATGGCCGGGGAAAGATTCCTTAACTAGTTTTCGTTTGGTGTAGTATACGGTGGTTTCTCTAGTCAGAAATATGCGAACTCATGGTCTAGTTCCTTTTCCCCCTACTTGAGTTAGGTTTTGGTTATAACCTTGTAAAGCCAAGAGAATCCATAAGATAGAGAACTCATTGAGATTTGATGTATCTCACCCCACTATTGTTGAATATTTTCAGGTACTTCAGGTTCCGCGAAGGGTAAGGATAAGGTCGTGTGATTATCCTTACTTGGTTGATGGCGTAGCTTCTGTTATGGAGTTTTTGAGATCGTTGTCGATCTAGTTCTTAGTATTTATCTTTGGAATATCTTGTATATATATTTATTATAACACCCATATATAAAACTCATACATCAAAGCATAAATATTATATATAGATCCAAGTGTTTGGTACTGAAACACATAAGCTCCTAGTTAACACATTGTATACAAATAAATGCCCTAAAGTACAAAGTACAAAAACCTAAGGCATATTATACACAAGATGTTCAAAATATAATAACGAAGAACTAGATCAACAATGATCTCAAAATAAACTCCGCTACGGAAGCTAGCCATCAACAAACAAGGAAAAGATCACACGACCTTATCCTTACCCTTCTCGGAACCTGAAGCACCTGAAATACATCAACAACGTGGGGTGAGATACATCAAATCTCAGTGAGTTCCCTATCTTATGGATTCTCTCGGATTATCAAGGTTCTAACAATCCTAACTCAAGTCCGGGGAAAAGGGAAAAGGACCCTTGAGTTCACACTTAATTCTCACACTATATGGAAACATGACATGAGTTCATTAACTCACAACATCACTAATCGATAACCATACCAAGACATCTCATCTTCCCGTCTGCTTCTACGTCTAGAAGGTGACCCGAGTCATAGATCCTTGTAGTTACTTGGCATACGAATTGGATTCGGGATCATTGGCCTGTTAACCGTGAACTGTCACTTCTCATGGCCTGTTAACCATCACAAGTCTCTACCCATAGCATAGGTTCCAATCGTACTACACGTTGGGAATCAAACCTACCAAGTAATTGTATACCCGTTTCAGAGGAGCTCGAGACCCATGAAACTACACTCAAAATATTCCAGTTACGATTACATGATCACATACAACAATACGATTGTATTCGACAATCACAAGACTACACTGCCTTAAGGCCTCTCTTGCCTTTTCACAACCACAAAGGTTAACCACATGTTTCATACTAGTGTTCACTCTCGACTAGGCCAATACTCGGCAAGGATGTATCTTCCAACAACACGTGCCCGAGCATCGCCATCTAGAGTTATCTACAATTTCTAGTTCCTTACTAGATTCTCCTATAGTTCAAATTTGAGGTTTCCTCACTCTTCCTCTATCGTTTTCATATTTGCATGCATATTCACTTACAATCATGTTAAACAATAATAGGATATGCAAGACATGTCATAATTGCATAATAGAATAACATATAACAATTAAAACATAAATATATAACTTTTGGAGCTTTCTCGATTATTTAATCGGTCAGTAAAATCGACATATTTCATCTCCATCGCATAGAATATTTCCTCGGCTTTACATCGATATAAAGAATGATCGAATCCGATAAACGAGTCGAAAGTTATGAATTTTCTCACTTAAGGAATAAAATCCCAAGTCCCAGGTCGCGCTAAGCGCATCCCTGCCCGCGCTAAGCGTGTTTTCTTCGGCCTGGAGGGGTTGCAGGAATTAAACATCGCGCTGAGCGGGCTCCTGCGCGCTCTGCGAAACTCAGAAAAAACCTGCTATACCAAAAATTTCCTACACCCCCAAACCTCTTCCAATCCACAATCAACCACCAACAGAGGTACAATAACATAGTTTGAGCATGGTTTGAACAACAACATTTTTAAAACCTACAATTTCTCAAGAACACAAAATTCCACAAACCCTATAATTTTTAAATCAATCCAAAGTAACCAAAACATCAAAACAAGTATCTAGGGGTGTGCAAAATATCCGGTTGTGATGCCCAAATCCATAACCAAATCCAAATCTGTTTTAAATATTCGGATATAATTGAATGGTTATTAACCGGTTTAGTGTGTAATGGTTTTGGTTATCCATTCATATAATTCGGATATAATTAAATGGTTATTAACCGGTTAAAATTTTTTGGATTCGGTTATAATCCGGTTATTATCCAAAATTCAAAATTTTTAATTTTTAAAATAAATAAAAAAATATATTTTCTGAATATTTTTTTTAAAACTGGATTTTTTTTTAAAATCCGGTTATATAACCATAACCAAATTTATAACTGGTTTTATAACCGGTTTTGATTAAAATGTGGTTTTGGTTATAAATCCAAACCACTTAAATGGTTTGAAAATGGTTATGGTTTGGTTTCTTAAAATAACCAACCATGCACACCCCTACAAGTATCAATATATGTTTCTACAAGTATATTGATCATTCATCTCGATTTATATCAAATTCTAACCGTTAAAACATCGATTTCCACATTCTAACCTAAAACTCATTTTATCCAAAACCTCTAAACAATGGTACTAACTAGAACCCACCTCTTAAACAAGATGAAGATGGAGAGAATGAGATGATTAGACAAGGCTTGGATGAATGGATGATGATTTTCTCTTGAAGTTCTTCAAATTTCCTCTTCTCCACTTCTCTCTCCTTTCTTTGCTTCTTTCTTCTTTCTCTCTCTTTCTTACTAACTTTTTCTTTTGTTTGGAAAATGGGAGGAAAAGGATTTATGTAGTAAACTAGTATTAGAATTAATACTACTAAATATACAAAAAGTCTATTAAGTCCAAATAAATAAAATACCTCAGAGTCAGATAATATTAATTGGATTTATTCTAAGTTCCACAGTTACTCTAATTATTTTGTCAAGTAATTTCTCAGAGTACTCTGGGCTCAGTCGATCACAATATAATATTATCCGGATTAATAAAATACGGGGTATTACATCCTCCCCCCCTTAAATAGAAATTCGTCCTCGAATTTAAAGATTACCTGAACAGATGAGGGTAAGCATCTCGCATTTCCAATTCAAGTTCCCAAGTTGCATCACCCGGATGCGTTACATCCCACTACACCTTAACGAGAGAAATGTCCTTGTTCCTTAATACTTTCGTTTCTCTCTCCACATTACGGCTCGGTTGAGGTTTAAACGTTAAGTCTGCTTCTATTTCAACAGTATATGGTAGAATCGGCTGAAGAGGATCTGGAACAAACCTCCGAAGTTGAGATGCATGGAAAACATCGTGCATTTTCGATAGAGAAGGAGGTAAGGCCAACCTGTATGTTACTTCGCCAATCCATTCGAAAACTTGATATGGTCCCACGTATCTCGGACTTAACTTACGTGACTTAAACGGTCCTTTCAGTCTCAATCTAGGAGTGACTTTCAAAAACACATGGTCACCTTCAATCTCTAAAGGTCTCATTCGATTATCCGCATAACTTTTTTGTCGATCTAGTGCTTGCTTAATTTTCTCGTGGATCATTCGAATCTTTTCCGCAGTCTCTTGGATGATTTCGGGTCCTAAGATTCTATCTTCCCCAACTTCCGCCCAACAAAAAGGGGTCCTACACTTTCTTCCATACAATGCTTCATACGGAGCCATACCGACGCTCGCATGATAACTATTATTATAAGAAAACTCAATCAATGGTAGAAGTTCTTTCCAATTCCCCTTACTCTCTAACACACAAGCTCTCAACATATTCTCCATTGTTTATATTTTTCGTTCAGTTTGACCATCCGTCTGTGGATGATTAGACGTGCTCAAACGCAACTCTGTCCCCATAGCTTGTTGAAAAGCTTTCAAAAACCTTGAAGTAAACTTCGGATCTCTATCCGACACAATACTAGAGGGAATACCGTGCAATTTTACAATTTCGGCAATAAACAACCTTGCAAGATGACTCGCTTTGAAGGTAGTCTTCACGACTAAGAAATGTGCAGATTTCGTTAGTCGATCCAAGATCACCCAAATTGAATCATAACCACCTTGCGTACGAGGTAAACCTACTGAAAAATCCATAGAAATACTATCCCATTTCCAAATTGGGATTTCTAATGGTTGCAATAATCCACCCGGCCCTTGATGTTCAATCTTAACTTGTTGGCACACCGCACATTCCGACACAAAGACCGCAACATCTCTTTTCATACCGGACCACCAATAGTCTTTCTTTAAATCTTGATACATCTTTGAAGAACCCGAATGTATAGTAAAAGCACCCTTATGCGCTTCTTCCAAAATCTTTCTTTTCAAAGTCTCATCGTCCGGAACGCAAATTCTTTGGTTAAACATAATCATTCCATCGCTAGTGTGCACAAAACCCGGTTGACTTAGCATCTCCGGAAACTTCTCATCCAATAATTGTCCTTGTAGAATTTCAACTCTTAATGTAGAATTGACATTCAAATTCCCCATAATCACTCCATTAGGAGTCCACACAAATTGAAGATTTAAATCTCTAAACTTTTCCAACAACGAATATTCTAACATCATCAATTCGGCCTTTCTCAAAACTTTCCTACTCAAGGCATCGGCCACTTTGTTCGCTTTACCCGAATGGTATTTTAGCTCTAGGTCATAATCCTTCAAATATTCCATCCACCTCCTTTGACGCATATTCAACTCTTTTTGGTCAAAGAGGTACTTTAAACTCTTGTGGTCACTAAACATTTCAAAATGTACTCCGTATAAATAGTGACGCCACACTTTCAAAGTAAACACAACCGCCGCTAATTCCAAATTGTGGGTTGGATAATTCTTCTCGTGAATTTTCAATTGTCGAGAAGCATAAGCCACCACGTGACTTTCTTTCATTAACACGCCTCCTAGTCCCATCTTAGACGCATCACAAAATACCTCATACAACTTTCTAGGATCGGGAATAATCAGAACGGGAGATGTAGTCAATCTTTCCTTCAAACTCATAAAACTTTGTTCACACGCCGAATCCCACTCAAAGGGGAAATCCTTCCGAGTAAGCTTAGTCATTGGTAATGCTAATTGCGAAAAGCCTTTGATAAACCTTCTGTAGTAACCTGCTAGACCCAAGAAACTTCTAATTTCCGATACATTCTTCGGTCTC
The DNA here is from genome assembly GCA_022829125.1 of Lathyrus tuberosus. Lineage (NCBI taxonomy): Eukaryota > Viridiplantae > Streptophyta > Magnoliopsida > Fabales > Fabaceae > Lathyrus > Lathyrus tuberosus. The sequence continues at coordinate 17,110,350 of JALAZF010000075.1, forward strand.
TCCCAATTAATCATAGCTTCAATCTTTGACGGATCCACCGCTACACCACCCTGTGATATAACGTGACCAAGAAAACTAACTTCAGACATCCAGAACTCACACTTGCTCAACTTGGCAAAAAGTTGCTTCTCTTGTAAGATCGATAAGACAATTCTCAAATGTCCTTCATGCCCATGCGGAGTACGGGAATAGATAAGAATGTCATCGATGAAGATCACAACAAATTTATCCAAGTAAGCTTGAAATAACCGATTCATATAATCCATAAAAACAGCTGGAGCATTAGTCACACCGAAAGGCACCACTAAGAATTCGTAATGACCATAACGGGTCCTAAATGCAGTCTTAGGTACATCGGAACTCTTCACTCGTATTTGATGTTACCCAACCTCAAATAAATCTTCGAGAACACACAGGCTCCTTTCAATTGATCTAATAGGTCGTCTATCCTTGGCAAGGGATACTTGTTCTTAATGGTGACTTTATTCAGCTGACGATAATCAATACACAATCGCATCCCGCCGTCTTTCTTCTTTACTAACAAAATTGGAGCTCCCCACAGTGAGACACTAGGTCTAATAAAATGCTTAGCCATAAGCTCTTCTAATTGTTCCTTTAGTTCTCTCAATTCAAGCGGTGTCATCCGGTACGGAGAAACGGATATAGGAGTCGTTCCCGGTACCAGGTCAATAGAAAATTCCACTTCCCTCTCCGGAGGAAGAGAAGTGACATCTTCGGGGAAAACTTTGGAAAACTCACAAACTACTGGATTATCCAACACTTGAAGGTCGCTACTCCCTTCCTTAGTGAGAACTAAAAGAACAGATTTCTCTTCTTCGAATAAGAAATTTATCATTCCAACCGTACCTTCTAGCATAGTTGTTAAGACATCTTTTGGGGTAGCATCAATAGATGGAATGATGATGAGCTTTTCTTCACACCCAATAAACACCGAATTAGCAGAAAGCCAATCCATTCCCAAAAAAGACATCAACTTTCTTAAGCGGTAGACAAATAAGATCAATCTGAAAAACTCTACCGTCCACAGACAAAACACAGTTTTCACACATCAACGGTGTCTCTACTATTTCATCTATGGCGGTAGTGACCACAATAGGAGGAGACAAAGGAACGGACCGCAACCCAAGTCGCTTCACACATTGCATTGATACAAAAGAGTGCGTAGCTCCGTAATCAAATAGAACAGAACAAGGAAATCCGTTAACGAAGCACGTACTAGCAATTAAGGAATTATCACTCTTCTTTTTTCTTGCATCTAAGGTATAAACCCTTCCTTGTGTTTGCGTCCTATTCTGAGGACAATCTCTTTTCAGATGACCCACCTTTTGACATTGGAAACACTTTACCCCTTCAAGACTACACCTTCCAGAATGATTCTTGCCACAAGTGCGACACACAGGAGGTGTACTTGCCCTTGAATCTTGAACTTGTTTCCCTTTGAATGATTGTTGCATAGGCCTGAATTGTTGGTTGGATCTTCCGCGATCCCCTTGATTCACTCTACTCGCAACACCTTCAGCTTTGACTTTCTTCAAACGATGCTCGACCACATAGCATTGCCTTAAAACTTCAGCATATGTAGTGAACTCTCTCTGAGATACACTATGAGATATTTCAGCTTTTAGTCCAAACAGAAACTGGTCTATTTTCCACCTTTCATCAGGAGCATACATAGCCTGCCTAGAATAAGCAGCCATGTCCTTGAACTTCTTAGCATAACTGGCCACAGTCATACTACCTTGTCTTAATTTTTGAAATTCAAATTCTTTCTGAGTCCTCAATGAGCTCGGAAAATACTTCTCCATGAAAGTAACTTTGAACTGCTCCCAAACCTTAGGCACTTCCTGAATAACCATCAAAGTCGAAGTACTCTCCCACTATCTCATAGCGGGACCCTTCAGTGAATGAGAAGCGAACAACATCTTGTTCTCTTCGCTGGATTGGACTATCAAGAAAATCCTCTCCATACCAGAAATCCGTTCGTGAGCCTTCACGGGATCTAATCCGCCATGAAATTCTGGGGGTTCATGCGGATAAAATCCTGGAATTTCCCACCTTCAGCTTCTGGAGAAACTACCGTAGGATGCAAACCTCCATTCATTTGTTGCACCATTTGCTGCATGAATAGATTCTGTTGCTGGTGCATCTGTTGCATAAACTGATACAGAGGAGCATTGTCGTCGCTGCCCGGAAGATTCGTCCCTTCAGGAGTGGTACGGGGTCTGCCACGAGTGTTTCTATGTCCTTCAGTCATGTTTCTAAAGGTCATACAAATAGGATTAAGTTGATCAGGCTCAATGCCATAAATATAACACTTAAGACCAATGATGACACAACGTATATGAAACGGAAAGAAATACTTATACTATTTCATGGCTAGGTCGAGGATACGACCTGCTCTGATACCAACTGTAACACCCATATATAAAACTCATACATCAAAGCATAAATATTATATATAGATCCAAGTGTTTGGTACTGAAACACATAAGCTCCTAGTTAACACATTGTATACAAATAAATGCCCTAAAGTACAAAGTACAAAAACCTAAGGCATATTATACACAAGATGTTCAAAAGATAAAAACTAAGAACTAGATCAACAATGATCTCAAAATAAACTCTGCTACGGAAGCTAGCCATCAAAAAGTAAGAAAAAGATCACACGGCCTTATCCTTACCCTTCTCGGAACCTGAAGCACCTGAAATACATCAACAATGTGGGGTGAGATACATCAAATCTCAGTGAGTTCCCTATCTTATGGGTTCTCTCGGATTATCAAGGTTCTAATATTCCTAACTCAAGTCTGGGGAAAAGGAAAAAGGACCCTTGAGTTCACACTTAATTCTCACACTATATGGAAACATGACATGAGTTCATTAACTCACAACATCACTAATCGATAACCATACCAAGACATCTCGTCTTCCCGTCCGCTTCTACGTCTAGAAGGTGACCCGAGTCATAGGTCCTTGTAGTTACTTGGCATACGAATTAGATTCCGGATCATTGGCCTATTAACCGTGAACCGTCACTTCTCATGGCCTGTTAACCATCACAAGTCTCTACCCATAACATAGGTTCCAATCATACTACACGTAGGGAATCAAACCTACCAAGTAATTGTGTACCCGTTTCAGAGGAGCTCGAGACCCATGAAACTACACTCAAAATATTCCGGTTACGATTACATGATCACATACAACAATATGATTGTGTTCGACAATCACAAGACTACACCTCCTTAAGGTCTGTCTTGCCTTTTCACAACCACAAAGGTTAACCACATGTTCCATACTAGTGTTCACTCTCGACTAGGCCAATACTCGACAAGGATGTATCTTCCAACAACACGTGGCCGAGCATCGCCATCTAGAGTTATCTACAATTTCTAGTTCCTTACTAGATTCTCCTATAGTTCAAGTTTGAGGTTTCCTCACTCTTCCTATATCATTTTCATATTTGCATGCATATTCACTTACAATCATGTTAAACAATAATAGGATAGGCAAGACATGTCATAATTTCATAGTAGAATAACATATAACAATTAAAACATAAATATATCACTTTTGGAGCTTTCTCGATTATTTAATCGGTCAGTTAAATAGACATATTTCATCTCCATCGCATAGAATATTTCCTCGGCTTTACATTGATATAAAGAATGATTGAATCCGATAAACAAGTCGAAAGTTATGAATTTTCTCGCTTAAGGAATAAAATCCCAAGTCCTAGGTCGCGCTAAGCGCGTCCCTGCCCGCGCTAAGCATGTTTTCTTTAGTCTGGAGGGGTTGCAGGAATTCAACACTGCGCTGTGTGGGCTCTTGCGCGCTAAGCGCGCTCTGCGAAACTCTGAAAAAACCTGTTATACCAGAAATTTCCTACACCCCTAAACCTCTTCCAATCCATAATCAACCACCAACAGAGGTACAATAACATAGTTTGAGCATGGTTTGAACAACAACATTTTTAAAACCTACAATTTCTCAAGAACACAAAATTCCACAAACCCTATAATTTTCCAATCAATCCAAAGTAACCAAAACATCAAAACAAGTATCAATATATGTTTCTACAAGTATATTGATCATTCATCTCGATTTATATCAAATTCCAACCGTTAAAAAATCGATTTCCACATTCTCACCTAAAACTCATTTTATCCAAAACCTCTAAATAATGGTACTAACTAGAACCCACCTCTTAAACAAGATGAAGATGAAGAGAATGAGATGATTGGACAAGGATTGGATGAATGGATGATGATTTTCTCTTGAAGTTCTTCAATTTCTTCTTCTCCACTTTTCTCTCATTTCTTTCTTTCTTTCTTCTTTCTCTCTCTTTCTTACTAACTTTTTCTTTTGTTTGGAAAATGGGAGGAAAAGGATTTATGTAGTAAACTAGTATTAGAATTAATACTACTAAATGTCCAAAAAGTCTCTTAAGTCCAAATAAATAAAATACCTCAGAGTCAGATAATATTAATTGGATTTATTCTAAGTTCCACATTTACTCTAATTATTTTGTCAAGTAATTTCTCAGAGTACTCTGGGCTCAGTCGATCACAATATAATATTATCCGGAGTAATAAAATACGGGGTATTACATTTATGCCATAGTTTTTTTTATTAGGCTATTTGGGCATGTATATGTATAATGTGTTTACTAGGGACTTATTGTTATTTCAGTACCAAACGTGGAATTCATGTATAATATATGCTTTGAAGTATGTATTTATATATGGGCGTTATAGTTGGTATCAGAGCAGGTCGTATCCTCGACCTAGCCATGAAATAGTATAAATATTTTCTTTCCGTTTCATATGCATTGTGTCGCCTTTGGTCTTAAGTGTTATATTTACGGTATTGAGCCTGATCAACTTAATCCTATCTCTATGACCTTTAGGAACATGGATGACGGACCCAGAAGCAACCGTGGTAGACCCCGCACTACTCCAGTTGGGACAAATCCGCCAGGTGGCGATGGGAATGCTCCTTTGTATCAGTTTATGCAACAGATGCAGCAGCAACAGAATCAGTTTAGGAAGCAAATGGTCCAGCAAATGAATGGAGGTTTGCATCCTCAGGTGGTTGTTCCGAAAGTTGTAGGTGGGACTTTCCGAGATTTCTTCCGCATGAATCCTCTAGAATTTCATGCCGGATTAGATCCTGTAAAGGCTCACGAATGGATAGCGGGTATGGAAAGGATTTTCTTGATAGTGCACTGTAGTGAAGAGAATAAGGTGGTTTTTGCTTCGCATTCGTTGAAGGGTCCTGCCATGAGGTGGTGGGAGAGTGCGTCGGCTCTTATGACTATTCAGGGTGTGCCCAAGGTCTGGGAGCAATTCAAGCAAATTTTCATGGAGAAATACTTTCCTAGCTCCTTGAGGACTCATAAAGAGTTTGAATTTCAACAGTTAAGACAGGGTAGTATGATTGTGGCCAGTTATGCTGAAAAGTTTGAGGACATGGCTGCTTATTCTAGGCATGCTATGTATGCTCCGGATGAACGGTGGAAAATAGACCAATTTATGTTTGGGCTAAAAGCTGAAATTTCTCATAGTGTATCTCAGAGGGAGTTCACTACCTATGTAGAAGTTCTAAGGCAATGCTATGTGACTGAGCATAGTTTGAAGAAAGTGCAGGCTGAAGGTGTTACAAGTAGGGTGAATCAGGGTGATCGTGGGAGAGAGAGTCAACAGTTTGGGCCAAGATCACAAGCTTTCAAAGGAAAGCAAGTTGTTAGACCTAATGTTGTTCCTCTATGTAGGGTGTGCAACCAACGTCATTTTGGGAAGTGTGCCGATGGGGGTCTTAGGTGTTATAGTTGTAATGGATTGGGTCATGTGGCTAGAAATTGTACTCAGAATAGAAACCAAGTGCAGGGGAGGAGTACCATACGGGTTTATACCTTGGATGCAAGGAAGGCGAAAGGTGACAACTCTTTGATTGCGGGTACGTGTTTCATTAATGGGCATCCATGTTTTGTTTTATTTGATTGTGGGGCAACACATTCTTTTGTGTCAATACGGTGTATGAAGCGACTTGGGTTACAAGCTATTCCTTTGTCTCCTCTTATGGTGGTCACTACCGCCATGGATGAAATGGTTGAGACGCCGTTGATGTGCGAAAACTGTGTTTTGGCTGTGAATGGTAGAGTTTTCTAGATTGACCTTATTTGTTTACCGCTTAAGAAAGTGGAAGTCGTTTTGGGGATGGATTAGCTTTCTGCTAATTCGGTGTTTATTGGGTGTGAGGAAAAGTTAATCATCATTCTATCTGCTGAGGCTACCCCGAAGGATGTGCTAACAACTATTTTAGAAGGTATGGTGGGAATGATAAATTTCTTGTTTAAGAAGGAGAAATCTGTTTTATTGGTTCTTACTAAGGAGGGGAGTAGTGACCAGCAAGTGCTGAGTATTCCTATAGTCCATGATTTTCCCGAAGTTTTTCCTGAGGACGTTCCTTCTCTTCCTCTGAAGAGAGAAGTTGAGCTCTCTATTGACCTAGTACCGAGAACGGCTCCTATTTCCGTTTCTCCTTATCGGATGACACCGCTTGAATTAAGAGAATTAAAGGACCAATTGGAGGACTTGATGGCTAAGCATTTTGTTAGACCTAGCATTTCACCGTGGGGAGCTCCAATGTTGTTGGTAAAGAAGAAAGATGGTGGAATGCGTCTGTGCATTGATTATCGTAAGTTGAACAAAGTCACCATTAAGAACAAGTACCCCTTACCCAGGATAGACGACCTATTAGATCAATTGAAAGGAGCTTGTGTGTTCTCGAAGATTGATTTACGGTAGGGTTATCATCAGATCCGTGTGAATAGTTCTGATGTGCCTAAGGCTACATTTAGAACCCGTTACAGCCATTACGAATTCTTAGTGATGCCTTTCGGTGTGACTAATGCTCCAGCTATTTTTATGGATTACATAAACCGTATATCTCAAGCTTACTTGGACCAATTGGTTGTGATCTTTATTGACGACATTCTTATTTATTCTCATACTCCACAAGAGCACGGGGAACATCTGAGAATTGTATTATCGGTATTGCAAGAGAAGCAACTTTTTACTAAGTTAAGCAAGTGTGAGTTTTGGATGACGGAAGTTAATTTTCTTGGTTACGTCATATCTCAAGGTGGTGTGGCAGTGGATCCGTCAAAGGTAGAAGCATTGATTAATTGGGAGAGACCAAGGAATGCTTCGGAAGTTCGAAGTTTCTCAATTGGCCCTACCAATGACAAAACTTACTCGAAAAGATTGTGCTAATGAGTGGGATTCAGGTTGTGAACAAAGTTTTAAGAAATTGAAGGAAAGTTTGATGACTGCTCTTGTGTTAATCATTCCTGATCCTAACAACTCTTACGAAGTATTTTGCGATGCTTCTAAGATGGGGTTAGGGAGTGTTCTGATGCAAGGCGATCAAGTGGTAGCTTATGCTCCCCGACAATTGAAAGTTCATGAGAAGAATTATCCAACTCACGATTTGGAACTAGCAGCAGTTGTGTTTTCCCTGAAGGTGTGGCGCCATTATTTGTATGGTGTGCGTTTTGAAATGTTCAGTGACCATAAAAGTTTGAAGTATTTATTTGACCAAAAGGAGTTGAATATGCGGCAAAGAAGATGGATGGAGTACTTAAAGGATTATGACTTAGAATTAAAGTACCATCCAGGAAAAGTGAATATAGTAGCAGATGCTTTGAGTCGGAAAATGGTTCGTAGTGCCAAATTGATGATTTTGGAGTATGCTTTGTTGGAAAAGTTTAGAGATCTTAATATCCAGTTTGTGTGGACTCCGAATGGTGTAATTATGGGAAATTTGAATGTCAATTCTACTTTAAGAGAGGAGATTCAAAAAGAATAAGTTTTAGTGGATAAGTTCCAAGAGATGTTACTTCAACCGGGTTTCTCATGAGCAACGGATGGGATTGTCCTGTTTAACCAAAGGATTTATGTTCTGAATGATGCGGTATTAAAAGAAATTTTTTAGATGAAGCTCATAAAGGTAATTTTATGATACATCCTGGTTCTTCGGAGATGTATCAGGACTTAAAGAAGGATTATTGGTGGCCAGGAATGAAAAAGGATATTGCGGTGTATGTGTCAGAATGTGCAGTGTGCTAACAGGTGAAGATTGAACACCAAAGACCGGGCGGTCTGTTACAATCTTTAGAGATTCCAGTTTGGAAATGGGATAGTATTTCTATGGACTTTGCAGTAGGTTTGCCCCGTACGCAAGGTGGTTACGATTCTATTTGGGTGATTGTGGACCGACTAACGAAATCTGCGCATTTCTTAGCTGTGAAGACTACTTACAAGGAAAGTCACCTTGCAAGGTTGTTTATTTCTGAAATTGTGAGATTGTGTGGTGTTCCCTCCAGCATTGTGTCTGATAAAGATCCAAAGTTTAATTCAAGGTTTTGGAAGGTTTTTCAACAAGCTATGGGTACGAAGTTGCATTTGAGCACGTCGAATCATCCTCAGACGGATGGTCAGACTGAGCGAACAATACAAACGATGGAGGACATGTTGAGAGCTTGTGTGCTAGAAAGTAGAGGAAATTGGAAGGAACTTTTACCGTTGATTGAGTTTTCTTATAACAATAGTTACCATGAGAGCATCGGTATGGCTCCTTACGAAGCATTGTATGGGAGAAAGTGTAGAACACCTTTGTGTTGGGCGGAGGTTGGTGAAGATAGACTTTTGGGACCCGAAATTATTCAAGAGACTACGGAAAAGATTCGAATGATCCGTGAGAAAGTCAAACAAGCACAAGATCATCAGAAAAGTTATGCGGATAACCGTAGGAGACTGTTAGAATTTGAGGAAGGTGACCATGTATTTTTGAAATTTACTCCGAGATTGAGATTGAAAGGACCATTTAAGTCACGCAAGTTAAGTCCAAGATACGTGGGACCGTATCAAATCTTAGAAAGGATCGGAGAAGTAGCATACAGATTGGCTTTACCACCCTCTTTGTCAGAAATGCATGATGTTTTTCATGTGTCTCATCTTCGGAAGTTTATTCCTGATCCTCTTCAGCAAGTTTTATCGGAATTAGTGGAAATAGAAGTGGATTTAACGTTTAAACCCCAACCGAGCCATATTGTGGGAAGAGAAACAAAGGTATTAAGAAACAAAGACATTCCTCTTGTTAAGGTGCAATGGGATGTGACGCATCCAGGTGATGCTACTTGGGAACTAGAATCGGAGAAGAGAGATGCTTACCCTCATTTGTTCAGGTAATCTTTTAAATTCGAGGACGAATTTCTATTTAAGGGGGGAGGATGTAATACCCCGTATTTTATAACGCTCTGGATAATATCAGTTGAGATCCAGTGTGCTCTGAGTATTTTATCTGATAAGATAATTAGAGCAACTGATGAACTCAGAGCTGATCAGATTAATATTATCTAATTCTAAGGTTTTATTAATTGGTGCGTTTGAGATAATTTGGACTTTTAGTAGTGTTACTAATTGATTATATTTTCCTATATCATTTCCTTTTCCCTCATTTGCCAAAGAAAGTAACATTGGAGAGAGAAAATAGAGAGAAGAAAGAAGAAAGGAAAGAAAAAGGGAGAAAAGGAAAGAAGAGAAAATCCAAGAGTTCAAGATCAAGAATCATCCTCTCATCTTCATCAATTCATCTCAGCTTCTTCATCATCATCTTCTAATCCAGGTGGGTTCTAGATAGAGACTTTAGAGTATAATTTCTTGAGGTTTTAGAGTTAGGTTGGATTTTTGGAAAAAAATGGGTTTATTTGCAAAATCAAAGAATCTAACGGTTGAAGTGTGTTATAAATTGAGTAGCATGATCAAAATATATGTAGAATCATCTATTGATAATATTATAAAGTTTAGATTGGTTTGATTTGGTTGAAAATCTTAGGGTTTTGTGTAGAAACTATGTTTTAATGTTGGAAATCATGTTTTATGAAGTTTGTTGGATAGAACCATGATAATATACCTCTATTGGTTGTTTGGGTATGGTGTTGAGGATGAATTTGTAGGTTGGAAGAATTTTCACCCCTTCCAGGCAGCGAGGAGCGCGCTTAGCATGGTTGGGGCCCGCTTAGTGCGACCTGGAACAAAAATAAAAATATTTTCTTAAATTCATATCTTTTGACTCGGTTATCCGTTTTAGACGTTCTTTATATCGATGTGAAGCTATGACCGCGTTCTAGGCTATGGAAAGTGAAAATATTGATAATGAGTGGAATTGTTTTCGATTATGTTAAAATATTGGGATTTCGTGATTTATGTAAAACGGAATTTTCAAAAATTTAAAAGCTTCGAGATGTGAATTGGTAAGGAAACCTTAGTACACTAGAATGACTTAGAGAATTGTGCGGCATTGCTTACATCGATACTTGAAGAGTATCTTTGTTAAGTAGTTGGTAGTGGAGGACCATAATTCCTCCGGTTTTGTATGTTTCACTTAATAAATATTAGTGACCCGTGTTTAATCTTTTGGTGTGGGATGGTTGGGGAAAGTATTTATTAAGTGGGTAACCGTGACCCGTGTTTAATCTCCTTGAGAGGGATGGCCGGGGAAAGTTACTAAGTGGTTGGTATTAGTGACCCGTGTTTAATCCTTGGGTGTAGGATGGCCGGGAAAAGTACCAATTGTAGATAACCGTAATCCGTGTTTAATCTCTTTGAGAGGGATGGTCGGGGAAAGTTATATACGTTAAGGATCCATGACCCGTGTTTAATCTCTTTGAGAGGGATGGTCGGGGAAAGATTCCTTAACTAGTTGTCGTTTGGTGTAGTATACGGTGGTTTCTCTAGTCATAAATATGGGAATTCAAGGTCTAGTTCCTTTTCCCCCGACTTGAGTTAGGTTTTGGTTAGAACCTTGTAAAGCCGAGAGAATCCATAAGATAGAGAACTCACTGAGATTAGATGTATCTCACCCCACTATTGTTGAATATTTTCAGGTACTTCAGGTTCCGCGAAGGGTAAGGATAAGGTCATGTAATTATCCTTACTTGGTTGATGGTGTAGCTTCCGTTATAGAGTTTTTGAGATCGTTGTCGATCTAGTTCTTAGTATTTATCTTTGGAACATCTTGTATATATATTTATTCCATAGTTTTTTTTATTAGGCTATTTGGGCATGTATATGTATAATGTGTTTACTAGGGACTTATTGTTATTTCAGTATCAAACGTGGAATTCATGTATAATATATGCTTTGAAGTATGTATTTATATATGGGCGTTACACCATGAGCTGATCTTCAACCTTATCCATGATTTTAATACCGGACTAAACTTTTACCTAACCTTGGTTTTATCGTGGGCTAACCAAGAATCTATGAGACTTTACCGCAAGCTGATCTTGAACCTTAACAAGGGCTTGATCACACAATCCCCAAACCAAAAGCCTTTATGGAGTTATCTTCTAATCCAAATAATCCCTAAATGGATAATATTCATCCAATGTATAAACAAAATATTCCCTTAGTGGATTTTACAATTCTACCCTTCTAGAATTACAACTTATCCTCATTCATAAGAGGACTTTCTCGAATAAGCACTTTCGCTAAAATATTAGTGAGAAAAAGTAAGAAAGTTTTTTGAGTGAGTGAGTGAGAGAGAGAGAGAGAGACAGAGAGAGAGAGAGAGAGAGAGAGAGAGAGAGCGAGAGAGAAGTGTCAAAACACGATTCTGGATAGTTTGAAATGAGGGAAGAGACCTCTATTTATAGGCTAGAGGTTGTCTCAAAAAGGAAATTGCTTTTAATACTTTTTAAGACATTCTAATCAATTATCACCTAGTGTTAATCAATTAGAAACTTCAAAGGTAATCGATTACCAGTTCAAAATTGGAAAGAAATGATATCTAGTGGTTGCACATCATTAAGATGATGTTGTTATCGCTTAGGACTCAACTTTGAATTGAGCTAATCGATTAGATACACGTCCCAATCGATTAGAAAAGACAAAACTTTACCCATTGAAATTATGACAACTACCAATTCATCTGGTACAACTTCATGATATTTTTAAAGATATTTTCTTAAGAAAAATCAGTTTGAAAATATGTTTTAGCATGTGTATGTATGTGTGTGTGTGTGTGTATGTGCGCGTGTATGTGTGTGTGTGTGTGTGTGTGTGAGAGAGAGAGAGAGAGAGAGAGAGAGAGAGAGAGAGAGAGAGAAAGAGAGAGAGAGAGAGAGAGAGAGAGTTAGCCATGTACTTTTATGAGAATGCCCTTTTGCTTTACAAAGTATTCACTCAGACTAATCAGGATAAGGCTTTCTTGTACTTCAAGACTTTGTCAAAAACTTTCTTTTGTAGGAACTTGCTTGAGTTCACTTGAGACGAGGCTTGAGCTTATATTCCATTTGGTTTCCATCATTAAATAGTCAAGTCCATCAAATCCTAATACTTATGTTTACATATTTATCTGCTTAATCACTTATGCTTGACTTGTTAGAAGACATTAGTTGATATCATCAATTAGTTGTCATCATTAGTTTTCATCATCAAAAATTTTTGTCCTTGTTAAAAGCATATGACTTGTAAAATAAGGTTCCTCATTTAATTGGATGAGGTGAAAGTTTTGTCATGAAATCTATTATTTGTAGTAATGATTGATGTTTATTCTCATGTTTAGTGCATGTTATAACTGGATCATTTCTATGAACTTCGTATGTTATTGAGAAACACTCTTTAGGTTTAGACCAATTATATGCATTTATGCATAATATGAATTGATCATTTATAGCCTGTTTTGTGAGCTAAAACATCTATTAAGAAATACTCTTTAGGTTTAGACCAAGAATATTCATATATTATTTGCTAAACTCTAAAGATAGATTTAAGTTTGGTTTTCACAAATAATATCGAATTGGAACTATTTGTATTGGTTATTTAACTAAGATATTGTAGAATAAGCAACGTGTTTGATATCACAATGTTACTTTCTTTAGAAATGAATAATTTGTTGAGCAATAGGTGATAATGTGAATTTTTGACTAAAATGTGTTTAAACGATCCTTGTTATTGCTGCCATGTTTGTTTGCAAGAAAAATTGTGCATGCGAGGTAAAGGTCAATTACTATTTAACCCTGAAATTGAAAGGACTCGAGCACATATATTGACACTTCTCGGTTTTCTAAAGAAATGACACATTTACAAATTGTTGAAATTATTAACAACAACAATCAGAACAACAACAACTAGAATCACAACAAAAATGGAGGTGGTGGAATGCCTTGTTACAATATTCCGGGGAGACTAGCTTATCTAGGAAAACTCCAATAAATTTCAAATATATGGAGATAAAAAAAAACTTCTACAAATTATATATCCTAACCCTTTTACACGTTTAGATTATGAGGACCCCTATAACTATCTGACAAAGTTTTATTAGATATCATGCACCCTTGAAACACCAGAGGAAGATGTGTTTATAATACTCTTTTCATATTCTATGATAGGATAAAATGATATTGATATTTGGGTCAACTGACATATATCATGACGAATTGGAATATGCTAGAAGAGAATTTCCTCAACAAATTCTTCTTTCAAAACAAATTTATTAAATCCAAAACAAACATTTTTGTATTTTTACAGGGGTTCATAGAGGCTCTATGTGAAGCTTTGGAGAGATACAAATCAATGTAAATAAGGTGTCTGAACAATGGATTCAACAACCTTACACAGATTCATATCTTCAAAATTAACTTTTGTAAAAACACAAATTATTACCTGATGAAACTGCAAGTAGTTTTTCAATGTCGAAAAGTGAAAAAGATGTTATTGCAATTATAGATATAATTACACTCAATTACCATCATGTGATAAATGAATTAAAAAAATTTATTGGCATACAAATCAACCAATGCTCTTATGAAGTCTATATATGTTGTGAATCGATTTCGGAAATAACAGAACAAAGTTATGAGAAAAAGATTTGAGTTTCTTGAACAAATACAAGAAACCCTATCAGGTTTTACAAAAGGGAGAGAAGAAGGAAGAAGAAGAATAGAGAATTGGTTAAATCTGTTTTACTATTACTCAATAAAGGTTCAAAGATTACAAGTGAATACCAACAATTAACCTCTCTCACGTTAATTATGATTCACATCACTCTCCAAAGATGAGAGACTAGCATGCTATTTATAAAAAAACTAACATACTAACCTAATGAGCCTTTTACACACAGGCCCTTATCTCTTTACCTTCCACCATTTGTGATTGAATAGAAACTGATTTAAAACACCTAATCATATATTTCGTTTTTCTTACATTCATATATCAATCAAACAATTTTACACATTTTTTCTTCTTTACTTTACTTTATTGTTATACATTTCTTATACTAGTTCAAAATATCCACACCCTATACTTAACACTCTTTGGATTAGTTAAGGTATCCATAGATGAGGGACACAGTTTCTTTCTCAACATATTTTGAAGACAAGGGAATCACAGTTTAGCCATATTTGCTGGTCCCCGATCGACTTTCAAAATTTGAAAACAAATTGCATAATGGGACACTGTGACTAATATCACTAAAAAACTTGAATCATCAAGTCAAGAATATACTCGACATATGCACACATAATCTAAATAAAGCCTTGATTACATGGACCAACCATCTCTGCCTACTACAAAAAATCCAATCCAACGACGACGAATGGACCTAAATAGTTGGAATGACAACAATTGTGCCTCTTCCCACTGTTTTTAGAGTTTCACTAGTTGGCCCACTTAAGTAATCAATGGTAATAACTATCTCTTTCAGTATAAAATAGTTACTCTTAGGGATACATGATATCATTTATCAGGTCTCATAAGAAATAACTGACATTGTAAAATATAAGGTCCATAACAAATTCCAACAAAATAGGGAGTTGGAGACCAAGCGAGCCAATTTAGGTGATAACTAGATTACGCAATGGGTTTAAGGGAACCAAAGTAAGGAAATAATTATCTTTTGGAAACATCATGCAAGTGATCATTATGTCTTACATTGGAGGAGATGCCCTTGGCCAACATAAATTTAATGACCAATTGTGGATTGCTCGATTCAGAAACTATGGGAAAGTCAGCCACCTGAATCAAAAAATCCCACAACATTTATACCATGGCTTGATGTACCAGTACCACTATGGATTCCTTTTATGGCATTAAATTAGAAAATTATGTAGCGGTTGGTCCAACAGAACTCACAATGTAGTGAGTGAAATTATCCAATCCACGGGGAATGAGAAATACAATTTATTCACAATGTTCATAAAAATAAAATAAAGTAACATATGTAGCAGAAATAACATTGATAAAGAATGTTAGGGTTAGGTGTTGAAATTATTATGATTTCATGCATATCAAATAACCAATTATGCTCATTTTAACCTTCAATACATATTATCACCTATTACTCATCAACATTATCCATGTATGAATATGATATGATATGTCATGACATATGGAGAAAGAACAAAACCTAGTGAGGTATGCCTAAGACGTCAAAATATGCATTGATTCACTACATAAAATATTCCTAAGTCTCACAATAAGATCAATACATTTCAAATTAAGTGCTTTGATTACCCCTATGGCCCTAGTTATTTATGCTCAGAGTAACTAAGCTAGCCATCTATACCTACTTGTATTTTTACCACATTTGCTTAATAAATCCATTTATTAGAAGATCCCTCAGTTGTAATAAACTCTTATCAATTCTTGAGATGATCATCCATAGGAATAAATATATAGCATAAGTGCATATGAACAAAATATACCACACTCACTCATTCATAGCATACACAAGATTACTGTGTCTTTAAGTTTCACATTATCAAACACAAAGAGTTTAGCTCATGTTGAGCAAAGTAAATACAACATAGAAAGGTCCAAAATTAAGCATTTCTAAAAAAGAAGAAAGAAATGATAAACCTAAGAGTGACACTTCAACCACTTACAACTTGTAGCTAACAACAAACATCAGATGTCACGCCTCCCAACATTAAACTTCTTCAAAATTCATAGGGACAAAGACACGGAAGAGCTTTAGCTCTTTCCTCTTCCTTGTTGCATAATTTCTCTCAATGTATTGAACCCTATTTCAATTTCCAATGCATGTCCATTTATACAAAACTCTTCAATTTTGTGTTGTCTTCTTCCTTTGGTCTTGGGTCTTGCAAATATCTATTGATTTTAAACCTAAGAATAAATCATATTCCTTGTTTTCTTGTACATGTACCATGATAGTACATATCCCATGGTAGACAAAATGATGTGTGACAGGTCTGCATCAGCTAAGAGGTGGATTTATGACAATTCTTTGGCAAATTTTACAGAGTTTTATCTTAAAGCATTCATCTTTATTTCTTATCACTTTACAGTTCAACCCTATATGATTTCTCAAAATTCTTCCACAACAGTCCCTTTCTTATAGCTCTCTACCTAAACTAACTTCTGGTTCAAAGTTTGTTGGGCATTTTCCTTGCATTACCTTCGTGACATAACTTGTCATAATATTTACTCCTACACATTAATAACAAAGGAAAAACTAAATAGAAAGCACTTAGTGTGTTCATTACTAACCAAGATAATACGCTAGAAAACATAGTAAAATAACTCTAATTATGTCAAACTTAAATGAATAATTCAACTATTATATCTTAAATATCTCGCAATAAATGATTTATCACTAACTCCTAAAAGAGAAAACTTAGCTATACATGACTACAATAGGTAGATGGAAGTTGCAGAAGTATTGCTTTGTTGATCCACCTTGCTAGACATCCGAATGATAGGATCATGGAGTTATTCTTAGACAATTTAAATATTAAGTAGAATTTATCTTAGTGGGCTTTTATTGTTTATTGGGCCTTTATAGTTTATTACCCATTAGAGGTATTATATATTGTAGTCTCATAGAGACAATTGGGATCAATGAATGAAAATCAAATTTATCTTTTATCTCTATTTTCTTAGTATCCTAATAATTGGTGCTTTCATTCTTGAACATCAATCTCTCCCTATGGCATACTCCTCTCCCTCATCTTTCACCACTCCATTTTATCAACAACACCACTAATATCATCATCAGATGTCGCCTCAAGGCCCCTGGTTCACACCTCAATTTCAGTACCAGCATCCTGCTCCTCCACAACAGTGGCCTCCACCTCCATCAAATCCTTTTTACTATCATCCAAGCCAGTTCCCTCCTTATCCTCAGTTCCAACCTCACTCTCACATTCCCCAACCTTATCCGCAAGAATGTAACAACAATAATGGCTATCAACAATTTTTTTTATCGATCCAGCTATACAGCGACACTCTGGTTATCACTCTCGAATCACTCTTGTAGATGAAACTTCTGCAACAATGGTTTTTGCGATATCTCGGAAGTCGAAGGCTTACTTCAAGAGATACCAAGTCAAGTTTAAGAGAAGGAGAGAGGGTAAGACCGATTACCGAGCTCAGATTCGGTTGATAAATCAGGATAAGAACAAGTATAACACCCTGAAGTACCGTTTTGTTGCTCGATTTACCAACAAAGAAATTGTTGCACAAATCGTATTTGCTAGCATTGCTGGTGGTATTGTTCTTCTTGCTGCATATTCATACGATGCCCCCCACATGTTTGATGAAATACCTCTTTCATCTATTCTCCATGAAACCGCCACCGACTACACCATGTTCGAAGCTCATGGAGTCGACGAAATTGAACAAGAACATGCTATCTTTACTGAAGGAAGGGCCTCACAGTCTCTCCAATCAAATCGGCAGATTCCTTTTGAAGACGGAAGTTCTCAAGTGGAAGTGGAGATGGATGTTCTCGCCGACGACCCTGCAGACCTTATTCAGAATCCAAGGATGGAGGAATTGATGTCATTGAGACTTATGTTTTATGGAACTTACACGAACCCGTTCGAGGCCAGTATAATTTTGAAGGTTGAGGTGATTTAGTTGGATTTGTGAAGGCAGTTGTAGCCACAGGTCTATATGTTCATCTCCGGATCGGTCCCTATGTTTGTGCGGAATAAAATTATGGCGGTTTCCCTCTTTGGTTGCATTTTATTCTGGGAATTAAGTTCAGAACTGATAATGAACCATTCAAGGTAGAGATGAAGCGATTTACCGTAAAGATTGTGGACTTGATGAAGCAAGAGAACCTTTATGCATCACAAGGAGGACCTATTATTTTATCTCAGATTGAAAATGAGTATGGAAACATTGATATACACTATGGTCCTGCTGGTAAATCCTACATCAATTGGGCAGCATCAATGGTTACATCTCTTGATACAGGTGTTCCACGGGTTATGTGCCAGCAAATAAATGCGCCAGATCCAATTATTAACGCATGCAATGGATTTTATTGCGATCAATTCACACCAAACTCTAACGAGAAACCAAAAATGTGGACTGAGAGTTATAGTGGATGGTTTTTTGCATTTGGAGGTGTTGTGCCTTATAGACCTGTGGAAGATCTTGCATTTGCTGTGGCACGCATTTTTCAGCGCGGTGGAACATTTCAAAATTACTACATGTACCATGGAGGGACTAACTTTGGCCGCATAACTGGCGGACCTTTCGTTTCCACTAGTTACGCTTATGACGCACCCATTGATGAGTATGGAATTATTAGACAGTCCAAATGGGGACATCTTAAAGATTTGCATAAGGCCATAAAGCTTTGTGAAGAAGCTCTGATAGCTACTGATCCAACAATTTCATCTCCTGGTCCAAATCTAGAGACTGCAGTTTATAAGACAAGAGTTGTATGCGCCGCCTTCCTTGCCAACATCGGTATAACTGATTCAACGGTAACTTTTAACGGCAATTCATATCATTTGCCCGGATGGTCTGTGAGCATCTTACCAGATTGCAGAAGTGTTGCTTTTAATACTGCAAAGATTAATTCCATGTAAGCTCCTTACTTCGGAATACTGCCCGGATGGAGTAGATTATTTCACTAAGTGGATTGAAGCCATACCATTGGTGAATGTAGATCAAGAAGCAGTTATGGATTTTATCCAAAAGCATATAATCTACAGATTTGGGATACCGGAAACAATAACTACGGATCAAGGATCTGTATTTACTGGTCGAAAGATACAGAGATTTGCATAAGATACAGGTTTTAAGCTCCTTACTTCGACACCTTATAGTGACAACAAATAGAAAGTGTCTGCTCACATGTATCAGAATCTCACACTCCACCTATAGACACGTGGAATTCAGATACAGAATCAGGAAGAAAGATTGGTCATGTGTTGTCACTGGAGTGCCCTTATCCTAATCAGGTGATCTCTTCTATTAAATTTGCAAGCTTTCGAACTCCTCATGGAACATGCGGAAACTTCTACCGCGGACGGTGTAGCAGCAATAGGGCACTATCTATTGTGCAGAAGGCCTGCATTGGATCAAGCAGTTGTAATATGGAAATCCATGCAGTGGGGTAACCCAGAGTTTAACTGTTGAAGCTGCTTGTACATAGTATCTTTTTTGTGTGTATTTTTTTAAATTTAGTATGGCGTATATCTTTATAATTATTAAAAAGATGATCCATGATATATTTATTATAATTATTAAAAAAAGGGGCCCTGATATGTTACTAACTTCTATAAATGAAGGGTTCCTAGTTTCAACCAAAATGATCAGCATCAGTAGTAATTGGCTTAGAGAGATTCAGTTAAAAATGGGAGAAAAACAAAGTGAGGTAACATGGGAGAAGAAGGAAGAGGAGGAAGAAAAAGAAGAAGCAGATGCTCAAGTTGAAATTTGGAAGTACATATTCGGGTTTGTAGAACTATCTGTGGTGAAATGTGCAATTCAACTTGGCATAGCCGAAGCCATTGAGAAGCACAAAAAACCCATATCACTATTAGAGTTATCATCAACTCTAAAATGTGACCCTTCATATCTTAACCGCATCATGAGATTCCTAGTACATAGGAAAATATTCAAAACCATATCTACCAACCATGACAACTATCCTAGCTATGTTCAAACCCCACTTTCTCGCCGTTTGCTTCGAAACGGCGAGCAAAGCATGTCTGCTTTACTTTTACTAAATAGCAGTCCTGTTATGGTAGCTCCTTGGCTTAGTCTCAGTGATCGTGTTTTGGAAAATGGGAATCCATCTTTTAAGAAGGTTCATGGTGAAGATCTTTGGCGCTATGCTGCTTCAAATCTCGATCATAGTAATCTTATCAATGATGCTATGGCTTGTGATGCTAAAGTTGCTGTGCCTGCTATAGTTGAAGGTTGTAGTGAGTTGTTTGATGGTGTTGGATCCTTGGTGGATGTTGGCGGTGGGAATGGTACCACCTTGAGCATCCTTGTTAAGGGTTTTCCTTGGATTCGAGGTATCAACTTTGATCTTTCATATGTCATTGATGTGGCTCCAAAGTATGATGGGATACAACATGTGGCAGGTGACATGTTTACAAGTGTTCCCAAAGCTGATGCTGTATTATTTAAGGTATGTTTACGTTATTCTCTTTGTTAAATAATTGAATGAGATTTGGTCCTGATTTGAATGAAATATTTAATTGCAGTGGGTTTTGCATGATTGGGGAGATGAAGAGTGCATCCAAATCTTAAAGAATTGTAGGGAGGCTATACCAAAAGAAAATGGAAAAGTGATTATAGTTGACGTAGTTATTGAAGAAGGAGGAGGAGGAAAACACAAGTATGAAGATGTAGGGTTAATGTTAGACATGGTGATGATGGCACATACAAACACTGGAAAAGAGAGAACACTAAAAGAGTGGGAACATGTGATCAAAATGGCTGGATTCGAATCATTCACTGTGAAATCTATCAATGCGGTGCAGTCTGTAATTGTGGCCTCAGGCTAAAAGTATGACAGAGGAAGCACTGAAAAATCAATAATGGTTGTGAAATAAAGTAATAAACATGTATGTTGTGTCTGTCATGAATGTTTGAACTTTGTTATGTTGTATTTGTATTAGTGTGATGTTTGAATGATTGTGAAATAAAGTAATAAAATGTTGCGCCTATATAGGTCCCAACTCATTTCAATCCATCACCATGCAACACTTGCTAGGGGGCCTTTATGAATTCTTTTTCCACCCTTATAACTTATCAAAATTATTGGTAACAATTCAAAAATGTCTCTAGAATTTAAAAATGTTTTTTCTATTAAATTGAATGCAAACAAATGAACTACCTTTATCATATTCAATTTCAAAGATGCATGTTCGAATAAACCATTTTTTTTACAAGAAAATATATTTTTGGATATGCATATTCATAAAGTATCTTTTTGTGTGTATTTTTTTTAATTTAGTATGGGGTATATCATGATAAACCAATGTAATAGTCATGCATCAACAATGCAATAAATATGTAAATACCAACAATGTCCATATTAAACAAAACAATTGAAAAATAAAAAATCCATAATAAATTTCACAACTAATAAATTCTTTCATTACAATTTTGTAAAGTAATTCTTAACACAACGACAACATAAATAAATTTCACATCACAGTATAAAATAGTATATATTTTTTAAAATAGAAATTAATTTGTGTTTGTCATAGATCACTTATCTAATATAAATATATAAATTCTAAAGTACCTGGAAATTACGCTCTAAGCCCTCTGATTAAATGCTTAGTCTAGGCTAATTACTAAGGTTAAAATTGACTAACTATAAAATGGAAGCTTTATATTGATTTGGCATTTATTACATCTGATGTGGCAACACCATATTTTTTTGTTGCATTTTACTATTTTTTTTCGTTTAACAATTATTAAACACTATGGGACATCAAAGGTTGTACATGTACTTATTTTTGGTCTTGAAACGTGAAACCCTAATTTATTGGAACGTCAAGTGTAATGGAACGTTAAATAGCAATTAGAAATCATCATTATTATTAAAGCATTCCAATACTGTTGAAGGTTCATTGTTTAAGGAAACTTTACTTGGAAGTTGAATATCTTATTAAGCAACACACTAAAATCTCTTCATTCTTCATCTTCCAAAAAAAAAAAAAAAACAGTCTCTTCCAATTTAAAACCATAAACCTCCATTCCCTCCCAAATCTCATTCCCTAAACCACCGATTCTAATTTCGATCTCAGATTTTCTATTTCGGATCCAAAATGGCGACGATGACGAGCTTGATCGGTCTTATAAACATTTCCAATGAGCTTGCACCGTCTTGGGAGATCACGGCGATGAGGATTTATCTCTCTGGGAAGCTCTTCCGTCCGTCGTCTTCGTCGGTGGACAAGTAAACTGCTTACTCTCTTTTTTTCTTTAAATCGATTTCGTTTTGCTCAAATTCAAATCTCATTTGTTGAATGTGTATCATACTGGTTTGATAACTAAGGTTATGTCTTTTGAGATGCACCACAAGGCTTTCAAGGATACATCAAAACTAAAAATGAATGGAACTAAGGTAAGAATTTTTTTTACTTTTGAATATTTTAGAACCCTAACAACTTCCTCTTATTGATCTTGAAGCTTATCATTATAGTTTTTTCTTTTCTTTTTTCAGTCAATGATTGGGCATTGTCTTGGTGCTGGTGGTGGTTTGGAAGCTACAACAACTATCAAAGTAATAACTATAGGATATTTGCATCCAACCATAAACCAAGATGTACTGTCTTAGCCTAACCAACATGTTCAAAATAGGTTTCATCTATTTTACTCTCACACAATCTTAATGAATAATAAATCTGATTTTTGTTTTTTATTTTTCTACATAATTTGTAAGAGGATGTTACAATTGATATTGTCCATAGTGTTAAGAAAAGGCATGAAGTTAATGCTAGTTTCCAATTCACAAGGTAGACAAGTTATGACTGGCGATTCCTCTTACGATCGACATAAAAGCGCTAATGGTAAACAATGTGTATTTATTGGTCTTCATACTTCAGCATAATTTCTTCAATTTTATTAACTTGGGTTAACAATGTCGTTCTGCTGGCATAATGGATAAGTTACTAATTGTGGGTATTTGAATTGTGTCAGCGTGATGTGTTGAAACTGGTGTAGTGAAGCCTGATATGATTGAACTCATGAAATTTGATATGGTTGTGACTTAAATTTTTGTTATTGTTATTGTATTAGTGGTGGCTACAACATCAAGACTGGAACTGTCTGTATGATTGAACTCACGAAATTTTATATGGGTGGATCTGCTGCAGTTCTTAGAGCAGCAAAAGCTCTTGGACAAATCAAACCTCTTGGAGTGGAGGTATATTATTTAAGTCACCCTTTATACTTTTTCCTTTTCAAAGAATTTTTAGTTTTCGGTCTGTCACTCTCAATCTCCTAAAATTACATTAGACCTTGACTAAATTAGTTTCTCTTGAATGCTTTTAAAGATTTAAGTAGTGATATGAAGACTGAAATTTTATTGTAGTGATCATTTTATGCTGATGGTTTTGGTGTATTTAGTTATAGTAGAGTGCCTATGTTTTTTGGTGCATCTTTTTCCCCCCACTTATTTTATAGATAGGCTGCTCTTATTTATTCTTCTCTCTGTTCTTTTTACAAAAAGTAGAAATTTCAATGTATATCCAAGTTTATAATGTTCTGCATGTGCAGGTTCATTTTATAGTTGCAGCTTGTGAGAATATGATAAGTGGAACAGGTATGAGGCCTGAAGACGTTCTCACAGCTTCAAATGGAAAACCTATAGAGGTGAGGGTGTATGTTTATGTCTATGTTTATGTCTATAGAAGTAAGCATGTTTCCTTACACTTTCACTATAAACTAAGAAATAAGCCAGTAAGTCTTGCTTTTAATGTTTGGTGAATTAGATATAATAAGTCTATCTACATCTCATAACTCACCATGCTTCACATGAATTTTGATTACACCAAACAACATATTTTGCCTAATGCGTAAAGTAGGGACAACAAATAAGTTTTATTGGTAATTTGGTAGTAAAACATGCTTATTAATACTTAATGTTACTAAATCTGGGTTAGGGCATCGTCTATATTCAACATTGATAGAAGTTATACAATATATTCGCAACCAAATATGGAGGAACCAAGTTCTTGGGACGAGTTATACAACATTAATTTGATGCCTTCAGAGTTGTTTCTCAAGTTCCATAAAGAATTTCAGAGTATGTAATGATTTCTAAACAGTTAAAGAAACTTTGATATTAGGGAAAGATTCTATAAATATATTTTATAGCTAGCATCCATCATGATTTAATGTCATGTTTTGTAATTTGGAGGTTCATAAAACTCAATATTTTTGCACGTGAATAAGAAGGTGGATACTTAATTCCATTTTGAAATGTTAGTTTTAGTATTGAAATATCCTATTCCTATTCCACCAGAAAATCGAGAAATCGCAATGTAGAATAGAAGAGGTTGAATTTGGAAAGTTCGTTAGGAAATGCGAGAAAACCAAAGAGCCTCTCAAAACTTATCCTGGAAGGTAATAATTTTCTTTCTTCTTCTTTATTATAAAAGTATGATAGATTCATTGATTAGGTTTTAGGAGGAAGGGATTTTGATGTGAAATCTAATTCTTCAATTTGAGACTACTTCGAATCAAAATTTGGAATATTTGAAATTCAATACAAAATAGACAAATTAACATGTTTTTTTATCATCGTAGGAGAAAAAAATCAATGATTTCTCTTTTCCCAGACCTGATTCATGTCATCATCAATGTCATCTATTCGATTTTCCAGGTAATTATTCGAATTTGTTGTTGATTTGTTTGCTTGAATCAATTATTTTCCTAATTTCACGGTTCCGTGTCTGTTTCGATCTTTTAGTGCATGCGGAAACTACAGTCCAAGTGCTGAGATCAGTGAATTGGAGAGGGATTCTGAAACAAATCTCCACTAATATCTCAAGGTCGCATGGTGACGTTGTGCTGCGTTCAGGGGCAGAGGTTGCTTCAATTTTAGGCGGGCTTCCGATCGGTTTTGTTTCGTCTGTTAATTGTTTTGTTTGAAGCTTGCATGTTGTTGTTGTTCTGAGTTTTTTTTACAATTTCAACATGTTGTTGTTTGAAGCTTGTAGTATATACTGCTTTTTCCATGGTAGTATTTGTTCGCTGTTGATCTTGGCGAACAACCTCTGGTTTACCAGAATGGTGAAATCTGGGTTACTTGCAGGATTAACCAAACAAATCCTAGGACGTCGTGCGAAAACTTAGATCAACGTGATAAATTTTAAATTAAGGGTGATATCTTGGTTTTATGTATTTAAGTCTTTTGGAACGAAAGATTTCAATTAACTCTAAATGAAAGTCTAAGATAAAAGAAAATGAGTTTGAAAAGAACTTTTAAAGTAAAATGGCGAAGAAAGAACTTTAAAGTAAAATGACGAAGAAAACATAAAGATGCTGGTAAATGTAAAGGAATTGGTTAAAAAAGACTTTGATTGATAAAGAAATTAAAAGATGGTGTTTACACGTACATTTTTCCAAATAACTCTTTTCTCTCACACGGGTACTTTGAGTAATTTCAGGAAGTTTTGTACAAGTTTTTCACACTGAATTATAATAACAACTATCCTATTTATAGATAAACAAAATAACTGCTATTAACGATTAAATCCTAAAACTTCGACATCTGGCATTCTGCATGTCTTCCTTTCGCCAGGTGCTTCCACGCGTCTTCTGCCAAACGTTATAATTCTCCTGAATTTGAATCTTCAAGTTATGTCGAACAAACGCGTCCTTTCAGACTTGTCGAATTGTCGAACTATTGCGACCTTCTTCATACTTATCCAAACTTTTCCATTTTGCAGAAATCTTTACTTGACGAAATGTCGAAACGTTGTCTTGTCGAAATGTCGAAGGGTGTTGAAGAATATCTCCCAAGCAGATATACTCTTTCAGTTGTACCTCTTCTGGCATGTTCCTCTATTTGTCGAAAATAACTTTTTACGCGTTGAACTCATGGCGTCGAAAATACGCATATACAAATTGCCCCCCAGCAAAGGTATTTCGACTATCCTGGAGAAATAACCCTTTGGTGTTCAACCAATATTTTGACGCCATGTAATCCTAATTTTAAATTACACAATTTCAAATTCCAACATAAATCATCATTTTACTTTCTCAAAACGTCAACTCTAGCCCACGTTCTAGCTTCTAGCCCATTATTACTTAACCTAACGTCATGGCCATCTCTTTTTTAACTTCCACTTTTCTTCATCACCGTCAAGATGATGCCACGTGCCCTCCATGATCACCACTAAACTCAAAAATCATTTCCTCTTATAAATACATAAACCCCTATTTCTCTTTCTTTTTTACACTTTTGAACCTTTCTTCTTCACCATCATTCCAAATCTTCATCTTCTTTCTAAAACTTTCTGATTCAACAATGGCTTTTCAAAAATCATCAAGCAGCAAACCTTCCAAGAATGAGCAACCTTCCATCATCCCTCCTGCGCATAGGTTGGATGAACCAACACTGATTGGGGATCAACAATACATTCCTGAGTCTCCAAATGCGAGGGAAAAAGACTGCATTTTTAAATCCCAGGTACTTATCCCTGTTATTATTTCTGGTAATCACTATGCTATGTTAGGACCACTCCCTAACCCAGACATTAAACCTGAGCGTTTACAAGAGTTCTTTCCCACTTATTCTCACACAAAACCCATAGGTGCTGGGGTGAAACCCCCCACTCTAGAGAAACCAGTAGAACAAACTGAACCTCAAGGTTCAAGTGAAAAAGATGAGGAAGTAATAAATTTAACTTATCTGAATTATACTAGGATTTTTAGAACTTGCCCTTGGTCGAAAGACCTTTCAGACTACTTGTCTTGGTTGAACAGAGTTGAAAACGTTAAAGAAAAATTTTGTAAAGAAATAGGAATTTTTGACTTGATACAATTATCAAGAGTAGGACCCAATGTTTGCCCTAACATGCTGCTAGCCTCCCTTTACTTTTGGGATAGTACGTATAACACCTTCCACCTCCCCTGCGGGATGGTTACCCCTACGCTGTTCGACATAGCTGCCATAGTTGGCCTTAGTCCAGTCGGCATTGACTTCGACCCCACTCACCTGAACGAGGACTCCATCGATTTCGACACTAGTTTCGCCCCGTACTCCCTTTTTATGTCTCACTACCATGGCGAAGATGACCAAGAAGTTTCTGACAAAGAGCACATAGCTTTTCTAACCTTGTGGCTGACCAAATTCGTCTTTTGCTCCCGCTCACTTCAAGTGGCTAAGAGGTTCATCACTATGGCGAACCAACTCCATGCTGGGATCAAATTATGCTTGAGTGAGGTAATCTTGGCGAACCTGTATGAATCCTTGAGTCAAAGCGTGCGTTCTTTGAAGACATTGAAGGACAAAGGGAAGCTTAATTTGGCAGGCCCCTTTTGGCTTTTGCAACTATGGCTGAATGCCACTTTCAAAGCCTTTATTCCTGCGAAGCATGACATAAATGAAGAGGAATTCAAAAGCAGGAATGTCGAATGGCCTAGATTGGTGCAATTGACACCAACTGATGAAGCAATTAGCCTTCGACGGGCCTTTACTAGCTACGTAATGATGTTTGCTGAGAGACATCATTTTACTTCGACTATGGCTCCGTTTGCTGACAGAACAATTGGACCTGAATGGTTTACACGACAACTCCCCCTGCAAACCAAAAAAGATGAAAACATCTTCCTAAATGTCTGGGAATCCTTTTTGACCCCTAGGCTCCTGTCCTCCCACCGCAATACTACGAAACCCCAGATTGCCCTAATAGTTTATCAACCTAACTTGGTTGCCAGGCAGTTTGGGCTAATACAAATCATGCCTCGACCTCTTTTCCCTAAAAAAGGGGCCATCATTTTCTACAACTCCTTCCACGACGAAGCCACCAGCAGGGAATTGTCGAACAAGCTGACTGATGAATCTTTGGATATTCGACCGGTGGTTTTTCAACCATCATTCCTTTGCACTCCTGAGTTCGACACATGGTGGAGGGAATACTATGCTACCAAGTTTTTTGACGTAAAAGCTTTCACCACCCATCTGACGAATGATTTTGTTCTTGTGCAGGAACGGACTAAAAAAGGTACACAAAGACACATCCAAGAAATACAAAAATGTCAAAAATATTTTGAAACCGTTTACAGACCTGATGATCTTAGTCGAACCATACGCGAAGCAGCGGTTACTTTAAAAGAAAAATTCACGGAGAAGTTGGAGAAGTTGACACTGCCTCCACACATTCGACCAGAAGTGCGTTACAACTTGGCTTTTAGCTATTACCCTCCTAAATTTCCACCTTTACCATCTGCTGAATTTGGTGTGGCTTTAAGTCCCCCATTTCCAGATTGGTTCACATGTGGGAATCATATGAAAATTCTTCGTGAAAGTTATAAAAAACCTGCTAAACGCGTGGTTGCGACTAAGTATCATCTGGATAACTACCCAGGGCACCTTCATATTGGAATAGAACACGTTCGCGTGGAAGATCCCATTCTTGAAGGTGTTAACAACAACACGAATTTTGTCATTTTATTATCACATATTTCTCACTGCCTAACTTTCCCCTTTTTCTTTTTTTTTCTTTTTTAGCTGTGAAAGTGCCTGCCAAGAAAGCTTCCGTCGAAACTCCACAAAGTGCCGCCCAGACACCGTCGACTAAGGTATAAATCTCTTCCTCTTTTGATCTATTCTTTTATTTCTTTAAGACACTCACTATTTTTTATTTATATGATCAGGTAAGTCAAAAAACCTCTACATTCCAAAAAAGAAAGAAAATACCAGAGATAATCCCTGTCGAAGAGTCCAGTGATGAGTCTCCATCTCCAAATCCCCCTCCTCCAAAGAAGAAAAGATTGCAGAAAATTGCCTCACAAAAATCCATTGTCAAATCCTCTAAAAGGGAATCTTCTAGCAGTCCTGCTACAAAACGCCAGATGAAGGATACGGGGAGTGGAAAGTCTAGCTCCAAAACTGAGACTTCTAAGGTAAATTTCAATCTCGACCCTTCTTGTTTATTTCATTTTTAACTTAGAAATTTTTCTTTTGATAGAAGCCAAAGGTCGTCGAAAAACAGCCTGAGACAATCCAGGAGGAGGCAGCTCGAGAGGAGGACACTCCCATCAAAGAACTTGAGAGACAAACGGTCGAAGCATTCGACACTACTGTGGGAGCTGATTCTGATAACAACTCTCCTTCTCATCCTGGATTACACGCTGAGCAACAAGAAGATGATGATGTTGAAGCAGACACTGTTGTCAAAGGAGATCCTGAAGAGAAGACTGCTGACGAAGAAGATCTGTCGAAGCAACATGAAGCTAGGCGAACTTCAGAGCATAGCAACCAGCCTACTCCTGACCAAACTCAAAGGAGTTCCCAAACAACTGGTTCGACTAGTCTTTCTCATGAAGAGCTTGAAAGTCTCAAAGTGCAGAAACCCCTGGACTACCTGAAAGCCATACTTAGCACCAGATTCAACTTTAAAGACTCTTCCTACAGCAGTTCGACTACTTCTGGAGCCACTTCTGAAGTGCAGTCTCTACCCAATATCATGACTCAGATCAAGGCGAAGATCCTTGATGTTGACTTGTTCCAAGTTCTAGAGGAGAATGCCACTGCTCCAATGGAGTTGAAGAAACTGTTGAAGCAAGTTAACGTCTTGGATGCTTCTGTCGAAGTCTGTAATTTTGTGATAGAGCTGACAACTGTGATTGACTTATCCAGCGCAGATCTTCACCGTCGAAGAGACTTATGTCAACAAATCTCTAAAAAAATGGACCAACAAGCTGCTGAATGGAACTCTGTTTCTGTTTCGACAGATAAGGTTTCAAAACTACAAGAGCTTTCTGAAGCCTCTGTCAAGAAGATTGCTACCTGCCACAACCACATTCAAACATGGAAGAAACAAATAGCAGTCCTCCAAGAGAAAATTTCCAAAGAGGAGGAACTCATAGCTTCTATCCAGCAGCCTAGGCAAAGCGGGATTGATGAAGAGTTGAAGGTTGGTATTCAACACGCAGAGACCGCTCAAAAGATCAACCAAGAGATTGAAGTTGCCCATATTCACAGGAACCTCTGTGATCGTCGACTTCAATTTCAGAAAGACAAATTTACCGCTTTGAAGGCACAGTTTGCAAACCTTCAGCTTTAGTCGAATTTTTCTGTCAATTTCTAGCCCTTTGAGGCTTTATTTGTAATGATTTTAACGCCATCTATTTGGCAGCACAATATTTACTTTCAATTTCCATTTTATTCGACTGTTATCTTTATTTCCTGTAATATTGGTTTATACCTTTTCAAATATTTGCCATTTATTTTTAATATCCTTTCGTCTTTCCCTATTTCTTCGACCTCATATGCGCCATTAGAAAATATTTTCAAAACTCTGAAAGGTCCTTCCCATTTGGGAGACCATTTTCCCATAACTCTGTCTTTTCGATCCATAGGAAGAATTACCTTCCACACATAATCACCAATTGAAAAAGTCTTGAATTTTACTTTTCTATTGTAGAACTTTTCGACTCTCTCTTTTTGTCTCTTTATGAGATCTAAGGCACGAAGCCTTTCTTCGTCTAAATCAACCAATTCATCCATCATCATACTCCAGTATGTCTCTGATGGGATCTGATGATGCCTTTGAACCCTAACCGATTGCAAATACAATTCGACTGGCAAAACTGCATCATGCCCATAAGTTAATTTAAATGGAGTCGAATTGGTTGCTTCTTTAGGAGATGTTCGACAAGCCCATAAAACTTGATCTAAGGTATTATGCCAATTCTTTGGCTTTCCACCTACATGCTTTTTGATCAAATTTATCACTACCTTGTTAGCTGCTTCGACTTGTCCATTAGCCTGAGCATAATAAGGTGTCGAAGTAAGGAGCTTAAAACCTGTATCTTGTGCAAATCTCTGTATCTTTCGACCAGTAAATACAGATCCTTGATCCGTAGTTATTGTTTCTGGTATCCCAAATCTGTAGATTATATGCTTTTGGATAAAATCCATAACTGCTTCTTGATCTACATTCACCGATGGTATGGCTTCAATCCACTTAGTGAAATAATCTACTCCAACTAAAATGTACCTTTGCCCTTTTGAAGAAGCTGGTCGAATTTCACCAATTAAATCTAACGCCCAACCTCTGAACGGCCAAGGCTTTACAATCGAATGTAACTCACTTGCAGGAACATGTGGTATACCTGCATGTACTTGGCATTCTTGACACCCTTTTGCAAACTCGACACAATCCTTTAGCATTGTTGGCCAATACATTCCTTGTCGAAATAATAACCACTTCATTTTGTGGCCTGCTTGGTGTGCGCCACATGCTCCACTATGCACATTTGACAATGCTATGTATGCTTCGTTTTCGCCTAAGCATTTCAACAAGACTCCTTCCGTAGTCTTCTTGAACAATTCATTGCCAAAAAGTACATAACTCAAAGCTCTATATTTTACCTTTCGTTCGACTTTTTGATTTGGATCTTGCAAATATTCTTTGATGGGTTTCCTCCAGTCTTCGACTCCTGCATCATCTATGTTGCAGATCTCATAATTCTCCTCGTCACCATATCCCAATTTTATTGTTTCTAAATCTGATGGGGACAAACCTACAGATATGATTCTTCCTCTGACTTCAATGGCTTTTTCTAACTTCTCCTCCGACACTTTGTATCCTGATGCCAGTTGAGCAAGATCATTCGCCTCTTGATTCTCCATCCTGGGAATGTGCCTAAAAACCACATTGTCGAACTTCTTGAGAAGTCTATTTGCTATCACGAAGTACATTATTAGATTCTCTTTCACACATTTGTACTCCTTAGTCAACTGCTTTATTACCAACTCAGAGTCACCCATTATTTCGACTCTTGTTGCCCCCAATTCCAACAAGATTTCAAGTCCAGCAATCAAAGCTTCATATTCGACTTCATTGTTCGAACATAGCCCTTCGACTTTGTACTTGAACTTTGTTGGAATTTTGTCAGGAGAAATAATCACCATCCCAATACCAAGTCCATTCTTATGCCTGGAACCATCGAAATACAGTTTCCATGGTGCTAATTCGACGTACTCCATAGTTTCGACTATAGAGTGGTCAGCTATAAAATCAGCCACCACCTGTCCTTTCATAGCCTTTAAAGGCAAATATTTTAAGGAGTATTCTGTTAGAGCCAAAGCCCACTTTCCAATTCGACTATGCAAAATAGATTTAGACAACATATGTTTTATTACGTCGAAATGAGAAGATACATATACATCAACAGGCTTTATATAATGCTTCAATTTCATACAAGAGAAATATACACATAAACATAGTTTTTCTATAGCACTATATCTAGTTTCAGCATCATTTAAGACTCTGCTGAGATAATAGATGGCCCTTTCGACGCCATTCTCATCCTCTTGACACAACATACTTCCTAATGTCTTGTCTGATGCAGAGATATACAACCTCATGCTTCTTTTCCTACAAGGGGACATCAAGATTGGAGGACTAGCCAAGTACTCTTTGATTTTGTCGAAAGCCACTTGTTGCTCTTGCCCCCATGTGAATTCTTCTTTCTTTAGTCGAAGTAGAGGAGAAAAGGGTTGCGTCTTTCCACTGAGGTTGGAGATGAATCTTCTTAGAAAATTGATCTTCCCTAGTAGAGATTGCAATCCCTTTTCGTTGATGGCGCTTTCGCTTCCATTATAGCTTTGGCTTTGTTTTCATTTATTTCGATCCCTTTCTTGTGGACCACAAAACCTAAAAAATCACCCGCCTGCACACCAAAAGCACATTTAAGGGGATTCATCTTTAGACCAAACTTTCTCATCCTCTCAAAGGATTGTCGAAGATGGTCAATATGATCTTTTCCTGAAACAGACTTGATTACAATATCATCAATGTAAATTTGCATAAACGTCTCAATAAAATCATGGAAAATTGAATTCATAGCCCTTTGGTAAGTGGCTCCAGCATTCTTTAAGCCAAAAGGCATCACTACCCATTCATAAGTTCCAATTGCTCCAGGACAACGAAAAGCTGTCTTAGAAACATCCTCTTCAGCAATAAAACTTTGGTTATAGCCAGAGTATCCATCCAACATACTTAGATACTCGTGACCTGCTGCAGAATCTATAAGCATTTCTGCTACTAGCATAGGATATTCATCCTTTGGGGTAGCAGAATTTAAATCTCTAAAATCAATGCATACCCTAAGTTTGCCATTTTTCTTAATAACCGGAACTATATTTGCAATCCAATCAACATACCTGGTAGTGCGGATGAAGTTGCATTTTAGAAGTCTTTCGACCTCTTCTTTTATTTTCGACAGAACTTCTGGTGCGAAGCGCCTTGGAGTTTGCTTGACTGGCTTCTTCCCTTCTATGATTGGCAGCTTCAATTCGACCAAACTTCTGTCTAAACCAGGCATTTCGTCATAATCCCATGCAAAGCAGTCTTTGAACTCCTTCAACAACTGGATTATTTCGACTCTGAACTGAGGATCCATCCTTGCACTTATGTAGGTTGGTCTTTTTTCTGCCCCCAGTCCCAAGTTGATTTCTTCTAAAGGATCCTGCGCCACCATCTTCAAATTGTTCGACACTGGATCTTTTTCGAACCCCAAAGGTTCGTCGTCATAAATGGCGTCAAGTTTCTGGTGTTGCCATTCGTCTATTTGGTTGTTATCATTATTTTCCTCAACGTCTTTTTTGAGACATTGTTCATTTGAATCTTCATGATTGGCTTCAACAGCCATGTATTTTATTTCGGCCTCAAGAGCCGCTTTGAATTTGTTTTCGGCTATGTAAGCCGTAATTTTGTCGAGCACTGCTTGTTCACTCATCATCATGGTCGAACTCATTCCCCCATCTTGTTGGTGCTACGTTGGTAGTCCCCCACATGTAGTTGGAGTCACCAATGACTTCCTTATCCCACTGAAAACCATGTGTAGGATGGAGATACATGGAACAGTACGCGTTGTCCGTTGCCTTCAAGTCAAATTTCGCCGGACTGCAAGGAGGTATGTGGGCTAAGTTTTTGTCGAAACTTCGATCACTTACACTGTTTACTTCGGACATGAAGTAACTTTGGTCTGCTTCTATGTTCTCGACGATTCCATCTGGCCTCCAAATAACTATTCTCTGGTGCATTGACGAAGGAACAGCACCTATACCATGAATCCATTCTCTTCCCAACAGCAAGTTGTAGTTCGCCCTAGAAGCAATGACTATAAACATTGTAGGCCTCGTTATAGTACCAACTGTTAGATCTACTTGAATAACTCCCATGGTTGTTCCTACCTTTCCTTCGTAATTCGACAGAACCATGTTGTGGGGCTTTGCATCCGAGTCATCTTTGCCAATCTTTTTCAGCATGAAATGGGGCATTAAATTCACAGCGGCACCCCCATCCACTAGGATTTTGTTCACACCAACACTCTCAATCTTTCCTTTGATAAACAAAGGCTTCAAGTGCGCCTTCATGGAATCGTCTGGTCTTTCGAAGAAAGCATTTTGCTCTTCGACACAGCCATTATTCATTACGTAGTAGCACACGGGCTTGTGAACCATCGTTTCCTCTTCCATCCCATCCTCTTCGTCTTCGACTTCCATGATCCTATCATAGTCTCTGGGAAGGACCGAGACCACGTTACAGACAACGTCGAAGGACGCCTCCGAATCCGACTTGAAATCATCTGTCATCTCGTCATCCTCTAACTTCTTCTCTTTGGGCACATTTTGCGCTGCCACGCTGTTTGGTTTGATTTGCTGGAGAGGCTTCTTATTGTTTGCCATTTGAGTGTTACTGCTACATTCTGCTTCGTCCTTGTCTCCAGCCATTTTTCTCATCATACCTTTTTCAGCAACTTCTTTCTCAAACCTCTTTTGCCTTTGGAACCTCCTCCACTGGGATCTCGACATGGGGTTCTTCCCTTTATAATTCTCTGAAGGATATGGCCTAGGTTTGTATTTCTCCAACTCCTTCTTGTTTTCCATTGAAGTGCCTCTCTGCACATTGAAATTCTTCCACTTCTTCTGGCCATGGGCATCTCTGATGGGTTGAACCCACTTGTCATCTATCACTTTGTTTGACGGCTTGTAAGTGCCATAGTGTCTGTTTCCGTTCCTCCATTGGTGGTGCTCACTCCTTCTTGGGTCGTATCTTGTCACTCCCCCATTCGCCTTCCTTCTTGCTTGATCTGTTGCCTCCAAGTTGGTGGCAGCCTTTCTGTCGAAAATGGAACTGCAACGAGGGCATAACATCACGTCACTCTTCCTTCTCTGGCACCTTTTGATGAATTCGACCAAACTCTCATCTTCTTTGGGGTACGCCAGCTTTTGGTACTCCTCTCGACGTTGATCTTCATCTACTGCTGCCTGAGTTTTCTGCGAAACTTCTACCATATTGATCCCCACATTTTGCTTGTCAGCAATGGTTAGTCTGTTCATCTTTTCAATGAGCCTTTCCTCTTCGACTCTGTCCTTCTTTTTCGTTAGGTCGAACTTCCCTTCTGGGCAGCAACACCAGGATATGTTCCTAGGAGCATGCTTGCAGCAACAATTGTTTGACCTTTCTTTAAGGTCCTCCTCTATTCTTCGTAGGATCCCATAAGTCCCAGATTTCCCACGGCCATGTACAGCTTTTTCTTTCATTTCTGTGACTTCCTTGTCGAAAGGTCCCATGATGTTGATGCAGTAATTTGCAACATCGGCCTCCTTTGTGTTGTCAAGATCAAGGCCTTCAGTAGCCTTGTTTTCAGCCACGAAGTCCTCAGTAACTTCTTCCTTGGCGATAGGGGAATCACCATCGTCATCAAAATCACTTCCCCAACCAGTTGGTTGGATTTCACTGATGTCGGTGTGATATGTTGCCGGAACAGTGTACTTCACCAGGTAGTCAAATTTTCCACTTGGCTGTCCCAAGCAATCCCAGATTTCTCCTGGTCGAACCACCACGTCTTCAGCAACACTGTCATCGTTCTTTTCGTCGGTACCCTCTGTAGTTTTCTTCAATTTCTGATTGTCAAAGCTTTCAGTAACTTCGACCTTACCTTCATCGTCGAAGTCCTCAGTGACTTCAACTGTGTTTTTGTTGTCGGGATCTTCAGTGACTTTGACCTCATTATCGCTGTCGAACGCTTCAGTACCTTCGACTTCGTTCTGGCCCGCAAGATCTTCAGTAATCTCGACTATGTTGACACTGGTGTCGAAACCTTCCATAGCCTCCACCATCTCGAAACTGCCATCAGAAGCAACTTCAATCTCCACCATATTCACAGTGGATGGTTCAGCATAGTGTGCTTCGACAACCTGCATAGGATTCGAATCGATCCCCATTTGTTGTTTTGGCTTCTCACCAAACTTCAGCCTTCCATCACGGATAGCATTCTGAACTAGATCCTTGAAAAGAAAACATTGAGATGTTTTATGACCCAAAAAGTTATGGTACTTACAAAAACCCCTCTTTTTCTGCTGTTCGACAGGCGGTTCTTTAGCGCCTGGTGGCTTTATTAACTGGCCATCTTTGACCAATAAATCAAAAATTTCGTCACACTTGGTGACGTCGAACGTATAAGTTCGTTTAGGAAACTTATCATTCTTTTCATGTTCGACTGGATTTTTTCCATTCGACGGAGCTAGTACTTTACAGGCGTATGGTGGGCCTGACTTTAGTTCTGCCAGATCAATTTCTTGTTCGTCGAACAAAATTAGTTCATTTTCGTCACCATCATCATCCTGGCATACTCTTACATAGGCCACTCTTTCCTTTTTATTTTTATTTGATCTGAATTTCTCAGCTTTTAGCCTTTCAATCTGTCTTACCCTATCTGCTAATTGTGCCATATCTCTTAAATATTGAGTGTCTAATTTCTTCCTTATAGAATAATCTAGACCCCCTGCAGCCATTTCGACTAACTCTCGTTCTGGCACTTGTGTGAAACATCTTGCCTTAAGCAACCTGAACCTATTTAGGTAATCATCTATAGGCTCTGAAAATTTCCTCTTAACACTGGCTAATTCCTTCAAACTTATCTTAGTCTGACCCATATAGAATTGTTCATGGAACGATCTTTCTAATTGGGTCCATGTGAATATAGAGTTCGCAGGCAAGGATGTAAACCAGGTGAATGCATTTTTTGTCAAGGAACTTGGGAAGTACTTCATTTTCAAGTTTTCATTATTGACTATTTCTCCTGCTTCTATTAGATAACGCGCTACGTGCTCTATAGTAGATTCACTAGTATCTCCTGAAAACTTAGTAAACTTAGGAACTTTCCATCTTGGGGGTAGTTCTTCTTGCAGAATGTGTTCTGACAATGGGGAAGTATAAGTAGGCCTTTGCAAACCTATATTTACACCGTTTTGGGCCATTATTCTTTCGACCATGGTTGTTATGTTATTTTCGACAGGAACGTTATTATATCGTATTCGCTGTTGCAACACATCATCAGCATCTTGGCCTCTCTGGACTATTACCCTCCTAGGTTCTTGTTGAACGGGGATTTCGACACGAGGCTGTTCGACCACTGCCTCTTGGTTTCTAGGGTTTGCCTGAGGATTCTCTAAAGGCCTTTGATTTATCGTGGGTTCCTCTTCGACATTTACTACTTGGTTTTGAATCACTTGTTCTCTTTGTCGTGCTTGAGGAACACCAAAAAAATCAGCAATGCGCGTCATTTGCGCAGCCAACAATTGGTTGGTTTGGGTAGTGTTTTGTATTAAAGGGTTAAACACTGCTCCCATTTGTTGAGTCAACATTTGGACCATATCATGATTACTTTCGTCCATTTGTTGTCCAATTACTTGCGCAGAATTATTAGTAATTGCTGGCATTTGGAAATTTGGTAGGGATTGGTTCAATCTACTCATATTTCCACCATATCCTGATCCTTGCAATGGTGAAGACATGTGGACCATGGCGTCAGAATACAAGGGTGGTGCACTTTGCAAGTTCGCCATTACTGACGTTGGCATTCCATATGGTTGTTCTCTTCCGAACATAGGCATAGAAAAATTTGTCTGGAATGGCCTAAAATTTTGTCCTCCCGGAGGAGGCGTCCCCAAGGGCCTTGAATGTCCCATTGTGGAGGAACTAGGCATACTTTGGGAGAGCGATACCGCTGGTATAGATCCTGTTGACGAAGGCATAACCTCCTCCAGAACAGGGTTTGAATCTACATTTCCCCCTGTCGAAGGTATAGGGTTGGAAACTGGAATATTTTCATTTGAATTTGGATTGAGATTAGGATTATTTGACTGATTCGCCATTTTCCTTACTCTAGTTCTTTTGGGCCTCTCTACGTCAGATACGGCTAATTTACCGCTTCTTAGTCTCATACAACGAAGACAAAACCTTAATAA
This sequence comes from Lathyrus tuberosus, assembly GCA_022829125.1. NCBI lineage: Eukaryota > Viridiplantae > Streptophyta > Magnoliopsida > Fabales > Fabaceae > Lathyrus > Lathyrus tuberosus. The sequence continues at coordinate 17,148,669 of JALAZF010000075.1, forward strand.
TTTTTTAAGTTTTATATTGCACTGGTCCCACCAGGTGTGCCAATTTGTTCGCTGTTGATCTTGGCGAACAACCTCTGGTTTACCAGAATGGTGAAATCTGGGTTACTTGCAGGATTAACCAAACAAATCCTAGGACGTCGTGCGAAAACTTAGATCAACGTGATAAATTTTAAATTAAGGGTGATATCTTGGTTTTATGTATTTAAGTCTTTTGGAACGAAAGATTTCAATTAACTCTAAATGAAAGTCTAAGATAAAAGAAAATGAGTTTGAAAAGAACTTTTAAAGTAAAATGGCGAAGAAAGAACTTTAAAGTAAAATGACGAAGAAAACATAAAGATGCTGGTAAATGTAAAGGAATTGGTAAAAAAGACTTTGATTGATAAAGAAATTAAAAGATGGTGTTTACACGTACATTTTTCCAAATAACTCTTTTCTCTCACACGGGTACTTTGAGTAATTTCAGGAAGTTTTGTACAAGTTTTTCACACTGAATTATAATAACAACTATCCTATTTATAGATAAACAAAATAACTGCTATTAACGATTAAATCCTAAAACTTCGACATCTGGCATTCTGCATGTCTTCCTTACGCCAGGTGCTTCCACGCGTCTTCTGCCAAACGTTACAATTCTCCTGAATTTGAATCTTCAAGTTATGTCGAACAAACGCGTCCTTTCAGACTTGTCGAATTGTCGAACTATTGCGACCTTCTTCATACTTATCCAAACTTTTCCATTTTGCAGAAATCTTTACTTGACGAAATGTCGAAACGTTGTCTTGTCGAAATGTCGAAGGGTGTTGAAGAATATCTCCCAAGCAGATATACTCTTTCAGTTGTACCTCTTCTGGCATGTTCCTCTATTTGTCGAAAACAACTTTTTACGCGTTGAACTCATGGCGTCGAAAATACGCATATACAGTATTACAATTTCAAACTGTACTGGAGTTCAAGTTATAGCCAACTGTGTTTTTCCATAGTTCAGTATATACTTCTTTAAGTTTTTGAATTTATGGGCTAAATGTAAATTGTAATACCCCATATTATTTAAATGCTCAATTGGATATCAGATGAGTATCTATGTGCTCTATCTTTGGTTAGTTAGATTTATGGAATCCTCTAAGTACTTTAAGTATTATCAATTGGGATCAATAGAGCAACTGGTGAACTCTAAAGAGATCAATTATTTTATGAAGGAGACAGATAAATTATTTTAACTCGAGAAAGGATTTTAAGGTAACTCTAATAATTGATCAATTTAGTTGAGACGATAAAATATCAATTGGGAATATTTTACTCTATTGGATTATATTATATAATAGGGTTAAATAAGTATTAGGTCCCTGAAAATAACCCAACATTCAAGTTTGGTCCCTAGAAATATTTTCTTCAAGGTTTGGTCCTCCTAAAGTTTTCCATTTCTAATTATAGTCCCTCCCGTTAGTTTCCACTAACGGAGGATGATGTGGCACGCCAAGTGTGCAATAATCCCTTGCCAACTGTGTATTCTTGTGCCACGTCAGAAATGATTTTCTCCTTCTATCCAACTTAATAAAAGCAACGGTGGAGCACCAATCATTTTCCAACAAAACCTCTTCTCTCTCCGCCTATCCCTCTCCTTGAATACTCCTCTCTCTCTCTGCAACTAAACAAATGCCTAAACCCTAAAAACCCACCGTCCTCCTCCGTCCAAGGCCGCAGCTACAAGATCTGAGACAAGGTGTTCGTATCACGTAATAAACATGGGTAAGTAATCGTAGGTCCCCAAACGACAGCTTAGTGTCGAGAAACCACGAAAGGGTTGAAGATTCGATCAACCTTGACGGCGGCGATGAATAGAAATTTGGAGGATGCTTGATTTTTGGTACTTTACTTCTTTTCTTTTGTCTTCTTTCTCTTGTTCTTCTACTTCCGCTCACTCTTCTCCTTCACTCTTCTTCTTTCGTACTACTTCTTCTTCTTTCACTCTCGTTTCTGTTGTGATGAAGATTTGATGAAGTGTGTTTTGTGGGATTAATCTGGGAGGTTGATGATGATTTGTAAAATGATTTAGGAATGATTTTTTTCTGAGTGATTTGTGAATTCTCTGTAAATAATGAACTGGTCTTCCTAAAATTGGTGATGAATGTGAATTGATAGGGAAAGGCTTTGGTTTTTGAAAATGAAAGTTAATTATTGAAAAAAAGAGTTAGTTGTCCTGAGTTGAACAAACCAACTTACAACCCTTGAATTGCTTTCAATTATTGGAGTGCTTGATTTCATTATGAGCTTTTCTTTCTGATTTGTGATGTAATTGGTTCGTGCAGGTTATCTTGGTAGCAGGCTTAGCAGTGAGTATTGCAAAAACATGGGTGTTCGATGGGTGGTCAAGAATGGCTGTAGGTATATACTCAATATAGATCTGCTTTCATCATAAGTGTACTGAGTGGATGCATATATATATGGAAATATGGATAAGGACAATGATAAGGATAAGGATAAGGATAAGGATGACCTACAATTTGAGTAACTCTTTATGGTTTGTTCTTCAGTGCATCTGTAGCTTGTCTGTAAACTGTTAACTGGTATGTAATATTGTAACTTATAGGTGACTCTGAACCTGTAAAAATGTTCGAGAGAACAGCAAATATGGCAAACAATCAAATAATTAATTATCAATGTGATCCTACAGAAAAATGGTTGGTCTTGATTGGTATTGCTCCTGGTTCCCCCGAGGTATATCTCTGGTATTTGTTATGTTAAGTAGGTTATCATGGTGAATTACACTTCAAGTTTCTCATATTACTTTGGTCTTTCATCTTCTTTGATTAAATTTTTCGAGTAAAGTCTTTTGATATAAGGTATATGTTATCATAGTAGTGGGGCTATCTGCTTATCACGAATGGAAAATGTAAACTCTTTTTGAACAACTTCCAAAAGAAAACATGAAATAAAAGTAATTGATGTCTTAACAGATGTGAGCTAGTGCCAACTACATCACATGCTTGCCTAAACTGTACAAAATGAAAGAATTTTTTATGTGCACTGAAAGACTTTTGGTTTGCATATTCTTCGTAATCATGATTTTCTTTTATTCCTTCTTCTTTTGTAAAGTTAATGAATAGTGTTTCTTGTTTTTCATTTTACAGTGGTGAAGGCACCTGGAATGGAACCTCTCAAAGTTTGTTTGAACAAACAGCATTATGAAGTAGTAGATGATATTGGTTTGTGGGAATGGACTGGCCCTGCCTGGGATGAGGAAGCTGAAGCATCACAGTGTTAATGATTGGTAAAGGACTAACTCAATTCAGTTGAAGTTGAGAAACAAAGTCGATATTTACTGAATTAAGTCTTTACTTTTTACCTTTACATATATTGCTTTCAGGAATCTTTTGATGCACTTAACAAGCTTCTGGAGGAACCGATACCTATGAATCGTTTCAGACCCAAGTATGGATTTGTTCATGCTTCTCGTCACCTGTTGTAATATTCATATTGTTTCTTAGTATAGATGACTAGTTTACATTACATAATTAAGATTTTGATGGCACATGGTGCAGTATCCTTGTGGAAGGCTGTGCAGTATCCTTGTGTGAACCATATGCTGAAGACTTGTGGAGAGATATCAAGATAAGTAGGTTTTCTTTCCTGTTATTTCATAATCTAGATATTCATCCAACTTTCATTATTGATGATAGTTATATTATATTCAGATACCACAAGTCAATCAAGAGACGGCAATATATGGAACTGAACCAACGGAAACTCTCATGAAAGTTAGGTCTGACCATGTCTTGAGACCAAATGAGAATAACAAAAACAAGGTGAGACATAACAAAAACAAGGTGAGACATTCTGTCATAGAATTTTCAATGAATGTTCCTTTGGTTTCATTGATGTCAAGTGACATGTGAAGTGCTTGTGCAGGTCTACTTTGGTCAGAAAACAGTGTGGAACTGGAAGGATTCTTCTGGTAAAAGGGATGGAAACGTGCTTAAATTGGGAGATCCTATTTAGATTATCAAAAAATATCATTCTCTAGCAGAAGCAGCGGCTTAAAAGGCTAAGCTGACACAAACATTGAGTATAAGTTGCTATGATGAAATTAAGTAATTACATTTACATGATTGCTGAACATTGCTTTGAGCAGTTGTAAAATGTAATGCATCTAGTGTGGCATGTATCCAATTAATAACATGACAATAAGGATCGTGCAAATAAAAATTACGCAGGTTATCTAAACAAAGTGAATTATAAAATTCTTTGCATACTTAAAAATAAGCTTATCTTCATTGTCAAACATTATGTTGCCACTAGAGTTTGGAGAGGTTAAACAGCAAGTTTAATATGTTTGGGAAAAAATCTAATCAAATTAAGGTGAGTGTTCAGTTTGAATTGAAAAAGAATCTGGAGGTTTTATGAATTAGCTAGAGATTAGCAATGAATTAGCTACAAAAATGTTGTGTTTAAATTAGTTAGAGATTAGCTAGGAATTAGCTAGAAAGTAGCTGCAAATTAGCTACAATTTCTGGATTCAAATATGATATAAATATATAAAAAAATTAAAATTGAAACTATTGCCACGTGGCATACATGTCAGCAATTTTTGCCACGTAGGCATTGCCACATGTAAGTCACGTCATCAAAAAAACTACAAATGGTGTGCCACATCATCCTCCGTTAGTGGAAACTAACGGGATGGACTACAGTTATAAACGGAAAACTTTAGGAGGACCAAACCTTGAAGAAAATTTTTCTAGGGACCAAACTTGAATGTTGGGTTATTTTCAAGGACCTAATACTTATTTAACCCTATTGTAATACCCCAAAATTTGCCCTCTTATTTTTCTCAATAATTGGCTTATGCTTCACATTCATCTGCATCTCCATTATGTCATAACATTCACGATCATACATTTGCATGTGCTCCTGAGGCGTGGGATCGAGGTTTCTTATCTTCTATGTGAATTGGTTAATATTCATCAATTGAAGATGGTGATTGGGGTTCATGGCAAAGGCATCTTGACATGAGATCCAGTTGTGGATTTATATTCCGGTCAGGGCAGTGTTATTCTCTCAGTTGCTCATGGTTCGTTACTTGTAATGAAATTTAATGAGGATTGATACTGAAGTTGATTGGAGTTGGGAATTCGTTAAGTATTTGAGTTTTAATCTGGATGAGAATGTTGATTGATCAAGGTTTCAGCATGTGAAGTGTGAAAACGAGATTCGCGTGGATTACTTAGAATTTAAGATACAAGTCCATTAAGTCATATCCAAACCTCTGTCCATATCCATTTATGTCCTCCCCGTATCCACTTTTAACTTCAAGTCATATCCATATCCATATCCATTTCACTACCCGTATACACTTCATTCAATTAACCATTTATCCAAATTAAATCAAAATCCATTTTAAAACCAATCATCCAATTGAACCAAAATCAATATCCATTGTTCTAAGTCCATTTTTATCCACATTCTAAACCATTTATTATCCACATTCTAAATCCAAACTACAATTCCAATCCAATTCTATTTTTAAGCCATGATCCATTTTACCATATTCAAATCCAAATGCCCACTCCATTTCAAGTCATTAACTAAAACCTTATTCAAACTCCAAAACACAATTTATCAAACATGGGTTCTTAATGTAAACCATTTTTCAAATAATTTTGTAGCACATAGCCAGGAGGAAACCCATGAGTTTATGATAGTTTCCTTGAATAAACTAAAAGGCCGTCTTATGATGAAGTTACAAGAAAAGGAAATTACACGTGGGAATAAAGTACAAGGCAGTAAATAATGCAGCAAGTACAAAATCATAGCAGCATAAAAGGTCCTTAATAGTGCAGAACAATAAAGAGCGGCAGATGAAAATTACACGCAAAAATTCGTTACAAAAAAAAACTCTTCACAATTCTATGACAGAAGAAGAAAATAGGAGCAGGATGTGACACTACAGAGTTCACTGGATATACTCTAACAGTTACAAACTGAGAACGATAACACCTCTTTTAAGAGGAAAATTCACAACTGAATTCAATTACAGTTTTCATAACAGAATTTCTAACCGCCATAACAACTTCTAACAAACTTCTTCAACCATCTTCTCTGACTCTGAATCTTCAATTCACCTTCTTCTTCAATCTCACAACCTTGATTCAATCTTCAATCTTCCTCCATTCTTTCCTCAATTATCTTCATCATCTTCAATTCACACTGCAAGAAATCACCAAATGCAATCAAAAACTCCTACAGTTTTCTAACAGAAATTTCTCCATCAGTCACCTCGGATCCATCATTCGCCATCTTCGATTCAAGACCTGCATTACAAATCGCGAATTCACAACAGCATCACAAGTTCATGGCGATTCTGAATTTCACAAGATTGGAACCAAGAATTCAACATCAAGCCGTGACGATTTCGTAAGCGGAATGGCATAAAAGTGGAAGCAAAAGCGAACGAATTACATACCGGTGGCATCGTCATCGTCGCGTAAACTCGAACTTGGTTTTACGGGGTATGAGTTGTTGAGTTGAGATCGGGGTGAAGATGCTAAGGCCTCCGCCGTCACCGGCGCGATTCCATGGCGCGGCGGCGAGGTTCATCTCCGATGGCGTCATTTAGACGGAAGAAGATGAGTGAGTAGCGTGAGAGAAACAGGGAGAGGAAGAGATTGACGACATGTTGAAAGGGACGGAGGGATATTGCGCCGGCGGTGAGTTGTTGGACGAACGAAGAAGATGAAGGCGTAATTGATTGTGGTTTGAAGAAGAAGGTAACGAAAAAGGCCAGTGAGATGGATGAGGTTGGCGGCGGAATAGAAAGAAGGGGATGAGAATTGTTCTGTTGAAGCCTCTAGGGTTCTTGAGAAGAAGGAGACCAAGACTCATCGTGTTATGGTTTGAAGTGAGCATTCCAAAGCCCAGTCCATTGATTACTATCCACCACCCTTAAATCAGTTCCACACCCTCACTGAATGGGGACCAAAGAGATCTTGGGCCATGAATGTTGTACACACACCACCAACCACTTTCTGTACCCCTCACCGATTTCATTTAAATCATTGATTATTTTCTTGCTAATTGAGATTAGTAGTTTTGGATTAATGATGTATGCATGAGCTTTTGAATCGATGATTGATCGATTTCGGTTACGGTGGTTCTTCATGGATTAATTATGGGAGATTAGGCATTTATTTTGCCTCCAAGGTTGATTACAAGACTTGCACGAAGTTTTCGGGTTTCTTATTATGTGAAGAATCGCTACTTCGACCAAGTGAGAAATCTCGACTTTAATGCATCATTCTAGCTTGTATGTGGTTTAGGATCATATAGTGTAGGTTGCATATTGAGCCCTCCCACCCGAGGCACTGTTTATAGCTTGATTTATGACAATAGGTGACGATTCGAAGCTTAGGATTTAAGTTATGCGTGATAAACTTGATTTCCTAGCACCTTCCGTTAGTTGCAATATTTTGCTCGTTTCGTTACAATTATTAAAAATAGTTCTGAGTGTGATAATATTCTGGAAAAATTCATGAGTGATCCTTAATCTCTTAATTGATTTTTTATATTTTTTTATTCTAGTTTTGGATGAGTTTAGTAACTAATTTGGATTTTTGATTCCAAGCTGTCCCGAAGGACATAGTTTCGGTTTAAGGGACCGAAAGTGGTTTTTTCCAATAGGTGTGAAGCTAATTTTTTGTGGGTGATTAATCACTGGGATATATGACACTTAGATTCTCCTTGGTAATTTTTTCTATAATTTTTGGTGTCATTTTAAATCTACTTTGTGAAGTTGTTTTTCGGCGATCATGCCTTGTTATCTTTCCTATTGAGTGAATTGTTTTGACACTTTGGTGCATAATTTTATGAATTCCTTTTAGAAAATGTGATCTAATGACTTTATCATACTATGATTAAATTTTCATGATTCTTTAGGACCTATAACTATTTTTCATACCTTTTTGATTGTGAGCATTCATTTGTGCTTACAAGTTGGATCCTTAGGGTTTTGAGGAGACATTCATGCCATTCCTTAGAAGGTGTTGTATGAGACTTTTGTGCATTGGTTTGGACACATTTTAAAGACCTATAATCCATCTCAAGTTGCTTTTAAATTATTCATAATGTTCATAAAAACATGTATGTTTGGAGCATCCTTTTGCATCCATTGTGTGGTATTCTAACGTTGTGTTTGTGGTACCATTCTTTGCATATCTTTTGCTAATATTATTTGACACTTGTGTACATGATTTTGAGGTATATCTACTGACTTATAAATTGTTTGTGCATTGGTACATGACCGATAATTTGTTTGTGCATGATTAACGTTACATTGTTCCTAAAAGTGAAGTTTGCCTTTGTTTGCCTAGTTCGGTTTAGTCCTTTGAACTTTACTTGTATGCCTCGAATGTGAACTTTGTACATTATTTAGAGAAACATCCTCTACTGCCCTAGGCTCTTTCCATTGATATTTTCACCTCCAATGCTCATCTTTTGCTTGACTTGCAAGTCTTTGTTTTTAGGAGCTAGTTTTGGTTTGAATTGCCTTGTTTTGTCTTAAGGATTTAAACTTGTTTCACCTTAGCCGTTGGTGGATGTTTATAAGATGTGTGCACACTTCTAACATGATTTCAACTCTGGCTTTGGTTTACTTTCATGTCCTTTGCCTATGCTTGTAACCCTTAGGTGATTTCTTTTGCTGGTTTACCTTTAACTTCAAAGTAGATTGGTCTTGTAGCATAGTTGTAACTTGACTTGTAATTCATAATCCTTTTAGGTCTTTCACTTTGACTAATGTGACTCAAATGTACATAGTCATTAGACTTAGCTTTATGTTGTACATACACTCTCTTGTTATTACTAATGTCTTTGGTTCACATGTGCAAGGTACATAAAGGAGATATTCCAAAGGTGGTTTGACCATTTCATTTTGTAAATAAAAAACTTGTTTCTAACTTGGTTTGCCATTTGTTTATAGGTGCTTTCGTGACTTGCTTTCGTTACGCTTTCGTTGCTTTGCTACGGATTCATATCCGTTTGGTAAGACTTTTTATCTCTTCACTTCTCTTTAATGCTTTCAAATGCCATGAGAAGTAGGAATAGTCGATGCCATGATAAGTAGGATTGTATGGAAAGCCCTCAAGTGAGGCCATGATTGTTCTTGTTTAATATTGTGCCTAAAGACCTCTAAAGAGGCACCCCATTCCTGTATCCCCTTGTAAGACCTCCAAGAAGGCAATTGATGGAAGTTAGGGTTCGCAATCGACCCCCGTTATTCCAGTTGAGTCGTTCTTAGATCTCATTACATGATTGAAGCTTTGAACATCACCTGCTCCTGTTATCGAGTCGGTCAAGTGGAAGATAAGGTTCGTAACCAACCCCCACGCTTTGTCTTTAGCTCGCATTGACCAATGTTGATGCTCATGTGATCTGATTCACATCTCCCCCTTTATTATTCTGCTCTCTATGGTTCTCGATACCATTGGGTGAGTACCATCATTTCCCACAGCTAGCTTGTTTGCCTCGGTTGATATGACCCCTTGGCTAAAGCATTCCCTTTTCTTATTTTATTATGTGATACTATTGCTGACTGACATTGTTTATTCTTTTAGTTGTTTTAGTTCACTTTGTGATTGATTTATCATGTGTTTACTTGTCTGATGACATGATCCCTTAGGATTCCTAGCTCCACTTAATTTCTGATTAAGTCGGAGGTAGGAGAGACATTAGGATAGCAATCCATGCCTGACAACATTAGGTAGACTTCCCTTGATCCTGACCTTAGGGCCATCATTGCATGCTAACTTGTAGGACCGAGTTTCCCTTTAGACCTTCGTGAGTCTCATCTTGTCTCTCGCACCCATGTGATCGAGACTGTTTCCTGCTCACCTGTAGTACCGTGAACTACGGATGCTCTGATTCCTCCTTCTTTTCAGATTGAGGATACGTAGGCACGAGATGCAATATCTCGGTGAGCACACTAACAACTAACTTCCGTTTTTCTTTACGCCCTTTGAGTCTCTCTTTCTCATCTCAAAACAAAAGTAAAAAACACTTAATGGTGGCATAACATGTATTGCACTTAAACCTAAAGTATGGGAAATGGAAGGAGGAGGGTTTCTCTCCACCTTCCTAGAGTGTTTAGCATACGGCCTGTTAGGACGACCATGCGATGCATTCGATCTTATACGATAGACTTGAATGCAATATGTGTTATTAACACAAAGATAATCAAAACACTTCTTTCTTAAAAGACAAAAAACAAACAAAAAATAACGTCTTTCCTTCGGGAATTCTCTTCTCATCTCACTCACTCTCGACATACGAACGTGCTTCTCCTCGTTCTCTTGCAAGACGGCAACGCCTAAGTCTCCATACAGCGAGCTGCAACACCTGAGCTAGAACGTTAGCGGTTCCATTAAAAAACACAAGCAGTGGGGTAGGGCCCATTCGAGCACTTCTTTTATTTTCCCTACATTTGTTTCACTTTCTCTCCTTTCCTTTTCCAGTCCTCCAGCCAGCAGTTCCTTTTTCCAGTATCCTTTCCTTACACCCTTTGATCGAGACAAGCAAGCATGGATCCCATCGGGTACGATGGACGCGTGGGGGTGCTAATACCTTCCTCGCGCGTAACTGACTCCCGAACCCAGTTCTTTTGGTCGCAAGACAATGCTTTATCCTTCCTTCAGGTTTATGCAGTGTTTCCTTTCCCTCTCTTGGGATAAATACACATTGCTGGCGACTCTGTTTCGGTGCCACTTTCGCGTTTGTACTAGGATGAAAATCCGGGGAGCGACACCTATATAATAAGCATTATATATATACATACATATATTATATATATATATATATATATATATATATATATATATTAGAAAGGAAAATAAAAGATAGAAAGAAGAGAAAGGAAGATAAGAGAAAATGGAAAAGAGGGAAGAAAGCTTGGATCATCACCATTTGTTCTTCATCTTCTTCAACCTCCTCTTCGATTATCAGGTGGGTTCTAGTTAGACACTCTAAGTTCTAGAAATATAAGTTTAGAACTTAGGTTAGATTTGAGAGAAAATGATTAAACGGATAAATCAATGAAATCTAACGGATGAAATGCGATATAAATGTATTGGAATACTTGTTGTTTATGTTGGAACATGTTTTGGTTGATATAATATGAATTAGAAGTGTTTTGGGTGAAGAAATGAGGGTTTTGGCCCCAATGACCTATGTCTCACGCTGCTGGGAATTTCTGGGTTTTTCATTGTTCACCTAGCGAACCTGGCGAAGGACAAAACGAATGGTTAGGGAAGGCTTTTCCTTGGATTCGAGGTATCAACTTTGAACATCCTTGTTAAGGCTTTTCCTTGGATTTTTTTAAGGATTGGTGGATGTTGGTGGTGGGAATGGTACCACCTTGAACATCCTTGTTAAGGTTTTTCATTGGATTCGAGGTATCAACTTTGATCTTCCACATGTCATTGACGTGGCTCCAAAGTATGACGGGATACAACATGTGGCAGGAGACATGTTTACAAGTGTTCCCAAAGCTGATGCTGTATTTTTTAAGGTATGTTTACGTTATTCTCTTTGTTAAATAATTGAATGAGATTTGGTCCTGATTTGATTCAAAAATTTAATTGCAGTGGGTTTTGCATGATTGGGGAGATGAAGAGTGCATCCAAATCTTAAAGAATTGTAGGGAGGGTATACCAAAAGAAAATGGAAAAGTGATTATTGTTGACGTAGTTATTGAAGGGGGAGGAGGGAAACACAACAAGTATGAAGACATAGGGTTAATGTTAGACATGGTGATGATGGCACATACAAACATTGGAAAAGAGTGAACACTAAAAGAGTGGGAACATGTGATCAAAAGGGCTAGATTCGATTCATTCACTGTGAAATCTATCAATGCGGTGCAGTCTGTATTTGTGGCCTCAAGCTAAAAGTATGACAGAGGAAGCACTGAAAAATCAATAATGGTTTTGAAATAAAATACTAATAAACATGTATGTTATGTCTGTCATGAATGTTTGAACTTTGTTATGTTGTATTTGTATTAGTGTGATGTTGTTGGAGAAATTTTCAAAATATTAAATTGATAAATAATAATGGTTAATTTATCAAAATAAATGGCCAAAAGTTGCAACTCTCTAGAATTGAACCAAAGACTTTATTGTGATAAGGCGCGCGGGCATAAGGTGCAACCACTAGATCAACACACCTTTTCATGAAAAAGTTTGTTGCTATTGATATACAATGGTTCGTGAATGGTCATGTTGGAATCAAATGAAATGTTGTTTCTCCACACCAATCGGTACAAGTTTTCTTATAAATAGATATACTTGTCAGCCATAAAATACACACAAAAATTACTTGTTTCAAGTGGAAAAAATTATATTTAAGTCATTCTTTTATTTTTTCTAGTGCACAAGAAAAAATAATGGAACTTTATTCCGTAAAATATCGTTGATCGATATGCTTAATGTGAATATGTGATTCATGTTAAGGTTTTCAAAGTATCCTGAAGGGGATTCGCCGGTTAACCTATTTGCATCCAATTTGTCTAATTTGGTGGGGGTGAATCGAACCTAAAGCTTAGGGTAAACACACGCTTTGGAATTATTTTGTGCAACTTCATCGTAGCGTATTCATCATCTTCTTCTGGTTCATATTTTGCAGCAGACCCCAACACACGCTTTAGATATATTTAAGTGAAAGTAAAACTTCAAAATAAAAAGGTTGGCAAATGAAGATTGACATTTAAATTTGTTTATATGACAAAATGAATGACAAAAGTGTCATGATGATAGTTTATGAAAACTATCAAGAATATAGAACATTTGTTGTATATGGAAATTGTACTAATATGACAAAAGTGTCATAGTTTGATGATAGTTGGTAAATACTATCAAGAGTACATAAAGTAATCATATGCATGATTAGTTGAAAAATTGAATATTCGAAAATTATTAAAGTTTGGAAAAATATTGCAATTCTTTGACGAAAGAATTGACAAAGATATGATGTCTTTGGATATAATTGAAGACAGTGAAGACATCATTAGGGATGTGAAACAAGCCCATATCTAATTAATCATCAATAGTGGAAACTCAACTCACACTTGATTAACATTAATTCTTGAGTTCAATGATGAAAGTACACTATTAGAGTGATTGAAGTACTTAATGATAGATACATCTCAAGGGGTAAAAGTACTTGGACCATAAGAATAAGTGTAGTAGGATGAGGTTTTCCTCTTAATAGACGTATAGCATATGTTTGCTGGAATGCATAATTATGGGTGCATTTCTGATATAGTCTACCTATATGAGAATGAAGTGGTGCCGCTTCATAGAGTTCAAGGGCTTGACTCTTAAATTCTCATGAATAGGATATGAGACACAAGGCTTTATTAAATGTATCATATTAATAATTCGATCAATGGTATCGAGATTTCATGTGTGAGTTATGCACGCTTGTTCTAATGAATAATTGGTTCAAGCTTGTCTACCAATCTTTTCGGGGATGAGTGAAAACTTAACTTACTAAGTATTGGGTCAAATCGTAAAATACCTTTATCTGAAACCATGAAATTTCCTGAATAATGGATTTAGATATATTTTGAAAATGGTGGGGGATTGGAGAAATTTCCAAAATATTAAATTGATAAATTATAATGGTTAATTTACCAAAATAAATGGCCAAAAGTTACAACTCTCTAGAATTGAACCAAAGACCTTACTGTGATAAGGCGCGTGGTCATAAGGTGCAACCACTAGATCAACCCACCTTTTCATGAAAAAGTTTGTTGCTATTGATATACAATGGTTCGTGAATGGTCATGTTGGAATCAAATGAAACGTTGTTTCTCCACACTAATCGGTACAAGTTTTCTTATAAATAGATATACTTGTCTGCCATAAAATACACACAAAAATTACTTGTTTCAAGTGGCAAAAATTATATTTAAGTCATTCTTTTATTTTTTTCTAGTGCACAAGAATAAATAATGGAACTTTATTCCGTAAAATATCGTTGATCGATATGCTTAATGTGAATATGTGATTCATGTTAAGGTTTCCAAAGTATCCTGAAGGGGATTCGCCGGTTAACCCATTGGCATCCAATTTGTCTAAATTAGTGGGGTCGAATCGAACCTAAAGCTTAGTGTAAACACACGCTTTTGAATTATTTTGTGCAATTTCATCATAGCGTATTCATCATCTTCTTATTCTGGTTCATATTTTGCAGCAGACCCCAACACATGATATAACAGATGTGACGCATTAAAGCTTTTGTACAAGGTTACAACAAGCCCCTGAACTTAATTTATATATATGTTCGTGATTGATTATGGAATTCATATTTGGTATGTACAATAAAATGTTGCGCCTATATAGGGTCGCGCCTATATAGGTCCTAACTCATTTCAATCCAGCACCATGCAACACTTTCTAGGGGGCTTTATGAATTCTTTTTTCCACCCTTGTAACTTATCAAAATCCTTGGTAACAATTCAAAAATGTCTCTAAAATTTAGAAATGCATTTTCTACAAAATAAAATGCAAACGAATGAATCACTTCTATTAAACTTAATTTCAAAAATATATGTTCGGATAAACCATATTTTATTTTTTAAAAAATATATATTTTTGGATATGCATATCCGTAAAGTAACTTGTTGTGTTTTTTTTATTTACTATGGGGTATATCTTAAATTCGAATAGACAGACCTAATAGTCATGAATCAGTAATGTAACAAATATGTAAATACCAACAATGTCCCTACTGAAAGAAACAATTGAAAAATAAAAAACCGATTAAAATAAAATTATAGAATTCTTAAAATATAACTAAAAATAAAATAAAATCAAATTAAGAGTCTGCAAAAATTTTTGATTTTTTTCGAAAATATGAAAACAGAAAATAAATCAAATAAAATTAAAAAACAAAGAATTTAGAATTTTTAAGATGGTGTCCCGTAAAGGCTAGAAACGCAGGAATGCATGGGGCAGAACGTGAGGATACAATTCCTATGACTATAATATTGATTAAAATCGACAGTGAGTCCACGAAAAATGGCGCCAATTTCAATAAAAAAACTTGTAGTAAATGGGGTTAGGGGTTTTTACGGAAATGCATCTCCGAAGTCACACTAAAAAATTTCGAAAATGCATCTCCGGACCAATTTTTGGCAAAAATAGGGTGTCTGCTTGATTTACAAAGAATAAGGTGATTTAAGGTGCGTCCGGAGATGCATCTCCAAAAATACCTGAGGGCAATTTCATATTTTTCAAAGGTGTGAGCCACACCCTAAAGATGGAAAAAGAAATTTCCCCCCTATGAAAAGGGAAAATTTTACCCCATACCCCTACATTTATCCCCATACCCCTACAAATTTTCAAAAATTCCAATTTTATCCTTTTATTTTTTATTTAATTTTTTTTACTTTTTACCCTCCAGTCAGATGAGTCCAAAAGTAATTTTTGTCAGTATTCGACGAGAACCAGAGAACACAAAGTAAGGATTTCTGGAATGTCTTTTTTCCAAACCGGAAAACTTTGTATGATGAAATCCGGTTAAGTATTTTTTCTAAACCGGAGAACACATCATCAAGTTTTCCGGTTTGCATTGTGAATGCCAGGCATATAACCGGATAACTTGTATCCAAGTTATCTGGTTGGTATACTTTTCAACACCGGATTACTTGTTGTTAAGTTAGTCGGTTTGGGTTTTTTGTCAACCGGATAACTTGGTCCATAGTTAGTCGGAGCGTGTTTTTTTTTAATTTATGTTTGTTTAGGAGACATGGACATTCCTTTGATGATATGCGACAAACACCAGACAAGTGTAGATACAACAAAGATATTCTCGACTACAGACAAATTTCCTACAAGAGAAGAGGTGACTAGGTGGATTAAAGAGGTTGGACTCAGGAATAGAGTCACTGTTATAATAACCTGGTCGAACACCAATACTGGCAAGAGAGAAAGAAGTGACAAAGTTATATTTGGCTGTGATTGAGGTGGAAAATACAAAGAAGGGGATAGTGAAACACAAAGTGCTACCAAAAAATGTATCTATCCTTTCAGAGTAAGATCAACACCTTCAAAAGATGGTTTTGGTTGGAAAGTTGATGTAAAATGTGGAGTTCACAACCATGGTTTACCTGATAGATTTGAAGGTCATGCGTTTGTAAGTCGACTCAATGATGATGACCAACAACATATTATTGATTTGTCAAAACGTCATGTTCCTCCAAGACACATATTATTGTCATTGAAAGAACGAGATCCGGAGAATGTGACTCGAATCACCCAAATATATAAACATAAGAGTAAGATTCAAAAAAACATTAGGGGACCTAGAACGGAAATGCAACAGTTGTTTAAGTTGATAAAGGAATCTGATTATGTTTATTGGAGTAGGAAAAAAGATGAGTCAGAAGTTGTGAGAGATATCTTCTGGGCCCATCCAGACTCTGTGAAGTTGTTGAATATGTTTCCTATTGTGTTGATTATGGATAATACTTACAAAACCAATAAGTATAGGCAACCTTTGTTTGAAATAGTTGGTGTGACATCAACTGAGTTAACATTTGTTGTTGCATTTGTCTATATGGAATCTGAGCAATAAGAGACTTTGTGTTGGGTACTAGATAAATTGAAACAGTTATTCACTAAACAAGGGTTATGGCCACAAGTGATTTTAACTGATAGAGATCTTGCTTTGATGAAAGCAATTGAAACAGTATTTCCTGCGACAAATAATTTGCGTTGCCGATTTCACATAAACAAGAATGTGAAAGCGAAGTGCAAGGAGTATGTTGTGAATGATATGCGAAAACCGATAGAGGAGCTTTGGTACGAACTTGTAAAATCTAGTGATGAGGTGGAATACCTTCAAAAGTTGAAATTGCTTGAGCATGCCTGTTTGGAATATGGGCATTTTCTTGATTAAGTGAAAGACACATGGTTAACACCTCATAGGCATAGAATTGTTGAAGCTTGGATCAAAAGTGTTGCATTTAGGCAACATCACGACTAACAGGTAATGTGGTTGTTTTATAGACATAGTTTGTTTATGGTAATATTAATGATACTTATGCTGAACTTCTTTTTTTTTTGTTAGGGTCAAGTCTGCGCATTGGAAGCTGAAGCAAATGTTGGAAAACAATTTAGGTGATATGTGTAAATGCTTGGAGACTATGAATGGCTACATCAAGGTTCAAGTGGGCAATATTAGAGCTTCATTTCAAAAGAGTTTTTATGAGGTTGAGCATTGTTGGTTGCAGAATAGGGCAAGCAGCAAAAATATTTATTTTTGGAAGAATTCCCTCCGGGATTTATGTCGTGTCCACAGAGATCGGTTCGAGGGAAAGAATGGCGTTCGACAGTCTCTCGCGTTTATGAGTTTGGATTAAAATGGTTTAAAACAAGAAAACAGAAAAGTAAACACTAAAACATAAAAAGAAATTCATTCTTCAGAGACAAGAAACTTATCAGGCGTGCACATAACCGACTCCTCACAAACTTAAACTTACCGACCAGTTATACTCCACCTAAAATACTCCTCAATATCACCCAGCATCGCTCATAACAAAGGTTATGTCTAACGCAAAGTTGAGAGAACAACCGTGTTACCCTCGCCGACACTCTCGCACGTGACTCAAGGCACGGAGGCATTAAGCTTCGATGCCTATTGAAGATTGTTAGCTCTTAAATCTATCTCTAGAATCCAGAAACTAACAGATAATCATCCCTAATCGAAGTTTGCGAGGATTATTGTAACGCCCCGTTTTGTCTTATATATTTAATCAAGTCGATTTAATTATTTTCATTTTTATATTATTTTATTCTTGACTTTTATTTAGCAATATATTATTTTTCATCGTTATTATGTTTTATCGCATTTTGAGAGCGTTTGCGAGATATTTGAGCTGAGGGGTAAAATGGCCATTTTGGGGGTTAGATATTTTTATAAATCGAGAATTGAGAGAAAAAGAGAGAAAAGAAAGAGAAAGGAAAGAAAGGAAGAGGAAGGAAAAGAGAAGGAGAGGAAAACTTGGGATAGAAGAAATCATCCGTTCAAGCGCGATTAATCGGGTAAGGGTGAGAAGTTTCGATTATATCTTGCTTGTGTATGTATATGTGTTGTTTGTTATAATTGTTTTGGCTGTTTCACAACTTTTTCTCATTGATAAATTGATGAACAATTGATAGAAATCGATGTTTTCACGGTTGAAACTCGATATAAACTGCGTAGAATACTTGTCGATTATGTTGGAACATGTTTTGGTTGATATAGGGTGATTTGGAAGTGTTTGGGTGGAAGAAATGAGGGATTTTGGCCCCATATGACGTATATTGACGCTGCTGCGAATTCTGGGTTTCGCGGGTTCGCCTAGCAAACCACAGCGAAGGAACGAGCGAATGTTCGCCTAGAGGTTCGCCTAGCGAACTTTATGTTGGTTTTACTCTACCTTGGTTCGCTAGGGTTCGCCTAGCGAATACTGGAGCGAACGTGCAAATTTTTCTATTTTGTTTTTTTCATAACTTTCAAACCGTAAGTCCGTTTTGGTTGCCGTTCGAAGCGTTGGAAAGCTAATAAAATATTCTTTCTATTAAAAATGGTTTGGAGGTCAGTAGATGATTTATTTAAGTCGTGGATTTGTAAAAGTGTTGGGTTGTCGGGTTTTCATTGCGTTAAATGCGTGCGGTTAGTGTTTTACCGTGTGTTGTGCTATTGTTGTATAACGTGGAGCTTTTATGTGGTTTATATGATGTTGAAGCATGTGATAATTTTCGTGGTTGCTTGTGGCCTAATGGCAAAATACTTTGTTGAATTGAATACAAATGTATGTTATTAATGTATGTTGTTGTGGGTAGCCTTCGTGGCGTGAATCCTAGTGTTGTGAGTATCATTGTATGATTGTAGGATTGTTGTGGTTAATGGTGAGTAATTCTTGATGTGAATTGATATGAGTGTATATGCTAAATGTTAATTGTTGTGGTTTGTGGATTATGATGAAATGCATTGTTATGTGAAATTCAATGTGTGTTATTGGGTGGCCTTATGGCAAGTAAATGCATTATTTGAATTGATTTCCAATGCATGAATAATGATGATGAGATAGTCCATATTGTTGATTTGTGAAGATGCATTTGATTGTCATGAGTCATTGTATGCCAAGCATCATGATATGCATCTTGTGATGTCGTGTGCCCTAGTGGGTGTGAGCGACGAAACGATTCCAGAGGGAATCTGCTATAACGTTCATGAGCCTTATACAAAGAGGACCTAAAGCGACGTTATAGATGATCGTGAGCCTTATACAAAGAGGACCTAAAGCGATCGGATCGTGAGCCTTATACAAAGAGGACCTAAAGCGATCCATAAACGTCGTGAGCCTTATACAAATAGGACCTAAAGCGATGGGGAACATCGTTTGCCCGACGGGGAGTTACACTAAGTAACCAGTGATTATTCCAATAATTCCTGAGTGAATTAATGATGATGAGAATGATGGGTGGATTGGTACCGCATTGCATTACATAGAGTCGTTGTGTCAGTCTCTGTGCATTTGCATAAATCATGAATGGATTGATCATGTGTGTGAATTGATTGATTATGTGTTGAGCTCGTAATAGCATTGGTGATATGATATGCATTTGTGATGAATGCATTGGTTATGGATGATGTGTTTTATGTATAGACATATGCTATGTTTTGTGGGGATGTTGTACCTTACCATGATTGTATTAATTATCGTTGATATGCTATATATGAATATATGTGACGTGGGGGTATGTTTCCATTGTCATAACTTTGGTATGCCTTATGTGTGAATATGTGATTATGTTGGTATAATTGATACATGCTATGTGGTTGGATTATTAGAATAAGTTATGTATCTGTGGCATGCTATATGAATTAGTATGTGATGTTTGTGGTGAGAATGATTATGCATGTGAATTTATATGTGTTTGCATATTATTATGCAATCTTGATTTAGTTGTTATTTCTCACCCTTCTGTTGCGGTTTGTTGCTCTTTGAAGCAATTACAGATTAGTATCTTGGAGGCTTTTGTGAAGATTATTTCTCCATCCTTTTGGCGGTCTGTCTGCTCTGATACATAACACGGGAGTCGGGGAACGCTTTTGATATATATGTATACATTTGTTGGATATATTTTGTATTACCTTTGTATGAATATTTTGATGTTATAAAACAATTTATTTTGTAAAACAAGTCAGTTATGGATCTTTCCGCTTTATTCCATAATTGAACTTTCCTTTTGTTGGAAAAAGCTTCCTAAATTATATTTATTCCATTATGTGTTATGTATCAAATTTATGAGCAGGGAATGTGTTTTCTTTCTTCAAATGTGGCATCCTTATTTCTGTCTAAGAATAAATTTTTATTTACTCTGATTTATTTATGTATTATTTATCATCGATGGGAATTGGGGTGTTACATTAGTGGTATCAGAGCAGGTCGGTCCGTCCGACCAAGTTGTTGAGTCAATTGGTGTGACAGTTGAATACTGTCGATGTTATTTATTTCTTAGTATGTGATATGTGTGTGAAACACTGTCAGTACTTTCTGGTTTTCTAATCCTTTGTATTCAGGATTGAGAATGAGATAAGTGGGGGAGAAGCTTGTGCTTCCCCAAGTTGCTTCGGTTGTGTGTTGTTGGTTACAAGAGTGTAAGTGTTGTTTGGACAGTGTTGTTCCCGGTTCCGGAGGGGATGCGGAGGTAAGGTTTATGTCAGCTAAGGATTTGTGCCTTAGGTAGTTTTGTGCACAAGATGTAAGAAATGCTATTATAGTTTGGTAAAGACGGTTTATGTCCCATCATGATTGTCAGCTGTCTATTGGCAAATTGAGGAACTGATCACCCTTAATCTCTTGTTGATAGTAGACGAAATTATGTTGGATGGAATAGACGTGTCTTTCCGGCTTTGTTAGTGTGTGCAATGAATTGTTTGGAATTAAGGAAATGATTACGGATTGTTTTGTTGAGTCAATGAAGATTCTAATATCGGAAGATGAGACGGATTAGAGGTTTTGGTAGGTTGGTCCAATTGAGAAGTCATAGAGCGAGAATGATTGGGTATCGTTAATGGTTGTTCTCAAAGAGTAGAGTGTGAACTCAAATTTGACGAAGGTGGGGATTTGAGGTTTGGATCTGCTAAGTAAGTAGGAGAACTTTTAAGAAGTGAAACTCAGATGTTGGTCATATTTGTGATAATAGTGTTCTGGAAATTGGCAGGAAGCCACAGTGATGGGCCGTCAGTTGGGCATGGTTTTAGATGTGTTTTTGGATGAAACATTAGTGTGTCGACTTAAAGAGGTCCAGCATGGTTGGTAAGGAAAAGGATGATAGCATGAGGTTGCGTGTTAATCAGTGAGTAGTATGGAAACTTGCGGTTGTGTTCTGGATAGCTTGAGTTTTAAATTATGATGAATTGCGAACGATTTGAAGTTCCTTGATGGTGTTGCTTTTGGTTATGGGTTGAGATCTCGTGTCAGCAGAAACCTTGAGTGAGTTGGAACCCCGTAAGAAGAATTGATATAGAATGTGGTAACCAGAGATTGTTAAGCTATTTTGGATAAATTATTTCGAGCTCAGAATGAATTGTGATGGTTGTATATGTTATGGTTGTGGAGTAAATGAATCGTATTTTCCATACTTGTTTGGATAAGTTCCTAGTAATGTTTATTGGATGATATTTTGATTTATTTTAAATCAAAGGATGAGTCTGTAGAGTATTTGAGGATTGAGTTACAAGGGTTGAAAGAGAGGGAGCTTTCTGCTAAATTATCGAAGTGAGAATTTTGATTGAAAGAGGTTAGTTTCTTGGTTATGTTATTTCCGATGATGGTATTGTGGTGTATCCATCCAAAATAGATGCAGTTCTACATTGAGAGACTCCGAAGTCGGTTAAGGAGATTAGAAACTTTTGGGCTTAGTTGGTTGTTACAGCAGGTTATGGAAGACCTTGCTATGTTAGTACTTCTGTTATCTCGGTTGACTTGCAAAAGGTGAGTCGTATGTTTTGGATGTTCGTTGTGAGTAAGTTTTGGTGAGCGGAAGTAAAGATTAGCTACGGCTCCAATTTTGATTCTGCCTGATCCTAATAAATTGTTTATGGAATATTGGGATGCGTCCTTGATGAGGGTAGTTAGTGTGTTAATGCGAGAGGGTAAAGTCATTTCTTATGCTTTACGATAATTGAGGATTCATGATTTCAAGATGGTTGTGGTTACTTTTGTGTTGAGAATCTGGAGGTATTATTTTGAGGGATTTAGGTTCAAGGTGGTTGGATGGAGAAAATGATGGTTTTGGATGAGTAACAGCGCTGCGATTCTGAGTTTTCCATGGTTTGCCTAGCGAACCTGGGGCGAAATCCAGCGAATAGATTTTGAGGGTTCGCCTAGCGAACCCGGTAGCGAAGGTCATCAAATGTTCGCCAATGATGTTCGCCTAGCGATCTTTAGGTCATTTCAGTTCTGTTTTGTGTTTTTGATCTCGTTGGGAGCTTTGTCTAGCGAAGGCGGAAGCGAACGCTCGCTAGGGGTTCACCTAGTGAACATGACAGTTTGTCCCGTTTTGTTTCCTTTATAACTCTTGATTTGTAACTCGGATTGAGGCACTGTAGGATGGTTGGAATTCCTGATTAGTTATGACATTGGCTCGAATTATCCTATTGGTAAAGTTAATGTCGTTCCTGATGAGTTGAGTCGAAAGTTTTTACATATGTCTGCTTTGATGGTTAAAGAGTGGGAACTTTTGGAAGAATTTAGAGATTTGAGTTGGTGTGTGAATTGACATCTGATAGCGTGAGGCTTGGTATGTTAAAAGTCACTAATGATTTTTGGTGAATATGAGAAAGAGTTAGACTTTGGACGTGAAATTGGTAGATTTGATGGTTACGAGTAATTAGAGTGTGCAACGAAAGCGTGATGTGGCACATTTTGTATATGCGTGTGTGACTTGTAAGAGTTCATAGGTTGAACATTGAAAACATGTAGGAATGAGGAGACCATTGGACGTTTCATAATGGAAGTGTTAGGTGAAAGGTTTAAATATTATTCATGGGCTACTATGTAGATGGATGTTTTGGTTGTATGTTCGATTGGTGAATTGTAGCATTGTTGTAATATTGTTGTGTGACAAGGTTGTTGGTATTGTGGTTATGTAGAGGTTGTTGGAACGATGTTGTGTCGTGAGACTTTAAGTTCTTGTCTTTGTTGTTGCCTCGTTTCCATGGTGCTGGTTCGAGTGTGTGTGGTTAATCCCTATGTGGGAGATTAAGGGAGTGTTACCTGGGTGTTGGTAACATGGTTTTCTTTGAGTCGGGAGTTAGTCGTCAAGTGCATTGTATGGGCTTTGCATCTTGTCGTTGTAGTTGTCGTCGTTGTCGTGTCGTTGTTGTAGTTGTGGTTAGCAAGGTGGTTTGTCAGTTTGTGTTATTCATGGTGTGCCTTTTGTTGGCATAATAGTTTGTTAGTCGGAGGCGAGAGTCGTATCCGGAGTTTTTCGTATCAGTTATATTTTCGAGGACGAAAATGTCTAAGTGGGGGAGAATTGTAACGCCCCGTTTTGTCTTGTTTATTTAATCAAGTCGATTTAATTATTTTTGTTTTTATATTATTTTATTCTTGACTTTTATTTGTCAATATATTATTTTTCATCGTTATTATGTTTTATCGCATTTTGAGAGCGTTTGCGAGATATTTGAGCTGAGGGGTAAAATGGTTATTTTGGGGGTTAGATATTTTTATAAAAAGAGAATTGAGAGAAAAAGAGAGATAAGAAAGAGAAAAGAAAGAAAGGAAGAGGAAGGAAAAGAGAAGGAGAGGAAAACTTGGGATAGAAGAAATCATCCGTTCAAGCGCGATTAAACGGGTAAGGGTGAGAAGTTTCGATTATATCTTGCTTGTGTATGTATATGTGTTGTATGTTGTAATTGTTTTGGTTGTTTCACAACTTTTTCTCATTGATAAATTGATGAGCAATTGATAGAAATCGATGTTTTCACAGTTGAAACTCGATATAAACTGCGTAGAATACTTGTCGATTATGTTGGAACATGTTTTGGTTGATATAGGGTGATTTGGAAGTGTTTGGGTGGAAGAAATGAGGGATTTTGGCCCCATATGACCTATATTGACGCTGCTGCGAATTCTGGGTTTCGCGGGTTCGCCTAGCGAACCACAGTGAAGAAACGGGCGAATGTCCGCCTAGAGGTTCGCCTAGCGAACTTTATGTTGGTTTTCCTCTGCCGTGGTTCGCTAGGGTTCGCCTAGCGAATACTGGAGCGAACGTGCAGATTTTTCTATTTTGTTTTCTTCATAACTTTCAAACCGTAAGTCCGTTTTGGTCGCCGTTCGAAGCGTTGGAAAGCTAATAAAATATTCTTTATATTAAAAATGGTTTGGAGGTCAGTAGATGATTTATTTAAGTCGTGGTTTTGTAAAAGTGTTGGGTTATCGGGTTTTTATCGCATTAAATGCGTGCGGTTGGTGTTTTACCGTGTGTTGTGCTATTGTTGTATAACATGAAGCTTTTATGTGGTTTATATAATGTTGAAGCATGTGATAATTGTTGTGGTTTCTTGTGGCTTAATGGTAAAATACTTTGTTGAATTGAATACAAATGTATGTTATTAATGTATGTTGTTGTAGGTAGCCTTCGTGGCATGAATCCTAGTGTTGTGAGTATCATTGTATGATTGTAGGATTGTTGTGGTTGATGGTGAGTAATTCTTGATGTGAATTGATATGAGTGTATATGCTAAAATGCTAATTGTTGTGGTTTGTGGATTATGATGAAATGCATTGTTATGTGAAATTCAATGTGTGTTATTGGGTGGCCTTATGGCAAGTAAATGCATTATTTGAATTGATTTCCAATGCATGAATAATGATGATGAGATAATCCATATTGATGATTTGTGAAGATGCATTTGATTGTCATGAGTCATTGTATGCCAAGCATCATGATATGCATCTTGTGATGTCGTGTGCCCTAGTGGGTGTGAGCGACGAAACGATTCTAGGGAGAATCTGCTATAACGGTCGTGAGCCTTATACAAAGAGGACCTAAAGCGACGTTATAGACGATCGTGAGCCTTATACAAAGAGGACCTAAAGCGATCGGATCGTGAGCCTTATACAAAGAGGACCTAAAGCGACCCGTAAACGTCGTGAGCCTTATACAAAGAGGACCTAAAGAGACGGGGAACATCGTTTGCCCGACGGGGAGTTACATTAAGTAACAAGCGATGATTCCAATAATTCCTGAGTGAATTAATGATGATGAGAATGATGGATGGACTGGTACTGCGTTGCATTGCATAGAGTCGTTGTGTCGGTCTCTGTGCAATTGCATAAATCATGAATGGATTGATTATATGTGGGAAATTATGAATTGATTGATTATGTGTTAAGCTCGTGATAGCATTGGTGATTTTATATGCATTTGTGATTAATGGATTGGTTATGGATGATGTGTTTTATGTATAGACATATGCTATGTTTTGTGGGGATGTTGTACCTTACCATGATTGTATTAATTATCGTTGATATGCTATATATGAATATATGTGACATGGGGGTGTGTTTCCATATGTCATAACTTTGGTATGCCTTATGTGTGAATATGTGATTATGTTGATATAATTGATACATGCTATGTGGTTGGATTATTAGAATATGTTATGTATCTGTGGCGTGCTATATGAATTAGTATGTGTTGTTTGTGGTGAGAATGATTATGCATGTGAATTTATATGTGTTTGCATATTATTATGCAATCTTGATTTAGTTGTTATTTCTCACCCTTCTGCTGTGGTTTGTTGCTCTATGAGGCAATTGCAGATTAGTATCTTGGAGGCTTTTGTGAAGATTAGTTCTCCATCCTTTTGTCGGTCTGTCTGCTCTGATACGTAACACGGGAGTCGGGGAATGCTTTTGATATATATGTATACATTTGTTGGATCTATTTTGTATTACCTTTGTATGAATATTTTGATGTTATAAAACAATTTATTTTGTAAAACAAGCCAGTTATGGATCTTTCCGCTTTATTCCATAATTAAACATTCCTTTTGTTGGAAAAAGCTTCCTGAATTATATTTATTCCATTTTGTGTTATGTATCAAATTTATGAGTAGGGAATGTGTTTTCTTTCTTCATATGTGGCATCCTTATTTCTGTCTAAGAATAAATTTTTATTTACTCTGATTTATTTATGTATTATTTATCGCCGATGGGAATTGGGGTGTTACAATTATCTCTAACGCAACCCAAACCCCGCGCATAAAGCAAATATCTGAGACAATCACCAATATAGATTTATAAAGCAAGTTTTATACAACGCCATGGGCGACAAATATACACGAGATCATATTCAATACATATACAAAACCCAACAAAGAAGAAAAACACAAAGAAGAAGAGAAATGAACCAAACATCTCGCGGATTGTCAGAGCCGATCGATGAGAAATCCACCCCGCTTCATCCGTATGCAAGCTTCCATGTTGTTTTCTAAGCTAATCTACTGAAAAATGAAGTTTGATGGAGTTGGATCACAAAACCCCAAAATAATACCCTAAAAATGCTGAAAAGTGACTTAAATAGGGGCTGAAAAGACGCGAACCACACAAAGCGTGCTATGAGGGCGCTTATCGCCATCAGTAAAGTCACAAATCTTATTTCCTTCACAACTTTCGAACCGCAACTCCGATTGACGCACGGTCGGAAGCGTTGGAAAGCTTATTCACTGCTCTATATGAATATGAATAGAAATCAAGGCTTGAATACCTACAAAAATTAGATAAATTAAAATTAGAAAGAATGAAATTTATTACAACCGCGCTAAGCGGCCTCAGAGTGCGCTCGGAGCGATCTCATTTAAAATACACGTTAAACCGACTTAAAGCGCACTAAGCGCGGTCAAGGAACCTTAGCTACTGCCTTTGGCAGAAAAATGCATGCTGAAACCACGCCAAAAAGTGCGCTTAGCGCGAGTTACCAACACGACTTCTCAAAAATCAACTTTTAGGCCTTCTCTCCTTCACCAATTGTTCCTATCATCAAATATAAGCTAGAAGACCTGTCAAAAATCATCAAAATGATCAATATTCAAAATATTTACAGTAAAATGTAAAGTAAACGTATTTATAAACAAATCGGGGTTTATTCGTAAGATATTAACCAAAAAGTATCGATAAATGCAACAAAACTTATATACAAAAATAGTTACATTTTGCACTTATCAAACTCTCCCCAACTTAAACTTGTTTGTCCTCAAACAAGAATCAAACAACTCAAAGAAACAAAAGCAATAACCAAAGAATCATGAATCAACAGGTTTTGAAAAACGGAAACAAATGTATGGCTCAAAGGAAACACGGCACACACAAAGTAAATACTTACCACTAAACTACGACGATAACATAGTCACGAAACAAATGAAAAATACAAAAATTATGCCAAACATTCTAAAACAACACAAGTTCAAATGTGAATCACACCTAGCAAAAACAATCATCAGTAGATGAAAAACACAAAATAAGGTACTTATCACTCACACAACAATCATGCAAACAATAGACTAAATTATGCAATCATCCAGAAAATCACATTGAACAAACAAAGGCAAGAATCACAAGGACTTTCAAGGTTGTAACGTGGTCGGGTAAACAAACAAGGGGCAATTTCTAAATGTAATTGAAACAAAAACTTGTCTAAACCTAAGGGAGTGATCAACTCACAAAGATTCACACACAAAATTTCAATCAACTTCTTCCAAAATCCCAAGTGGTACACAACACACAATACTTATTTAGCACAATTATTGAAACTCTTTTTGTTTCCTTTCTCAAGGATTTTCTTTTTCTTTCTTTTTTTCTTTTATTTTCTTTGTCACATTTTTCGCTTTTTTCTTTTCTTTTTCCACCACATAGAAACCAACTAATGAGTAAACAACCTGAAATTCTGGTATCAGACGTGTGATATTAAGGTGTGATGTCACAACAACACACTCTGCACAATGGACAGCAATAACAGTAAAATAACACCAAGAATTATTGACCCAGTTCGGCTACAACCAACCTACTCTGGGGGCTACCAAGCCAGGGATGGAATTCACTACTTGTAGATATAATTTACAGACTCAACAACCCGTTGACAATCTCCTAAACTTATACTCTACTAATGACTTCCTACCTAAGAAACCACTTAGGTATGAGAACACCACTCAATCCCTTACAAACTCTCAAAGAAACCACTTTGAGTATCCTTGATCTTGCTTCCTAGCTTCGACCAAGCAACCACTCTCTATTGCTTCACAGCTTCTAGAGAGGACAAAAACACAACACCTATTCAAACCCTAGAATAGTGTAAAAACAAGCACTCTAAACAAACTCTAGACACTAAGCCTCCAGCTCCTGATCTTCTGAATGTTTTCTGTACCTTTTCCTTTGGTCTTGTGCGCTTTATATAGCTCCTTGAATTGGTCTTGGACTTGCTACAATATCTCCCAGATTTTTTATTTAAAACTGAATATTTAAAACAGATTTTCTCCTAAAATCTTTTTAAATCTTCAACCTTTTAAATCTCCTACAAATCTGCACCAGATCTCCTATGCAGTAGAATATATCTATCCCAAGATATTCGCATCCAATGAGACAGCTTGCTCTCCACAATTCCAGCTAATACGCAACCCTAACAACAACACTGCCTGTTGTTGTTAATTCTGCAGATCTGATGTCACAACATCGCCTATGTGACATCAGACATCCAACTTCAGCAAATACATACTTAACACAGCCCAGTGTTAAGACTTCAATGTTGCAACATCAGCACCTTGACATCAACATTGAACATACTTTGTTTTACCAAAATTCCAGCCAATCCAAGAACTAACAATCTCCCCCTTTGGCTAATTTTGGCTAAAACAATCTCTGTACTCTGCAAACAAACTCTGCACTCTGCACCTTCAGAGACTTTAGAAGCGGAAAAAAAACTTCAATCAATAATTTTGAATAATTTTTTAAACTTCACGCAGCAGCATCTTCAATACAAAAAGACTTCACACAAAACTCTGCTGCAGCACCATCTTCAATAGCTATAATCTTCCAACAGCTGCACAAACACTCCAATACTCTGCTGTACACAAACTTCAACACTAACCAGCAGCATGGAATAAATCTCCCCCTCAAGGCAAGAACCAGCATACAAGCTGTTCAACAACTCTCCCCCTCAATATCTGCACTTCTGGATCACAACTAGCAGCACTCCTTGTCATTGCAACACCTCTGACTCTTGACTATTTCTCCCCCTTTTTAGCCACAATTGGACAAACCTCAGCAAGTAAGTCCTATGACACCCTGTACAAAACCATACTTCTTCTGTCAGCAATATCCACATTTTGAAAATCCAGACATTTTCTTCATCCATCCAGTTATGAAGGCTTCACACAATCATCCACAAGATCTGAAGCACACACACAATGCCTTCCACTAAACTCTAAGTCAACTCCTCACACTTAGAATAACACACACCAAGACAAGTGTACAATCTATTCAAGGCCATGATTCAATCTTGTCTTCAGACATCTCCTCAGAAGCATGTGCGCACTAGATTCAAACAATTTGCTTCATATGACTAGAACCATTCAAGGCCACACCAAAACACCAATCAACAACCTAATGTCATAACATGCTATCTGACATTATATCCTCATAAGAGGCAACCAATCTCCACAAGCTTGATCAGCATGCAATCTTCAAAATAAATGCACCTTTACTGCAAAAACCATAGACAAGTACTCCCCCTGTCATGATTAACAAATGCTCTAGATGGAGATGAACATTTGAGCATATTTTCTGAGTACATGCATATTGGTACCACTGTCCCTTTCTCCAAAGGCTATCATACAATTCATCTTCACCCTCCAAGGCAAACCTTCTACTTCATCATTCTCCCGTATGACTATGTAGATGCTCCTTAGATATAACGTAAGCACTAAGCTTCAGATCCAAAGACATCCTTCACCAAGGATACTCTTGACACTCTTGACACCAGGGTATTACATATGCTCCACTACTGGATTTACCATCAGGAAAATAATCCAAACTCAACACTGTGTCACAAACTCCACAAATTCTCAGCTTACTTATAAGCTTTACTGAGATCCAGTCTCTTCAAGAGATCACAATTCCTCTATCCATACATCCGCCAGTAGTTGTTGAAACTGGTGAAGTCTTCAAAGACAGTAGTCATGCTTTGCCAGAACAAACTTACTAAACACATGACCATAATCTCCACCTCTTCTGACCAAAAATGCTAGAGCATCCAACCCCACATGTCCAATCTTAATCATCTTCCAGATATAACCACTAACATCTTTTGGGACATCAGCTTCTCATCACCATTCAAAGGACTCATTGCACAAACAAGTCCTTCAAGAAGCTCTCAATAAAACACAGTCAGAGTCACTTATTCATACACACCTGACTACCATAAGTTCCCACACCCTCTCTGAACCATATCCTAGCAAACTCAACCATATATATACCCAATTCTTTTTCCAGAACATACTTCCACCATTTTATGAAAAGCACAGGAATGTTCTCTAGTATGGCCTTTTGAATTTTCTCAGAAGTTCTAACAATAACCGTTTCCTTCATTTGAGGGATATCCTGGACATTATCATCAGACTTAACTCTGATCTTCCTATTTCTGGAAGAGATTAACACTTTACTCCTGGATTTTGTAGTACCATCCACATAGATCTTCTGCTTATCAGTTCTCATCTTTGGAGGTGATTCAATAGCTTTCCTCTTCCTTGATTTCAGTCGTTTAGCTACCCCAGGAACCACTTTTGCAATTAGTTCATCACCACTCTTCTTTATGTTAAGGCTAGAAGTACCTTTCTTGACTTGAGATGTTTTAACATCAGTTCTAACATCTGCATCTTCCAACCTAAGGATTGTCAACTTGCGAAATTTTTCTTCTGAACTATAGGAGTCATTAGTCAGGTTGTCATCTTTCTTGGCCTTGCAAGTATTCAGCTCCCAACACTTCTTAAGGTCACAGCTTTTGATCCTTCCATCAGCATTGTTGACTCCTTCATCTTGCTCATATAACTGACTACTCAAGTTGGGTTTTAACACATAATCAATCTTAGGAGTAACAGCACCATAAGTCATTAACCCAGATTGACTTTTCACCATACTTACAACATCATCACTAGATAAGCTGTCCACTTGAGGTATCCACTGATAGCAATTATCTTTGGATCTTACTCCCTTCATCACTACCTCATTCTGCTCATCAGCTACCACACAATCATCTTTGGTGTAGCAAACTTTATGCCCTTCATCACACAGTTGGCTTATGCTGGTCAAATTAGCACTCAACCCTTGAACAAGGAGCACATTATCAAGAGTAAGACCATCATGATTCTTCACTCTTCCAACTCCTTCTACTACTCCTTTTTCACCATTGCCAAAAATAACATCATTTGCATGGCAAGGATTGAACTCTACCACATGCTTCTTGGATCCAGTCATGTGCTTTGAACATCCACTGTCAAAGTACCATGCATCCATAGCAAAATTTCCATCTGATGTGTGGGCTAAAAGACATTTCACCTTCTCCTTAGGAACCCATTATTTAACAACTTTGGGCCTGGCCTCCTTTAGTTTTCTTTGAGGAGCAGATTGTGGAAAACCATGCAGTTTAAAACAAGAGTACTGCATATGTCCAAACCTTCCACAATAGAAGCATATAACTCTGTCATCTCTGAATTGGTTATATATTCTACCATTATGATGATGATATTGCTGTGGCTCCCACTCATAATGTTGTCTCCTTCTTCCATAATTGGTCTGTCTTCTATGGTGCTGTTGTCTTTTACCATAGGTAGACTGTCTCCTGAACTGAGGATGCTGTCTTCTAGGCTGTCTCCTATGGTGATGAGGCTTCCTTCTTCCATAGTAATGAGGCACAACATTGTTGTATCAATATCCATATCCATACATGTTCCCCTGATGTTGATGAAACATGTTCTGATTGAACCTAGCCGCCTTCATGCTCTTGTGATATTGAGGTGGCATATACTGACTAGCTCCCTGAGATAGCATCTTCTTCTGATGATGAGCATTCTTCTTCTCAACATTCTGAGGCTGTGGATGAGTAACCTTCTTAGGTGTAGAATCATGTCTCTTTGTTTGATGACGAGACATTGGTTGGGACACCTCCTTCTTTGTTCCTGAAGTGCTTGCTTCAGCAGAAACCTTTTTCTCAGCCACAAATCCTATACCTGACTTATCACCAGCAACCTTTTCTGTCTGAAGAATCTTATCAAGTGTGTCTGTACCACAGCTCAGTATCCTAACAGATTTGCTCATATGATCAAGATGAGCTTTGACCAGTGAGACTTCATTTTCTAAATCAGATTTAGCAGTCTCAAGCTGAGCAATCTGTTCCTTTTGACTCTTGTTTTCTTGACAGATTCCAGTACTCTTCAGACAAAGCTCTTGATAGGTGGATGCTAACTCCTCATAAGTTATTTCTCCATCACTATCATCATCAGAAACAACAGTTCCTGTCAAAGCTCTAACATGCTTTGCTGACTCACCTTCACTTTCACTATCACAGTCCGACCAGGAAACTGACATGCCCTTCTTCTGCTTCTTCAGGAATGTGGGACATTCTTTCTTAATATGTCCATGACCTTCACACTCAAAGCACTAACCTCCTTTATCTTGGGCAGTTTTCTCTTCATCCTTCTCTTTTGACTTGCTGATGTCAGAAGATATGTTCTTGACATTAGGCCTGGAGTTATTATTCATTCTCTTGAATACTTTGGTGAACTATCTTCCCAACATCACTATGGCCTGAGATAGATCCTCCTGCGATTCAGAACTCTTTCCTTTTTCTTCTGCATCATTTGACACTAAGGCTATACTCTTTGGCTTCTTTTCTGGTTCTTCCTCATTCAACCCAAGCTAAAAAGTTTGAAGAGATCTAATGAGCTCATCAACTCTCATCTTGCTGATGCCTTGTGATTCTTCAATGGCAGTCACCTTCATCTTGTACCTCTTAGGAAGGGACCTAAGAATCTTCCTTACAAGTTTTTCTTCAGACATTTTCTCTCCAAGAGCACTAGATGCATTGGCCAGCTCAAGAACACTCATGTGGAAGTCATGAATAGTCTCATCTTCCTTCATCTTCAGGCTTTCAAATTTTGATGTTAACAGCTGAAGTCTAGACATCTTAACTCTAGATGTTCCTTCATGTGTAGCCTGCAAGATATCCCACGCTTCCTTAGCGACTTCACAGGTATTGATTAACCTGAAGATATTCTTATCCACTCCATTGAAGATTGCATTCAGAGCTTTGGAATTTCCAAGGGCAAGCTCATCTTCCTCCTTGGTCCACTCTTCTTCAGGCTTTGGCTTAGCGGTGCCTTCTTTATCTTTACCAGCATCATCCTTCTCACATACAACAGGTGCTTTCCACTCTTTAATAACAGCCTTCCAAGCCCTACTGTCCAAGGATTTTAAGAAGGTGGTCATCCTTGGCTTCCAAAAGTCATAATTGGATCCATCCAAAATAGGGGGTCTGTTGACGAATCCTCCAACTTCTTTGTCCATCTTTACACCAGAAAGTAACTTCCCTAGATCTCACCCAGAGACAGACAGGATGCCTGCTCTGATACCAATTGAAATTCTGGTATCAGACGTGTGATGTTAAGGTGTGATGTCACAACAACACACTCTGCACAATAGACAGTAATAACAGTAAAATAACACCAAGAATTGTTAACCCAGTTCGGTTACAACCAACCTACTCTGGGGGCTACCAAGCCAGGGATGGAATTCACTACTTGTAGATATAATTTACAGACTCAACAACCCGTTGACAATCTCCTAAACTTATACTCTACTAATGACTTCCTACCTAAGAAACCACTTAGGTATGAGAACACCACTCAATCCCTTACAAACTCTCAAAGAAACCACTTTGAGTATCCTCGATCTTGCTTCCTAGCTTCGACCAAGCAACCACGCTCTATTGCTTCACAGCTTCTAGAGAGGACAGAAACACAACACCTATTCAAACCCTAGAATAGTGTAAAAACAAGCACTCTAAACAAACTCTAGACACTAAGCCTCCAGCTCCTGATCTTCTGAATGTTTTCTGTACCTTTTCCTTTGGTCTTATACGCTTTATATAACTCCTTGAATTGGTCTTGGACTTGCTACAATATCTCCCAGATTTGTTATTTAAAACTGAATATTTAAAATAGATTTTCTCCTAAAATATTTTTAAATCTTCAACCTTTTAAATCTCCTACAAATCTGCACCAGATCTCCTATGCAGCAGCAAATATCTATCCCAAGATATTCGCATCCAATGAGACAGCTTGCTCTCCATAATTCCAGTTAATACGCAACCCAAACAACAACACTGCTTGTTGTTGTTAATTCTGCAGATCTGATGTCACAACATCGCCTATGTGACATCAGACATCCAACTTCAGCAAATACATACTTAACACAGCCCACTGTTAAGACTTCAATGTTGCAACATCAGCACCTTGACATCAACATTGAACATACTTTGTTTTACCAAAATTCTAGCCAATCCAAGAACTAACACAACCATTCTCTCCCCAACTTAAATTCAACCACATCATCATGTGAATACTCCCTACTTTCTAAGGCAAGGTCAAAATTCATACAACAACACAAAGTTGAGGGTTCAAGAAAAAACAAAATCCATTCAAAAATAAGTGAACTAAATACTCATAGACAAACATTAAGTTCAAATAAAACATGGATCAAAAAGCTCAAAGGGGTTACGAATGATCACACGCTCACAAGGTGAATGACTATTTGGCTAGGTAGTTGTGCTCAAAATGAAACAAAATGCCTTGATCCTTTTCATGCTTTCATATAATCAACACAAACAAAAGATTAAGCATAATAAAATCCAGTTAGAACAAGAATGTTGGTACTCCGTGCATATATGACCAATGGAAAGCTACCTCACAAAAAGGGTGGGAACTAAAGTTATTCACACAAGAACAAGTATACAAAAGAATGAATGGAATGAAAGTTTGTAAAAAGCCTAAGTATCATGAATATGCTAAAGTATAGAAAGCGATAAATACATACCTCAGACGTGTACAAAACTTAACAATATCAACACCATACATTCGCAAGTTGAAACGATCAAACTTGGAACATCACTAAGCATCCTCAAATAACTCAACACAAGCTCAAAGGTAAACACACAAACTATTAATATAAACAAACCAAAAATTGTCTAAACAAATTTAAAAGTGAAGATTTGAAATTTAAGAACTGGTCCGATCTAAATTTGTTTAGAGAATAGCACCATACTATCTACTAAACATAATAACAACAAAAGAAAATAAAATATGCTTGTTTTACATTGTAAGCTCGATGCCTTTACGGTGCTTAAGCTAGAAACTTCCTCTCTTCATGCCATGGCGATGTCTCACCGTGCAACCAAAAGCAAGTGTCCTAACCAAACACTTGAACAAACTTTAAAAATATACAAGTATTGATAAAAACAAGTGAAAATATACAATATGTACGGTATCTACAAAACTCCAAAACAACAAAACTATCGCGATGCAAGAACAATAAACCAATCCCCGGCAACGGCGCCATTTTGTTGGTTGCAGAATAGGGCAAGCAGTAAAAATATTTATTTTCGAAAGAATTCCTTCTGGGATTTATGTCGTGTCCACAGAGATCGATTCGAGGGAAAGAATGTTGTTCGACAGTCTCTCGCATTTATGAATTTGGATTAAAATGGTTTAAAACAAGAAAACAGAAAAGTAAACACTAAAACATAAAAAGAAATTCATTCTTCAGAGACAAGAAACTTATCAGGCGTGCACATAACCGACTCCTCACAAACTTAAATTTACCGACCAGTTATACTTCACCTACAATACTCCTCAATATCACCCAGCATCGCTCACAACAAAGGTTATCTCTAACGCAAAGTTGAGAGAACAACCGTATTACCCTCGCCGACACTCTCGCACGCGACTCAAGGTACGGAGGCATTAAGCTTCGACGCCTATTGAAGATTGTTAGCTCTTAAATCTATCTCTAGAATCCAGAAACTAACAGATAATCATCCCTAATCGAAGTTTGCAAGGATTATCTCTAACACAACCCAAACCCCGCGCATAAAGCAAAAATCAGAGACAATCACCAATAAAGATTTGTAAAGCAAGTTTTATACAACGCCATGGGCGACAAATATACATGAGATCATAGTCAATACATATACAAAACCCAACAAAGAAGAAAAACACAAAGAAGAAGAGAAATGAACCAAACATCTCGCGGATTGTCAGAGCCAATCGATGAGAAATCCACCCCGGTTCATCCGTATGCAAGCTTCCATATTGTTTTCTAAGCTAATCTACTGAAAAATGAAGTTTGATGGAGTTGGGATCATAAAACCCCAAAACCATACCCTAAAAATGCCGAAAAGTAACTTAAATAGGGGCTGAAAAGACGTGAACCGCGCTAAGCACGCTATGAGGGCGCTTAGCGCCATCAGCAAAGTCACAAATCTTATTTCCTTCACAACTTTCGAACTGCAACTCCGATTGACGCACGGTCAGAAGCGTTGGAAAGCTTATTCAATGCTCTATATGAATATGAATAGAAATCAAGGCTTGAATACTTACAAAAATGAGATAAATTAAAATTAGAAAGAATGAAATTTATTACAACCGCGCTAAGCGACCTCAGAGCGCGCTCAGCGCGGTCTCATTTAAAATACACGTTAAATCGACTTAAAGCACGCTAAGCGCGGTCCTGCCCGCGCTAAGCGCGGTCAAGGAACCTTAGCTACTACCTTTGGTAGAAAAATGCACGTTGAAACCGCGCCAGAAAGCGCGCTTAGCGCGAGTTACCGACACGACTTCTCAAAAATCAACTTTTAGGCCTTATCTCCTTCACCAATTGTTCCTATCATCAAATATAAGCTAGAAGACCTGCCCAAAAACATCAAAATGATCAATATTCACAATATTTATAGTAAAATGTAAAGTAAACGTATTTATAAACAAATCGGGGTTTATTCGTAAGAGATTAACCAAAAAGTATCGATAAGTGCAACAAAACTTATATACAAAAATAGTTACATTTTGCACTTATCAAGCATGCACACACTAGTCCATATTATTTGAATTTTCTTGGATCAGTATCTAGAGCTGCTTAGCGGCACATTGCTGGAGAGTGGCATAGGGTTGACATGGTGGGTAGAAACATCCAGATGTGCAGGTGTTTTTGTAAAATAGTATACGGGTTACCTTGTGCCTGTGAGTTAGGGAGATAAACATTGAGTGGTGAACCAATACCAATTGATGCTATTCATATCCATTGGAGGAAACTGAGTATGGAAGGTGAACAAGAGGTAGATGCAGAAGATGGAGCAGAGGTGGACATGACAAATGCGATTGAAGCACTGTAGAAAAGGTTTCATTCATTAGATGTTGTAGGAAAGAGAGCACTAAAAAGCAGGGTGTACGAAATTGCTTACCCCACTACAACAAAGATGGTACCACCACCTGAAAAAATAAAGACCAAAGAAGGAGTGAAGAGAAAGGAGAAGAAACCTATTGGGTATGATGTTTATCGTGATCCTTCATATCATGAGTATGTTGATCAAGAACATAGCAATTCCCAAAAATCTTCAAAGAGGCCTTGTTCACAGTTATCCCAGACCTCAAAGAAAAAACCCTCTCATGTATAGGTACATTGTATAATTTCCAGAATATATAAGACCATTTATTTATGACATTGTTGATGTAAAGGATGATGGAAATTGTAGGTTTAGAGCTATTGCATCTTTCCATGGATATGGTGAGGAAGGGTGGTCAATGGTTCGTCGTGATTTGGATAATGAAATGAGAGGTCCCAGAAAGAGTCTCTATGAGAAGTTATTTGAAACTCGTTATTCAAAAGTGAGAGAATCCTTGTTGGTATCATCTTTAGGTTCTCAGCCAGTAGATAAATATATGACATTACTAGAAATGGGTTACGTGATAGCAAATCGGTATAACATCATTCTTGTATCACTAAGTGCTCTTAGTTTGAGTTATTTCCCTATGAAGACTTCACATAATCCTAATGTGTCAATTTACTGCATTGGTTTTGTAAACTCAAATCATTGGGTTCAGGTAAATATTATAGTTTTTATATTACTTAATTATATATGATTTATGTACTTATTAACTTTCTTAACAGGTAAACAGGACTGAGGGATTTCCCTTGCCACCAGTCACAACAGATTAGAGGAAACATCGGACATCAGATGCAACATCATGGATAATTGGATTTGTTGGACGTTTACAACACTGGCAGTAACTTATGCCTCTGCTCCCAAAACATGTTAATTTATCAGTGATGTTTAACTTCATATTATTTTTTACATTTTTATGAGTGACGTTTAACTTCATATTATTTTTTACATTTTTATAAATGACGTTTAACTTCATATAATTTTTTATATTTTTTATACATCATCAATCATAATATAATTCTGAATATTATCACATAAGTATAAATCATAAGTCTGAATAATACATAGATAACATAAGTAACCGGTCTGAATAATACATCAATCATCGTCCTCAGTAACATATGCAACCGGTCCACCCTGAGGTACCGGTCCACCCTGAGCTAGACGTAGTGCTCGAAAGATCTCAACATAATCATCATCATCCTTCTCGGCCTCGTGACGAGCGAGATAGCGACGCAACTCATGTGAAATATGTCATAACCTCGGATCTGCCAGTCCATCATCAAACTCAGGAACTGGAACCTCTCTGACCTCCCCCTGAGGTGGTGGTATTAAACGAGGATGGGAAACTGTGTAGTACCAAGCCATGTAATCAGCCACCGTATCATATAGAGTATCGGCAAACTCGGCCTGCTGCACCACTTGCGAGACGCTCGCATGGTAAGTAACCCACTCAAAGTCTATATCAAGTGTGTCAATATCAGGTGGATGAGATGGTATGAAATGCCTGTATCCAAACTGACGTAAACATATGTCAAATAAATAAAGAACTGTTGTACCATACCACTTCAGGACACCCTTGTACATGCAGATATTAGTAAATGGTATGTGATGTCTGTGATCCTCAAACGGGCGCCAAATGACATCAGTAGGTGTCAATCCATTCAGCACTGCCCTAATCTCATCAACTTTCTGCGTCCCTTGCTTGTATTGCCACTTCATCACCCTGGGAAGTGGACTACCAACACCAGTAATCTTCGAAAATCCCTCTTCCCAACAGTTGGGAAATACTCATGAATCCAACACTGTGACACATTAAGAATATCATCAATTAAAGGTATTATAAATAATATAATACAAGTCTAAATAAAATTAAAATTAAGCATTTGTACCTGTAGTAGAGATGCATATCCACTAAGTTGTCTGCAACTATAGTACGAAGAATCTCTGAGATATCTATATAGTGTGACAAGTGCAGCAGCCCCCCAACAGTATCTACCACATCTATCAAAGTCCTCAATGAGTGGTAAATACTTTACCTCTACAAGAGTAAAGGTATTATCAGTAAGAATAGTGCAGCCTAGTAGCAACAACATATACGCCCTAGCTGTACAATCAAATCTGCTTTCAGCTTGCAGACAGACAAATAGCTTCTTCAACCAATCTAGCCTGTAGTAAGGACTTCTATTTATACGAATCTCCACAGCTGCATCCTCCAGTGAAACACCCATCAGACCAATAGCCTGGGTAATAACACTCGAGTCAGTAAACCCTTGTGCTGGGTTACATAACTCCCCTCAAATCGGTATATGAAGGAGGCAAAAAACATCGTCTAGTGTAATCGTCATCTCGCCAAACGGCATATGGAAGGACGATGTCTCTGGATGCCACCTCTCCATAAATGCAGATAACAAGTTCTGATCTATCCTCGATAAACTGGTATTCTGCAAAAAGGATAAACCAGAACCAGATACCCACTGCTCAATCATAGGTGGGAGACTATGAGGAACCCATCTAATCAATTTGTTGCCCCTTCTTCGAAGCACTCTCCTGAAAAATAATTCGTAGAATATGTCAGAATACATAAATAATTAAAATTACATTTTATTCACTATAGAAAGGTCATAGATTTACTTACTTGGCCATCCCACAGATAACGAGCCACGTGGTTCTGATACCTCACTAAAAGTGATGTATTAGTCGGTCCTCCAGGAAATGGTGGATGCGGTGGA
Organism: Lathyrus tuberosus; assembly: GCA_022829125.1. Lineage (NCBI taxonomy): Eukaryota > Viridiplantae > Streptophyta > Magnoliopsida > Fabales > Fabaceae > Lathyrus > Lathyrus tuberosus. The sequence continues at coordinate 17,189,002 of JALAZF010000075.1, forward strand.
ATGTGAGCCACTGCTGGTACAGGTGCAGGATCAGCTATCTGATCTTCATCTCGAATATATTGTGCTCGAACTGTCGATCCATTAGTGTATCGTAGATAAATAAATTCGTCGCGTCCTCTAAAGCAAGCCACTAAAAAAACTTTTAAATAACGAAACAAAACTGGAAAACCCAACAGCAAGTTCTCTGGTGAAGAACTTTTACGAACCGGATAACTTGACATCAGGTTATCCGGTGTAGGAATTACACAAACCGGATAACACGATGCCAAGTTATCCGGGGTGTACCAAAAAAAAGCAAATCGGATGTAGCTTACTTGAGTTCTCTGGTGTGCAAAACTTGTGCTCCGGAAGTAGATAGTGTTTGTTCTTCGATTTGCAAAACTTGTGATCCGGAAGTAGCTTGTGTGGGTTCTCCGGGAGGGAATTTCAGTGAGATTTTTACCGTTCGTACAAAAGACAAAATGAGGAAAAAAGTGAAATTTTTGAAATATAGACTATTTATATGAGGGTATTTTCATTCAAAAAATTGATGAGTAGGGGTATGGGGATAAATGTATGGGTATGGGGTAAAATTTTCATGAAAAGGTTATCGGGCCCATCTAATGGCTTTAGAAGATATTTTAAAAGATTTACACTTTGGGAATTACCAAAATATATAAGAGTCTTCCTACCAACCTTCAAATTGTACTTAACACCCCCATAATTTTTCATAATGACAAATTTACCCTTCACATTATTTTACCTTCCAAATTTTCACGTTGTAGTAAAAGAATTCTTTTTGTAAAAACCTAGTAGAAACAAGTTATTTTAAAATATCTGGTACAAAAATTGGCAAAGTAGACTTTTTATGCATTTTTCCTGGACATTTGAAAATTCAGTATGATGTTTTTCTGGATTTTTTCCAAATATCTAGAAATCCGTTAAAATTTTATTGGATTTTTGGCAAATAATCAGAATTATTATGCAGTTTTATTGAATTTTTTTCAAAAAGGCCGAAAATCCCTTAAGTTTTACCGGATTTTTTGGAAAATTCGGAAATCCATTGAATATTTATCAAAATTTTGGGAAACATTTGGGATCTTCTGTAGTTTTACTACTTTTTTTTTTTGAAAACTCCAGAATCTACAAAGTTTTTAATGTTGTTATTACTGGAAATTTAGAAAAATCCAGAAAACGTGTTGAATACCAGATTTTTAGAAAATTCGGTATACTAGCTTTTTTTGCATATACCAAAAAATTCGATAGTTCAGTATGCTCCAATTGTAGGGTCCTGTTTCTAATGGTTCCCAAGTGGATTTTACTCATTTTTTTCACCACTGATATAGTATGTTTTAAATAAATGTTTACTTTTTACATAATTGTGCAGTCGTTATTTATGATATCTCAGACATTGATAATTAATTTTGTATATGTTGTAAATGTCAAATGTTCCCCTCTCAGACTGGCGTTTTGGCATGTGCGCATTATGTTGGTAAAGAACATGATATTGTTTTTATTACTATTCTTTCTGATACCGAAAATGTGATGAGAGGGAAGAAAGATAAATTGATTTTGGGTTGTGAGAGAGGATGAAATTACAAGAAGAAGGTTGTGGTTGCAGGGAGTTATACTATGAAAGTTAAATGTCCATTTATGCTGAGATATGTGCCAAATGGAAGCGGCTGGAAGGTTACGGTAAGGTGTGAGTTTCAAAATCATATGCTAGCTAAGGACTTAAATGGGAATGACGTATAAGGTCATTTAAAAGATCATGAAAGAAAGTTTGTGATTGACATGACCAAATACAATATGGCTCCCAAATACATAGTTGTTTCTTTGAAAGATAGAGATCCAGAAAACCTAACGAGCATTACCCAGGTCTATACGGCTAGGTCTACATATAATGCAAGCAAGAGAGGTTCATTGACACGGTGCCGAAAATTAGGAGTGCATTACAGGTTGATGGCTTTGGTGTTCAGGGTCGGGAAAAGTGGATAATGATTCCTGATATAAGTTACCCTATTGCTTCTAGGTATAATGTTATACTGGTTTCATTGTCCATGAATCTTAGCATTACATTCTTCCCATTAGTGATAACTCCATGCATAACGTTAACTATACACAAAATGATTGCAGTATGTTTTGTTAACAATAATCATTGGGTGTAGGTGAAGTTGAAAGGAAGTTTTCTTTTCTCCATGGGGTTTGTAACAAGAGTGTTCAAGGCTATATTCTATTTGAAGTTTTTGAGTCCTAATGGTCTCTTAGATTTGTAGGATGTTTCTAGGAAGGGTATTTCAAACATTCTCCCAAAGTGTTCTTTGTGGATTACTATCTTAATACTATTTGATGACTATGTTAGGGGTTTTCCAAAAATATACAGGTTTGTATAGAACTCTCGTACCAGATCTGGAAAGGTTTTGTCAAGTGCTTTTGTAAATAATGCTCTTAATCAGGTTTAGCATATGTGAGAGTAGGGTTTATAACCTCTCATGAAGGTTTCGTCCATAAAACATTATTTATGATATTTTTATATAGGATCATCTTTTTTCCTTCTCAATTCTTATTCATTATTATCATCATGATGACATCCCTTCTTGGTGGTATTATGGGTTTTTGGTTTGAGGAAGCCATGGTGACACTTACAGTAAAAAGAACTCGCGCAAGACAAGGTCAAAGAAAGTATGAATGAGATAAGAAATAGTGAGGAGAGGCATACCTATTTATAGTGTGCCATCTAAAGATTTGATCGTGTATTCTTGGCAAGCACTTAATGTAGATTGTACTAATTGAAAATAAAATCAAGATCTTTCCTAATTAAGTGAGCTAATCGATTAATCGGTTAGTTAGCCAGATTCTTAAGGATTTTGTTTGATCTTCATTAATGCTAAGATTTGATTTTCTTGAGGCATAAGTTTGACTTGGATTTGATCTCAAAACTGGGCACCAAGCTCTTCTAACTGACCAGGCTTACGTATTTTAGCCTCCCTGGTGCATGTTAGGCTTTATGTTAGATTCATTTCTTTTCTGCACTCCAATTTGTCATTATTTTCACCCTTTTTCCATAAAACACTAGAATACTCATCTTTTGAGTTAGAAAAATAATTGATTTAGATGAGTAAAAAATTAAATTCATTATTTTAAGGGTTTAATCAAAGTTATCTAATTATTTTTACCTTAAAATAATGTATACCTCTTTTATCAAGAAATCTTGATAAATACTTCCCTAAAAGGGAAAACACCAAATGTATTATGGTGTATCCTTCTACACACATCATTGGATGTGGGAGTTAGTATAAACAACAAGATGAGCAAGTCCATAACAGAAATGTCCATTCATCTGATCACTAAGGATCATAAACTTTGAGATATTCAAAAATAATTTTCTTTGATCACAATGGTTGATATTTTCTATTATCTATCCTTGGATCAGAGACTTCATAAGTTTTGTATACTTTAGAATTTTACATTTTCTTTTCAAAGATTCATTAGTAATCGTTAAATCCCCGAGCTACAAAGCATACTTACAAAAGACTAAGGTTTCACCTTTGGTTCCCACAACTTCTTGGGCCCATACGCATTAGACCCAGAAGATTTATGGTGGTTACATTTAGATCTTTTCAGTTTATAAAAATGAAAAAGGTTTTAAGTGACTTATTCTCTTATAGTGTGTGCACTTATAAACCAGATGTTTCTTTTCCGTATGGTCTATAACTTTCCTAGGTTTTCTATCCTTTTTAAATCCTAGTTCACTTTTATTTATGGAGAATCTTTGACTTGATAAAACTAGGTCAGGCATCTCTTTCCCTTGGGTAAATTTTTCTAGAGTTTCACGAACGCCATTTACTTCTTTTATAAGGGAGTCACACCGTTTACATTCTCCTTTTGAATTTCTAAGCTTACTTATTTCTATCTTGAATGAATCATTTATTTCTTTAAGATGTTTTAGTGATTCCTTAAGACCTAGGGTGTGTTTTCTTAGTTTATCATTTTCAACCACTAATTGACTACTCTTTCTAAACAGTTGAGCATAAGATGCTTTTATACTTGGAATAATATTTGCCTCGTAGGATGCCTTTATCTTCTTCACTGGAAGATGATTCTTTTATATTTCTCCCCGAGGTTGAAATCTCTCCTCCTTTTTTATGTTCAAGCATTGAAGAAACTTATTCTTATTTTTTGTTATTGCTTGAACAAGAGGGTCCTTCATTTGATGTTGAATTTTTTGAGGATCGTTCAACTACTGAGTATGTTCTTTTGAAGGGTTGCATTGGAGGTTTATGATAGGATTATGATAAAGATGATGAATTGTTAGCTTTGTATTCCTTCAGCTTTGAGTAATTGAACTATCTTGGTCAACTTCTCTACACTTTCTTTCTTTCCTAATTTTTCCTGAAATTCATTACGGCTTCCAATTCTTAACTCTCATATATTTGTTAGTAGTACAATTTCCAACATACTTTCCAATATTATTAAACTTTTAAAAAAAATTTTAAGAGTAGTGTCTTTATCTTCTTTGCCTTGTATGTTCATCTTCTCTTGTTCAATACTTGGAGAAACTCCATATGTCATCACAGGAGTATCCCACATTTCATTGTCGGATTGTCAATGATGAACATAGTAAACTTTACTATCAACTAGAGACATTGTTATAAAGCTCTTAGTTTTAAAATCTATTTCAAACTTTCTCTTTTCCTCTCTGGTCCAAAGGAAATAAGGTTTATCTACTACTTCATCATTTACTTGATACGTAGGGATAAATAAACCATTGATTATTGTTTCCCATAACTCATGATTTATACTTTGTAGAAAAATTATAAACCTAGATTGCCAAATATTAAATCTACTATCATTAAAAATGGTGGTGTGTTTATAAGAGATTTCTTGTAGGAAGTTATCTTCCTCCTGAGACGATTAGTCCTTAAACAGAATTTAGGCTCTGATGCCACTTGTTGGACATGTGACTTCACACTCAAGGGGGGTGGGGGGTGAATTGCGTGGTTCAGAAAAACTTGCTTTTGAAAATCTTTTTTGGATTATAATTAGAGTTTAAAATCATTTTGAAAACATCTATATATTAAGCACCCAAAAAAATAAACTGCAGAATATACAATTTTGAAATTAAAGAGTTTAAGGGAAAGAGAGAACACATAGAATTATAGAGGTTCGTCAAATAGAAAAAGAAAACCTTCTCCTCTTCCCAAGAATTTATCTTGAGAGTATCCAATAAACTTTTCAAAGATTTTACTAGGTAACACTCATGAACCCCCACATACAAGGAAAACAGTTAACTTCCAACCAAAACAACAAGACCTGAAATTCAGTAGTTTTAGTCTTCTCTTCCAAACTACTGATTGAAGTGGTTAGTCTTATTTCTACAAATTGTAGATCTAAGCGGTTAGTATTCTTTCCACAAACGGTAGATCAAAGGGGTTAGTCTTGTTTCCTCAAGAATCTTGGAGTGGTTAGTCTTCAAGCTTCTAAACAAACTTTGTAAGATTTTACCACGGACTGAGCTCACAAATCTTAAACCTCGGTTTTACACAGGCTAATTAATAAATTGGGAGATTTTACCATGTGTAATACCCCATATTTTATAACGCTCCGGATAATATCAGTTGAGATCCAGTGTGCTCTGAGTATTTTATCTGATAAGATAATTAGAGCAACTTATGAACCCAGAGCTGATCATATTAATATTATCTAATTCTAAGGTTTTATTAATTTGTGCGTTTGAGATAATTTGGACTTTTAGTAGTGTTACTAATTGATGATATTTCCTATATCATTTCCTTTTCCCTCATTTGCCAAATATAGTAACATTGGAGAGAGAAAATAGAGAGAAGAAAGAAGAAAGGAAAGAAAAAGGGAGAAAAGGAAATAAGAGAAAACCCAAGAGTTCAAGATCAAGAATCATCCTCTCATCTTCATCAATTCATCTCAGCTTCTTCATCATCATCTTCTAATCCAGGTGGGTTCTAGATAGAGACTTTAGAGTATAATTTCTTGAGGTTTTAGAGTTAGGTTGGATTTTTGGGAAAAATGGGTTTATTTGCAAAATCAAAGAATCTAACGGTTGAAGTGTGTTATAAATTGAGTAGCATGATCAAAATATGTGTAGAATCATCTATTGATAATTGTTATGAAGTTTGGATTGGTTTGATTTGGTTGAAAATCTTAGGGTTTTGTGTAGAAACTATGTTTTAATGTTGGAAATCATGTTTTATGAAGTTTGTTGGATATAACCATGATAATATACCTCTATTGGTTGTTTGGGTATGGTGTTGAGGATGAATTTGTAGGTTGGAAGTTGCTGCCAAAGGGATTATTTTTTTGCATAACGCAGAGCGCACTTAGCGCGGTTTGGAGAATTTTCACCCCTTCCAGGCAGCGAGGAGCGCGCTTAGCGCGACCTGGAACAAAAATAAAAATATTTTCTAAAATTCATATCTTTTCACTCGGTTATCCATTTTAGACGTTCTTTATATCGATGTGAAGCTACGACTGTGTTCTAGGTTATTGAAAGTGAAAATATTGATTATGAGCGGAATTGTTTTCGATTATGTTAAAATATTGGGATTTCGTGATTTATGTAAAACGGAATTTTCGAAAATCTAAAAGCTTCAAGATGTGAATTGGTACGGAAACCTTAGTACCCTAGAATGACTTAGAGAATTGTGCGGCATTTCTTACATCAATACTTGAAGAGTATCTTTGTTAAGTAGTTGGTAGTGGAGGACCGTAATTCCTCCGGTTTTGTATGTTTCACTTAATAAATATTAGTGACCCGTGTTTAATCTTTTGGTTTGGGATGGTCGGGGAAAGTATTTATTAAGTGGGTAACCGTGACCCGTGTTTAATCTCCTTGAGAGGGATGGCCGGGGAAAGTTACTAAGTGGTTGGTATTAGTGACCCGTGTTTAATCCTTTGGTGTAGGATGGACGGGGATAGTACCAATTGTAGATAATCGTGACCCGTGTTTAATCTCTTTGAGAGGGATGGACGGGGAAAGTTATTTACGTTAAGGATCCGTGACCCGTGTTTAATCTCTTTGAGAGGGATGGTCGGGGAAAGATTCCTTAACTAGTTGTCGTTTGGTATAGTATACGGTGGTTTCTCTAGTCAGAAATATGCGAACTCAAGGTCTAGTTCCTTTTCCCCCTACTTGAGTTAGGTTTTGGTTAGAACCTTGTAAAGCCGAGAGAATCCATAAGATAGAGAACTCACTGAGATTTGATGTATCTCACCCCACTATTGTTGAATATTTTTAGGTACTTCAGGTTCCGCGAAGGGTAAGGATAAGGCCTTGTGATTATCCTTACTTGGTTGATGGTGTAGCTTCCGTTATGGAGTTTTTGAGATCGTTGTCGATCTAGTTCTTAGTATTTATCTTTGGAACATCTTGTATATATATTTATGCCATAGTTTTTTTTATTAGGCTATTTGGGCATGTATATGTATAATGTGTTTACTTGGGACTTATTGTTATTTCAGTACCAAACATGGAATTTATGTATAATATATGCTTTGAAGTATGTATTTATATATGGGAGTTACAGTTGGTATCAGAGCAGGTCGTATCCTCGACCTAGCCATGAAATAGTATAAGTATTTTCTTTTCGTTTCATATGCGTTGTGTCGCCTTTGGTCTTAAGTGTTATATTTATGGTATTGAGCCTAATCAACTTAATCCTATCTCTATGACCTTTAGGAACATGGCTGACGGACACAGAAGCAACCGTGGTAGACCCCGCACTACTCCAGTTGTGACAAATCCGCCAGGTGGTGATGGGAATGCTCCTTTATATCAGGTTATGCAACAGATGCAGCAGCAACAGAATCAGTTTATGCAGCAAATGGTCCAGCAAATGAATGGAGGTTTGCATCCTCAGGTGGTTGTTCTGGAAGCTGTAGGTGGGACTTTCCGAGATTTCTTCCGCATAAATCCTCCAGAATTTCATGGCGGATTAGATCTTGTAAAGGCTCACGAATGGATAGCGGGTATGGAAAGGATTTTCTTGATAGTGCACTGTAGTGAAAATAATAAGATGGTTTTTTCTTTGCATTCGTTGAAGGGTCCTGCCATGAGGTGGTGGGAGAGTGCGTTGGCTCTTATGACTATTCAGGGTGTGCCCAAGGTCTGGGAGCAGTTCAAGGAAATTTTCATGGAGAAATACTTTCCTAGCTCCTTGAGGACTCAGAAAGAGTTTAAATTTCAATAGTTAAGACATAGTAGTATGACTGTGGCCAGTTATGCTGAAAAGTTTGAGGACATGGCTGCTTATTCTAGGCAGGCTATGTATGCTCTGGATGAACGGTGGAAAATAGACCAATTTCTGTTTGGGCTAAAAGCTCAAATTTCTCATAGTGTATCTCAGAGGGAGTTCACTACCTATGCAGAACTTATAAGGCAATGCTATGTGGCTGAGCATAGTTTGAAGAAAGTGCAGGCTGAAGGTGTTGCAAGTAGGGCGAATCAGGGTGATCGTGGGAGAGCGAGTCAATAGTTTAGGCCAAGATCACAAGCTTTCAAAGGAAAGCAGGTTGCTAGACCTAATGTTGTTCTTCTGTGTAGGGTGTGCAACCAACGTCATTTTGGGAAGTGTGCCGATGGGGGTCTTAGGTGTTATAATTGTAATGGATTGGGTCATGTGGCTAGAAATTATACTCAGAATAGAAACCAAGTGCAAGGGAGGAGTACCGGAAGGGTTTATACCCTGGATGCAAGGAAGGCGAAAGGTGACAACTCTTTGATTGCGGGTACGTGTTTCGTTAATGGGCATCCTTATTTTGTTTTATTTGATTGTGGGGCAACACATTCTTTTGTGTCAATACGGTGTATGAAGTGACTTGGGTTGCAAGCTATTCCTTTGTCTCCTCCTATGGTGGTCACTACCTCCATGGATGAAATGGTTGAGATGCCGTTGATGTGCGAAAACTGTATTTTGGCTGTGAATGGTAGAGTTTTCCAAATTGACCTTATTTGTTTACCGCTTAAGAAAGTGGACGTCGTTTTGGGGATGGATTGGCTTTCTACTAATTCGGTGTTTTTTGGGTGTGAGGAAAAGTTAATCATCATTCCATCTGCTGAGGCTATCTCGAAGGATGTGCTAACAACTATTTTAGAAGGTACGGTGAGAATGATAAATTTCTTGTTTAAGAAGGAGAAATCTGTTTTATTGGTTCTTACTAAGGAGGGGAGTAGTGACCAACAAGTGCTGAGTATTCCTATAGTCCGTGATTTTCCCGAAGTTTTTCCTGAGGATGTTACTTCTCTTTCTCCGGAGAGAGAAGTTGAGTTCTCTATTGACCTAGTACCGGGAACGGCTCCTATATCCGTTTCTCCTTATCGGATGGCACCGCTTGAATTAAGAGAATTAAAGGACCAATTGGAGGACTTGATGGCTAAGCATTTTGTTAGACCTAGCGTTTCACTGTGGGGAGCTCCAGTGTTGTTGGTAAAGAAGAAAGATGGTGGAATGCGTCTGTGCATTGATTATCGTAAGTTGAACAAAGTCACCATTAAGAACAAGTACCCCTTACCCAGGATAGACGACCTGTTAGATCAATTGAAAGGAGCCTGTGTGTTCTCGAAGATTGATTTACGGTCGGGTTATCATCAGATCCGTGTGAAGAGTTCTGATGTGCCTAAGACTGCATTTAGAACCCGTTATGGCCATTACGAATTCTTAGTGATGCCTTTCGGTGTGACTAATGCTCCAACTATTTTTATGGATTATATGAACCGTATATTTCAAGCTTACTTTGACCAATTTGTTGTGATCTTTATTGACGAAATTCTTATTTATTCTTGTACTTCACAAGAGCACGGGGAACATCTGAGAATTGTATTATCGGTATTGCAAGAGAAGCAACTTTTTGCTAAGTTAAGCAAGTGTGAGTTTTGGATGACGAAAGTTAATTTTCTTGGTTACGTCATATCTCAAGGTGGTGTGGCAGTGGATCCGTCGAAGGTAGAAGCAGTGATTAATTGGGAGAGACCAAGGAATGCTTCGGAAGTTCGAAGTTTCTTGGGATTGGTGGGTTACTATAGAAGGTTTATAAAAGTTTTTCTCAATTGGCCCTACCAATGACAAAACTTACTCAAAAAGATTGTGCTAATGAGTGGGATTCAGGTTGTGAACAAAGTTTTAAGAAATTGAAGGAAAGTTTGATGACTGCTCGTGTGTTAATTATTCCTGATCCTAACAACTCTTACGAAGTATTTTGCGATGCTTCTAAGATGGGATTAGGGAGTGTTCTGATGCAAGGCGGTCAAGTGGTAGCTTATGCTCCCCGACAATTGAAAGTTCATGAGAAGAATTATCCAACTCACGATTTGGAACTAGCAGCAATTGTGTTTTCCCTGAAGGTGTAGCAGCAATTGTGTTTTCCCTGAAGGTGCGTTTTGAAATGTTCAGTGACCATAAAAGTTTGAAGTATTTATTTTACCAAAAGGAGTTGAATATGCGGCAAAGAAGATGGATGGAGTACTTAAAGAATTATGACTTAGAATTAAAGTACCATCCAGGAAAAGCGAATAAAGTAGCAGATGCTTTGAGTCGGAAAATGGTTCGTAGTGCCGAATTGATGATTTTGGAGTATGCTTTGTTGGAAAATGTTAGTTCTTGTATTGGCTGGAATTTTGGTAAAACAAAGTTGAACAATGTTGATGTCATATGTCTGATGTCATAACATTGGTTCCTAACATTATTTGTTGCAGGGTTGAAGTTTTATATGCTAATGTTATAAGTGATGTCTTGACATCACTATATCAGAACATCGGAACATCAGATTGTGATGTTTTAGGGTTGCGCGTGTTAGTGAGTTTTGAGGAGATCTGTTAGAGTGATTGGATGCGAATATCTTGGAGAATAGATTTCTAATAAGATAATTTTGCAGATCATGGAGCAAATCATGTAACTAACATTAGGGATGATTTGAAGAGATTTAAAAAGATTTGAAGATCAAATCTGTTTTAAATTCTGGTTTAAAACAAATCAAATCAGATATTTTTGGAGTAGATCCAAGTCCAAGTCAGAATTATATAAAAGCAGCCTCAACCCTTGTTGGAAAGGAACGAAGACAGAGAGCATAGACTGAGAGTCAATTGGAGTTTTCATGTGTTTATGTAAACCATTCATGTTGGAATAGGTGTTACTATTTTGAGTTGTAAGTGTATTCACTCTAGAGCTTTTAAGCAAGAGTGTGTTGTCCTTGATCAAAGTTGTTAAGCAGAAACAAGGTGGGTTTTAAAGTGTAATCATTGAATTGTATCACTGAGGTGATTTAGGGAGTGAGTGGTTTCTCATACCTAAGTGGTTTCTTAGGTAGAAGTGTCATTGGGTAGTGATTAAGTTAGGTAGATGTCAACTGGGATTGTTGAGTCTATAATTTAATACTACTAAGAGTGAATTTCCTCCCTGGCTTGGTAGCCCCCAGACGTAGGTAGTTAGACCGAACTGGGTGATCAATTCTTTGTGTTATTTACTGTTCTTTTTACCTTGTTCATATAGCAGATTGTGTTGTTGTGACATCACACTTAACATCACACAACTGATACCAGGATTTCAATTGGTATCAGAGCAGGTATCCGGCTCTGCGTCTGGGTGAGATCTAGGGCTGATACTTTCTGGTGCAATGGACAAGGAGACTGGTGGATTTGTGAATAGACCCCCTATTCTAGATGGCTCTAATTATGACTATTGGAAACCACGGATGGTTACCTTCTTGAAGTCTTTAGACAACAGGGCTTGGAAGGTTGTCTTAATAGAATGGGAAGCACCTGTTATTGTTGAAAAGGATGGGACAACAAAGCTAAAACCTGAGGAAGATTGGACAAAGGAAGAAGATGAGCTTGCACTTGGAAATTCAAGAGCCTTGAATGCCATCTTTAATGGTATTGACAAGAACATCTTTAGGCTGGTAAACACTTGTGAAGTAGCTAAGGAAGCTTGGGATGTCTTGAAAACTACTCATGAAGGAACCTCAAAGGTCAAGATGTCAAGACTTCAACTGCTGTCCACAAAGTTTGAAAATCTGAAGATGAAGGAGGATGAAACCATTCATGATTTTCACATGAATATTCTTGAGCTGTCCAATGCCTCTAGTGCTTTTGGAGAAAGAATGACTGAAGAGAAGCTGGTAAGGAAGATTCTCAGATCCCTCCCCAAGAGATATAAAATGAAGGTGACTGCCATTGAAGAAGCTTAAGACATTAGCAAGATGAGGGTTGATGAGTTTATTGGTTCTCTTCAAACCTTTGAGTTGGGATTGAATGAGGAGCCTGAAAAGAAGAACAAAAGCATAGCTTTGGTGTCCAATACTGAAGATGGTAAGAAGGAGTGTAATTTTGAAACTCAGGAGGAACTGTCAAATGTTGTTGTGATGCTTGGGAGACAGTTTAATAAGGTGTTAAAGAGAATGGATAGAAACTATAGACCTAATGTTAAGAACATCACATCTGACAACAACAGGTCTAGTGATCAAGTGAAGAAAACAAGAGATGAAGAAAAGTCCAATCATGACAAAGGAGTTCAATGCTACGAGTGTGAAGGTTATGGTCATGTCAAGAAAGAATGCCCTACATACCTCAAAAAGTAGAAAAATGGGTTATCTATTTCCTGGTCTGATACAGATAGTGAAAGTGAAGAAGAGAATGCCAAGCATGTTAAGGCATTGACTGGACTATGTGCCTCTGATGGAGAGTCTAGTGATGGTGAATTAACTTTTGAAGAGTTGGCATCCTATTATCAAGAGCTGTGTCTGAAAAGTGAACAGGTCCTTCAAGAAGGGGAGAAGCGGAAGAAGATTATTGTACAACTTGAGACTGAGAAAGCTCAACTTAAGAATGAAGTTTTGTTGTTAAAATCCCAGCTTTATCAAATGTCAAAATCCATTAGAATGTTAAATAGTGGAACTGACACTCTAGATAAAATACTTGAAGCTGGAAAAGGTGCAAGTGATAAGACTGGTCTAGGATATGAGGGTGAGAAGAAGATATCTGCAGAGGCTAGTTCTTATGGGGTTAAACAAAACATTCCTCATCAGCATGAAAAAGGACATGGTTCTGGAATTAAGAAGGATGTCCCTCACCCTAGGCAACAAAATAATGGAAAGGGATATGGTCATGTTCCTAAGAAGTTTTTGTCTCAACCTCAAGGAAAGCCTCAGTTTTCTGGAGCTAGACAATTTATGCCTCCCCAATACCATAGGAGCATGCAGGCTTATAATTTCAAACATAACCTGTTCCATCCAATGTCTCAACATCAAGGGAAAATGTATGGGTTTGGACCTAATAATGTTGTGCCTCATAGTTATGGCAGAAGAAGGCCACATCATCATGGTAAAAGACAACCTAAGCACTACAGAAGACAGCCTAGTTATGGGAGAAGACATCATCAATATTTTGACAGATGGAAGCCTCAGCATTATGACAGAAATATCATCAAGGTGGGAGACATTTCAATCACTTCAGAGAAGAGATTCAAAGAGTAAGATGTTACTATTGTGGGAGATTTTGCCATATACAATCTTCTTGCTTTAAACTGCATGGTTATTCGAAGCCTGTTCCTCAACCTAGACAGAATCCGGACAGGTCTCAGACTGTTAAACAATGGATTCCTAAAGCTGCTGTCACATGTTTATTGGCTCACTCATCAGTTATAACCCCAGCTATGGATGGTTGGTATTTTGACAGTGATTGCTCAATGCATATGACTGGTTTCAAGTATCAGTTGGTAGATATCAGGACTTACTCCACAAAGGATGTAACTTTTGGTAATGAAGAAAAAGGGGAAGTTAAAGGAATTGGAAAATTGAATTGTGAGGCTGGACCTAATCTTGAAAGTGTTCTTCTGGTCAAAGGATTGACTGCTAATTTGATTAGCATTAGTCAGTTATGTGATGAAGGATTCAAGGTTAGCTACACTAAAGATGAATGCTTAGTGACTAATGAGAAGAGTGAAGTCGTTATGAGGGGAGTTAGATCATTAGATAACTGTTATTTATGGGTTCCTCAAGAGTCCAGCTTATCATGTAATGTCAAGGATGATGTTATGACATCTGAATGTGACATTAGAAGGATCACCAAATAACCTAGTGTTATGCAATTATTCAGAGGAATTATTGAAGAAACCAAGGTAGTAGAGGTTGATCATTCTGGTATAAAGGGTAATGACGATTTCCCTAAAGATATATGTGCTGAAATCTGTGAAGTGTTAAGTAGAATTTTGGGCAATTGGAAAAGGATTCAAAGGTTAGTGAATTATGGTGTGCATTTATTAAATTTCAAAATTTTAAAAGGAAATTTGTTTTGGTGGGGAAAATACATTTATTGGCCTTTAAGTGACCAACAAAAGCAGTCCCCTTACCTTTGGCTATCATTCCCTATTATCACTCTCACACACTTCTTCAATCTCAACACTCCAAGTCCATTCATCTTCCCCCTAAGAACAGAAATTACAAAACACTTTTGGCCATCAGTTGTTGCACAGAAACGATGTCTAAACAAGAGTCATCTCCATCTAAGAAGGCTGCGTCCAAAAGTTCCACTCATGCAAATTCTAGGGTTTCGACAGAAGAGGTATCTGTGGATGAAGCTATGGACATTGCTCCTATCTCTATGATTCCAGCTTCAGTAAAGACAAGACCTGTGAAGTATCAACCCAAGAGACCTTCAAAAGGTAATACTTCTAATCAATCTGCGAGTAGTAAATTTGATGATAGCGAAAGTAGGGCCTTTGTCACTAGTGTGTTGTTTGGAGACAAACCAAACTCTAGGACTACCACCCCTTTTCCTCAAGCTGTTGAAGAAAGGGTAGATGTGGACAAGAGCATTGATCAGATTGTCACAAAAATATTTGAGAAAGGGATTCCTGTGGAGGGAATATCTAGACCTCTGAGTCAAAGGCCTGCGGATCAATCTATTAGAGAAGAGGGTGACATTGAAACTTCTGAAACAAATCTTCATAGATTAGCTGTTTCAGTCATTGAAGATACTGAGATTAAAGATGAAAGTGAAGCTGAAGCTGAAAGAGAAAGGGATACTCATGTTGAAGATGAGGTTGATGTTGAACATGATGTTGAAACATCACCTGCTAGGGATGTTACTCCTAGTCCCAGAGGGAAGAAGAATGCTGATGTGGTGGATGTTTTTGACTTATCTGATAATGAAGTAATTGGTAATGTTGTTCCTGGGATTGCCAATAGATTGAAGACTAAAAAAGGAAAGACTGTGGAATCTTCTCCTAGGATGACAGCTGAAGGCAAGAAGAAAAAGACATCTGTTGTTGGTCCAACTAAATCTTGGAGCAAGGTTGATGTGACCTCCAAAAAGAGAAAGGTTAGAGAAGAATCTGAATCTGAGTATGATATTGAGGAAGATGTTCAAGACATCATCCCTGTCAAAAAGTCCATTTTAAAGAGAATTTCTGATAAGGTTCCTGAAGTGCCAGTGGACAACATATCCTTTCACTATGCTAGCAGTGCTCCACTGTGGAAATTTGTCTGTCAAAGGAGATTAGCTCTGGAAAGAGAGCTGGGCAAAGATGCATTGGAGATGAAAGAAATTATGGAGCTCATTCATACTACTGGCCTGTTGAAGACTGTGACAAAATTCTCTAAGTGCTATGGTGGACTTGTTAAGGAATTTGTTGTTAACATTCCTTTAGACATTTCTGATAAAAGAAGTGTGGACTTTATGAAGGTTTTTCTTAGGGGTAAGTGCATTAATTTCTCTCCTAGTACCATCAATAAGTATCTGGGAAGAGATGATCAAGAGGGATGTGAACTGGAAGTGACTGATAATGATGTGTGTAAAGAGATCACAGCCACTCAGGTGAAGGTTTGGCCACTGAAAGGTAAATTGACAGCTAGCAAACTCAGTATCAAGTATGCTATTTTGCACAGAATTGGAGCTGCAAACTAGGTACCTACTAATCATAAAACCACCATAGATGTGGGATTAGGAAGGTTTATTTATGTTGTTGGGAAAAAGGTCAAGTTGAATTATGGAAATTACATATTTGATCAATTGTGAAGCATGGTGCCACTAATGCTATCAAGATGCCTATAGCATTCCCTTCCCTTGTCTGTGGAATGATCTTAGATCAACATCCTGGAATTCTAACCAGTTCAGATGTAGCATGTAAGAGGGAGTCAGCTTTATCCTTGCATCCCAAGCTGTTTGTTGGGAATCATGTTCCAGACATTGTTTTAACATCAAGTTCTGGTGTTAAGAAGGCCAGTACTAAAGCTGAGTTGATTGAAGAATTGAAGGCAACCTGCAAGGATCTTGATATGGTTATCAGTACTAGCACTGCTAGGAAGTTGAAAATTGAGCAAATGATCAAATCCTTGGAACAGGGTGAAGATTATGTGAATGTCAATACTGAAGATTCAGGTTCAGAGGAAGGTGAGGAGAATGGTGCAGATGGTTCTGATGCTAATGAAGATTAAAGTGCTGCTTGTGCTGTTTATTGCTTTTGTAGTTTATAGTTTTTTTGTTTCTGCACATTGTGTGCATGGTGTGTAACTTGGATAATAGTACTTTTATGCTTCTTGGTTTTGTTCTATGATTTGTCTTGTCTTGTGGTGCTGACTTTAGACTGACAAGGAGAGCTTGTAGGACTAACTGTAGTAAAGTGGTAGGGTGTAACTTGTTGGTAGTTGGCCAATTGTGGCTAAAAAGGGGGAGAGGTTAGCCTATGTGTTTCCTAGTTGTCTGATGTGGCTCTAGGCTTGAGGGGGAGTGTGCATGTTTGAACAGCTGGTATGCTGGTTCTTGCTTTGAGGGGGAGTTTAGCTTTATGCAGTTTGTTATGTGATTGCTGCTGGTTTGAAGTTTTTTCGGCTGCAGGTACCTCTGATGATGGCAGCGTTTGTTTTAGCCAAAATTAGCCAAATGGGGAGATTGTTAGTTCTTGTATTGGCTGGAATTTTGGTAAAACAAAGTTGAACAATGTTGATGTCATATGTCTGATGTCATAACATTGGTTCCTAACATTAGCTGTTGCAGGGTTGAAGTTTTATATGCTGATGTTATAAGTGATGTCTTGACATCACTATATCAGAACATCAGAACATCAGATTGTGATGTTTTAGGGCTGCGCGTGTTAGTGAGTTTTGAGGAGATCTGTTAGAGTGATTAGATGCGAATATCTTGGAGAAGAGATTTCCAATCAGATAATTTTGCAGATCATGTAGCAAATCATGTAACTAACATTAGGGTTGATTTGAAGAGATTTAAAAAGATTTGAAGATCAAATCTGTTTTAAATTCTAGTTTAAAACAAATCAAATCAGATATTTTTGGAGTAGATCCAAGCCTAAGTCAGAATTATATAAAAGCAGCCTCAACCCTTGTTGGAAAGGAACGAAGACAGAGAGCATAGACTGAGAGTCAATTGGAGTTTTCGTGTGTTTGTGTAAACCATTCATGTTGAAATAGGTGTTACTATTTTGAGTTGTAAGTGTATTCACTCTTGAGCTTTTAAGCAAAAGTGTGTTGTTCTTGATCAAAGCTATTAAGCAGAATCAAGGTGGGTTTTAAAGTGTAATCATTAAATTGTATCACTGAGGTGATTTAGGGAGTGAGTGGTTTCTCAGACCTAAGTGGTTTCTTAACTGGGATTGTTGAGTCTATAATTTGATACTACTAAGAGTGAATTTCCTCCCTGGCTTGGTAGTCCCCAGACGTAGGTAGTTAGACCGAATTGGGTGATCAATTCTTTGTGTTATTTACTGTTCTTTTTACCTTGTTCATATAGCAGATTTTGTTGTTGTGACATCACACTTAACATCACACAACTGATACCAGAATTTCAGAAAAGTTTAGAGATCTTAATATCCAGTTTGTGTGGACTCCGAATGGTGTAATTATTGGAAATTTGAATGTCAATTCTACTCTAAGAGAGGAGATTCAACAAGAACAAGTTTTAGTGGAGAAGTTCCACGAGATGTTACTTCAACCGGGTTTTTCACGAGCAACAGATGGGATTGTCCTGTTTAACCAAAGGATTTGTGTTCTGAATGATGCGGTATTAAAAAGAAATTTTCACGAGCAACCGGGTTTTTCACGAGCAACAGATGGGATTGTCCTGGTTCTTCGAGGATGTATCAGGACTTAAAGAAGGATTATTGGTGGCCAGGAATGAAAAAGGATATTGTGGTGTATGTGTCAGAATGTGCAGTGTGCCAACAGGTGAAGATTGAACACCAAAGACTGGGTGGTCTGTTACAACCTTTAGAGATTCCAGTTTGGAAATGGGATAGTATTTCTATGGACTTTGCAATTGGTTTGCCCCGTACGCAAGGTGGTTACAATTCTATTTGGGTGATTGTGGATCGACTAATGAAATCTGCGCATTTCTTAGCCGTGAAGACTACTTACAAGGCAAGTCACCTTGCAAGGTTGTTTATTTCTGAAATTGTGAGATTGCATGGTGTTTCCTCCAGCATTGTGTTCGATAGAGATCCAAAGTTTACTTCAAGGTTTTGGTAGGTTTTTCAACAAGTTATGGGTACGAAGTTGCGTTTGAGCACGTCGAATCATCCTCAGACGGATGGTCAGACTGAGCGAACAATACAAACGATGGAGGACATGTTGAGAGCTTGTGTGCTAGAAAGTAGAGGAAATTGGAAGGAACTTTTACCATTGATTGAGTTTTCTTATAACAATAGTTACCATGCGAGCATCGGTATGGCTCCTTACGAAGCATTGTATGGGAGAAAGTGTAGAACACCTTTGTGTTGGGCGGAGGTTGGTGAAGATAGACTTTTGGGACCCAAAATTATTCAAGAGACTACGGAAAAGATTCGAATGATCCGTGAGAAAGTCAAACAAGCACAAGATCATCAGAAAAGTTATTCGAATAACCGTAGGAGACCGTTAGAATTTGAGGAAGGTGACCATGTGTTTTTGAAAGTTACTCCGAGACTGATATTGAAAGGACCATTTAAGTCACGCAAGTTAAGTCCGAGATACGTGGGACTGTATCAGATCTTAGAAAGGATCGGAGAAGTAGAATACAGATTGGCTTTACCACCCTCTCTGTCAGAAATGCATGATGTTTTTCATGTGTCTCAGCTTCGGAAGTTTATTCCCGATCCTCTTCAGCCAGTTTTACCGGAATTAGTGGAAATAGAAGCGGATTTAACATTTGAACCCCAACCGAGCCGTATTGTGGGAAGAGAAACAAAGGTATTAAGGAACAAAGACATTCCTCTTGTTAAGGTGCAATGGGATGTGACGCATCCGGGTGATGCTTCTTGGGAACTAGAATCGGAGATGAGAAATGCTTACCCTCATTTGTTCAGGTAATCTTTTAAATTCGAGGACGAATTTCTATTTAAGGGGGGAGGATGTAATACCCCGTATTTTATAACGCTCCGGATAATATCAGTTGAGATCCAGTGTGCTCTGAGTATTTTATCTGATAAGATAATTAGAGCAACTGATGAACTCAGAGCTGATCAGATTAATATTATCTAATTCTAAGGTTTTATTAATTGGTGCGTTTGAGATAATTTGGACTTTTAGTAGTGTTACTAATTAATGATATTTCCTATATCATTTCCTTTTCCCTCATTTTCTAAAGATAGTAACATTGGAGAGAGAGAAAATAGAGAGAAGAAAGAAGAAAGGAAAGAAAAAGGGAGAAAAGGAAAGAAGAGAAAATCCAAGAGTTCAAGATCAAGAATCATCCTCTCATCTTCATCAATTCATCTCAGCTTCTTCATCATCATCTTCTAATCCAGGTGGGTTCTAGATAGAGACTTTAGAGTATAATTTTTGAGGTTTTAGAGTTAGGTTGGATTTTTGGGAAAAATGGGTTTATTTGCAAAATCAAAGAATCTAACGGTTGAAGTGTGTTATAAATTGAGTAGCATGATCAAAATATGTGTAGAATCATCTATTGATAATTTTTATGAAGTTTGGATTGGTTTGATTTGGTTGAAAATCTTAGGGTTTTGTGTAGAAACTATGTTTTAATGTTGGAAATCATATTTTATGAAGTTTGTTGGATAGAACCATGATAATATACCTCTATTGGTTGTTTGGGTATGGTGTTGAGGATGAATTTGTAGGTTGGAAGTTGTAGCCAAAGGGTTTATTTTTCTGCATAACGCAGAGCGCGCTTAGCACGGTATGGAGAATTTTCACCCCTTCCAGGCAGCGAGGAGCGTGCTTAGCACGGGTGGGGCCCGCTTAGCGCGACCTGGAACAAAAATAAAAATATTTTCTTAAATTCATATCTTTTGACTCGGTTATCCGTTTTAGACGTTCTTTATATCGATGTGAAGATATGACTGTGTTCTAGGCTATGGAAAGTGAAAATATTGATTATGAGCCGAATTGTTTTCGATTATGTTAAAATATTGGGATTTCGTGATTTATGTAAAACGGAATTTTCAAAAATCTAAAAGCTTCAAGATGTGAATTGGTAAGGAAACCTTAGTACACTAGAATGACTTAGAGAATTGGGTGGCATTGCTTACACCGATACTTGAAGAGTATCTTTGTTAAGTACTTGGTAGTGGAGGACCGTAATTCCTCCGGTTTTGTATGTTTCACTTAATAAATATTAGTGACCCGTGTTTAATCTTTTGGTGTGGGATGGTCGGGGAAAGTATTTATTAAGTGGGTAACCGTGAGCCGTGTTTAATCTCCTTGAGAGGGATGGCCGGGGAAAGTTACTAAGTGGTTGGTATTAGTGACCCGTGTTTAATCCTTTGGTGTAGGATGGCCGGGGAAAGTACCAATTGTAGATAACCGTGATCCGTGTTTAATCTCTTTGAGAGGGATGGCCGGGGAAAGTTATTTACGTTAAGGATCCGTGACCCATGTTTAATATCTTTGAGAGGGATGGTCGGGGAAAGATTCCTTAACCAGTTGTCGTTTGGTGTAGTATACGGTGGTTTCTCTAGTCAGAAATATGCGAACTCAAGGTCTAGTTCCTTTTCCCCCGACTTGAGTTAGGTTTTGGTTAGAACCTTGTAAAGCCGAGAGAATCCATAAGATAGATAACTCACTGAGATTTGATGTATCTCACCCCACTATTGTTGAATATTTTCAGGTACTTCAGGTTCCGCGAAGGGTAAGGATAAAGCCGTGTGATTATTCTTTCTTGGTTGATGGCGTAGCTTCCGTTATGGAGTTTTTGAGATCGTTGTCAATCTAGTTCTTAGTATTTATCTTTGGAACATCTTGTATATATATTTATGCCATAGTTTTTTTTATTAGGCTATTTGGGCATGTATATGTATAATGTGTTTACTAGGGACTTATTGTTATTTCAGTACCAAACATGGAATTCATGTATAATATATGCTTTGAAGTATGTATTTATATATGGGAGTTACAGTTGGTATCAGAGCAGGTCGTATCCTCGACCTAGCCATGAAATAGTATAAGTATTTTCTTTTGTATAATATATGCTTTGAAGTATGTATTTATATATGGGCGTTACACCATGAGCTGATCTTCAACCTTATCCATGATTTTAATACCGGACTAAACTTTTACCTAACCTTGGTTTTATCGTGGGCTAACCAAGAATCTATGAGACTTTACCACAGGCTGATCTTGAACCTTAACAAGGGCTTGATCACACAATCTCCAAACCAAAAGCCTTTATGGAGTTATCTTCTAATCCATATAATCCCTAAATGGATAATATTCATCCAATGTATAAACAAAATATTCCCTTAGTGGATTTTACAATTCTACCCTTCTAGAATTACAACTTATCCTCATTCATAAAAGGACTTTCTCGAATAAGCACTTTGGCTAAAATATTAGTGAGAAAAAGTAAGAAAGTTTTTTGAGTGAGTGAGTGTGTGTGTGTGTGAGAGAGAGAGAGAGAGAGAGAGAGAGATAGATAGAGAGAGAGAAGTATCAAAACACAATTCTGGATGGTTTGAAATGAGGGAAGAGACCTCTATTTATAGGCTAGAGGTTGTCTCAAAAAGGAAATTGCTTTAAATAATTTTTAAGACATTCTAATCAATTATCACCTAATGCTAATCAATTAGAAACTTCAAAGGTAATCGATTACCAGTTCAAAATTGGAAAGAAATGATATCTAGTGGTTTGGCATCATTAAGATGATGTTGTTATTGCTTAGGACTCAACTTTGAACTGAGCTAATCGATTAGATACACGTCCCAATCGATTAGAAAAGACAAAACTTTACCCATTGCAATTATGACAACTACCAATTCATCTGGTACAACTTCATGATATTTTTGAAGATATTTTCTTAAGAAAAATCAGTTTGAAAATATGTTTTAGCATGTGTATGTATGTATGTGTGTGTGTGTGTATGTGCGTGTGTATGTGTATGTGTGTGTGTGTGTGTGTGTGTGTGTGTGTGAGAGAGAGAGAGAGAGAGTTAGCCATGTACTTTTACGAGAATGCCCTTTTGCTTTACAAAGTATTCACTCAGACTAATCAGCATAAGGCTTTCTTGTACTTCAAGACTTTGTCAAAAACTTTCTTTTGTAGGAACTTGCTTGAGTTCACTTGAGACGAGGCTTGAGCTTATATTCCATTTGGTTTCCATCATCGAATAGTCAAGTCCATCAAATCCTAATACTTATGTTTACATATTTATCTGCTTAATCACTTATGCTTGACTTGATAGAAGACATTAGTTGATATCATCAATTAGTTGTCATCATTAGTTTTCATCATCAAAAGTTTTTGTCCTTGTTAAAAGCATATGACTTGTAAAATAAGGTTCCACATTTAATTGGATGAGGTGAAAGTTTTGTCATGAAATCTATTATTTGTAGTAATGATTGATGTTTATTCTCATGTTTAGTGCATGTTATAATGGATCATTTCTATGAACTTCATATGTTATTGAGAAACACTCTTTAGGTTTAGACCAATTATATGCATTTATGCATAATATGAACTGATCATTTATACCCTGTTTTGTGAGCTAAAACCTCTATTAAGAAGTACTCTTTAGGTTTAGACCAAGAATATTCATATATTATATGCTAAACTCTAGAGATAGATTTAAGTTTGATTTTCACAAATAATATCGAATTGAAACTCTTTGTATTGGTTATTTAACTAAGATATTGTAGAATCAGCAACGGGTTTGATATTACAATGTTACTTTCTTTAGAAATGAATAATTTGTTGAGCAATAGGTGATAATGTGAATTTTTGACTAAAATGTGTTTAAATGATCAATTGTATCTGGTGATTATAGTAGTTCCAATCCATCCCAACATTTCTCTTGTCATTATTTAAACTCAACTTTTAGTTTGTTATTAATTTTAGTTCTTAAAATTATTTCTCAAATAAAACTTCAAAAGTCTATTCTCCTTAAATTAGAAACTATTTCTCATAAAATGTTTATCACACCAGTCCCTATGAATATAACATATAATACTCACATTTTTATAACAACTATATTTCAATCAAAATGGCATTGTTTCTAGAGACTTTCGTTTAGATATTAAGTTTATTAGTAGTTTTTGTTATTTTAAGTTATTTTGTGAATTTTGTTTATATTGTATATACTCTTAATTTATTTTCCTTGTTATTGCTGCCATGTTTGTTTGCAAGAGAAATTGTGCATGCGAGGTAAAGGTCAATTACTATTTGACCCTGATATTGAAAGGACTCGAGCACATATATTGACATTTCTCAGTTTTCTAAAGAAATGACACATTTACAAATTGTTGAAATTATTAACAACAACAACTAGAATCACAACAAAAATGGCGGTGGTGGAATGCCTTGTTACAATATTCCGGGGAGACTAGCTTATCTAGGAAAACTCAAATAAATTTCAAATATATGGAGATAAAAAAAAAACTTCAACAAATTATATATCCTAACCCTTTTACACGTTTAGATTATGAGGACCCCTATAACCACCTGACAAAGTTTTATTAGATATCATGCACCCTTGAAACACGAGAGGAAGATGTGTTTATTTTACATATTCTATGATAGGATAAAATGATATTGATATTTGGGTCAACTGACACATATCATGACGAATTGGAATGTGCTAGAAGAGAATTTCCTCAACAAATTCTTCTTGCAAAACAAATTTATTAAATCCAAAACAAACATTTTTGTATTTTTACGGGGGGTTCATAGAGGCTCTATGTGAAGCATTGAAGAGATACAAATCAATGTAAATAAGGTGTCTGGACAATGGATTCAACAACCTTACACAGATTCATATCTTCAAAATGAACTTTTGTAAAAACACAAATTATTACCTGATGAAACTGCAAGTATTTTTTCAATGTCGAAAAGTGAAAAAGATGTTATTGCAATTATAGATATAATTACACTCAATTACCATCATGTGATAAATGAATTGAAAATTTTTATTGGCATACAAATCAACCAATGCTCTTATGAAGTATATATATGTTGTGAATCGATGTCGTAAATAACAGAACAAAATTATGAGAAAAAGATTTGAGTTTCTTGAACAAATACAAGAAACCCTATCAGGTTTTACAAAAGGGAGAGAAGAAGGAAGAAGAAGAATAGAGATTTGGTTAAATCTGTTTTACTATTACTCAATAAAGGGTCAAAGATTACAAGTGAATACCAACAATTAACCTCTCTCACCTTAATTAGGATTTATATCACTCTCCAAAGATGAGAGACTAGCATGCTATTTATAAAAAAACTAACATACTAACCTAATGAGCCTTTTACACACAAGCCCTTATCTATTTACCTTCCACCATTTGTGATTGAATAGAAACTGATTTAAAACACCCAATCATATATTTCGTTTTTCTTACATTCATATATCAATCAAACAATTTTACACATTTTTTCTTCTTTACTTCACTTTATTGTTATACATTTCTTATACTAGTTCAAAATATCCACACCCTATACTTAACACTCTTTGGATTAGTTAAGGTATCCATAGATGAGAGACACAGTTTCTTTCTCAATATATTTTGAAGACAAGGGAATCACTGTTTAGCCATATTAGCTGGTCCCCGATCGACTTTCAAAATTTGACAACAAATTGCATAATGGGACACTGTGACTAATATCACTAAAACACTTGAATCATCAAGTCAAGAATATACTCGACATATGCGCACATAATCTAAATCGAGCCTTTATTACATGGATCAACCATCTCCACCTGCTACAAAAAATCCCATCCAACGACGACGAATGGACCTAAACAGTTGGAATGACAACAATTGTGCCTATTTCCACTGTTTTTAGAGTTTCAGTAGTTGATCCACTCAAGTAATCAATGGTAATAACTATCTCTTTCAGTATAAAATAGTTACTCTTAGGGATACATGATATCATTTATCAGGTCTCATAAGAAGTAACTGACATTGTAAAATATAAGGTCCATAACAAATTCCAACAAACTAGGGAGTTGGAGACCAAGCGGGCCAATTTAGGTGATAACTAGATTACACAATGGGTTTAAGGAAACCAAAGTAAGGAAATAATTATCTTTTGGAAACATCATGCAAGTGATCATTATGTCTTACATTGGAGGAGATGCCCTTGGCCAACATAAATTTAATGACCAATTGTGGATTGCTCGATTCAGAAACTATGGGAAAGTTACCCACCTGAATCGAAAAATCCCACAACATTTATACCATGGCTTGATGTACCAGTACCACTATGGATTCCTTTTAGGGCATTAAATTAGAAAATTATGTAGCGGTTGGTCCAACAGAACTCACAATGTAGTGAGTGAAATTATCCAATCCACGAGGAATGAGAAATACAATTTATTCACAATGTTCATAAAAATAAAATAAAGTAACATATGTAGCAGAAATAACATTGATAAAGAATGTTAGGGTTAGGTGTTGAAAATATTATGATTTCATGCATATCAAATAACCAATTATGCTCATTTTAACCTTCAATACATATTATCACCTATTACTCATCAACATTATACATGTATGAATATGATATGATATGTCATGACATATGGGGAAAGAACAAAACCTAGTGAGGTATGCCTAAGACGTCAAAATATGCATTGATTCACTACATAAAATATTCCTAAGTCTCACAATAAGATCAATACATTTCAAATTAAGTGCTTTGATTACCCCTATGGCCCTAGTTATTTATGCTCAGGGTAACAAAGCTAGCCATCTATACCTACTTGTATTTTTACCACATTTGCTTAATAAATCCATTTATTAGAAGATCCCTCAGTTGTAATAAACTCTTATCAATTCTTGAGATGAACATCCATAGGAATAAATATATAGCATAAGTGCATATGAACAAAATATACCACACTCACTCATTCATAGCATACACAAGATTACTTTGTCTTTAAGTTTCACATTATCAAACACAAAGAGTTTAGCTCATGTTGAGCAAAGTAAATACAACATAGAAAGGTCCAAAATTAAGCATTTTTAAAAAAGAAGAAAGAAATGATAAACCTAAGAGTGACACTTCAACCACTTGCAACTTGTAGCCAACAACAAACATCAGATGACACGCCTCCCAACATTAAACTTCTTCAAAATTCATAGGGACAAAGACACGGAAGAGCTTTAGCTCTTTCCTCTTCCTTGTTGCATAATTTCTCTCAATGTATTGAACCCTATTTCAATTTCCTATGCATGTCCATTTATACAAAACTCTTCAATTTTGTGTTGTATTCTTCCTTTGGTCTTGGATCTTGCAAATATCTATTGATTTTAAACCTAAGAATAAATCATATTCCTTGTTTTCTTGTACATGTACCATGATAGTACATATCTAATGGTAGACAAAATGATGTGTGACAGGTCTGCATCATCTAAGAGGTGGATTTATGACAATTCTATGGTTTCTCATAATTCTTCCACAACAGTCCCTTTCTTATAGCTCTCTACCAAAACTAACTTCTGGTTCAAAGTTTGTTGGGCATTTTCCTTGCATTACCTTCGTGACATAACTTGTCATAATATTTACTCCTACACATTAATAACAAAGTAAAAACTAAAATAGAGAGCACTTAGTGTGTTCATTACTAACCAAGATAATACGCTAGAAAACATAGTAAAATACCTCTAATTATGTGAAACTTAAATGAATAATTCAACTATTATATCTTAAATATCTCGCAATAAATGATTTATCACTAACTCCAAAAAGAGAAAACTTAGCTATACATGACTACAATAGGTAGATTGAAGTTGCAGAAGTATTGCTTTGTTGATCCACCTTGCTAGACATTCGATATTATAACAACTCAAACTCTCTCTCAGTGAGAGTTTTACTAAACTATTTAAATTACTAAAACTATCTAAATCGATATATGGAAATGATTGACAAGAACACCTAGATTCACCTAACAAAATTTTCCTTGTTCTAATCCTTAATAAAATCATTTCTTATTAAAAAACGTATAAAATACAAATAGATTTAATGTGTGTGCTAATTGAAAAAAGAAAAGAACTTACTAAAAATTGAAAACCGTACTTTTTTAATGATAAAATAGTATTAATAGAAAGGAAAGATCCCAAATAGATTACAAAGAGAAAACAATTGGTACAAGAAATGCCAAACGCTACCATGGAAAAAAAACAATAAACAAAACAAAAAGATAAACAATGAAACACCGCTAAAACCAACAAGTCACACAACTCCAAAAACTCGAAGAGATATTCCCTCTGAGATTAACAACCAGATTAACTGGACCATCAGCACTGGATCAACAACCATCAAGAAAAAAGAAAAGAAGATATCTCAATCCACTATTAGTTAATCTAAAGGATAGAGTTCTGAAGTCAATCCGTGAAAGTGCAAGAGATTTTCCGCGATCTACCCAAAAATGATTTCCAATTCAGAAAAATACTCATCTCTTCTACCTCTATCACGTTTTTTGTAGAATAAAAAATTAGAATCTCATTTTGATCCTTCCAAATAGTCCACACAACGTATCAAATCATAGAAATTTCTCCATAGATTTATTTCACCCTATGTCCTGAAGAATAAAAACTCTAGAATAATAGACTGGCTGCCTTAGGAAAGGACTATCCGAATGATAGGATCAGGAAGTTATTCTTAGACAATTTAAATATTAAGTAGAATTTATCTTAGTGGGCTTTTATTGTTTATTGGACCTTTTTAGTTTATTACCAATTAGAGGTATTATATATTGTAGTCTCATAGAGACAATTGGGATCAAAGAATGAAAACCAAATTTATTTTTTATCTCTATTTTCTTAGTATCCTAACAATTGGTGCTTTCATTCTTGAACATCAATCTCTCACAATGGCATACTCCTCTCCCTCATCTTTCACCACTCTATTTTATCAACAGCACCACTAATATCATCATCAGATGTCGCCTCAAGGCCCCTGGTTCACACCTCAATTTCAGTACCAGCATCCTGCTCCTCCACAATAGTGGTCTCCACCTCAGACTCCTCCTCCGTCAAATCCTTATTACTATCATCGCATCCAGTTCCCTCCTTATCCTCAGTTCCAACCTCACTCTCACATTCCCCAACCTTATCCGCAAGAATGAAACAACAATCATGGTTATCAACAATTTTATTTTATCGATCCAGCTATACAGCGACACTCTGGTTATCACTCTCGAATCACTCTTGTAGATCAAACTTCTGCAAAAATGGTTTTTGCGAAATCTCGGAAGTCGAAGGCTTACTTCAAGAGATACCAAGTCAAGTTTAAGAGAAGGAGTGAGGGTAAGACCGATTACCGAGCTCGGATTCGGTTGATCAATCAGGATAAGAACAAGTACAACACCCCGAAGTACCGTTTTGTTGCTCGTTACCAACAAAGAAATTGTTGCACAAATCGTATCTGCTAGCATTGCTGGTGGTATTGTTCTTCCAGCTGCATATTCATACGATGCCCACCACATGTTTGATGAAATACCTCTTCCATCTATTCTCCATAAAACCGCCACCGACTACACCCTGTTTGAAGCTCATGGAGTCAACGAAATTGAACAAGAACATGCTGTCTTTACTAAAGGAAGGGCCTCACAGTCTCTCCAATCATATCGGCAGATTCCTTTTGAAGACGGAAGTTCTCAAGTGTTAGTGGAGATGGATGTTCTCGCCGACGACCCTGCAGACCTTATTCAGAAATCCAAGGATGGAGGAATTGATGTCATTGAGACTTATGTTTTTTGGAACTTACACGAACCCGTTCGAGGCCAGTATAATTTTGAAGGTAGAGGTGATTTAGTTGGATTTGTGAAGGCAGTTGCAGCCACAGTGTAGCGAGCGATTTTGGACGCGGTTCTTAAGCGCTGGTCGCTCTCTGCGGTTGAGCTTAAAACTACAGGTCGATTCATTTTTTATCCTATTGTGAGCTGAATAAGGAAGGGAAATAGATGTCTCCAATTAACCCTGCTTGCATACTGAGTTTAAACAGCGGTCTGTTAGGTTACGGATGCTATCAATGTGGGGGGGCCTTTGTACTGGTTATTTGTATTTTCGCCAATACTGTTTTCTTTCTTTTTATCTGGGCAGAAGGTTTTCTGGCGGGGAACAAGGATTAGGATGTTATGACTGATGCTTTTGAATTACTGCTTTTGATTGACGAAGATATGGGATTTGGGTTTTTTGTTGATTGCGCTCGCTAAGATCTTTTCTTTCGATCTTATGCCTACGTATTCCCGTTTACCGAAATAGGGAAATCAGAGCGTTCGTAGTTCCTCCTATTCTATGGGAGGAAATGGGTGTTTTGGTGTCTTGTTCAAAGCCTAAGACGTGAAGCAAAAGGTAGTTTGTATCTTGTTCAAAGCCCAAGATGTGAAGCTAAAAGGTCTATTTGTGTATTGTTTAAAGCCCAAGACGTGAAGCTGAAAGACCTCGACTTTAGAGAGAATTTGTCATCTCTAAAGAGGGGAGAAGAAGAATTACTTTAACTGGGATACGTGGATCCGAGCAATGCCATAATTTCCGAAGAAAGGGTTTTAACCTGAAGGAGAAGACTTTAACTCAGTGTAGAGCAATGCCATCTTTCCTTAGGAATTTCTCATGCTAAAAGAGGGACAGTGGCATGGATGCAGATGATCCAGAGGCTTGCCGCTTACAGTGATTAGATGAAGGGAAAGGAGTTGTTGATGTTTGTATACTGTGAACGAGGCACATCTTTGATGCTAAAAGGTTGATTGGATCAACCAGTGGTTTTCTTATATGAAGCCTAAGAGGAGGCTAATTTCCGCTAGGAAAATCATTATACAAAGCCTAAGAGGAGGCTATTTTGTGTCCCGTACAAAGCCCGAGAGAGAGGCTAAAAGGGTTGACTCAACAGGAGAATCTTTTATACTCAACAAGAGAGTGATTTTGTATCTCGTATGAAGCCCGAGATGGAGGCGAAAGGGGTAATTGACTCAACGGGGGAGTCTCTTATGTGTCTCGTACGAAGCCCGAGAGAGAGAGGCGAAAACATTGTTTGACTCCGTTAGGGAGAATTTTGGTATCTCGTACGAAGCCCGAGATGGAGGCTATTGTAACTGTTTCAGTTGAGTGACAGATCCAATATACTGATTTTAAAAGAGAAAATCAATTCTTATATGAGTAACACTGTACACAGGGATTTGATTTGAGGATCAGGGATATTTCCTTCTCTTTGAGGAAACGGGAAATCCAAAGGGTGTCGAGACTGTCCGAGTCTGCGGGTTTCCTTCCTATTTAACGAAGGGTGCTTGAGAATGTCTTTGAGACTCAAGGAAGTTAGACTGTCCAAGTCTAGAGTTTTATCTTTTGTACTATGCTTTGAGAAACAGTAGTAGACTCTATGAAAGGACTGTTCTATGAGGATGACTATGTTCTGTTCCTATACCTCTAGGAGGTCGTCGGGACAATTTGTACGAAGCCCAAGGGAGGCTGGAAACTTTTAAGAAGCCGACGGGTCCTTGTACGAAGCCCAAGAGGAGGCTATCATTCCCGGAGGAAGAGATCATTATACGAAGCCTAAGAGGAGGTTGTGAATATTTCTAAGAAGCCGTAGTGTCCTTGAATAATGCCCAAGAGGAGGCCGATGCTTTTAAGAAGCCCGTGGGTCTATCATCTCCTTTCCATTAGGAGAGATAACTCTTTTAAAGATAAAAACCACTGGTAAACATGCGAGGTTTACTATCCAGCGACTTTTAGCTTTTAAAGAGGGTTCCTTAGTTAAGGTCTAAGATTATGACCGTAGTGGGTACCCAAACCCCGAGACATTCAAGGCAAGCTATCCACAAGGAATAGATCAAGTCAGGAAAGTTCGAGAATTTGGAAGAAACTCAAAGATGCCATTCACGGAGAATACATTCATCTTGGGGAGTAGAGCTTCTTGACGATTCCTAAGGAGGACAGCCGAAGAGAAGACTGTATCTGGTGCTCCTATTGGGGATCTAGGCGTCTATTTCTACGAATAAGTGAAACGGCGTCACCTAGTTCTAGACGTAGTTGTCGGGGAAACTCGAAATATCTATACTATTATTACACAGTAGATATGAGTTTATGAAAGGAGACTTACAGTGAGCAGCCCCACAATACAGTTATATATATATGAGTTTGTGAAAGGAGACTTACAGTGAAACAGCCCCACAATACAGTTTATAATATGAAAGCAGTAAACGAAAGCGATAACCACTTACTCGGTTGTAGTGCTTTCATGCTGTTTGGTTAGTTGTTCAACAAAGAAAGATTGAAAACAACAGTATATTCAAAATCAAAGGAGAAAGTGCTTTGAAAAAGAAAGATTTGGGGCTTACAGCTCAAGGAGAGGCCCAGGGTTTTATCAGTGAGCGCACTGTTTGAATTTTGTACAGAGGGACTTATACAAGTGACTGGGGCCCAAAAAGGTTTTCTGTATAAAGGGATGAGTCTTACACTCTCTCAAGAGGCCCAAAAAGGTTTAAAGAAAAAGAGTGGGGCTTATAACACGAGGGTAGGCCCAAATGATTTTTTCGTTTAAAATGGCGATCGCGCCGAGGTTTTCTTTTAACGCAGAGGGACTTATACAATAAGTGAGGCCCAAAATGTTTTGGTTAAAAGGGGGATTGGGTCTTACACTCTAATAGAGGCCCAAACTGTTTTGAATGGGTCTTATAGCTCGAGGAGAGGCCCAAGTTTTATTTTGAAAAGGCGACGATCGCGCCGTTTGTTTTTGACGGTATCGGGACTTATACAATATACTGAGGCCCAAAAATGATTTGGTCAAAAAAAGGAATGGGTCTTACACTCTATTAGAGGCCCAAAAAGTTTTAAGAAAAAAGAAATGGGTCTTACTACTCGAGGGTAGGCCCAGGTGGTTTTTATTTTTAAACGGGCGACGATCGCGCCGTTTACTTGTACAGAGGGACTTATACAATGGATGAGGCCCAAAAAGTTTTTGTACAAGGGGGGATGGGTCTTACACTCTCTCAAGACGCCCAAAGAGTTTTGAAAATGATTTATGAGGGTTGAATTAATCCAAAACCCTAATTTGTTTTCAAAATGTATTTAATTTAATAAAAATTCAATTAAAATGATCAAAAATTGTTTAACACATGGAAAACAAATTGTGATCTTGGATTAATGCTTCAAAAATTAAGTATTGACCTACAAAATAATTAGAAAGCATTAAAAGTTGCAAAATCAATGTAGAAAAAATATTTAAAATGCCAAAAACAATTAAAATATTAATTCTTTGAAAAAATATCAATTATATGAAATAAATAATATTTTTGGGATTTTTTGTGAAAATAAAATATTTTAACATTTTTGTGAATTATTAAAAAAAGAATCAACTTAAAATCATTAAAACTCAGAGAGAAATTAATTTTTGAATCAATTAAACAAAATCACAAAATTCAAATATTTGAATTATTCAAAAATGGCGCCAAGAACAAGCTGAAGAACACGCGCGTGTTCTTGGTTTCTCAGATTTGCATTTTCTATCCAATCTCCATGAATACGTAATCATATCATGCAATCCACATATCATAATGCTCGTCTTAACCTCACGACCATGTCTATGTACTTTAATTTCATTTAAATTAAACATACAACAAGAAATCACGAAGAAACCTCAAGAACCCTAATTTCTGCATGAAGGCTAGGATTTTTGATGCACGATTCAAACAATGCAATTAATTGAGGGAAAACATTCCATGCATGATTATGAACATATGGCCAAATTATTGTGCGAGGAAATATGCATAGATTGAGAGATGACCAAGCATGTGCTCACCTCTAGGCCGTGACAACAAGTTCAAAGTGATTTTTGATTTGGAGGTGTTACAGATGAGTGGTGATGATCTGAACAGCTTCCCTACACCCTATGGATTGTGTTTGGATGGTTGGACTTGATTGAAATTGGCTGGATCATTTTGTGGTACCTCAGCTGCACTTTGGTTAAAACCTTGAGCAACCAGCTGGTGATTTTGTGAAATTGATGTTTCAGAAGTAATCTAAGTGTTTGATCAGCTCATATGTGATGTATGTGAGGTGTGTGAGTGATTGGTTTGATTGGAATTGCTCTCAAACTCAAAACCCGATAGTGACTTGCCTTAGAAGGCAAAATTGGAGTGAAAGAAGAGATTTTGAGGAAAGCATCTGTTAGATGGCTTTGGTGTACTCAAACTGACCACAATTGAGCTCTATTTATAGTAGAGCAAGTTTGTTTTGCAAGGAATAGTGAATGGCAGCTGGTAAGTAGGTTTGGCCAATGTTGGCAAATGAAAATCCAAGTCTCCTCTAGCCATTGACTAGAGGTTAGGGCACAGAGCTTTGGTCCCTTTGGTCTTGGATAAGTCTTGACTGATTTCAGATGAGAATGGCTCAGTCCATGCCACCTTGATGGTTCCATTGAATGCCTCATTCCAAATTTGAAGTCTTGTCCCTATTTTGGCCATTCTAGGTTCAACATGCTATTTCTTGTTCCATGGACTTTGGAGGTTTGGCTCAGTGATTGTCCCCTTTAGATTCAATCCTCTGAGGTGTCCAAGTGGATAGGAGCAATTGAATTTGACTGATTTTGGCAAATCGACCAAAGTTGCAAATTCTACCTTGCCTTGACAGATTTCAGCAAGGCAACTTGGCAATGTTGTATCTCATGGTGTAGGTTGAATTTGGCAATGTTCTTGGCCATTTTGGAAAGCTCTTACATGATACAACAACTGTTTGAACAAGTTTGGTTTTGATCTCTTTTGATTCCAAGTGAAAAATCCCCCTACATTTGGCAAAAAGTGAGGCAGAATCTGACTTAGTGAAAATTTCACTAAGTGTTGGAAAAAGTGACATTTTCACTTTTCAGCCACTTTGATCACTCCATAACTCAAAATCCTTAATGAATTGGAATGACTTGTAGTTGAAGTTTTTGTAGGTGATAATGAGGGCTACAAATCCATCTTTGGATGAGGAAAAATGGCCTTGTGGTTTAGGAGTTATGGTCCTTCAAAGTTGGTACCTTTGCCACTTTATTTTTAACTTAGAAAAATTTCTAAGTTTTATGGTTACCCCTTTTACAAGTTACCTCACTTTTCTTGATTTTTCTTGATGAATGATGATTCAAACTATACATTAACATCATTTTATGGTTAAAAATCCATTTTGGTGAAAAATCTCAAAAAGTCAAAGTTGACTTTTGTGCACAGTTGACTTTTTATCAGATGAATTCCAAACTGTGCAATTCTTCAGGAAATCATGTCCTTGACCTAAATCAAACTTGATGGGCATGTTCCATGGGTGTCATAGGGTATATTCAACCATGTATTAGGGTTTGGGAGCATGTCCTGGTCAAAAGTCAAAGTTACAGTTGACTTTTCCCTTAAAACCCTAATTGTGGTGCAGATGAAATTGAGACTTGTTGCTCAAACTTCTTGGATCAATCCATTGTTCCTAATGGATCAATATGGTATATTAGAGACCCTCAAATCATCTCTTGAGGTCTTGGCTCATGGTTTGTCCCAAAAGTCAACTTAGGGGTGAATTAGGTCAAGAAACCCTAATTCCTAAATTTTGATGAATGCATCCCCTGAGGCAAAATTGACTTGATGC
Organism: Lathyrus tuberosus; assembly: GCA_022829125.1. Taxonomy (NCBI): domain Eukaryota; kingdom Viridiplantae; phylum Streptophyta; class Magnoliopsida; order Fabales; family Fabaceae; genus Lathyrus; species Lathyrus tuberosus. The sequence continues at coordinate 17,223,984 of JALAZF010000075.1, forward strand.
ATGGGTTCATGAGGTTCTATGAAGTATATTAGGTTATGTTTTGGATCATTGCCTTGTGCCCAGATGAAAATTTCCATCTGGAGGCCCTGGTCGACCAAAACCATAATTTGGTGACACTGTCGATCTTGAGACTTGATCCACCTAGAAGGGAGCAGCCTTGTGCTTAATCCTTGAAGTGGGAGTCCTTTTTAATCCATTGTGGATGTTTGAGAGATTATACAAGTTGAAGATCATGTCATTTCTTGATTGATCCTTTGTCTAAGCACTCAGAGAGGGCTTGAAACCCTAATTTTGATTGTAGTGGATGCTCACCCATCCTTGGGGAGACTAATGAAGCATAAACGTACATCCATATTGTGATGATGATTTTCAAAATGATGGGAAATCTAAGTGGTCAAAATTTGGGGTATTACAGATGCCCCTATTTAATCTTCTTGGACCCGAAGGTGTGAATGACGAAGGGATTCGGGCATTCGGGGTGCAAGAGGATTAAATATCGGAATACCCGAAATTTTGATGGTGGTTATGAATGGTAGCTTACGCATTCATCTTCTTTAGCTAAGCAATGATGCTTAGAAAAGGTAAACTTCCCCTCGATCCTGGTTTCCTACCAAGGAACTGGTCTCAGTCTCTTTTGAAATAAACTTCCCCTCGATCCTGGTTTCCTACCAAGGAACTGGTCTTGGTTTCTTTTGAACTTCCCCTCGTTCTTGGTTTCCTACCAAGAACTGGTCTTAGTTTCTTTTGTCAATAAACTTTATTGACAAGGGACGCTATGTGTAGCGGTTTTCCTTCAAACTTCTCGCCGAATTTTCCTGGGGAGATGCCATTTGACGGAAAAAGGTTTGATGTCAGACTTGCTGGGGAACCCAACGTCTGAGTTGTAGAGTTGCACAAACTTCTCTGTTGGAGACGCCATTTGTCGATTCTACTGGGGAAAGCGAGTCTCTTGAGAGACTGTTTTCATTTGGGATCTTTCATCATACTTTTCTCGGGATCTTCCCAGAGAAACGCCATATGATGGGGTCCAATTTTGAGGTGCCGATGACCTTCTCATCAGTGGTTTTTCGGAGCAAAACTGGCGTGCTGCCGAATCTCTGATCACGAGGCTTTCTCTGTGGATTTTCCTTAATCCGGGAAAGCAAGGATATCATCTTCAATGGCGAAGAGTGATGTTTATTAAAAGTTTTCTCTGGCTTTTCAGAGGTTCAAGTTATCAAAGTGGTCAAGGACCAACTTCTTTCCAGAATTAAACTGGAAGCGAGGTTGTTCAGACACAGTATTTCCTGACGAGGCAAGAACTGACAACTCGATTGAGAGGACTTCTACCACTAGGGGACAAGACCGACTAGAGTGATAGTGATGCAATATGAAATGTGAATGCAAATAAAAAATGCATGATGTATGTATGTATATGCTGACAAAACAGACGCGGCATACAGACTAATGGATGAACACAATTGGATACTCGGCCATCGCGGGGCGAAGAAGTACTGTTGATTCAAAATAGCAATTCCACCTTGCTTAGGAGAGATAGTCCCGTTGGGAGCTATGTTGATCGGGCTTAGGAGATGGGAACTCGGCCGAGGCGTGTCAGACGAAACGAGGTCTCTGACACAGTTGATCCCTTCATTCAGGCATACTGGCTTAGAAGGAGTACTTTGATTCTGCACTTTGAAGTCCGCTTACTTCGGGAGAAGCGATCGATGTTCTTCTGATGTTCAACAGTCAAAAGAAATGCCATCTTTAATTTAAAAGCAGAAAAAGTTTAACAAGTAAATTCATTTTTGTTTTATTTCAAGAATCGCTGATTAAGTTTAAACAACGTCGTTCTGTAAAGCTAAAACAAGTAAAGAATTACAAACAAAAACACAAGGGCTCAAATTTTATTGATAAGATGGAGATCAGCCAAACGCGTGATTCCAAAGAGTATATACAAAGTTAGAAAATGGTAATTTACAGGGAAAAGGGCTACGTTGAAACATAACGACCACTATCCTTCTACCAACTTTGAATTCGGGATATCCTGAGCTTCCGTCGAAGATGACCTTTGACTGGAGATTTCCTCCGATAGATGATGTTGTAACTGCTGCTGAGGGACTTGCCTCTGTTGAACATAGTTACTTGCCATTATCCTTAACTTTTGCCTGGATTGTACTATGAGATTTCCAATCCATCGGGATGATTTTTTTCATGTCTCTAACTTTTGCCTGGACCGCCCTTTCGGGTTTTCAATCCACCGAGACGTTTTTTTTTTTTTTTTGTTTTAGGCGAAGTATTTCTTGACTACATCAACATTCGTGGGGTAGGCAAATTCCTCTCCGTCCATGGTTGCAAGTCTCAAGGCACCGCCTGAGAAAGCTTTCGTGACCACATAAGGGCCATCATAATTTGGGGTCCATTTGCCCCGAGAATCAGTGAGAAATGATTGTATCTTCTTGAGCACGAGGTCTCCTTTCCTGAAGACACGAGGTCGGACCTTTTTGTCGAACACCCTTTTCATTCTCTGTTGATATAACTGACCATGGCATAGTGCCGTGATTCGCTTCTCTTCGATCAGGTTCAGTTCATCGTGTTGACTTTGACACCATTCAGCTTCGGTGAGCTGAGCTTCCATCAATACCCGGGTTGATGGGATCTCTACTTCTAGTGGGAGAACTGCCTCCATGCCATATACTAGAGAGAAAGGGGTTGCCCCTGTTGAAGTGCGGACAGATGTTCGATAACCGTGAAGAGCAAAGGGTAGCATTTCGTGCCAATCTTTATAGGTTACAACCATCTTTTGAACGATCTTCTTGATGTTCTTGTTAGCCGCTTCTACCGCTCCGTTCATCTTGGGTCGGTAGGGAGATGAGTTATGGTGTTCGATCTTGAACTCTGCACACAACTCTTTCATCATCTTATTGTTCAAGTTAGATCCATTATCAGTAATGATCTCGCTTGGAACACCATAACGACAGATGATATTGTTTTTGATAAATCGGACCACCACTTGTCGGGTTACATTGGCGAATGACGCTGCTTCGACCCACTTGGTGAAATAGTCAATGGCTACCAGGATGAACCGATGTCCGTTTAAAGCCTTGGGCTCAATCATACCAATCATATCGATTCCCCATATGGAAAATGGCCACGGGGAAGAAAGAACTTTGAGATGTGATGGCGGTACATGAATTTTGTCGGAGTATATCTGACACTTGTGACACCTCCTCATGTACTTGTAGCAGTCGGATTCCATGGTTAACCAATAATACCTGGCCCTGAGAATTTTTCTCGCCATTGTGTGTCCGTTGGCATGAGTGGCAAAGGATCCTTCATGAATTTCTTTCATAAGCATGTCTGCTTCTGGTCTGTCTACGCATCGGAGCAAGACCATGTCAAAATTTCTCTTATAAAGAGTGTCACCGCTCAGGAAGAAGTTTCCAGCCAATCTTCTGAGGGTCTTTCTATCTTTTCTGAGTGCCCCAGATGGGTACTCCTGTTTCTGAAGGAAGCATTTGATATCGTGATACCAAGGTCTGTCGTCTATGACTGCTTCAATCGCGAAGATGTAAGCGGGCCGTTCAAGGCGCATTATGTCGATATTAGGTATGTCATTCCATCGACCTACACTAATCATGGAAGAGAGAGTGGCTAATGCATCAGCCATGTGATTCTCATCACGAGGGATGTGATGAAAGTCGACTCTGTTGAAGAAGGGCAACAACCTTCTTGCATAGTCTTTGTAAGGAATCAATCCTGATTGGTATGTGTTCCAATCTCCTTTTATCTGGTTAATAACCAGGGCTGAATCGCCGTATACGTCCAAGTTTTTGATCCTTAAATCAATCGCTTCTTCGAGACCCATGATACATGCTTCGTATTCGGCCTCGTTGTTCGTACATTTGAACGTAAGTCTGGCAGTGAAAGGAATGTGGGAACCCTGAGGGGTAACAATGATTGCCCCAATTCCGTTTCCATAATGATTGACTGCTCCGTCAAAGATAAGTCCCCACTGGGAACCTGGTTCTGGCCCTTCACTGGGTAGTGGTTCATCGCAATCTTTCATCTTTAGATACATGACATCTTCGTCTGGGAAGTCAAACCCGATTGATTCTTGATCGTCAATCGGTTGATGAGCCAAATGATCGGCTAAAATACTTCCTTTAACGGCTTTCTGAGCATGGTACTCTATGTCATATTCTGATAGTAACATCTGCCAACGGACAATCCTTCCCGTGAGAGCAGGTTTTTCGAAAACGTACTTGATTGGATCCATTTCGGAGACCAAACAAGTAGTATGACGAATCATGTACTGGCGAAGACGTTTGGCTGCCCAAGCCAAAGCGCAACAAGTTTTCTCAAGCATTGTGTACCGAGTTTCACAGTCGGTGAATTTCTTGCTTAGATAGTAAATGGCAGACTCTTTCCGTTTAGTTTCGTCTTGTTGGCCAAGTACACATCCCATTGAGTCCTCTAGGACTGTGAGGTAAATGATCAGTGGTCTTCCTTCCACTGGAGGTGATAGAATCGGAGGATTCAACAGATATTCCTTGATACTGTCGAAGGCGGTTTGGTAATCTTCTGACCAAACGCAATCCTGGTTCTTTTTGAGTAATTTGAAAATCAGCGCACACGTCGCGGTCATAAGGAATATGAATCTGGAGATGTAGTTCAAATGTCCCAGGAATCCTCTGACTTGTTTTTCAGTTTTCGGAGAAGGCATTTCTTGAATGGCCTTGACCTTGTCAGGATCAACCTCAATTCCTTTCTGGCTGACGATGAACCCTAGTAGTTTCCCCGAACGGACACCGAAGGTGAACTTGTTGGGATTCAAGCGGAGCTTGAATTTTCTTAGACGTTCGAACAATTTTGACAGATGTTCAACGTGCTCATCCTCTGTTCTTGATTTTGCAATCAAATCATCGACATACACTTCGATTTCTTTGTGTATCATGTCATGAAACAGAGTAGTCATGGCCCTTTGATAGGTTGCCCCGACATTCTTCAAACCGAACGGCATTACCTTGTAACAAAAGGTACCCCATGGGGTAATGAACGAAGTTTTCTCCATGTCTTTCGGCGCCATTTTGATCTGGTTATAGCCCGAGAATCCATCCATGAAGGAGAATACTTTGAACTTTGCTGTGCTGTCAACCAGCATGTCAATGTGTGGTAAAGGAAAGTCGTCCTTTGGACTTGCCTTGTTCAGATCCCTGTAGTCGACACACATTCTGACTTTTCCATCCTTTTTGGGAACGGGTACGATGTTGGCTAACCATGAGGATATTCAGATGTAGCGAGGAAACCCGCGTCGATCTGTTTCTGTACCTCCTCCTTGATTTTGATGGCCATGTCCGGATGAGTGCGTCTCAACCTTTGCTTTACGGGCGGACATTCTGATCTCAACGGTAAGTGATGTTCCACGATGCTGGTATCCAACCCTAGCATATCCTGATAGGACCAAGCGAATACATCGGGAAATTCTTTGAGAAGCTTTATCAAACCCTCTCTGGCAGTTGGACTGAGCAATGCTCCGATCCTGATTTCTTTTCTCTCTTTTTCTGAACCCAAGTTTACCGTTTCCAACGGCTCTTTGTGAGGTTCGATGGACCCTTCCTCTTGTCTGAGTAGTCGGGAGATCTCTTCTGGAATTTGGTCGTCATTTTCTTCTTCAGCCTCGAATACTGGGAACTCAAAGTTGGAAGAAGGCATCGGATCGTATGTTTCAACGGGGTATAAAACAAACAATCTGCATGACGTGATGATTCGTGTTTAGAAGAGATATATTGAATGTTTTTTAGGATTACCATTTTCTGAAAAAGAAAAAAGAGAAAATAGAAATTAATGCGGAAATTACATAACGACGTTATTTTATTAATGAACAAGTCGAATCTTGAAACTACAGCCCTATAAAACAAAACTCACTCGCTCTGGGCAAAGCGAAGAGGGAAATTTTACAGAAAACGAGCCCTATTAAAACATCTGTTTCACCTGGGCAGGGTGAAAGGTTAAAGATGGCAATTACTTTGACTGACGAACGACCTTCGGAACCTCGATGGTAACCCATTGGCGGCGAACTCCTCGGTGAATCACAAAGTCTGGCACCTTCCTTGATTTGTCTTCAGAAATGACGCTGATTTCTGGTGGAGCAGGATCATTGGAATCTGTCTCCCAAGCAGAATTATCGTAGGAGGATTCCTCTGTTGCATTTTGCATAGCATTGGTGCTCTCAGCTGTATCTCCCCATCCAGTTGGCTGGGTATCTTCGAGCCTGATACGAGAGCTTTCGGGAGCGGTGTACTTTACCATAAAGTCGTATTTTCCACTTGGTTGTCCCAGGGTGTCCCAAACTTCTTTGGAACTGGAGGAGTCATTTCTCTCGATGACGTTGACCTCGGAAAAAGCATAGTTGATGAATTCTAGTCCTGCAAACGTTGCGAATTCATCTTTATGTTGAGTAGTTTCCGAATGACCTGAGTGTTGATCCCATGACGTGGTGGGGACACAGGTATTCTGTTCAATGATGCTCAACTGAGTTTCATTACTTGGCTGACTTTCTTGCCCCAAGTTTCCTGGGTAAGGCTGCCACATTGGCAGGTCATCCATCGGGCCATAGTAATTGTGGTCAAAGTTGTCTTTCATCGGAGTGTCCTCCTCTAATGAATTTGGCGGAGCACGGCATCCTTCCGGATCACAATCTCCGTAGATCATTTCGACATCTGATCTTGGTATAAATCTAGGACTTTCTGTAGGAAAGCAAAAAGGCATAAGCACCTCTTCCTGAGACATATAACTGTCCTCGTTAAGGTAGGACTTCCACTCTTCATCTGCGTCAGAGGGATCTTCCTCATTGATAGCATGAACTGTCTGAGACACTGGGTGAAGAAAACCTCCACTGTGGAAGAAGTTTTGAAGGGGATGAAGACTTTCATCGTTAGCAGCTGTCTGGGTACAGGTTGCAGAAAAACCAAGACCCTTCTTTGTTTTATTGTCAATAGGAATGACAAGCTGTCCCCATCCTGTCGTATCGGTACTCTCGACCGCTTTGATAGCATCTTTGTATGAAGAAATTGAAGTTCCTTCTTTGAACTGACTGTCCTTGCTCACCGATAGTACTTGGAACTGAGTTCCAATAACCTCCTCGGGTTCCACACAAGTAGATGATGATAAGTTACTCACAAGCAAGGCTTGTTCCCCACAAACCGTGACAAGTTGATCATTCTTGACGAACTTTAGCTTTTGGTGGAGGGTTGAAGTAACTGCTCCAGCCTGATGTATCCAAGGTCTTCCTAATAAACAACTGTATATTGCCCGGATGTCCATGACCTGGAAAGTGATTTGGAAAGTGTGAGGACCAATAGTTATGGGAAGATCAACTTCGCCGATAACTGTTTTTCTGGATCCGTCGAATGCTTTGACGACGACCTCGCTGACTCTCATCGGAGGGCCCTTGAATGATAATTGCATCAAAGTGGACTTCGGCATAACATTCAGGGATGACCCTGTGTCTACCAGTACGTTGGCTAAAGCATCGTCCTGGCAGTTAACTGTAATATTGAGCGCCATGTTATGACGGCGACCCTCTTCAGGTAATTCCTCATCACTAAATCCCAAATTATTGTAGGAAGTGATGTTAGAGACAATACTATTGAACTGTCTGATTGTTACATCCTGTTCCACAAAGGCTTGCTCCAAGACTTTCTGAAGAGCCTCTCTGTGTGCTTCTGAACTGAGTAACAGTGATAATACTGAGATCTTTGAAGGAGTCTGTAACAGTTGATCGACAATGTTATATTCACTCCTTTGGATGAGCTTTAGCATCTCATCTTTGTCTTTTGAAAAGTCGGGATTACTAGATTGACCGACTGGTAGATCAGGAATTTCTGCCTGAAGTTCCTTTTCTTTGTTGGATTCTCCAACCCCTCGGTTGAAGATTCGACCGCTCCGTGTTACACGACTGATGTCTGCAATGTTCACGACGGAGGGTAATGGAATTTCCTTTCCATTCTCGATTATTGTTGTACCGTATTTGTAAGGGATAACCTTAGCTGATTCATACGGTAGTGGCCCCGGTAGATAGATGACTATAGGAACCTTCTGATTTTTCTGACCATCATAAGTAACCTCGATCCGTTCCTGGTTGGAAACTTTAGATTCATCAAATAGAGGAATGATGGCAAAAACATCCCTGGTCCTGTGATGACCAGAGATCGTGACGACATCCTCAACTTGCTCGGCAAGGTAGTTTGGCGACCAAATGATGGGTCCTGAACCTGGATATGGACGAATTTCTCCATGATCGACCTGACCCTGAAGAGCTGCTCTCACAAGGTAACACCCTTGGTTACTTTCCGAACAGACGCTACAACTGTCATAGTTGTGTGGAGGCACCTGGCCACGCCCACTTTGAATACAATGTAACCTCACTAGGTTACCTTCCATTGATCAGACATCCTGACTTTGACGACGAGTAGGATTCCTGTGATTGATACTAATCTGCTGAGTATCTTCGTCCATATAGATTGGCATCCACCAGTGATTTAACAAGTGCTGAAGTGCCTCCTGGACAAGGGTACAACCTCGATCATTTTCGCAACCTGCTTTACAGCTTTGATAATCATGTGATATTAAGAATCCAAGTCGGACCTGCTCAGCATGTAACTCTACCAGGTTGGTATTCATCACGCGAATGTCAAAGAGCTGAACCATGTTGATTTGATAGGAGTTCCTATCATGGTAGTCTTGGATCCATCCAAGATCCATCTGACGCTGGAGGGCCTCTTGTATGAAAGAGCATCCCTGTTTGTTTACCGAGCAAATCAGACAGGAACCGTAATCGTGCCGCGGCAGATCATGATACTAGCTTTGCCTTGAGTGCATCGCCACCAAGTTGACATTCATTGAACGGATGTCGTGGTTCTGAATGACGTCGGAATTCGTGTAAACCATGTTAACTCCACAAACTCGGTGCTTTTGGATCAATCCGAGATCCATCTGTTCCTGTAGAGCTGATTGCACTACCGAACATCCTTGGTTGTCTTTAGAGCAGATATCACACTGGTGATAGCTATGAGGTGGCACATGGCCATATCCACTCTGTCTACAATGCATCTTGACCAGATTGGTCCCCAATAAAAGTACATCGTGAATTTGATAGACATTGTTAGTCTCTTTCTCAATCAGATTGACTGCAGCTTTCTCATGTTGAGGCAGCGGGTTCGTAAGAACATTAGGATTCGTATCTTTGAAAGATAAGAGCCCGCTCCTAACAAGCTTTTGCACGTTGGATTTGAAATTGAGACAAGTCTCAATGTTATGCCCTGAACCTCCTTGATGATAAGGGCATGTTTGATCCACCTTAAACCAGAAAGGCGGATTTTCCGGAACTGAAAGGGGAGACTTAGTCTGGATGTGCCCCTTAGCCAGCAGTAACGGAAACAGCTCTGCGTACGTTACGGGTATAGGATCAAATCCTGGTGGCCGTGTTGTACGGTTGTTGTTATATGGAGGACGAGCCTGCTGAAGAGGCTGTTGTGTCCTTTGCTAATCAGGTTGGCTCTGCGCAACCTGAGGTTGATACATAGGAACAGGCGCGGGGCCGATAGCAGGAGTAACAGCTGCCACTGGCTGATAACGTCGCCTTTGCTTTCCGAGAGAGATATTCCCAATATCTTGCTCTTTTTTCTTAGGGAGAGCACTACCGTATTTTTTAGTACCGCTCGTCGATCCAGTGTCTTTTACCAAACGTCCTTCTCGGACGGCTTCCTCAAGACGTACACCCATGCCGACCATTTCGGTGAAATCACTGGGCGCACTGGCAACCATTCGGCCATAGTAAAACGAGCTCAGGGTCTTTAAGAAGATTTTTGTCATCTCTTTTTCCTCAAGAGGTGGACAAATTTGAGCGGCAATTTCACGCCACCTTTGAGCATACTCCTTAAAGGTTTCCTTGTCCTTTTGTGACATTGATCTGAGTTTATCTCTGTGGGGTGCCATGTCTAAATTGTACTTGTATTGTTGGACGAAGGCAGTACCAAGATCTCTGAATATGCTGATCGAGGCACGGTTTAAACCCATGTACCATTTTAAGGCAGCACCGGTTAAACTATCCTGAAAGTAATGAATCAGCAGGTCCTGATTCTCCGTCTGAGCTGACATCCGCCGAGCGTACATCACCAGATGGCTCTGAGGGCAAGAGTTACCCTTGTATTTTTCAAAGTCGGGCACTTGGAACTTGTGCGGGACTTTCACATTTGGGACCAAGCAGAGGTCTGAGGCGTCCTTTCCAAATAGATCCTGACCGCGAATGGCTTGCAGCTCTTTCTGCATTTCCAAGAACTGTTCCTGGAATTCCTCCATTCTGTCAAACATAGTTTCTTTTTTATCAGAAGATGTCTGTGGAATCTGTCCTTCCGGGACAGTGAGCACCACAGGGGGTGGTACCGTGACTACGGTAGTAAGTCTTGGCGCCTCCCGAAGTTTGTAACCTTCAGGAGTCTTGAGTATGCCCCTGGCATCTTCGCTTTCCCAAAGTTTGTAACCTTCAGGCCCAGCGGCTTCTGTTGCGATTCCTTGATCTTCAGTGATCGACGGAACATATCCTTCTGGGATATAGTTAACAGGCATACCCCAAGGACGATCTTTCGGCATCTGATACCTAGGATCATACTTTTCTATGATGGGCGTTGAGGTGATCTCTGAGATCACAGTTCTTTGTAGCTGAGCTTCTGCCATGGCTTGCATGTCGTTATGAAGCTTTCTCATATCCTCTCTCAGAGCGTCGATCTCTTCTTTCAACTCTCTATTTTCTTCCTCAAGATCATCCATCTTTTCTGACGATTGGCCCGAGTATTGTACGAATGAGACAGTTTGACTCTAGAATCGAGACACAAACGTGAGATTCGTAGGGAAGGAGAATACGCGATGTGAGAATGATGAATGCAATGATTATATTAATTGTTGTTTTTTTTGTTTAATCAAAATAAACTTCGACAATTAGATTGCAAATATCAAACAGTGGGGAAACCCTTTTTTATTGAATTCCAAAGGATTACAGAAATGGAAATACAGTAGATTACAAAGTGCAGAAACAGAAACCTAAACTAATGGGTCCCGAGTCCTCTTCTTTGACCGGGGCGCTTAGGCCATTGTCGGGTTGTCATTCCTTTGCCAGGTGAATGGAGCGAGCAAATTCCTTTGGTCATCTTGATTCTCTACAGCATGTTGCTCCAAAATTTCGATCAGAGCATCTTTCTCTTTTAGTAGTTGCTGTATTTGGATACACTCTACGTCGAGGGTGCGGTACTTGTTCTTCCAAGATCTTCTTTCCTTTTGAACTTTGTTGAGAGTAACCTAAAGCTTTTCAGTTTCCGTCATGAAGTACATGATAGTTTCCCTTGGTGGAAGAATTCCGTAACGAGGATTAGGCAAATTTAGCTTGAGAGCTCTAGTTTGTACCCAATGGAGATAAGGCTCCACCGAGACACAATCCAGTTTTCCCAGAGACTCTCGTCCTTTCTTATGAACCTGTTTCCAAGCTTGCACTATTTCCATCTTTAGTGCTCTGTCACTTTCTCCTTCTTTGAAGAAAAGACCTTCCAGATGAACACCCAGTGGGATGTGTCTCATCGGGTATCCAAATTGACGAAGAACCAATATCGGATGATAGTTGATTCCTCCTTTAGTTCCTATGAGGGGTACGCTGGGGAAGTTTCCACAACGGTCAATGATTCTGATTCCCTCATAAATCCTATTACACCAATCTATATCGGAATTGGTGAGAGACATGATCTTCTGCGACCAACGTAAGACACTCTTGCAATCCCAAAAAGCAGCAGACTTCGGCAAGTGAGAGATAAACCATTTGTAGAGCAAAGGTACACAGCATGTGATCTCTCCTCCACTATACAAATTTCCCAAGTGTACAGAATGATACGCATCTGCGAGCAAAGTCGGCACAGGGTTTCCAATGAGAAAAACCTTAATAGCGTTGATATCGACGAAGTTATTGATGTTGGGAAACAAAAATAACCCGTAGGTGAGCAAGACAAAGATGCTTTCAAAAGCAGTCCCGTTCCCTATACTAGCGAAGTACAGAGCTTTCTTTGTCAAGAACTGGGCTGGCAAACCTTGGGTGCCACCCTTAGTGGTCATGTGAGTCCTGACCTCAGACTCGTCCAAATGAATTGCTATTGCAATAGTCTGATTCTTTGGAATTTCTTCCAGTCCAGAAAATGGAGCTCGATCAGTGATACGTAAATCAGTCAGATGAGAATACTCCTCCAGCGTTGGTGATAGCTGGTAATCCGGGAACGTGAAACAGTGATAAACTGGATCGTAGAACTGAATGAGCGCGTCCATGATCCCCTTAATCACATGGACTCTTAACAGTGGTAGCAAACCACCGTGCTTGGCTCTGAAAGCCTCTGGGTTAACGATCATCCTCGCTAACTTTCTCAAATCCCCTAGTTTTGGAACCTTGAAGGTATACTGGTGAGTTCTCCTTCTACCGAAATCCATTAATGCAATCTTTTTCTCTGATATTTGCAATCACAGTCTTAGTTTAATTTGAAAAATAGAGAGACTAGAAGAGAAAGTTTTTTGAATGTTTTAATGTTTTATTAAACGAATGCATGAATGCAGCACACAAAAACATAGAAAAAACATGGGGTCAGAGGGTCGTTGTCATGAAGTCAAGGCTCTACCCATCCCCAAAGGTTTATACTAGGGTGATTTTTGTACTTGTACTCATTGTCATCAGCTCCTCCCAGGAAAGCAAAACAACAAGCGGATCGCCAGCGAGTTGTAAAGCAATCTTAGAGTAAGTGCCATTCACCGAGAATAGATCACCAGCCTCAAATGAGGGTAGTATCGCGTAACAACTATTTCTGATAGTTTCCGCACTACGAAAGGGTTTGGCTCCTCAGCTTCTCAGACTTAACAACTGGCCCATTGGCTATAAGAGTGAATGGGTTGCGTTGGTCAGCCTCCACTGAGGTTGATGGTCGACCCCGTCGCCATCACTTATCTTAAGTGTATACTCATTCTCACCACATGCGGCATCACACGCATTCCCAGTAGCATAAAAATAAACATGTATAGCAATTAGGAAAAGCAGTATATATATTTGTCCTAATCATCCTAGACTTATAAAGCTATGATTCCTAAGTTCCTGACAGAAATGGGTTCCCCGGCGGAAGCCCCAATCTGTGGTTTTCACATAAGTGAAGAGAAGGAAGACCGTGCCTAGATCTAACTTTGAACGGCCCCACGGTGGGCGCCACTTTTTCTGTAGCGAGCGATTTTGGACGCGGTTCTTAAGCGCTGGTCGCTCTCTGCGGTTGAGCTTAAAACTACAGGTCGATTCATTTTTTATCCTATTGTGAGCTGAATAAGGAAGGGAAATAGATGTCTCCAATTAACCCTGCTTGCATACTGAATTTAAATAGCGGTCTGTTAGGTTACGGATGCTATCAATGTGGGGGGCCTTTGTACTGGTTATTTGTATTTTCACCAATACGGTTTTCTTTCTTTTTATCTGGGCAGAAGGTTTTCTGGCGGGAAACAAGGATTAGGATGTTAGGACTGATGCTTTTGAATTACTGCTTTTGATTGACGGAGATATGGGATTTGGGTTTTTTGTTGATTGCGCTCGCTAAGATCTTTTCTTTCGATCTTATGCCTACGTATTCCCGTTTACCGAAATAGGGAAATCAGAGCGTTCGTAGTTCCTCCTATTCTATGGGAGGAAATGGGTGTTTTGGTGTCTTGTTCAAAGCCCAAGACGAGAAGCGAAAGGTAGTTTGTATCTTGTTCAAAGCCCAAGATGTGAAGCTAAAAGGTCTATTTGTGTCTTGTTTAAAGCCCAAGACGTGAAGCTGAAAGACCTCGACTTTAGAGAGAATTTGTCATCTCTAAAGAGGGGAGAAGGAGAATTACTTTAACTGGGATACGTGGATCCGAGCAATGCCATAATTTCCGAAGAAAGGGTTTTAACCTGAAGGAGAAGACTTTAACTCAGTGTAGAGCAATGCCATCTTTCCTTAGGAATTTCTCATGCTAAAAGAGGGACAGTGGCATGGATGCAGATGATCTAGAGGCTTGCCGCTTACAGCGATTAGATGAAGGGAAAGGAGTTGTTGATGTTTGTATACTGTGAACGAGGCACACCTTTGATGCTAAAAGGTTGATTGGATCAACCATTGGTTTTCTTATACGAAGCCTAAGAGGAGGCTAATTTCCGCTAGGAAAATCATTATACAAAGCCTAAGAGGAGGCTATTTTGTGTCCCGTACAAAGCCCGAGAGAGAGGCTAAAAGGGTTGACTCAACAGGAGAATCTTTTATACTCAACAAGAGAGTGATTTTGTATCTCGTATGACGCCCGAGATGGAGGCAAAAGGGGTAATTGACTCAACAGGGGAGTCTCTTATGTGTCTCGTACGAAGCCCGAGAGAGAGGCGAAAACGTTGTTTGACTCCGCTAGGGAGAATTTTGGTATCTCGTACGAAGCCCGAGATGGAGGCTATTGTAACTGTTTCAGTTGAGTGACAGATCCAATATACTGATTTTAAAAGAGAAAATCAGTTCTTATATGAGTAACACTGTACACAGGGATTTGATTTGAGGATCAGGGATATTTCCTTCTCTTTGAAGAAACGGGAAATCCAAAGGGTGTCGAGACTGTCCGAGTCTGCGGGTTTCCTTCCTATTTAACGAAGGGTGCTTGAGAATGTCTTTGAGACTCAAGGAAGTTAGACTGTCCAAGTCTAGAGTTTTATCTTTTGTACTATGCTTTGAGAAACAGTAGTAGACTCTATGAAAGGACTGTTCTATGAGGATGACTATGTTCTGTTTCTATACCTCTAGGAGGTCGTCGGGACAATTTGTACGAAGCCCAAGAGGAGGCTGGAAACTTTTAAGAAGCCGACGGGTCCTTGTACGAAGCCCAAGAGGAGGCTATCATTCTCGGAGGAAGAGATCATTATACGAAGCCTAAGAGGAGGCTGTGAATACTTCTAAGAAGCCGTAGTGTCCTTGAATAATGCCCAAGAGGAGGTTGATGCTTTTAAGAAGCCCGTGGGTCTATCATCTCCTTTCCATTAGGAGAGATAACTCTTTTAAAGATAAAAACCACTGGTAAACGTGCGAGGTTTACTATCCAGCGACTTTTAGCTTTTAAAGAGGGTTTCTTAGTTAAGGTCCAAGATTATGACCGTAGTAGATACCCAAACCCCGAGACATTCAAGGCAAGCTATCCACAAGGAATAGATCAAGTCAGGAAAGTTCGAGAATTTGGAAGAAACTTAAAGATGCCATTCACGGAGAATACATTCATGTTGGGGAGTAGAGCTTCTTGATGATTCCTAAGGAGGACAGCCAAAGAGAAGACTGTATCTGATGCTCCTATTGGGGATCTAGGCGTCTATTTCTACGAATAAGTGAAACGGCGTCACCTAGTTCTAGACGTAGTTGCCGGGGAAACTCGAAATATCTATACTATTATTACACAGTAGATATGAGTTTATGAAAGGAGACTTACAGTGAGCAGCCCCACAATACAGTTATATATATATGAGTTTGTGAAAGGAGACTTACAGTGAAACAGCCCCACAATACAGTTTATAATATGAAAGCAGTAAACGAAAGCGATAACCACTTACTCGGTTGTAGTGCTTCCATGCTGTTTGGTTAGTTGTTCAACAAAGAAAGATTGAAAACAACAGTATATTCAAAATCAAAGGAGAACGTGTTTTGAAAAAGAAAGATTTGGGGCTTACAGCTCAAGGAGAGGCCCAGGGTTTTATCAGTGAGCGCACTGTTTGAATTTTGTACAGAGGGACTTATACAAGTGACTGGGGCCCAAAAAGGTTTTCTGTACAAAGGGATGGGTCTTACACTCTCTCAAGAGGCCCAAAAAGGTTTAAAGAAAAAGAGTGGGGCTTATAACACGAGGGTTGGCCCAAATGATTTTTTCGTTTAAAATGGCGATCGCGCCGAGGTTTTCTTTTAACGCAGAGGGACTTATACAATAAGTGAGGCCCAAAATGTTTTGGTTAAAAGGGGGATTGGGTCTTACACTCTAATAGAGGCCCAAAGTGTTTTGAATGGGTCTTATAGCTCGAGGAGAGGCCCAAGGGTTATTTTGAAAAGGTGACGATCGCGCCGTTTGTTTTTTACGGTATCGGGACTTATACAATATACTGAGGCCCAAAAATGATTTGGTCAAAAAAAGGATTGGGTCTTACACTCTATTAGAGGCCCAAAAAGTTTTAAGAAAAAAGAAATGGGTCTTACTACTCGAGGGTAGGCCCAGGTGGTTTTTATTTTTAAACGGGCGACGATCGCGCCGTTTACTTGTACAGAGGGACTTATACAATGGATGAGGCCCAAAAAGTTTTTGTACAAGGGTGGATGGGTCTTACACTCTCTCAAGAGGCCCAAAGAGTTTTGAAAATGATTTATGAGGGTTGAATTAATCCAAAACCCTAATTTGTTTTCAAAATGTATTTAATTGAATAAAAATTCAATTAAAATGATCAAAAATTGTTTAACACATGGAAAACAAATTGTGATCTTGGATTAATGCTTCAAAAATTAAGTATTGACCTACAAAATAATTAGAAAGCATTAAAAGTTGCAAAATCAATGTAGAAAAAATATTTAAAATGCCAAAAACAATTAAAATATTAATTCTTCGCAAAAATATCAATTGTATGAAATCAATAATATTTTTGGGATTTTTTGTGAAAATAAAATATTTTAACATTTTTGTGAATTATTAAAAAAAGAATCAACTCAAAATCATTAAAACTCAGAGAGAAATTAATTTTTGAATCAATTAAACAAAATCACAAAATTCAAATATTTGAATTATTCAAAAATGGCGCCAAAAACAAGCTGAAGAACACGCGCGTGTTCTTGGTTTCTCAGATTTGCATTTTATATCCAATCTCCATGAATACGTAATCATATCATGCAATCCACATATCATTATGCTCGTCTCAACCTCACGATCATGTCTATGTACTTTAATTTCATTTAAATTAAACATACAACAAGAAATCACGAAGAAACCTCAAGAACCCTAATTTCTGCATGAAGGCTAGGATTTTTGATGCACGATTCAAACAATGCAATTAATTGAGGGAAAACATTCCATGCATGATTATGAACATATGGCCAAATTATTGTGCGAGAAAATATGCATAGATTGAGAGATGACCAAGCATGTGCTCACCTCTAGGCCGTGACAGCAAGTTCAAAGTGATTTTTGATTTGGAGGTGTTACAGATGAGTGGTGATGATCTGAATAGCTTCCCTACACCCTATGGATTGTGTTTGGATGGTTGGACTTGATTGAAATTGGCTGGATCATTTTGTGGTACCTCAGCTGCACTTCGGTTAAAACCTTGAGCAACCAGCTGGTGATTTTGTGAAATTGATGTTTCAGAAGTAATCTAAGTGTTTGATCAGCTCATATGTGATGTATGTGAGGTGTGTGAGTGATTGGTTTGATTGGAATTGCTCTCAAACTCAAAACCCGATAGTGACTTGCCTTAGAACGCAAAATTGGAGTGAAAGAAGAGATTTTGAGGAAAGCATCTGGTAGATGGCTTTGGTGTACTCAAACTGACCACAATTGAGCTCTATTTATAGTAGAGCAAGTTTGTTTTGCAAGGAATAGTGAATGGCAGCTGGTAAGTAGGTTTGTCCAATGTTGGCAAATGAAAATCCAAGTCTCCTCTAGCCATTGACTAGAGGTTAGGGCACAGAGCTTTGGTCCCCTTGGTCTTGGATAAGTCTTGACTGATTTCAGATGAGAATGGCTCAGTCCATGCCACCTTGATGGTTCCATTGAATGCCTCATTCCAAATTTGAAGTCTTGTCCCTATTTTGGCCATTCTAGGTTCAACATGCTATTTCTTGTTCCATGGACTTTGGAGGCTTGGCTCAGTGATTGTCCCCTTTAGATTCAATCCTCTGAGGTGTCCAAGTGGATAGGAGCAATTGAATTTGGCTGATTTTGGCAAATCGACCAAAGTTGCAAATTCTGCCTTGCCTTGACAAATTTCAGCAAGGCAACTTGGCAATGTTGTATCTCATGGTGTAGGTTGAATTTGGCAATGTTCTTAGCCATTTTGGAAAGCTCTTACATGATACAACAACTGTTTGAACAAGTTTGGTTTTGATCTCTTTTGAGTCCAAGTGAAAAATCCCCCTACATTTGGCAAAAAGTGAGGCAGAATCTGACTTAGTGAAAATTTCACTAAGTGTTGGAAAAAGTGACATTTTCACTTTTCAGCCACTTTGATCACTCCATAACTCAAAATCCTTAATGAATTGGAATGAATTGTAGTTGAAGTTTTTGTAGGTGATAATGAGGGCTACAAATCCATCTTTGGATGAGGAAAAATGGCCTTGTGGTTTAGGAGTTATGGTCCTTCAAAGTTGGTACCTTTGCCACTTTATTTTTAACTTAGAAAAATTTCTAAGTTTTATGGTTACCCCTTTTACAAGTTACCTCACTTTTCTTGATTTTTCTTGATGAATGATGATTCAAACCATACATTAACATCATTTTAGGGTTAAAAATCCATTTTGGTGAAAAATCTCAAAAAGTCAAAGTTGACTTTTGTGCACAGTTGACTTTTTATCAGATGAATTCCAAACTGTGCAATTCTTCAGGAAATCATGTCCTTGACCTAAATCAAACTTGATGGGCATGTTCCATGGGTGTCATAGGGTATAT
Organism: Lathyrus tuberosus; assembly: GCA_022829125.1. Taxonomy (NCBI): domain Eukaryota; kingdom Viridiplantae; phylum Streptophyta; class Magnoliopsida; order Fabales; family Fabaceae; genus Lathyrus; species Lathyrus tuberosus. Next base: position 17,242,716 of record JALAZF010000075.1, read on the forward strand.
TCAACCATGTATTAGGGTTTGGGAGCATGTCCTGGTCAAAAGTCAAAGTTACAGTTGACTTTTCCCTTAAAACCCTAATTGTGGTGCAGATGAAATTGAGACTTGTTGCTCAAACTTCTTGGATCAATCCATTGTTCCTAATGGATCAATATGGTATATTAGAGACCCTCAAATCATCTCTTGAGGTCTTGGCTCATGGTTTGTCCCAAAAGTCAACTTAGGGGTGAATTAGGTCAAGAAACCCTAATTCCTGATTTTTGATGAATGCATCCCCTGAGGCAAAATTGACTTGATGCATGGGTTCATGAGGTTCCATGAAGTATATTAGGTTATGTTTTGGATCATTGCCTTGTGCCCAGATGAAAATTTCCATCTGGGGGCCCTGGTCGACCAAAACCTTAATTTGGTGACACTGTCGCTCTTGAGACTTGATCCACCTAGAAGGGAGAATCCTTGTGCTTAATCCTTGAAGTGGGAGTCCTTTTTGATCCATTGTGGATGTTTGAGAGATTAGACAAGTTGAAGATCATGTCATTTCTTGATTGATCCTTTGTCTAAGCACTCAGAGAGGGCTTGAAACCCTAATTTTGATTGTAGTGGATGCTCACCCATCCTTGGGGAGACTAATGAAGCATAAAGGTACATCCATATTATGATGATGATTTTCACAATGATGGGAAATCTAAGTGGTCAAAATTTAGGGTATTACACACAGGTCTATATGTTCATCTCCGGATCGGTCCCTATGCTTGTGCGGAATGGAATTATAGCAGTTTCCCTCTTTGGTTGCATTTTATTCTGGGAATTAAGTTCAGAACTGATAATGAACCATTCAAGGTAGAGATAAAGTGGTTTACCGCAAAGATTATGGACTTGATGAAGCAAGAGAACCTCTATGAATCACAAGGAGGACCTATAATTTTATCTCAGATTGAAAATGAGTATGGAAACGTTGATATACATTATGGTGCTGCTGGTAAATCCTACATCAATTGGGCAACATCAATGGCTACATCTCTTGATACAGGTGTTCCATGGGTTATGTGCCAGCAAGTAAATGCGCCAGATCCAATTATTAACGCATGCAATGGATTTTATTGCGATCAATTCACACCAAACTCTAACGAGAAACCAAAAATGTGGACTGAGAGTTATAGTGGATGGTTTCTTACATTTGGAGGTGTTGTGCCTTATAGACTTGTGGAAGATCTTGCATTTGTTGTGGCACGCTTTTTTCAGCGCAGTGGAACATTTCAAAATTACTACATGTACCTTGGAGGGACTAACTTTGGCCGCACAACTGGCGGACCTTTCGTTTCCACTAGTTACGCTTATGACGCACCCATTGATGAGTATGGAATTATTAGACAGCCCAAATGGGGCCATCTTAAAGATTTACATAAGGCCATAAAGCTTTGTGAAAAAGCTCTGATAGCTACTGATCCAACAATTTCATCTCCTGGTCCAAATCTAGAGACTGCTGTTTATAAGACAGGAGTTGTATCACCGTCTTCCTTGCCAACATCGGTACAACTGATTCAACGGTAAATTTTAACGGCAATTCATATCATTTTCCCGGATGGTCTGTGAGCATCTTACTAGATTGCAGAAGTGTTGTTTTTAATACTGCAAAGATTAATTCCATGTCTATGATTTCAAAATTCGCAACTGAATCTTTAAAAGAAGAGGTTGATTCTTTGGACAGTTCAAGTTCGAGATGGAGTTGGATTAGTGAACCGGTCGGTATTTCAAAGGCTAATGCATTCTCAAAATATGGATTACTCGAGCAAATAAACACGACAGTCGATAGAATTGACTACTTGTGGTACTCATTAAGCCTTGTTGATGAAGATATTGCTGGTGCTCAACCAGTTCTTCACATTAAATCCCTTGGCCATGCCCTGCATGCTTTTATAAATGGAAAACTTGCAGGTAGTGGAACGGGAAAGAGTGGGCATGCTAAGCTCAAGGTGGACATCCCTATTACACTTGTAGCTGGAAAGAACACAATTATTCTCCTGAGTTTAACAGTGGGATACAGAACTATGGAGTATTTTATGACAGAGTGGGTGCGGGGATCACTGGTCCAGTAATATTGAAAGGTTTAGAAAATGGCAGTACCATCAATTTCTCATCCCAGCAGTGAACGTATCAGGTTGGACTTCAAGGTGAAGATTTAGGTATATCTAGTGGAAGTGTTGGACAGTGGAATTCACAATCTACCTTACCTACAAATCAATCTTTAGCTTGGTACAAGAAGAAATTTGTTGCTCCCTCCGGAAGTAACCCGGTTGCAATTGACTTCACGGGGATGGGAAAAGGTGAAGCTTGGGTGAACGGACAGAGCATTGGGTGATACTGACCAACATACATCACTTCAAAATCTGGTTGTACTGACTCATGCAATTATAAAGGATCTTATTCTTAATCCATATGTCTCAAAAATTGTGGAAAACCATCACAGACATTATATCATGTACCGCGATCGTGGTTGCAACAGGACAACAACATTCTTGTATTGTTCGAGGAAAGCTATGATGTGGGATAATTTAATTAGTGGAAAATGAAGGAAAGTAATGTGAATTACGCCATTAGGCACTTATGATGGTGTCAGTACCGAATAAAATGCGTGTATGGTATTATTCTAGATATATATTATACAGGGCATTACAGTTGGTATCAAAGCAGGTTGTGTCCTTGACCTAGCCTTGAAACATCACAAGTAAATCTATTCCTGCCTCTTAAGTGTGTCTTGCCAGCATGAAACTTAATATCATACTATGTAGTGTTGGGCCTTATCAACCTAATGCTATGTATGTGATAGGTAGAATCATGGTTAAGCGACCACGAGGACTCCGAAGTGTTGTCGGAACTTGTGCTGTGAGGGTTGGCTCAAGCCAAGAGTTAGTAGTGAGGAGTTTTAGTCAGCTCAGTGAGGTTTTAGTAGAATTTGTGCTTGGGTAGCATGGAAATTAAAGAGCGGAATGTGGTTTAAGCAATCCTTTGGAATGGAGGGAGTCTGAAAGTTAAGAATCTCTAGCGGACGATTGGTCAAGGTATCAAGGAATATGTAAAATCCCACGTAGAGCTGGATTGACCACTAGTACGGATAAAGATTTCAAGTAATCCCATTCCGTGGAAAGGAAAAGTTGTCTTGTGGAACGTGTGACGTAAGGTCCGGAAGTAAGGTAGTTCTTGGTGTTTTAGTTTCTAAGGTCGTTATGGTGTCTTGAAGGGACGAGAGTACCTTAAGGAATGTGTTCGGAATAATATCTTCCGACTGGTTAAAAGTTGAGAGTTAAGGGTGTTCGGCCTTAAGGGAACTTAAAGTAATAGAGAAGTGTGTGAAGGAACACAAGGATGTGTTTACATACTTCAAGTGAAACAACTTTGGGTCGGACGAAGGGTAAGAGATGAGTTGCGCGTATTCAGATATGACGAGAGATTAAGTTCAGGATAATACTTCAGGTTTTCTATTTTCAGTAAGAGACCACTTTGGAATTTGTTAACTTAGCCAAGGAACAATATAAGATATTGTGTTGGAGAAAGAATGAGTTTTATTTAGTAACGGAAAGTGTAGTGGTACGGACAGGAAGAAGTTTGTATTAAGAAACAGAGTAAGTACCTTGGATTTAAGGTAATTTTATTAAGATGGTTTTATCTTTGGACCTAAGAGGATTACCACGGAGAGCAAAGTAAACGCGGTGTGGAAATGGTATCAGTGGAATATACTTTGGACGAGTGTGCTATAGGGTTATTAAAGTATTGATGAACCTATAGTTAAGGAAGTGTAATCACGGATGGTTCACCTACGTGAACCCTAGTAGTACGAGCTGAAATTTTGTGGAGAAAACCCTAGAATGTCGCCATTATTGACCTCCCGCTAGTGCAATCGTTTGAGCAGAAAAATAAACTATCCCGCTGAAGTTTTGTAGTGTGACCGCGTCAGATTTTGGAATTTTTCCTGTCACTTGGTTGGAGTGTGTCGTCTGCATGTTTTGACTTTGTTGGTATTATCTTGAGTGGATCAAGGTTAGTGAATGTAATATAAGTTGAGAAACCGTGAGTTGAGAAGGATATTCCAAGATAGAATAAATCAGATTGATGGTTTGAGTAGGGATGGTTTTGAATTAAAAAGAAATTGGTTTTCAGCCTCTACAGCAGTGTTAACCGATTTACACTATGTGGCTAACCGATTAACACGTTCGAGGATGGTGCTTGGCACTCTATTGAGAGAAGTTAATCGATTAGCTCAGATGGTTAATCGATTAACATGTGTGTGTAAATTGTGAAATCTCTTAAGAACCATCATCTGCGTTTTGTTACCTTATGTGCTCCGATTGGAGAGTGTTGTGTGAATGGAAAACGGGATTTCAAGTAAATAAAAGAGGATTTGTGTTTTGGAAATCGGAACTTGTGGAAAGGTGTTGGGTAGTTAGCCATTGGTTCAAACGACAAGAGTGTTGACTTGGGGAAATAATCTTGTGAATTGTGTTGAGCGTGAGAAAGTTGTAAGTGTATTACTATCATTACTGTTGCGAGTCTTAAGGACGAAGTTAGAGAATGCTCACGAGGTGTTGATCTCGCAAGGAATATTTCGGTAAGTCCATTGTTAGTCTTAGTAAGGTATGAACGGTTGGTCGAAGTTTAGTAATTGTTATCTTCCGTGCGTTCATGGTATTGGTTTTAGACCGTGAGAGTGGTACCAGTTGTCTGCAATTATGTTTTACCAAGAGAGTGCAATTTGAAAGTTATCTTTCCAAGTATGAGTAAAGCATTGGGTGTCCCAAAGTTAAGCATGTAACTTGAATTATATATGGAACAGGACGATTGAGAGATGAGGATTTAATTGAGAAACGTGGTAAGGAATCCGACAACGTATGTGTGTGTGGAGTGTTGTATGTGAATTGGCGATTGGTATGGACACTCATAATTGCGATTTGGAGGGATTAAGCTGATAGGTGGTGACTCTCATAAGATTGAAGTTCTACGTTGGTATTATGTTGTTATTGGTAGAGATCTCGAATCAACAAGGAATCTTGAGTAAGTCGGAAAACCCGCAAGAAGATTTGATATAGGATGTGGTAACTAGAAACGAAAGTTGTTAAGTTATTGTGGGATGTATTATTTTGAGTTAGAGGGAATTTTGGAGTTGTATAGGTTATGGTTGTAACAGTGTAGCTCATGCGCCTTTATCGTCTGGAGAGTGTTGGACAGATGTTAAGATATTGTGTGTTGGCGAGGAAATTGTTCTACCATAGGACGCCAGTAAGCTATTGTACCGTTGGTTATTAAGGACCTCAGTGGATAAGTGCGTTTCTCCGTGGACTGTTAGCAACTTGGTAATGCTTAAGAATTGGTGGTATCTCACTGTTAGAATTTGGATTGCGCAGTGGAAGTAACCGATGAAAGAGTTAAGTCAGAATAGTAAGAACTTGAAGATTATTGCTAGTAAGTATGGAAATAAGGAGATCTTGTTTTAAGTGGGTTGCCTTTGGCGTAATACGAAAGAGATGAAATATCATATTTAACGAGTACAGTGAGTAGCATCAGACCAGATGGAGCTGGTAAAGAAGCGGTTGACTAATTATGAAGAAATTTTGGATGTTGAAGGATTTATGAAAAGATAAATCGTTGGTGATTGCATGAAGTTAAGAAATCATTGGATTACATCCCGAAGATGTGTTGAGTGTTGTTGTCCTAGATTGGGATAAGATGTCACAGTTTTGTTTGTGACTCAGTAGAGGAATGTAGAATGGTACATTCTTCCCGTAGTCAGATGCGACCAAGTGTTTGAGTATGGGCCAACAGATGAATTACGGAAAAAGCAAAGTTAGTAGTTAATCCAACATTGGAATAAGGGTATATCTAAGGAGCCGAGGTTTGATAATTCGTGAACATAAGGATTTTTGAATTGTAAAGTTAAGTTGGAATCGGACTATGTCAGGAACTTTAACGGAAGTAAAAGTGAAGTGTGGATCTAAGACAATGATGCAAGTTGTGGTTATTGTTGAGCAAGGGAAATTCGGGGGCGAATTTCTATTTAAGGGGGGGAGAGTGTAATACCTCGTATTACTTAAGTGCTCAATTGGATGTCAGAGGAGATCAATTATTTTATCAAAGAGACGGATTAATAATTGATAGTTCAAGAAAGGATTTAATGGCAACTCTAATAATTGTTCAATTGGGTTGAGACGATAAAATATCAATTGGAGATATTTTACCCTGTTGGATTTATATTATATAATAAATTATATTATAGAATAAGTATTATATATATATATATATATATATGTGTGTTAAGAAAAGAACAAAAAAGAGAGAAAGGAAAAGAAGAAGAAGAGGAAAAGAGGAAAATGGAAAAGAGGGAAGAAAACATGGATCATTGTTCATCATCTTCTTCAAACTCCTCTTCGATTATCAGGTGGGTTCTAGTTAGAAACTCTAAGTTCTAGAAATCAATGATTTGAACTTAGGTTAGATTTGAGAGAAAATGATTAACCGGATAAATCAATGAATCTAATGGATGAAATATGGTATAAACTGTGTAGAATACTTATTGTTATGATTAGAGTATATTTTGATTGTTATGGTGTGACTTGGAAGTGTTTGGATTGAGAAAATAATTGATTTGGATGAGTAACAGCGCTGTTGAGATGTTGGGTTTCCCAGGGTTCGCATAGCGAACCTGGGGCGAAGAGCAGCGAATGGGTTCGAGGGTTCGCCTAGTGAACCCGGCAGCGAAGGGCAACGAATATTCGCCTAGTTGTTCACCTAGCGAACTTTGTATCTTTTCAGTTGTGTTTGGTTCTGCCTTGGTTCGCCCAGAGGTTCGCGAAGCGAATGGCAAGGCTAAGGTTCGCCTAGCGAACTTTGTGTTTGTTCTGGTCGGTTTGTTGATTCGCCTGGAGCTTCTCCTAGCGAAGGCGGTAGCGAACACTCGCTGGGAGGTTCGCCTAGCGAACATGACAGTTTTTGCAATTTTGTTTCCTTCATAACTTTTGATTCGTAACTCGGATCGGGACGTTCTTGGTGTCATTAGAAAACTATGATGTGGGATAAATTATTTAGTGGAAAATGAAGGAAAGTAATGTTTTGTGAAATGTTGGAATTGACATCTTTTGGATCATAAGTCTGATTTCGACGTAGGGATAGCCGTTAGAAAGCCGTGGAATATCCTACGGGATAAGAGTGAGAATATTGATTTTGATACCCGGTTAAATGAATCGGAGGAAAACCGAAATGATGTTTTATGTGATTGAATCATTATGTGTGATTCCATTATACAAATGTAATATGATTTTGTATGACTTGTGATTGAATTATTATATGTGATTCAAATGTGCAATTGTAATATGCTTTGCCTAATACTGATGTTAACTTGATTGAAAGAATATGTATGTTAAAATATGAGATAGAAAGAGTGAGGAAAATTTACCCCACAACGACATAATTTTGGAACATAGTAATGAGCTAGGAAATTATTGAATAACTTAATGACAACCCTCGTGCAAGAGAGGCCGAGGCGTGTGTCTGACGACCCTCGTGCAAAAGAGGCTGAGGCGTGCGTCTATTTTTTCTGAATAGTATAGATGAGAATAAGACACTAGTATGGAACACGTGTAATTGTTATGTTTTGTTATTAAAGGCATGAGAGGCCTAAAGGCTAATGTGGAGTTGTGATTGTCGAATACAATCACGTTGTGTATATGATCCCATAATCGTAACCATTTCTTTTGATTTGCCCTTGAGAGGCCTTCATGAGTCTCGAGCTCCTCTGAAGTGCAGGCATTACTACTTGGCAGGTTTGATTCCCAATGTTATAGTACGATGGAACCTACGGGTAGAGACGTGTGATGGCATCAGAGGCCATTTGAAGTGACAAATTAAGGTGATAATGCATCCCTTAATTTCAAATCCATTTGTATGCCAAGTATCTACAAGGATCCAGGACTCGGGTCGACTTCTAGACGTAGAAGCGGACGAGTAAGAGGGATGTCTTGGTACGGTTATCGATTAGTGATAAACTTTTGAGTTAGCAGACTCAATAACATGTTTCCATATAGTGTGAGTTTGTGAGATTGTGGACTCAAAGTCATTTCCCTTCCCCTTGACTTGAGTTAGGATTGATAGAACCATGTAAAGCCGAGAGAATCTATAAGATAGGGAACTCATTGAGATTTGATGTATCTCACCCCACTATTGTTGATTATTTTCAGGAAATATTTGCAGGTTTGATTTGCCAGTGGAGCTATGCTTGGATGTTTCAAGAGAACTTAGTTAAGCTTATTTCGCTGTGTATTTTATTGTTCTTGTACAATGAGGAATATTGTATAATGATCTTAGATTTTTTATCTTTGGCTAGTTTCCATACCTTATACCATAGATTGTTTTATGTTTTTAGGAAATGGTCAAGTATGTGAATTACGCCATTAGGCACTTATGATGGTGTCAGTACCAAATAAAATACGTGTAAGGTATTATTCTAGATATATATTATACAGGGCATTACAGTTGGTATCAGAGCAGGTCGTGTCCTCGATCTAGCCTTGAAACATCACAAGTAAATCTATTTCTGCCTCTTAAGTGTGTCTTGCCAGCATGAAACTTAATATCATACTATGTAGTGTTGGGCCTGATCAACCTAATGCTATGTATGTGATAGGTAGAATCATGGTTGAGCAACCACGAGGACTCCGAAGTGTTGTCGGAACTTGTGCTGTAAGGGTAGGCTCAAGCCAAGAGTTAGTAGTGAGGAGTTTTAGTCAGCTCAGTGAGGTTTTAGTAGAAGTTGTGCTTGGGTAGCAGGGAAATTAAAGAGCGGAATGTGGTTTAAGCAATCCTTTGGAATGGAGGGAGTCTTAAAGTTAAGAATCTCTAGCGGACGATTGGTCAAGGTATCAAGGAATATGTAAAATCGTAAGTAGAGTTGGATTGACCACTAGTACGGATAAGGATTTCAAGTAATCCCATTCCGTGGAAAGGAAAATTTGTTTTGTGGAACGTGTGACGTAAGGTCCGGAAGTGAGGTAGTTCTTGGTGTTTCAGTTTCTAAGGTCGTTATGGTGTCTTGAAGGGACGAGAGTACCTTAAGGAATGTGTTCGGAATAATATCTTCCGACTGGTTAAAAGTTGAGAGTTAAGGGTGTTCGGCCTTAAGGGAACTTAAAGTAGTAGAGAAGTGTGTGAAGGAACACAAGGATGTGTTTACATACTTCAAGTGAAACAATTGGGGGTCGGACGAAGGGTAAGAGATGAGTTGCGCGTATTCAGATATGACGAGAGATTAAGTTCAGGATAATACTTCAGGTTTTCTGTTTTCAGTAAGAGACCACTTTGGAATTTTTTAACTTACCCAAGGAACAATATAAGATATTGTGTTGGAGGAAGAATGAGTTTTATTTAGTAACGGAAAGTGTAGTGGTACGGACAGGAAGAAGTTTGTATTAAAAAACAGAGTAAGTACCTTAGATTTAAGGGAATTTTATTAAGATGGTTTTATCTTTGGACCTAAGAGGATTACCACGGAGAGCAAAGTAAACGCGGTGTGGAAACCGTATCAACGGAATGTACTTTGGACGAGTATGTTATAGGGTTATTAAAGTATTGATGAACCTATAATTAAGGAAGTGTAATCACGGATGGTTCGCCTACGTGAACCCTAGTAGTACGAGCTGAAATGAGAAAGTTACACCTTGGAATTAAGAACAAGCATAGTAGTAGCACCATGGTCACAAGTGTACGTAATGGATTCTTATTCTTGAGACAAATGTGAAGGGATGCACTTTGTGGAATAGTGAATGTTGTATTTTAAGAAGCAAGGTTGCGGTAAACAACGAGAAGCAAATCGAGAATTATTACGGACTAAGTGTAAATGATGGGACGGTTCATACCGAAAAGGTCTTGTAGTTAGTTAATGAGAAAAATTGGATGCGAGTATTTCATTAAGTGACTTAAGTGTAAGGGTGATGTACAATGAATAGTAGGAAGTAAGGAATTTCGGTTAATGTGTACGAAGTGATGGAAAAGTTCTTTAAGAGGATGCATTGCCCGATTTTTTTTCAAGTGTAGAGAGACTTATGTATTTGGGAATAATCGAAATATTCGGAATCTAGCTTTTGTTAGACCAAGAACATTGTTGTTTTAAATTCTCTCCAAGGAAATTTAAGTGAGAGAATAAGGTGGTATGCTTGATATGAGATGTCCATCAATTTTGTGGCACCGTTTATTGGTTGTGTGTTGAGTTTTGCTTATGGACGAATCAAGTGTGAGTTGTGGAGAAAACCCTAGAATGTCGCCATTATTGACTTCCCGCTAGTGCAATCGTTTGAGCAGAAAAATGAACTATCCCGCTGAAGTTTTGTAGTGTGACCGCATCAGATTTTGGAATTTTGCCTGTCACTTGGTTGGAGTGTATCGTCTGCATGTTTTGACTTTGTTGGTATTATCTTGAGTGGATCAAGCTTAGTGAATGTAATATAAGTTGAGAAACCGCGAGTTGAGAAGGATATTCCAAGATAGAACAAATCGGATTGATGGTTTGAGTAGGGATGATTTTAAATTAAAAAGAAATTGGTTTTCTGCCTCTACAGCAGTGTTAACCGATTTACACTATGTGGTTAATCGATTAACACGTTCGAGGATGGTGCATTGCACTCTATTTTGAGAAGTTAACCGATTAGCTCAGATGGTTAATCGATTAACGCGTGTGTAAATTGTGAAATCTCTTAAGAACCATCATCTGCATTTTGTTACCTTATGTGCTCCGATTGGAGAGTGTTGTGTGAATGGAAAGCGGGATTTCAAGTAAATAAAAGAGGATTTGTGTTTTGGAAATCAGAACTTGTGGAAAGGTGTTGGGTAGTTGGCCATTGGTTTAGACGACAAGAGAGTTGACTTTGGGAAATAATCTTGTGAATTGTGTTGAGCATGAGAAAGTTGTAAGTGTATTACTATCATTACCGTTGCGAGTCTAAAGGACGAAGTTAGAGAATGCTCACGAGGTTATGATCTCGCAAGGAATACTTCGGTAAGTTCATTGTTGGTGTTAGTAAGGCATGAACGGTTTGTCGAAGTTTAATAATTGTTATATTCTGTGCGTTCATGGTATTGGTTTTAGACCGTGAGAGTGGTAGCAGTTGTGTGCAATTGTGTTTTACCAAGAGAGTGAAAATTGAAAGTTATCTTTCCAAGTACGAGTAAGGAATTGGGTGTACCAAAGTTAAGCATGTAACTTGAATTGTATATGGAACAGGACGATTGAGAGATGAGGATTTAATTGAGAAACGTGGTAAGGACTCCGACAACGTATGTGCGTGTGAAGTGTTGTATATGAATTGGTGATTGGTATAGACACTCACAATTACGATTTGGAGGGATTAAGTTGATAGGTGGTGACTCTCATAAGATTGAAGTTCTACATTGGTATTATGTTGTTATTGGTAGAGATCTCGAATCAGCAAGGAATCTTGAGTAAGTCGGAAAACCCGCAAGAAGATTTGATATAGGATGTGGTAACTAGAAACGAAAGTTGTTAAGTTATTGTGGGATGTATTATTTTGAGTTAAAGGGAATTTCGGAGTTGTATAGGTTATGATTGTAACAGTGTAGCTCATGCGCCTCTATCGTCTGGAGAGTGTTGAACAGATGTTAAGATATTGTGTGTTGGTAAGGAAGTTGTTCTACCATAGGACGCCAGTAAGCTATTGTACCGTTGGTTATTAAGGACCTCAGTGGATAAGTGTGTTTCTCCGTGGACTGTTAGCAACTTGGTAATGCTTAAGAATTGGTGGTATCTCACTGTTAGAATTTGGATTGCGCAGTGGAAGTAACCGATGAAAGAGTTAAGTCAGAATAGTAAGAACTTGAAGATTATTGCTAGTAAGTATGGAAATAAGGAGATCTTGTTTTAAGTGGGTCACCTTTGGCGTAATACAAAAGAGATGAAATATCAAATTTTTACGAGTACAGTGTGTAGCATCAGACCAGATGGAGCTGGTAAAGAAGTCGATTGACTAATTATGAAGAAATTTTGGATGTTGAAGGATTTATGAAAAGATAAATCGTTGGTGATTGCATGAAGTTAAGAAATCACTATATTACATCGCGAAGATGTCACGGTTTTGTTTGTGACTCAGTAGAGGAATGTAGAATGGTACATTTTTCCCGTAATAAGATGCGACCAAGTGTTTGAGTATGGACCAATAGATAAATTACGGAAAAAGAAAAGTTAGCACAACATTGGAATAAGGGTATATCTAAGGAGCCGAGGTTTGATAATTCGTGAACATAAGGATTTTTGAATTGTAAAGTCAAGTTGGAATCAGACTATGTCAGGAACTTTAACGGAAGTAAAAGTGAAGTGTGGATCTAAGACAACGATGCAAGTTGTGGTTATTGTTGAGCGAGGGAAATTCGGGGGCGAATTTCAATTTAAGAAGGGGAGAGTGTAATACACCGTATTACTTACGTGCTCAATTGGATGTCAGAAGAGATCAATTATTTTATCAAAGAGACGGATTAATAATTGATAGTTCAAGAAAAGATTTAATGGCAACTCTAATAATTGATCAATTGGGTTGAGACGATAAAATATCAATTGGAGATATTTTACCCTATTGGATTTATATTATATAATAAATTATATTATATAATAAGTATCATATATATATATATATATATATATATATATATATATATATATATATATATATATATATATATGTATTACTTACGTGCTCAATTGGATGTCAGAAGAGATCAATTATTTTATCAAAGAGACGGATTAATAATTGATAGTTCAAGAAAAGATTTAATGGCAACTCTAATAATTGATCAATTGGGTTGAGACGATAAAATATTAATTGGAGATATTTTACCCTATTGGATTTATATTATATAATAAATTATATTATATAATAAGTATCATATATATATATATATATATGTTAAGAAAAGAACGAAAAAGAGAGAAAGGAAAAGAAGAAGAAGAGGAAAAGAGGAAAATGGAAAAGAGGGAAGAAAACTTGGATCATTGTTCACCATCTTCTTCAAGCTCCTCTTCGATTATCAGGTGGGTTCTAGTTAGAAACTCTAAGTTCTAGAAATCAATGATTTGAACTTAGGTTAGATTTGAGAGAAAGTGATTTATCGGATAAATCAATGAATCTAACGGATGAAATATGGTATAAACTTTGTAGAATACTTATTGTTATGATTGGAGTTTATTTTGATTGTTATGGTGTGACTTGGAAGTGTTTGGATTGAGAAAATAATTGCTTTGGATGAGTAACAGCGTTGCTGAGATGTTGGGTTTCCCAGGGTTCGCCTAGCGAACCTGGGGCGAAGCGCAGCGAATGGGTTCGAGGGTTCGCCTAGAGAACCCGGCAGCGAAGGGCAGCGAATGTTTGCCAAGTTATTCTCCTAGCGAACTTTGTATCTTTTTAGTTCTGTTTGGTTCTGCCATGGTTCGCCCGGAGGTTCGCGATGCGAATGGCAAGGCGAAGGTTCGCCAAGGCGTTTGCCTAGCAAACTTTGTGTCTGTTCTGGTCGGTTTGTTGATTCGCCTGGAGCTTCGCCTAGCGAAGACGGTAGCGAACGCTCGCTGGGAGGTTCTGTACCGCCCCAATTTTTGTTAAAGTTATTTAATTGAGTCGATTTACTTATTTTTACTATCATATTATTTTATTTTTTACTTTTATTTGAAAATATATTATTTTTCATCGTTGTTATGTTTTATCGCGTTTTGAGAGCGTTTGCGAGATGTTTGAGTGTAGGGGTAATTTGGTCATTTTACTTTGTTTTTCTTAAGTTAGTAAAAGTAGAAAGAGAGAAAAATAGAGAGAAAGAAAAAGACAAGAAGGAAAAGGGAAAGAAAGAAGAAAAGAGAGAAAAACTTGGAAAGGAAGAAATCGATCAACCGACTATTGAAACCACGATTAAATCGGGTAAGGGTGCGAAACTCGATTATGTTATGCTTGTGTATGATTATGTATGTATGTATTTGTTTGTTGTTGGGTTGAAATTGAGTATAGAACAAAAACCATAATAAGTTGAAATTGTTGGAAATTGATTCAAAATGTGTCTGAAATCATGTTTTAATGTTCATAATTGCTGAGACATGTTAGATAGATGTTGTTGTGCACTCTATTGGTAATTTTCAGGTGATTAGATGAGATTTGGGGTGATTTTGGGGTGAACCCGTAGCAGAAAAATTCTGGATTGCCGCTGTCGTTACACGTATCAGGCATGTCCATACGCGTATTGGGTTGGGCAATACGCGTATGGAAGGTGCATTTGAGGGCAATACGCGTAATGAAAACCATTTTTCTCGGCCATCTGCTGAAACTCGTAATGGTACGCGTATGAGGCTGGGCAATACGCGTATGGCCAGCAAGGGTGCAAAATTGTGTTATTTTGTGATTCCTATTCTTTTTACTTCCGTAACTTGTGTTCCGATTATTTGTTTTGAACATTCTTGTTATCGTTGGATAGCTATTGAACTGTTCTTTCTTATGATATTAGTTTTGAGATTGTTGACCAATTTAATTATGTCAGGAATTTGGAAATGTGTCGTTTCTTCGACTTTTACCGTTATAACTGTGTGTATTTGATGTGTTATCATACAATATGCCTTTGATGGATATCGTATGACTTGTGTGCTATCGTATGATGTAAATGCATGTGTTTAAATATGGTGATGATTGTTCGTGGCCTTATGGTAAATAAATGCATTGTTTTGGGCTTGATTGCAAAGCATGATTATTGTTGATTGAGATGGTTGCATATATGTGTGCATTTGAATGTCATGAGTCATTGTATGCCAAGCATCATGATATGCATTCTTGTGATGTCGTGTTCCCTAGTGGGTATGAGCTACAAATCGATTCTAGAGGGAATCTGCTATAACATCATGAGCCTTATACCGAGAGGACCTAAAGCGATGGTTATAGACGATCGTGAGCCTTATACAAAGAATACCTAAAGCGATCGGATCATGAGCCTTATGCCGAGAGGACCTAAAGTGATACATAAATGTCGTGAGCCTTATACTAAGAGGACCTAAAGTGACAGGGGACATCGTTTGCCCGACGGGGAGTTACACTAAGTAACAAGCGATGATTCCAATAGTTCTTGAGTGAACTAGTGATGTGATGATGGATGGAACGGTATCGCATTGCATTTGCATAGAGTCGTTGTGTCGATCTCTTTACATTTGCATAAATCATGAATGGATTGATTTTGTGTGGAATTGATGAGTTGAAATATATATATGTTGGTGATAAATGCAGTGAGCATGATTGATATGCCTTGGTGATGAATATATGAGATATGCATTGTGTTGTTTTGTCTTTGAATTATGGTGTAAGTTGTGGTGAGAATATTTTACATGTATACGTTTGTGTTATTATATAATTGTATGCAATTATATTATGATTGTGTTTCTCACCCTTCTGGTGTTTTGAATGCTCTATAAGGCATTGCAGATTAGATGCTGGAGGTCTTTTTGTGAAGCTTAGGTCTTCATTCTTTTGTCGGTCGGCTCTGATATGTAGCACCGGGTAGTCAGGGAGGTCGTGTGTGATTATATGTATATGTATATGTTTCTTTTGGATTATACATGTATGATTCTGTGTATGACAGACAAACTTTAATGATATATATATATATATATATGAGATTTCAGTTATCAGATTTTCTGCTTTTATTCTGTTTCTGAATAGTGGGTGTTAGGAACCGAGTTCCTCTGTTATGTGCTACCTGATTGTTGCATATCTTTATGATCAGGTTATTGTGTTTAATTTTCCAATTGATGTGACGCATCCGTCTATGCCGTTAATGTTTTAATTATACTCAGATTATTTTTTTATCGTTTTAATTATTTGGGGGTATAGATTGGGGGTGTGACATTAAGTGGTATCAGAGCCAGTCCGTGTCAGTTTGTGTCAGCCCTTGTTGTTCGTTGTGTTTGGGTGAGCTGTTTTTTTAACCACAGTTGTTGTTATTGGATATGAACAGAATATGGCTGGTAGGAATGATGCTGCTTTGGCTGCTGCTATGCAAGCTATGGCTCGGGCTGTGCAGGGTGCACCTAATGCTGTTGGTAATGATGAGTTCAGGAAGAACAAACCGCCTATCTTCAAAGGATGATATGATCCTGATGGTGCTCAGATTTGGCTTAAGGAGATTGAAAGAATTTTCTGAGTGATGGATTGTGCTGAGGATCAGAAGGTGGGACTGGGTGCTCACATGTTGCTGGAGGAGGTTGATGATTGGTGGGTTAGTACACGTCATGTGTTGGAAGCTGCTGATGAAGAGGTCACTTGGGCTTTGTTTAGCATTGAATTTTTGAGGAAGTATTTTCCTGAAGATGTTAGAGGAAAGAAAGAGATTGAGTTCTTGGAGTTGAAATAAGGTAATATGTTTGTCGTTGATTACACTGCTAAGTTTGTGGAGCTTGTGCAATTTTATCCACATTATGCTAAAGCAACTGAGGAGTTTTCTAAGTGTGTGAATTTTGAGAATGGATTGCGTCCAGAGATCAAGCAGGCAATCGGTTATCAAAGGATTAAGAGGTTTTCTGACTTGGTGGATTGTTGTAGGATTTTTGAGGAGGATAGTAAAGCCCGTTCTACTCACTATAAGAGTGTGAACGAAAGGAAAGGAAAGCAACAGTTTCGTGGTGGTCCATATGTGTCACCAGCTGATAAGGGTAAGCAAAGGGGTAGTTTTGAGAAAAGGCCCAGTGGGGGAGGTATGTCTAGTCCTCTGAGATGTTTTAGGTGTGGTGACTTAGGACATCGTCAGTTTGCATGTAGAAAAGATATGAGAAAGTGTTCCATTTATGGAGGTTTAGGACATGTCGTAGCTGATTGTAAGAAAAATGTGGTGAAGTGTTTCAATTGTGGTGAACCTGGTCATATTAGTACAAAGTGTCCGAAACCAAAGCAAGCTCGGGCTGGAGGAAAGGTATTTGCATTGGCGGGGACTCAGACTTCGAGTGCAGACCGTCTGATCAGAGGTACTTGTTTTATTAATAGTACACCTTTAGTTGCTATTATTGATATTGGAGCGACTCATTCGTTTATTTCGTCTGAGTGCGCGAAGTGTTTGAATCTCTTGTTGTCTTCGATGGGTGGTGAGATGGTTATTGATACTCCAGCAATGGGGTCAGTAACTACTTCTTTGGTTTTTTTAAGTTGTCCTTTGACCATTTATGGTAAAGATTTTGAGATGGATTTGGTGTGTTTACCGTTGGAGGGTTTAGATGTGGTTCTGGGAATGTATTGGTTGCATTTCAATCGGGTTCAGATTGACTATTATCATAAGCTGGTACGATTTCCTTCTCTTGAAGAAGACGAGGATTCGAGTTTCTTGTCTACCAAAGTGTTGAAGAAACTTTTGGCAGACGAAGCTCAGTTGTTTGGGTTGTTTGCATCGTTGACTGTGGATAGTCAAGTTGCAATTAATGTGTTTCCAGTTGTGTGTGATTTTCCAGAGGTGTTTCTGTCATACCCCAAATTTTGACCACTAAGATTTCCCATCATTGTGCAAATCATCAACACAATATGGATGTACCTTTGTACCTCATTAGTCTCCCCAAAGGTGGGTGAGCATTCACTACAAACAGGATTTAGGGTTTCAAGCCCTCGCATAGCTCTTAGACAAAGGATCAATCAAGGAATAACATGACCTTCAACTTGTCTAGCCTCTCAAATATCCACAATGGATCAAGAGGACTCTCACTTCAAGGATTAAGCACAAGTTTGCTCCCTTCTAGGTGGATCAAGCCTCAGGATCGCCAGTGTCACCAAATTAGGGTTTGGTCGACTAGGGCCTCCAGATGGAAATTTTACTCTGGGCATGCACTACAAAAGAGCGCGTAAATTGTGGCGGTTAGTTCATGAAAATTGTGGCGGTTTGAACCGATGTAATTTACAATTACGACGTTTTTGAAAACGCCGTAATTTTGGCTGCCGCAAGGAAAATAACGGCGGTTAAAAATTAAACGCCGTGCAAACCGCCTTATTTTACATTGTTTAAAATGGCGGTTGTTTTTTGAAACTAATGGCGGTGACAACCGCCGTATTATTCACAAAATAAACAAATATCTTCTCATTTTACGTCGGTTTAAACCGTCGTAAAATATTAAAGATTACGTCATTTTAAACCGTCCTAATATATGTATTATATGAGCTTAAACATCACTATATAAACCGCCACAAATTGCAAATTATTTTGAAAAAATTCTCTTTATTATATGCTAAAATTAATTTAAAGTTATTATCACAATTTAAGAATACTATTAAAACGTTTTATAATTTACATAATTTATCTTTCATATAAAATAATAATTAAATTTCTTAATTAATATAAAATACCCAAAATGTTTTATAATTTATTACGGAGAAATTAATACATTATTTATAAGAACTAAAAATATATTTAATTTTTTTTATAAAATTAATAGTCTCTAATCATTATTTATCTCGTCCACCAACCAAGAGCAGCAGGTTTTACATTTGTTTATTCTAACCTCGCTGAAAAATAATCATAAATTCACTCCTAACTAACCATTTTGTACAAAATATCACATGATCAATGTTACTTTTACAACATATCACATGATCAATGTTCCACAACAGATCTATAGCCATGTCTGTCACATATTGCTGCCACTACTATACTCTCCTTACATCTCCTTCTCTTCGTTTACGCTAACTCATCCATGGATCCATACAAAGTACTTTTGTAAAAAATATCAAATATGAGGATTATAATCGCCACAATTTTCAAATTTTTAAGATTATTATCTATTTTTTAAATAAAATAGGAAAACTGTATTATAAAAAAAGGAAAACATAAGATATCACATTGTTATCATATAAGCATTTGAGGTACCATTACAGAAGGTTCAATTTAATCAGTAAGGCAAAATGCAATCTAATCTAGTCATAAGTGTAATACAAAGAATAGTAACTACTGGACATATATCACAACAATGCTTTTTAAGTAATTTAATGAGAATATTTGTTAGCATACATTTAAGGTGTTTTTATCCACATATTTACTCTTAGGCCTATCAGGTCGTTGAAATGGGTTTGCAATTTCATCTGAATCATCAGTTGTGGACACAAGCATCACCACAATTTCTCTACAAACAATTAAGCCAAGACTTTTGGTCTTATCCATACTTAAGCTATTCTCAAAAAAACAAGTTATAGAACATAAAATTACCATAAAAATCATATGTCCTTTGAAGGACTCTGATGATTTTCTTCCTGTGTATTGCTTGCATCTGATGATCTTCTAATGTCACAAGGTAATGAAGGTTCATTCCCTGCTTCAGAAGCCTACAAAAACATAACAATTATTATATTAAAACTGATCACTATAGAAATATAGAATTATTAAATGGGATATATCATCAAATGGGAAAAGTATCGAAAAGTGTCAAAATTACAGAAAAAAGAGAACAAATGTGAGATACTGTCACACAAATTTCATACTTGAACCAACCATCTTTCCTTGCACTGAAGATGTCTTCCAACATACTACTTCTTGCTTGAATGGGTTGTAAATACCATTTTGTAAAAGACTGACATAGTTAAGTAGCCTAGAGACATTTTTGTAAATTAGGCATAGTTGTTGTTGTTGTTGTATACAGAGATCATACATGCTGCAGCACGTTCCCATTCTAGACAGGTGTGCAGTATTAGACACTAGACAATGATTTAACATGAGGTTTAATTAATCAGTTGGAAAGCACAGGCTTAATTCTGCTATAATAAACTTTCTTTCCTAAAGCAAATGAAGCATCAGGGTCTATTTCCAACGGCATAAGTACCATGCAATGCAATATATGAGTTAATATGTGTTCTAATTTTTGACATTTGTTATTGTACAACATGTGTTTGAGTAATTCTAGATAGACATCATGTGATTTTGTTAATTTCTACATGCTACAAAGCAGAAAGGCTTCTAACTAAGAATAGACTTTCAAGTTTGTGGACAAACCATTTATCTTGTCAAATTATAAAGTTTTGGAGTTATTTTAGGTGTATAGAGAATATTTTAACGTGTCTTAGTGTTATATCCTAAGATCAACTTTGTATGATGAAATAGACAATGTTTCATCATCTATGATTGGTGCATATATATGTTCTAAGAGTTATTGGATTAAGATTGCAGTTTCTTTTGTTTTCTTATACTTTTCCTTTCCCTATTTATAAAAAACAAGTAGTTGCACAAAAGAAGAATAAAATATGAGACAAAATAAGTGATTTTATCAACCTGCTGCAGGTTGAATTAAAAAAATCAGAAGATGCATTGAAGCAACAAAATCATCAATAGTAGATCGAATAGAAACCGTAACAAACATATAAGCAACAAAAATTATTCTCAGCAGCAGTAATGACAATATCAGTGTAGTGAAATCAAATAGAAAATGAACGCTACAACATTAATCAAACCGAAACAGCGTGACACACTAATGTCGTCATGAAATCGATTCGCAAAGTAGCAGCAACTTGGAATCGCAAGACTAAAACACACACTGAAATTAAAACACACTGCCCCATTATTCTTCCGTTCACACTCAAAACTATTACCACAACCCCAACAACTTCCATCAACAACTTTTAAAGTCTAAACCATAAAATTTGTAGGTTTATTCTTCATAATAACAGTTAAGATCCCTAAAAATAGAACTACTCTGTTTTGTTGTATAAGACTAAGAAAAAAGAGCATACTAGTGTGTTATATGTTACTTAGAGTGATGATATTTTCTACTGGACTTGAATGTTTAATTCTTCAAAAGTCACAAAAGATAAACATTAACTTTTTGTTATTACTTCTTAATATACTGTATGAAAATTTTAAAATAAACATAATTATTGTTACCGGTTCGACCCCGACCAGACCTTTTTAAACCTAGAACCAAGTACCCTACTACACCAGTTCAATGTCGGTTTCGGCAACAGCACGCTAACATAGCAGCAGCAACATTGTATCAGTTAGAAATAGACCCTGAATAACAGCAGGCCTTTATCTCATATTTCTCATTCACAAAAATCAATGAAAAAAGGAAAACCAGTGAACCAGCGGTATGGCCGATTTAACTTGTTGGACTGTATTTTGGTACTTAAATAAATAAATAAAACTAAAACAGCATCGTTCGAGTGTCTCATGAAATGACATTCAGTAATACAACACCACGCAGGCATTTTCTAATTTATAACTGATGTCCATCCATTTTCTACCAAGGTTTTCGATGCGGGACTTCACAAAACCTACTGAATTTTGTTTTCACTGATGGTAAACGGAGAAATATGGCGCTATTGTAGATGGAGATGTGAAGAGGAGTATGCCAAATTATTAATTTACCATCCACCTCATCAATATATCCACCAACACAACCCCATTATTCTTCCGTTCACACTCAAAACTATTACCACAACCCCAACAACTTTTAAAGTCTAAACCATAAAATTTGTAGGTTTATTCTTCACAATAATAGTTAAGATCCCTAAAAATAGTACTACTCTGTTTTGTTATATAAGACTAAGAAAAAAGAGCATACTAGTGTGTTGTATGTTACTTACAGTGATGATATTTTCTATTGGACTTGAATTTTTAAATTCTTCAAAAGTCACAAAAGATAAACATTAACTTTTTGTTATTACTTCTTAATATACTGTATGAAAATTTTAAAATAAACATAATTATTATTACCGGTTCTACCCCGAACTGACCATTTTAAACCTAGAACCAAGTACCCTACTACACCAGTTCAATGTCGGTTTCGGCAACAGCACGCTAACATAGCAGCAACAACATTCTAAAACTTACGATTTAATAAAAATAATTAAATAATTGATATACCTGTTGTGTTTGATTTGCAAGTACGGCAGCCAACTCTGCAGGGAGTGTACCACCTTCTTTCACACTAATGTAGCTAACAACTGCTTTCAATAGAGCAGTCACAGATGTAAGTCTTTGTTCCACCAATGAAGAGCTACCAATCCATGATTTATCAATTGGCATGACTACAAAAGAAATCAAGACATTGAATATCAAATTAAAGACTATTAAATCATGAGCAGTCCTAAACGTAGAATAAAAGATGACAAGAACTATATATAATAAAAATAATATAAATGTGTAACATAATTTAAATGTTCAAACATGACAAGATGAATACATAATAAGTACTTACTGCAATACTTCTTCGAAAACGAAAACAAGTCCAATGAAATTTATACGACTCTTCTTTTAATTTCTGCAAAAGGTAAATAACTTTTGTAAGTATGATTAGAAAGAGACATGTCAGGTGCTAAGTTAAACACTTCACCTAATTGATTAAACTTTAAAACTGATGTCATTTTCACCAACGAACCGTTTTTAATTGGTTGAGGTACCTCTAATTTTCTGTTTCATTCATCTTTAAAAATTTTTGTAATATTAACAATTTAGACTTAATTAATTATGAATTTATAAAAACAGAGAAATGGATCAAAGGCATAAAGTCTGAGACTTGGGGCCAGTTTCAACTTTGTCTGTTGGCTCCACTGTTCTAGAGGATCAAGCAAGGAATTTACAGCGACTTCGATTGACATGGCAAGGAAATACAAAGAAGTTGTAAGTGCACTTTCCATTATTATATTAGGTGTGACAGTGAGTTGTTGGTTGCTAGGTAAGCATTGGCATTACTTTAGTAATATATATGTATATTAAACTGTCTCTGGCTTCTTGATTAGGCTAAAACCACATCTTTCTCACTTATCCTTAGATTGGTTTTAGAGAAGATGGCAAAGAGAAGATCAGAGGAATAAAAGAAAATAGTAATCAACTTTTTCTCACAAGGTGAGAAATTAAGAAGAGAGAAGTAAAAATGGTGAGTCCCATAACTAATAATTTTCTCCACTTTTGAGAAGATTGTGAAAGAAATGAATGAGAAGGAATAAAAATTGAAATATTAAAGGGATCAATTTTATAAAGTTTCACCAAATATCATTAAAGGGAACAATCTGACACCAATGTATTCACATCACTAACAGAACCTACATATCTCAAAGATCAACCTCTAACAAAAAAAAATGAAACAATCAGAACTTTATAATTCCATGAACAAAATCAACTTCTAACAAAGAATCATTCATCATCACCAGCACCCTTGGAGGAACCAGCTTTCTTTGGAAGCAACAGGTTGTGAATATTGGGCATCACACCACCGTTGGCAATGGTAACATCACCAAGAAGCTTGCTCAATTCCTCATCGTTAACTACCTAGTGGTTCAAGCTAGTGAAGTCGGTGAAATAGGATCATTGGAAAAATTGGAGGGTTATTAGTTGAATCAAATGACTTGACCCGTTACCTGTTTTTACATTGCTATTGCTATTGATTCAACTGAGTTCTTATCTGTGTGTGTTATGTTCAATTCTTCTGTTTTTGGTTGCTTTAAATGGATGTTTTTTATATAATGAAAGATTACAAACCTACCAGCAGTTTGAGAAAATTTTGCAGTTATTTCATTTTTCCATTGAAATGTTACAGTTTCTTTTATCAGTATCTTTGAATTATAGTTATCAGGATTGGAATGTTGGGTAGAGTTAATGTATAACTGGAAAAGTTAATGAAAGGGAGAGTTGTGTTGTAATGTAAGAGGGGGCATTCTACTGTTTTATTAAAATTTAATGTTGATAACGAATATGACAAATTGTTGAGTTGTGTGAGCCGATGAATTCAAGATCTGATACCAATATTGTCAAATATAGCTGCTATAAGTTATAGTGGTGCTATAGCATAGTGAAATTTAAACAATTTTTAGTTGTTCAACTATATGCTCTTAGTATTCAAGTCTTGTCAAATAGAGACTATAGTAAAATTTGAACAAATCACCATTTTCCGGGCAACACTATCTTCTTGTATTTGTACTTTTTGAGATAGTGTTGTCGGGGCTTGTACCAATTCAAGCGTTCTAAATTAATATATAAGAATAAGCAATGATTTATTATTTGTATTATTTGTATAAATAACATTAAAATTTTCTTGTATTATTTGTATAAATAACATTAAAATTTTGACTCAAGCGTTCTAAATTAATATATAAGAATAAGCAATGATTTATTATTTGCATAAGTTTCTTTTTAAAGTATAGTCTAATTTAATTAACTTACACTACTGAGTTTGGATTGTAAAGACATGTTTCTATGCCTAGAGTAAATGTATCTTCAACTTCACCTTGAAATTCAGTACAAAAACAAAGTGCATGCTTTCAACTACTGTTTTACACAACTAAGTGTGTATCTTTTACCCAGTTCACGTGAACAAAACTCCATCTCCGAGTGTAAGCTAATAAATAGATGGTATAGGAAAATGTAGAAACATAACAAATTAGAACATAATCATTTATAAGACAAACCTGAATGCGATTGCGGTGGGGAAAACAAGATACTGCCTGATGGCCCAACAACTCCTGAATTTCTCTCTGCCTTTCCCTCTCAGCCTTCTCAAATCATCACTTTTTTATCTAACCTTTGTACATCTGAGACATGTAAGAAGAACACAATCGCTAAAGTGCACGATTCAAAGAAATGTTTCAAAAAGCATAATAGTTGCAGAAGGCCTATTTTTTAGTACAAGATTCATCAGATGGAAAAGGTTGTTTGAAAGGCAGGGAACCTCAATTCAGCCCCCACACAGCTCAACTGTGCGCGGAGGATTTCCGGTGAGAACCGAAAAAGATATCAGATCAAATCAGTCATACAAACATAGAAAAGAAAAATGCATCTAAGGTTCAGACAAACCAAAGGTACCAAACACAGTCTAAGCACACAAATTTTTACTTTTTCTCACAAGGTTTTGCATACTTAACAATTCAAACATTCACCATTCACCACCATCTCCACATAAACAATGATTGTGTTCAGACAAAACAATTTTTACTTTATAGGCTATAAGTTAATTTTTACTTTTTAGGATGAGGGTTCAGACAAAACAATTTTTAGTTGTTCAACTATATGCTCTTTAGTATTCAAGTCTTATCAAATAGAGACTATAGTGAAATTTGAACAAATCATTATTTCCATATTTAACTTTCTCATATGAGCATTTCGTCAAACAGCAGATGTGCATCGCGAATTGAGGTTCTGTACTTATGCATCAAATAAGTATAAAGATAAGGAAAGACTCACCAGCTAGCAAAGAGAGTTATGAATCAAACAGTTTAATTGGAGAAACAGCTGTGAATCTGTCCATAAACAACCACAACAGCAACAAATATTAGGATAAAATTCTTACAAGTAAGTTTAAATGAAACAACATGGTGAGATACAACAACAAGCAAAGGCATATCAGAAATCATATTGTGAAAAACCAAAGCACAAAATTACCTTGAAAATGGTGGATTGTAGAATTGTGGATTGTCGAGTAGTAGAATCAAACAGGACTGCCGAACTGTAGATTGCGGAGCAGCAGAACAGTGTAGCAGAAAACCTGATTACGGAATTGCGGATCTGCGATTGAACAAAGCGAAAAAGACGACTCAAATGATTGATAGGGTTGATTATTAGGGTTCCATATTGAAACTGACACTAAAGAGGTGTGATTTTAATTTCAAATCATTGTTAGGTTTTAAATTTGAATGAAATGAAGGAATTGAAATCAAAAGGTTTATGGAGACTGAACGGAAGATTGAAATCGAACCTTGAAGAGTCGGTTGAATACGCGAAGGAGAAGATTGAAATCGAACCTTGCAGAGTCGGTTGAATACGCGAAGGAGAAGATTGAAATCGAACCTTGAAGAATCGGTTGAATACGCGAAGGAGAAGACGAAGGAATTTGTTTTCTTTTCTTCCCGTAAAGGAATTTTTTTCTTTTTTTTCAGTTATACACATAAAGTAAGATGATTATTATTATTATTATTATTATTTAATTCAAACACATAAAGTAAGATTATTAGTTTTTCTTAAGTCATATAATTATTATATTATATATATATATATATATATATATATATATATATATATATATATATATATATATATATATATATATATATATATATAATATATTATATATATATATATATAATATTATATATTATATTTTTTTATTTCAAAAAAAAAATATTATATATTATATAAATATATTTATATAATATTATATATTATATATATATATATATATATATATATATATATATATAATATTATATATTATATAAATATATTTATATAATATTATATATTATATAGGGGAAGAGTGAGACAAAAGCGTGCCTGGCAAAATTTTCAGTAAATAATGGCGGTTGAAACCGTCGTTGATTTACTATTATTACGACGTTTATGAAAACCGCCGTAATCAACGGTAAATTGTGACGTTTTACATTAAACGCCATAATTTAACCGCCGTAATTTACGTGGATTTTTGTAGTGATGAGCCAATGCTTCAAAGCATAACCTAAAATGCTCCATGGAACATCATAAATCCCATCATCAAGTCAATTTAGCCTCAAGGCATGCATACATCAAAAATCAGGAATTAGGGTTTCTTGACCTAATTCACCCCTAAGTTGACTTTTGGGACAAATCATGAGCCAAGACCTCAAGACATGATTTGAGGGTCTCCAACATACCACGTTGATCCATTTGCATCAATGGATTGACCCAAGAAGCTTGAGCAACAAGTTTCAATTTCATCTGAACCACAGTTAGGGTTTCGTGGGAAAAGTCAACTGTAGCTTTGACTTTTGACCAGGACATGCTCCCAAGTCGTGGGACACGATTAAATACACCCTATAACACCCATGGAACATGTCCATCAATTTTGATTTAGGTCAAGGACATGATTTCCTAAAGGATCGCACAGTTTGGAATTCACCTGATAAAAAGTCAACTGTGCACAAAAGTCAAACTTTGACTTTTTGAGATTTTTCATAAAAATGGTTTTTTAACCCTAAAATGATGTTAATGTGTGATTGGAATAATCATTCATCAAGAAAAATCAAAGAAAGTGGGATAACTTGTAAAAGGGGTAACCATAAAAACTTAGAAATTTTTCTAAGTTATGAAAAAAAGTGGCAAGGGTACCAACTTTGGAGGATCATACCTCCTAAACCACAAAGCCATTTTTCCCCATCCAAAGCTTGATTTGTAGCCCTCATTACCCTCTACAAAATAGAGCTCATTTGTGCTCAGTTTGAGTACACCAAAGCCATCAAACAGATGCTTTCCTCAAATTCTCTCTTTCACTCCAAAATGCCTTCTTTAGTAAGGAAATTCTGAGTTTTTGAGCTAGAGAGCAATTCCACTCAAAATAATCACACACACACCTCATATATATCATATGTAAGCTGTGCAAACCATCAAAAGTGACCTGTAATCACAACATCACAAAGTCACCTCTCAAAACCTCAAAATGGCACTTTTTGCATTTTTCAAGCCATGTCTTGATTCAGTCACTTTCCAAGCCAGATAAAACCTCAAACACACTCTAAATATCATCCTTGAACTGTCCCAAATGGTGCCACACATCTGGAACACCATTTGAGAGAGTTGGCATTTTGGCCGTTTTTTACCATTTCGCGAGAAAGTGCACAAACTTGCTCCAGAGGTTTCCAGCTGATTCCAACCATCCTAAAAGCTTCTAAGAGGTCATTTGAGGTTGTCCAAAGCATCAAATCATTTCTGGAACAAAGCACTTGGTAGGTTGCCCAAAATCTCCAAAAAAGAGGTAAAATTCACAACTTGAATTCTTTGAATCATGCTTTCCTTTGTTGTCCACATACATGCATCACATTGAACAATTCTTGAGGCAAAAATGTAGTCCTTAATGTGTATATTGTGATCCTCCCACTGTTTGCATTTTGACATGTTTTATGTGGAATTTTGGTTATTTCAAAACCATGTACAGTTCTTTTTTTTTTCATTGGTGTGTTCTATACATTAAGTTTTAGTTTACATGAGTAACACCATTGGATTCCTTGCGAAAAATCGGTCAAGATAGGTTTTTACGGATTTCAATTCCGATGAAAATTGAGAGAGTTACGCGCGTTGGAAATTTTACGCGAAACGCCGTCGAATTAACGATAGCGGTTCTGTTTTTTTCACTTTGTACAGTGAGTTTCTGAGTGTGTGAATAATACCATTGGATTCCTTGCGAAAAATTGATCAAGATAGGTTTTTACAGATTTCAATTCCGATGAAAATTGAGATAGTTACGCGCGTTGGAAATTTTACGCGAAACGACGTCGAAAACACGTGCAGTTTTGGTTTTTTTATTTCTGCGTTTTGTGTGTTAATTTTCTGTGCACGTGAGTAATACCATTGGATTCCTTGCGAAAAATCGGTCAAGATAGGCTCTTGCGGATCTTGATTCGGTTAAAAATTGAGAGAGTTACGCGTTTTGGAAATTCGACGCGGAACGATGTTTTTACAACGCAGCAGCTCTGGTTTTTTTATCGCTGCGTTTTGTGCGTTGAGTTTGGCGTGCGTGTATGATACCATTGTATTCCTTGCGAAAAATCGGTCAGGATAGGCTCTTGCGGATCTTGATTTAGTTAAAAATCGAGAGAGTTACGCGTGTTGGAAATTCAATGCGGAACGATGTTTTTAATCGATAGCAGTTTTTGTTTTTTAATTTCTGCGTTTTGTGTGTCGATTTTCTGTGTGCGTGAGTAACACCATTGGATTCCTTGCGAAAAATCGGTCAGGATAGGCTTTTGCGGATCTTGATTCGGTTAAAAATCGAGAGAGTTACGCGTGTTGGAAATTCGACGCGGAACGGTGTTTTCAAAACGATAGCAGTTTTTTCTGCGTTTTATACGTCGATTTTCCGTGTGCGTGAGTAATACCATCGGATTCCTTGCGAAAAATCGGTCAGGATAGGTATTTCCAGATACGTTATGAGTGTTTGAAATTTGATAAAAACGTGTTGAAAATTAAAGTTTCGGTACTCGTTTTTACCCCAAAAAATGTCGGAGATGATATTTTGATATCTTTCCTCTTTTTCTTACTTTTTATTTTCAAAACTCAACCAATTTTTTTCACATAGCAAAAAATCATCATTTTCCAATTCATACCCCATAATATTTTAATTCACAAAAAATCACAAAAAAAAAGTATTATGTTTAATATATTTAAAAATAGTGTTTTATATTGTTTTAAATGCTTTTAAAATGATTTCTTTTTTTTTCTTGATTTAAAACCAAAATGATTTTAAATATTTATGTTGATAAAATATTTTTTTTCATAAACTTTAATCATTATTTAATGATTTTATTTGATATTTTTATCATTTTTTACTAAATTTTTCTTGAAAAAATGCCAAAAAAATGAAATTGGAGTTTTCTTTGATTTTCACCCTAACAAATCTTTTTCAAACACTTGGGCCTCTATTAGAGTGTAAGACTCAATCCCCTTTTAACCAAAACAATTTTGGGCCTCACTTATTGTATAAGTCCCTCTGCGTTAAAAGAAAACTTCGGCACGATCACCATTTTCAAACGAAAATCAACTGGGCTTCTCTTTGAGCTGTAAGTCCCATTTCTTTTCATATTTAAACACTTGGGCTTCTATTAGAGTGTAAGTCCCAACCCTTTTTTAACGAAACAATTTTGGGCCTCAGCTATTGTATAAGTCCCGATACGTTAAAAATCTCGGCGCGATCGCCATTTTCAAACTGAAAATATTTTGGGCCTCTCCCTGAGTTGTAAGCCCCATCTTTTGTACAAAAATACACTTTGGGCCTCTAATAGAGTGTAAGACCCAACCCCTCTTTTTTATATTTTCTCATTTTTCATATTATTCTTTAATGATTTGGAAAATTAATAACTCCTTCAATTTTGATTATTTTTTATTGGTTCTTTTTCTGAAAAATCACAAAAATAGTAAAATATTTTATTCTACAAAAAAATCAAATTTATATTATTTATTTAATATAGTTGGTATTTTTTTGAATAAATTCATTTTTAATTGTTTTTAAGCATTTTAAAAGTGGATATTCATCTTGAAAATAAAGATTATGGGCCTCCCCTCGTGTTGTAAGCCCCATTTCTTTTCTTTAAACTCTTTGGGCCTCTAATAGAGTGTAAGACCCAACCCCTTTGTAAATACCAAAATTTTTGGGCCTCAGTCACTTGTATAAGTCCCACGGTGTTTCCAAAACCTCGGCGCGACCGTCGCCCTTTTCAAAATTAACCATTGGGCCTACCCTCGAGTAGTAAGACCCATTTCTTTTCTTAAAACTCACTTGGGCCTCTTGATAGAGTGTAAGACCCATCCCTTTGTACAAAAAACCTTTTTTGGGCCTCGGTCACTTGTATAAGTCCCTCTGTACAAATTCAACAGTGCGCTCACTGATAAAACCCTGGGCCGCTCCTTGAGCTGTAAGCCCCAAATCTTTCTTTTTCAAAGCACTTTCTTCTTTGATTTTGAATATACTGTTGTTTTCAATCTTTCTTTGTTGAACAACTAACCAAACAGCATGGAAGCTCTACAACCGAGTAAGTGTTTACCCGCTTTCATTTACCGCTTTCATATGTATATAACTGTATTGTGGGGCTGTTTCACTGTAAATCTCCTTTCATAAACTCATACACATATAACTGTATTGTGGGGCTGTTTCCCTGTAAGTCTTCTTTCATAAACTCATATCAACTGTGTAATAATAGTATAGATATTTAGAGTTTCCCCGGCAACTACGTCCAGAACTAGGTGACGCCGTTTCATTTATTTGTAGAAATAGACAACTAGATCCCCAATAGGATCACCAGATACAGTCTTCTCTTTGGCTGTCCTCATTAGGAATTGTCAAGAAACTCTACTCCCCAAGATGAATGTCTTCTCCGTGAATGGCATCTTTGAGTTTCTTCCAAATTCTCGAACTTTCCTGACTTGATCTATTCCTTGTGAATAGCTTGCCTTGAATTTCTCGGGGTTTGGGGACCCACGGGCTTCCTAAAAGCATCGGCCTCCTCTTGGGCATCGTACAAGGACCCACAGGCTTCCTAAAAGCAACCCCGCCTCCTCTTGGGCTTCGTACAAGGACCCTACGGCTTCTTAGAAGTATTCACAGCCTCCTCTTAGGCTTCGTATAATGATCTCTTCCTCCGGGAATGATAGCCTCCTCTTGGGCTTCGTATAAGGATCCGTCGGCTTCTTAAACGTTTCCAGCCTCCTATTAGGCTTCGTACAAATTGTCCCGACGACCTCCTAGAGGTATAGGAACAGAACCTAGTCATCCTCATAGAACAGTCCTGTCATAGAGTCTACTACTGTTTCTCAAAGTATAGTACAAAAGATAAAACTATAGACACGGACAGTCTAACTTCCTTGAGTCTCAAAGACATTCTCAAGTGACCCCTTCGTTAAATAGGAAGGAAACCCGCAGACTCTGACAGTCTCAATACCCTTTGGATTTCCCGTTTCCTCAAAGAGAAGGAAATATCCCTGCTCATCAAATCAAATCCCTGAGTACAGTGTTGCTCATATAAGAACTGATTTTCTCTTTAAAATCAGTATACTGGACCTGTCACTTAACTGAAACAGTTACCATAGCCTCCTCTTGGGCTTTGTTCAATGATTCTTCCCAGCGAAGCAAACGTTTAGCCTCCATCTCGGGCTTCGTACGAGATACCAAAATTCCCCCCAGCGGAGTCAAACAATGTTTAGCCTCTCTCGGGCTTTGTACGAGACACATAAGAGACTCCCTCGTTGAGTCAATCACCCCTTTAGCCTCCATCTCGGGCTTCGTACGAGATACAAAGACTCTCTTGTTGAGTCAAACCTTTAGCCTCCATCTCGGGCTTCGTACGAGATACAAAGACTCTCTTGTTGAGTCAAACTTTCAGCCTCCATCTCGGGCTTCGTACGAGATACAAAAACACTCTCTTGTTGAGTATAAAAGATTCTCCTGTTGATTCAACCCTTTTAGCCTCTCTCTCGGGCTTCGTACGAGACACATAAAAACTCCCTCTTGTTGGGCCAATAGCCCCCTCTTAGGCTTTGTATAAGAAAACCACTGGTTGATCAAATCAACCTTTTAGCATCAAAGTTGTGCCTCGTTCACAGTACACAAACATCAACAACTCCTTCCCCTTCGTCTAATCGCTGTAAGCGGCAAGCCTCTGGATCGTCTACATCCACGCCACTGTCCCTCTTTTAGCATGAGAAATTCCTAAGGAAAGATAGCATTGCTCTACACTGAGTTAAAGTCTTCTCCTTCAGGTTAAAATCCCCTTTAAAGGAAATTATGGCATTGCTAGGATCTGCGTATCCCGGTTAAAGTAATTCTCCTTTATAACCAATCACCCAATAGTTGTGACAGACAAACCCTTATTTAGAGATGACAAATTCTCTCTAAAGTCGAGGTCCTTCAGCTTCACGTCTTGGGCTTTGAACAAAACACAAATAGACTTTTTAGCTTCACATCTTGGGCTTTGATCAAGATACAAATCACCTTTCGCTTCACGTCTTGGGCTTTGAACAAGACACCAAAACACCCATTTCCTCCCATAGAATAGGAGGAACTACGAACGCTCTGATTTCCCTATTTCGGTAAATGGGAATACGTAGGCATAAGATCAAAAGAAATGATCTTAGCGAGCACAATCAACAAAAAACCAAAATCCCATACTCTCACATACCCATCAAAAAGCATCAGTCCTAACATCCTAATCCTTGTTCTCCGCCAGAAACCTTCTGCCCGGATAAAAAGAAAGAAAACCAGTACTGGCGAAAATACAAATAACCAGTACAAAGGCCCCCCATATTGATAGCATTCGTAACTTAACAGACCGCTGTTTAAACTCAGTATGCAAAGCAGGCTTAATTGGAGACATCTATTTCCCTTCCTTATTCAGCTCACAATAGGATAAAAAATGAATCGACCTGTAGTCAAAGCTCAAACCACAGAGAGCGACCAGCGCTTAAGAACCGCATCCAAAATCGCTCGCTACAGAAAAATGGCGCCCACCGTGGGGCATTTCAAAGTTAGATCTAGGCACGGTCTTCCTTCTCTTCACTTATGTGAAAACCACAGATTGGGGCTTTCGCCGGGGAACCCATTTTCTGTCAGGAACTTAGGATTCATAGCTTTAAAGGTCTAGGATGTTTAGGACAAATATATATATATATATATATATATATATATATATATATATTGCTTTTCCTAATTGCTATACGTGTTTATTTTTCTGCTAATGGGAATGCGGGTGA
This sequence comes from Lathyrus tuberosus, assembly GCA_022829125.1. Lineage (NCBI taxonomy): Eukaryota > Viridiplantae > Streptophyta > Magnoliopsida > Fabales > Fabaceae > Lathyrus > Lathyrus tuberosus. The sequence continues at coordinate 17,275,932 of JALAZF010000075.1, forward strand.
TGCCGTATGTGGAAAGATTGAGTATACACTTAAGATAAGTGATGGCGACGGGGTCGACCATCAACCTCAATGGAGGCTGACCAACGCAACCCATTCACTCTTCTAGCCAATGGGCCAGTTGTTAAGTCTGAGAAGCTGAGGAGCCAAACCCTTTCGTAGTGCGAAAACTATCGAAAATAGTTGTTACGCGATACTACCCTCATTTGAGGCTGGTGATCTATTCTCGATGGATGACACTTACTCTAAGATTGCTCTACAACTCGCTGGCGATCCGCTTGTTGTTTTGTTTTCCTGGGAGGAGCTGATGATAATGAGTACAGGTACAAAAATCACCCTAGTATAAACCTTTGGGGATGGGTAGAGCCTTGACTTCATGACAACGACCCTTTGACCCCATGTTTTTTCTATGTTTTCGTGTGCTGCATTCATGCATTCATTTAATAAAACATTAAAACATTCAAAAAACTTCTCTTCTAGTCTCTCTGTTTTTCAAATTAAACTAAAACTGTGATTGTAAATATCAGAGAAAAGGATTACGCTAATGGATTTCGGTAGAAGGAGAACTCATACGTACACCTTCAAGGTTCCAAAACTAGAGGATTTGAGAAGGTTAGCAAGGATGATCACTAGCCCTGAGGCTTTCAGAGCCAAGTACGGAGGTTTACTACCACTGTTAAGAGTCCATGTGATTGAGGGAATCATGGATGCGCTCATTCAATTCTACGATCCGATTTATCATTGTTTCACATTTCCGGATTACCAGCTCGCACCAACGCTGGAGGAGTATTCTCATCTGATTAATCTACACATTACAGATCGAGCTCCATTTTCTGGACTGGAAGAAATTCCAAAGAATCAGACCATTGCAAGAGCAATTCATTTGGACGAGTCTGAGGTCAGGACTCACATGACCGCTAAGGGTGGCATCCAAGGTTTGCCAGCCCAGATCTTGACAAAGAAAGCCCTGTACTTTGCCAGTATAGGGAACGTGACTGCTTTTGAAAGCATCTTTGTTTTACTCACCTACGGATTATTTTTGTTTCCCAACATCAATAACTTCGTCGATATTAACGCTATTAAGGTTTTTCTCATTGGAAACCCTGTGCCGAATTTGCTCGCAGATGCGTATCATTTTGTACACTTGGGGAATTTGTACAGCGGAGGGGAGATAACATGTTGTGTACCTCTGCTTTATAAATGGTTTATCTCTCACTTGCCCAAGTCTGCTGCTTTTTGGGATCGCAAGAGTGTCTTACGTTGGTCGCAGAAGATCATGTCTCTCACCAACTCTGATATAGATTGGTGTAAAAGGATCTATGATGGAATCAGAATCATTGATCGTTGTGGAAACTTCCCCAACGTACCCCTCATAGGAACTAAAGAAGGAATCAACTATCATCCGGTACTAGTTCCTCGTCAATTTGGATACCCGATGAGGCTTGTTCTGCGCAATGCTCATCTGGAAGGTCTTTTCTTCAAGGAAGGAGAAAGTGACAGAGAACTAAAGATGGAAATAGTGCATGCTTGGAAACATGTTCATAAGAAAGGACGGGAGTCTCTAGGAAAACCAAACTGTGTCTCGGTGGAGCCTTATCTCCACTGGGTACAAACTAGAGCTCTCAAGCTAAAGATGCCTTATCCTCATTACGGAATTCTTCCGCCGAGGGAATCTGTCATGTACTTCATGACGGAAACTGAAAAGCTTCAGGTTACTCTCAACAAAGTTCAAAAGGAAAGAAGGTGTTGGAAGAACAAGTACCGCACCCTTGACGTAGAGTGCATCCAAATACAACAATTACTGAAAGAGAAAGATGCTCTGATTGAAATTTTGGAGCAATATGCTGTAGAGAATCAAGATGATCAAAGGAATTTGCTCACTCCTTTCACTTGGCAAAAGAATGACAACCCGACAACGTCCCAAGAGCCCCGGTCAAAGAAAAGGAAGATACCAGAATCAGCACCCGATTTCTCTTCAGAGAGGACTCGGGACCCTTTAGCTTAGGTTTCTGTTTCTACACTTTGTAATCTACTGTATTTCCATTTCTGTAATCCTTTGGAATTCAATAAAAAGGGGTTTCCCCACTGTTTGATATTTACAATCAATTGTCAAAGTTTATTTTGATTAAACAAAAAAAAAACAATTAATATAATCATTACATTCATCATTCTCACGTAACGCATTCTTCTTACCTACGAATCTCACGTTTGTGTCTCGGTTCTAGAATCAAACTGTCTCATTCGTATAATACTCGGGCCAATCGTCAGAAAAAGATGGATGATCTTGAGGAAGAAAATAGAGAGTTGAAAGAAGAGATCGACGCTCTAAGAGAGGATATGAGAAAGCTTCGTAATGACATGCAAGCCATGGTAGAAGCTCAGCTACAAAGAACTGTGATCTCAGAGATCACCTCAATGCCCATAGTGGAGAAGAATGATCCTAGGTATCAGATACCGAAAGATTTTCCTTGGGGCATGCCTATTAACTATATCCCGGGAGGATATGTTCCGCCGATCACTGAAGATCAGGGAATGTCAACAGAAGCTGCTGGGCCTGAAGGTTACAAACTTCGGGAAAGCGAAGATGCCAGGGGCATACCAACAACTCCTGAAGGTTACAAACTTCGGGAAACGCCAAGACTCACTGTCGTAGTCACGGTACCACCCCCTGTGATGCACACTGTCCCGGAAGGACAGATTCCACCGATACCTTCTGGTAAGAAGGAAACTATGTTTGATAGAATGGATGAATTCCAGGAACAGTTCTTAGATATGCAGAAGGAGTTGCAAGCCATTCGCGGTCAGGATCTATTCGGAAAGGACGCCGCAGACCTCTGCTTGGTCCCCAATGTGAAAGTCCCGCACAAATTCCAAGTGCCCGACTTTGAAAAATACAAGGGTAACTCTTGCCCTCAGAGCCATCTGGTGATGTACGCGCGGCGGATGTCAGCTCAGACGGAGAATTAGGACCTACTGATTCACTACTTCCAGGATAGTTTAACCGGTGCCGCACTCAAATGGTACATGGGTTTAAACCATGCTACGATTAGCACATTCAGAGATCTTGGCACTGCCTTCGTCCAACAATACAAATACAATTTGGACATGGCACCCGACAGAGATCAACTCAGATCGATGTCACAAAAGGACAAGGAAACCTTTAAGGAGTATGCTCAAAGGTGGCGTGAAATTGCCGCTCAAATTTGCCCACCTCTTGAGGAAAAAGAGATGACAAAGATCTTCTTAAAGACCTTAAGCTCATTTTACTATGACCGAATGGTTGCCAGTGCTCCCAGTGATTTCACCGAGATGGTCGGCATGGGCGTACGTCTTGAGGAAGCCGTCCGAGAAGGACGTTTGGTAAAAGACACTGGATCGACGAGCGGTACTAAAAAATATGGTAGTGCTCTCCCTAAGAAAAAAGAGCAAGATATTGGGAATATCTCTCTCAGAAAGCAAAGGCGATGTTATCAGCCGGTAGCAGCTGTGACTCCTGCTACCAGCCCTGCGCCTATTCCTACGTATCAACCTCAGGTTGCACAGAGCCAACCTGATCAGCAAAGGACACAACAACCTCTTCAGCAGGCTCGTCCTCCATACAATAACAACCGTACAACACGAACATCAGGGTTTGATCCTATACCCATGTTGTATGCAGAACTATTTCCGTTACTATGTGCTAAGGGGCACATCCAGACTAAGTCTCCTCTTACAGTACCGGAAAATCCGCCTTTTTGGTGTAAGGTGGATCAGAAATGCCCTTATCATCAAGGAGGATCAGGGCATAACATAGAGACTTGCCTCAATTTCAAGTCCGACGTGCAAAAGCTTGTTAGGAGCGGGCTTTTATCTTTCAAAGATACGAATCCCAATGTTCTCACGAACCCGCTGCCTCAACATGAGAAAGCTGCAATCAATCTGATTGAGAAAGAGACTAACAATGTCTATCAAATTCACGATGTACTCTTGTTAAAGACCAATCTGGTCAAGATGCATTGTAAACAGAGTGGATATGGCCATATGCCACCTCATAACTATCACCAGTGTGATATCTGCTCTAAAGATAACCAGGGATGTTCTGTGGTGCAAGCAGCCCTACAGGAACAGATGGATCCAAGAGCACCGAGTTCGTGGAGTTAACATGGTTTACACGAATTCTAACGTCATTCAGAACCACGACATCCGTGCAATGAATGTCAACTTGGTGGCGATGCACTCAAGGCAAAGCCAGTATCATAATCTGCCGCGACACAATTACAATTCCTGTCTGACTTGCTCGGTAAACAAACAGGGATGCTCTTTCATACAAGAGGCCCTCCAGCGTCAGATGGATCTTGGATGGATCCAAGACTACCATGATAAGAACCCGTATCAGATCAATATGGTTCAGATCTTCGATATTCGCGTGAGGAATACCAGCCTGGTAGAGTTACATGCTGAGCAGGTCCGACTCGGATTCTTAATATCACATGATTATCAAAGCTGTAAAGCGGGTTGCAAAAACGATCGAGGTTGTACCCTTGTCCAGGAGGCACTTCAGCACTTGTTAAATCACTGGTGGATGCCAATCTATATGGATGAAGATACTCAACAGATTAGTATCAGTAACAGGAATCCTACTCGACGTCAAAGCCAGGATGTCCGATCAGTAGAAGGTAACTTAGTGAGGTTACATTGTATTCAAAGTGGGCGTGGCCTGGTGCCACTACATAATTACGACCGTTGTAGCGTCTGTTTGGAAAGTAACCAAGGGTGTTACCTTGTGAGAGCAGCTCTCCAGGGGCAGGTCGATCGTGAAGAAATTCGTCCATATCCGGGTTCTGGACCCATCAACTGGACACCGAACTACCTTGCCAATCAAGTCGAGGATGTTGTCACAATCTCTAGTGATCACCATACCAGGGATGTTTTCGCCATTATCCCTCTACTTGACGAATCTAAAGTTCCCAACCAGGAACAAATCGAGCTTACTTATAATGGTCAGAAAAATCAGAAGGCTTCCATAGTCATCTATTTACCGGGACCACTACCGTATGAATCAACTAAGGCTATCCCTTACAAATAAGGTGCAACAACAATTGAGAATGGAAAGGAAATTCCATTACCCTCCGTCGTGAATATTGCAGACATCAGTCGTGTAACACGGAGTGGTAGAATCTTCAACCGGGGGGTTGGGGAAGTTAACAAAGAAAAGGAACTTCAGACAGAAGCTCCCGATCCACCAATCGGTCAATCCAGTAATCTCGACCTTTCAAAAAACAATGATGAGATGTTGAAGCTCATCCAAAGGAGTGAATACAACATTGTCGATCAACTGTTACAGACTCCTTCAAAGATCTCGGTATTATCACTGTTACTCAGTTCGGAAGCCCACAGGGAGGCTCTACAGAAAGTCTCAGAGCAAGCCTTTGTGGAACAGTATGTAACAATCAGTCAGTTCGATAACATTGTCTCTAACATCACTTCCTGCAATAATTTGGGATTTAGTGATGAGGAATTACCCGAAGAGGGTCGTCGTCATAACATGGCGCTCAACATTACAGTTAACTGCCAGGACGATGCTTTAGCCAGCGTACTAGTAGACACAGGGTCAGCCCTGAATGTTATGCCGAAGTCCACTTTGACGCAATTATCATTCAAGGGCCCTCCGCTGAGAGTCAGTGAGGTTGTCGTCAAAGCATTCGACGGATCCAGAAAAATAGTTATCGGCGAAGTTGATCTTCCCATAACTATCGGTCCTCACACTTTCCAAGTCACTTTCTAGGTCATGGACATCCGGGCAACATACAGTTGTTTATTAGGAAGACCTTGGATACATCAGGCTGGAGCAGTCACTTCGACCCTCCACCAAAAGCTAAAATTCGTTCAGAACGATCAGCTTGTCACAGTTTGTGGGGAACAAGCCTTGGTTGTGAGTAACTTGTCATCATCTACTGGTATAGAACCCGAGGAGGTTATTGGAACTCAGTTCCAAGCACTGTCGGTGAGCAAAGACAATCAGTTCAAAGGAGGAACCTCGATTTCCTCATACAACGATGCTATCAAAGCGGTCGAGAGTACCGATACGACGGGATGGGGACAGCTTGTCATTCCCATTGACAATAAAACAAAGAAGGGTCTTGGTTTTTCTGCAACCTGTACCCAGACAGCTGCCAACGATGAAAGTCTTCATCCCATTCAAAACTTCTTCTATAGTGGAGGTTTTCTTCACCCGGTGTCTCAAACAGTTCATGCTATCAATGAGGAAGATCCCTCTGACACAGATGAAGAATGGAAGTCCTACCTTAACAAGGACGGTTATATGTCTCAGGAAGAGGTGCCTATGCCTTTTTGCTTTCCTACACAGAGCCCGAGATTTATACCCCGGTCAGATGTCAAAATGATATACGGGGATTGTGATCCGAAAGGATGTCGTGCTCCGCCAAATTCATTAGAGGAAGACACTCCGATGAAAGACAATTTTGACTACAACTACTATGGCCCAATGGATGGTCTGCCGTTATGGCAACCTTATCCAGGAAACTTGGGGTAAGAAAGTCAGCCGAGTAATGAAACTCAGTTGACTGTCATTGAACAGAATACCTGTGTCCCCACCATGTCATGGGATCAACACTCAGGTCATTCGGAAACTACTCAACATGACGATGAATCCGTAACGTGTGCAGGACTAGAATTCATCAATTATGCTTTTCCTGAGGTCAACGTCATCGAGAGGGATGACTCCTCCAGTTCCAAAGAAGTGTGGGACACCTTGGGACAACCGAGTGGAAAATTCGACTTTATGGTCAAGTACACCGCTCCCGAGAGCTCTCGTATCAGGCTCGAAGATATCCAGCCAACTGGATGGGGAGATACAGCTGAGAGCACAAATGCTATGCAAAATACAACTGAGGAATCCTCCTACGACAACTCTGCCTGGGAGACAGATTCCAATGATCCAACTCCACCAGAAATCAGCGTCATTTCTGAAGACAAATCAAGGAAGGTTCCAGACTTTGTGATTCACCGAGGAGTTCGCCGCCAATGGGTTGCTGTCGATGTTCCGAAGGCCGTTCACCAGTCAAAGTAATTGCCATCTTTAACCTTTCACCCTGCCCAGGTGAAACGGATGTTTTAATAGGGTTCACTTTCTGTAAATTTCCCTCTTCGCTTTGCCCAAAGTGGCAGAGTTTTGTTTTATAGGGTTGTAGTTTCAAGAGTCGACTTGTTCATAAATAAAATAACGTCGTTCTGTAATTTCCGCATTATTGCTGTTTTCTCTTTTTGCTTTTTCAGAAAATGGTAATCCTAAAAAACATTTAAAAATAAAAACAAGCAGTAAAATAAATACATTGCACACACTCTTGCATTCTTCTTTATCTCTTCTAAACACGAATCATCACGTCATGCAGATTGCTTATTTTAAACCCCGTTGAAACATACGATCTGATGCCTTCTCCCAACTTTGAGTTCCCGGTATTCGAGGCTGAAGAAGAAAATGACAACGAAATTCCAGAAGAGATCTCTCGACTACTCAGACAAGAGGAAATGTCCATTGAACCTCACAAAGAGCCGTTAGAAACGGTAGACTTGGGTTCAGAGCAAGAGAGAAAAGAAATCAGGATTGGGGCGGGCACTGCTCAATCCAACTGTCAAAGAAAGTTTGATAAAGCTTCTCAAAGAATTCCCCGATGTATTCGCTTGGTCCTATCAGGATATGCCAGGGTTGGATACCAGCATCGTGGAACATCACTTACAGTTGAGATCAGAATGTCCGCCAGTAAAGCAAAGGTTGAGACGGACTCACCCGGACATGGCTATCAAAATCAAAGAGGAGGTACAGAAACAGATTGACGCGGGTTTCCTCGCTACATCTGAATATCCTCAATGGTTAGCCAACATCGTACCCATTCCCAAAAAGGACGGAAAGGTCAGAATGTGTGTTGATTACAGAGATCTAAACAAGGCAAGTCCAAAGGACGACTTTCCTTTACCACACATTGACATGCTGGTTGACATCACAGCAAAGTTCAAAGTATTCTCCTTCATGGATGGATTCTCGGGCTATAACCAGATCAAAATGGCGCCGAAAGACATGGAGAAAACTTCGTTCATTACCCCATGGGGTACCTTTTGTTACAAGGTAATGCCGTTCAGTTTGAAGAACGCCGGGGAAACCTATCAAAGGGCCATGACTACTCTGTTTCATGACATGATACATAAAGAAATTGAGGTATATGTCGATGATATGATTGCAAAATCAAAAACAGAGAGTGAGCACGTTGAACATCTGTCAAAATTGTTTGAAAGTTTAAGAAAATTCAAGCTCCGCTTGAATCCCAACAAGTGCACCTTCGGTGTCCGTTCAGGGAAACTACTAGGGTTCATCGTCAGCCAGAAAGGAATTGAGGTTGATCTTGACAAGGTCAAGGCCATTCAAGAAATGCCTTCGCCGAAAACTGAAAAACAAGTCAGAGGATTCTTGGGACGTTTGAACTACATCTCCAGATTCATATTCCTTATGACCGCCACTTGTGCGCCGATTTTCAAGCTACTTAAAAAGAACCAGGATTGCGTTTGGTCAGAAGATTGCCAAACCGCCTTCGACAGTATTAAGGAATACCTGTTGAATCTGCCGATTCTATCACCTCCAGTGGAAGGAAGACCACTGATCATTTACCTCACAGTCCTAGGGGACTCGATGGGATGTGTACTTGGCCAACAAGACGAAACCAAACGGAAAGAGTCTGCCATTTACTATTTGAGCAAGAAATTCACCAACTGCGAGACTCGGTACACGATGCTCGAGAAAACTTGTTGTGCTTTGGCTTGGGTAGCCAAACATCTTTGCCAGTACATGATTCGTCATACTACTTGGTTGGTCTCCGAAATGGATCCAATCAAATACTTTTTTGAAAAGCCTGCTCTCACGGGAAGAATTGCCCGTTGGCAGATGCTGTTATCAGAATATGACATAGAGTACCACGCTCAGAAAGCCGTTAAGGGAAGTATTTTAGCCGATCATTTGGCTCATCAACCGATTAACGATCAAGAATCAATCGGGTTTGACTTCCCAGACGAAGATGTCATGTATCTAAAGATGAAAGACTGCGATGAATCGCTACCCAGCGAAGGGCCAGAACCAGGTTCCCAGTGGGGACTTATCTTTGACGGAGCAGTTAATCATTATGGAAACGGAATTGGGGCAATCATTGTAACCTCTCAGGGTACCCACATTCCTCTCACTGCTCGACTTACGTTCAAGTGTACAAACAACGAGGCCGAATACGAAGCTTGTATTATGGGTCTCGAAGAAGCGATTGATTTAAGGATCAAAAACTTGGACGTATATGGCGACTCAGCCCTAGTTATCAATCAGATAAAAGAAGATTGGAACACATACCAATCAGGATTGATTCCTTACAAAGACTATGCAAGAAGGTTGTTACCTTTCTTCAACAGAGTCGACTTTCATCACATCCCTCGTGATGAGAATCACATGGCTGATGCATTAGCCACTCTCTCTTCCATGATTAGTGTAGGTCAATGGAATGACATACCTAAGATCGACATCATGCGCCTTGAACGGCCCGCTTACATCTTCACGATTGAAGCAGTCATAGACGACAGACCTTGGTATCACGATATCAAATGCTTCCTTCAGAAACAAGAGTACCCATCTGGGGCACTCAGAAAAGATAGAAAGACCCTCAGAAGACTAGCAGGCAGCTTCTTCCTGAGCGGTGACACTCTCTATAAGAGAAATTTTGACATGGTCTTGCTCCGATGCGTCGACAGACCAGAAGCAGACATGCGTATGAAAGAAATTCATGAAGGATCCTTTGGCACTCATGCCAACGGACACACAATGGCAAGAAAAATTCTGAGAGCAGGATATTACTGGTTGACCATGGAATCCGACTGTTACAAGTACATGAGGAGGTGTCACAAGTGTCAGATATACTCCGACAAAATTCATGTACCGCCATCACATCTCAAAGTTCTTTCTTCCCCGTGGCCTTTTTCCATATGGGGAATCGACATGATTGGTATGATTGAGCCCAAGGCTTTAAACGGACATCGGTTCATCCTTGTAGCCATTGATTATTTCACTAAGTGGGTCGAAGCAGCGTCATACGCTAATGTAACCCGACAAGTGGTGGTCCGATTTATCAAAAACAATATCATCTGCCGTTATGGTGTTCCAAGTGAGATCATTACTGATAATGGATCTAACTTGAACAATAAGATGATGAAAGAGTTGTGTGCAGAGTTTAAGATCGAACACCATAACTCATCTCCCTACCGACCCAAGATGAACGGAGCGGTAGAAGCGGCTAACAAGAACATCAAGAAGATCGTTCAAAAGATGGTTGTAACCTACAAAGACTGGCATGAGATGCTACCCTTTGCTCTTCACGGTTATCGAACATCTGTTCGCACTTCTACAGGGGCAACCCCTTTCTCTCTAGTGTATGGCATGGAAGCAGTGCTCCCCATAGAAGTAGAGATCCCATCAATCCGGGTATTGATGGAAGCGAAGCTCACCAAAGCTGAATGGTGTCAAAACCAACACGATGAACTGAATCTGATCGAAGAAAAGAGAATAACGGCACTATGCCACGGTCAGCTGTATCAACAGAGAATGAAGAAGACGTTCGACAAAAATGTTCGACCTCGTATCTTCAAAAAAGGATACCTCGTGCTCAAGAAGATACAATCATTTCTCACTGACTCTCGGGGCAAATGGACCCCAAATTATGATGGCCCCTATGTGGTCACAAAAGCTTTCTCAGGCGGTGCCTTGAGACGTGCAACCATGGACAGAGAGGAATTTGCCTACCCCACGAATGTTGACGTAGTCAAGAAATACTTCGCCTAAAAAAAACTAAAAAAAAAACGTCTCGGTGGATTGAAAACCCGGAAGGGCGGTCCAGGCAAAAGTTAGAGACATGAAAAAAATCATCCCGATGGATTGGAAACATCATAGTACAATCCAAGCAAAAATTAGGGATAATGGCAAGTAACTATGTTCAACAGAGGCAAGTCCCTCAGTAGCAGCAGTTACATCATCTGTCAGAAAACTCTAGTCAAGGTCATCTTCGACAGAAGCTCAGGATGTCCCGAATTCAAAGTTGGTAGAAGGATAGTGGTTGTTATGTTTCAACGTAGCCCTTTTCCCTGTAAATTACCATTTTCAAACTGTGTATATACTCTTTGGAATCACGCGTTTGGCTGATTTCCATCTTATCAATAAAATTTGAGCCCTTGTGCTTTTGTTTGTAATTCTTATTTGTTTTAGCTTTACAGAACGACGTTGTTAACATGATTAACGATTCTTGAAATGAAACAAAAATGAATTTACTTGATAAAACTTTTTCTGCTTTTTTTAAAATAAAGACGGCAATTTCTTTTGACCGTTGAACATCAAAAGAACATCAATCGCGTCTCCAAAGGTGTTCGAACCTCAAAGTGCAGAATCAAAGTACTCCTTCTAGACCAGTACGCCTGAATGAAGGATCAACAATGTCAGAGACCATGTTTCATCTGACATCCTCGGCCGAGTTCTCATCTCCTAAACCCGACCAGCGTCGCCCCAACAGGGACCGTTTCTCCTAAGCAAGGCAGAATTGCTATCTGGAACCAGCGATATTTCTACATGCCCCACTGTGGCCGAGTATCCAGTCGTGTTCATCCCTTAGTCTGTATGTTGCGTCAGTTTTGTCCGCATATACATACATACATCATGCATTTTTTATTTGCATTCACATTCATATTGCATCACTATCACTATAGTCGTTCTTATCCCCTAGTGATAAGTCCTCTCAATCGAGTTGTCAGACCTTTCCTCGTTAGGAAGTGAATCATCTAAGCAATCTCTCTCCCGTTTATCTCTGGATTAGAGACGGTTCTTGACCAATTTGATAACTTGAACCTCTGAGAAACAAGAAAACTTTCAACAAATATCACTCTTCACCATTGAAGATGATATCCTTGCTTTCCCGGATTAAGGAAAATCCCCAGAGAAAGCCTCGTAATCAGAGATTCGGCAGCGCGCCAGTTTCGCTCTGAAAAAACCACTGATGTAAGCCCCCAAACGAAAACAGTCTCTCAAGAGACTCGCTTTCCCCAGTAGAATCGACAAATGGCGTCTCCAAAACAGAGAAGTTTTTGTACCTCTACAATTCAGACGAATGGGTTCCCCAGCAAGTCTGACATCAAAACTTTTTCCACTCAAATGACATCTCCCCAGGAAAATTCGGCGAGAATTTTGAAGGAAAACCGCTACTAATAGCGTTCCTTGTCAAGAAAGTTTATTGACAAAAGAAACTGAGACCAGTTCCTTGGTAGGAAACCAGGATCGAGGGGAAGTTTATTTCAGCAACTAAGACCAGGTCCTTGGTAGGAAACCAGGATCGAGGGGAAGTTTATATCAGAAACCGAGACCAGATCCTTGGTAGGAAACCAGGATCGAGGGGAAGTTTACAAAAGAAACTAAGACCAGTTCCTTGGTAGGAAACCAGGATCAAGGGGAAGTTTATTTCAAAAGAAAACTGAGACCAACTCCTTGGCTGAAGACCAGGATCGAGGGGAAGTTTACCTTTTCTAAGCATCTTCGCTTAGCTAAAGAAGATGAATGCGTAAGCTACCATTCATAACCACCATCAAAATTTTGGGTATTCCGATATTTAATCCTCTTGCACCCCGAATGCCCGAATACCTTCGTCATTCACACCTTCGGGTCCAAGAAGATTAAATAGGGGCATCTGTCATACCCCAAATTTTGACCACTAAGATTTCCCATCATTGTGCAAATCATCAGCACAATATGGATGTACCTTTGTACCTCATTAGTCTCCCCAAAGGTGGGTGAGCATTCACTACAAATAGGATTTAGGGTTTCAAGCCCTCGCAGAGCTCTTAGACAAAGGATCAATCAAGGAATGACATGATCTTCAACTTGTCTAGCCTCTCAAATATCCACAATGGATCAAGAGGACTCCCACTTCAAGGATTAAGCACAAGTTTGCTCCCTTCTAGGTGGACACGATTAAATACACCCTATAACACCCATGGAACATGTCCATTAATTTTGATTTAGGTCAAGGACATGATTTCCTAAAGGATCGCACAGTTTGGAATTCATCTGATAAAAAGTCAACTGTGCACAAAAGTCAAACTTTGACTTTTTGAGATTTTTCATAAAAATGGTATTTTAACCCTAAAATGATGTTAATGTGTGATTGGAATCATCATTCATCAAGAAAAATCAAAGAAAGTGGGATAACTTGTAAAAGGGGTAACCATAAAAACTTAGAAATTTTTCTAAGTTATGAAAAAAAGTGGCAAGGGTACCAACTTTGGAGGATCATACCTCCTAAACCACAAAGCCATTTTTCCCCATCCAAAGCTTGATTTGTAGCCCTCATTACCCTCTACAAAAACTTCAACTAGACCTAAGTCTAATTCATTAAGGATTTTGAGTTATGCTTGGATCAAAATGGCTAAAAACTTAAAATTGACATTTTTCAGCACTTAGCCAAAATCTGCCTTGCAATTTCAGCACAATGTCCCAACTTCAAAGCTGTTTTTCTCCATGATCCAAGTTGAACCAGGTCTAGGGCCAAACATCAAAGTTGAAGTACGTCATCTAAGCTTTCCGAAAAGTCCTAGAACGTCCATGTAGCATACTCGAGCAGGGAGTTATGGATCTTACAAAAGGCCTTGCTGAAGCTGAATTTTTCAAGGCAGATTTGCACATTTTGTGTGCCACACGAATTTTCAAGCCTTGTCATCAGTTTGGACACATCTAAGGATCAAATCCAAGTGGGATGATCTGATCCATGAACCTTCCAAGTCCAAGGAACAAAGAAAAGCATGCCAAAGCCTAGAAATCCCTAAAAGAGGGACAAAACTCCAATTTTGGTTTGGAGCATTTAATGGATGCTTAGAGGTGGCATGGACTGATCCATTCTCATCTGAAATCAGTCAAGACTTATCCAACAACTAGGGAACCAAAGCTCTGAGCCCTAACCTCTAGTCAATGGCTAGAGGATACTTGCATTTCAATTGGCCAACATTGGCCAAACCTCTGCTGCAGCCACCATTCACTGTGGATCCCAAAACAAACTTGCTCCACTATAAATAGAGCTCATTTGTGCTCAGTTTGAGTACACCAAAGCCATCAAACAGATGCTTTCCTCAAATTATCTCTTTCACTCCAAAATGCCTTCTTTAGTAAGGAAATTCTGAGTTTTTGAGCTAGAGAGCAATTCCACTCAAACTAATCACACACACACACCTCATATATATCATATGTAAGTTGTGCAAACCATCAAAAGTGACCTGTAATCACAACATCACAAAGTCACATCTCAAAACCTCAAAATGACACTTTTTTGCATTTTTCACGCCATGTCTTGATTCAGTCACTTTCCAAGCCAGATAAAACCTCAAACACACTCTAAATATCATTCTTGAACTGTCCCAAATGGTGCCACACATCTGGAACACCATTTGAGAGAGTTGGCATTTTGGCCGTTTTTTACCATTTCGCGAGAAAGTGCACAAACTTGCTCCAGAGGTTTCCAGCCGATTCCAACCATCCTAAAAGCTTCTAAGAGGTCATTTGAGGTTGTCCAAAGCATCAAATCATTTCTGGAACAAAGCACTTGGTAGGTTGCCCAAAATCTCCAAAAAAGAGGTAAAATTCACAACTTGAATTCTTTGAATCATGCTTTCCTTTGTTGTCCACATACATGCATCACATTGAACAATTCTTGAGGCAAAAATGTAGTCCTTAATGTGTATGTTGTGATCATCCCACTGTTTGCATTTTGACATGTTTTTATGTGGAATTTTGGTTATGTCAAAACCATGTACAGTTCTATTTTTTTTCATTGGTGTGTTCTATACATTAAGTTTTAGTTTGCATGAGTAACACCATTGGATTCCTTGCGAAAAATCGGTCAAGATAGGTTTTTACGGATTTCAATTCCGATGAAAATTGAGAGAGTTACGCGCGTTGGAAATTTTACGCGAAACGCCGTCGAATTAACGATAGCGGTTCTGTTTTTTCCGCTTTGTACAATGAGTTTCCGAGTGCGTGAATAATACCATTGGATTCCTTGCGAAAAATCGATCAAGATAGGTTTTTACGAATTTCAATTCCGATGAAAATTGAGAGAGTTACGCACGTTGGAAATTTTACGCGAAACGACGTCGAAAACACGTGCAGTTTTGGTTTTTTTATTTCTGCGTTTTGTGTGTTAATTTTCTGTGCGCGTGAGTAATACCATTGGATTCCTTGAAAAAAATCGGTCAAGATAGGCTCTTGAGGATCTTGATTCAGTTAAAAATGGAGAGAGTTACGCGTTTTGGAAATTCGACGCGGAACGATGTTTTTACAACGTAGCAGCTCTGGTTTTTTTATTGCTGCGTTTTGTACGTTGAGTTTCGGCATGCGTGTGCAATACCATTGGATTCCTTGCGAAAAATTGGTCAGGATAGGCTCTTGCGGATCTTGATTCGGTTAAAAATCGAGAGAGTTACGCGTGTTGGAAATTCAACGCGGAACGATGTTTTTAATTGATAGCAGTTTTTGTTTTTTAATTTCTGCATTTTGTGTGTCTATTTTCCGTGTGCCTGAGTAACACCATTGGATTCCTTGCGAAAAATCGGTCAGGATAGGCTTTTGCGGATCTTGATTCGGTTAAAAATCGAGAGAGTTACGCGTGTTGGAAATTCGACGCGGAACGATGTTTTCAAAACGATAGCAGTTTTTTCTGCGTTTTATACGTCGATTTTCCGTGTGCGTGAGTAATACCATCGGATTCCTTGCGAAAAATCGGTCAGGATAGGTATTTCCGGATTTTGATTCCGATAAAAATTGAGAGAGTTATGAGTGTTTGAAATTTGATAAAAACGTGTTGAAAATTAAAGTTTCGGTACTCGTTTTTACCCCAAAAAATGTCGGAGATGATATTTTGATATCTTTCCTCTTTTTCTTACTTTTTATTTTCAAAACTCAACCAATTTTTTTCACATAGCAAAAAATAATCATTTTCCAATTCATACCCCATAATATTTTAATCTACAAAAAATCACAAAAAAAAAAGTATTATTTTTAATATATTTAAAAATAGTGTTTTATATTGTTTTAAATGCTTTTAAAATGATTTCTTTTTTTTTTCTTGATTTTTAAAACCAAAATGATTTTAAATATTTATGTTGGTAAAATATTTTTTTTTCATAAACTTTAATCATTATTTAATGATTTTATTTGATATTTTTATCATTTTTTACTTAATTTTTCTTGAAAAAATGCCAAAAAAATGAAATTGGGGTTTTCTTTGATTTTCACCCTAACAAATCTTTTTCAAACACTTGGGCCTCTATTAGAGTGTAAGACCCAATCCCCTTTTAACCAAAACAATTTTGGGTCTCACTTATTGTATAAATCCCTCTGCGTTAAAAGAAAACTTCGGCGCGATCGCCATTTTCAAACGAAAATCAACTGGGCTTCTCTTTGAGCTGTACGTCCCATTTCTTTTCATTTTTAAACACTTGGGCCTCTATTAGAGTGTAAGACCCAACCCTTTTTTAACGAAACAATTTTGGGCCTCAACTATTGTATAAGTCCCGATACGTTAAAAATCTCGGCGCGATCGCCATTTTCAAACTGAAAATATTTTGGGCCTCTCCCTGAGTTGTAAGCCCCATCTTTTGTACAAAAATACACTTTGGGCCTCTAATAGAGTGTAAGACCCAACCCCTCTTTTTTATAATTTCTCATTTTTCATATTATTCTTTAATGATTTGGAAAATTAATAACTCCTTCAATTTTGATTATTTTTTATTGGTTCTTTTTCTGAAAAATCACAAAAATAGTAAAATATTGTATTCTACAAAAAAATAAAATTTATATTATTTATTTAATATAGTTGGTATTTTTGTGAATAAATTCATTTTTAATTGTTTTTAAGCATTTTAAAAGTGGATATTCATCTTGAAAATAAAGACTATGGGCCTCCCCTCGTGTTGTAAGCCCCATTTCTTTTCTTTAAACTCTTTGGGCCTCTAATAGAGTGTAAGACCCAACCCCTTTGTAAATACCAAAATTTTTGGGCCTCAGTCACTTGTATAAGTCCCACGGTGTTTCCAAAACCTCGGCGCGACCGTCACCCTTTTCAAAATTAACCATTGGGCCTACCCTCGAGTAGTAAGACCCATTTCTTTTCTTAAAACTCACTTGGGCCTCTTGATAGAGTGTAAAAATCATCCCTTTGTACAAAAAACCTTTCTTGGGCCTCAGTCACTTGTATAAGTCCCTCTGTACAAATTCAACAGTGCGCTCACTGATAAAACCCTGGGCCTCTCCTTGAGCTGTAAGCCCCAAATCTTTCTTTTTTAAAGAACTTTCTCCTTTGATTTTGAATATACTGTTGTTTTCAATCTTTATTTGTTGAACAACTAACCAAACAGCATGGAAGCTCTACAACTGAGTAAGTGTTTACCCGCTTTCATTTACCGCTTTCATATGTATATAACTGTATTGTGGGCTGTTTCACTGTAAGTCTCCTTTCACAAACTCATACACATATAACTGTATTGTGGGGCTGTTTCATTGTAAGTCTTCTTTAATAAACTCATATCAACTGTGTAATAATAGTATAGATATTTAGAGTTTCCCCGACAACTACGTCTAGAACTAGGTGACGCCGTTTCGTTTATTCGTAGAAATAGACAACTAGATCCCCAATAGGATCACCAGATACAGTCTTCTCTTCGGCTGTCCTCATTAGGAATTGTCAAGAAACTCTACTCCCCAAGATGAATGTCTTCTCCGTGAATGGCATCTTTGAGTTTCTTCCAAATTCTCGAACTTTCCTGACTTGATCTATTCCTTGTGAATAGCTTGCCTTGAATTTCTCGTGGTTTGGGGACCCACGGGCTTCCTAAAAGCATTGGCCTCCTCTTGGGCATCGTACAAGGACCCACAGGCTTCCTAAAAGCAACCCCGCCTCCTCTTAGGCTTCGTACAAGGACCCTACGGCTTCTTAGAAGTATTCACAGCCTCCTCTTAGGCTTCGTATAATGATCTCTTCCTCCGGGAATGATAGCCTCCTCTTGGGCTTCGTACAAGGACCCGTCGGCTTCTTAAAAGTTTCCAGCCTCCTCTTGGGCTTCGTACAAATTGTCCCGACGACCTCCTAGAGGTATAGGAACAGAACCTAGTCATCCTCATAGAACAGTCCTGTCATAGAGTCTACTACTGTTTCTCAAAGCATAGTACAAAAGATAAAACTCTAGACACAGACAGTCTAACTTCCTTGAGTCTCAAAGACATTCTCAAGTGACCCCTTCGTTAAATAGGAAGGAAACCCGCAGACTCTGACAATCTCAATACCCTTTGGATTTCCCGTTTCCTCAAAGAGAAGGAAATATCCCTGCTCATCAAATCAAATCCTTGAGTACAGTGTTGCTCATATAAGAACTGATTTTCTCTTTAAAATTAGTATACTGGACCTGTCACTTAACTGAAACAGTTACCATAGCCTCCTCTTGGGCTTTGTTCAATGATTCTTCCCAGCGAAGCAAACGTTTAGCCTCCATCTCGGGCTTCGTACGAGATACCAAAATTCCCCCCAGCGGAGTCAAACAATGTTTAGCCTCCATCTCGGGCTTCGTACGAGATACAAAGACTCTCTTGTTGAGTCAAACCTTTAGCCTCTATCTCAGGCTTCGTACGAGATACAAAGACTCTCTTGTTGAGTCAAACTTTCAGCCTCCATCTCGGGCTTCGTACGAGATACAAAAACACTCTCTTGTTGAGTATAAAAGATTCTCCTGTTGAGTCAACCCTTTTAGCCTCTCTCTCGGGCTTCGTACGAGACACATAAAAACTCCCTCTTGTTGGGCCAATAGCCTCCTCTTAGGCTTTGTATAAGAAAACCACTGGTTGATCCAATCAACCTTTTAGCATCAAAGCTGTGCCTTGTTCACAGTACACAAACATCAACAACTCCTTCCCCTTCATCTAATCGTTGTAAGCGGCAAGCCTCTGGATCGTCTACATCCACGCCACTGTCCCTCTTTTAGCATGAGAAATTCCTAAGGAAAGATAGAATTGCTCTACACTGAGTTAAAGTCTTCTCCTTCAGGTTAAAATCCCCTTTAAAGGAAATTATGGCATTGCTAGGATCTGCGTATCTCGGTTAAAGTAATTCTCCTTTATAACCAGTCACCCAATAGTTGTGACAGACAAACCCTTCTTTAGAGATGACAAATTCTCTCTAAAGTCGAGGTCCTTCAGCTTCACGTCTTGGGCTTTGAACAAGACACAAATAGACTTTTCAGCTTCACATCTTGGGCTTTGATCAAGATATAAATCACCTTTCGCTTCATGTCTTGGGCTTTGAACAAGACACCAAAACACCCATTTCCTCCCATAGAATAGGAGGAACTACGAACGCTCTGATTTCTCTGTTTCGGTAAACGGGAATACGTAGGCATAAGATCGAAAGAAAAGATCTTAGCGAGCACAATCAACAAAAAACCAAAATCCCATACTCTCACATACCCATCAAAAAGCATCAGTCCTAACATCCTAATCCTTGTTCCCCGCCAGAAACCTTCTGCCCAGATAAAAAGAAAGAAAACCAGTACTGGCGAAAATACAAATAACCAGTACAAAGGCCCCCCACATTGATAGCATTCATAACCTAACAGACCGCTGTTTAAACTCAGTATGCAAAGCAGGGTTAATTGGAGACATCTATTTCCCTTCCTTATTCAGCTCACAATAGGATAAAAAATGAATCGACCTGTAGTCAAAGCTCAAACCGCAGAGAGCGACCAGCACTTAAGAACCGCGTCCAAAATCGCTCGCTACAGTTTCCAGAGGATATTTCAGATGTGCCGCCAGAGAGAGGTGGAGTTTTCTATAGATCTAGTTCCTAGTACTAGACCTGTATCTATGGCACCATATCGAATGTCGACATCTGAGTTGGTTGAGTTGAAAAAGCAGTTGAATGAATTGTTAGAGAAGAGGTTTGTAAGACTGAGTGTTTCGCCTTGGGGTGCTCCAGTTTTATTGGTGAAGAAGAAATATGGGAGTATGCGATTGTGTATTGATTATCGCCAGTTGAATAAGGTGACTATTAAGAATAAGTATCCTCTTCCGAGAATTGATGATCTGATGGACCAGTTGGTAGGTGCATGTGTGTTTAGTAAGGTTGATTTGAGGTCAGGGTATCATCAGATTAGAGTGAAAGAGGAAGATATTCAGAAGGCGGCTTTTAGGACACGTTATGGTCATTACGAATATTCTGTGATGTCGTTCGGGATTTCTAATGCGCCAGGTGTGTTTATGGAGTATATGAATCGTATTTTCCACGAGCATTTGGATCGATTTGTTGTTGTGTTTATTGATGACATCTTGATTTATTCTAAGTCTCGGGAGGACATGCGGAGCATTTGCGTGTTGTGTTACAAATTTTGAAAGAAAAGAGACTTTTTGCTAAGTTGTCTAAGTGTGAGTTCTGGTTGTCGGAAGTGAGTTTTTTTGGGCATGTGATTTCAGGTAATGGTATTTCTGTGGATCCATCTAAAGTAGATGCAGTTCTACAATGGGAGGCTCCGAGATCTGTTACTGAAATTAGAAGCTTTTTGGGTTTAGCATGATATTATCGAAGATTCATTGAAGGTTTTTCTAAGTTAGCACTTCCTTTGACCCAGTTGACTTGTAAAGGTCAAGCGTTCATTTGGGATATTCGATGTGAGGAAAGTTTTAGTGAGCTGAAGAGAAGATTGACTACAGCTCCGATTTTGATCTTGCCGAATCCTACTGAACTGTTTGTGGTGTATTGTGATGCATCTTTGATTGGCTTAGGTGGAGTGTTGATGCAAGAAGGTAAGGTTGTGGCCTTTGCTTCAAGGCAATTGAGGGTTCATAAGAGAAATTATCCTACTCGTGATCTGGAGTTAGCGGCTGTGGTTTTTGTGTTAAAGATTTGGAGGCATTATCTCTACGGTGCAAGATTCGAAGTCTTTAGTGATCATAAGAGTTTGAAATACTTGTTTGATTAGAAAGAGTTGAATATGAGGCAACAGAGATGGTTGGAATTTTTGAAGGACTACGACTTTGGCTTGAATTACCATCCTGGTAAAGCTAATGTGGTAGCCGATGCTTTAAGTCGGAAATCTTTGCATATGTCCGCTTTGATGGTTAAAGAGTGGGAACTTTTGGAAGCATTTATAGATTTTAGTTTGGTGTGTGAATTGACATCTGACAGTGTGAGGCTTGGAATGTTGAAGGTTACTAATGATTTTCTGTTGACCGTTAGCGAGAAACAGAAGTGGGATGTGAAATTTGTTGATTTGATGACGGTTGGAGATCAAAGTGAAAATGGTGACTTTAAAGTGGACGATAAGGGTGTTTTGAGATTCCGAGGTAGAATTTGTATTCCTGATGATTCGGACTTGAAAAGGATGATTTTGGAGGAAGGACATCGGAGTAATTTGAGTATACATCCGGGAGCTAATAAGATGTATCAGGATTTAAAGAAGATCTTTTGGTGGTCCGGGTTAAAGAGAGATGTGGCTCAGTTTGTTTATGCGTGTTTGACGTGTCAGAAGTCGAAGGTAGAACATCTGAAGCCTAGTGGATTGTTGCAACCGTTGGATATTCCTGAGTGGAAATGGGATAGCATTTCTATGGATTTTGTGACAGGGTTTCCGAATACACAGAGAGGACATAATGCCATTTGGGTGGTTATGGATAGGATGACTAAATCGACGCATTTCATTCCGATTGACATCAGTTTTTCTTTGGAGAGGTTGGCTGGGATTTATATCAGTGTAATTGTGAAGCTACATGGCGTTCCGTTGAGTATTATTTCAGATCGAGATCCGAGGTTTACTTCCAGATTTTGGGAAAGTTTGCAAAAGGCGTTAGGTTCCAAGTTAAGGTTGAGTTCTGCTTATCATCCGCAGATGGATGGTCAGACCGAGAGAACTATTCAGTCGTTGGAAGATTTGTTGAGAGATTGTGTTCTTGAGCAAGGTGGTGCTTGGGATAGTTATCTTTCGTTGGTGGAATTCACGTATAATAACAGTTTCCATTCGAGTATTGGAATAGCACCTTTTGAAGCGTTGTATGGAAGAAGATGTCGAACACCTTTGTGTTGGCATGAATCTGGTGAGAGTTCGGTGGTTGCATCGGAGTTAGTGCAACCGACTACGGAAAAGGTGAAATTTATTCGTGAGAAAATGAAGGCTTCTCAGAGTGGGCAGAAGAGTTATCATGATCGAAGGAGGAAATATCTTGAGTTTCAAGATGGTGATCATGTATTTTTGAGAGTTACACCGGTGACGGGTGTTGGGCGTGCATTGAAGTCGAAGAAGCTTACTTCTCGGTTTATTGGTCCTTACCAGATATCCGCGAGAGTTGGTGCTCTGGCTTATCGGGTGACGTTGTCACCGAGTCTTTCGAATTTACATGATGTGTTCCATGTTTCACAACTTCGGAAGTATGTTTCGGATCCGTCACATGTGATTCTGATGGATGAGGTTGAGGTAAGAGAGAACTTTACGGTTGAGGCATTATCAATGAGGATTTTGGATCGCGAGTTGAAGCAGTTAAGAGGCAAGGATATTGCGCTTGGGAAACTAGCGTGGGGAGGCGCTACTGAGGGCTATTTGACGTGGGAGTTGGAGAGTCGGATGCGGGAGTCGTATCCGGAGTTGTTCGTCTCAGGTAATATTTTTGAGGACGAAAATCTCTAAGTGGGAGAGAGTTGTAACGCCCCAGTTTTTGTTAAAGTTATTTAATCGAGTCGATTTACTTATTTTTACTATTATATAATTTTATTCTTGAATTTTATTTGGTAATATATTATTTTTCATCGTTGTTATGTTTTATCGCGTTTTGAGAGTGTTTGCGAGATATTTTAGTGTAGGGGTAATTTGGTCATTTTACTTTATTTTTCTTAAGTTAGTAAAAATAGAAAGAGAGAAAAATAGAGAGAAAGAAAAAGAGAAGAAGGAAAAGGGAAAGAAAGAAAAAAAGAGAGAAAAACTTGGAAAGGAAGAAATCGATCAACCGACTATTGAAAACACGGTTAAATCGGGTAAGGGTGCGAAACTCGATTATCTTATGCTTGCGTATGATTATGTATGTATGTATGTATTTGTTTGTTGTTGGGTTAAAATTGAGTATAGAACAAAAACCATAATAAGTTGAAATTGTTGGAAATTGATTCAAAATGTGTCTGAAATCATGTTTTAATGTTCATAATTGCTGAGACATGTTAGATAGATGTTGTTGTGCACTCTATTGGTAATTTTCAGGTGATTAGATGAGATTTGGGGTGATTTTGGGGTGAACCCATAGCAGAAAAATTCTGCAGAAAAATTCTGGATTGCCGCTACCGTTACGCGTATCAGGCATGTCCATACGCGTATTGGGTTGGGCAATACGCGTATGGAAGGTGCATTTGAGGGCAATACGCGTAATGAAAACCATTTTTCTCAGCCATCTGCTGAAACGCGTAATGGTACGCGTATGAGGCTGGGCAATACGCGTATAGCTCAGGGCAATACGCGTATGGCCAGCAAGGGTGCAGAATTGTGTTATTTTTACGATTCCTATTCTTTTTACTTCCGTAACTTGTGTTCCGATTATCTGTTTTGAACATTCTTGGTATCGTTGGATAGCTATTGAACTGTTCTTTCTTATAATATTAGTTTTGAGATTGTTGACCGATTTAATTATGTCGCGAATTTGGAAATGTGTCGTTTCGTCGACTTTTACCGTTATAACTGTGTGTATTTGATGTGTTATCATACAATATGCCTTTGATGGATATCGTATGACTTGTGTGGTGTCGTATGATGTAAATGCATGTGTTTAAATGTGGTGATAATTGTTTGTGGCCTTATGGTAAATAAATGCATTGTTTTGGGCTTGATTGCAAAACATGATTATTGTTGATTGAGATGGTTGCATATATGTGTGCATTTGAATGTCATGAGTCATTGTATGCCAAGCATCATGATATGCATTATTGTGATGTCGTGTGCCCTAGTGGGTGTGAGCGACGAATCGATTCCAGAGGGAATCTGCTATAACATTGTGAGCCTTATACTGAGAGGACCTAAAGCGATGGTTATAGACGATCGTGAGCCTTATACAAAGAGGACCTAAAGCGATCGGATCATGAGCCTTATACCGAGAGGACCTAAAGCGATCCATAAACGTTTTGAGCGTTATACCAAGAGGACCTAAAGTGACGAGGAACATCGTTTGCCCGACGGGGAGTTACACTAAGTAACAAGCGATGATTCCAATAGTTCTTGAGTGAACTAGTGATGTGATGATGGATGGAACGGTACCGCATTGCATTTGCATAGAGTCGTTGTGTCGGTCTCTTTGCATTTGCATAAATCATGAATGGAGTGATTTTGTGTGGAATTGATGAGTTGAAATATATATATATTGGTAATAAATGCAGTGAGCATGACTGATATGCCTTGGTGATGAATATATGAGATATGCATTGTGTTGTTTTGTCTTTGAATTATGGTGTAAGTTGTGGTGAGAATATTTTACATGTGTACTTTTGTGTTATTATGTAATTGTATGCAATTATATTATGATTGTGTTTCTCACCCTTCTGCTGTTTTGAATGCTCTATGAGGCATTGCAGATTAGATGCTGGAGGTCTTTTTGTGAAGCTTAGGTCTTCATTCTTTTGTCGGTGGGCTATGATATGTAGCACCAGGTAGTCAGGGAGGTCGTGTGTGATTATATGTATATGTATATGTTTCTTTTGGATTGTACATGTATGATTTTGTGTATGACAGACAAACTTTTATGATATATATATATATATATATATATATATATATATATATATATATATATATATGAGTTTTCAGTTATCATATTTTCCGCTTTTATTCTGTTTCTGAATAGTGGGTGTTAGAAACTGAGTTCCTCTGTTATGTGCTACCTAATTGTTGCATATCTTTATGAGCAGGTTATTGTGTTTAATTTTCCAATTGATGTGACGCCTCCGTCTATGCCGTTAATGTTTTAATTATACTATGATTATTTTTTTATCGTTTTAATTATTTGGGGGTATAGATTGGGGGTGTTACAGGTTCGCCTAGCGAACATGACAGTTTGTGCAGTTTTGTTTCCTTCATAAATTTTGATCCGTAACTCGGATCGGGACATTCTTGGTGTCATTAGAAAGCTATGATGTGGGATAAATTATTTAGTGCAAAATGAAGGAAAGTAATGTTTTGTGAAATGTTGGAATTGACATCTTTTGGATCATAATTCCGATTGCAGCGTAGGGATTGCCGTTAGAAAGCCGTGGAATATCCTACGGGATAAGAGTGAGAATATTGATTTTGATACCCGGTTAAATGAATCGGATTGAAATGATGTTTTATGTGATTGAATCATTATGTGTGATTCCATTATACAAATGTAATATGATTTTGTATGACTTGTGATTGAATTATTATATGTGATTCAAATGTACAATTGTAATATGCTTTGACTAATACTGATGTTAACTTGACTGAAAGAATACGTATGTTAAAATATGAGATAGAAAGAGTGAGGAAAATTTACCCCACAACGACATGATTTTGGAACCTAGTAATGAGCTAGGAAATTGTTGAATAACTTAATGACAACGCTCGTGCAAGAGAGACCGAGGCGTGTGTCTGACGACGCTCGTGCAAGAGAGGCCGAGGCGTGCGTCTATTTTTTTTGAATAGTATAGATGAGAATAAGACACTAGTATGGAACACGTGTAATTGTTATGTTTTGTTATTAAAGGCATGAGAGGCCTAAAGGCTAATGTGGCATTGTGATTGTCGAATACAATCACGTTGTGTATATAATCACGTAATCGTAACCATTTCTTTTCATTTGCCCTTGAGAGGCCTTCATGAGTCTCGAGCTCCTTTGAAGTGCAGGCATTACTACTTGGCAGGTTTGATTCCCAAAGTTATAGTGCGATGGAACCTACGGGTAGAGACTTGTGATGGCATCAGAGGCCATGTGAAGTGACGAATTAAGGTGATAATGCGTCCCTTAATTCCGAATCCATTCGTATGCCAAGTATCTACAAGGATCTAGGACTCGGGTCGACTTCTAGACGTAGAAGCGGACGAGCAAGAGGGATGCCTTGGTACGGTTATCGATTAGTGATAAACTTTTGAGTTAACGGACTAAATAACGTGTTTCCATATAGTGTGAGTTTGTGAGATTGTGGACTCAAAGTCATTTCCCTTCCCCTTGACTTGAGTTAGGATTGATAGAACCTTGTAAAGCCGAGAGAATCTATAAGATAGGGAACTCACTGAGATTTGATGTATCTCACCCCACTATTGTTGATTATTTTCAGGAAGCATTTGCAAGTTTGATTTGCCAGTGGAGATATGCTTGGATGTTTCAAGAGAAGCTTAGTTAAGCTTATTCCGTTGTGTATTTTATTATTCTTGTACAATGAGGAATATTGTATAATGTTCTTAGATTTTTTATCTTTGGCTAGTTTCCATACCTTGTACCATAGATTGTTTTATGTTTTTAGGAAATGGTCAAGTATGTGAATTACGCTATTAGGCACTTATGATGGTGTCAGTACTAAATAAAATGCGTGTATGGTATTATTCTAGATATATATTATACAGGGCATTACAGTTTACATTCTCCTTTTGAATTTCTAAGCTTACTTATTTCTATCTTGAATGAATCATTTATTTCTTTAAGATGTTTTAGTGATTCCTTAAGACCTAGGGTATGTTTTCTTAGTTTATTATTTTCAACCACTAATTGACTACTCTTTCTAAACAGTTGAGCATAAGATGCTTTTATACTTGGAATAATATTTGCCTCGTAGGATTCCTTTATCTTGTTCACTGGAAGACGATTCTTTTATTTTTCTCCCCGAGGTTGAAATCTCTCCTCCTCTTTTACGTTCAAGCATTGAAGAAACTTATTCTTATTTTTTGTTATTGCTTGAACAAGAGGGTCCTTCATTTGATGTTGATTTTTTTGAGGATCGTTCAACTACTGAGTATTTTCTTTTGAAGGGTTGCATTGGAGGTTTATGATAAGAATATGATAAAGAAGATGAATTGTTAGCTTTGTATTCCTTCAACTTTAACTACTTATTTCTATCTTGAATGAATCATTTATTTCTTTTAGATGTTTTAGTGATTCCTTAAGACCTAGGGTGTGTTTTGTTAGTTTATCATTTTCAACCACTAATTGACTACTCTTTCTAAACAGTTGAGCATAAGATGCTTTTATACTTGGAATAATATTTGTCTCGTAGGATGCCTTTATCTTCTTCACTAGAAGACGATTCTTTTCTATTTCTCCCCGAGGTTGAAATCTCTCCTCCTCTTTTACATTCAAGCATTGAAGAAACTTATTCTTATTTTTTGTTATTGCTTGAACAAAAAGGTCCTTCATTTGATGTTGAATTTTTTAAGGATCGTTCAACTACTGAGTATGTTCTTTTGAAGGGTTGCATTGGAGGTTTATGATAGGATTATGATAAAGATGATGAATTGTTAGATTTGTATTCCTTCAGCTTTAAGTAATTGAACTATTTTGGTCAACTTCTCTACACTTTCTTTCTTTCCTAATTTTTCCTGAAATTCATTAAGGCTTCCAATTCTTAACTCTCATATATTTGTTAGTAATAAAATATCCAACATACTTTCCAATATTATTAAACTTAAAAAAAAATATTTAAGAGTAGTGTCTTTATCTTCTTTGCCTTGTATGTTCATCTTCTCTTGTTCGATACTTGGAGAAACTCCATATGTCATCACAGGAGTATCCCACATTTCATTCTCGGGTTGTCAATGATGAACATAGTAAACTTTATTATCATCTAGAGACATTGTTATAAAGCTCTTAGTTTTAAAATCTATTTCAAACTTTCTCTTTTCCTCTCTGGTCCAAAGGAAATAAGGTTTATCTACTACTTCATCATTTACTTGATACGTAGGGATAAATAGACCATTGATTATTGTTTCCCATAACTCATGATTTATACTTTGTAGAAAAATTATAAACCTAGATTGCCAAATATTAAATCTACTATCATTAAAAATGATGGTGTGTTTATAAGAGATTTCTTGTCGGAAGTCATTTCCTCCTGAGACGATTAGTCCTTACGTGGTTCATTACGTGGTTCATAAAAACTTGGTTTTGAAAATATTTTTTGGTTTATAATCAGAGTTAAAAATCATTTTGAAAACATTTATATATTAAGCAGCCAAAAAAATAAACTGCAGAATATACAATTTCGAAATTAAAGAGTTTAAGGGAAATAGAGAACACATAGAATTATAGAGGTTCGTCAAATAGAAAAAAGAAATTATCTTCTCCCCAAGAATTTATCTTGAGAGTATCCAATAAACTTTTCAAAGATTTTACTAGGTAACACTCATGAACCCCCACTTACAAGGAAAACAGTTAACTTCCAACCAAAACAACAAAACCCGAAATTCAGTTGTTTTAGTCTTCTCTTCCAAACTACGGATTAAATTGGTTAGTCTTATTTCTACAAATGGTAGATCTAAGCGGTTAGTTTTCTTTCCACAAACGGTAGATCAAAGTGGTTAGTCTTGTTTCCTCAAGAATCTTGGAGTGGTTAGTCTTCAAGCTTCTAAACAAACTTTGTAAGATTTTACCACGGACTGAGCTCACAAATCTTAAACCTCGGTTTTACACAGGCTAATTAATAAATTGGGAGATTTTACCATGAGCTGATCTTCAACCTTATCCATGATTTTAATACTAGACTAAACTTTAACCTAACCTTGGTTTTATCGTGGGCTAACCAAGAACCTATGAGACTTTACCACGGGCTGATCTTGAACCTTAACAAGGGCTTGATCACAAAATCCCCAAACCAAAAGCTTTTATGGAGTTATCTTCTAATCCAAATAATCCCTAAATGGATAATATTCATCCAATGTATAAACAAAAAATTCCCTTAGTGGATTTTACAATTCCACCCTTCTAGAATTACAACTTATCCTCATTCATAAAAGGACTTTCTCGAATAAGCACTTTGGCTAAAATATTAGTGAGAAAAAGTAAGAAAGTTTTTTGAGTCAGTGAGTGAGAGAGAGAGAGAGAGAGAGAGAGAGTGAGTGAGAGAGAGATCGAGAGAGAGAGAGAGAGAGAGAGAGAGAGAGAGAGAGAGAAGTGTCAAAACACGATTTTGGATGGTTTGAAATGAGGGAAAAGACCTCTATTTATAGGCTAGAGGTTGTCTCAAAAAGGAAATTGCTTTTAATAATTTTTAAGACATTCTAATCAATTATCACCTAATGCTAATCAATTAAAAACTTCAAAGGTAATCGATTACCAGTTCAAAATTGGAAAGAAATGATATCTAGCCGTTGCACATCATTAAGATGATGTTGTTATCGCTTAGGACTCAATTTTGAACTGAGCTAATCGATTAGATACACGTCCCAATCGATTAGAAAAGACAAAACTTTACCCATTGCAATTATGATAACTACCAATTCATCTAGTACAACTTCAAGATATTTTTGAAGATATTTTCTTAAGAAAAATCAGTTTGAAAATATGTTTTAGCATGTGTGTGTGTGTGTGTGTGTGTGTGTGTGTGTGTGTGTGTGTGTGAGTGAGTGAGAGAGAGAGAGAGAGAGAGAGAGAGAGAGAGAGAGAGAGAGAGAGAGAGAGTTAGCCATGTACTTTTACGAGAATGCACTTTTACTTTACAAAGTATTCACTCAGACTAATCAGGATAAGGCTTTCTTATACTTCAAGACTTTGTCAAAAACTTTCTTTTGTAGGAACTTGCTTGAGTTCTCTTGAGACGAGGCTTGAGCTTATATTCCATTTGGTTTCCATCATCAAATAGTCAAGTCCATCAAATCCTAATACTTATGTTTACATATTTATCTGCTTAATCACTTATGCTTGACTTGCTAGAAGACATTAGTTGATATCATTAATTAGTTGTCATCATTAATTTTCATCATCAAAAGTTTTTGTCCTTGTTAAAAGCATATGACTTGTAAAATAAGGTTCCACATTTGATTGGATGAGGTGAAAGTTTTGTCATGAAATCTATTATTTATAGTAATGATTGATGTTTATTCTCATGTTTAGTGCATGTTATAACTGGATCATTTCTATGAACTTCATATGTTATTGAGAAATACTCTTTAGGTTTAGACCAATTATATGCATTTATTCATAATATGAACTGATCATTTATAGCCTGTTTTATAAGCTAAAACCTCTATTAAGAAGTACTCTTTAGGTTTAGACCAAAAATATTCATATATTATACGCTAAACTCTAGAGATAGATTTAAGTTGGGTTTTCACAAATAATATCGAATTGGAACTCTTTGTATTGGTTATTTAACTAAGATATTGTAGAATAAGCAACGTGTTTGATATCACAAAGTTACTTTCTTTAGAAATGAATAATTTGTTGAGCAATAGTTTTTTTTTTGTTTTATAAGCAAGAATATATTAACGCGAGAACAAAGGGTTCTCGAACCCGCTTACAAAAAAAAAAAAAAAAAGAAACGAGGCAAAGCTCGACTAAAAAGAAAATTACAACCAATTAAGCCTTAAGCTAAATATAACAAAGGACACTTGCTAAATTCATAAAAGCTACAATTGGTTCCGGTAATTTTCCCGATAAAAGTCCACCTCCAAAGCAAAGTCTTAATGTTCCAAACCGAATAATGTGAATTTTTGACTAAAATGTGTTTAAATGATCAATTGTATCTCGTGATTATAGTAGTTTCAATCCATCCCAACATCTCTCTGTCATTGTTTAAACTCAACTTTTAATTTGTTATTAATTTTAGTTCTTAAAATTATTTCTCAAATAAAACTTCAAAAGTCTATTCTCCTTAAATTAGAAATTATTTCTCATAAGATGTTTATCACACCAGTCCATATGAATATAACATATAATACTCACATTTTTATAACAACTATATGTCAATCAAAATGATATTGTTTCTAGAGACTTTCGTTTAGTTATTAAGTTTATTAGTAGTTTTTGTTATTTTAAGTTATTTTGTGAATTTTGTTTATATTGTATATACTCTTAATTTATTTTCCTTGTTAATGCTGCCATGTTTGTTTGCAAGAGAAATTGTGCATGCGAGGTAAAGGTCAATTACTATTTGACCCTGATATTGAAAGGACTCGAGCACATATATTGACATTTCTCAGTTTTCTAAAGAAATGACACATTTACAAATTGTTGAAATTATTAACAACAACAATCAGAACAACAACAACTAGAATCACAACAAAAATGGCGGTGGTGGAATGCCTTGTTACAATATTCCGGGGAGGCTAGCTTATCTAGGAAAACTCCAATAAATTTCAAATATATGGAGATAAAAAAAAACTTCTACAAATTATATATCCTAACCCTTTTACACGTTTAGATTATGAGGACCCCTATAACCACCCGACAAAGTTTTATTAGATATCATGCACCCTTGAAACACCAGAGGAAGATGTGTTTATAATATTCTTCCCATATTCTATGATAGGATAAAATGATATTGATATTTAGGTCAACTGACACATATCATGACGAATTGGAATGTGCTAGAAGAGAATTTCCTCAATAAATTCTTCTTTCAAAACAAATTTATTAAATCCAAAACAAACATTTTTGTATTTTTACAGGGGTTCATAGAGGCTCTATGTGAAGCTTTGGAGAGATACAAATCAATGTAAATAAGGTGTCTGAACAATGGATTCAACAACCTTACACAGATTCATATCTTCAAAATGAACTTTTGTAAAAACACAAATTATTACCTGATGAAACTACAAATAGTCTTTCAATGTCGAAAAGTGAAAAAGATGTTATAGCAATTATATATATAATTACACTCAATTACCATAATGTGATAAATGAATTGAAAATTCTTATTGGCATACAAATCAATCATTGCTCTTATGAAGTCTATGTTGTGAATCGATGTCGTAAATAACAGAACAAAGTTATGAGAAAAAGATTTGAGTTTATTAAACAAATACAAAAAACCCTATCAGGTTTTACAAAAGGGAGAGAAGAAGGAAGAAGAAGAATAGAGAATTGGTTAAATCTGTTTTACTATTACTCAATAAGGGTTCAAATATTACAAGTGAATACCAACAATTGACCTCTATCACCCTAATTAGGATTCACATCACTCTCCAAAGATGAGAGACTAGCATGCTATTTATAAGAAAACTAACATACTAACCTAATAAGCCTTTTACACACAAACCCTTATCTCTTTACCTTCCACCATTTGTGATTGAATAGAAACTGATTTAAAACACCCAATCACATGTTTCGTTTTTCTTACATTCATATATCAATCAAACAATTTTACATATTTTTTCTTCTTTACTTTACTTTATTGTTATACATTTCTTATACTAGTTCAAAATATCCATACCCTATACTTAACACTCTTTGGATTAGTTAAGGTATCCATAGATGAGGGACATAGTTTCTTTCTCAACATATTTTGAAGACAAGGGAATCACTGTTTAGCCATATTAGCTGGTTCCCGACCGACTTTCAAAATTTGACAACAAATTGCATAATGGGACACTGTGACTAATATCACTAAAAAACTTGAATCATCAAGTCAATAATATACTCGACATATGCACACATAATCTAAATAGAGCCTTTATTACATGGATCAACCATCTCCACCTGCTATAAAAAGGCCAATCCAACAACGACTGGATAGACCTAAACAGTTGGAATGACAACAATTGTGCTTCTTCCCATTGTTTTTAGAGTTGCACTAGTTGATCCACTCGAGGAATCAGTGGTAATAACTATTTATTTCATTATAAAATAGTAACACTTAGGGATACATGATATCATTATCATTATCAGGTCTCTTAAGACGTAATTTACATTATAAGATATAAAGTCCATAACAAATTCCAACAAGCTAGGAAGTTGGAGACCAAGCGAGCCAATTCAGGTGATAACTAGATTATGCAATGGGTTTAAGGGAACCAAAGTAAGGAAATAATTTCCTTTTGGAAACATCATGCAAGTGATCATTATGTCTTACATTGGAGAACATGCCCTTGACCAACATAAATTTAATGACTAGTTGTGGATTGCTCGATTCAGAAAGTATGGGAAAGTTACCCACCAGAATCGAAAAATCCCACAACATTTATACCATGGCTTGATGTACCAATACCATTATTGGATTTCTTTTTTGGCATTAAAATAAAAAATTATGTAGCGGTTGGTCCAACAGAACTCATGTAGTGAGTGAAATTATCCAATCCACGAGGAATAAGAAATATAATGTATTCATAATGATTATTACCTTAAGTATAAAAAGTATAGTTATTTTTTTAATGATTTTATGTTCATAAAAATAAAATAAAGTAACATATGTAGAAGAAATAACATTGATAAAGAATGTTAGGGTTAGGTGTTGAAATTATTATGATTTCATGCATATCAAATAACTTATTATGCTCATTTTAACCTTTAATACATATTATCACATATTACTCATTAACATTATCCATGTATGAATATGATATGATATGTCATGACATATAGGGAAAGAACAAAACCTAGTGAGGTATGCCTAAGACGTCAAAATATGCATTGATTCACTACATAAAATATTCCTAAGTCTCACAATAAGATCAATACATTTCAAATTAAGTGTTTTGATTACCCCTGTGGCCCTAGTTATTTATGCTCAGAGTAACTAAACTAGCCATATATACCTACTTGTATTTTTACCACATTGGCTTAATAAATCCGTTTATTAGAAGATCCCTCAGTTGTAATAAACTCTTATCCATTCTTGAGATTATCGTCCATAAGAATAAATATATAGCATAAGTGCATATGAACAAAATATACCACACTCACTCATTCATAGCATACACAAGATTACTTTGCCTTTAAGTTTCACATTATCAAACACAAAGAGTTTAGCTCATGTTGAGCAAAGTAAATACAACATAGAAAGGTCCAAAATTAAGCATTTCTAAAAAAGAAGAAAGAAATGATAAATCTTAGAGTGACACTTCAACCACTTGCAACTTGTAGCCAACAACAAACATCAGATGTCACACCTCCTAACATTAAACTTCTTCAAAATTGATAGGGACAAAGACGCGGAAGAGCTTTAGCTCTTTTCTCTTTCTTGTTGCATAATATCTCTCAATGTATTGAACCCTATTTCAATTTCCAATGCATGTCCATATATACAAAACTCTTCAATTTTGTGTTGTCTTCTTCCTTTGGTCTTGGGTCTTGCAAATATCTATTGATTTTAAACCTAAGAATAAATCATATTCCTTATTTTCTTGTACATTTTTTTTTCATTTTTTTTTTCAACAGTCAATGGAATTACTAACAAGAAAACAACTGCACAAGGGGTGCAGAAAACCCTTACAAACAGCATGAAAACCAGTTCTATAAACTGAAACATCAAACCTTACATACAAAGCAAAGGCAATGTGTACCAAAGATAAAAATCAGAGTACGCTTTCTTACAGTCCAATGACATCCACTTCCAACAGAGATATACCACACAGTCTTCTTCTTCTTACCAAATATACCACAATTTCTACTATACCAAATATACCACACAGTACCAATCCATATGGCACTTCCATTTCTCCCTGTTCTCTTCTTCATAATATTATCAAAATCCCCAAACGACTCAACACAACTGTCTTTACGCAACCTATCAATACCCAGCCATATCTCAATGATCCGCAAAACTTCAACCGCGAATGAGCACTTCATAAAAACATGATCAATAGTCTCTTCTACCTCCCTACAAAAACCACATAAAAGGTGATCACTAGACAAAATGATGTGTGACAGGTCTGCCATCATCTAAGAGGTGGATTTATGACAATTCTATGGCAACTTTTATAGAGTTTTATCTCATAGCATTCATCTTTATTTCTTATCACTTTACAGTTCAACCCTATATGATTCTCAAAATTCTTCCACAACAGTCCCTTTCGTATAGCTGTCTACCTAAACTAACTTCTGGTTCAAAGTTTGTAGGGCATTTTCCTTGCATTACCTTCGTGACATAACTTGTCATAATATTTACTCATACACATTAATAACAAAGTAAAAACTAAATAGAGAGCACTTAGTGTGTTCATTACTGACCAATTAATACGCTAGAAAACATAGTAAAATAACTCTAATTATGTCAAACTTAAATGAATAATTCAACTAGTATATCTTAAATATCTCGCAATAAATGATTTATCACTAACTCCAAAAAGAGAAAACTTAGCTATACATGACTACAATAGGTAGATGGAAGTTGCAGAAATATTGCTTTGTTGATCCACCTTGCTAAACTTATATATTATAACAACTCAAACTCTCTCTCAGCGAGAGTTTTACTCAATTATTTAAATTACTAAAACTATCTAAATCGATATATGGAAATGATTGGCCAAGTATCCTTAGATTCAGCTAACAAATTTTTCCTTGTTCGAATCCTTACCAAAATAAGAGAAGAACTTAATAAAATACAAATAGATTTAATGTGCGTGCTAATTGAAAAAAGAGAAGAACTTACTAAAAATTGAAAATCGTATTTTTTTAGCATTTTTTAATATACCACCCAAATTTCTTAGGCACCACGCGAAATTTCTTTTTAGCCCCCTGATTCCGGTTGTGCACATCCGGACGCACCAATTTTTTAAAAAACACTGATGTGTTCCGGATCTGCACATCTGGAAACATAGGATAACTTTATTTTTTAAAATTCCTGATCTGCAGATCCGGAAAAACAACATAACTTTATTTTTTTTTAAATCGGTTTTGTCGGTTGGTCGCATATGTTAATATATCATCGCAAGTTAATATATATTCGAATGAGGGGAAGGAGAAGGTCTTGACAAACATGATGAAGATCTTGAGTCAAGGGATTAGGTTTCCCGCCATAGAAAACTTTGTTTTTCATATCTCTTCAATGTGTTGTTTCGGTGTAACCATTAATCTTCAGGCAATGTCAATGAAGTAAACATGCATTACAGAATGAAACGTTGATGAGTAAAAAAAAGTTTGTATGCATAAAAAAACTTATTATTATTTACCTGTAATGACACAGAGCACCGAAAAGACTAAGTTTTTTGGAGAAGAAAGGTTTAGAATGAGACTAGTTACTAAGTTACACGATATAAGAAAAGTGTTTGTATGCATAAAAAATTCATTATTATTTACCATTTTGGACTATTAAAAAATATAAATATAATTGTTGATAGGACAAAGCAGGAGAGAATACTTCAATTGTTGATCATAATTTTGCCTGAATTTTAAGGGCAACTCATATGGTAAGTTTTGTAAGGTGGTGGCCTCAGAAGGGAAATCGGGCCGCTGCAATTATAAGATAATTTTGTTAGATTTGTGGATACAGAACCAGAATCAGAATTTTTGACTTCACTTATGTAATAGGAGTACCACCAACTTTGTGTCGACTCTGCTGCCATTTATCTTGGATAACATTAAAGAAGTAATATTTTACTGTTGATCTTCATTTGTCCTACAATCTTCGAGGATAGATTTGAGAGTTCGGATATTCACAATGCCTTTTTTGGATATATAACTTATGGTTACAGATCATGTTTGCCATCATAGGTGGATGACCGTTATTTTGTTTAAATATGGGTTGGAACTACTAGACAACTTTTGCATACAGAACAAGTGACCATCATGCGTTTTGATGAATATTTTGAAGTTATCATTAAAGGATGTCTGTCATATTCGTTCCTCTAACCTTCTGTTAAAATACATATCATTATTATTTCTTAAAATAAGTATACCTTTTAATATGTTGAGTTTCAACCATTTTTTCGGATGTGCACATCCGGATTACGCGTAACTTGTCATTCCAGATTTGCACATCCAGAACAAAGCAACGCTTTTCAAAAAAATGGTGCGTCCGGATGTGCACATCCGGAACTGGGTGGCAAAAACAGAATTTCATGTGGTGTATAAGAAACATGGGTGGTATGTTAAGAAATGCTCTTTTTTTAATAATAAAATTGTATTAATAGAAAGGAAAGATCCTAAATATATTACAAAGAGAAAACAATTGGTACAAGGAATGCCAAAAGCTACCATGGAAAAAAAAAGACAAACAATGAAACACAGCTAAAACTAACAAGTCACACAAAACTCCAAGAGGTATTCCCTCCGAGATCAACAACTAGATTAATTGGACCACCAACATCGGATCAACAATCATTAAGAAAAAATAAAAGAAACACAACACTCACAACCTAGCCGATATCTCGACCCACTATTGGTTAATCTAAAAGATGGAGTTTTGAAGTCAATCCGTAAAAGTGCAAGAGTTTTTCATGATCTACTCAAAAATGAATTCCAATCCAAAAAAATACTCAACTCTTCTACTTGTATTACGCTTGTTATAGAAAAGAAATTACAATTTCATTTCGATCCTCCGAATTAGGGCTGGCCCAATCAAACAGGAAGTCCAGTTCTAATTTTAAAATAACTTAAAATAAAAAAAACTATAATAAATAAAAATAACACATAAAAAATATAATTATATATTACCAAAAATAAGATTTAACTATAATTATTTTGACTTTAATCAATCTCATTTTTTAATGTATTGGGTTTTTATTATAATATTTTTTTAATTAATTTAATTTTTTTAATAATATTTTTTATATTTATTAATATTAATATATAAAAAATTAGACTTTTTAACATTTTGGGACCCTCTAAAATATGGAGCCCTGTGCTGTAGAGCCTGTTGCTCCTGCACTGAGTCGGGTATGCTCCAAATAATCTATACCACAACATGTCAGATCATAGAAATTTTTTCATATATTTCACCCTATCTCTCGAAGAATAAAAACTCTAGAAGAGTAGACTGACTGCCTTGGGAAAGGACTATCTGAATTTCACAACTCATTTCTCTCTCTCTTTTTTCTTTAATCTATAGATGAGTTGTAAAATGATAATAGTCCATCTAAATAGTTGTATGTCGCATGCCATGTTATTGAAATTCAATATCAAATTCAAATGCATATATAGTGCAACAAACATTGTAAAATCTGAGGACCAAGTCATTAATTAATTTATCAGGTGTACTGAGTTTACACTCAATATCTTACACTTGTATGTATATCGTAGTCTTTTTTAAGCATGGCTTAATTGCAATTTTGATCCCCCTATTTTTTTTTAGTTTTGATCCTTCTATTTTAAAATCTGGAATTTTTGTCCCTCTATTTTCAGTTTTTTTGAATTTTGGTCCCCCTATTTTAAAATTTGAAATTTGTGTCCCTTTATTTTCATTTTTTTTGGAGTTTTGGTCCCCTTATTTTCATTTTTTTAAACTTTTAGTCCCCTATTAAATTAGTTCCAAATTGAAAAGAGGGACTAAAATTCAAAACAAAACTTAAAATAGGGTACCAAAACTAAACAAAAATGAAAATAGAGGGACCAAAATTCTAGATTTTAAAATAGGAGGACCAAAACTCAAAAAAACTAAAAATAGAGGGACAAAATTCAGAATTTTAAAATAGGGGGATCAAAACTAAAGAAAAAAAAACAGAGTGTCCAAAATTGCAATTAAGCCTTAAAACATTTAAATATTGACACAAAAAGCAAAGCATAAAGAAAACAGGTGTGTTATTCCTACACCCATTTCTACACCAAATACCTACACCAAACACTGTTCATCGTATTTATACGGTGAACAGTGTCTTTATTTTTTTAATAAATAAAAAATAATATTTATAATACGTGAACAGTGCGTTAACAGTGCGTGAGCAGTGCATGAACAATATTTTTAAAATAGTGTAATGAAATTGGTTAATGAAATATAAAAAGTTGGTTAATGAAGTGATGAAGTTGGTTAATAAACGTCTAAATGTTAAAAATAATTTTTAGTAATAAATCAAAATTGATTAATGGAATATAAAAAGTTGGTTAATAAAGTTATGAAATTGGTTAATAAGCGTCCAGATATTAAGAATAATTTTTAATAATCAATGAAGTTGGTTAATATAATATAAAAGATTGGTTAATGAAGTTATAAAATTGGTTAATATGCGGTCAGATTTAAAAAAATAATTTTTAGCAACAAACAAAGTTGGTTAATAGAATATATAAAGTTGGTTAATAGAATTGTGAAGTTGGTTAATCATACAATTTTATGTCAATATCATTTAATTTAAAAATTAAAAATATATAAAAAAAAAAGATATTAAAATAATAATTTTTTTTTATTTAAAAAAATTATTATTTTGATGTAGGAATAACATTTTTCTAAAGAAACTTATTTTAAAAAACAAATGTATATATATATATATATATATATATATATATATATATATATATATATATATATATATATATATATATATATATATATATATATATATGGTGTTGATGTAACTTTTTGGGGTCATTTTAGCATTTTCCTTAATTTAAATGTCGACAAAATAGAGCACACATTTTAAAGATGATTCGTGATATATTTATTATAATTATTAAAAAAAGGGTCCCTGATATATTAATAACTTCTATAAATGAAGGGTTCCTAATTTACAACCAAAATGATCAGCATCAATAGCGATTAGCTTAGAGAGATTTAGTAAAACATGGGAGATATACAAAGTGAGGTAACATGGGAGAAGAAGGAAGAGGAGGAAGAAAAAGAAGAAGCAGAAGCTGAAGTTGAAATTTGGAAGTACATATTCCGGTTTGTAGAAGTATCTGTGGTGAAATGTGCAATTCAACTTGGCATAGCCGAAG
This sequence comes from Lathyrus tuberosus, assembly GCA_022829125.1. Classification (NCBI taxonomy): domain Eukaryota; kingdom Viridiplantae; phylum Streptophyta; class Magnoliopsida; order Fabales; family Fabaceae; genus Lathyrus; species Lathyrus tuberosus. The sequence goes on from JALAZF010000075.1 coordinate 17,315,791, forward strand.
CCATTGAAAAGCACAAAAAACCCATATCACTATTAGAGTTATCATCAACTCTAAAATGTGACCCTTCATACCTTAACCGCATCATGAGATTCCTAGTACATAGGAAAATATTCAAAACCATATCTACCAACCATGACAACTATCCTAGATATGTTCAAACCCCACTTTCTCGCCGTTTGCTTCGAAACGGCGAGCAAAGCATGTCTGCTTTTCTTTTATTAGAAAGCAGTCCTATTATGGTAGCTCCTTGGCTTAGTCTCAGTGATAGTGTTTTGGAAAAAGGGAATCCATCTTTTAAAAAGGTTCATGGTGAAGATGTTTGGCGTTATGCTGCTTTAAATCTCGATCATAGTAATCTTATCAATGATCACTATAACAAAAGTAAGTTATAACATCGCACCTTAGACAGCGCTTTAATACAAAAGCGCTGCTATAAGTTAAAAACAAGGAAACTAGCCATTTATAAAAGTAAAAGCGCAAAAAAATATAAGACCTTAGACAGCGCTTTGGTCAAAAGCGCTTTATAAGGTCTTATAAATTTTAAAAAAAAATTTAATGGAAAATATTAGACAGCGCTTTAGTTAAAAGCGCTTTCTAAGGTCTTAAAAATTAAAAAAAATAAAATCAAAAGCGCTGTCTAAGGCCAACCTTTGAAAGCGCTTTTAAAAGCGCTGTCTAAGGTCCAGCTTAGAAAGCACTTTTATTAAAAGCGCTGTCTAAGGTCTAATAAAATTAAAATATATGAATAGTCAGTATTCATTTTCATATTTCCGCTCTTTCTTCTCCCCTGCATGCGAACCGAGCTCAAAACCCTTCCCCGAAAAACCTTCACCGTCAACCGTCCGTCAACTGTAAACCTTCACCGAAAAACCTTGTCGTCCGTCCGTTTCTGCTCATTTCCGTCGTCGTTCGTTTCTGCTCATTGCCGTCGTCCGTCCGTTTCTGCTCTTTGATACATTTCGTTCTTGCATTGCCGTTGTTACCGTCGTTAAAGGTACGTCGTTGTTGTGTTTTGTTAAGTTTTGTTAATGAAGTTAATAAAAATGAGTTTTGTTAATGAAGTTAATGAAAATGAGTTTTCGTTCTTTCTGCTCTTTGATGAGTTTTGTTAATGAAGTTATGTTGGACTGTTTTATTAATGAAGTTTTGTAGTGAATGAGTATGTTTGAAGTTTTGTTAATGAAGTTTTGTAGTGAATGAGTATATTTGATGAGTTTGTTAATGAGTTTTGTTAATGAAGATTTGTTAATGAAGTTTTGTAGTGAATGTGTATGTTAGATGAGTATGTTTGATGAGTTTTGTTAATGAAGTTATTGTTTAGGTCGAAATTAGTTGGACTGTTGTTGGAATTTGAATTGTTAACATGCTAGTTTAGGTTAGTTTTAGTGAGCTAACTCCAAGTATTTTTGTTTAAAACATATTTTATTATATTTGTTAAATCGTTTAGTTTAGTTTAGTTTAGTTTAATGAAGTTTTGTTTAAAACATCTTCTAAATAGTTTAGTTTAATGAAGTTTAGTTTAATGAAGTTTTGTTTAATGAAGTTTTGTTTAAAACATCTTCTAAATAGTTTAGTTTAGTTTTATTAAATCTTCTAAAAAACTTTTATTTTAAAACATATCCAACTCTTTAGCCATTATAGCTAAAGAGGTAAAATTTGTTATATACTTGATTTCTTTCTTATATTTGTTATATATTATGTCATATTTGTTATATTTGATATCCTTGATTTCTTTATTATATTTGTTATATATTATATTTGATATCCTTGATTTATTTATTACAGGTTAGATGGCTACTAACAATGATCACCCACATGATGATGATCACCCACATGATGATGATCACCCACATGATGATGATCACCCACATGATGATGATCCCGATATTCAGGTTGGAAGTAACAGATCTATGGAAGCAGAGATTAGAAGAGGAATAACCATTATGAAGAGAGTGATCCGTGCTAGAGATCAAGGCATCACTTATAATGTGCATTGGAGCGCCCAGAATACACTTATTGAGCCTAACGGTCATACTTTGACAAGTTTCATTGGTGCACTTGTAAGGAATGCGGTTCCTATTACTTGTGATGATTGGAGATCCAAACAGTTGAAGGAAACCAAAGAAAAAATTTGGAATGAGATAAAGGTACCATAATTATGTCTTTAATTATGCCAACTAATTATGTCCTTCAAATTATTTGTACTAACCAATGTGTATGGTTTTTTTAGAGGTGCTTCAACGTCGAGGAAGAAAGAAAAGCTTTTTTGATGAGATTGGCAGGGAAGCTCCTAAGAGGGTTTAGGACATATTTAAACCGCACCTATCTTAGGGATGCTGACGATAACTTTGTTGATGGAGAGTATCCATCTAAATATGCAAGTTTGATTTCACCACAAGAATGGGTAACGTTTAAATCCAAACGACAAACCCCAGAATTTACGCGATTAAGTGCAATTAATCGGGAAAGAGCATCAGCTCCCAAGTATAAATACAGGAAAGGACGTGTTAGATATGGACGTTTGGAGAAATCTTTGGTAAGTATCAATATATTGTAATGCTATAATAATTGTTCATCATGAGTTATAGTTGATCATATTATTTGGCTTTATATGTAGTTACAACAGGCGAATAGCTCTGAAACATCTCTTCCTGCACATGTCTTTTGGAAGGAAGCCCGTGTGGGCAAGTCTGGAGTTGTTGCAGTAGAGGTTCTACAAGTATTTGAGAAATGTGTAAGTATAACAATATTTCTTTAATTAAATCAAAACTTTATTAACAAATATTTGACAAATATTCGATATTCATCTGATTTTCAGGAGGCGTTATCTCAGTCTGTATCTCCAGACGATACCAGGAGCATACTTAGTCGGGCATTAGATGTCCCTGAGTATTCTGGTCGGGTGAGGGGTAAGGCATTTGGGATCACCCCGACCTCCTTGAATATTAAAAAGGGAAAGGTTGCTAGTAATGCAGAACTTCAAGCTAAATTGGAAGCACTAGAAGCTGAGGTTCGGGAATTACGAAAGGAAAAAGAAAGGGATAACGCTTCATGTGTTAGAGATGGATCGGAGAAAGATAGTATCAACTGCAGCTTTCATCCGATTATTCCAGAGGTATTTATATATATATTTATGAAATTAAATTAGTAGCTTAAATGATTTAAATGACATATATACACATTAACAATGGCATATTTATTTTTGGTTTTAGGGCGTTTGCCAATGTCAGCTCTTCTTATCTTCACCAACTTATCGGAATGTTGCAAAGGGAAAAGTGTATAACAATGGGGTACAATTACTTCACAATAAATTCCTCCCTACTGGAAGTTTGAAAGTATCAGTTGATATTGCTATAGAGGAGGAAGCACCATTACCCTATCTTGACGATGATTCGGATGTAACATTGGTGCGAGATGCTATAGGGTCGTATGTTGCATGGCCGTCAAACCTCATACTCGTAGGATATGAGGTATGCTTAAAACCGTTATAAACCTTTGTTAACCTTAATGTGTAGATTCAAATATTTTACGAGCATTTTATTTTCATTTTTTACATGGTAATGTTATTTAGACTCCAACAAAATCCAAAACAAAGGATAAGCGGATTCCGGAGTATACCGAGTCCGTTGTTTCAAAAAAATAGGTACATCACAATTATATGATATTTATGCATATAAAATGTTAAATTGGATATCTTATACTTCATCTAAAAAATTATATGATATATAGCTGCCTGGTAAACAGATTAGCAACATTTCAATGCAAAAAAATGTTGGTGCTAAGAAGAGCAGGGGTAGAAAACAACTTATCTCCAAGTTTAGGTCGTGCCTCCAGACGTATCTACAAGTGACAGATATTATCACCGGAGGTGTTCGTCTTATACATATGGAGAAAGGTATCTATGGCTTTGAACATGACCAAATTATTAGTAATGAAGACTTCGAGCAAGTTTTCAATCATGAAGAATTGGGCGGCACTGTTGTCAATACATACGTGAGGTATATATCCGATCTACTTTGGTATATTAATTGAACAACTTATTTACTTTATGTTTCAAATGAATAGTCTAATGTTAATGATGTTTTTATTTAAGGTTTCTGTATGACAGAGTTATGCGCCCACACGGATTGCAGCAAAGATTTGCATTCCTATGCCCGACGTCTGTCAACTTAACCTTAATAATCAATAAACCAGATGAGGTCCTGGCGTATATACGCGACGTCTTTATGGACAACCAAGAAACGGAAAAGTTATTCTTTTTACCGTTTAATACTGGGTTAGATTTTCATTCTAAATTCATCTATTATAGTTTTTTTGTATTTTGACGTCGTGTAGAAAGTTTCCATCTAACACTTGTTTAATCTTACAGTGGACATTGGTTGTTGGTCGCAATTAATCCTAGCAGAGCAATGGTGTATTATCTGGATTCGTTAGGAAATGATTGGACAACATACCCGGATTTGAAGAAGTGTATTGACACGTAAGTGAAATTGTTCTAAATATGAATGTGTATATTTATTTGTTTGTTTATTTATTTATGTGAATTTTTCTAAATATTCACTTATATTTTATTAGCGCTATACAAGCTTTCCTAGCACTACGAGCTAGCCATCTACCACAACGGAGAGTCAACCCCATTATTACATGGAATACAGTGAAGGTATATTAATTATCACATGTGTTATTATATTTGTGATGCTACTTGATAAAACTTAGGATTTATCCATATTTTCTTTTCATTTGTAGTGTCCTCGGCAACGCAATCAAATAGATTGCGGCTATTTCATGTTGAGGTTTATGAGAGACACTCTTTTGTTGGATCGAATAGAGATTCCATCCGATGTATGTATTTCTAACTTATGAGTTATTTTAATATTAACACATATCTCTCATGTCTAATGAAATAGTTAAAACTAAATCAAACTATGTTATATTATTATGTAGTACTTTGAAGAATGCAAGTGTGCTCATTACTCAATTTCTCAATTGAATGAAATTAAAGAGGATTGATGTCAATTCATTATGGAGCTCGGAATTTTACAAGGTATAATATTGTACTCTTACTTTAATTGATGAGAATTTAAATATGTGTAACTTTGTTTATGTATTCTTTTAATTGAATTACAATCTTTGTGTTTTCAGGACCTATAATGTAGATTTGAAGCATACCTTTGGTTGGATGCAAAAGTACTAGTATAAGTGATATGTGCATTTGTACTAGTATATAATTTTGGTTTGTAATTTTAAATATATATTGGTTTGAATTGCCAATTGTTTTGGATATATAATTTGGGTGTAAATTGGTACATTTAAATAGGATAAATTGGATTGATTTGAATCTCCAAATTGTGGTATTTTTCTGAACAGGTCAAAAACAGGTTGAAAAAACAGGTCAAATTCTGGTTGAAAAAACCTGGTAAAAATTGAGGTTTTAAAAAATTTATATAAAATTTTTCGTATACCTTAGACAGCGCTTTTACCAAAAGCGCTGTCTAAGGTATACCTTAGACAGCGCTTTAGGTGAAAGCGCTGTCTAAGGTATACCAAAAAAAGTCAAACAAGGCAGGGCTTAGACAGCGCATTCACCAAAAGCGCTGTCTAAGGTATACGAAAAATTTTATATAAAGGTACCATAGACAGCGCTTTTCATTAAATATACCCACCTTTAGACAGCGTTTTTGGTATTAACCAAAGCGCTGTCTAAACCTATAGCAGCGCAGGTTTATACAGCGCTTAAAAGCGCTGTCTAAGGGCAAAAAAAGCGCTGTCTAAGTTCTTATCTGTTGTAGTGGATGCTATGGCTTGTGATGCTAAATTTGTTGTGCCTGCTATAGTTGAAGGTTGTAGTGAGCTGTTTGATGGTGTTGGATCATTGGTAGATGTTGGCGGTGGGAATGCTACCACCTTGAGCATCCTTGTTAAGGCTTTTCCTTGGATTCGAGGTATCAACTTTGATCTTCCATATGTCGTTGATGTGGCTCCAAAGTATGATGGGATACAACATGTGGCAGGTGACATGTTTACAAGTGTTCCCAAAGCTGATGCTGTATTTTTTAAGGTATGTTTACGGTATTTTCTTTGTTAATAGTATTAGTTATATTAAATAGTGTTAGATTGTCTCAATAATTGAATGAGATTTGGTCATGATTTGAATGAAATATTTAATTGCAGTGGGTATTGCATGATTGGGGAGATGAAGAGTGCATCCAAATCTTAAAGAATTGTAAGGAAGCTATACCAAAAGAAAATGGAAAAGTGATTATTGTTGACGTAGTTATTGAAGAAGGAGGAGGAGGGAAACACAACCAGTTTGAAGACGTAGGGTTAATGTTAGACATGGTGATGATGGCACATACAAACATTGGAAAAGAGAGAACACTAAAAGAGTGGGAACATGTGATCAATATGACTGGATTCGATTCATTCACTGTGAAATCTATCAATGCGGTGCAGTCTGTAATTGTGGCCTCAGGCTAAAAGTATGACAGAGGAAGCACTGAAAACTCAATAATGGTTGTGAAATAAAATACTAATAAACATGTATGTTGTGTCTGTCATGAATGTTTGAACTTTGTTATGTTGTATTTGTATTAGTGTGATGTGACGCATTAAAGCTTTTGTACAAGGCTACAAGCCCCTGAACTTAATTTATATATGTGTTCGTGATTGATTATGGAATTCATATTTGGTATGTACAATAAAATGTTGCACCTATATAGGTCCCAACTCATTTCAATCCATCACCATGCAACACTTGCTAGGGGGCCTTTATGAATTCTTTTTCCACCCTTATAACTTATCAAAATTATTGGTAACAACTCAAAAATGTCTCTAGAATTTAGAAATGTATTTTCTACAAAATTGAATGCAAACAAATGAACTACCTTTATTATATTCAATTTCAAAGATGCATGTCTGAATAAACCATTTTCTTTTACAAGAAAATATATTTTTGGATATGCATATTCATAAAGTATCTTTTTGTGTGTATTTTTTTTTTTTTTAATTTAGTAGGGGGTATATCATGATAAACCAATGTAATAGTCATGCATCAACAATACAACAAATATGTAAATACCAATAATGGCCATATTAAAAAAAACAATTGAAAAATAAAAAACCCATAATAAATTTCACAACTAATAAATTCTTTCATTACAATTTTGTAAAGTAATTCTTAACACAACGACAACATAAATAAATTTCACATCACAGTATAAAATAGTATATATTTTTTAAAATAGAAATTAATTTGTGTTTGTCATAGATCACTTATCTAATATAAATATATAAATTTTAAAGTACCTGAAAATTACACTCTAAGCCCTCTGATTAAATGCTTAATCTAGGGTAATTACTAAGGTTAATTGACTAACTATAAAATGGAAGCTTTATATTGATTTGGCATTTAGTACATCTGATGTGGCAACACCAGATTTTTTTTTTGCATTTTACTATTTTTTTCGTTTAATAATTGTTAAACACTATGGGACATCAAAGGTTGTACATGTACTTATTTTTGGTCTTGAAACGTGAAACCCTAATTTATTGGAACGTCAAGTGTAATGGAACGTTAAATAGCAATTAGAAATCATCATTATTACTAAAGCATTCCAATACTGTTGACAGAACTTTTCTTGGAAGTTGAATATCTTATTAAGCAACACACTAACATCTCTTCATTCTTCATCTTCCAAAAAAAAAATAGTCTCTTCCGATCTAAAACCATAAACCTCCATTCCCTCCAAAATCTCATTCCCTAAACCACCGATTCTAATTTCGATCTCAAATTTTCTATTTCGGATCCAAAATGGCGACGATGACGAGCTTGATCGGTCTTATCAACATTTCCAATGATCTGGCACCGTCTTGGGAGATCACGACGATGAGGATTTATCTCTCTGGGAAGCTCTTTCGTCCGTCGCCGTCGTCGGTGGACAAGTAAACTGCTTACTCTCTTTTTTCTTTAAATCGATTTCGTTTTGCTCAAATTCAAATCTCATTTGTTGAATGTGTATCATACTGGTTTTATAACTAAGGTTATGTCTTTTGAGATGCACCATAAGGCTTTCAAGGATACATCAAAACTAAAAATGAATGGAACTAAGGTAAGAATTTTTTTTACTTTTGAATATTTTAGAACCTTAACAACTCCTCTTATTGATCTTGAAGCTTATCATTATAGTTTCGTCTTTTCTTTTTTCTGTCAATGATTAGGCATTGTCTTGGTGCTGGTGGTGGTTTGGAAGCTACAACAACTATCAAAGCAATAACTACAGGATGTTTGCATCCAACCATAAACCAAGATGTACTGTCTTAGCCTAACCAACATGTTCAAAATAGGTTTCATCAATTTGACTCTCACACAATCTTAATGAATAATAAATTTGATTTTTGTTTTTTTATTTTTCTATAGAATTTGTAAGAGGATGTTACAATTGATACTGTCCCTAATGTTAAGAAAAAGCATAAAGTTAATGTTGGTTTCCAATTCACAAGGTAGAAAAGTTATGACTGGCGATTCCTCTTACGGTCGGCATAAAAGCTCTAATGGTAAACAATGTGTATTTATTGGTCTTCATACTTCTGGATAATTTCTTCAATTTTATTAACTTGGGTTAACAATGCGATTCTGCTAGCATAATGGATAATTTACTAATTGGTGGTATTTGAATTGTGTCAGTGTGATGTGTTGAAACTGGTGTAGTGAAGCCTGATATGATTGAACTCATGAAATTTGATATGGTTGTGACTTAAATTATTGTTATTGTTATTGTATTAGTGGCGACTACAACATCAAGATTGGAACCGTCTGTATGATTGAACTCATGAAATTTGATATGGGTGGATCTGCTGCAGTTCTTAGAGCAGCAAAAGCTCTTAGACAAATCAAAACTCTTGGAATGGAGGTATATTATTTAAGTCACCCTTTATACTTTTTCCTTTTCAAAGAATTTTTAATTTTCGGTCCGTGACTCTCAATCTCCTAAAATTACATTAGACCTTGACTAAATTAGTTTCTCTTAAATGCTTTTAAAGATTTAAGTAGTGATATGAAGACTGAAATTTTGTTGTAGTGATCATTTTATGCTGATGGTTTTGGTGTATTTGGTTATAGTAGAATGCCTATGTTTTTTGGTGCATCTTCTTTCCCCCACTTATTTTATAGATAGGTTGTTCTTATTTATTCTTCTCTCTGTTCTTTTTACAAAAAGTAGAAATTTTAATTTATATCCAAGTTTATAATGTTCTGCATGTGCAGGTTCATTTTATAGTTGCGGCTTGTGAGAATATGATAAGTGGAACATGTATGAGGCCTGGAGACGTTCTCACAGCTTCAAATGGAAAACCTATAGAGGTGAGGGTGTATGTTTATGTCTATAGAAGTAAGCACGTTTCCTTACACTTTCACTATAAACTAAGAAATAAGCTAGTAAGTCATGCTTTTAATGTTTGGTGAATTAGATATAATAAGTCTATCTACATTTCATAACTCACCATGCTTCACATAAATTTTGATTACACCAAACAACATATTTTGCCTAATGCATAAAGTAGGGACAACAAATAAGTTTTATTGGTAATTTGGTAGTAAAACATGCTTATTAATCCTTAATGTTACTGAATCTCGGTTAGGGCATCGTCTATATTCAACATTGATAGACGTTATACAATAGATTCGCAACCAACCAAGTTCTTGGGACGAGTTATACAACATTAATTTGATGCCTTCAGAGTTGTTTCTCAAGTTCCATAAAGAACTTCAGAGTATGTAATGATTTCTAAACAGTTAAATAAGCTTTGATATTAGGGAAAGATTCTATAAATATATTTTATAGCTAGCACCCATCATGATTTAATGTCATGTTTTGTAATTTGGAGGTTCATAAAACTCAATATTTCTGCACGTGAATTAGAAGGTGGATACTTAATTCCATTTTGAAATGTTAGTTTTAGTATTGAAATATCCTATTCCTATTCCACCAGAAAATCGGGAAATCGCAATGTAGAACAGAAGAGGTTGAATTTGGAAAGTTCGTTAGGAAATGCGAGAAAACCAATGAGCCTCTCAAAACTTATCCTGGAAGGTAATAATTTTCTTTCTTCTTCTTTATTATAAGAGTATGATAGATTCATTGATTAGGTTTTAGGAGGAAGGGATTTTGATGTGAAATCTAATTCTTCAATTTGAAACTACTTCGAATCAAAATTTGGAATATTTGAAATTCAATACAAAATAGACAAATTAACATGTTTTTTTATCATCGTAGGAGAAAAAAAATCAATGATTTCTCTTTTCCCATACCCGATTCATGTCATCATCAATGTCATCTATTCGATTTTCCAGGTAATTATTCGAATTTGTTGTTGATTTGTTTGCTTGAATCAATTATTTTCCTAATTTCACGGTTCCGTATATGTTTCGATCTTTTAGTGCATGCGGAAACTACAGTCCAAGTGCTGACATCAGTGAATCGGAGAGAGATTCTGAAATAAATCTCCACTAATATCTCAAGGTCGCATGGTGATGTTGTGCTGCGTTCAGGGGCAGAGGTTGCTTCAATTTTTGGCGGGCTTCCGATCGGTTTTGTTTCGCCTGTTAATTGTTTTATTTGAAGCTTGCATGTTGTTGTTGTTCTGTTTTTTTTTTTTTGCAATTTCAACATGTTATTGTTTAAAGCTTGCAGTATATACTGCTTTTTCCATGGTATTATTACAATTTCAAACTATATTGGAGTTCAAGTTATAGCCAACTGTGTTTTTCCATAGTTCAGTATATACTTCTTTAAGTTTTTGAATTTATGGGCTGCATGTAAATGGTATATGAGTGTTGTATAGAGACAAGCATCATAGGATATCAAATAGAAACAATTATACGTATGGTAACTTTATCAAAGAGTTAATTGATCATTTAATTCATCTAAATTATTTTTAAAAGATTAATTGATCCATTAATATTCAATTTAATTTAATTAATGAAAATAAACTATATAATATTGATATAATTTTAAATAGCATTAAAAAAGTATTTTAAAAAAAACTATATGATTTTAAAAGCTATTGATATATTTTTTTAAAAATTGAAATATTATTCCACATTATTATTGTTATAATGGAATACGTGAGGACGTTTTCTATTTACAATGTATTCTATTAAATCTACACTCGAAATCATTATAAAAGGGATCAAGACACTTATAAACGAAAAAAAAAACCTATATATTGATATAATCATTTTTATAAACGAAAATAAGTTACAATAATTGTCACACGGTTGTACGATTTTTTACAGATGTAAACACGGGTACATGTAAACGTATCTATGAAATACCAGTTGTAGACTATTCATTTTAATGTTAATCTTTTAAATATTTCTCCTGCTGTTGTTTTATATAATTGAAGTTAGAGAATCAGATGTACAATTTATTGTAAGTACGAATCAAAACTTAAAAGTTTATGCATATTATTAGCATATATTTGTAACTATGTAAATTATTGTTATTGTAATTGTATTAGTGTGATGTTGTTGGAGAAATTTTTAAAATATTAAATTGATAAATAATAATGGTTGATTTACCAAAATAAATTGACAAAAGTTGCAACGCTCAAGAATTTATTGTGATAAGGCGCGTGGTCATAAGGTGCAACCACTAGATCAACACACCTTTTCATGAAAAAGTTTGTTGCTATTGATATACAATGGTTCGTGAATGGTCATGTTAGAATAAAATGAAACGTTGTTTCTCCACACCAATCGGTACAAGTTTTCTTATAAATAGATATACTTGTCAGCCATAAAATACACACAAAAATTACTTGTTTCAAGTGGCAAAAATTATATTTATGTCATTCTTTTATTTTTTCTAGTGCACAAGAATAAATAATGGAACTTTATTCCGTAAAATATCGTTGATCGATATGCTTAATGTGAATATGTGATTCATGTTAAGGTTTTCAAAGTATCATGAAGGGGCTTCTCCGGTTAACCCATTTGCATCCAATTTGTCTAAATTGGTGGTGGCGAGTCGAACTTAAAACTTAGTGTAAACACACGCTTTGGAATTATTTTGTTCAACTTCATCGTAGCGTATTCATCATCTTCTTCTGGTTCATATTTTGCAGCAGACCCCAACACAGGATATAACAATCTTTAGGTTCAATTATGATTTTTTGTGATTAATTTATGGTTGCAACTTTGATGGAGAAATGGATCCATGCTCTTATATTCATAACCATGGTGAAAGGTACATAATAATTCGATTACATTAATATTATATTTTAACTTTGAATAAAATTTGTTTCTTAAACTGTTAGAATAAGGATGATAAAAAATCGCAATCATTCGGATTCAAACTGAAAACACTTACACTAAGGGGCGTGTATGAACATGAGCGCTGCCATTGAAACAATGTGATGTTTTGACACTCTTTGCTGCATAATCGAGTTTTTGTCGGTCTTGCGCAAATTCGATAAATGATGAATTATCCTGGGTATTCCTGCGTTCCAACTCTAAGACATATTTCAGAGTGCTTGAAATACTTTTAAGGAAAGTGATTTCGTTCACGATTCTAGCCTCGATCCATTCAGTTTATATTAATTTTCCAACAATCTTAAAAGTATTTCAAGCAATGGCAATCGAGACTTTCGTATTAAGAATCGTCATCATAGATCCGTTATGTTCTTATTGTTTTTAACTGGAATTATAGCAACATGAAAATAATAATATATATGATTCTCTAAATCATTTATATATGCAATGTTTGAAAATGATTTATTATGTGATTCGTTGAACCACGGAAACTTGTGTCATACTGTTTCAAACATACATTAGATTATATCCTGCAATTTACATGAAATTTTTAATACCGTACAAAATAAATTTTTTATTTGAATGAAAATTGAAGTACGTAATATAATTATTAATACTGTACAATATACTAAACTTCATATCATTTTAAATCAATTTTATCCTTTAATATACATATTATATCAAATAGTTGTATGTAAGATATGTTGTTTAAGATTTTGGTATAAATGGATATAATATTCACTTTGCTTTCTTAAGATTATGTATGTATGCATCTTAATTGCACATGAATCATGACTCGGTGTTAGTTTGTCTAACTTCATTAAAAGAATGAATAATTTGTATTTGTATACATGTCTTGTTTTGTCTTCTTATGAAATGGAAACTTATAGCATTATGCTAGAAGATTCAGTATTACAAGTATGTGTCGCGATCACAAATATCTCATACGAAGACTTGAAATCAAATTTGTGTGATCATGGTTGTCAAAATGGTTAATGTATTAAATATATTTTAGATATATTTAACTGAAAGTAAAACTTCAAAATAAAAAGGTTGGCAAATGCAGATTGACATAAAAATTTGTGTATATGACAAAATGAATGACAAAAGTGTCATGATGATAGTTTATGAAAACTATCAAGAATATAGAACATATGTTGTATATGAAAATTGTACTAATATGACAAAAGTGTCATAGTTTGATGATAGTTGGTAAATACTATCAAGAGTACATAAAGTAATCATATGCATGATTAGTTGAAAAATTGAATATTCAAAAATTATTAAAGTTTGGAAAAATATTGCAATTCTTTGATGAAAGAATTGACAAAAATATGATGTCTTTGGATATAATTAAAGACAATGAAGACATCATTAGGGATGTGGAACAAGCCCATCTCTAATTAATCATCAATAGTGGAAACTCAACTCACACTTGATTAACATTAAGTCTTGAGTTCAATGATGAAAGTACACTAATAAAGTGATTGAAGTACTTAATGATAAATACATCTCAAGGGGTAAAAGTACTTGGACCATAAGAATAAGTGTAGTAGGATGAGGTTTTCCTCTTAATAGACGTATATCATATGTTTGCTGGAATGCACAATTATGGGTGCATTTCTGATATAGTCTACCTATATGAGAATGAAGTGGTGCCGCTTCATAGAATTCAAGGGCTTGACTCTTAAATTCTCATGAATAGGATATGAGACACAAGACTTTATTAAATGTGTCATATTAATAATTCGATCAATGGTACTGAGATTTCATGTGTGAGTTATGCACGCTTGTTCTAATGAATAATTGGTTCAAAGTTTGTCTACCAATCTATTCGGAGATGAGTGAAAACTTAACTTACTAAGTATTGGTTCAAATCGTAAGATACCTTTATCTGAAACCATGAAATTTCCTGAATAATGGATTTAGATATATTTTGAAAATGGTGGGGGGATTGTTGGAGAAATTTCCAAAATATTAAATTGATAAATAATAATGGTTAATTTACCAAAATAAATGGCCAAAAGTTACAACTCTCTAGAATTGAACCAAAGACCTTATTGTGATAAGGTGCGTGGTCATAAGGTGCAACCACTAGATCAACACACCTTTTCATGAAAAAGTTTGTTGCTATTGATATACAATGGTTCGTGAATGGTCATGTTGGAATCAAATGAAACGTTGTTTCTCCACACTAATCGGTACAAGTTTTCTTATAAATAGATATACTTGTTAGCCATAAATTACACATAAAAATTACTTGTTTCAACTGGCAAAAATTATATTTAAGTCATTCTTTTATTTTTTCTAGTGCACAAGAATAAATAATGGAACTTTATTCCGTAAAATATCGTTGATCGATATGCTTAATGTTAATATGTGATTCATATTAAGATTTCCAAAGTATCCTGAAGGAGATTCGCTGGTTAACCCATTTGCATCCAATTTGTCTAAATTGGTGGGGGCGAATCAAACCTAAAGCTTATTGTAAACACACGCTTTGGAATTATTTTGTGCAACTTCATCGCAGCGTATTCATCATCTTCTTCTGGTTCATATTTTGCAGCAGATCCCAACACAGGATATAACAAATGTGACGCATTAAAGCTTTTGTACAAGGCTACAACAAGCCCCTGAACTTAATTTATATATATGTTCGTGATTGATTATGGAATTCATATTTGGTATGTACAATAAAATGTTGCGCCTATATAGGGTCGCGCCTATATAGGTCCCAACTCATTTCAATCCATCACCATGCAACACTTTTTAGGGGGGCTTTATGAATTCTTTTTTCCACCCTTATAACTTATCAAAATTCTTGGTAACAATTCAAAAATGTCTCTGAAATTTAGAAATGCATTTTCTACAAAATAAAATGCAAACGAATGAATCACTTCTATTAAACTTAATTTCAAAAATATATGTTCGGATAAATCATATTTTATTTTAATATATATATATATATATATATATATATATATATATATATATATATATTTGGATATGCATATCCGTAAAGTAACTTGTTGTGTTTTTTTTTATTTACTATGGGGTATATCTGAAATCCGGATAGATAGACCTAATAGTCATGAATCAGTAATGTAACAAATATGTAAATACCAACAATGTCCCTATTGAAAGAAACAATTGAAAAATAAAAATCCGATTAAAATAAAATTATAAAATTCTTAAAATATAACTAAAAATAAAATAAAATCAAATTAAGAGTCTGCAAATTTTTTTTATTTTTTTCGAAAATATGAAAACATAAAATAAATCAAATAAAATTAAAAAACAAAGAATTTAGAATTTTTAAGATGGTGTCCTGTAAAGGCTAGAAACGCAGGAATGCATGGGGTAGAACGCGAGGATATAATTCCTATGACTCTAATATTGACTAAAATCGACAGTGTGTCCACGAAAATGGCGCCAATTTCAATAAAAAAAACTTGTAGTAAATGGGGTTAGGGGTTTTTACGGAAATTCATCTCTGAAGTCACACTAAAAATTTTCGAAGATGCATCTCTGGACCAATTTTTGGCAAAAACAGGGTGTCTGCTTGATTTACAAAGAATAAGGTGATTATAGGTGCGTCCGAAAATGCATCTCCAAAAATACTTGAGAGCAATTTCAGATTTTTCAAAGGTGTGAGCCACACCCTAAAGATGGAAAAAGAAATTTCCCCCTATGAAAAGGGAAAATTTTACCCCATACCCATACATTTATTCCCACACCCCTACAAATTTTCAAAAATTCCAATTTTATCCTTTTATTTTTTATTTAATTTTTTTTTTACTTTTTACCGTGCAGTCAGATGAGTCCAAAAGTAATTTTTGTCAGTATTCGACGAGAACCGGAGAACACAAGGTAAAGGTTTTCAGAATGTCTTTTTTCCAAACAGGAAAACTTGGTATGATGAAATCCAGTTAAGTAACCGGAGAACACAGCATCAAGATTTTCGGTTTGCGTTGTGAATGCCAGGCATATAACCAGATAACTTGTCTCCAAGTTAATGATCTGGTTGGTATACTTTTCAACACCGAATTACTTATTGTTAAGTTATCCGGTTTGGGTTTTTTGTCAACCGGGATAACTTGGTCCATAGTTATCCAGAGCGTGTTTTTTTTAATTTTTTTTAAATTTATGTTTGTTTAGGAGACATGGACATTCCTTTGTTGATATGCGACAAAGACCAGACAAGTGTAGATACAAAGGAGATATTCTCGACTACAGCAAAATTTCCTACAAGAGAAGAGGCGACTAGGTGGATTAAGGAGGTTGGACTCAGGAATAGAGTCACTGTTATAATAACCCGGTCGGACACCAATACTGGCAAGAGAGAAAGAAGTGACAAAGTTATATTTGGTTGTGATAGAGGTGGAGAATACAAAGAAGGGGATAGTGAAACAAAAAGTGCTACCAAAAAATGTATCTATCCTTTCAAAGTAAGATCAACACCTTCAAAAGATGGTTCTGGTTGGAAAATTGATGTAAAACGTGGAGTTCACAACCAGGGTTTACCAGATAGATTTGAAGGTCATGCATTTGTAAGTTGACTCAATGATGATGCCTAACAACATATTGTTGATTTGTCAAAACGTCATGTTCCTCCAAGATGTAACGCCAATATATAATTACATACATCAAAGCATATATTATACATGAATACCACGTTTGGTACTGAAATATACAAGTCCCTAGTAAACACATTGTACACATACATGCCCAAAAATCACCTAATACAAAAAACTATGGCAATATATATATATATATATATATATACAAGATGTTCCAAAGATAAATACTAAGAACAAGATCGACAACGATCTCAAAAACTCCACAACGGAAGCCTTGCCATCCACAAAAAAGCTAAGATAATAAGGAAAGTCAAACAACTGTATCCTTACCCTTCGCCGAACCTGTAGTACCTGTAATATAAGCAACAACGTGGGGTGAGATACATCAAATCATAGTGAGTTCCCTATCTTATAGGTCCTCTCGGCTGTACAAGGTTCTAACAAACCTAACTCAATTCAAAAGGGAAGGGAAGTGACTTTGAGTACACACACACACACACTATATGGATCTATGTTCATGAGTCTTGTTAACTCACATTATCACTAATGGATAACCTTACAAAGGCATCCCATATTCCCGTCCGCTTCTACGTCTAGAAGTCGACCCGAGTCATAGATCCTTGCAGTTACATAGCATACGAAATGGATTCGGAAATAAGGGACATATTATCACCTTAAATCGTCACGTCACACGGCCCGTACACCGTCACAAGTCGCTTTACCCGTAGGCTCCATTCATACTACACACAGGAATCAAACCTGCCAAGTAATTGTGCACATGTTTCAGAGGAGCTCGTGACCGATGAAATGCACTCACATGAGACGGTTATGATTACGTGATCATACATACAAATGTGATTGTATTTGACAATCACAAGGCCATATTAGCCTTAAGACCTCTTTTGTCTTTTTTCAAATTAAACACAATTAACATGATCCATACTAGTGTAATTATTTCCATACCAGTCGGTAATAGACGCACGCCTCGACCTCTCTTGCATGAGCGTCGTCGTTATGTTATTCAACAATTTCCTAACCGTTACTAGGTTCCAACGTAATTCATGGTAAGGTTTCCTCACTCTACCTATTTCATATTTTAGCATGCATACACTCTCAAACTTGTTCATCAATAAGAGAATAAGTAAACATAGATCAAATACAAATTGAAAACACATAAATCAACATATCACAAAGTTACACCAGGTTCGGTTCCCTCCGATTTATTTAATCGGGCATCAAAATGGATAATTTCCACTTTCATGAGATAAGGCATTCTCACAGCTCTCCTTCGGTACCAAGAACGCCCCGATCGGAGTCACGGCTCAAAAGTTATGGAAGAAACAAAGTGGAAAAATCTGTCATGTTCGCTAGACGAGGTCCCCAGCGAACGTTCGCTTTTCCCTTCGCCGGGAGAACCCCCGTGGCGAACTGAAACCCGGCAAAAAGGGCACAAAGTTCGTTTCGCGAACACCTAGTCGAACATTCGCCTTGCCCTTCACTTAGCGTACTTTTGGGCGAACCAAGTCAGAGGCAAAATGGACAAAAGTTCGCTTCAAGAACTGCTGGCGAACCTTCGCCTTGGCCTTCGCTGTGGTTCGCTAGGCGAACCTGCGAAAACCCAGAATTTCTCAGCAACGTACAGCAGGTCCCTTGGGTCATAAATTCCCATTCCGAATATACCCAAACACACAATTAAGCATTTACAGATCATCACACATAGATATCATTCATACTACATAGTTTATATCACGATTCATCCGTTAGATTCTTAGATTAGCAAGATTTCTCATTTTCTCACAATATCTAACCTAACTCAAACTTAAAAACTTGCTACAACTAATGCTTCTATCTAGAACCCACCTTAGAATTGGATGATGATGAAGAAGATGAGATGAATTGATGAAGAGTAGATGATGATTCCAAGCTTTTTCTTCTCTTAGGTTTTTCTTCTTTGTTTCTTTCCTTTCTTTCTCATTCTTTCTATCTTCTATCTTTTTTTTCCAAATGAAGAGAAAAGGAAATGAAGTGATACATAGAGAAACCCAATTAGATAGTAACACTACTAATTGTCTAAAAAGTCTCTATAATGCCAAAAGTTAAAACCTCAGAGTCAGTGTAATATTAATTTGATCTGCTCTGAGTTCATCAGTTTACTCTAATTATTTCATCCAAATAATTCTCAGATTAAACCAGAACCCAGTTGATCATACAGATATTATCCAGAGTAAAATAATTTATGGGGTATTACATCCTCCCCCCCCCCCTTAAATAGAAATTTGCCCACGAATTTAAAACAATTACCTGAAAAGATGAGGATAAACTTCTCCAATCTCGGATTCCAATTCCCAAGTTGCATCACCCGAATGCGTCTCATCCCACTGGACCTTAACAAGAGGAATCTCTTTCTTCCTTAACACCTTAGTTTCCCTTCCTGTGATACGACTCGGTTTAGGTTCGAATGTTAAATCTACTTCTATCTCAATTGTGTCAGGTAGAATCTGCTGAAGAGGATATGGAATAAACTTCCGAAGCTCATGGCAGGACCCTTCAATCTACTTCTATCTCTCCCATCACCTTATGGCAGGACCCTTCAACAAGTGAGAAGCGAAAACCACCTTATTTTCCGCACTACACTGGACTATTAAGAAAATTCTCTCCATGCCAGCTATCCACTCATGAGCCTTTACCGGATCCAACCCTCCCAGAAATTCCGGAGGATTCATACGGATGAAATCCCTAAAGCTTCCACCTGTAGCTTCTGGAACAACCACTGGAGGATGTAGACCGCCAGCCATTTGTTGTACCATTTGTTGCATAAATTGATTTTGTTGTTGTTGCATCTCCTGCAGAAACTGAGGCCATGGAACATTTTCCTCACCGCCTGGAGATTTGTCCCTACCAGAGTGGTTCTGGGTCTCCCATGATTGTTTCTGCGCCCGTCGGCCATGTTCCTATATGCCATACAGATAGGATTAAGTTGATTAGGCTCAATACAATAAATATAACACGTAAGACCAATGGCGACACGACGCATATGAAACGGAAAGAAATATTTATACTATTTCATGGCTAGGTCGAGGATAAGACCTGCTTGATACCAACTGTAACGCCCATATATAAATACATACATCAAAGCATATATTATACATGAATACCACGTTTGGTACTGAAATATACAAGTCCCTAGTAAACACATTGTACACATACATGCCCAAAAATACCTAATACAAAAACTATGGCAATATATATATATATATATATATATATATATATATATATATATATATATATATATATATATATATATAAGATGTTCCAAAGATAAATACTAAGAACTAGATCGACAACGATCTCAAAAACTCCACAATGGAAGCCTTGCCATCCACAAAAAAGCTAAGATAGTAAGGAAAGTCAAACAACTTTATCCTTACCCTTCGCTGAACTTGTAGTACCTGTAATATAATGAACAACATGAGGTGAGATACATCAAATCTCAGTGAGTTCCCTATCTTATAGGTCCTCTCAGCTGTACAAGATTCTAACATGCCTAACTCAAGTAAAAAGGGAAGGGAAGTGAGTTTGAGTACACACACACTATATGGATCCATGTTCACGAGTCTTGTAAACTCACATTATCACTAATCGATAACCTTACCAAGGCATCCTCTTTTCCCGTCCGCTTCTACGTCTAGAAGTCGACCCGAGTCATGGATCCTTGCAGTTACTTGGGATACGAAATGGATTCGGAAATAAGGGACATATTATCACCTTAAATCGTCACTTCACACGGCCCATACATCGTCACATTTACCCGTATGCTCCATTCGTAATACACACGGGAATCAAACCTGCCAAGTAATTGACCACATCTTTCAGAGGAGCTCGAGACCCATGAAACGCACTCACATGAGACGGTTACGATTACGTGATCATACACACAAATGTGATTGTATTCGACAATCACAAGGCCACATTAGCCTTAAGACCTCTTTTGCCTTTTCTCTAATTAAACACAATTAATATGATCCATACTAGTGTAATTATTTCCATACCAGTCGGTAATAGACGCACGCCTCGACCTTTCTTGCACGAGCGTCGTCGTTATGTTATTATAAAATGTCCTAACCGTTACTAGGTTCCAACGTAATACATGTTAAGGTTTCCTCGCTCTACCTATTTCATATTTTAGCATGCATACAATCTCAAACATGTTCAACAATAAGAGAATAAGGAAACATAGGTCAAATACATAATGGAAACACATAAATAAACATATCACAAAGTTACACCAGGTTCGGTTCCCTCTGATTTATTTAATCGGGAATCAAAATGGATAATTTCCACTTTAATGAGATAGGGCATTCTCATAGCTCTCCTTCGGTACCAAGAACGCCCCGATCGGAGTCACGACTCAAAAGTTATGGAAGAAACAAAGTGGAAAAATCTGTCATGTGCGCTAGACGAGGTCCCCAGCGAACGTTCGCTTTTCCCTTCGCCGGGCGAACCCCCGTGGCGAACTGAAACCCGGCAAAAAGGGCACAAAGTTCGCTTCGCGAACACCTAGTCGAACATTCGCCTTGCCCTTCACTTAGCGTACTTTTGGGCGAACCAAGTCAGAGGCAAAATGGACAAAAGTTCGCTTCAAGAACTGCTGGCGAACCTTCGCCTTGGCCTTCGCTGTGGTCCGCTAGGCGAACCTGCGAAAACCCAGAATTTCTCAGCAACGTACAGCAGGTCCCTTGGGTCATAAATTCCCATTCCAAATATACCCAAACACACAATTAAGCATTTACAGATCATCACACATAGATATCATTCATACTACATAGTTTATATCACGATTCATCCGTTAGATTCTTAGATTAGCAAGATTTCTCATTTTCTCACAATATCTAACCTAACTCAAACTTAAAAACTTGCTACAACTAATGCTTCTATCTAGAACCCACCTTAGAATTGGATGATGATGAAGAAGATGAGATGAATTGATGAAGAGTAGATGATGATTCCAAGCTTTTTCTTCTCTTAGGTTTTTCTTCTTTGTTTCTTTCCTTTCTTTCTCATTCTTTCTATCTTCTATCTTTTTTTTCCAAATGAAGAGAAAAGGAAATGAAGTGATACATAGAGAAACCCAATTAGATAGTTACACTACTAATTGTCTAAAAAGTCTCTATAACGCCAAAAGTTAAAACCTCAGAGTCAGTGTAATATTAATTTGATCTGCTCTGAGTTCATCAGTTTAATCTAATTATTTCATCCAAATAATTCTCAGAGTAAACCAGAACCCAGTTGATCATACGGATATTATCCAGAGTAAAATAATTTATGGGGTATTACATCCTCCCCCCCCCCTTAAATAGAAATTTTCCCACGAATTTAAAACAATTACCTGAAAAGATGAGGATAAACTTCTCCAATCTCGGATTCCAATTCCCAAGTTGCATCACCCGAATGCGTCTCATCCCACTGGACCTTAACAAGAGGAATCTCTTTCTTCCTTAACACCTTAGTTTCCCTTCCTGTGATACGACTCGGTTTAGGTTCGAATGTTAAATCTACTTCTATCTCAATTGTGTCAGGTAGAATCTGCTGAAGAGGATATGGAATAAACTTCCGAAGCTCATGGCAGGCCCCTTCAATCTACTTCTATCTCTCCCATCACCTTATGGCAGGACCCTTCAACAAGTGAGAAGCGAAAACCACCTTATTTTCCTCACTACACTGGACTATTAAGAAAATTCTCTCCATGCCAGCTATCCACTCATGAGCCTTTACTGGATCCAACCCTCCCAGAAATTCTGGAGGATTCATACGGATGAAATCCCTAAAGCTTCCACCTGTAGCTTCTGGAACAACCACTGGAAGATGTAGACCGCCAGCCATTTGTTGTACCATTTGTTGCATAAACTGATTTTGTTGTTGTTGCATCTCCTGCAGAAACTGAGGCCATGGAACATTTTCCTCACCGCCTGGAGATTTGTCCCTACCAGAGTGGTTCTGGGTCTCCCATGATTGTTTCTGCGCCCGTCGGCCATGTTCCTATATGCCATAGAGATAGGATTAAGTTGATTAGGCTCAATACAATAAATATAACACGTAAGACCAATGGCGACACGACGCATATGAAACGGAAAGAAATATTTATACTATTTCATGGCTAGGTCAAGGATAAGACCTGCTTGATACCAACTGTAATGCCCATATATAAATACATACATCAAAGCATATATTATACATGAATACCACGTTTGGTACTGAAATATACAAGTCCCTAGTAAACACATTGTACACATACATGCCCAAAAATACCTAATACAAAAACTATGGCAATATATATATATATATATATATATATATATATATATATATATATATATATAAGATGTTCCAAAGATAAATACTAAGAACTAGATCGACAACGATCTCAAAAACTCCACAATGGAAGCCTTGCCATCCACAAAAAAGCTAAGATAGTAAGGAAAGTCAAACAACTTTATCCTTACCCTTCGCTGAACTTGTAGTACCTGTAATATAATAAACAACATGAGGTGAGATACATCAAATCTCAGTGAGTTCCCTATCTTATAGGTCCTCTCAGCTGTACAAGATTCTAACATGCCTAACTCAAGTAAAAAGGGAAGGGAAGTGAGTTTGAGTACACACACACTATATGGATCCATGTTCATGAGTCTTGTAAACTCACATTATCACTAATCGATAACCTTACCAAGGCATCCTCTTTTCCCGTCCGCTTCTACGTCTAGAAGTCGACCCGAGTCATGGATCCTTGCAGTTACTTGGGATACGGAATGGATTCAGAAATAAGGGACATATTATCACCTTAAATCGTCACTTCACACGGCCCGTACATCGTCACATTTACCCGTCTGCTCCATTCGTAATACACACGGGAATCAAACCTGCCAAGTAATTGACCACATGTTTCAGAGGAGCTCGAGACCCATGAAACGCACTCACATGAGACGGTTACGATTACGTGATCATACACACAAATGTGATTGTATTCGACAATCACAAGGCCACATTAGCCTTAAGACCTCTTTTGCCTTTTCTCAAATTAAACACAATTAATATGATCCATACTAGTGTAATTATTTCCATACCAGTCGGTAATAGACGCACGCCTCGACCTTTCTTGCACGAGCGTCGTCGTTATGTTATTAAAAAATGTCCTAACCGTTACTAGGTTCCAACGTAATACATGTTAAGGTTTCCTCGCTCTACCTATTTCATATTTTAGCATGCATATAATCTCAAACATGTTCAACAATAAGAGAATAAGGAAACATAGGTCAAATACATAATGGAAACACATAAATAAACATATCACAAAGTTACACCAGGTTCGGTTCCCTCCGATTTATTTAATCGGGCATCAAAATGGATAATTTCCACTTTCATGAGATAGGGCATTCTCACAGCTCTCCTTCGGTACCAAGAACGCCCCGATCGGAGTCACGGCTCAAAAGTTATGGAAGAAACAAAGTGGAAAAATCTGTCATGTTCGCTGGACGAGGTCCCCAGCGAACGTTCGCTTTTCCCTTCGCCGGGAGAACCCCGTGGCGAACTGAAACCCAGGAAAAAGGGCACAAAGTTCGCTTCGTGAACACCCAGGCGAACATTCGCCTTGCCCTTCGCTTAGCGAACTTCTGGGCGAACCAAGTCAGAGGCAAAATGAACTAAAGTTCGCTTCGCGAACTGCTGGCGAACCTTCGCCTTGGCCTTCACCGTGGTTTGCTAGGAGAACCTGCGAAAATCCAGAATTTCTCGGCAACGTACAGCAGGTCCCTTGGGTCATAAATCTCCATTCCAAACATACCCAAACACACAATTAAGCATTGACAGATGATCACACATAGATATCATTCATACTACACAGTTTATATCACGATTCATCCGTTAGATTCTTAGATTAGCAAGATTTCTCATTTTCTCACAATATCTAACCTAACTCAAACTCAAGAACTTGCTACGACTAATGCTTCTATCTAGAACCCACCTTAGAATTGGATGATGTTGAAGAAGATGAGATGAATTGATGAAGAGTAGATGATGATTCCAAACTTTTTCTTCTCTTAGGTTTTTCTTCTTCTTTTCTTTCCTTTCTTTCTCCTTCTTTCTATCTTCTATGTTTTTTTCCAAATGAAGAGAAAAGGAAATGAAGTGATACATAGAGAAACCCAATTAGATAGTAACACTACTAATTGTCCAAAAAATCTCTATAACCCCAAAAGTTAAAACCTCAGAGTCAGTGTAATATTAATTTGATCTGCTCTGAGCTCATCAGTTTACTTTAATTATTTCATCCAAATAATTCTCAGAGTAAACTGAAATCCAGTTGATCATATGAATATTATCCAGAGTAAAATAATTTACAGGGTATTACACAAGACACATATTATTGTCATTGAAAGAACGAGATCCGGAGAATGTGACTCGAATCACCCAAATATATAAACATTAGAGTAAGATTCAAAAAAACATCAGGGGACCTAGAACGGAAATGCAACAGTTGTTTAAGTTGATAGAGGAAACTGATTATGTTTATTGAAGTAGGAAAAAAATGAGTCAGAAGTTGTGAGAGATATCTTATGGGCCCTTCCAGACTCTGTGAAGTTGTTGAATATGTTTCCTATTGTGTTTATTATGGATAATACTTACAAAACTAATAAGTATAAGCAACCTTTGTTTGAAATAGTTGGTGTGACATCAACTGAGTTAACATTTGCTGTTGCATTTACCTATATGGAATCTGAGCAAACAAAGACTTTGTGTTGGGTACTAGATAAATTGAAACAGTTATTCACTAAACAAGGGTTATGGCCATAAGTAATTTTAACTGATAGAGATCTTGCTTTGATGAAAGCAATTGAAATAGTATTTCCTGCGACAGTTAATTTGCTTTGCCGATTTCACTTAAACAAGAATGTGAAAGCGAAGTGTAAGGAGTATGTTGTGAATGATATGCGAAAACCGATAGAGGAGCTTTGGTACGAACTTGTAAAAGCTAGTGAAGAGGTGGAATACCATCAAAAGTTGAAATTGCTTGAGCATTCCTGTTTGGAATATGGGCATTTTCTTGATTATGTGAAAGACACATGGGATCAATAAAGTGTTGCATTTAGGCAACATCACGACTAACAGGTAATGTGTTTGTTTTATAGACATGGTTTATTTATGGTAATATTAATGATACTTATATTGAACTTCTGATTATTTTTTGTTAGGGTCGAATCTGCACATAGGAAGCTGAAGCAGATGTTGGAAAACAGTTTAGGCGATATATGTAAATGCTGGGAGGCTATGAATGGCAACATCAAGGTTCAAGTGGGCAATATTGAGCTTCATTTCTTAAGAGTTTTTATGAGGTTAAGCATGCATACACTAGTCCATATTATTTGAATTTGCGTGGATCAGTATCTAGAGCTGCTTTGCGGCACATTGTTGAAGAGTGGCATAGTGTTGACATGGTGGGTACAAACACCCAGATGTGCAGGTGTTTTTGTAGAATAGTATACGGGTTACCTTGTGCCTGTGAGTTAGGGAGATACACATTGAGTGGTGAACCAATACCAATCGATGATATTCATATCCATTGAAGGAAACTGAGTATGGAAGGTGAACAAGAGGTAGATACAGAAGATGGAGCAGAGGTGGACATGACAAATGCGATTGAAGCACTGTGGAAAAGGTTTCATTCATTAGATGTTGCAGGAAAGAGAGCACTAAAAAGCAGGGTGTGCGAAATTGCTTACCACACTACAACAAAGATGGTATCACCACCTGAAAAAATAAAGACCAAAGGAGGAGTGAAGAGAAAAGAGAAGAAACCTGTTGGGTATGATGTTTATCTTGATCCTTCATATCATGTGTATGTTGATCAAGAACACAACAATTCCCAAAAATCTTCAAAGAGGCCTTGTTCATAGTTATCCCAGACCTCAAAGAAAAAACCATCTCATAGGTACATTGTATAATTTCCAAAATATATCAGACCATTTATTGATGACATTGTTGATGTAAAGGATGATTGAAATTGTGGGTTTAGAGCTATTGCATCTTTCTATGGATATGGTGAGGAAGGGTGGTCAATGGTTCGTCGTGATTTGGATAATGAAATGAGAGGTCCCAGAAAGATTCTCTATGAGAAGTTATTTAAAACTCGGTATTCAAAAGTGAGAGAATCCTTGTTGATATCATTACCAGAAATGGGTTACGTGATAGCAAATCGGTATAACATCATTCTTGTCTCACTAAGTGCTCTTAGTTTGAGTTATTTCCCTATGAAGACTTCACATAATCCTAATGTGTCAATTTACTGCATTGGTTTTGTAAACTCAAATCATTGGGTTCAGGTAAATATTATAGTTTTTTATATTACTTAATTATATATGATTTACGTCTTACTTATTAACTTTCTTAACAGGTAAACATGATTGAGGGATTTCCCTTGCCACCAGTCACAACAGATTGGAGGAAACATCGGGCATCAGATGCAACATCATGGATAATTGGATTTGCTGGATGTTTACAACACTGACAGTAACTTACGCCTATGCTCCCAAAACATGTTAATTTATGAGTGACGTTTAACTTTATATTATTTTTTACATTTTTATGAGTGATGTTTAACTTCATATTATTTTTAACATTTTTATAAGTGACGTTTTTATAAGTGACATTTTTATAATTTATGAGTGACATTTTTATAACTTATATTTTTTATACATCATCAATCATAATATAATTCTGAATATTATCACATAAATATAAATCACAAGTCTGAATAATACATAAGTAACATAAGTAACCGGTCTGAATAATACATCAATCATCGTCCTCAGTAACATAAGCAACCGGTCCACCCTGAGGTACCTATCCACCCTGAGCTATACGTAGTGCTCGAAAGATCTCAACATAATCATCATCACCCTCCTCGGCCTCGTGACGAGCGAGATAGCGACGCAGCTCATGTGAAATATGTCGTAACCTCGGATCTGCCGGTCCAACATCAAACTCAGGAGCTGGAACCTCTCTGACCTCCCCCTGAGGTGGTGGTATTTAACGAGGATGAGAAACTGTGTAGTACCTGTCGCTCCAGAAAGATTCGCATCCAACGGTACAAATGCGAGAGTGGCGCAGAAAACACAGAGTCGCCAGCAATGTGTATTTATCCCAAGAGGGGGAAAGGAAACACCGCATAAACCTGAGGGAAGGGAAAGAACATGGTCTCACGACCAAGAGAAACAGGTATGGGAGTCGGTTACGCGAAGGGAAGGTGTTAGCACCCAACACGTCCATCGTACTCGATGGGATCCATGCTTTTTGTCTGCATCAAAGGGTGTCGTCGTCTTGAGCTCCACTGCTACTGGACCGGAGAAGAAACGAGAACAGAAAGAACGAAGAAACGAAGAAGAAAAGAAAAGGAAGTGACTCGATAGGACTTTATCGTTGTCCTAGGCCTACGTACTCCCTCAGTGCAATGGGAAAGTCAGAGTCAACGTAGTTCAGACGGGAACTGTGGGGGAAGGTTGCTCGCCAAGACAATCGCTGTCTTGTGTCTACATATCCTCAACCGGACGAGAGAGAGGAATCAGAGCTGATGTAGTTCGTGGGTACGACCACGAATGGGTAAGTGTTTTTTACGTGAGCGACGAGCTCTTTTCTGAAAATGAAGTTTGAAACCCAACAATCCCGAAGGATAAAAAGATTTGAATTTGTTTTGTGTTTTTTAGACATAAGTGTTTTAAGTTAGTTCATAACTTGCATTGCACCCAAGTCTATGACATAGGAACGAATACTTCGTGTATCGTCCCCAACAGGACGTACACTAGGTACCCTAGAAGAATGAAGAGAAACCCCTCACTCCTCACTTCCCACGCTTAAGGCTCGTGCGCAATACACTTTATCTTTATTAAGTGTTTTCAAGAAGTTTTGAGATGAGAAGAGAGAAGACACAAAGGAAACTCTAAAGGGAAACTAAGAGTCCTAATGTTATCATGCATGGATGACCTATGGTTAGTGAGGCTTAGGAGGGACGACTACCTAAAAACTAATGCTAATCCTACTCCAAGCTTAATCAAAAATTAAGTTGGACTAGGTAGCTCTAAGGGGAAAGGAGTCCAAGACTTGAACAAGTCTTAAGACTCGAGGGAGTGAAATGAGTAAAAAGAGAAGAAACAGCACCTACAACAGCACACTTGCTTCAGAACAGCAATGAAATCATGCACATGCACCAAACAGCATTCAACAGCATGAAAACAGGTGTAAAAAAGTCAAACAGCATACATGTACATATGGACAGCACATATGACAGCACTTTATGCGAAACTCAGATGTGAAATTAGGACAGCATGCACCACATTTGAATACGATTCAATCAAGACAGAGCAAACGTGCATCAAACAACATACATCGTTCAATTGATCATGATCTCGAACAAACCACACACCATGTTGAATAACCTTACAAGCATCATGGAAGAATGCAACATATAGCATATGATCAAATGAAACAAGTATGCACATCATGAAATTGGATTCAAGTGAGTATGCGCAATCATAATCAATCCAACAGCAATGTACAATGAACATGATCAACAAGTGAGTGTGCGTATGTGTTCATAGTATCAAGTGTTCAACAATGCAAACATACACATAAACAATGAAATTCAAGAGGTTGTGTGTCGAGAAATGTGAACATGCAAGAGTGTGAGGTGCAACAGCTCAAGAATAATCCAAAAATCATCAACACATTAGTCCATGGAGTTTAGGCATGCATCGGATCTCAAACAACCAAGAAAATGCACTAAAATACACATTCTGTCCCAGAGTAACCGGTTAACAAATGGTGAGTAACCGGTTACTTAGTTGAAAATTAGACCATTTACGCAAAAATACACAGAGTTACCGGTTAACAAATGGTGAGTAACCGGTTACTCTGGGACAGAGTTCAAAAGTAATTTGCAAAATCACTTTCCAGCAGCAAAATCACTTATCCAATCATATCCAATGATCATGTAATCAACAAGGCACAAAAAGTAAGCTCATGAACAACAATCAAACATCATGCAAATCTATTATCATCAACATTCATGATCAACATCAAGCAAAAACATCAACAACACAAGAAATCAATGGATCTACATTGCAAAAGCTATGACCAATCAAAATCAATTATAGATCTAGGGAAAACCAACCTACAAGGCTGAGACTTGCCTTGGTGATTGTTAAGCACGAAAATTGATGATCCAAACAATAAATCCAAAGATCTATGTGATGAACTTCAAGATCCAAGCAAGAACAACCAAGATCCAAGCTAGAGCGACCCAAATAATGAAAAGCTGCTCCAAAAGTGATTCCACACTCCAAAACAGTAGCAAATCCAAGATTATTTCAAGAATTGGTGAATGGATGGTGGTTTAGTTTCAAGATCAACAAATTCCAAGGTGGAATTTAATGAACTTTGATGATGAAACTTTGAGTGATGGTTTTGGAAAATGAGACAAAAGTTGAGAGAATTGAAAGAATTCTGAAAATTGGAGAGTGAAAATGATCTAGGTCCCCCTTGGTTTGAAATGAGTGAGCTTAAATATCCTCTAGCTTAGGAATTTGGCTTGGGTTTGGAGTGAGTAGAAAATGGGGTAAAAATGGGTTAGGAAGTGAAGTGTGGAATTGGGGTGGAAATTGATGAGTGGAAATGGAAAATTTTGGGTGGAAAATGATGAAAAGAAGTTGTTCTAGATCCTTCCCACGTAGGCACAAGCAATGCACATGACCACTAAATGATTTGAAAATTCTGCAGTGCTGAAAAATGCAGATTCTGGGCAAAAATTACACTGGGTAACCGGTTAAGAAACGGTGAGTAACCGGTTACTCTGAGGAAAATTTGAATTTTCTGCTTGGCGCCAAAAGGAGGGAAAATGGAGACGGACTTGATCCCACCTGTTCTGAACCACAATATTCCTCTGAAACTTGTCTTTGGACCTCACTACTTGAGTGCACTTAAAAAATGCCATGAAATATTTTCCGAGCCCCGATTAAATTGCTGAGACGGCTGTTCAGTGTTGAATTGCTGATCAAAATTTGACTGTCAGAACTGTTGATCTTCAAATCACTTAATGAGCAAAATAAATGCTCAAAAAGACTTTGAGAATTAAATGCTTGGCCTTAACTGCCGACAAAGATCAAACCGGTGCTGAGAACATCTTGTACTGCTAAAGAAAATGCCCTGATCCCATGCTCAAAGAAACATGCAAATGCAGCAATGCTAATGCAAATAATGCAAAGAAACATAAGCCAGTTAGCCAAAAAACAAGAAGGCAAATTTTGGGGTGTTACAGCTGCCCCTATTCAATCAACTTGGTCCTGAAGGTATGAAAGCAACGGTTGTCATGCGTTCAAAGGATTCACGTAGATTGAATACCAAAAGAAACCTGAAATTTACAATTCTCAAAGGAGGGACGACTCCACTGGGGAACAAGCAATAAATGCTGCACTGTCACAACACGGACGGGTGTTGGAAACCAATACCAACAATGTATTGAAATGTCTTGAAATAAACACAAACGAGTGTTAGCTATGCTAGGAATAAACACTGACGGGTGTCAAGGAATCAAAGATATCAGATACGGACGGGTACTGAGAAGATACACGGACGGGTGTAAAGGGGTTCAATACGGACGGGTACTGAAAAGGTACACAGACGGGTGTAAAAGGATTCAATACGGATGGGTATTGAAAAGGTACACGGACGGGTGTAACAGGTTCAATACGGACGGGTATCGAAAAGGTACACGGACGGGTGTAAAAAGGTTTCAATACGGACGGGTATCGAAAAGATACACAGACGGGTGTAAAGAGGTTTCAATACGAACGGGTATCGAAAATGTACACGGACGGGTGTAAAGGTTTCAATACGAACGGGTATCGAAAAGGTACACGGGCGGGTGTTAAAAGATTCAATACGGACGGGTACTGAAAAGGGTACACGGGCGGGTATAAAAGGATTCAATACGGACGGGTACTGAAAAGGTACACAGACGGGTGTAAAAAGATTCAATACGGACGGGTACTGAAAAGGATACACGGACGGGTGTAAAAGGATACAATATGGATGGGTATCGAAAGGGTTGTGAAGCAACTTATCGGGGATTAAACTCGCTGGGGAATGGAAGGTAACACGGACGGGTGTAAGAAGGGTTTGATACGGACGGGTATCGAAAAGGTACACGGACGGGTGTGAAAACAAGGGTATAAGGCGACCTCTCTAGGGATTGAAATGCAACACAGACAGGTGTCTAGAAAACAATATTGAATAAAAGACATGAAAACACGGACGGGTGCCGAAGGAAACACGGACAAGTGTCATCAAAAGGTCAATACGGACGGGTATTGAAATCAAGGGTTCAAACACGGACGGGTGCTGAAAGAACACGGACGGGTGTCAAAAGTCAATACGGACGGGCATTGGCTTAAATGGTTCAAACACGGACGGGTGCTGAAAGAACACGGACGGGTGTCAAAAGTCAATACGGACGGGCATTGGCTTAAAAGGTTCAAACACGAACGGGTGCTGAAAGAACACGGATGAGTGTCAAAAGTAAATACGGACGGGCATTGGCTTAAAAGGTTCAAACACAGACGGGTGCTGAAAGAACATGGACGGGTGTCAAAAGTCAATACGGACGGGCATTGGCTTAAAAGGTTCAAACACGGACGGGTGCTGAAAGAACACGGACGGGTGTCAAAAAGTCAATATGGACGGGCAT
Source organism: Lathyrus tuberosus (assembly GCA_022829125.1). NCBI lineage: Eukaryota > Viridiplantae > Streptophyta > Magnoliopsida > Fabales > Fabaceae > Lathyrus > Lathyrus tuberosus. Next base: position 17,348,471 of record JALAZF010000075.1, read on the forward strand.
TGGCTTAAAAGGTTCAAACACGGATGGGTGCTGAAACAACACGGACGGGTGCCAAATGTCAATGCGGACGGGCATTGAAACAATAGTTCAAACACGGACGGGTGCTGAAAGAACACAGACGGGTGCCAAATGTCAATACGGACGGGCATTGAAACAAAAGTTTAAACACGGACGGGTGCTGAAAAAACACGGACGGGTGCCAAATGTCAATGCGGACAGGCATTGAAACAAAAGTTCAAACACGGACGAGTGTTGAAAGAACAAGGACAAGTGCCAAATGTCAATGCTGACGGGCATTGAAACAAAAGTTCAAACACGGACGGGTGCTGAAAGAACACGGACGGGTGCCAATTATCAATGCGGACGAGCATTGAAACAAAAGTTCAAACACGAACGGGTGCTGAAAGAACACAGACGGATGTCTGACGGTAAAAACCCTGAGGAGATAAACCAAAGGACCACCTGGACGAAGGGGTAAAAATGAAGTCATGGATTTACGATCCTGGCAAACAACTCTGCAAATATTGCTTTAAATGACCAAACCCAACACCTGTGGAGTAAAGTCAAAAGATATCTTCCTGAAATCCAGCTTTTCCTGACGAAGGAAAACTCAAACCTGGCCTATGCTTCGAATGCATATATTTGAATTTTGCCGTAATGCTCCACATGAAGTGGAAATGCTACGCATTTAGGAGAATGCCATGCAAAACGAATGCTTATGCAATGCAAAAGATCGTCTCAGCGAAATAAATGATGAGAACAGAAACAGCTCCACCGAGGACGACAAACACATTGTCATCAAACCAAAGAAAAAGCTGAGGAAAACTTCACTCTGCTAGGGAAGACCACGATCACCAACTCTGCTGGAGATGGACGAAACTCCGATAGAATACCCGCTCTGTTGGGGAATATCAAGATCAACAACTCTGCTGGAGATGGACGAAACTCCGAGAGAATACCCACTCAGCCGGGGAGGGAGATGAATACTGAAGATGGAAACTCCTCCGTCGGGGGTCACTAAATACTGCAGAACTTGGATTTGACGCCTGCCAAAAACAATTGGACTTAAGACCTGCTAGGGATACCAATCACCACCAAACTCTGCTTGGGGATGTCAGTGAGCTTAATCTGCTATTAGGGAAATAACTTTACCCTCACCTTGCTGGGGATTAGATCAAGCCGTTGTCAGTGAGACTATACCTTATGACCAACTGAGGAAAGTAGACACCAGGACTCTGTGGGGGATAATAACATCTTTGTCCATGGATCTCCTGCTGGAGATACCACAACATCCACCTTAGGGCAATCAAGTTCTGAACGCTTGCTGGGGAATAGTAATCCAAACCTAACTTCGGCTGGGTATACAATCCCCTGTACTCTGCTGAGGAGGACGATCCTTAACGACTCCGCTTGGGAGAAAAAGTAGTTGTCAACATCCACTCTGATAGGGGATAAACACACTGTTTCCTTACTAGCTGAGGAAAAAACGACTGCCCCATATCCTGTGGGGAAACACCATCTTTGATCAAAGAAGATGCCCCATCAATCTCTTGCACAAGAGGCTGTAGAAATAGAAACTTCTGGCTACCTGCTGAGGAAAGATGAGCCAAATCACAACTCTGGCTTGGGAAAACCTCTTATATCCTGCTAGGGAGACGATCCTCAATGACTCCGCTCGAGGAATTACCTTTTTATACTCTATTGAGGAAGACAATCCTCGATACTCTGATGGGGAAGAGTAATAAACTGCTGAGGATGATCAGACTTCAAAGTTGGGGAGCAGCTCTACTGGGGAGGTACCAATGAAGATTGGACTTTGAATTACTTGAGATGACTAGATCTGACCGTTGAGGAAGAGAACACTCTGTCTCCTCATCGTCTTCTTGACGATATTCTATCGTCTTACCTTGCTGAGAGTAAGGATTCCATCTGTACTGCTAGAGATAAGAAACCTTCATAAAAGCCCTTTTCGAACATAGGACAATTCTCTTCTTGAGGAAGAATAACAATTCCCACACCTTGCTGGAAAGATACACTCTGGCTCTTTGCTGTAGGGAAAAGACTCCAAAAGTCCCACATTGGGAACAACTCAGTGCTTCAAGTTTCTGCATATTGATTGTCAAGGACGAAACACAGTTCCTTTAACTCTCCACCTTGCCCCAGACCACAGGGTCTACTTGAAGCAATCATCTTAAGAGTATTTTACAGAAAACCTGGCGTTCAACAATGCCCTAGGGTTTTCAAACTCTTAGAGATGTATCCGGTCTGGACATAACTGTCCCATACTTCATGATTCATGAGGTAAACCACTTCGAGAGGGTTCGTAATGACCTGAAATGTTCTGCCACAGTATTTTGAACCTTGCAGAGGTGCTATTGATTGACTGTGTTCTAAAGGGAAAAACTTCTCGCGCCCTTGAAGTGACCTGCCCCAGTACAAGCCTTGCAGTACATTTGTCTCCGACCGACTAGTCCTTGAGGGATTTACCGAATCTCGACGTGATTGCCCCAGTTTACGCGCTTGTGGAGAGATTTATCGGATCTCGACATAATTGCCCCAGTTCGAAGAAATTTTCTCAACATGAATGCCCCAGCTTGGCTATATTTTGAAGAGATTTCCCTGTGTGATTGTCCCAGATTGGTTACATCTCAACACAAATGGCTGGGAACGCCTTTTCCTACATAATCTTTCAGCAACATGTCCTCTGGAGTCTCAGGCACCTCAACTTGGCCAGTTTAAGCTTCTCGACTGATGTTCATCGTGTAAGCTTCTTTGATGTCAAACGAATGTATGCAAGCAGAAAATATTTATTCTGAGAATGATTATTCAAATGCAACACATATGTTAATCTTGAAGTCCTTATTGAAAATATGTCACACAACCGAGTTACGACACTTATTTTTGAAAGGAAAGCAATACGCGCATGCAACACCAACAAAAATCTTATTAGCACAACTCGTGGGAGTCAGGAATGCTATCTCGTTGAAGTACGCCTTCAGACTAAACCCTGTTTCAATTAGGACTTTTAAGGGTTGTAGCGTGGCTTGGTTCGCGGTTTGAGAAAAAAGGATTTATGGCTCAAAGTTTATTGGTACCCACCCACTCTTCATGATAATCTCCAGTCCTATGTTCAGCTAATTTAACACAAGCGCTCGTCTCTCAAAAGGTTTCCTGATTTCTAGGGAATCCTTGCAACTGGTGATTCGACACCTGTCGAGGTTTTGGACTAACAGTCTCCCCTTTTTGTCTTTTGTGTCTATAGTCACACGACTTTGTTCTTATCGAGGATTTTCTTTGTAATCCTTTTGGCTTTTCGCTTTCTCATTCTTTTGCTTTTTGTTCCCTAATTTTTGCCTGGACTGACTCTTTTGAGTTTTCAATTTTGAAGTCCAGCGGGATGCCTTGACTTTTGCCTAAGTCACTTGCTTTCAAGTTTTTCGACTTAGCAAGCTTTTTCTTTTTCTCTCTCTCTCTTTTTTTTGTTTTTTTCTCCTTTTTTTTTGAACAAGTCGTGTGACGCCGTTTTGCCTGACTTGTTTGAAAGGGCTGTGACTGTTTCACTCTTCGGTTGGTGAGGAGTAACCATTGTGGTTCTACACCTCTTAACCTCTTGATAGTGGAATGGAAGGTAATGGATCCTCAGATGTACACTCCTTCTGAAAGTTGAACACTTGGTCAAACTAACTGACGCCTACCCTGGCCCTGGATTAAAATTGAGGGTTTTTCGTTTTCAGAAAGAACTCCTACTACTAGGCTCAAAGGGGTTGACAAAGGTCTATCTCCTTATCTCTCCAATGTTTGTGAATTGGAAACAATGCATGTACATCCTTAACAGGGTTTTATCCAAAAGCGTACCATTAGAAATCTGCGTTCTTATTTTGTCATCCACCCTCCAAGAGTCTAGGCAAGAAAGATAGTATTGCAGTGCATATAAACATGACATGAGTGCATAAAAGTAAGATACTTCAAGAACAACACATTATTTCATTAAAATCCACATTCAAACACAAACAAGTTTTTACATGCAGACAATGTTTAAACAAATAAAGAAAAGCTACATATGAAAATGCGATAAAGGAAACTGATGATTGCCATTGTTGAGGAGACTTGATTCCGTCTAGACTCATTGCCTCTGATGACGCTCTTGCCATCTGGTGCTTACCCTGACAAACAAGCTTCAATCCAAAGGGGTACCATCTGGCGTGATGACCTTTGAGTCGATCAAGTCTTGCACCTTGTGCTGGAATACATTACAATTATCAATTGTATGCCCAAACGTTCCCGAGTGGAACTCGCACCTAGCATTCATGTCAAAGTCCGGAGGGACAGGGTATGGCACTGGCATGGCATTCCCCAGCTGGATCAGCGAGCTCTTGAGCAAGCGAGCAAACAACTGACTATAAGGAATAGGAATAGGATCAAATATCCTCTTGGGCCTTCTTGGTCTCGGTTGCCCCTGCTGCTGATAATTCTGCTGCTGCTGATTCGGGCACCCAAACTGCCCCTGTACTTTCCTTTCCACAATCGGCTGAGGCACAAACAAAGGTTGCTGACGTAGAGCTTCTGCAGCAAAAGGTTGTGGAGAAAGTCAATGACATGAGGTGGATCCTGCGGACAGGGAAGGTGTCTCTACTTCCTTTGCAACAATTGGGGTAAAATCACCTTGTATGCTCACGCCACCCGACGTGAATTCAATTGCCCCTGTATCAATCAAATCCTGGACTTGGTGCTGAAAGGCCCTACATTTCTCTACAGTATGCCTTGGTGCCCCAGAATGGAAATCACAATGGGCTCTTGCATTGTAGCCTGGTGGGGGATTACCAGTAAGAGGAGCCAAAGTCCTTTTCTATACCAGTTGCAACTGAAGGAGATGCTGCAATAGCTGAGAATATGGCATAGGGAACGGATGAAAAACTCTTTCAGACTGCTTCGGTCTCTGTGCACACTTTTTATTCTTAGGCTTATCTTGGGAGACAAGACCTGGTTGCTGTCGGGGAAGTTCTGGAACCTTGGGTTGTGGAAGGGATTCACGAGGAAATCCATGATCTAGCGAAGACCCCAAAGAGATGGGAGAATTAAGGACTTCTGTTGCGGAAGCGAGCACATGACTGTTTTCCTTCTCTAACACTGTTTTCAAAATTTCCATGACCAAACCCATCTGAGTCTTCATCTGATTGACCTCCTCCCTCAACATCTTCTGGTCTTGCATGAGAGTTTGCATATTCCCTATAAACTTCCCCATCTGGCCTCGCATTTCCTTCAACTCAGCTTGAATTTGCTCCATGATCAACTCTTGAATGGTATGAGGAGTTAAATCTACAATTCTGAAGAAAACCATATCAGAATAAGAATAACCAACCTTGAACACCTGTTATGCAAAATGAGATGATTATGCGAATGCAAATGCCATGTTCAAATATTTCCAAGGAATCATTCTATTTTAATTCAAGACTTTTCAGAAGAACCACAAGGAACAAATGGAAATGCTCAACAGGGAGCCTCAACAATGATATCCTCGGAAGTACAAGAACATGTATGCAAGAATGATGATGCATATGCAACAGATATGGGATCAAGGTATCCATAAGTTCTAAACAACTGATGTGCTGATGACTGGATAAGAACCACAACCCAGAAAACCAAAATTCTAGAATACCGCACCACTGAGATAACCAGGAACCCAGATAATCAAACACTGATGAGAAATCCAGAAAATCGGGTAGGTTGAAGGTTTCGGTTACCTGTAAACCTGCAAACACCCATCCCTTCTCACATGTGGGTTCTAGAAAGCCAAGGATCCTCAATATCACGGGATCTCAGGTCGAGAAATGATGATATGTTCACCATTTCTGGTTTGGCATTGTAGCACCCCAAAATTTGCCCCCGTTACTTTAATACTAACTGGCTTATGCTTCATTTGCATTTTAGCTAGGTCATCGGGTACATACATGCATATCATTTGGCTCTGTGGTTATGGGATCAAGGTTCTCTGTTCAAGCATCATCAGGTTGCAACGGACATTTATTTCGTCACTCGACATATGCGCAAAGTATTTCTCCAGGTTACATAATCAACGGGTCAGCAAAGCTCTTATCAAACATAATTTTTCATGTCAAGAATCTCAGAGAAAGTCGAAGTTTTCAGCCGATTCAGAACAGTTTGAGCAGAAAATCAGCTTGCTGTGCAAATTTGCAAAATTCATAACTCTTGCTCTGGAACTCGTTTTGGCTGGATATTCAACAGTTAGAACCGTCTTGGTATTCTCTACAACTTTTATGTTTGGCTCGGAAGTCAATTCATCAAGGAAAGTGGTGGGAATTATTTGTTTCTGGAATTTCGGTTTCGCTGGATAATTGCGTCAGTGGTATTCAAAAGGGCTTAACTTCTGACTGGATCATCATTTCTGAGTTATTCCTATGCCAAAAAGTTCCGTATTGAAATTATCTGCAACTTTTGTGTTTGGACCGAGGGTTGATTCTTTGAGGAAGATCTCCGAACGCGCGAGTTTTCAGAGTCGATACAGTGCAAAAAACAGTGAAAAATAGTGCTGAACCGGTGTATTTCGGATACTAACAAATTCATAACTCTCAGCTCGTTTATCGGATTGATGCCGTTCCGGTGCCTAAAATTCCGTTTAGATGTTATCTTCGTGCCGTAAATTCAGTTTGGGTCAGGTCCAAACGGAAGGACCCCGAAAATGTGAATTACCAGTGGGGTTCTTTGATGCAGTGCACTGTCTGTCAGATTTTGTAAAATTCATAACTCGGTCAATTTTTATCGGATTGTGTCCATTCTCGAAGCTACGGTTCACAAATTTTGTGCTCTTTAATATTGAAGACAAGCTCGAGTTCGAACGATGCTCCGAAGATCATCGTTTTGGTTTATTTCACAAAACGGAAGTGCTGAACCGAAGAAAAAGGCTGAAAGTTGTTTCACGGGAAAATTCATATCTCACTCGTTTTTTGTCCGATCGCGCTCATCTTTTGACATGAGGTCACTGACTCATAGATCTACAACTTTTCTGAAAAAGTCGAGTCGAAATTATGCTCTGAAGAGGTTGACCTCATCACGTTTTCGAGTAGCGGACACCAAATAAGCTGAAAAAACGACTTATTCAGTGACGTCTTGCAGCTTAAACATATCGATCGCACTCGATTTTGATCGTATGACGTCCGTTATTTTTGCGTTGCGACCGTGATTCAGAGGCGGACGATGTTGTGGAAGGCTCAGAGTCGAAATTCCTTGCCGAAGATGGTGTTATTTTCACTTAAGCCGAAATTCTACCTTTTGCCCTTCATTTTAGACTCCACTATATATTCAAAACTCTCCCAAATTTTTCTCTCAACTCTCACAAGATCAAAAAACCAAAAACTCATACACTCATTGGAGGACACGTGATTTTGAGGAGAACAAAATTTGAACCCTAAAAGCTTCAATCATTCGAATCTCACAATCCTTTAGAGCTTTTCACAAAATTTCTTCACAGTCTTGATCCTTGGAGTCCATAGAGCACGAAGCAACCATCATTAGAGGCTAATAGCAAGGGAAAAGGTTGCGTGATCTCAGGTTGGTAACACTTTCCATGATCCTAAATCTCTATTTTTTGACATGCATGATGATCTGTGGTGTGTACTGATGATTCTGAATGTGTTTTGCTTTGAGTTTGGACGCATGGCATGGTTGTATCGTGAGTTTCAAAGTTTTGGACCTAACCTTTTTTCATTCGTGTTGCCTTATGTGTTGGTTATTTGTGATTTTGATGACATATTATTAATCCTCGTGGAATTCTGGTCAAAATGGTGTATTCGTGTGCGTGTTCTGGTGAATTTTTTGTTGCAGGTGGCCGGAAGTGGTGACCGGAGCCCTAGCTCCGGCGACTGGTGAGGGTTCCGGCGAGATTAGGGTTTGGGTGAGGAAGATGAAATCCCCACCGTCCGTGACTTTGATCGTGTGGCCCATATGCTGCCACGCGTTTTAATTTTATTTTATTATTTTATTTTATTTTTATCATCTAAATTAAATATTTGTTTATTTGCCTTTTGAATTACTCATATCATGCATACTTAAATTTGTTTATTTTATTTCTCTGCATCCATAAAATATTCTCAATCCGTTCTTTTTGCATTTGTTAGATGACATTCTGAAGTGCATTAAAATATTTTTCTTTCATTTTTAAAATTATTTCATATTGCATTTTAGTCCTTTTTTTGCATATTAAGTCATATTTCTCATCTGAGCCTTGCATAATTGTTTGAGTGACTAACATCTTGAATTTTTGCAGGAATTTTTGATATGTTGTTTGTCTCTGGTTGAGCAAATTTGATATTTAATTTGGTGATTTTAGAAGTTGTTTTACTATTTGTTTAATGGCTCTTTGTGTGAGATTTTTCTTGTATGCACATCCTTGACCTTGCCTGAGATCTTGTTTGAAAAGGCACTTGTGCCATTGTCTTGGGGTTGTTTATTTGACTTCTTAATTCATGTTTGGATTGTTATCACTATTGTATGCCATTGTTTGGTTTCATTTGCCTTGAAATTATTTATGTCCGTTTGGTACTAACCTTTTATGCAGGGTATGGATAAGTATCCATGGTCACCCTTACTCTTTCCTTCTCTCTTCTCCTTTCTTTAGGTTTATGTTGTCGTCAAACCTCACTAACCGTAGGTCACCCATGCATGATAACATTAGGACTCTTAGTTCCCTTTAGAGTATCCCTTGTGTCTTCTCTCTTCTCATCTCAAACTTCTTAAAAACACTTAATAAGTATAAAGTGTATTGCGCACGAGCCTTAAGCGTGGGGAATGAGAAATGAGGGGCTTCCTCTCATCTTTCTAGAGTGCTTAGCGAGCGTCCTGTCTTGGGACGATGCGTTAAGTATTCGCCCCTGTGCCCTAGACTTTGGTGCAATGCGACTTATGAACTAACTTAAGCCACTTCTGTCCTAAAAAACACAAACCAACTTCAAACCTTTTTGTCCTTCGGGATCGTCAACCTAAAGGCTATTTTCAAAAAGGGCGCGTTACTTTCCGTTTGAGTCGCAAACAGGCATCGACCCTAACTGCCGGATGCGAGCTTAACGTCGCTCATAAAAAACACAAAAAAGAACTTGGTCCGAACTACATTGACTCTGAATTCCCCATTGCACAAAGGGGGTACGTAGGCCTAGGACGTCGACGTCCTACCGAGTCTGTCTTTGTTTTCCCCTTTCTCGTCTTAGTGCAGCCCTAGATGATAGTATAACTTACCCTTAGAATAGACAACAAGCGTGGATCCCATCGAGTACAATGGACGCGTGGGGTGCTAGTACCTTCCCCTCGCGTAACCGACTCCCGAACCCAGGTTATGGTTGCGATGACCATTCCTTTCCCTCTTCCTCAGGTTTATGCGGTGTTCCCTTTCCCTCTCTTGGGATAAATTTACACGGCTGGTGACTCTGTTTTCTGCGGCACTTTTGCGTTTGTACCTGGATGAAAATCCTGGGAGCGACAGGCATCATCACCAATCGAGGAGGCCTAAACTGATTCCCCTAAAAAAAGAGGTCAACCTATAGTAAGTTCCCAGCATTGGGTCCTCGGATCGAGAATGTACAATGGATTTGCCACAGAACATGGTCTGCCACTGTGACATCTCGGGAGGAGAGGCATTACTGAGTCCTCGGGAGACGGTCGCCATAGTCGACAGTTTTCCAAGTTATATTCCATCATCTGCCCCAAATGGGCAGGATAAAACATTACCAAGGAAACCTCGTCTGGATGTGGAGTTTTCATGTATACTAAGTCTGGCCAAATGCCAAACAAGTCACACTACTTTCCACGCTAATCATAGGTGTATGCTCAAGCCTGAGTATTGGGCTTTTCTCTCATGAATCCAACCCACCCTACAAACAGAAAATCTAGCAGCAGAACAGTACAGCAATATCCAGTATGATAGTGATAAAATGAAATACGATGCAATAAAAGCTGTAAAACAGTAATATACAACAAATAAAATAGCAATACGATAATATACAGCAAAATAAAGCACCATAATAAACACCCAATGAAAAACAAACAGACAAGCACTAGGATAGACTCGCTAAAGGGGATGGACCAGCAAGAGGTCAACCAGAGTCCCCAGCAGAGTCCCCAGCTATCACTCCCGAAAGATTCGCATCCAACGGTATAAACGCGAGAGTGGCGCAGAAAACACAGAGTCGCCAGCAATGTGTATTTATCCCAAGATGGGCAAAGGAAACACCGTATAAACCTGAGGGAAGGGAAAGAACATGGTCTCACGACCAAGAGAAACAGGTACAGGAGTCGGTTACGCGAAGGGAAGGTGTTAGCACCCAACACGTCCATCGTACTCAATGGGATCCACGCTTGTTGTCTGCATCAAATTGTGTCGTCGTCTGGAGCTCCACTGCTACTGGACCGGAGAAGAAACGAGAACGGAAAGAACAGAGAAACGAAGAAGAAAAGAAAAGGAAGTGACTCGATAGGACGTTATCGTTGTCCTAGGCCTACGTACTCCCTCAGTGCAATGGGAAAGTCAGAGTCAACGTAGTTCGGACGAGAACTGTGGGGGAAGGTTGCTCGCCAAGACAGTCGCTGTCTTGTGCCTACATATCCTCAATCGGACGAGAAAGAGGAATCAGAGGTGATGTAGTTCGTGGGAACGACCACGGGTGGGTAAGTGTTTTTTAAGTGAACGACGAGCCCTCTTTCTGAAAATAAAGTTTGAAACCCAACAATCCCGAAGGATAAAAAGATTTGAACTTGTTTGGTGTTTTTTAGACATAAGTGTTTTAAGTTAGTTCGTAACTTACATTGAACCAAAGTCTACCATGCGGGAACGGGTGAATCGCATGGTAGCCCCCAAATGGACGTATGCTAAACACCCTAGAAGAGGAGGGGGGACCCCTCGTTCTTCATTTCCTACACTTAAGGCTCGAGCGTAATATACATTATATTTTATTAAGTGTATTCAAGAAGTTTTGAGATGAGAAGAGAGAAGACACAAAGGAAACTCCAAAGGGAACTAAGAGTCCTAATGTTATCATGCATGGATGACCTATGGTTAGTGAGGCTTAGGAGAGATGACTACCTAATGCCTAATTCTAATCCTACTCCAAGATTAATCAAAAATTAAGTTGGACTAGGTAGCTCTACAGGGAGAGAATCCAAGACTTAAACAAGTCTTGAGATTCATGGGAGGAAGAGAGTGAAAGAGAAGAAAGAAGCATCTTAAATGCTAAAGCAAACACAAGTATGAAAGCTTAAAAGAGAAAGGAGAAGTTAGAATGTGGATAACTATCCACATCCCATTCACTTACCATTAGCCCCTACATGGTTAGCAAAAACAAACATAAGCAACAACAAGACAAATGAAACCCAAACAAGTCACAACCCAAAGAGAAATGGTTACAAACCAAATGAAACTCATCCAAGTCAGAATGTACACCTTAAGGGTGACCCATAATGTTTACCAAACAAACTCAAGCAAAGAGAATGCAAACAAGTGGCAAAACACCCAAGAAAGTCATCAAAGAAGGAGTAGAAGAAGAATGAGTGGATATGCAAGGTGATCATACAAGGATGCTTCAAATAAGATCAAAGTCAGAATGTGGATGACCTAAAAATGTGCCTAAACATGATTTACAAATGTCACATAAGGCATACAAGCAAGTATCTAAGCATTAAGAATCATTAGAAGAAGGAGAAGGAAGCATGTAAGTGAAACATGTTAAAGGATGCAAAATGAAACATGAATAGCATATGACAAGAATGCAAAGCTCCAAGTTCAGAAACATATATCAAATGAAGTGAAAAGGAATGATATGGCATGGCATACACAAACCAAACACAAACCAAGAAGAGGCATAGATGAGAAGAAGTGAGAAGATAAGTTAAAAAGAGGCATGTAAATCAAACATTGAACATGTGCACAAAATATGCAACAACCTCACACCAATGACCTATAATTGCAATCAAATGACCTATAATGATCAAACATGGTTTATGAAGTCAAAAAAACAATCCCAAATAATGGCACAAGTGCCTTCTCAAACAAGTAATCAAACATGATCAAAGATGTGCATAAAAGAGACTTCAAACAAAGAGCAATCAAACAATTAGCAAATCACCTTCAAAAATTACCAAATTAAATCTCAAAACACCTCAACCAGGGGCAAACATCATATCAAAAGTTCATGCAAAAATTCACAAGATAAGTCTTTCAATCAAACATGCAAAGTCACATGGGAATTATGAACTAATATGTAAAAGAAAGGGACTAAAATGCAATATGAAAAGAGTTTAAAAATATGAGAAAAATGTTTTTATGCACTTCAAGATGTTGATGAAACAATTCAAAAAGAATGGGTTCAAAATGTTTTGTGGATGATGAGAAATAAAATCAGCAAGTTAAGTGTGTGCATATATGAAACAATTCAAAACGAAATTCACACAACAATTAATTCAGATGCTAAAAATAAAATAAAAATGGAAAATAAAATTTGGAAAAATTTTATAAAATTCCAAAGATGATCCATGATTTTTTTGGTGATTTTTGGATGCATTAAACTAATTTTAAAAAAATAAAAATGAAATGCAACAATTAATGAAAATAAAAATCATTGAAATAAACATGGGGGGTGCAAACAACAAGCATAGCACGTTTAGAAAGGCAAATGGGCTCAGCAGGGGGGTTCAGAAAGCAAGTCCAGTCCAAAAGAAAAAATAAGCGCAGCCAAACAAAAAAAGGACTCAGTAAAACCTCTTGACTCAACATCAACCCTCAAATCAATCCAGCGTGCCACATTTAGTCAACAAAACCACAACGTAATCTTGATGAGAGGTTCAGATCAGCATACACATGATAATTAACACACACACGCGCACACAAAGACCATCTGGAATCAAAAGAAATCACGTGGAAGGCATGTTGTATTTTTAATGCGCTGGCAGGCTAAGGTCCATCAGATCAAATCAACGCATGATAATTAGTCAAGGAAATCACAAGTAATCCAGATCTATGGCTCAGATCTCATGCGCATGGTAACAACCATGGGGGAATAAACACACAAACCACAAAATAAAAACAAATTTTAAATAACGTGGCAAAACGTGAGCCCTCAGATCTGGACCACCAACGGTCCAGATTACGTCTCCTTCCTCGAAACTCAGGCGACCTGCAAATGAAACCAGGTGCCGGAGCCCTAGCTCCGGTCACCTTCTCCGGCGACCTGCACACCAAAATTCCCCAGAAAATGCAAACGAGTACATCATCTTGTCCAGATTTTCACAAGGATCTCAAATATCATGTCCATTTCACCAAAAGATCAACATACAAGTCAAATCGAAGGAAATAAGTTTGGATCTAAAACTTTCAATCTCAAAATTCATGCAATTCACACACCCAAAATCACAACCAAACATATCTGCATCATCAGTGAACATCATAGATCATCATGCAAGCTTAAAATTCAAGTTATATGCTCATGAAAAGTGAGCTAACCTGAGATCTGTAGAGCTTGAAATACACTAAGAACGCCTTCCAAAAGTTGCAGATCTTCCTCTTTTGAGCTCTATTTGCAAAATAAATGCAAATAGAGACTTGAATCTGGCTAGATCTAGGAGTTTGAACTTGAACCAACTTGAGATGCACTTGCTAAAAACCTTGCTCTTAGCTCAAAATAATGGTGGATTCTTACTCTACCAAGTGTGTAGATCAAGAATATGAAAAAATTTCTTCAGAAACCTTTGAGATGAGAGAGTTTCGAAGAGAGAAAGCTTGGATGAGAAAAAACAGATTATGAGCAAATGAGGGTGCATGACCTAGCCTTGGACGTGTGAGTTAGCTTATATACATCCCATTAGAGCACTGATCACAATTAGCAATTGGTTAATCCCTTGGTTAATAAGTTTTGATGTGAATTGCAAATTTGCAATATGTGATCAATCCCTTAATCCACATGTGCAAAGGCAATGAAATCAGCATGATTCACTCACATTCCACTTGCTAATCACACCTGAATTGGAATTGGGCCTTGTGGTGGCTTGGTTTGTAAGTTTCAATCCATCATGCAAAATTGTATAATGTGAAATAAGTGATGAATATTGCATGAAATGACTTGATTCAAAGGCCAAAAATGATCCCCATGAGGTGTACTTGGATGTTGTAATGTGACATGAACCCATAAAATTCATTTGAAACCAATTGGAACCAATTTGCAAAAGGTGGAAAAAGTGGTACATGTGAAAACCCTTAAAAAGCACCTTGCATTGTTTTGACCATAACTTGAGAACAAAAAATGGTATGGAAACCATCTAGTACCTTTTGGAAATGGGAGAGAAAGATCTTCAACTTTCATGTTGGAGGAAAATTCATTTGAAGCTTCCTTGATGATGAAAAGTCAAGTTGAATGTGGTGGAAAAATTGCCAAAAATGGAAAGTTCTCATTATAGGTCATTTCCAAATTTAGTAATTTTTGCACAAACTCTTGATTCTTGAAGAAAGATGTCATCCATGATATTCCTTGACCAAATAAAGGTACATGGACTTGGGAACCATGATTTGAACCCTTAAAAACCCATGGTTGACTTTCCTTTTGAACTGTTGACTTTTGCCTACTGCACAAGTAACTGATCCACTGAACATCTTCCACAATGAATCACTAGCCAAATCTTCATCCATGAACACTTGTGAGCATATGGAATACCATAAGAACATGCTTGAATCCACAAAGCCCTTCAAGAAGTCCTTTGGGTCAAAGACCCTAATTTGGACCATCTAATTAGGAGAGAAAGATTTACTTGAAATCCTTTTCCATCCTTGATCTTATGAAGATGTGATGAACCCCTCAACCCACCTTGAGGCTTGAGACTCCTTTGAAATGAACCAAGTACCTTGATCCCATGCTAAGAACCAATGCCATGCACAAATGCTAATGCAAGAAATGCAAAGAAACATAAGCCAGTTAGCTAAAAGCAAGAAGGAAAATTTTGGGGTGCTACAGTACCAAGCCATGTAATCAGCCACCGTATCATACGGAGTATCGGCAAACTCGGCCTGCTGTACCACTTGCGAGACGCTCGCATGGTAAGTAACCAGCTCAAAGTCTATATCAAGTGTGTCAATATCAGGTGGATGATATGGTATGAACTGCCTTTATCCAAACTGGCGTAAACATATGTCAAATAAATAAAGAACAATTGTACCATACCACTTTAGGCCACCCCTGTACATGCAGATATCAGTAAATGGTATGTGATGTCTGTGATCCTTAATCGGGCGCCAAATGACATCAGTAGGTGTCAATCCATTCAACACTGTCCTAATCTCATCAACCTTCTGCATCCCTTGCTTGTATTTCCACTTCATCGCCCTGGGAAGTGGACTACCAACACTAGCAATCTTCGAAAATCCCTCTTCCCAATAGTTGGGAAATACTCATGAATCCAACATTGTGACACATCAAGAATATCATCAATTAAAGGTATTATAAATAATATAATACAAGTATAAATGAAATTAAAATTAAGCATTTGTACCCGTGGTAGAGAGGCATATCCACCAAGTTGTCTGCAACTAAAGTACGAAGCATCTCCGAGATATCTATATAGTGTGACAAGTGCAGCAGCCCCCCAACAATATCTACCACATCTATCCAAGTCCTCAAAGAGTGGTAAATACTTTGCCTCTACAAGAGTAAAGGTATTATCTGTAAGAATAGTGCAGCCTAGTAACAATAACATATACGCTCTAGCTGCACAATCAAATATGCTCTCAGCTCGCAGACGGACAATTAGCTTCTTCAACCAATCTAGCCTGTAGTAAGGACCTCTGTTTATACGAATCTCCTCATCTGCATCCTCCAGTGAAACACCCATTAGGCCAATAGCCTGGGTAATAACACACGAGTCAGTAAACCCTTGTGTAGGGTTACACAACTCCCCTCTAATCAGTATAAGAAGGAGGCAAATAACAACGTCCAATGTAATCGTCATCTCGCCAAATGGCATATGGAAGGACGATGTCTCTGGATGCCACCTCTCCACAAATGCAGATAACAAGTTTTGATCTATCCTTGATAAACTGGTATTCTGCAGAAAGGATAAACCAAAACCAGATACCCACTGCTCAATCATATGTGGGAGACTATGAGGAACCCATCCAATCAGTTTGTTGCCATGTGAAGCAACCTTCAGCTCCTTCTTCGGAGCACTTTCTTGAAAAATAATTCGTAGAATATGTCAAAATACATAAATAATTAAAATTACATTTTATTCACCATAGAAAGGTCATAGACTTACTTACTTGGCCATCCCACAGATAACGAGCCACGTGGTTCTGATACCTCACTAAAAGTGATGTATTAGTCGGTCCTCCAGGAAATGGTGGATGCGGTGGAATGTGAGCCGCTGCTGGTACAGGTGCATGATCAGCTATCCGATCTTCATCTTGAATATACTATGCTCGAACTACCGATCCATCAACGTATCGTCGATAAATAAATCTGTCGCGTCCTCTAAAGCGAGCCACTAAAAAAATTTAAATAATGAAACAAAATCGGAAAACCCAACAACAAGTTCTCTGGTGAAGAACTTTTACGAACCAGATAACTTGACATCAGGTTATCCGGTGTAGGAATTACACAAACCGGATAACACGTTGCCAAGTTATCCGGGGTGTACCAAAAAAAAGCAAACCGGATGTAGCTTAATTAAGTTCTCCAGTTTGCAAAACTTGTGCTCCGGAAGTAGCTAGTGTTGGTTCTTCGGTTTGCAAAACTTGTGATCCGGAAGTAGCTTGTGTGGGTTCTCCAGGAGGGAATTTCTGTGAGATTTTTACCGTTCGTACAAAGACAAAATGAGGAAAAAAGTGAAATTTTTGAAATATAGACTATTTATATGAGGGTATTTTCGTTCAAAAAAATTGATGAGTAGGGGTATGGGGATAAATGTAGGGGTATGGGGTAAAATTTTCATGAAAAGGTTATCGGGCCCATCTAATGGCTTTAGAAGATATTTTAAAAGATTTACACTTTGGGAATTACCAAAATATATAAGAGTCTTCCTACCAACCTTCAAATTGTACTTAACACCCCCACAATTTTTCATAATGACAAATTTACCCTTCGCATTATTTTACCTTCCAAATTTTCACGTTGTAGTAAAAAAATTCATTTTGTAAAAACCTAGTAGAAACAAAATATTCGGTAGTTATTTTAAAATATCTGGTACAAAAATTGGCAAAGTAGACTTTTTATGCATTTTTCCTGGACATTTAAAAATTCAGTATGATGTTTTTCCGGATTTTTTCCAAATATCTGGAAATCCGTTGAAATTTTATTAGATTTTTGGCAAATAATCAAAATTATTATGCAGTTTTATGGAATTTTTTTTCAAAAAATCCGAAAATCCCTTAAGTTTTACCGGATTTTTTGGGAAATTCGGAAACCCATTGAATATTTATCAAAATTTTGGGAAACATTTGGGATCTTTTGTAGTTTTACTACTTTTTTTTTCGAAAACTCCAGAATCTGCAAAGTTTTTGATGTTGTTATTACCGGAGATTTAGAAAAATCCAGAAAACGTGTTGAATACCAGATTTTTAGAAAATTCGGTATACTTGATTTTTTTGCATATACCAAAAAATCTGATAGTTCAGTATGCTCCAATTGTAGGGTCCTATTTCTAATGGTTCCCAAGTGGATTTTACTCATTTTTTTCACCACTGATATAATATGTTTTAAATAAATGTTTACTTTTTACATAATTATGCAGTCGTTATTTATGATATCTCATACATTGATAATTTATTTTGTATATGTTGTAAATGTCAAATATTCCCCTCTCAGACTGGCGTTTTGGCATGGGCGCAGTATGTTGGTAAAGAACATGATATTGTTGTTATTACTATTCTTTCTGATACCGCAAATGTGATGAGAGGGAACAAAGATAAACTGATTTTGGGTTGTGAGAGATGATGAAATTACAAGAAGAAGGTTGTGGTTGCAGGGAATTGTACTATGAAAGTTAAGTGTCCATTTATGATGAGATATGTTCCAAATGGAAGCGGCTGGAAGGTTACGGTAAGGTGTGAGTTTCACAATCATATGCTAGCTAAGGACTTAAATGGGAATGACGTATAAGGTCATTTAAAATATCATGAAAGAAAGTTTGTGATTGACATGACCAAATACAATATGACTCCTAAATACATAGTTGTTTCTTTAAAAGATAGAGATCCAGAAAACCTAACGAGCATTACCCAGGTCTATACGGCTAGGTCTACATATAATGCAAGCAAGAGAGGTTCATTGACACGGTGCCAAAAATTAGGAGTGCATTACAGGTTGATGGCTTTGGTGTTCAGGGTCGTGAAAAATGGATAATGATTCCTGATATGAGTTACCCTATTGCTTCTAGGTATAATGTTATACTGGTTTCATTGTCCATGAATCTTAACATTCCATTCTTCCCATTAGTGATAACTCCATGCATAACGTTAACTATACACAAAATGATTGCAATATGTTTTGTTAACAACAATAATTGGGTGTAGGTGAAGTTGAAAGGAAGTTTTCTTTTCTCCATGGGGTTTGTAACAAGAGTGTTCAAGGCTATATTCTATTTGAAGTTTTTGAGTCCTAATGGTCTCTTAGATTTGTAGGATGTTTCTAGGAAGGGTATTTCAAACATTCTCCCAAAATGTTCTTTGTATAGAATTCTCGTACTAGATCTAGAAAGATTTTGTCAAGTGCTTTTGTAAATAATGCTCTTAATCAGGTTTGGCAGATGTGAGAGTAGGGTTGATAACCTCTCATGAAGGTTTCATCCATAAAACATTATTTATGATATTTTTATATAGGATCACCTTTTTGCCTTCTCAATTCTTATTCATTATTATCTTCATGATGACATCCCTTCTTGGTGGTATTATGGGTTTTTGGTTTGAGGAAGCCATGGTGACACTTATAGCAAAAAGAACACGCGCAAGACAAGGTCATATAAAGTATGAATGAGATAAGAAATAGTGAGGAGAGGCATACCTATTTATAGTGTGCCATCTAAAGATTTGATTGTGTATTCTTGGCAAGCACTTAATGTAGATTGCACTGATTGAAAATAAAATCAAGAACTTTCCAATTTAAGTGAGCTAATTGATTAATCAGTTAGTTAGCCAGATTCTTCAGGATTTTGTTCGATCTTCATTAATATTAAGATTTGATTTTCTTGAGGCATAAGTTTGACTTGGATTTGATCTCAAAACTGGGCACCAAGCTCTTCTAACTGACCAGGCTTACGTATTTTAGTCTCCTTGGTGCATGTTAGGCTTTATGTTGGATTTATTTCTTTTCTGCACTCCAATTTGTCATTATTTTCACCCTTTTTCCATAAAACACTAGAATACTCATCTTTTGAGTTAGAAAAATAATTCATTTAGATGAATAAAAAATTAAATTCATTATTTTAAGGATTTAATCAAAGTTATCTAATTATTTTTACTTTAAAATAATGTATACCTCTTTTATCAAGAAATCTTGATAAATACTTCCCTAAAAAGGAAAACACCAAATGTACTATAGTGTATCCTTCTATACACATCATTGGATGTGAGAGTTAGTATAAACAACAAGATGAGCAAGTCCATAACAGAAATGTCCATTCATCTGATCACTAAGGATCATAAACTTTGAGATATTAAAAAATAATTTGCTTTGATCATAATGGTTGATATTTTCTATTATCTATCCTTGGATAAGAGACTTCATAAGTTTGGTATACTTTAGAATTTTACATTTTCTTTTCAAAGATTCATTAGTAATCGTCAAATCCCCGAGCTATAAAACATACCTACAAAACACTAAGGTTTCACCTTTGGTTCCCACAACTTCTTGGGCCCATGCGTATTAGACCTAGAAGATCTATGGTGGTTACCTATAGATCTTTTCAATTTATAAAATTGAAAAAGGTTTAAGGGACCTATTCTCTTATAGTGTGTGCACTCAGGCACGAACCTGCAACATGAATATTGGGGGCAGCTGCCCCCCTATTAAATTTTTGTACTAGTTAATATATTAATATTTTAGTTAATGTTTTAGTTAAAATAGTGCATTACCCCCACTAAATAAAATTCATTATGAAATAAATGTAAGGAGTTTTCTCCATTTCAATGTTTCTATTTAAATGATTATTACACATTTTTATGTGTATTGAAAAATATAATTAATATATTATGGATTTTAATATTAATAAAACTTAAAATGTGTAATGCCCTGTATAATATTCATCTAGAATAATACCATACAAGCGTTTTATTTGGTACTGACACATCAAAAGTGCCTAATGACATAGTTCACATACTTGTCCATTTCTAAAACATAATTACAACAAGGCACAAGTCATGGAAACAAGCCAAAAATAAAATCTAAGAATAATATACAATATTCTCAATTGTATACAACAAAATAACAATACACAGCGGAATAAGCTTAGCTAAGCTTCTCTTGAAACATCCAAGCATCGCTCCACTTGTAAACAAAACCGGCAAACCACGCCTGAAATAAAGCAACTATAGTGGGGTGAGATACATCAAATCTCAGTGAGTTCCCTATCTTATAGATTCTCTCAGCTTTACAAGGTTCTACCTTAGCCTAACTCAAGTCGGGGGAAAAGGAACTAGACCTTGAGTTCAAACATTCTGATTAGAGAAACCATCGCATAATACACAAAATGCCCACTAGCTGAGGAATCTTTCCCCGGCCATCCCGCTCAAGGAGATTAAACACGGGCCATGTATCCTTAACGTAGATAACTTTCCCCCTTCATCCCGCTCAAAGAGATTAAACACGGGTCACTGTCATCTACGATTGGTACTTTCCCCGACCATCCGACACCAAATGATTAAACACGGGTCACTAATACCAACCACCACGTAACTTTCCCCGGCCATCCCACCCAAGGAGATTAAACACGGGTCACGGTTACTCACTTAAGAAATACTTTCCCCGGCCATCCCACACCAAAGGATTAAACACGGGTCACTAATATTTATCAAGCAACACACACTTAATAAATACTTTCCCCGGACATCCCACACAAGGAGATTAAACATGGGTCACTAATATTTATTAAGGAACACAAACCTAATAAATACTTTCCCCGGCCATCCCACACCAAAGGATTAAACACGGGTCACTAATATTTATTAGGGAAAACACACATTTAACTCGGAGGAGATCACAAAATCCATCCTCGAGCCTCCACTCATAACTACTTATCAAGGATACTCTTCTAGTACCGATGCATAAGCATTACCCTCTAAACCTCTATCAAGACCTAGTCATATTCTAGGTTGTTCCATTGATCTTAGGTTTCCTCACTCTTATGTTATAGTCTTTTAAACATGTTATCGCTTAACCGCATTTAAAAAACACACACACACACACATATATATATATATATATATATATATATATATATATATATATATATATATAACATATCAATCACGGAAAACACATAATAGCATAATATGTCAACATAATCCACATAGTAGTTCGCACACACTTTAAGGCATACAAGCCACTACTATCCTCTACCAAGCACTCTTGGTTAAAATCATGGTCTAACATCACCATTCTCTCCCTTATTGAATTATCTTTCCAAAAGCTTTGGACTCGTATCAATAGGATTTTTGATTCTTGAGTTTTGGTGGAAACGGGGACTACAATATTCACACATACATTACTTCCCATATTTTTCCTATCTATCCATAGCATATAACTATGTTTCTACACCACCATCACAAAGAGCATTGAAATAGCTTTCCAACGCTTCGAACGGGGACCAAAACGGACTTACGGTTCAAAAGTTATGAAGAAAACAAAATCTGACATTTTGGAAAATTCTGTGACCATGCGCCGACGCATAAACCTGGGGATTTCGCCCGGGTACGCGCACAAGATCATGCGTCGACGCATAATCCTGGGGGTTAGCGCATAAATGCGTAGATTCTGCTAAAAACTCAGTTTTCGACCGTTAAATGTCTTCCGGGCCTCCGATTTCGATTCCGTAAAAAGCCCCGGTCTCATAATTCAACATACTACAATATTTTCTCCATAAAAAGGTCATCCAACATAATTAAAAAATTAATACCAATTTATCAAATATGAAAAGTTAGGTGTTTCAACCAAACCAACTCAATTCAAATTCAATGCAACATACCCAATTAACTCCAATCATCACCCGACTATACTACGCATGTTATATCGCATTTCATCCGTTAGATTTCATTGATTTATCCGTTTAAATAATTTTCTCTCAAATCTAACCTAAGTTCTAAACATATATTTCTAGTACTTAAAGTGTCTAGCTAGAACCCACCTTAGCATTGAAGAGGAGTTTGAAGAAGATGATGAATAATGAAGATCCATGGATTCTTCTTCTTTGAGCTTTTCCTTTCTTTCCCTCTTCTCTTCTCTTCCTTCCCACGTTTCTTCTTTTTCTTCTTTCTCTGCTTTTCTTTTTCTTCTTCTAACCCACTTTCTCTTTCTCTTTCCAACAAATATATATATATATATATATATAAACCAATATTATATAATATAATCCAATAGAGTAAAATATCTCCAATTGATATTTTATCGTCTCACACCAGTTGATCAATTATTAGAGTCACTTTAAAATACCTTCTCGAGTTAATAAATATTAATCCGTCTCTTTAATAAAATAATTGATCTCTTCAGAGTTCATTAGTTGCTCTATTGATCCCAATTGGTAATAATTAAGGTACTTAGAGGATTCCATTAATCCAATTATCCAAAGATAGAGTACACAAAAGCTCATCTGATCTCATCTGATACCCAATTGAGCATTTAAATAATATGGGGTATTACACTCTCCCCCCTTAAGTTGAGATTTGCCCCCGAATTTCTTCTATTCAACAAAAATCACAACTTGTATCACTGTCTTAGTTCCACACAAAACACTTGGTCGCATCTTACTTTCGGCAAGAATGTACCATTCTACATTCCTCTACTGAGTCACACCACATACCACAACACCTTATCTTGGTCTAGGATAACAAACACTCATCACATCCTCGTGAGGTAATTCGGTGATTCCTTAACTTCGTGCAATTACCGACAACTGTCCTTTCGTAATTCCTTCAACATTCGATCCACTTCATAACTAGTTAAACGACTTCTTTACCAGTTCCATCTGGCCTGATACTAAACATTGTGACCATTACATCCGATAATTCATCTCTTTCGTATCGCACCAAAGGTAACACACTTAGAACAAAATCTCCTTATTTCCATACTTACAAGTAACAAGCATTCTAATCCTTATTAGTCTGACTGAACTCTTTTATCTATCACCTTCCACTGTGCAATCCAAATTCTAACAGTGAAATACCACGATTTCTTAAGTACTAACAAGTAGTTAACAGTCTGCGGAGAATCACACAATATTACAACATCCGTCCAAAACTCCCGAGACGATAGGTGCAGGAATTAGAGTTGGTATCAGAGCAGGTCGTGTCCTCGACCTAGCCTTGAAACATCACAAGTAAATCTATTTCTGCCTCTTAAGTGTGTCTTGCCAGCATGAAACTTAATATCATACTATGTAGTGTTGGGCCTGATCAACCTAATGCTATGTATGTGATAGGTAGAATCATGGTTGAGCGGCCACGAGGACTCCGAAGTGTTGTCAGAACTTGTGATGTAAGGGTAGGCTCAAGCCAAGAGTTAGTAGTGAGGAGTTTTAGTCAGCTCAGTGAGGTTTTAGTAGAAGTTGTGCTTGGGTAGCATGGAAATTAAAGAGCGGAATGTGGTTTAAGCAATCCTTTGGAATGGAGGGAGTCTTAAAGTTAAGAATCTCTAGCGAATGATTGGTCAAGGTATCAAGGAATATGTAAAATCGTAAGTAGAGCTGGATTGACCACTAGTACGGATAAGGATTTCAAGTAATCCCATTCCGTGGAAAGGAAAAGTTGTTTTGTGGAACGTGTGACGTAAGGTCCGGAAGTGAGGTAGTTCTTGGTGTTTCAGTTTCTAAGGTCGTTATGGTGTCTTGAAGGGACGAGAGTACCTTAAGGAATGTGTTCGGAATAATATCTTCCGACTGGTTAAAAGTTGAGAGTTAAGGGTGTTCGGCCTTAAGGGAACTTAAAGTAGTAGAGAAGTGTGTGAAGGAACACAAGGATGTGTTTACATACTTCAAGTGAAACAACTGGGGGTCGGACGAAGGGTAAGAGATGAGTTGCGTGTATTCAGATATGACGAGAGATTAAGTTCAGGATAATACTTCAGGTTTTCTGTTTTCAGTAAGAGACCACTTTGGAATTTTTTAACTTACCCAAGGAACAATATAAGATATTGTGTTGGAGGAAGAATGAGTTTTATTTAGTAACGAAAAGTGTAGTGGTACGGACAGGAAGAAGTTTGTATTAAGAAACAGAGTAAGTACCTTAGATTTAATGGAATTTTATTAAGATGGTTTTATCTTTGGACCTAAGAGGATTACCACGGAGAGCAAAGTAAATGCGGTGTGGAAACGGTATCAACGGAATGTACTTTGGACGAGTATGTTATAGGGTTATTAAAGTATTGATGAACCTATAATTAAGGAAGTGTAATCACGGATGGTT
Source organism: Lathyrus tuberosus (assembly GCA_022829125.1). Taxonomy (NCBI): domain Eukaryota; kingdom Viridiplantae; phylum Streptophyta; class Magnoliopsida; order Fabales; family Fabaceae; genus Lathyrus; species Lathyrus tuberosus. Next base: position 17,373,117 of record JALAZF010000075.1, read on the forward strand.
CGCCTACGTGAACCCTAGTAGTACGAGCTGAAATGAGAAAGTTACACCTTGGAATTAAGAACAAGCATAGTAGTAGCACCATGGTCACAAGTGTACGTAATGGATTCTTATTCTTGAGACAAATGTGAAGGGACGCACTTTGTGGAATAGTGAATGTTGTATTTTAAGAAGCAAGGTTGCGGTAAACAACGAGAAGCAAATCGAGAATTATTACGGACTAAGTGTAAATGATGGGACGGTTCATACCGGAAAGGTCTTGTAGTTAGTTAATGAGAAAAATTGGATTCGAGTATTTCATTAAGTGACTTAAGTGTAAGGGTGATGTACAATGAATAGTGGGAAGTAAGGAATTCCAGTTAATGTGTACGAAGTGATGGAAAGGTTCTTTAAGAGGATGCATTGCCCGATTTTTTTTCAAGTGTAGAGAGACTTATGTATTTGGGAATTAATCAGAATATTCGGAATCTAGCCTTTGTTAGACCAAGAACATTGTTGTTTTAAATTCTCTCCAAGGAAATTTAAGTGAGAGAATAAGGTGGTATGCTTGATATGAGATGTCCATCAATTTTGTGGCACCGTTTATTGGTTGTGTGTTGAGTTTTGCTTATGGACGAATCAAGTGTGAGTTGTGGAGAAAACCCTAGAATGTCGCCATTATTGACTTCCCGCTAGTGCAATCGTTTGAGCAGAAAAGTGAACTATCCCGCTGAAGTTTTGTAGTGTGACCGCGTCAGATTTTGGAATTTTGCCTGTCACTTGGTTGGAGTGTATCGTCTGCATGTTTTGACTTTGTTGGTATTATCTTGAGTGGATCAAGGTTAGTGAATGTAATATAAGTTGAGAAGGATATTCCAAGATAGAACAAATCGGATTGATGGTTTGAGTAGGGATGGTTTTAAATTAAAAAGAAATTGGTTTTCAGCCTCTACAGCAGTGTTAACCGATTTACACTATGTGGTTAATCGATTAACACGTTCGAGGATGGTGCTTTGCACTCTATTTTGAAAAGTTAACCGATTAGCTCAGATGGTTAATCGATTAACGTGTGTGTAAATTATGAAATCACTTAAGAACCAACATCTGCATTTTGTTACCTTATGTGCTCCGATTGGAGAGTGTTGTGTGAATGGAAAGCGGTATTTCAAGTAAATAAAAGAGGATTTGTGTTTTGGAAATCGGAACTTGTGGAAAGGTGTTGGGTAGTTGGCCATTGGTTCAGACGACAAGAGAGTTGACTTTGGGAAATAATCTTGTGAATTGTGTTGAGCGTGAGAAAGTTGTAAGTGTATTACTATCATTACCGTTGCGAGTCTAAAGGACAAAGTTAGAGAATGCTCACGAGGTTATGATCTCGCAAGGAATATTTTGGTAAGTTCATTGTTGGTGTTAGTAAGGTATGAATGGTTGGTCGAAGTTTAGTAATTATTATATTCTGTGCGTTCATGGTGTTGGTTTTAGACCGTGAGAGTGGTACCAGTTGTGTGCAATTGTGTTTTACCAAGAGAGTGAAATTTGAAAGTTATATTTCCAAGTACGAGTAAGGAATTGGGTGTACCAAAGTTAAGCATGTAACTTGAATTGTATATGGAACAGGACGATTGAGAGATGAGGATTTAATTGAGAAACGTGGTAAGGACTCCGACAACGTATGTGCGTGTGGAGTGTTGTATGTGAATTGGTGATTGGTATGGACACTCACAATTGCGATTTGGAGGGATTAAGTTGATAGGTGGTGACTCTCATAAGATTGAAGTTCTACGTTGGTATTATGTTGTTATTGGTAGAGATCTCGAATCAGCAAGGAATCTTGAGTAAGTCGGAAAACCCGCAAGAAGATCGGATATAGGATGTGGTAACTAGAAACAAAAGTTGTTAAGTTATTGTGGGATGTATTATTTCGAGTTAGAGGGAATTTCGGAGTTGTATAGGTTATGGTTGTAACAGTGTAGCTCCTGCGCCTCTATCGTCTGGAGAGTGTTGGACATATGTTAAGATATTGTGTGTTGGTAAGGAAGTTGTTATACCATAGGACGCCAGTAAGCTATTGTACCGTTGGTTATTAAGGACCTCAGTGGATTCTCCGTGGACTGTTAGCAACTTGGTAATGCTTAAGAATTGGTGGTATCTCACTGTTAGAATTTGGATTGCGCAGTGGAAGTAACCGATGAAAGAGCTAAGTCAGAATAGTAAGAACTTGAAGATTATTGCTAGTAAGTATGGAAATAAGGAGATCTTGTTTTAAGTGGGTTACCTTTGGCGTAATACGAAAGAGATGAAATATCAGATTTAACGAGTACAGTGTGTAGCATCAGACCAGATGGAGCTGGTAAAGAAGTCGGTTGACTAATTATGAAGAAATTTTGGATGTTGAAAGATTTATGAAAAGATAAATCGTTGGTGATTGCATGAAGTTAAGAAATCAGTATATTACATCGCGAAGATGTTACGGTTTTGTTTGTGACTTAGTAGAGGAATGTAGAATGGTACATTCTTCCCGTAGTAAGATGCGACCAAGTGTTTGAGTATGGACCAACAGATAAATTACGGAAAAAGAAAAGTTAGCAGTTAATCCAACATTGGAATAAGGGTATATCTAAGGAGCCGAGGTTTGATAATTCGTGAACATAAGGATTTTTGAATTGTAAAGTCAAGTTGGAATCAGACTATGTCAGGAACTTTAACTGAAGTAAAAGTGAAGTGTGGATCTAAGACAACGATGCAAGTTGTGGTTATTGTTGAGCGAGGGAAATTCGGGGGCGAATTTCAATTTAAGGGGGGGGGGGGGAGAGTGTAATACCCCGTATTACTTACGTGCTCAATTGGATGTCATAAGAGATCAATTATTTTATCAAAGAGACGGATTAATAATTGATAGTTCAAGAAAGGATTTAATGGCAAGTCTAATAATTGATCAATTGGGTTGAGACGATAAAATATCAATTGGAGATATTTTACCATATTGGATTTATATTATATAATAAATTATATTATATAATAAGTATCATATATATATATATATATGTGTGTGTATGTGTGTGTGTGTGTGTGTGTGTGTGTGTGTGTGTGTGTGTTAAGAAAAGAACGAAAAAGAGAGAAAGGAAAAGAAGAAGAAGAGGAAAAGAGGAAAATGGAAAAGAGGGAAGAAAACTTGGATCATTGTTCATCATCTTCTTCAAGCTCCTCTTCGATTATCAGGTGGGTTCTAGTTAGAAACTCTAAGTTCTAGAAATCAATGATTTGAACTTAGGTTAGATTTGAGAGAAAATGATTAACCGGATAAATCAATGAATCTAACGGATGAAATATGGTATAAACTGTGTAGAATACTTATTGTTATGATTGGAGTTTATTTTGATTGTTATGGTGTGACTTGGAAGTGTTTGGATTGAGAAAATAATTGCTTTGGATGAGTAACAGCGCTGCTGAGATGTTGGGTTTCCCAGGGTTCGCCTAGCGAACCTGGGGCGAAGCGCAGCGAATGGGTTCGAGGGTTCGCCTAGCGAACCCTGCAGCGAAGGGCAGCGAATGTTCGCCAAGTTATTCGCCTAGCGAACTTTGTATCTTTTTAGTTCTGTTTGGTTCTGCCTTGGTTCGCCCAGAGGTTCGCGATGCGAATGTCAAGGAAAAGGTTCGCCAAGGAGTTCGCCTAGCAAACTTTGTGTCTGTTCTGGTCGGGTTATTGATTCGCCTGGAGCTTCGCCTAGCGAAGGCGGTAGCGAATGCTCGCTGGGAGGTTCTGTAACGCCCCGATTTTTGTTAAAGTTATTTAATCGAGTCGATTTACTTATTTTTACTATTATATTATTTTATTTTTTACTTTTATTTGATAATATATTATTTTTCATCGTTGTTATGTTTTATCGCGTTTTGAGAGCGTTTGCGAGATGTTTGAGTGTAGGGGTAATTTGGTCATTTTACTTTGTTTTTCTTAAGTTAGTAAAAGTAGAAAGAGAGAAAAATAGAGAGAAAGAAAAAGAGAAGAAGGAAAAGGGAAAGAAAAGGGAAAGAAAGAAGAAAAGAGAGAAAAACTTGGAAAGGAAGAAATCGATCAACCGACTATTGAAAACATGATTAAATCGGGTAAGGGTGCGAAACTCGATTATGTTATGCTTGCGTATGATTATGTATGTATGTATTTGTTTGTTGTTGGGTTGAAATTGAGTATAGAACAAAAACCATAATAAGTTGAAATTGTTGGAAATTGATTCAAAATGTGTCTGAAATCATGTTTTAATGTTCATAATTGTTGAGACATGTTAGATAGATGTTGTTGTGCACTCTATTGGTAATTTTCAGGTGATTAGATGAGATTTGGGGTGATTTTGGGGTGAACCCGTAGCAGAAAAATTCTGGATTGCCGCTGCCGTTACGCGTATCAGGCATGTCCATACGCGTATTGGGTTAGCCAATACGCGTATGGAAGGAGCATTTGAGGGCAATACGCGTAATGAAAACCATTTTTCTCGGCCATCTGCTGAAACGCATAATGGTACGCGTATGAGGCTGGGCAATACGCGTATGGCCAGCAAGGGTGCAGAATTGTGTTATTTTGCGATTCCTATTCTTTTTACTTCCGTAACTTGTGTTCCGATTATCTGTTTTGAACATTCTTGGTATCGTTGGATAGCTATTGAATTGTTCTTTCTTATGATATTAGTTTTGAGATTGTTGACCAATTTAATTATGTCAGGAATTTGGAAATGTGTCGTTTCTTCGACTTTTACCATTATAACTGTGTGTATTTGATGTGTTATCATACAATATGCCTTTGATGGATATCGTATGACTTGTGTGCTGTCGTATGATGTAAATGCATGTGTTTAAATGTGGTGATGATTGTTCGTGGCCTTATGATAAATAAATGCATTGTTTTGGGCTTGATTGCAAAGCATGATTATTGTTGATTGAGATGGTTGCATATATGTGTGCATTTGAATGTCATGAGTCATTGTATGCCAAGCATCATGATATGCATTCTTGTGATGTCGTGTGCCCTAGTGGGTATGAGCGACAAATCGATTCTAGAGGGAATCTACTATAACATCGTGAGCCTTATACCGAGAGGACCTAAAGCGATGGTTATAGACGATCGTGAGCCTTATTCAAAGAGGACCTAAAGCGATCAGATCATCAGCCTTATGCCGAGAGGACCTAAAGCGATACATAAACGTCGTGAGCCTTATATAAAGAGGACCTAAAGTGACGGGGGACATCGTTTGCCCGACGGGGAGTTTCACTAAGTAACAAGCGATGATTCCAATAGTTCCTGAGTGAACTAGTGACGTGATGATGGATGGAATGGTACCGCATTACATTTGCATAAAGTCGTTGTATCGGTCTCTTTGCATTTGCATAAATCATGAATGGATTGATTTTGTGTGGAATTGATGAGTTGAAATATATATATGTTGGTGATAAATGCAGTGAGCATGATTGATATGCCTTGGTGATGAATATATGAGATATGCATTGTGTTGTTTTGTCTTTGAATTATGGTGTAAGTTGTGGTGAGAATATTTTACATGTGTACTTTTGTGTTATTATATAATTGTATGCAATTATATTATGATTGTGTTTCTCACCCTTCTGCTATTTTGAATGCTCTATAAGGCATTGCAGATTAGATGCTGGAGGTCTTTTTGTGAAGCTTAGGTCTTCATTCTTTTGTCGGTAGGCTCTGATATGTAGCACCGGGTAGTCAGGGAGGTCGTGTGTGATTATATGTATATGTATATGTTTCTTTTGGATTATACATGTATGATTCTGTGTATGACAGACAAACTTTAATGATATATATATATATATATATATGAGATTTCAGTTATCAGATTTTCCGCTTTTATTCTGTTTCTGAATAGTGGGTGTTAGGAACCGAGTTCCTTTATTATGTGCTACCTGATTGTTGCATATCTTTATGATCAAGTTATTGTGTTTAATTTTCCCATTGATGTGACGCCTTCGTCTATGCCGTTAATGTTTTAATTATACTCTGATTATTTTTTTATCATTTTAATTATTTGGGGGTATAGATTGGGGGTGTTACATTAAGTGGTATCAGAGCCAGTCCGTGTCAGTTTGTGTCAGTCCTTGTTGTTCGTTGTGTTTGGGTGAGCTGTTTTTTTAACCATAGTTGCTGTTATTGGATATGAACAGAATGTGGCTGGTAGGAATGATGCTGCTTTGGTTGCTGCTATGCAAGCTATGGCTCGGGCTATGCAGGGTGCACTTAATGCTGCTGGTAATGATGAGTTCAGGAAGAACAAACCGCCTATCTTCAAAGGAAGATATGATCCTGATGGTGCTCAGATTTGGCTTAAGGAGATTGAAAGAATTTTCTGAGTGATGGATTGTGCTGAGGATCAGAAGGTGGGACTGGGTGCTCACATGTTGCTGGAGGAGGTTAATGATTGGTGGGTTAGTACACGTCATGTGTTGGAAGCTGCTGATGAAGAGGTCACTTGGGCTTTGTTTAGCATTGAATTTTTGAGGAAGTATTTTCCTGAAGATGTTAGAGGAAAGAAAGAGATTGAATTCTTGGAGTTGAAATAAGGTAATATGTCTGTTGTTGATTACACTGCTAAGTTTGTGGAGCTTGTGCAGTTTTATCCACATTATGCTAAAGCAACTGAGGAGTTTTCTAAGTGTGTGAAGTTTGAGAACGGATTGCGTTCAGAGATCAAGCAGGCAATCGGTTATCAAAGGATTAGGAGGTTTTCTGACTTGGTGGATTGTTGTAGGATTTTTGAGGAGGATAGTAAAGCTCGTTCTACTCACTATAAGAGTGTGAACGAAAGGAAAGGAAAGCAACAGTTTCGTGGTGATCCTTATGTGTCACCAGCTGATAAGGGTAAGCAAAGGGGTAGTTTTGAGAAAAGGCCCAGTGGGGGAGGTATGTCTAGTCCTCTGAGATGTTTTAGGTGTGGTGACTTAGGACATCGTCAGTTTGCATGTAGAAAAGATATGAGGAAGTGTTCCATTTGTGGAGGTTTAGGACATGTCGCAGCTGATTGTAAGAAAAATGTGGTGAAGTGTTTCAATTGTGGTGAACCTGGTCATATTAGTACAAAGTGTCCGAAACCAAAGCAAGCTCGGGCTGGAGGGAAGGTATTTGCATTGGCGGGGACTCAGACTTCGAGTGCAGACCGTCTGATCAGAGGTACTTGTTTTATTAATAGTACACCTTTAGTTGCTATTATTGATACTGGAGAGACTCATTCGTTTATTTCGTCTGAGTGCGCGAAGCGTTTGAATCTCTTGTTGTCTTTGATGAGTGGTGAGATGGTTATTGATACTCCAGCAATGGGGTCAGTAACTACTTCTTTAGTTTGTTTAAGTTGTCCTTTGACCATTTATGGTAAATATTATGAGATGGATTTGGTGTGTTTGCCGTTGGAGGGTTTAGATGTGGTTCTGGGAATGAATTGGTTGCATTTCAATCGGGTTCAGATTGACTATTATCATAAGCTGGTACGATTTCCTTCTCTTGAAGAAGACGAGGATTCGAGTTTCTTGTCTACCAAAGAGTTGAAGAAACTTTTGGCAGACGAAGCTCAGTTGTTTGGGTTGTTTGCATCGTTGACTGTGGATAGTCAAGTTACGATTGATGTGTTTCTAGTTGTGTGTGATTTTCCAGAGGTGTTTCCAGAGGATATTTCAGATGTGCCGCCAGAGAGAGGTGGAGTTTTCTATAGATCTAGTTCCTGGTACTAGACCTGTATCTATGGCACCATATCGAATGTCGGCATCTGAGTTGGTTGAGTTGAAAAAGCAGTTGAATGAATTGTTAGAGAAGAGGTTTGTAAGACCAAGTATTTCACCTTAGGGTGCTCCAGTTTTATTGGTGAAGAAGAAAGATGGGAGTATGCGATTGTGTATTGATTATCGCCAGTTGAATAAGGTGACGATTAAGAATAAGTATCCTCTTCCGAGAATTGATGATCTGATGGACCAGTTGGTAGGTGCATGTGTGTTTAGTAAGGTTGATTTGAGGTCAGGGTATCATCAGATTAGAGTGAAAGAGGAAGATATTCAGAAGACGGCTTTTAGGACACGTTATGGTCATAACGAATATTCTGTGATGTCGTTCGGGGTTTTTAATGCGCTAGGTGTGTTTATGGAGTATATGAATCATATTTTCCACGAGCATTTGGATTGATTTGTTGTTGTGTTTATTGATGACATCTTGATTTATTCTAAGTCTCGGGAGGAACATGCAGAGCATTTGCGTGTTGTGTTGCAAATTTTGAAAGAAAAGAGACTTTTTGCTAAGTTGTCTAAGTGTGAGTTCTGGTTGTCGGAAGTGAGTTTTTTTGGGCATGTGATTTCAGGTAATGGTATTTCTGTGGATCCATCTAAAGTAGATGCAGTTCTACAATGGGAGGCTCCGAGATCTATTACTGAAATTAGAAGCTTTTTGGGTTTAGCCTGATATTATCGAAGATTCATTGAAGGTTTTTCTAAGTTAGCACTTCCTTTGACCCAGTTGACTTGTAAAGGTCAAGCGTTCATTTGGGATATTCGATGTGAGGAAAGTTTTAGTGAGCTGAAGAGAAGATTGACTACAGCTCCGATTTTGATCTTGCCGAATCCTACTGAACTGTTTGTGGTGTATTGTGATGCGTCTTTGATTGGCTTAGGTGGAGTGTTGATGCAAGAAGGTAAGGTTGTCGCCTATGCTTCAAGGCAATTGAGGGTTCATGAGAAAAATTATCCTACTCATGATCTGGAGTTAGCGGCTGTGGTTTTTGTGTTAAAGATTTGGAGGCATTATCTCTACGGTGCAAGATTCGAAGTCTTTAGTGATCATAAGAGTTTGAAATACTTGTTTGATTAGAAAGAGTTGAATATGAGGCAACGGAGATGGTTGGAATTTTTGAAGGACTACGACTTTGGCTTGAATTACCATCCTGGTAAAGCTAATGTGGTAGCCAATGCTTTAAGTCAGAAATCTTTGCATATGTCCGCTTTGATGGTTAAAGAGTGGGAACTTTTGGAAGCATTTATAGATTTTAGTTTGGTGTGTGAATTGACATCTGACAGTGTGAGGCTTGGAATGTTGAAGGTTACTAATGATTTTCTGTTGACCGTTAGCGAGAAACAGAAGTGGGATGTGAAATTTGTTGATTTGATGACTGTTGGAGATCAAAGTGAAAATGGTGACTTTAAAGTGGACGATAAGGGTGTTTTGAGATTCCGAGGTAGAATTTGTATTCCTGATGATTCAGACTTGAAAAGGATGATTTTGGAGGAAGGACACCGGAGTAATTTGAGTATACATCCGGGAGCTAATAAGATGTATCAGGATTTGAAGAAGATCTTTTGGTGGTCCGGGTTAAAGAGAGATGTGGCTCAGTTTGTTTATGCGTGTTTGACGTGTCAGAAGTCGAAGGTAGAACATCTGAAGCCTAGTGGATTGTTGAAACCGTTGGATATTCCTGAGTGGAAATGGGATAGCATTTCTATGGATTTTGTGACAGGGTTGCCGAATACACAGAGAGGACATAATGCCATTTGGGTGGTTGTGGATAGGATGACTAAATCGACGCATTTCATTCCGATTGACATCAGTTTTTCTTTGGAGAGGTTGACTGATATTTATATCAGTGTAATTGTAAAGCTACATGGCGTTCAGTTGAGTATTATTTCAGATCGAGATCCGAGGTTTACTTCCAGATTTTGGGAAAGTTTGCAAAAGGCGTTAGGTTCCAAGTTAAGGTTGAGTTCTGCTTATCATCCGCAGATGGATGGTCAGACCGAGAGAACTATTCAGTCGTTGGAAGATTTGTTGAGAGCTTGTGTTCTTGAGCAAGGTGGTGCTTGGAATAGTTATCTTTCGTTGGTGGAATTCACGTATAATAACAGTTTCCATTCGAGTATTGGAATAGCACCTTTTGAAGCGTTGTATGGAAGAAGATGTCGAACACCTTTGTGTTGGCATGAATCTGGTGAGAGTTCGGTGGTTGGATCGGAGTTAGTGCAACAAACTACGGAAAAGGTGAAATTTATTCGTGAGAAAATGAAGGCTTCTCAGAGTGGGCAGAAGAGTTATCATGATCGAAGGAGGAAAGATCTTGAGTTTCAAGAGGGGGATCATGTATTTTTGAGAGTTACACCGGTGACGGGTGTTGGGCGTGCATTGAAGTCGAAGAAGCTTACTTCTCGGTTTATTGGTCCTTACCAGATATCCGCGAGAGTTGGTGTTGTGGCTTATCGGGTGGCGTTGTCACCGAGTATTTCGAATTTACACAATGTGTTCCATGTTTCACAGCTTCGGAAGTATGTTTCAGATTCGTCACATGTGATTCTGATGGATGAGGTTGAGGTAAGAGAGAACCTTACGGTTGAGGCATTATCAGTGAGGATTTTGGATCGCGAGTTGAAGTAGTTAAGAGGCAAGGATATTGCGCTTGTGAAAGTAGCGTGGCGAGGCGCTGCTGAGGGCAATTTGACGTGGGAGTTGGAGAGTCGGATGCGGGAGTCGTATCCGGAGTTGTTCGTCTCAGGTAATATTTTCGAGGACGAAAATCTCTAAGTGGGGGAGAGTTGTAACGCCCCGGTTTTTGTTAAAGTTATTTAATCGAGTCGATTTACTTATTTTTACAATTATATTATTTTATCTTTGAATTTTATTTGGTAATATATTATTTTTCATCGTTGTTATGTTTTATCGCGTTTTGAGAGCGTTTGCGAGATATTTGAGTGTAGGGGTAATTTGGTCATTTTACTTTATTTTTCTTAAGTTAGTAAAAATAGAAAGAGAGAAAAATAGAGAGAAAGAAAAAGAGAAGAAGGAAAAGGGAAAGAAAAGGGAAAGAAAGAAGAAAAGAGAGAAAAACTTGAAAAGGAAGAAATCGATCAACCGACTATTGTAAACACGGTTAAATCGGGTAAGGGTGCGAAACTCGATTATCTTATGCTTGCGTATGATTATGTATGTATGTATGTATTTGTTTGTTGTTGGGTTGAAATTGAGTATAGAACAAAAACCATAATAAGTTGAAATTGTTGGAAATTGATTCAAAATGTGTCTGAAATCATGTTTTAATGTTCATAATTGCTGAGACATGTTAGATAGATGTTGTTGTGCACTCTATTGGTAATTTTCAGGTGATTAGATGAGATTTGGGGTGATTTTGGGGTGAACCCGTAGCAGAAAAATTCTGGATTGCCGCTACCGTTACACGTATCACGCATGTCCATACGCGTATTGGGTTGGGCAATACGCGTATGGAAGGTGCATTTGAGGGCAATACGCGTAATGAAAACCATTTTTATTAGCCATCTGCTAAAACGCGTAATGGTACGCGTATGAGGCTGGGCAATACGCGTATAGCTCAGGGCAATACGCGTATGGCCAGCAAGGGTGCAGAATTGTGTTATTTTGCGATTCCTATTCTTTTTACTTCCGTAACTTGTGTTCCGATTATCTGTTTTGAACATTCTTGGTATCGTTGGATAGGTATTGAATTGTTCTTTCTTATAATATTAGTTTTGAGATTGTTGACCGATTTAATTATGTCGCAAATTTTGAAATATGCCGTTTCGTCGACTTTTACCGTTATAACTGTGTGTATTTGATGTGTTATCATACAATATGCCTTTGATGGATATCGTATGAGTTGTGTGGTGTCGTATGATGTAAATGCATGTGTTTAAATATGGTGATGATTGTTTGTGGCCTTATGGTAAATAAATGCATTGTTTTGGGCTTGATTGCAAAGCATGATTATTGTTGATTGAGATGGTTGCATATATGTGTGCATTTGAATGTCATGAGTCATTGTATGCCAAGCATCATGATATGCATTCTTGTGATGTCGTGTGCCCTAGTGGGTGTGAGCGACGAATCGATTCCAGAGGGAATCTGCTATAACATTGTGAGCCTTATACTGAGAGGACCTAAAGATATGGTTATAGACGATCGTGAGCCTTATACAAAGAGGACCTAAAGCGATCAGATCGCGAGCCTTATACCGAGAGGACCTAAAGTGATCCATAAACGTTGTGAGCCTTATACCAAGAGGACCTAAAGTGACGGGGAACATCGATTGTCCGACGAGGAGTTACACTAAGTAACAAGCGATGATTCCAAGAGTTCTTGAGTGAACTAGTGATGTGATGATGGATGGAACGGTACCCGCATTGCATTTGCATAGAGTCGTTGTGTCGGTCTCTTTGCATTTGCATAAATCATGAATGAATTGATTTTGTGTGGAATTGATGAGTTAAAATATATATATGTTGGTGATAAATGCAGTGAGCATGATTGATATGCCTTGGTGATGAATATATGAGATATGCATTGTGTTGTTTTGTCTTTGAATTATGGTGTAAGTTGTGGTGAGAATATTTTACATGTGTACTTTTGTGTTATTATATAATTGTATGCAATTATATTATGATTGTGTTTCTCACCCTTCTGCTGTTTTGAATGCTCTATATATATATGAGATTTCAGTTATCAGATTTTCCGCTTTTATTCTGTTTCTGAATAGTGGGTGTTAGGAACTGAGTTCCTCTGTTATGTGCTACCTGATTATTGCATATCTTTATGAGCAGGTTATTGTGTTTAATTTTCCAATTGATGTGATGCCTCCGTCTATGCCGTTAATGTTTTAATTATACTCTGATTATTTTTTTATCGTTTTAATTATTTGGGGGTATAGATTGGGGGTGTTACAGGTTCGCCTAGCGAACATGACAGTTTGTGCAGTTTTGTTTCCTTCATAACTTTTGATCCGTAACTCGGATCGGGACGTTCTTGGTGTCATTAGAAAGCTATGATGTGGGATAAATTATTTAGTGGAAAATGAAGGAAAGTAATGTTTTGTGAAATGTTGGAATTGACATCTTTTGGATCATAAGTCCGATTGCAGCGTAGGGATAGCCGTTAGAAAGCCGTGGAATATCCTACGGGATAAGAGTGAGAATATTGATTTTGATACCCGGTTAAATGAATAGGAGGAAAACCGGAATGATGTTTTATGTGATTGAATCATTATGTGTGATTCCATTATACAAATGTAATATGATTTTGTATAACTTGTGATTGAATTATTATATTTGATTCAAATGTACAATTGTAATATGCTTTGACTAATACTGATGTTAACTTGACTGAAAGAATATGTATGTTAAAATATGAGATAGAAAGAGTGAGGAAAATTTACACCCCAACGACATGATTTTGGAACCTAGTAATGAGCTAGGAAATTGTTGAATAACTTAATGACAACGCTCGTGCAAGAGAGGCCGAGGCCTGTATCTGACGACGCTCGTGCAAGAGAGGCCGAGGCGTGCGTCTATTTTTTTTTTCCGAATAATATAGATGAGAATAAGACACTAGTATGGAACACGTGTAATTGTTATGTTTTTTATTAAAGGCATGAGAGGCCTAAAGGCTAATGTGGCATTGTGATTGTCGAATACAATCACGTTGTGTATATAATCACGTAATCGTAACCATTTCTTTTGATTTGCCCTTGAGAGGCCTTCATGAGTCTCGAGCTCCTCTGAAGTGCAGGCATTACTACTTGGCAGGTTTGATTCCCAATGTTATAGTACGATGGAACCTACGGGTAGAGACTTGTGATGGCATCAGAGGCCATGTGAAGTGACGAATTAAGGTGATAATGTGTCCCTTAATTTCGAATCCATTCGTATGCCAAGTATCTACAAGGATCTAGGACTCGGGTCGACTTCTAGACATAGAAGCGGACGAGCAAGAGGGATGCCTTGGTACGGTTATCGATTAGTGATAAACTTTTGAGTTAACGGACTCAATAACGTGTTTCCATATAGTGTGAGTTTGTGAGATTGTGGACTCAAAGTCATTTCCCTTCCCCTTGACTTGAGTTAGGATTGATAGAACCTTGTAAAGCCGAGAGAATATATAAGATAGGGAACTCACTGAGATTTGATGTATCTCACCCCACTATTGTTGATTATTTTCAGGAAGCATTTGCAGGTTTGATTTGCCAGTGGAGCTATGCTTGGATGTTTCAAGAGAAGCTTAGTTAAGCTTATTCCGCTGTGTATTTTATTGTTCTTGTACAATGAGGAATATTGTATAATGTTCTTAGATTTTTTATCTTTGGCTAGTTTCCATACCTTGTACCATAGATTGTTTTATGTTTTTAGGAAATGGTCAAGTATGTGAATTACGCTATTAGGCACTTATGATGGTGTCAGTACCAAATAAAATACGTGTATGGTAGTATTCTAGATATATATTATACAGGGCATTACAGTTTACATTCTCCTTTTGAATTTCTAAGCTTACTTATTTCTATCTTGAATGAATCATTTATTTCTTTTAGATGTTTTAGTGATTCCTTAAGACCTAGGGTATGTTTTCTTAGTTTATCATTTTCAACCACTAATTGACTACTCTTTCTAAACAGTTGAGCATAAGATGCTTTTATACTTGGAATATTATTTGCCTCGTAGGATGCCTTTATCTTCTTCACTGGAAGACGATTCTTTTATTTTTCTCCCCGAGGTTGAAATCTCTCCTCCTCTTTTACGTTCAAGCATTGAAGAAACTTATTCTTATTTTTTGTTATTGCTTGAACAAGAGGGTCCTTCATTTGATGTTGAATTTTTTGAGGATCGTTCAACTATTGAGTATTTTCTTTTGAAGGGTTGCATTGGAGGTTTATGATAAGAATATGATAAAGAAGATGAATTGTTAGCTTTGTATTCCTTCAACTTTAACTACTTATTTCTATCTTGAATGAATCATTTATTTCTTTCAGATGTTTTAGTGATTCCTTAAGACCTAGGGTGTGTTTTCTTAGTTTATCATTTTCAACCACTAATTGACTACTCTTTCTAAACAGTTGAGCATAAGATGCTTTTATACTTGGAATAATATTTGCCTCGTAGGATGCCTTTATCTTCTTCACTGGAAGACGATTCTTTTATATTTCTCCCCGAGGTTGAAATCTCTCCTCCTCTTTTACATTCAAGCATTGAAGAAACTTATTCTTATTTTTTGTTATTGCTTGAACAAGAAGGTCCTTCATTTGATGTTGAATTTTTTGAGGATCGTTCAACTATTGAGTATGTTCTTTTGAAGGGTTGCATTGGAGGTTTATGATAGGATTATGATAAAGATGATGAATTGTTAGATTTGTATTCCTTCAGCTTTAAGTAATTGAACTATTTTGGTCAACTTCTCTACACTTTCTTTCTTTCCTAATTTTTCCTGAAATTCATTAAGGCTTCCAATTCTTAACTCTCATATATTTGTTAGTAATAAAATATCCAACATACTTTCCAATATTATTAAACTTTAAAAAAAAATATTTAAGAGTAGTGTCTTTATCTTCTTTGCCTTGTATGTTTATCTTCTCTTGTTCGATACTTGGAGAAACTCCATATGTCATCACAGGAGTATCCCACATTTCATTCTCGGGTTGTCAATGATGAACATAGTAAACTTTATTATCATCTAGAGACATTGTTATAAAGCTCTTAGTTTTAAAATCTATTTCAAACTTTCTCTTTTCCTCTCTGGTCCAAAGGAAATAAGGTTTATCTACTACTTCATCATTTACTCGATACGTAGGGATAAATAGACCATTGATTATTGTTTCCCATAACTCATGATTTATACTTTGTAGAAAAATTATAAACCTAGATTGCCAAATATTAAATCTATTATCGTTAAAAATTATGGTGTGTTTATAAGAGATTTCTTGTCGGAAGTCATCTTCCTCCTGAGACGATTAGTCCTTAAACAGAATTTAGGCTCTGATGCCACTTGTTGGACATGTGACTTCACACAAAAGGGGGGTGGGGAAGGGGGGGGGGGGGGGTAAATTGCGTGGTTCAGAAAAACTTGGTTTTGAAAATCTTTTTGGGTTTATAATCAGAGTTAAAAATCATTTTGAAAACATTTATATATTAAGCAGCCAAAAAAATAAACAGCAGAATATACAATTTTGAAATTAAAGAGTTTAAGGGAAATAGAGAACACATAGAATTATAGAGGTTCGTCAAATAGAAAAAAGACATTCTCTTCTCCCCAAGAATTTATCTTGAGAGTATCCAATAAACTTTTCAAAGATTTTACTAGGTAACACTCATGAACCCCCACTTACAAGGAAACAGTTAACTTCCAACCAAAACAACAAGACCCGAAATTCAGTAGTTTTAGTCTTCTCTTCCAAACTACGGATTAAAGTGGTTAGTCTTATTTCTACAAATGGTAGATCTAAGCGGTTAGTCTTCTTTCCACAAACGGTAGATCAAAGTGGTTAGTCTTGTTTCCTCAAGAATCTTGGAGTGGTTAGTCTTCAAGCTTCTAAACAAACTTTGTAAGATTTTACCACGGACTGAGCTCACAAATCTTAAACCTCAGTTTTACACAGGCTAATTAATAAATTGGGAGATTTTACCATGAGCTGATCTTCAACCTTATCCATGATTTTAATACCAGACTAAACTTTAACCTAACCTTGATTTTATCGTGGGCTAACCAAGAACCTATGAGACTTTACCACGGGCTGATCTTGAACCTAAACAAGGGCTTGATCACACAATCCACAAACCAAAAGCTTTTATGGAGTTATCTTCTAATCCAAATAATCCCTAAATGGATAATATTCATCTAATGTATAAACAAAAAATTCCCTTAGTGGATTTTACAATTCTACCCTTCTAGAATTACAACTTATCCTCATTCATAAAAGGACTTTCTCGAATAAGCACTTTGGCTTAAATATTAGTGAGAAAAAGTAAGAAAGTTTTTTGAGTCAGTGAGTGAGAGAGAGAGAGAGAGAGAGAGAGAGAGAGAGAGAGAGAGAGAGAGAGAGAGAGAGAGAGAGAGAGAAGTGTCAAAACACGATTTTGGATGGTTTGAAATGAGGGAAAAGACCTCTATTTATAGGCTAGAGGTTGTCTCAAAAAGGAAATTGCTTTTAATAATTTTTAAGACATTCTAATCAATTATCACCTAATGCTAATCAATTAAAAACTTCAAAGGTAATCGATTACCAGTTCAAAATTGGAAAGAAATGATATCTAGCCGTTGCACATCATTAAGATGATGTTGTTATCGCTTAGGACTCAATTTTGAACTGAGCTAATCGATTAGATACACGTCCCAATCGATTAGAAAAGACAAAACTTTACCCATTGCAATTATGATAACTACCAATTCATCTGGTACAACTTCAAGATATTTTTGAAGATATTTTCTTAAGAAAAATCAGTTTGAAAATATGTTTTAGCATGTGTATGTATGTGTGTGTGTGTGTATGTGTGTGTGTGTGTGTGTGTGTGTGTGTGTGTGTGTGAGAGAGAGAGAGAGAAAGAGAGAGAGAGAGAGTGTGTGTGTGTGTGTGTGTGTGTGAGAGAGAGAGAGAGAGAGAGAGAGTTAGCCATGTACTTTTACGAGAATGCACTTTTACTTTACAAAGTATTCACTCAGACTAATCAGGATAAGGCTTTCTTATACTTCAAGACTTTGTCAAAAACTTTCTTTTGTAGGAACTTGCTTGAGTTCTCTTGAGACGAGGCTTGAGCTTATATTCCATTTGGTTTCCATCATCAAATAGTCAAGTCCATCAAATCCTAATACTTATGTTTACATATTTATCTGCTTAATCACTTATGCTTGACTTGCTATAAGACATTAGTTGATATCATCAATTAGTTGTCATCATTAATTTTCATCATCAAAAGTTTTTGTCCTTGTTAAAAGCATATGACTTGTAAAATAAGGTTCCACATTTAATAGGATGAGGTGAAAGTTTTGTCATGAAATCTATTATTTGTAGTAATGATTGATGTTTATTCTCATGTTTAGTGCATGTTATAACTGGATCATTTCTATGAACTTCATATGTTATTGAGAAATACTCTTTAGGTTTAGACCAATTATATGCATTTATTCATAATATGAACTGATCATTTATAGCCTGTTTTATGAGCTAAAACCTCTATTAAGAAGTACTCTTTAGGTTTAGACCAAAAATATTCATATATTATACGCTAAACTCTAGAGATAGATTTAAGTTTGGTTTTCACAAATAATATCGAATTGGAACTCTTTGTATTGGTTATTTAACTAAGATATTGTAGAATAAGCAACGTTTTTGATATCACAAAGTTACTTTCTTTAGAAATGAATAATTTGTTGAGCAATAGGTGATAATGTGAATTTTTGACTAAAATGTGTTTAAATGATCAATTGTATCTCGTGATTATAGTAGTTTCAATCCATCCCAACATCTCTCTGTCATTGTTTAAACTCAACTTTTAATTTGTTATTAATTTTAGTTCTTAAAATTATTTCTCAAATAAAACTTCAAAAGTCTATTCTCCTTAAAATAGAAATTATTTCTCATAAGATGTTTATCACACCAGTCCATATGAATATAACATATAATACTCACATTTTTATAACAACTATATGTCAATCAAAATGATATTGTTTCTAGAGACTTTCGTTTAGTTATTAAGTTTATTAGTAGTTTTTGTTATTTTAAGTTATTTTGTGAATTTTGTTTATATTGTATATACTCTTAATTTATTTTCCTTGTTAATGCTGTCATGTTTGTTTGCAAGAGAAATTGTGCATGCGAGGTAAAGGTCAATTACTATTTGACCCTGATATTGAAAGGACTCGAGCACATATATTGACATTTCTCAGTTTTCTAAAGAAATGACACATTTACAAATTGTTGAAATTATTAACAACAACAATCAGAACAACAACAACTAGAATCACAAAAAAAATGGCGGTGGTGGAATGCCTTGTTACAATATTCCGGGGAGACTAGCTTATCTAGGAAAACTCCAATAAATTTCAAATATATGGAGATAAAAAAAAACTTCTACAAATTATATATCCTAACCCTTTTACACGTTTAGATTATGAGGACCCCTATAACCACCTGACAAAGTTTTATTAGATATCATGCACCCTTGAAACACCAGAGGAAGATGTGTTTATAATATTCTTCCCATATTCTATGATAGGATAAAATGATATTGATATTTAGGTCAACTGACACATATCATGACGAATTGGAATGTGCTAGAAGAGAATTTCCTCAACAAATTCTTCTTTCAAAACAAATTTATTAAATCTAAAACAAACATTTTTGTATTTTTACAGGGGTTCATAGAGGCTCTATGTGAAGCTTTGGAGAGATACAAATCAATGTAAATAAGGTGTCTAAACAATGGATTCAACAACCTTACACAGATTCATATCTTTAAAATGAACTTTTGTAAAAACACAAATTATTACCTGATGAAACTGCAAGTAGTTTTTCAATGTCGAAAAGTGAAAAAGATGTTATAGCAATTATATATATAATTACACTCAATTACCATCATGTGATAAATGAATTGAAAATTCTTATTGGCATACAAATCAATCATTGCTCTTATGAAGTCTATGTTGTGAATCGATGTCGTAAATAACAGAACAAAGTTATGAGAAAAAGATTTGAGTTTCTTAAACAAATACAAAAAACCCTATCAGGTTTTACAAAAAAGAGAGAAGAAGGAAGAAGAAGAATAGAGAATTGGTTAAATCTGTTTTACTATTACTCAATAAGGGTTCAAATATTACAAGTGAATACTAACAATTGACCTCTATCACCCTAATTAGGATTCACATCACTCTCCAAAGATGAGAGACTAGCATGCTATTTATAAGAAAACTAACATACTAACCTAATAAGCCTTTTACGCACAGGCCCTTATCTCTTTACCTTCCACCATTTGTGATTGAATAGAAACTGATTTAAAACACCCAATCACATATTTCATTTTTCTTACATTCATATATCAATCAAACAATTTTACATATTTTTTCTTCTTTACTTTACTTTATTGTTATACATTTCTTATACTAGTTCAAAATATCCATACCCTATACTTAACACTCTTTGGATTAGTTAAGGTATCCATAGATGAGGGGCATAGTTTCTTCCTCAACATATTTTGAAGACAAGGGAATCACTGTTTAGCCATATTAGCTGGTTCCCGACCGACTTTCAAAATTTGACAACAAATTGCATAATGGGACACTGTGACTAATATCACTAAAAAACTTGAATCATCAAGTCAATAATATACTCGACATATGCACACATAATCTAAATAGAGCCTTTATTACATGGATCAACCATCTCCACCTGCTATAAAAAGGCCAATCCAACAACGACTGGATAGACCTAAACAGTTGGAATGACAACAATTGTGCTTCTTCCCATTGTTTTTAGAGTTGCACTAGTTGATCCACTCGAGGAATCAGTGGTAATAACTATTTATTTCATTATAAAATAGTAACACTTAGGGATACATGATATCATTATCATTATCAGGTCTCTTAAGACGTAATTTACATTATAAGATATAAGGTCCATAACAAATTCCAACAAGCTAGGAAGTTGGAGACCAAGCGAGCCAATTCAGGTGATAACTAGATTATGCAATGGGTTTAAGGGAACCAAAGTAAGGAAATAATTTCCTTTTGGAAACATCATGCAAGTGATCATTATGTCTTACATTGGAGGACATGCCCTTGACCAACATAAATTTAATGACTAGTTGTGGATTGCTCGATTCAGAAACTATGAGAAAGTTACCCACCAGAATCGAAAAATCCCACAACATTTATACCATGGCTTGATGTACCAATACCATTATTGGATTTCTTTTTTGGCATTAAAATAAAAAATTATGTAGCGGTTGGTCCTACAGAACTCATGTAGTGAGTGAAATTATCCAATCCACAAGGAATAAGAAATATAATGTATTCATAATGATTATTACCTTAAGTATAAAAAGTATAGATATTTTTTTAATGATTTTATGTTCATAAAAATAAAATAAAGTAACATATGTAGAAGAAATAACATTGATAAAGAATGTTAGGGTTAGGTATTGAAATTATTATGATTTCATGCATATCAAATAACTAATTATGCTCATTTTAACCTTTAATACATATTATCACATATTACTCATCAACATTATCCATGTATGAATATGATATGATATGATATGTCATGACATATGGGGAAAGAACAAAACCTAGTGAGGTATGCCTAAGACGTCAAAATATGCATTGATTCACTACATAAAATATTCCTAAGTCTCACAATAAGATCAATACATTTCAAATTAAGTGCTTTGATTACCCATGTGGCCCTAGTTATTTATGCTCAGAGTAACTAAGCTAGCCATATATACCTACTTGTATTTTTACCACATTAGCTTAATAAATCCTTTTATTAGAAGATCCCTCAGTTGTAATAAACTCTTATCCATTCTTGAGATGATCGTCCATAGGAATAAATATATAGCATAAGTGCATATGAACAAAATATACCACACTCACTCATTCATAGCATACACAAGATTACTTTGCCTTTAAGTTTCACATTATCAAACACAAAGAGTTTAGCTCATGTTGAGCAAAGTAAATACAACATAGAAAGGTCCAAAATTAAGCATTTCTAAAAAAGAAAAAAGAAATGATAAATCTAAGAGTGACACTTCAACCACTTGCAACTTGTAGCCAACAACAAACATCAGATGTCACACCTCCTAACATTAAACTTCTTCAAAATTGATAGGGACAAAGACGCGGAAGAGCTTTAGCTCTTTCCTCTTCCTTGTTGCATCATATCTCTCAATGTATTAAACCCTATTTCAATTTCCAATGCATGTCCATGTATACAAAACTCTTCAATTTTGTGTTGTCTTCTTCCTTTGGTCTTGGGTCTTGCAAATATCTATTGATTTTAAACCTAAGAATAAATCATATTCCTTGTTTTCTTGTACATTTTTTTTTCATTTTTTTTTTCAACAGTCAATGGAATTACTAACAAGAAAACAACTGCACAAGGGGTGCAGAAAACCCTTACAAACAGCATGAAAATCAGTTCTACAAACTGAAACATCAAACCTTACATACAAAGCAAAGGCAATGTGTACGAAAGATAAAAATCAGAGTAAGCTTTCTTACAGTCCAATGACATCCACTTCCAACAGAGATACTTTATATAATCAACAATTTCCACAACTGTCTTCTTCTACTTACCAAATATACCACAATTTCTACTATACCAAATATACCGCACAGTACCAATCCATATGGCACTTCCAATACTTCTCCCTGTTCTCTTCTTCATAATATTATCAAAATCCCTAAATGACTCAACACAGCTGTCTTTACGCAACCTATCAATACCCAGCCATATCTCAATGATCCGCCAAACTTCAACCGCGAATGAGCACTTCATAAAAACGATCAATAGTCTCTTCTACCTCCCTACAAAAACCACATAAAAGGTGATCACTAGACAAAATGATGTGTGACAGGTCTGCCATCATCTAAGAGGTGGATTTATGACAATTCTATGGCAACTTTTATAGAGTTTTATCTCATAGCATTCATCTTTATTTCTTATCACTTTACAGTTCAACCCTATATGATTTCTCAAAATTCTTCCACAACAGTCCCTTTCTTATAGCTATCTACCTAAACTAACTTCTGGTTCAAAGTTTGTAGGGCATTTTCCTTGCATTACCTTCGTGACATAACTTGTCATAATATTTACTCCTACACATTAATAACAAAGTAAAAACTAAATAGAGAGCACTTAGTGTGTTCATTACTAACCAAGATAATACGCTAGAAAACATAGTAAAATAACTCTAATTATGTCAAACTTAAATGAATAATTCAACTAGTATATCTTAAATATCTCGCAATAAATGATTTATCACTAACTCCAAAAAGAGAAAACTTAGCTATACATGACTACAATAGGTAGATGGAAGTTGCAGAAATATTGCTTTGTTGATCCACCTTGCTAAACATTATATATTATAACAACTCAAACTCTCTCTCAGCGAGAGTTTTACTCAATTATTTAAATTACTAAAACTATCTAAATCGATATATGGAAATGATTGGCCAAGTATCCTTAGATTCAGCTAACAAATTTTTCCTTGTTCGAATACTTACTAAAATAAGAGAAGAACTTAATAAAATACAAATAGATTTAATGTGCGTGCTAATTGAAAAAAGAGAAGAACTTACTAAAAATTGAAAATCGTATTTTTTTTTAGCATTTTTTAATATACCACCCAAGTTTCTTAGGCACCACGCAAAATTTCTTTTTTGTCCATTGATTCCGGTTGTGCACATCCGGACGCACTAATTTTTTAAAAAACACTGACGTGTTCCGGATCTGCACATCCGGAAACATAGGATAACTTTATTTTTTAAAATTCCTGATCTGCAGATCCGGAAAAACAACATAACTTTATTTTTTTTTAAATCGGTTTTGTCGGTTGGTCGCATATGTTAATATATCATCGCAAGTTAATATATATTCGAATGAGGGGAAGGAGAAGGTCTTGACAAACATGATGAAGATCTTTAGTCAAGGGATTAGGTTTCCCGCCATAGAAAACTTTGTTTTTCATATCTCTTCAATGTGTTGTTTCGGTGTAACCATTAATCTTCAGTGAATGTCAATGAAGTAAACATGCATTACATAATGAAACGTTGATGAGTCAAAAAAAGTTTGTATGCATAAAAAAACTTATTATTATTTACCTGTAATGACACAGAGCACCGAAAAGACTAAGTTTTTTGGAGAAGAAAGATTTAGAATGAGACTAGTTACTAAGTTACGCGATATAAGAAAAGTGTTTGTATGCATAAAAAATTCATTATTATTTACCATTTTGGACTATTAAAAAATATAAATATAATTGTTGATAGGACAAAGCAGGAGGGAATACTTCAATTGTTGATCATAATTTTTCCTGAATTTTAAGGGCAACTCATATGGTAAATTTTGTAAGGTGGTGGCCTCAAAAGGGAAATCGGGCCGCTGGAATTATAAGATAATTTTGTTAGATTTGTGGATACAGAACCAGAATTAGAATTTTTGACTTCACTTATGTAATAGGAGTACCACCAACTTTGTGTCGACTCTGCTGCCATTTATCTTGGATAACGTTAAAGAAGTAATATTTTACTGTTGATCTTCATTTGTCCTACAATCTTCGAGGATAGATTTGGGAGTTCGGGTATTCACAATGCCTTTTTTGGATATATAACTTATGGTTACAGATCATGTTTGCCATCATAGGTGGATGACCGTTATTTTGTTTAAATATGGGTTAGAACTACTAGACAACTTTTGGATACAGAACAAGTGACCATCATGCGTTTTGATGAATATTTTGAAGTTATCATTAAAGGATGTCTGTCATATTCGTTCCTCTAACCTTCTGTTAAAATACATATCATTATTATTTCTTAAAATAAGTATACCTTTTAATATGTTGAGTTTCAACCATTTTTTCGGATGTGCACATCCGGATTACGTGTAACTTGTCATTTCGGATTTGCACATCCGGAACAAAGCAACGCTTTTTAAAAAACAGGTGCGTCCGGATGTGCACATCCGGAACTGGGTGGCAAAAACAGAATTTCATGTGGTGTATAAGAAACATGGGTGGTGTGTTAAGAAATGCTCTTTTTTTAATAATAAAATAGTATTAATAGAAAGGAAAGATCCTAAATATATTACAAAGAGAAAACAATTGGTACAAGGAATGCCAAAAGCTACCATGGAAAAAAAAAGACAAACAATGAAACACAGCTAAAACTAACAAGTCACACAAAACTCCAAAAGGTATTCCCTCCGAGATCAACAACTAGATTAACTGAACCACCAACATCGGATCAGCAATCATTAAGAAAAAATAAAAGAAACACAACACTCACAACCTAGCCGATATCTCGACCCACTATTGGTTAATCTAAAAGATGGAGTTTTGAAGTCAATCCGTAAGAGTGCAAGAGTTTTTCATGATCTACTCAAAAATGAATTCCAATCCAAAAAAATACTCAACTCTTCTACTTCTATTACGCTTGTTATAGAAAAGAAATTACAATCTCATTTCGATCCTCCAAATCAGGGCTGGCCCAATCAAACAGGAGGTCCAGTTCTAATTTTAAAATAACTTAAAATAAAAAAAACTATAATAAATAAAAATAACACATAAAAAATATAATTATATATTACCAAAAATAAGATTTAACTATAATTATTTTGACTTTAATCAATCTCATTTTTTAATGTATTGGGTTTTTATTATAACATTTTTTTAATTAATTTAATTTTTTTAATAATATTTTTTATATTTATTAATATTAATATATAAAAAATTAGACTTTTTAAAATTTTGGGACCCTCTAAAATATGGAGCCCTGTGCTGTAGAGTGTAATGCCCTGTATAATATATACCTAGAATAATACAATACAAGCATTTTATTTGGTACTGACACCATCATAAGTGCCTAATGGCGTAATTCACATACTTGACCATTCTAAAAAATAATACAACTATGGTACAAGCTATGGAAATTAGCCAAAAATAAAATAAAACTAAGATCAATATACAATATTCCTCATTGTACAAGAACAATAAAATACACAGCGGAATAAGCTTAACTAAGCTTCTCTTGAAACATCCAAGCATAACTCCACTTGTAAATCAACCTGCAATTACCTGAAATATAGCAACTATAGTGGGGTGAGATACATCAAATCTCAGTGAGTTCCCTATCCTATAGATTCTCTCGGCTTTACAGGGTTCTATCAATCCTAACTTAAGTCAAGGGGAAGGGAAATGACCTTGAGTTCACAATCTCACACTATATGGAAACATGTCATGAGTTCATCAACTTAAAATATCACTAATCGGTAACCACACCAAGGCATCCCCTTTTCCCGTCCGCTTCTACGTCTAGAAGACGACCCGAGTCATAGATCCTTGAACCTACTTGACATACGAATGGATTCGGGTTCTACGAGCCATAAACCGTTATGAACCATCACTTCACACGGGCCATTAACCTTCACAAGCATACGCTCCCAGAGCGCCATTCGTACTGCACGCGGGAATCAAACCTGCCAAGTAGTCATGCATATGTTTCAGAGGAGCTCGAGACTCATGAAACGCAACTCAAAGAACCGGTTACGATTACGTGATCACACACAGAAACGTGATTGTATTCGACAATCACAAGGCCACAGTGCCTTGATGCCTCTTTGCATCTTCTCATAAATCACAAAAGATCATCATGTTCCATACTAGTGTTTCACTCTCTCCTAGACCAAATCTCGTCACGGATGTACCTTCCTACATCAGGTGCCCGAGCCTTGCCATCTAGGTTATCTACTCCAGGCCAGAACTCGTCAATGAATGCACGAGCGTCGCCATCCAGAGTTTCTATCACAATTCTAATCACAACCTAAAATCATATCATTAGGTTTGGGGTAAGTTTCCTCACTCTTCCTAATTCATTTTAAGCATGCATATCTTCTCATTCATACTTAACAATAGTTAGATAGACATGGTATAACACAAATATTACAAGTAAACACATATATCACACATCACATAAAACATCACTTTTCACATAGTAGTTCACACATATTTTAAGGCATACAAGCCACCACTAACTCCTACCAAGCATTCTTGGTTAACTCATGGTCTCACACTACCATTCACTGCCTTATTGGATCATCCTTCCAAAGGCTTTGGACTCGTATCAATCGGATTCCCGATTCTTGAGTTTCGGTGGAATCAAAATCTCATACATTACACATTCATCACAATATTTAATTCTACCATAACAATCCATGACATAAAATCATGTTTCTATCTCACCATCTCATAGAGCATAAAATTATCTTTCCAACGCTTCCGACCGTGCGTCAATCCGAGTTACGGATCTCAAGTTATGGCGAAAATACAAAAAATAATGTTTTGCTGTCCCAGGCAAATTCGCCTGGCGAATCCCTGGCGAATCAGACTCGCCACCCACTCGCCTGGCAAATCTGGACGGACCAGAATTCTCCAAAAAATGGGTTTGGGATCCAAAAATGATCCAAACCTTCAACCCACATGATATTAATGCATCCAAATACCCAAAACAACATGTTAGAACATATTTAGACATGCATTTCATCAATCTATCCGTTAGATTTCATCGATTTATCGAAATTACTCGTTTTATCAAAATCTAACCTAACTCTAAAACCTCCAGAAATTTACTCTAAAGTCTCTATCTAGAACCCACCTGATGATCGAAGAGGAGTTTGAAGAAGATGATGATGATCCAAGCTTCTTCTTTTCTCTTTTCCCCTTCTTCCTTCTCTCTCTCTCTTCTTTCCATTTTCTTCTTCTTCTTCTTCTTCTTCTTTGTTTTTCTTTTCTTTCCTTTCTAACAATATATATATATATATATATATATATATATATATATATATATATATATATATATATATATATATATATATATATATATATATATAAAATACTATATTATATAATATAATCCAACAGGGCAAAATATCTCCAATTGATATTTTGTTGTCTCAACCCAATTGATCAGTTATCAGAGTTACCAAAAAAATTACTTTCGAACTAATAATTATTATTCTGTCTCTTAAATAAAATAATTGATCTCTTCAGAGTTCATGAGTTGCTCTATTGATCCCAATTGTCAATACTTAAAGTACTTAGAGGATTCCATTAATCCAATTATCCAAAGATAGAGCACGTAGATACTCATCTGATATCCAATTGAGCATTTAAATAATACGGGGTATTACACTCTCCCCCCCTTAAATTGAAATTCGCCCCCGAATTTCCTCTATTCGGCAATAACCACCAATTATATCCTGGTCTTAGGTTCACACTCGGCCTTGACTTAGTTAAAATTCCTGACATAATCCGATTCCAACTTGACTTCACAGACCAAATTCTTAATTTCCCGAATGATCAAACTTCACGTTCTTAGTCATACTCTTATTCCAATATTGGGTTAACTTTCAACTTGCATTTCCTCAATTCATCTGTTGTTTCATACAAAAGACTTAGTCGCAACTTACTTCGGAAAGAATGTACCATTCTACATCCCTCTACCGAGTCACAAACGAAACCATAACACCTTATCTTGGTTCAGGGTAACATCCACTCATCAAATTCACATGAGGTAATTCGGTGATTCCTTAACTTCATACAATTTCCGACAACTATTCTTCCGTAAATCTTTCAACATTCAGAACCACTTCACCATTAGTCAAACGACTCAATTACCAATTCCATCTAGCCTGATGTTGTACACTTTACTCATTCCAGCTGATATTTCATCTCTCTCGTATCACCCCAAAGGGTAACACACTTAGAACAAAATCTTCTTACTTCCATCCTTGCATTGGACATCTGGTATTGTTTAGACACTGACAGTTGCCAAGTAGACAGGAATGCCATTTCTATCCTTACAAGTAACAGTCATTCAAATCCCCAGTAGTCTGACTAAGCTCTTTCACCTGTCACCTCCCACTGCGCAAACCCAATTCTAACAGTAGAACACCACGGTTTCTTAATCACTATTAAGTAGCTAACAGTCCACGGAGAACACACTTATCCACTGGGATCTTTAAAAATCAACGGTATAAGACTTACTGACGTCCTATAGTAGAACAATTTCCTCACCGGACACAATGTCTTAACATCCGTCCAACACTCTCTAGACGGTAAAGATGCAGGAGTTACACTGTTACCACCACAACATGTACGACTCCAAATCCATTCAAATCTCGAACTAATTATTCATCCAAAATAGCTTAACAATCTCTGGTTCCGATTACTACTTTCCAAAATGATTCTTTTCACTGTTTCTAACTTATTTCAGGTTCCTTGCTAACACGAGATCTCAACCTATAACACGTAACACCATCACGATACTTCAATCATACGCGAGTCACCACTTATCAACTTAACCTGTCCAAAGCACAATTGTGAGTTTCCATATTACCCACCAATTCGCGTATAACACTCCACATACACACACTTCTCGGTTGAATCAACTCTTCTCATTCGTTCCATTTCATAAACGATTCCAAGTTACATATTTAACTTCGGAACGTCCCATTCTTACTAGTACTTGGGAAGATAACCTACAAATTCCTTCTCTGGTTAGAACACAACTGCACACAACTGGTACCATTTCCACGGGGTCTAAATCCAAAACTATGAACTCACAGAAGTTAACAGTTACCAACTTTGACCAGCCATTCGTTCCTTACTAACACCATAAATTTAATTACCGAAAAGGTCTTTTCAAGATCTACACTTCGAGAGTATCTTACAACCTCTCCCTGAAGTTCTTCAACAGTAATACACTTAAGACTTTCTCCTACTCAACCCAATTTACAAGATTATTTCCCCAAAGTTAAACTTCTTCGTCGTCTTAACAAATGGTCAATTACGCAACACCTTCCAGAAGTTCCAATTTCAAAACACAATTCCTCTTTTATTTACTTATAGTCCTGTTTTCCATTCACACAACACTCTCCAATCGGAGCAACATAAGGTAACAAAACACAGATGATGGTTCTCAAGAGATTCCATAACTTACCCATACGTTCGTCGATTAACCATCTGAGGTTAATCGGTTAACTCCTTTGCGTTAGTCGGTTAGCACTGCTGCAGAAACAAAAACCCGGTTTTCATAATTCAAAGCCATCCTTACCCAAACCATCCATCCGATTTTTTCTAAGCTGAAATATCATTCTCAACTCGTGGCTCCTTAACTGGTGTAACATTCACTAACCATGATTCACTCAAGATAAAACCGACAAAGTCGACGACACACTCCAACCAAGTGATAAGGAAAATTTCCAAATTCCGTCGCAGTCACCCTACAATTTCAGCGGAACAGTTCACTCTCTGTTGATACAACAACACTAGCAGAAAGTCAATAATGACGACATTCTAGGGTTTTAGCCACAACTCTTACTCGATTCGTCCCTAAGCAAAACCCAACACACAATCATTATACGATACCACAAAAGCGATGGACAACTCATATCAAGCATACCACCTTGTCCCCTCACTTGTAATTCCTTGGAGAAATTAAACAACAAGTTCTTAGTTCAACAAAAGGTAGATTCCGAATATTCCGATTATTCACAACTACAGAAGTTCTCTATACTTGAAAATAGATCGGGGCAATGCATCCTCTTGAAGAACCTTCCATCACCTTGCACACATTAACAGGGATTTCTTACCCTTCACTATCCATTATACATCCCACATACACCAGATTACTTATTGGAAGATCCACAACCGACAATTCCAATCAACTATTTACAAAAACCTTCCGGTATAAATCGTTCCATGATTTACACTTAGTCCATAATAAATCTTGGTTTGCTTCTCGTTGTTTACCGCACACTTACTTCCTAAAATACAATACTCCTGCTTCACAAGGTACGTCCCTTCACACTTGTCTCAAGAATAAGAATCCCGCACGTACTCTTGTGACCAAGGTGTAACTTTCTCATAACCATACTGTTAATACTGTTTATTCCACAAAATCGAATAAAATCCACCTCATAAATAATATTTTCACTTTCCACGGCATAGAACACTTCCATAGCTTCATATCGATATAAAGAACGCTTAAATCGGACACCCGAGCCAAAAGATATGAAGTTTTGAAGAAAGGCAAATTATTCAAAGACTGCCAGATTCGCCTGGCGGTTAAGAATTTTGCCTGGCGAATCCCCCTTCGCCAGCACTTCGCCCGGCGAACATGCGGCGAATCCTCATTCCATAAAATCCCAAAAGTTCCAGTAGCTACACAAGTTCTGTTTCTTCATTTTCGCCTGGCGACTAAGCAATTCGCCTGGCGAATTCCTCTTCGCCAGCTCTTCGCCTGGCGAACCAATGGCGAGACCCCATTCGCCTGGCGGTTTCCTGATTCTCCTGGCGAATCACACCAGAAGCAGAATTTTTTGCTGCGTTTTTAATGGTTCCCACACCTCAAATCCAACTTTTCCCAAACCAAAACATTTTCAAATTCCAAATTGGTCTCTCATTGAATCCAGAAAATCCCGATGTAATATCTCGAACTTAATCTCTCCACACAGCTGAATATACTCAATTCATCATCCACTCTTCGTCCTGCACATACTTGTTTCACTTGGAGCACGTAAACACATCCTTGTGTTCCTTCTCACACTACTCTACTACTTTAGGTTCCCATAAACGCCGGACTTCCTTAACTCTCAACTTTTAACCAGTCCGAAGATATTGTTCCGAACACATTTCTCTAGGTACTCTCGTCCATTCAAGATATCATAACAACCTTAGAAACTACAGCACCAAAACTTATCTCACTTCCGGACCTTACGTCACGCGTTCCATAAGATAACCTTTCTTTTTCACGGAATGAGATTACTTGAAATCCTTATCCATATCAGTGGTCAATCCAGCTCTACTAGTAACTTTTACATATTCCTTGCTACCTTAACCAATCGTCCAATAGAGATCCTTAACTTTCGGACTCCATCCGTTCCAAAGGATTACTTAAACCACATATTACTCTTTAAGTCCATGCTACCCAAGCACAACTTCTACTAAAACCTCCACTGAGCTGACCAAAACTCCTCACTAATAACTCTTGGCTTTAACCTGCTCTCACAGCATTAGTTCCGACAACACTACGGAGTCCTCGTGGTCGCTCAACCATGATTCTACCCATCACATACATAGTATTAGGTTGATCAGGCCCAACACTACATAGTATGATATTAAGTTTCATGATGGCCAGACACACTTAAGAGGCAAGAATAGATTTACTTATGATGTTTCAAGGCTAGGTCGAGGACACGACCTGCTCTGATACCAACTGTAATGCCCTGTATAATATATACCTAGAATAATACAATACAAGCATTTTATTTGGTACTGACACCATCATAAGTGCCTAATGACGTAATTCACATACTTGACCATTCTAAAAAATAATACAACTATGGTACAAGCTATGGAAATTAGCCAAAAATAAAATAAAACTAAGATTAATATACAATATTCCTCATTGTACAAGAACAATAAAATACATAGCGGAATTAGCTTAACTAAGCTTCTCTTGAAACATCCAAGCATAGCTCCACTTGTAAATCAACCTGCAATTACCTAAAATATAGCAACTATAGTGGGGTGAGATACATCAAATCTCAGTGAGTTCCCTATCCTATAGATTCTCTCGGCTTTACATGGTTCTATCAATCCTAACTCAAGTCAAGGGGAAGGGAAATGACCTTGAGTTCACAATCTCACACTATATGGAAACATGTCATGAGTTCATCAACTTAAAATATCACTAATCGGTAACCACACCAAGGCATCCCCTTTTCCCGTCCGCTTCTACGTCTAGAAGACGACCCGAGTCATGGATCCTTGAACCTACTTGACAAACGAATGGATTCGGGTTCTACGGGCCATAAACCGTTATGAACCGTCACTTCACACGGGCCATTAACCTTCACAAGCATACGCTCCCAGAGCGCCATTCGTACTGCACGCGGGAATCAAACCTGCCAAGTAGTCATGCATATGTTTCAGAGGAGCTCGAGACTCATGAAACGCAACTCAAAGAACCGGTTACGATTACGTGATCACACACACAAACGTGATTGTATTCGACAATCACAAGGCCACAGTGCCTTGATGCCTCTTTGCATCTTCTCATAAATCACAAAAGATCATCATGTTCCATACTAGTGTTTCACTCTCTCCTAGACCAAATCTCGTCACGGATGTACCTTCCTACATCAGGTGCCCGAGCCTTGCCATCTAGGTTATCTACTCCAGGCCAGAACTCGTCAATGAATGCACGAGCGTCGCCATCCAGAGTTTCTATCACAATTCTAATCACAACCTAAAATCATATCATTAGGTTTGGGGTAAGTTTCCTCACTCTTCCTAATTCATTTTAAGCATGCATATCTTCTCATTCATACTTAACAATAGTTAGATAGACATGGTATAACACAAATATTACAAGTAAACACATATATCACACATCACATAAAACATCACTTTTCACATAGTAGTTCACACATATTTTAAGGCATACAAGCCACCACTAACTCCTACCAAGCATTCTTGGTTAACTCATGGTCTCACACTACCATTCACTGCCTTATTGGATCATCCTTCCAAAGGCTTTGGACTCGTATCAATCGGATTCCCGATTCTTGAGTTTCGGTGGAATCAAAATCTCATACATTACACATTCATCACAATATTTAATTCTACCATAACAATCCATGACATAAAATCATGTTTCTATCTCACCATCTCATAGAGCATAAAATTATCTTTCCAACGTTTCCGACCGTGCGTCAATCCGAGTTACGGATCTCAAGTTATGGCGAAAATACAAAAAATAATGTTTTGCTGTCCTAGGCAAATTCGCCTGGCGAATCCCTGGCGAATCAGACTCGCCACCCACTCGCCTGGCGAATCTGGACGGACCAGAATTCTCCAAAAAGTGGGTTTGGGATCCAAAAATGATCCAAACCTTCAACCCACATGATATTAATGCATCCAAATACCCAAAACAACATGTTAGAACATATTTAGACATGCATTTCATCAATCTATCCGTTAGATTTCATCGATTTATCGAAATTACTCGTTTTATCAAAATCTAACCTAACTCTAAAACCTCCAGAAATTTACTCTAAAGTCTCTATCTAGAACCCACCTGATGATCGAAGAGGAGTTTGAAGAAGATGATGATGATCCAAGCTTCTTCTTTTCTCTTTTCCCCTTCTTCCTTCTCTCTCTCTCTTCTTTCCATTTTCTTCTTCTTCTTCTTCTTTGTTTTTCTTTTCTTTTCTTTCTAACAATATATATATATATATATATATATATATATATATATATATATATATATATATATAATACTATATTATATAATATAATCCAACAGGGCAAAATATCTCCAATTGATATTTTGTCGTCTCAACCCAATTGATCAGTTATCAGAGTTACCAAAAAAATTACTTTCGAACTAATAATTATTATTCTGTCTCTTAAATAAAATAATTGATCTCTTCAGAGTTCATGAGTTGCTCTATTGATCCCAATTGTCAATACTTAAAGTACTTAGAGGATTCCATTAATCCAATTATCCAAAGATAGAGCACGTAGATACTCATCTGATATCCAATTGAGCATTTAAATAATACGGGGTATTACATAGAGCCTGTTGCTCCTGCACTGAGTCGGGTATGCTCCAAATAATCTATACCACAACATGTCAGATCATAGAAATTTTTTCATATATTTCACCCTATCTCTCAAAGAATAAAAACTCTAAAAGAGTAGACTGACTGCCTTGGGAAAGGACTATCTGAATTTCACAACTCATTTCTCTCTCTCTTTTTTCTTTAATCTATAGATGAGTTGTAAAATGATAATAGCCCATCTAAATAGTTGTATGTCGCATGCCATGTTATTGAAATTCAATATCAAATTCAAATGCATATATAGTGCAACAAACATTGTAAAATCTGAGGACCAAGTCATTAATTAATTTATCAGGTGTACTGAGTTTACACTCAATTTCTTACACTTGTATGTATATCGTAGTCTTTTTTAAGCATGGCTTAATTGCAATTTTGATTCCCTTATTTATTTATTTTTTTTATCCTTATATTTTTAAATCTGAAATTTTTCTCCCTCTATTTTCAGTTTTTTTGAATTTTGGTCCCCCTATTTTAAAATTTGAAATTTGTGTCCCTTTATTTTCATTTTTTTTGGAGTTTTGGTCCCCTTATTTTCATTTTTTTTGAACTTTTAGTCCCCTATTAAATTAGTTCCAAATTGAAAAGAGGGACTAAAATTCAAAACAAAACTTAAAATAGGGTACCAAAACTAAACAAAAATGAAAATAGAGGGACCAAAATTCTAGATTTTTAAATAGGAGGACCAAAACTCAAAAAAACTAAAAATAGAGGGACAAAATTCAAGATTTTAAAATAGGGGGATCAAAACTAAAAAAAAAAAAAAACAGAGTGACCAAAATTGCAATTAAGCCTTAAAACATTTAAATATTGACACAAAAAGCAAAGCATAAAGAAAACAGGTGTGTTATTCCTACACCCATTTCTACACCAAATACCTACACCAAACACTGTTCATCGTATTTATACGGTGAACAGTATTTTTATTTTTTTAATAAATAAAAAATAATATTTATAATACGTGAACAGTGCGTGAACAGTGCGTGAGCAGTGCATGAACAATATTTTTAAAATAGTGTAATGAAATTGGTTAATGAAATATAAAAAGTTGGTTAATGAAGTGATGAAGTTGGTTAATAAACGTCCAGATGTTAAAAATAATTTTTAGTAATAAATCAAAATTGATTAATGGAATATAAAAAATTGGTTAATAAAGTTATGAAATTGGTTAATAAGCGTCCAGATATTAAGAATAATTTTTAATAATCAATGAAGTTGGTTAATATAATATAAAAGATTGGTTAATGAAGTTATAAAATTGATTAATAAGCGGTCAGGTTTAAAAAATAATTTTTAGCAACAAACAAAGTTGGTTAATA
This sequence comes from Lathyrus tuberosus, assembly GCA_022829125.1. Lineage (NCBI taxonomy): Eukaryota > Viridiplantae > Streptophyta > Magnoliopsida > Fabales > Fabaceae > Lathyrus > Lathyrus tuberosus. The sequence goes on from JALAZF010000075.1 coordinate 17,408,614, forward strand.
AAATGTATAAAGTTGGTTAATAGAATTGTGAAGTTGGTTAATCATACAATTTTATGTCAATATCATTTAATTTAAAAATTAAAAATATAAAAAAAAATATTAAAATAATAATCTTGTTTTTTTATTTAAAAAAATTATTATTTTGATGTAGGAATAACATTTTTCTAAAGAAACTTATTTTAAAAAACAAATGTATATATATATATATATATATATATATATAGGGTGTTGATGTAACTTTTTGGGGTCATTTTAGCATTTTCCTTAATTTAAATGTCGACAAAATAGAGCACACATTTTAAAGATGATTCGAGATATATTTATTATAATTATTAAAAAAAGGGTCCCTGATATATTAATAACTTCTATAAATGAAGGGTTCCTAATTTACAACCAAAATGATCAGCATCAATAGCGATTAGCTTAGAGAGATTTAGTAAAACATGGGAGATATACAAAGTGAGGTAACATGGGAGAAGAAGGAAGAGGAGGAAGAAAAAGAAGAAGCAGAAGCTGAAGTTGAAATTTGGAAGTACATATTCGGGTTTGTAGAAGTATCTTGCATGGTTTGTAGAAGTACATATTCGGGTTCCTACTGGAAGTTTGAAAGTATCAGTTGATATTGCTATAGAGGAGGAAGCACCATTACCCTATCCTGACGATGATTCGGATGTAACATTGGTGCGAGATGCTATAGGGTCGTATGTTGCATGGCCGTCAAACCTCATACTCGTAGGATATGAGGTATGCTTAAAACCGTTATAAACCTTTGTTAACCTTAATGTGTAGATTCAAATATTTTACGAGCATTTTATTTTCATTTTTTACATGGTAATGTTATTTAGACTCCAACAAAATCCAAAACAAAGGATAAGCGGATTCCGGAGCATACCGAGTCCGTTGTTTCAAAAAAACAGGTACATCACAATTATATGATATTTATGCATAGAAAATATTAAATTGGATATCTTATACTTCATCTAACAAATTATATGATATATAACTGCCTGGTAAACAGATTAGCAACATTTCAATGCAAAAAAATGTTGGTGCTAAGAAGAGCAGGGGTAGAAAACAACCTATCTCCAAGTTTAGGTCGTGCCTCCAGACGTATCTACAAGTGACAGATATTATCACCGGAGGTGTTCGTCTTATACATATGGAGAAAGGTATCTATGGCTTTGAACATGACCAAATTATTAGTAATGAAGACTTCGAGCAAGTTTTCAATCATGAAGAATTGGGCGGCACTGTTGTCAATACATACGTGAGGTATATATCCGATCTACTTTGGTATATTAATTGAACAACTTATTTACTTTATGTTTCAAATTAATAGTCTAATGTTAATGATGTTTTTATTTAAGGTTTCTGTATGACAGAGTTATGCGCCCACATGGATTGCAGCAAAGATTTGCATTCCTATGCCCGGCGTCTGTCAACTTAACCTTAATAATCAATAAACCAGATGAGGTCCTGACGTATATACGCGACGTCTTTATGGACAACCAAGAAACGGAAAAGTTGTTCTTTTTACCGTTTAATACTGGGTTAGATTTTCATTCTAAATTCATCTATTATAGTTTTTTTGTATTTTGACGTCGTGTAGAAAGTTTCCATCTAACACTTGTTTAATCTTACAGTGGACATTGGTTGTTGGTCGCAATTAATCCTAGCAGAGCAATGGTGTATTATCTGGATTCGTTAGGAAATGATTGGACAACATACCCGGATTTGAAGAAGTGTATTGACACGTAAGTGAAATTGTTCTAAATATGAATGTGTATATTTATTTGTTTGTTTATTTATTTATGTGAATTTTTCTAAATATTCACTTATATTTTATTAGCGCTATACAAGCTTTCCTAGCACTACGAGCTAGCCATCTACCACAGCGGAGAGTCAACCCCATTATTACATGGAATACAGTGAAGGTATATTAATTATCACATGTGTTATTATATTTGTGATGCTACTTGATAAAACTTAGGATTTATCCATATTTTCTTTTCATTTGTAGTGTCCTCGGCAACGCAATCAAATAGATTGCGGCTATTTCATGTTGAGGTTTATGAGAGACACTCTTTTGTTGGATCGAATAGAGATTCCATCCGATGTATGTATTTCTAACTTATGAGTTATTTTAATATTAACACATATCTCTCATGTCTAATGAAATAGTTAAAACTAAATCAAACTATGTTATATTATTATGTAGTACTTTGAAGAATGCAAGTGTGCTCATTACTCAATTTCTCAATTGGATGAAATTAAAGAGGATTGGTGTCAATTCATTATGGAGCTCGGAATTTTAAAAGGTATAATATTGTACTCTTACTTTAATTGATGAGAATTTAAATATGTGTAACTTTGTTTATGTATTCTTTTAATTGAATTACAATCTTTGTGTTTTCAGGACCTATAATGTAGATTTGAAGCATACCTTTGGTTGGATGCAAAAGTACTAGTATAAGTGATATGTGCATTTGTACTAGTATATAATTTTGGTTTGTAATTTTAAATATATATTGGTTTGAATTGCCAATTGTTTTGGATATATAATTTGGGTGTAAATTGGTACATTTAAATAGGATAAATTGGATTGATTTGAATCTCCAAATTGTGGTATTTTTCTGAACAGGTCAAAAACAGGTCAAATTCTGGTTGAAAAAATCTGGTAAAAATTGAGGTTTTAAAAAATTTATATAAAATTTTTCGTATACCTTAGACAGCGCTTTTACCAAAAGCGCTGTCTAAGGTATACCTTAGACAGCGCTTTAGGTGAAAGCGCTGTCTAAGGTATACCAAAAAAAGTCAAACAAGGTAGGGCTTAGACAGCGCTTTCACCAAAAGCGCTGTCTAAGGTATACGAAAAATTTTATATAAAGGTACCATAGACAGCGCTTTTCATTAAATATACCCACCTTTAGACAGCGCTTTTGGTATTAACCAAAGCGCTGTCTAAACCTATAGCAGCGCAGGTTTATACAGCGCTTAAAAGCGTTGCCTAAGAGCAAAAAAAGCGTTGTCTAAGGTCTTATCTGTTGTAGTGGATGCTATGGCTTGTGATGCTAAATTTGTTGTGCCTGCTATAGTTGAAGGTTGTAGTGAGCTGTTTGATGGTGTTGGATCATTGGTAGATGTTGGCGGTGGGAATGCTACCACCTTGAGCATCCTTGTTAAGGCTTTTCCTTGGATTCGAGGTATCAACTTTGATCTTCCATATGTCGTTGATGTGGCTCCAAAGTATGATGGGATACAACATGTGGCAGGTGACATGTTTACAATTGTTCCCAAAGCTGATGCTGTATTTTTTAAGGTATGTTTACGTTATTCTCTTTGTTAAATAATTGAATGAGATTTGGTCCTGATTTGATTGAAATATTTATTTGCAGTGGGTATTGCATGATTGGGGAGATGAAGAGTGCATCCAAATCTTAAAGAATTGTAGGAAGGCTATACCAAAAGATTCAAATTTTTTTTATCTATAGATAAGTTGTAAAATGATAATAGTCCATCTAAATAGTTGTATGTCACTTGCTATGTTATTGAAATTCAATACCAAATGCATATATAGTGAAAATGTCAAATATTGTAAAATCTGAGGACCAATTCATTAATTAATTTAAATGTCGACAAAATAGAGCCCGCGATTTAAAGATGATCCGTGATATATTTATTAAAAAAAGGGGGCCCTGATATGTTACTAACTTCTATAAATGAATGGTTCCTAGTTTCAACCAAAATGATCAGCATCAATAGTAATTGGCTTAGAGAGATTCAGTTAAAAATGGGAGAAATACAAAGTGAGGTAACATGGGAGAAGAAGGAAGAGGAGGAAGAAAAAGAAGAAGCAGAAGCTCAAGTTGAAATTTGGAAGTACATATTTGGTTTTGTAGAACTATCTGTGGTGAAATGTGCAATTCAACTTGGCATAGCCGAAGCCATTGAGAAGCACAAAAAACCCATATCACTATTAGAGTTATCATCAACTCTAAAATGTGAACCTTCATACCTTAACCGCATCATGAGATTCCTAGTACATAGGAAAATATTCAAAACCATATCTACAAACCATGACAACTATCCTAGCTATGTTCAAACCCCACTTTCTCGCCGTTTGCTTCGAAACGGCGAGCAAAGCATGTCTGCTTTTCTTTTACTAGAAAGCAGTCCTGTTATGGTAGCTCCTTGGCTTAGTCTCAGTGATCGTGTTTTGGAAAATGGGAATCCATCTTTTAAAAAGGTTCATGGTGAAGATGTTTGGCGCTATGCTGCTTCAAATCTAGATCATAGTAATCTTATCAATGATGCTATGGCTTGTGATGCTAAATTTGTTGTGCCTGCTATAGTTGAAGGTTGTAGTGAGCTGTTTGATGGTGTTGGATCATTGGTAGATGTTGGCGGTGGGAATGGTACCACCTTGAGCATCCTTATTAAGGCTTTTCCTTGGATTCGAGGTATCAACTTTGATCTTCCATATGTCGTTGATGTGGCTCCAAAGTATGATGGGATACAACATGTGGCAGGTGACATGTTTACAAGTGTTCCCAAAGCTGATGCTGTATTTTTGAAGGTATGTTTACGGTATTTTCTTTGTTAATAGTATTAGTTATATTAAATAGTGTTAGATTGTCTCAATAATTGAATGAGATTTGGTCCTGATTTGAATGAAATATTTAATTGCAGTGGGTATTGCATGATTGGGGAGATGAAGAGTGCATCCAAATCTTAAAGAATTGTAAGGAAGCTATACCAAAAGAGAATGGAAAAGTGATTATTGTTGACGTAGTTATTGAAGAAGGAGGAGGAGGGAAACACAACCAGTTTGAAAACGTAGGGTTAATGTTAGACATGGTGATGATGGCACATACAAACATTGGAAAAGAGAGAACACTAAAAGAGTGGGAACATGTGATCAATATGGCTGGATTCGATTCATTCACTGTGAAATCTATCAATGCGGTGCAGTCTGTAATTGTGGCCTCAGGCTAAAAGTATGACAGAGGAAGCACTGAAAACTCAATAATGGTTGTGAAATAAAATACTAATAAACATGTATGTTGTGTCTGTCATGAATGTTTGAACTTTGTTATGTTGTATTTGTATTAGTGTGATGTGACGCATTAAAGCTTTTGTACAAGGCTACAAGCCCCTGAACTTAATTTATATATGTGTTCGTGATTGATTATGGAATTCATATTTGGTATGTACAATAAAATGTTGCGCCTATATAGGTCCCAACTCATTTCAATCCATCACCATGCAACACTTGCTAGGGGGCCTTTATGAATTCTTTTTCCACCCTTATAACTTATCAAAATTATTGGTAACAACTCAAAAATGTCTCTAGAATTTAGAAATGTATTTTCTATAAAATTGAATGCAAACAAATGAACTACCTTTATTATATTCAATTTCAAAGATGCATGTCTGAATAAACCATTTTCTTTTACAAGAAAATATATTTTTGGATATGCATATTCATAAAGTATCTTTTTGTGTGTATTTTTTTTTTAATTTAGTAGGGGGTATATCATGATAAACCAATGTAATAGTCATGCATCAACAATACAACAAATATGTAAATACCAATAATGGCCATATTAAAAAAAACAATTGAAAAATAAAAAACCCATAATAAATTTCACAACTAATAAATTCTTTCATTACAATTTTGTAAAGTAATTCTTAACACAACGACAACATAAATAAATTTCACATCACAGTATAAAATAGTATATATTTTTTAAAATAGAAATTAATTTGTGTTTGTCATAGATCACTTATCTAATATAAATATATAAATTTTAAAGTACCTAAAATTACACTCTAAGCCCTCTGATTAAATGCTTAATCTAGGGTAATTACTAAGGTTAATTGACTAACTATAAAATGGAAGCTTTATATTGATTTGGCATTTAGTACATCTGATGTGGCAACACCAGATTTTTTTTTTGCATTTTACTATTTTTTTCGTTTAATAATTATTAAACACTATGGGACATCAAAGGTTGTACATGTACTTATTTTTGGTCTTGAAACGTGAAACCCTAATTTATTGGAACGTCAAGTGTAATGGAACGTTAAATAGCAATTAGAAGTCATCATTATTACTAAAGCATTCCAATACTGTTGACGGAACTTTTCTTGGAAGTTGAATATCTTATTAAGCAACACACTAACATCTCTTCATTCTTCATCTTCCAAAAAAAAATAGTCTCTTCCGATCTAAAACCATAAACCTCCATTCCCTCCAAAATCTCATTCCCTAAACCACCGATTCTAATTTCGATCTCAAATTTTCTATTTCGGATCCAAAATGGCGACGATGACGAGCTTGATCGGTCTTATCAACATTTCCAATGATCTGGCACCGTCTTGGGAGATCACGACGATGAGGATTTATCTCTCTGGGAAGCTCTTTTGTCCGTCGCCGTCGTCGGTGGACAAGTAAACTGCTTACTCTCTTTTTTCTTTAAATCGATTTCGTTTTGCTCAAATTCAAATCTCATTTGTTGAATGTGTATCATACTGGTTTTATAACTAAGGTTATGTCTTTTGAGATGCACCATAAGGCTTTCAAGGATACATCAAAACTAAAAATGAATGGAACTAAGGTAAGAATTTTTTTTACTTTTGAATATTTTAGAACCTTAACAACTCCTCTTATTGATCTTGAAGCTTATCATTATAGTTTCGTCTTTTCTTTTTTCAGTCAATGATTGGGCATTGTCTTGGTGCTGCTGGTGGTTTGGAAGCTACAACAACTATCAAAGCAATAACTACAGGATGTTTGCATCCAACCATAAACCAAGATGTATTGTCTTAGCCTAACCAACATGTTCAAAATAGGTTTCATCAATTTGACTCTCACACAATCTTAATGAATAATAAATTTGATTTTTGTTTTTTTATTTTTCTATAGAATTTGTAAGAGGATGTTACAATTGATACTGTCCCTAATGTTAAGAAAAAGCATAAAGTTAATGTTGGTTTCCAATTCACAAGGTAGAAAAGTTATGACTGGCGATTCCTCTTACGGTCGGCATAAAAGCTCTAATGGTAAACAATGTGTATTTATTGGTCTTCATACTTCTGGATAATTTCTTCAATTTTATTAACTTGGGTTAACAATGCGATTCTGCTAGCATAATGGATAATTTACTAATTGGTGGTATTTGAATTGTGTCAGTGTGATGTGTTGAAACTGGTGTAGTGAAGCCTGATATGATTGAACTCATGAAATTTGATATGGTTGTGACTTAAATTATTGTTATTGTTATTGTATTAGTGGCGACTACAACATCAAGATTTAAACCGTCTGTATGATTGAACTCATGAAATTTGATATGGGTGGATCTGCTGCAGTTCTTAGAGCAGCAAAAGCTCTTAGACAAATCAAAACTCTTGGAATGGAGGTATATTATTTAAGTCACCCTTTATACTTTTTCCTTTTCAAAGAATTTTTAATTTTCGGTCCGTGACTCTCAATCTCCTAAAATTACATTAGACCTTGACTAAATTAGTTTCTCTTAAATGCTTTTAAAGATTTAAGTAGTGATATGAAGACTGAAATTTTGTTGTAGTGATCATTTTATGCTGATGGTTTTGGTGTATTTGGTTATAGTAGAATGCCTATGTTTTTTGGTGCATCTTCTTTCCCCCACTTATTTTATAGATAGGTTGTTCTTATTTATTCTTCTCTCTGTTCTTTATACAAAAAGTAGAAATTTTAATTTATATCCAAGTTTATAATGTTCTGCATGTGCAGGTTCATTTTATAGTTGCGGCTTGTGAGAATATGATAAGTGGAACATGTATGAGGCCTGGAGACGTTCTCACAGCTTCAAATGGAAAACCTATAGAGGTGAGGGTGTATGTTTATGTTTATGTTTATGTCTATAGAAGTAAGTATGTTTCCTTACACTTTCACTATAAACTAAGAAATAAGCTAGTAAGTCATGCTTTTAATGTTTGGTGAATTAGATATAATAAGTCTATCTACATTTCATAACTCACCATGCTTCACATAAATTTTGATTACACCAAACAACATATTTTGCCTAATGCATAAAGTAGGGACAACAAATAAGTTTTATTGGTAATTTGGTAGTAAAACATGCTTATTAATCCTTAATGTTACTGAATCTCGGTTAGGGCATCGTCTATATTCAACATTGATAGACGTTATACAATAGATTCGCAACCAACCAAGTTCTTGGGACGAGTTATACAACATTAATTTGATGCCTTCAGAGTTGTTTCTCAAGTTCCATAAAGAACTTCAGAGTATGTAATGATTTCTAAACAGTTAAATAAGCTTTGATATTAGGGAAAGGTTCTATAAATATATTTTATAGCTAGCACCCATCATGATTTAATGTCATGTTTTGTAATTTGGAGGTTCATAAAACTCAGTATTTCTGCACGTGAATAAGAAGGTGGATACTTAATTCCATTTTGAAATGTTAGTTTTAGTATTGAAATATCCTATTCCTATTCCACCAGAAAATCGGGAAATCGCAATGTAGAACAGAAGAGGTTGAATTTGGAAAGTTCGTTAGGAAATGCGAGAAAACCAATGAGCCTCTCAAAACTTATCCTGGAAGGTAATAATTTTCTTTCTTCTTCTTTATTATAAAAGTATGATAGATTCATTGATTAGGTTTTAGGAGGAAGGGATTTTGATGTGAAATCTAATTCTTCAATTTGAAACTACTTCGAATCAAAATTTGGAATATTTGAAATTCAATACAAAATAGACAAATTAACATGTTTTTTTATCATCGTAGGAGAAAAAAAATCAATGATTTCTCTTTTCCCAGACCCGATTCATGTCATCATCAATGTCATCTATTCGATTTTCCAGGTAATTATTCGAATTTGTTGTTGATTTGTTTGCTTGAATCAATTATTTTCCTAATTTCACGGTTCCGTATCTGTTTCGATCTTTCAGTGCATGCAGAAACTACAGTCCAAGTGCTGACATCAATGAATCGGAGAGAGATTCTGAAACAAATCTCCACTAATATCTCAAGGTCGCATGGTGATGTTGTGCTGCGTTCAGGGGCAGAGGTTGCTTCAATTTTTGGCGGGCTTCCGATCGGTTTTGTTTCGCCTGTTAATTGTTTTGTTTGAAGCTTGCATGTTGTTGTTGTTCTGATTTTTTTTTTTGTTGCAATTTCAACATGTTGTTGTTTAAAGCTTGCAGTATATACTGCTTTTTCCATGGTAGTATTACAATTTTAAACTATACTGGAGTTCAAGTTATAGCGAACTGTGTTTTTCCATAGTTCAGTATATACTTCTTTAAGTTTTTGAATTTATGGGCTGCATGTAAATGGTATATGAGTGTTGTATAGAGACAAGCATCATAGGATATCAAATAGAAACAATTATACGTATGGTAACTTTATCAAAGAGTTAATTGATCAATTAATTCATCTAAATTATTTTTAAAAGATGAATTGATCCATTAATATTCAATTTAATTTAATTAATGAAAATAAACTATATAATATTGATATAATTTTAAATAGCATTCAAAAAGTATTTAAAAAAAAACTATATGATTTTAAATGCTATTGATATATTTTTTAAAAAATTGAAATATTATTCCTCATTATTATTGTTATAATGGAATATGTGAGGGCGTTTTCTATTTACAATGTATTCTATTAAATCTACACTACGAAATCATTATAAAAGGGATCAAGACACTTATAAACGAAAAAAAAAATCTATATATTGATATAATCATTTTTATAAACGAAAATAAGTTACAATAATTGTCACACGGTTGTACGATTTTTTACAGATGTAAACACGGGTAGATGTAAACGTATCTATGAAATACCAGTTGTAGACTATTCATTTTAATGTTAATCTTTTAAATATTTCTCTTGCTGTTGTTTTATATAATTGAAGTTAGAGAATCAGATGTACAATTTATTGTAAGTACGAATCAAAACTTAAAAGTTTGTGCATATTATTAACATATATTTGTAACTATGTAAATTATTGTTATTGTATTTGTATTAGTGTGATGTTGTTGGAGAAATTTTTAAAATATTAAATTGATAAATAATAATGGTTAATTTACCAAAATAAATGGCCAAAAGTTGCAACGCTCAAGAATTTATTGTGATAAGGCGCGTGGTCATAAGGTGCAACCACTAGATCAACACACCTTTTCATGAAAAAGTTTGTTGCTATTGATATACAATGGTTCGTGAATGGTCATGTTGGAATAAAATGAAACGTTGTTTCTCCACACCAATCGGTACAAGTTTTCTTATAAATAGATATACTTGTCAGCCATAAAATACACACAAAAATTACTTGTTTCAAGTGGCAAAAATTATATTTATGTCATTCTTTTATTTTTTCTAGTGCACAAGAATAAATAATGGAACTTTATTCCGTAAAATATCGTTGATTGATATGCTTAATGTGAATATGTGATTCATGTTAAGGTTTTCAAAGTATCATGAAAGGGATTTGCCGGTTAACCCATTTGCATCCAATTTGTCTAAATTGGTGGTGGCGAGTCGAACCTAAAACTTAGTGTAAACACACGCTTTGGAATTATTTTGTGCAACTTCATCGTAGCGTATTCATCATCTTCTTCTGGTTCATATTTTGCAGCAGACCCCAACACAGGATATAACAATCTTTAGGTTCAATTATGATTTTTTGTGATTAATTTATGGTTGCAACTTTGATGGAGAAATGGATCCATGCTCTCGTATTCATAACCATGGTGAAAGGTACATAATAATTCGATTACATTAATATTATATTTTAACTTTGAATAAAATTTGTTTCTTAAACTGTTAGAATAAGGATGATAAAAAATTGCAATCATTCGGATTCAAACTGAAAACACTTACACCAAGGGGCGTGTATGAACATGAGCGCTGCCATTGGAACAATGTGATGTTTTGACACTCTTTGTTGCATAATCGAGTTTTCGTCGGTCTTGCGCAAATTCGATAAATGATGAATTATCCTGGGTCTTCCTGCGTTCCAACTCTAAGACATATTTCAGAGTGCTTGAAATACTTTTAAGGAAAGTGATTTCGTTCACGATTCTAGCCTCGATCCATTCTGTTTATATTAATTTTCCAACAATCTTAAAAGTATTTCAAGCAATGGCAATCGAGACTTTCGTATTAAGAATCGTCATCATAGATCCGTTATGTTCTTATTGTTTTTAACTGGAATTATAGCAACATGAAAATAATAATATATATGATTCTCTAAATCATTTGTATATGCAATGTTTGAAAATGATTTATTATGTGATTCGTTGAACCACGAAAACTTGTGTCATACTGTTTCAAAGATACATTAGATTATATCCTGCAATTTACATGAAATTTTTAATACCATACAAAATAAATTATTTATGTGAATGAAAATTGAAGTACGTAATATAATTATTGGTACTGTACAATATACTAAACTTCATATCATTTCAAATCAATTTTATCCTTTAATATACATAGTGTTGCGGTGAAAATTGGATAACAAGCTATTAATTAACTTGCATCATATTTCTTTTACAACCGACTTTGATTTATCCAAAGGAAAGGTTCAAGATCGTTAGAAAAACCTAAAGGGAAGAGATCTAAAGTTCGGGGGTTGATTATACAAAGGGAAGGTATTAGCACCCTAAGTATCTGTAGTACTCTACAGGAACCTCTTGCTAAGTTTGTGTTATTTTATGTTTGCTTGCTAAAAGGATTTGTACTAAGGTAATGACCTAAGGTATGTACACTAGTTTTGCTCGCCAAGACGTCGCATCTTGTGCCTACGTATCTGACTAAAGAATCAGAGCAACCGTATTTCACCTAACTAAGGGTGAAAGAAAAGGAAACATTGACTATGGCCAACGTTCCAAAGGGAATGAGCATAAGCTCACGTAGAGTCCACGATAACTCTCTAAGTCTACGTTATGAAGTGAATTCTCATGATAGTGAGAACCACACAGAGTTCACGATAACTCTGTAAGCCTGAGTAAAAGGTAAAGTGAGTTCTCATGATAGTGAGAATCACATGGAGTTCATGATGACTCCATCTTATTACTAAACTATGAGGAAACAGCTCTTATGAGGCCAAGGATGAAACGGGAATGGATTGTGGACTTAGGAGTCAAAGTAGGAACTTTCCTTTGGAAGGAGGGTCAAGAATCAAGCATGAATATGATATATACAGTGTGAATATGAACAAAGATATAATCCAGATAATATGAACAGGATATGAACATGAATATGATCAAGGTAGAATGAACAAGATATAAACATGGTATATATAGTGACATCAAAGTCAGGTGATAATAAATCAAAGAATGACAGTAAATACATAGTATCATGCTTAACATGCTAGAATACTAAAATAATGTCAGGCAAACATATATACAAGCAGACATCAAGAGATAAAAATGCATCAATGTAAATAAGCAAGAGATAGAAAGATCTAACCCAAAATAGAGTGCATGCTGGTGAGCCACTGACAAACCAAGATCAAAACATCCACTCCAAGAGCATAAGGTAAAGAGTCCTAAATCTAAGTCCTCAGTCCAAAACCCAATAGTAACCACAGTCCGGTCAATTGAGTTTTTTAGGGTTTCGATATTTATTAGTGTGTTTTAAAGAATGTATGGATAAAAAAAAAGGTACAATAAAAATAAGATACAAATATGAACAATGATAATATGAACAAGAATAATAATAAAATCAAGATAATATTGACAGAAAGTAAATTTAGTGATTGTTGATTAATTTATTGGATCGATGAATCGGGTCCAATGTAGTGTTGATCCATCGTAGTACGATCTACGAGGAAGACCATACTATAGGAGGATGCACAATTTGATCTTTGTGTAAAGAGTCCTAAATCTAAGTCCTCAGTCCAAAACCCAATAGTAACCACAGTCCGGTCAATTGAGTTTTTTAGGGTTTCGATATTTATTAGTGTGTTTTAAAGAATGTATGGATAAAAAAAAAGGTACAATAAAAATAAGATACAAATATGAACAATGATAATATGAACAAGAATAATAATAAAATCAAGATAATATTGACAGAAAGTAAATTTAGTGATTGTTGAATAATTTATTGGATCGATGAATCGGGTCCAATGTAGTGTTGATCCATCGTAGTACGGTCTACGAGGAAGACCATACTATAGGAGGATGCACAATTTGATCTTTGTGTTAAGACACTATGGAGAAATGATATTGAGGATCATTCTCCTATGAAATTGTGTCACACGAAAAGAAAAGGTGAAGACCTCGTCTTAAGTCACAAACTCTCGTTGATTAGTCGAAGGTAACCTATCACGATCTCAAAGTATAGAAAGAGATCTCGATGATCACTCACTACAGATTTGAAATAATGAAGGTTCGTCTCTTCACTAACAACGTTCGTGAATAGAAAGACTTCATCGGTCAAAAAATGAAAATGGAGATAAAATAAATACGGAATGAAGCAAAAATGAAGTCGGTCTCGTCTTAATCATGATTTAATCGAGAAACCGATAATCTATGATATTCGACTTTCATCGACCGATAAAATAATGAAGGTTCGTCGCTTCGCTAACAACGTTCGTGAATAGAAAGACTTCATCGGTCAAAAATGAAAATGAACATAAATGTGACGGGAAGTGAAAATAAAGTCGATCTCGTATTAATCATGATTTAATCTTGAAAACGATAATCTATGATATTGACTTTCATTGACCGGTAGAATAATGAAGGTGCCTCATATATATCACGACTTTTAGTAATTTGATAAATCGACTAAGTCGTGATTTCTGTAATATCATCGGCCCAAAAATAAAGAAACGGGCTCGAAATGAAAATGAAATCGGTCTCATCTAAATAAAGATTTAGATCCTCATGACCGATAAAAAATAAAATAAAATGAGATTGAAATGAAACATAAAGTTGGTCTAGTCTAAATTAAGATTTTGAATTGATAAAATCGATAAATCTTTAATTAAACTCTCATTGACCAACAAAATAGAAGATAGGCCTCATATTCATCACAATTTATTGATTCAAGTAAATCAACAAAAATTATGATTTTGATATATCATAGGCCCCAAAATGAATAAAATGATAATGAAGGAAGATAAATAGAAATGAAATAAAATAAATAAATGGTGAATGCCAATAAATAGAGATAAGAACTGAAATAAAAAGGGGTAGGCCTCAAGTAAATTAGGATTTGGATTTTTAGAGAAAAATCGAAAAATCAAAAAAGTTATCTTTTCATTGGCCCCAATAAAGAAATGGAATTTAGTTGAGAAACTTAAAATCAAAATTAACAATTAAAATATGGAAAAAACCAAAATATTTTTCATAAGAAACTTAGAAAATGATTTATTGAAATAATGCTAAAATAAAACAAAAAAACGTAAAAGGGTGGTGCGTAGAAACACGAGGTGTTAAACATAAAAACAATATGGGCTTCTCAAGCCCATCAATAATAACACTCAGAAGTGAAACAAGTGGGGTGGCGTGATGCGTTGTATTCGCAAGTGCACGAATCACGTCAGAGTAATATAAAAAGTTATCGTATCCACAGAGACCAAATGTCGATCTAACGATTTTCGTTTGTTACAGTGCTTATCTAAGGCAGTTCAATTCAGGGTTTACTAATGCAGAGGAAAATAAATAAAAGTAAATGACGAGGTAATAAAATTCAGACAAAACAATAGGCTTGAATGTAATTCTCATAACCGATAATATTTCTATATTCATCAACAGAACTACTTACGGGCAATATCTTCTATTTTAAGAAAAGAATTCAATTTAACAGGAACTGTCGCTTTCGCGTAGTCAGAACCAAGTTTACCCTCTAAACTAACCCCTTTATTGTCACTTATAAAAAGGCGCGCATTGCGTTAGAGTCGTGGAAAACTTACTTTTAAGAAATGTAAATTCTAAACTAAACAGAAAAGTATTTTGACCTGAAATCTCTAAACTAAAGAGGTTCAAAATGAACCAGATTCTAATCCCACTAACGCGTCCGAAAATAGTTTTAAAATCTCTTTTCTAAAGTGTTAAAAATCCCTACTCAATTGAGCAAAGCGCTTTCGCTGTATTTGATAAGTTGAGAACTAAACAAGTTCACAAATGGTTGGACGGCTTTCGATCTTACCCAACATTGCTTTTAAGTACAGAAAACTTGTGTTAAAGATTAAAACAGCCCTTAAGTACTTCTATTAACATATAGACGTATTACGGTGGTTATGGTCTTTACATTCTTACCTATCTAAAACTTAGCCAGCCATGGTAGTTATAACAGTCATATTAATTCTTATCATGTATGGAATTAAGTCTTTTGAAAAGTAAAGTTTTGAAAAGTAAGGCAAGACAATAAATAAATAAAAGCAAGTGCAAGAAATAAATGAAAGCAAATGCGATTAAAATAAAACCTGCTCCAAAGCGGAGTCTTTAAATCAGGTACAATGTACGGAAAAGAAAATGCTGGCAGGATTACTTCTACCAAAGTGCTCCAACTTGATTACAGACACTCCAAGACTTGATTACAAACTCGATCACACACAGTGCAATAACTCCTCGATGTGAGAAGATTACCGCTTTACAAGAGTGAAATTTATGCCTAGGATGAAGTAAACTAAGATTGGATGATCCTAAAATTCGAGTCCTGAGAGTATTTATAGGCAAAGTTGGCATGGTGCAAAGACAAAAGTGACCTTGGCTTGAAAAATGGGCGGGAACTACTTTTGCCTTGTCGCGCCCGCGACAGGCCTACCGCGCCCGCGACATGAAGAAAACGGCAAAGGTCGTGGGAACGTGGCAGTTGAGTTGTGGAGATCATGGGACACGTCGTCGCTTACCCTGGGGCGCCCGCGACAAGAGAAGCGACAAGAGTAAATTGCTGCCAAACTTGAATTCTTGCTCCTTTTGCATCCTTTTTCGTCTGGGACCTCGATTTATTGAAAACCTGAAAACAAAGGGAAACATAACAATAACAAAGCAAAAATAATACAAAAACAACTAATATGCATGTGAAATCAGAGTCGAAAATACAGTATAATTTAGTGTTATCAAATTCTCCCACACTTAGACCTTTGCTTGTCCTCAAGCAAAACATTTAAAGCTCATAGAAAAATCAGTGTCAATCGATGATTTTTGGGCGAAAAGGGCTTCTACGTCCGAGTCTGGATGCAGTGGTCGGTATTAGCTGAGTGAACCAAGGGCATCGTGATGACACTAATCCGCAAATACGGACATAAACTTTGCTCCTATACCAATCAACCCATTATATCCCACAATACTTAGGCCTTCCTTTTCCATCTCTTTTGAGTCCTTTTCATTCAAGCGCAATCACATTAAGCCCGTTTTCCGCATATGCTTCATGGTAGAGTGACCTGTTAGTGATTCTGATCTTTTCATACCAGATTTCTGGCACAAGGAACTGTGTAAAATCCTTTTATTCCTCTCAAGTGCAGTTGTGGGGGATCGGATCGTAATCCGCCCTACCGAGTTCAGCTCCAGATACCTCTGAACCAACTGAAATGAGCAAGCTAAACATCTTATTCCTTTTTTTTTATGCACTCAGATCAGTCACTTATATTCGTCGGTCTCCTACTTAGAACATGTTTAGGCCAGAGCTGATTGCTGAAATAAACTACTAAGGATGATTTTGAAATGAAATTAGGGCCATGGTGCATGGGGTTTCCGGTGTGATTCTTATATTTACGAAGTTCATGGTGTAAGGACGATACTGATGTTTCGAAGGTTCTCCCAAGTCACCGTATCCTAACCCGAACCTGTCTTAAAGTCCAGAAATTTTTCAGAACAACACTTTTTTCTAGAAATTTTTTTTTTTTGGTGTTAAAATATGTGGGAAAAAATGAAGGTGAACCAAAAAATATACTTATACTAATGACTCTTCAAACACATGCATTTTCTAAAACAGAAACAAAAGTAAATAACTGAAGGGAAATAAAAATAAACTACTAAAACGACGGAAATAAAAACGATAAAATCTCCTCCCACACTTAAATCGAACATTGTCCCCAATGTTTCGAAGTAAGCTAAGGGGAAAGGAACCTGGCAAAACTAGTGAGGACCGCTGGTGCCCTCGCCGCCCTGTGTTGAACGCTCAGAATGACGGGATCTGCTACGGTGATGGTCTTGCTGATCCATCCTAGCCTGCAATTCTGCCTGAGCAGCTTTCACCTCACGAAGGTTACCTAAGATAGAACCCTGAGTGGCCTCCATAAGCTGAAAGTGTTGATGGTTATATTGCTGTTGACGGGACTGCTCATTGGTGATCGCAAGCAGAGTACGGGAGATGGTCTCGTAAGATTGGTCTGCTCTCCGCTGCGACTCTTGCATAAAGCTCATCTGGTCCGCCATCTGTTGCTGAATGGAAGAGAGCAGGTCTTCATCATTTGTACGTCTCCTGCGGTGTGTGATTGTGTAGGGCGAGGAGGGGACACACGCTCTCTATGGTCATACTCATCATCTGTGTCGGGCCCCTCATTGTCATGGACATTAGGAGGAATTGGACCTAGAAAAGGTGCGGCAGTAAGGTCATAGATCCAGTTCCTCTCGAATCGTACATCTGTACGTCTACTGCACGGCATAACAATTGATTCGACGGCTACCCCGTGAATCATCAACTCAAAACCACCAGCCCTCCTCGATCGGCACAATTTCATGTCTTTCAGAAATTTTAAATTAATTGTGCGAGGGGGCAGTGGTTCTAAAGTAGCTATCTCATCATTCAAATTTAGTGCCCGAGCAATAGACGTAATCAATCCGCCAAAAACTATCGGTCCACCCTTATTTACCGTTAAGCACATGTGGGCGATCATAAATGGAACCGGATTGATTCTTACATCTGTGAGGCATCCTCGCAAGAACAAAAGTTCTTTGCTATTAACTTTGTTTTGATTCTCCCGGCCAAAAATAGAGCATGCCAAAAGATATCTGAAAATTCTTATGGTCGGGTTATGAATGGTCGAGGTGAGTATTCCCTTAAAGGAATCAACAATAGTATCTGACAACCTGCACCAGAAGGCGAATATCTCGACTGACCATTCAGCATCTGAAGGAGCCTCACAAACAGCACCTTCCCCATGAGGGAATCCCAATAGACCTGCTAGTTCATCGGTACTGAACTGATACTCAACAGCAAACAGTCTAAAATGCACGGTACCAGCTGTGCTAGCAGTGTCGGGACGAACGGTATAAACCAATGAACTCAAAAACTCAACCGTCATCCTCTCATAGGTGGGTTCTTTTGTGGTGAAAACAGTGCCTAAACCTACAAAGTTTAACAAATGGAAAACGCTATGATGAACCCCTAAAGCGTGCAAGCAAGTATCGTCGACATACCTCGTCGAGAGAATTTCTCGATCCTGAAGCTTTTGAAGTTGCCGCCTCTGCCTATTCCCGGATTGTCCTTCCCGAAGAATGACTCCATTAAACTTCATTGATGAAGATGGTGAAGAGGGTGGAAGAAAAGTGGTATGATAAAGGTTGGATTTTTATGGGTTTTTGTTGATGGAAATTGAAATGGAAAGTTAAGAGATGATTGGTGAATGTTAGAGATATGAATTTCAATGGGGTTTTATAGGGATTTTTCGGAGGGAAAAATGGGTTTGAAAAGGTTGGAGCTTCAAAAATGGTGGAAATGGAGGTTCTGTCCCGAATTTACAAGGACGCTGCCGCGGGCGCGACAGGTGTGTCGAGGGCGCGACGAGAGCAAATCCGCTGATGGGCCTCAATTTGTCTTTTTGAATGGGCTTTTTGTCCTTCATTTGGCCTTGGGGGGTCTTTTTAGCACTCCATATGTCCTAAAAATGTAGTTTTGCACAAAATATTCACACAAAAAAAAAATTATATATTTTTGTCAAAGAAAGAAAAAATAAAATAAAAGAAAATATTAGCATATAAACATAAAAAACTCAAACCTTAATATAAATCGGAAATATATCAAATGCAAATAGTAGGAAATATGTCTGGGTGATACTGGAAGTAAATTAATGCATAAGAAATATAGTAAATAATACGAAAATGGAAATCAAGATGTCTGGTCATCAGTCTGGTCATCTCCACGGAGTCTTGCTATCTCACGACGGAGCTCCGCCATGTCTTCATACAGCACATCGTACTCAGTAGCGTGGGTCAGCTCTGACACTTCCATCCTCAGGTGTAGGTCAGCAAGAGTCTGTCGGAGATCTTCTATCTCTTGGCGCATCATCGCCATCTGGGTCTGCATATCTGGAGTACCTAATGAATGATTATTTGACCATACCGTGGTCCTGTCAGGTGGTGGAGCTAGAACGTACTCTGGCTCTGGGCAGGGTCGTGGTGCGTCCACCGTCTCACCGTGTCCTTCTAAGGCATATGTCCAGTTTGCTGGGTCATGGACACTGGTCATAACAGGATCTGGCAAAGTGAAATGATGTATGGTCTCACCATCGATCAGGAGTCTGAACTGAGAGGGATTAAAGGAGTTCCTTCTCATCAGCCCCCGATCTAAACAAAAATCAATATCCATGGTGGTATGGCTGCAGTAGGGAGTCAAATGAAATAGCTTTCGGCCAAGGCCTAGAGCAGCAACAATCTCAGTCACATTACCTCCTACATGTATAGGTCCTCATGCCCAGGTGACAACACCACTAAAAGAGTACAACATAAAGTTACCACAAGCTAAACGACGGGACTGATTCGCACAAAACATGAAAAATATGTCCTCCTCAGTAATGTGGTCATCAGCATCTGCTCTCCCAAAGAATGTGTGGGCAATGATCATCTGAAAGTATCGGAGAGCTGGGTTATGGATAACCTGCGAAATGTGAGTATCAGGGTCAGGGCCTCCACCTCCAGAGATGTCACTCCAAAATTTCTTCACGTCTCTATTCATGAAGTAACCCATGGGCAGCTCAGGGATATCGCCAACTCCAGTCTCAAATCCAAGAAGATCACCGAACTCAGTATGGGTGAACGAATACTCTGTGCCAAATAACCTGAAGCTGGTGTGGCCATCTGGTCCCAAGTACGGATCATAGGAAAAAGAGCTGAGGAACTCCAGAGTGAGGTTCCTATAGGTGGGATGCAAATCATCAGCGTACTGGTCCCATTTGAGCTGGTGGGTCAAGTATCGAACACTGGGCTCTATGCCCAAAGCTTCCATGCAATCACTGTCTGGGTAGCGAGTGGGTACCATAGGCCTGAGTGAAAGCATCACATAACGCTCTCTCTGGGCGTCGTCTCTAAAGGTCACGTGCATGTCGTCGACTGGTGGCATCCTGAAAGAAAAGGTTAGGAAAAACAGGCCCTGAAATCAAACACACCAAACAAGTTAGACATATATGTACAAAACAAGCAAACAAACGTAAATCAAAATAAACGGAAAGAAAATAAATACGAAAAGGAAAAGAACCATGGGTTGCCTCCCATGCAGCGCTTGCTTAACGTCGTTAGTTCGACGAGTTCAAGTCATGTATCTGGTGCGAGGATAGGTGGGTCTGTTAACGTGAACCTGGAGTAGTATGCTGGAATGTCACCTCCTTCATAATGCTTAAGCCTTTGTCCATTTAAAACGAACGGACTGCAAGATTTGTTCTTAATTTCCACTGCCCCGGATTTTAGGACTTTGGAAACTTCGAACGGGCCCGTCCATCTAGATCGAAGCTTACCTGGAAAAAGTCGCAGTCTTGAATTGTATAGAAGAACAGGGTCACCTATGTTGAAGTCTTTCTTGACGATCTTCTTGTCAGGCCATGCTTTGGTTCTCTCTTTATATATGATGGCATTTTCATAGGCTGATTGTCGGAGCTCTTCTAGCTTATGTATGTCTAAGATACGTTTCTCACCAGCTGCTAGGTAATCAAAATTTAAGGTTCTGATGGCCCAATATGCTTTGTGTTCCAATTCAAAAGGGTAAGTGACATGATTTTCAGTAAACTAGTTGGTAAGGGGTTGTTCCAATGGGAGTCTTATAGGCTGTCCTGTAGGCCCACAGTGCTTCTGAAAGCTTCTGTGACCAATCCTTTCTGGATATTGAGACAGTTTTTTCTAAGATATGCTTGATCTCTCTATTGGATACTTCTACTTGCCCACTGGTTTGCGGGTGGTAAGGTGTGGCTACTCTATGTTTAACTCCATATTTCCTCAACAGTTTGTCAAAAATCCTAGATATAAAATGTGATCCTCCATCACTTATGACTAGTCTGGGAACTCCGAATCTGGGGAATATATTCTGCTTGAACATCTTAATCACTACTCGGGTGTCGTTTGTGGGTGCAGCTATAGCTTCAATCCATTTGGACACGTAATCGACAGCGACTAAAATATATTTGTTTCCTAAGGATGATGGAAAAGGTCCCATAAAGTCGATTCCCTAAACATCGAAAAGTTCTACTTCTTGAATGTTTCTTAATGGCATTTCATTTCTCCTCGAGATGTTTCCGGAGCGTTGACACGGGTCACACTTGGTTATATATGTATGAACATCACGCCATATAGTTGGCCAATAAATACCAGCTTGTAAGATTTTAGCGTGAGTCTTAGATGTGCTTGCGTGTCCTCCGTAGGGTGCTGAGTGACAATGTTCTATGATATGGTGCACTTCTTCTTCTGGAACACACCGACGAATAATTCCGTCAGTGCCTCTCTTAAAAAGGAGTGGTTCATCCCAATAGAAATGTTTAACGTCATTGAAGAACTTCTTTTTCTGCTGATAGCTGAGGTCCGGAGGTATTATATCTGCAGCAAGATAGTTAACAAAATCTGCATACCAAGGTACATTATTTACCGCTAAGGATTTTTCGGAATCTTCTAAGGTTTCTAAACTTACATCTCCAATGGCATCTAGCTTAGCGATTAACCTGTCATAAGCAAAGTCATCATTTATGGGTACTACATCAGGTTTCAAGAACTCAAGCCTGGAAAGGTGATCGACAACTACATTCTCGGTGCCTTTCTTATCTCTGATATCAAGGTCAAATTCTTGCAATAAAAGTATCCACTGGAGTAACCTAGGTTTAGCATCCTTTTTATTCAAAAGGTATCGGATGGCGGCATGATCAGTGTAAACAATTATTTTGGCTCCCACCAAATAGGATCTAAATTTGTCTATGGCGAAAACTACGGCTAGGAGTTCTTTTTCTGTGGTTGCATAGTTTAGCTGAGCGGCATCTAGAGTTCTACTGGCATAGTAAATCACATGTAACTTCTTATCAGATCTTTGCCCTAGCACTGCTCCTACAGCGTAATCACTGGCATCACACATGATTTCAAAAGGTTTTGTCCAATCTGGTGGTTGCATAATGGGTGCTGAGATTAAAGCTTGTTTTAAAAGGTTGAATGCTTCGTTCCATTTTTCATCAAAAATGAACTCGGCATCTTTCATTAGAAGACCTATCAAAGGTTTAGTGATCTTAGAGAAATTTTTAATGAAACGCCGGTAAAATCCAGCATGTCCAAGAAAACTTCGAACTTCTCTAATTGTTTTGGGTGGTTTAAGATTCGCTATCACCTCGATCTTAGCTTTATCAACTTCAATGCCTTTTTCAGAAACGATATGTCCTAGAACTATACCTTCAGTGACCATGAAGTGACATTTCTCCTAATTTAATACCAGGTTTACTTCGACACATCTCTTCAAGATCTTTTCAAGGTTGACTAGACAGTTATTGAAATCAAATCCGCAGACTGAGAAATCGTCCATGAATACTTCCATAATTCCATCAAGATAATCAGCGAAGATTGACATCATGCAACGCTGAAAATTTGCTGGGGCATTACAGAGTCCGAAAGGCATACGTCTATAGGCAAAAGTTCCATATGGGCACGTGAAGGTTGTTTTCTCTTGGTCATCAGGGTGTATAGGAATTTGGAAAAAACCTGAATATCCGTCGAGGTAATAGAAGTAGGAATGTCTAGCTAGACGTTCCAACATCTGATCTATAAAAGGTAATGGGAAATGGTCTTTCCTAGTGGCTTTGTTTAATTTTCTGTAATCTATGCACATACGCCAACCTCCTTCTATCTGTTTTGTAACGTGCTCACCTTTTTCGTTTTGAACCACGGTGATGCCTCCCTTTTTAGGTACTACATGCACAGGGCTTACCCATTTACTGTTCGAGATCTGATATATTATCCCTGCTTCCAACAACTTAAGAACTTCCTTCTTAACTACCTCACTCATTATAGGGTTAATCCTTCTTTGGTGTTCTCTCGAAGGTTTAGCATCTTCCTCAAGTGAAATCCGGTGCATGCACACGGATGGACTTATTCCTTTAAGATCTAAGATGTTGTACCCTAGTGCTGAGGGATATCTTCGCAAGACATCTAAGAGTTGGTTTGTTTCATTTTGGTTCAGAACGGCACTGACTATAACTGGTTTGTCCATTTCTTTGTCTAAATACTCATATCTTAGATTCTTGGGTAATTCTTTTAATTCTAAGGTTGGTTTGCTGGGGTTTTGTATAGGATCTGGAGTTAAGGATAGACATTCAAAAAGACTATCATCTGTGTAGGGTTCCATACTGTCATCATCTTTCTCAATGGGCGTTGAAGGTAGTTTTATTCTTTCTATTGGCTCTTCCTGGTTAAGTTCACGGACACATTCATCAATGACATCAACTGCATAACATGCATCTCCTATTACTGGTGCCGCGAGAAACTTTGCTAGGACAAACTCTATTTTTTCGTTACCTACCTCAAAGGTCAATTTTCCTTTCTTGACATCTATTATGGCTCCTGCAGTTGATAGGAAGGGTCTACCTAGGAGGATTGGGATATCTTTATCTTCTTTGATGTCCATTACGACGAAGTCGGTGGGAATGAACAACTTGCTTATTCTAACTGGGATGTCTTCTAATACGCCTACAGGGTATTTTATAGATCTGTTAGCTAATTGGAGAGACATCTTAGTAGGTTGCAAATCTCCTAGTTTCAATCGTTCACAAACTGCAAGGGGCATTAGGCTTACACTGGCTCCTAAGTCCAGAAAGGCTTTATCTATGACATGATTCCCCAAAATACAAGGTATGGAGAAATTCCCCGGATCTTTGTCTTTTTTGGCAAGTTTGTTCTCGGAAATGGAATTACACTCCACTGGTTTTGGATCGTCAAATCTACGTTTATTGGTGAGGATGTCCTTCAGGAATTTAGTATAAGATGGTATTTGGGTGATGGCTTCTGTAAAAGGAATCTCTACATGGAGTTTTTCTATAACTTTAACAAACTTCTGGAATTGGTCATTGATCTTAGTTTGTTTAAGTCTTTGTGGATAGGGAATTGGTGGTTTGTATGGCTGAGGGGGTGTTGAAGCTTCGTCCGTAACTTCTCCTTTATCTTTGTCTTTTGGTTTCTCAATTTCTACGGGTTCCTCACCTTCGGGGGTAGCATCCTTTTTGGAAATTTTGGAGTCACTCAATGTCGGGTTTTTAGGCCCTTCATAAGTGGTTCCACTTCGTAAGGTAACAGCGTTAGCTTGACCTCGAGGGTTCTGTTAAGGTTGTCCAGGAAATTGTCCTCCAGGAGTAGTTTGGGGTGCTTGCTTTAAGGCTACCTGAGAGATCTGGGTTTCAAGCATCTTGCTGTGGGTGGCCATTTGATCCATTTTGGTTCCTAGTTGGGTAAGCAGCTCATTCACATGAATATTCTGATTTAGGAACTCTTTGTTTTGCTGGGCTTGTGCTGTCATAAAATCATTTAGCACTTTCTCAATATTTGGCTTAGGTGGCACTGCTTGCATAGGTTGGTTTTGTCTAGGTGCTTGATTGTTGGTTGATCTCGGAGGTGCTTGGTTTTGGATAGGGTTGTTGTTTTTGTAGGAAAAATTAGGGTGATTCCTCCATCCAGGGTTGTAAGTATTTGAGAACGGGTTTCCTTGGGCATAGTTGACTGGGTCTGGGTTAGTCTCGTTTAACAGATGACAGTCAGCTGATTGATGACCTTTAGTACCACAAAGTTCACAATCTAATACTACTGCTGCTGCAGCGGTTGGTTGTGTGTACATTTGATCGATCTTGAGGGCCATGGTATCCATTTTGGCTTGCATCATGTCTATAGAGCTTACCTCATGTTTACCTCCTTGGGCTTCTTTCTTTTCTACTGTTACTCTTTCGTTTCCCCATTGATGATGGTTTTGAGCCATATCTTCAATGAGACCACAAGCGTCAGGATATGGTTTGTTCATCAGGGCACCGCCAGCGGCAGCGTCGATGGACATCTTTCTGTTATAATGAAGTCCGTGGTAAAAGGTATGTATAATCAACCATTGCTCCAAACCGTGGTGTGGGCAAGCCCTTAGAAGGTCTTTATACCTCTCCCAAGCTTCAAATAGCGATTCTCCTTGGTTTTGGGTAAACCTTGTTATTTGGTTTCGGAGAACGGCTGTTTTGCTTGGGGGAAAGTATCTAGCAAGGAATGTTCTCCTAAGGTCTTCCCATGTTGTTATAGAATTGGCTGGAAGGGAATCTAACCAAGTTAGGGCTTTGTCTCTAAGGGAAAAGGGAAATAGTCTTAAACGAATCGCCTCAGGACTAGCACCATTGGTCTTAAGGGTGTTTAACAACTGGATAAAGACTTTTAGATGTTGGTTTGGGTTTTCAGATGGTAGTCCTGCGAATTGGTTTTGTTGAACTAGTTGTAATAGGGACGGTTTTAGTTCAAAATTATTGGCAGGTATGGTAGGGTTAACTATACTAGAGCTCGGTTCTTCGTCAGCAGGCTGAGCGAATTCCTTAAGGGGTCTTTGGTTACGATCTTCGGCCATAGCTTGCTTAATTCGACGAAGCCAAAGTCGTGCGCGAGCGTAACGTTCTGGTTCCACTAAAGGATCTATTACACTACTGGAGCTGCGAGATCTTCGCATCGACCAGTTCGTGCGGCCCTAGTCTAAACGGTGATAACGAACGAAATTCGAAATTCGGCGAAATTGGTCCCCGGCAACGGCGCCAAAAACTTGATGCGTTGTATTCGCAAGTGCACGAATCACGTCAGAGTAATATAAAAAGTTATGGTATCCACAGAGACCAAATGTCGATCTAACGATTTTCGTTTGTTACAGTGCTTATCTAAGGCAGTTCAATTCAGGGTTTACTAATGCAGAGGAAAATAAATAAAAGTAAATGACGAGGTAATAAAATTCAGACAAAACAATAGGCTTGAATGTAATTCTCATAACCGATAATATTTCTATATTCATCAACAGAACTACTTACGGGCAATATCTTCTATTTTAAGAAAAGAATTCAATTTAACAGGAACTGTCGCTTTCGCGTAGTCAGAACCAAGTTTACCCTCTAAACTAACCCCTTTATTGTCACTTATAAAAAGGCGCGCATTGCGTTAGAGTCGTGGAAAACTTACTTTTAAGAAATGTAAATTCTAAACTAAACAGAAAAGTATTTTGACCTGAAATCTCTAAACTAAAGAGGTTCAAAATGAACCAGATTCTAATCCCACTAACGCGTCCGAAAATAGTTTTAAAATCTCTTTTCTAAAGTGTTAAAAATCCCTACTCAACTGAGCAAAGCGCTTTCGCTGTATTTGATAAGTTGAGAACTAAACAAGTTCACAAATGGTTGGACGGCTTTCGATCTTACCCAACATTGCTTTTAAGTACAGAAAACTTGTGTTAAAGATTAAAACAGCCCTTAAGTACTTCTATTAACATATAGACGTATTACGGTGGTTATGGTCTTTACATTCTTACCTATCTAAAACTTAGCCAGCCATGGTAGTTATAACAGTCATATTAATTCTTATCATGTATGGAATTAAGTCTTTTGAAAAGTAAAGTTTTGAAAAGTAAAGTTTTGAAAAGTAAGGCAAGACAATAAATAAATAAAAGCAAGTGCAAGAAATAAATGAAAGCAAATGCGATTAAAATAAAACCTGCTCCAAAGCGGAGTCTTTAAATCAGGTACAATGTACGGAAAAGAAAATGCTGGCAGGATTACTTCTACCAAAGTGCTCCAACTTGATTACAGACACTCCAAGACTTGATTACAAACTCGATCACACACAGTGCAATAACTCCTCGATGTGAGAAGATTACCGCTTTACAAGAGTGAAATTTATGCCTAGGATGAAGTAAACTAAGATTGGATGATCCTAAAATTCGAGTCCTGAGAGTATTTATAGGCAAAGTTGGCATGGTGCAAAGACAAAAGTGACCTTGGCTTGAAAAATGGGCGGGAACTACTTTTCCCTTGTCGCGCCCGCGACATGAAGAAAACGGCAAAGGTCGTGGGAACGTGGCAGTTGAGTTGTGGAGATCATGGGACACGTCGTCGCCTACCCTGGGGCACCCGCGACAAGAGAAGCGACAAGAGTAAATTGCTGCCAAACTTGAATTCTTGCTCCTTTTGCATCCTTTTTCGTCTGGGACCTCGATTTATTGAAAACCTGAAAACAAAGGGAAACATAACAATAACAAAGCAAAAATAATAGAAAAACAACTAATATGCATGTGAAATCAGAGTTGAAAATACAGTATAATTTAGTGTTATCATGGCGGTCCAAGGATTGGGATGTGTGAATTATGAATCCTCATGGGCCTCACGACCCATTCATCACCAAGACATGATTAGTTAAGCTATAAACTTAAACATAAAAATAATGAAAATGCGTTTTAAACTGAATCACAGATTACTCCAACTCTTAAAACCCACTGAAAGGAAAGTCAAAGCTAGTGAGCAAGAGAAACACCTCACGGACACCAACAGAACAACAACACAGTGCTCGATTCATTAAGCTAAAAGAGAAAAGGGAACGGTTTCAAATGGAGAAAAAAGTTCTCTTACGAACAAAACTTTTCAGAGAGAAAAAAAACACAACAGACCCACTCTTTAGTCATCACTTTTCATTGAAAACGAAAATCAACATGTGAACGGCGGCAAAATCGCAGTTTTTCGTTTGACCCAGCCCTCTTCTTCTATTCTCAAGTTCTCACTTTGTTTCGCGAGGTCCTTTGATGGGTTCCCTTTTCAGGTTTGTTTTTTCGAATCAGTTTTGTATCTCCCGAATCTCATCACTCTGTTTCATGGTTTCAATTGGCTTCTCTCTTCATCTCCTTTCATTTTTCTGGTTTTGGTCTGTATTTGGTTTTAAAATCTGGGGTAGATTTATGAGAAAGGTTTGTCGTGTTTGAAGTTGTGACTTGAAGGTGAGGGATGAAAGGGATGGTGGTTCTGTTTGAGTTTTGTGTGTCGATTGGGATTGGGTTGTGAGGATTGATAATGACTGAGGAGAGATTAATGGTTGTTGTGTTGATGAGTGATGGTTGTTGAATGGGTGGTTTTTAAGGGGAAAAGAGTAGTTGTCAACGGATGGGTATGTTTGGTGTTAGGGGTGATGGCGTGTTTTTTCTATGTTGTTGTTGTGTTGTTGAAGGTGATGTGAATCCATCCGAATATTGATGAAGCGGATGTTATAGCAGTGAGTTTCGTTTGTGGGTTTGTAGAGATAACAGGTTTTAGGCTTTTGGCGGAAAGTGGTTTTTGAAGGTAGCTGTGGTGTAGGCTTTGTACAGAGCTTTTGTTGTGACTCACGCAGGCTTTTGTACGGTCTCGAAGTGTAGTCATTGTTGCTTCTGTAGAGAGTTTTGGGGCGGGACAGTATTGTTTGATTTTCAAAGAAAAAGGGCAGTGTTGTGTTGTTCCAAGGAGGGTGGGCCGTGCGGATGGCATTGGCCCATCTTATTGCTTTTTTCTTGTTTTGATTTAATAATAACAATTAACAATAATAATGAACAATAATAATAATAAAATAAAAGAAAGATGATAAATAGTTGTAATGTCAATAATGATAATAATAATAATAAATAAAATAGTTAGGATAAACAAACTATATTTAATAATAAAAACTGATCTAAAGATTTAAAATAGATGAATAAATTTCTAAACTAAAAACAAAAGTTCTAAAATTTCAAAATTAAATCTAGAGATTATGAACAAAAATCAAAATGACCAGGCGATAAAATAAGAAATGCACGATTAATGATTGATAGACCAAATGACTGCAGATGTTTAGACATATGACCTAAACATGATATGACAATGATCAGGGAATCTGAGGGTAAAATTTGTGGTGCAACAGTTGCCCCTATTTAAATATTTTCACCGAATGACAATGGATATGGAAAGATGGTGAAAGATATTTAAATATAGATAACCGAAAATTTTGCCCTTAGATACGCTGATATGCAATGATATGAACCAAACTAGTCTAGGCTGCAGATGTGCCATGAACTTCTAGTATGATGGTATGATGCCATGAAGGTGCAAAAATGCAAACAAACCAGACACTACAGAATAAAGAGCTACCAAACACAGGTGAGCTCCCAGTGGAAGGATGAAGGCTAGTATCCCTGAGGAAAACTCAATGGGGGTACAGGCTAACCAACAAAAGAGACTCAACGGGGAGACTCCAAGGAAACACTGGGGATAAAAAGTTAAGGGGGAAACCCTACAGGTCCTCACTGGAGATAAGAGCCAGAGAGGTGTTCTCCACTGGGGAAAGATCCAGGGAGGTAGACGACGCGGTTCAAAGGTAACCAGACGATACTAGGGAAAATACACATTCTTACTGGGCATGAAACCAGAAAGAAGACATGATCACCACAGGGGATCAGTTTAAAATAAAAGGATTGACATCCTACAAAGATTTTCTGGGGATTTCTTATACTGAAGAGTTCAAACGGGATCTTCAAGAAAAACCAGAAAAGACAGAGACAAACTCTGCGTCAGATAATGATAGGTGACTGGACTTTTAGCTGAGGATAAGGTTAATGAACGAAAAACGTACCAGAACTGGTTGAGATAACAAATGTGATTCCATTTATGGAGGATGCCAGCGATGACTGGACTTTGGGTTCAAGTTTGACACGATTCAAATAGGAACAAACTGAAATAAAAGCCTAAGGTGACTCGATTCAAACCAAAGACGGTGCCAACGATAATTGGACTTTGAGTTCAAGTTTGACACGATTCAAACAGGAACAAACTGAAATAAAAGCCTAAGGTGACTCAATTCAAATCAAAGACGGCGCCAACAATAATTGGATTTTGGGTTCAAGTTTGACACGATTCAAACAAGAACAAGATCTTAAAACAAGAGACAATGTCTGACACGATTCGAACAAGGACTCGGTTCAAGTTTGACACGATTCAAACAAGAACAAGATATTAAAACAAGAGACAATGTTCGACACGATTCGAACAAGGACTCGGTTCAAGTTTGACACGATTCAAACAAGAATAAGATCTTAAAACAAGAGACAATGTTCGACACGATTCGAACAAGGACTCGGTTCAAGTTTGACACGATTCAAACAAGGACAAGATCTTAAAACAAGAGACAATGTTCGACACGATTCGAACAAGGACTCAGTTCAAGTTTGACACGATTCAAACAAGAACAAGATCTTAAAAGCCTAAGGTGACTCGATTCAAACCAAAGACGGTGCCAACGATAATTGGACTTTGGGTTCAAGTTTGACACGATTCAAACAAGAACGGTTTTAAACAACAGGAAAGATGCCAGCGATGACTGGACTTAAGGTTAAAATTCTTGGGAATACTGCACAAAGAATCAAGATCTGACACTCAAAGGTGAAGATCGGACATAAGCCTAGCTTAGCCAAAAGTTTAAGATAAACCGGGAATGTCTTCACTTTACTGGTGAAATAAAGGCTCACATTGTCAAAGAGTATGAAGACAGGAAGAAGACATGATCTCCACTTGAGGATCAGTGTGACACAAAAGGATAAACATCCAACAACATATTTCCTGGGATTTTCTTATAATGAAGAGTTCAAACGGGATCTTCAAGAGGAACCAGAAAAGACAGAGACAAACTCCGCGTACCAGAATGAGTTGGATTTTTTTGAATACTTTATCAAAAAGATTGACGGAAAAAGAACACCTTAAATAGGGATCACATCAGACTGACTGAAGGTAAAGTTAAAGACGGATAAACTTCTCGTAAGAGATGACCACTTATCGTCGTAGAGGTAATGATAGCAAAGCAAGTTTCTCAAGGAGATTATCACTTGTTGTTGGGCATAACTTCCAAAAAGATATTGGTATTACAACACTGTTGGAGAAATAAACATGTCTTCAATGAGGATCTGTAGAAGATTCTTCTGCGAGACATAGTGCAAAATAAATGCACGTTCCAGATGGGCTCAGAAACCACACCTGCCAGGGACCAAAGTTCAGTCTAGGAGCAAGCTAGAAAGAAACGGTCAAACAAGACTCCAATTGAGGAATGAACTCAACTGGAGATTTATCTTATCCTAATGTGGAAAAAATATAACTGAAGAAACCATCATCCACGAGGATAAAACTCTGTGGGGAATTCAAAAGGAATGGGCACTTTATGCCTAGGGCTGACAACTCTATGGAGAGAATAGACACACCCAGTCACTTGGGGAGATAAACGCCAAAGTGAACAACACAGGTAAACACCAGAAACATGTAGCAAAAAAATGATAATATGCTATGCATATGAGTGCTTATGCCATGCTTAAGCTTATGCTGACAAAAAAGACAAGAAGCGAAACTGGAGATGAAATAAACATCTCGACGAGGATACCCAGCCAAACTCAAAAGGTTGGACCATCACAGGGGGTGAAGTAGCTTTACTTCAAAGTTATGTCCTTCTCTGGGGGGAAAGAGTACTCCACTTGACATAGCATCTTGACTTCACTAGGAATACCATCATGAGTTTAATTTCTTCATTGGAGAGAAGAGATCTATTGGGAAGTGCAAAGATTAGCTGAAGAGACAACTTACTGGGAGCTGGCAGACACGCCACAAAAGTTTAGTAGTTCTGCATAACTTATCTGCCCCAGAGTACATGGTCTGTCAGAAGAATACATCAAGAGGATTTTACAGAAGAATTGGCATATAAGGTGTTTCAATATCTTCAAACTCTTGGAGAGATTTACCGAATCTCGACATAACTGCCCCTGATTGACTGCTTTGCACGATAGAGCCCGTGAACTAGTTATGTGTCTTGATCGAAACCCCAGGTTGAAGATGAGAGATTGACTGGGTTCCGCTAGGGAAAATCATTATACAAAGCCCAAGAGGAGGCTAGATTCCACTTGGGGAAATCATTATACAAAGCCTAAGAGGAGGCTATCTGTTGACTAACTGACTCCGCATGGGAGAATCCTTATACAAAGCCTAAGAGGAGGTTGTCCGATAGTTTATACTCGTCACGGAGTGTCTTGTAAAAATCCTAGATTAACAACGTTTGCACAACAAAATCCTTGAGTTAATTATCCAGTCTGGTTGTTGACAACTGGGGAATAAACTTGCCCCTGTCAGCTTGGTTAATCTGTGAAGAAGATGTCCCAGACTAGTTGACCTTTGAGAGGTTTGTCGAATCTTGACTTGACTGCTTATGATTTACTGCTCTGTGAGAGGATTTTACAGAAGAATTGAAATACCAAACACTTCAATATCTTCAAACTCTTGGAGAGGTTCAGGAACCTTGACGTAACTCCCCCTAGTTCAATTGTTTTTTGCAACCAAAGTACTTTAAACTATAGTAGAAACAAATGGGGAACAAACTTGCCCCTGTTGATGGGTCATCGGAGTCCAATCTTGTCATGAAATGGCCTCAAGAAGGCTTACCCCAATATTCCAAACTTTGAAGAGTTCTGCCCCTAATTCAACAATTCTTGAAATGATGGACCGGTAGAACCTTCCGCTTAGTTGCCCCTTGACTGAGCTTCTTTTATCAAATCAAATTCCCTAACTGACTGCATTTGTCGGGATTCCTTTGATGTTGAATCATTTCACAAACAAGTATTGTTCATTTAAAATTGTCAATTTCAGTGCAAAAATTCATGTAAGCTTTTGAAATCATGTTTTATTGATGAAACACGCACAGTGGAATAATTAAGTAATAAAAAACAAAGTGGATCTGGTCATTTACAGAATGATAGATGAAGTGATCAACATACACAATTTAGCAAAGATCATTAGGAGTCAGGTTAATCAACCTTGTTGTAGTATGCTTTCAAAACAACCTTACCTCAATTAGGTCTTTTAAGGGTTATAACGTGGCTTGGTTCACGGTTTTATGAAACAAAGATAAAGGCTCAAAGTTTGTTTGGTACCCACCCCATCTTCGTGATGAACTCCAATCCTAAGCTCAGTTAACTTAAGCTATACATTCAGGTTCCTACAGACTAGGAACGAGCTGATGATCACTGATGATTCAGACACCTTTGTAGTCATTACTCCCTTACAACATTTGGTTAATCTTTGAGACTTTGAGACTTCTCCTTGTCTTTGCTGGTTGAGGTCACGATACCTCTTCTTTTGATTTGATTGAGGTCACGATACCTCTCTTTGTTTGCGGTTAGGACCTCCTTTTTGTTTGATTGTTGCTTTGAAACTCCTTTTTTTTTTGCTGTTGTACAAGTTCCTTTTGTATAAGGCAAAGTTATGGGCTTCCCGTCTTTCTTGGTTTTTGCCTTGAAAGGGACTCGGCTCATCCTTTGATTAAGGATTTTTCAGCTATCCTTCCTTATTGTTGCTTGGATGAACAACTTGTACAACGCTAACTCATTTGATTTGAGAGAGCTGACTGGTGTCTTGCATGAAGCGCTTGCGTTCGAATGTGTAACCAAGTTAAACTAAGAACTACCCTGCCCCAAGGTTGAGATTTTAAGGGTTTTTTTGTATAAAGAAAGAAAACTCCTACTTCTAGGCTCGAAGGGTTAACGAGGGATTATCTTCCTTATTTCTCCAGTGTTTAGGGAATTGAAACAATGCCTTACATCCTCGGCAAGGTTTAATCGAAGGCATACCACAACAATTATGGATAATATTTTCGTCATCTTCCCCAATCTTTGCTTGAACAAAAGGATTGATATGGGAAAAAAAATTTGTCTGTTTTTTGTTTTTTTGTCTTTATGAACATAAAAGTAAATGAGTGAAACGAATGGACTTAATCAAAAGATGCACAAACATTTCATTAATCTTGCCAATTTTAAAAAAAACAACAGCTTATAAGCAAATATAATTCAAACATGCAAAGAAAATACAACAAAAATGCTAAACAGCCAAATGATTGCGAGCTTTAGGGAATTGAAATTTCCTTCTTAATCTGCCAGGCAGAGATAGTCATCCTCAGAGCTGATGTCGAGATCCGCTTGAGAATCATCTTCACACATACTTTCAGAAAATTCTTCCACCTCAGAGTCTGATGAACCTGCCTGATTCGGCGAAGGTTTGCTGATTTGGACGCCTTGAGGCGTGAATGAGAACATATCAGAGTCAAACAAAGTTTGAACCTGGCTTCTGAGTACCCTAAGTCTTCAAATGAATGCCTCTGTGCCCCAGCATGGTAGTCACAATAGACGAGTCTGAAAAAAACAACTTCAAAAGCTACTTCAAGTCCAATGATGGCTTCAGGAAGTCGCCTGGGTTACAGACAAAGGACGGACAATACCCAAGGCTGAGAAATGCAAATGCAATGCAGATGACATGCAATGAGAATGCAATGCTAATGCAAACCAAGTGGTTTCAAGGAACTCAAAGGCTAACTGCGAACATTTTGGAAACTGAAGAGTTTTGTTTTAAAATCTATGATATCTAAGGATCTTCGCAAAGAAAAGAACTTCTGAGTTCTTTGAAATCATTAATGGATGCGAGGAGATGTATGCAATGCACAAACACGGGCACACAAAACATAGATATATGCACACGCAAAAGCACACAAGCACAAACATATGTACACTGGTATTCACAGATATGCACAAACAAACATATACAGATATTCACAAATATGCACACACAAACAAGAGAGGACCTAGGTTTGAAGATCACAAGCATGGAGCCATGGTTTACCCGTCCTAAAAGGTGTGTACTATGGGTTTTCATCTACAGAACAAGGTTCTAAAAAGTTCTCAGAGTCTACGTAAATCCTTCGGATATTATCGGCCCATGTAACTACTTACACGGGTTAATAATATTCTCAAGATAAACTCGTCTGAGTGTAGTATCGCGTGACAACTACTCGGGACTGGCTCCCTCATAGTCACCGCACTACATCCTAAAAGGCCAAGTGGGGTAAAGGTAACTACGGTCCTCAGAATCCCTGGCTCCCATTTGAAAAAGTAATATCAATGCGACTGCTCACATCAGACATCAACAATCCCAAAGGGCCTTATCTGAGTGTGGTCATCATATGCCATAAATTGTTGGTACTACTGCCAACAATCGACTATTGATTACAACACGATCCTATAATATGTGCTCTCAAGTCCGGGTTAGGACTTATCTCACCACTCAATAGTAGCACCCTGCACACAGAAGATCCAGTACAGACAGAGATATACACAAATATATACAAATATACAGATATCACAGATGTATACAAGTAAACAAGCAAGACATAAATAACACAAGCAAAAACAAGGTAGGCTTAACCCTAAAAAATAAAGTCCCCAGTGAAGTCGCCATTTCTGTTGCGGTGAAAATTGGATAACAAGCTATTAATTAACTTGCATCATATTTCTTTTACAACCGACTTTGATTTATCCAAAGGAAAGGTTCAAGATCGTTAGAAAAACCTAAAGGGAAGAGATCTAAAGTTCGGGGGTTGATTATACAAAGGGAAGGTATTAGCACCCTAAGTATCTGTAGTACTCTACAGGAACCTCTTGCTAAGTTTGTGTTATTTTATGTTTGCTTACTAAAAGGATCTGTACTAACGTAATGACCTAAGGTATGTACACTAGTTTTGCTCGCCAAGACGTCGCATCTTGTGCCTACGTATCTGACTAAAGAATCAGAGCAATCGTAGTTCACCTAACTAAGCGTGAAAGAAAAGGAAACATTGACTGTGGCCAACGTTCCAAAGGGAATGAGCATAAGCTGATGTAGAGTCCACGATAACTCTCTAAGTCTACGTTATGAAGTGAATTCTCATGATATTGAGAACCACACAGAGTTCACGATAACTCTGTAAGTCTGAGTAAAAGGTAAAGTGAGTTCTCATGATAGTGAGAATCACATAGAGTTCATGATGACTCCATCCTATTACTAAACTATGAGGGAAACGGCTCTTATGAGGCCAAGGATGAAACGGAAATGGATTGTGGACTTAGGAGTCAAAGTAGGAACTTTCCATTGGAAGGAGGGTCAAGAGTCAAGCATGAATATGATATATACAGTGTGAATATGAACAAAGATATAATCCAGATAATATGAACAGGATATGAACATGAATATGATCAAGATAGAATGAACAAGATATAAACATGGTATATACAGTGACATCAAAGTCAGGTGATAATAAATCAAAGAATGACAGTAAATACATAGTATCATGCTTAACATGCTAGAATGCTAAAACAATATCAGGCAAACATATATACAAGCAGACATCAAGAGATAAAAATGTATCAATGTAAATAAGCAAGAGATAGAAAGATCTAACCCAAAATAGAGTGCATGCTGGTGAGCCACTGACAAACCAAGATCAAAACCTCCACTCCAAGAGCATAGGGTAAAGAGTCCTAAATCTAAGTCCTCAGTCCAAAACACAATAGTAACCACAGTCCGGTCAATTGAGTTTTTTAGCGTTTCGATATTTATTAGTGTGTTTTAAAGAATGTATGGATAAAAAAAAGGTACAATAAAAATAAGATACAAATATGAACAATGATAATATGAACAAGAATAATAATAAAATCAAGATAATATTGACAGAAAGTAAATTTAGTGATTGTTGATTAATTTATTGGATCGATGAATCGAGTCCAATGTAGTGCTGATTCGTCGTAGTACGGTCTATGAGGAAGACCATACTATAGGAGGATGCACAATTTGATCTTTGTGTTAAGACACGATGGAGAAATGATATTGAGGATCATTCTTCGATGAAATTGTCTCACACGAAAAGAAAAGGTGAAGACCTCGTCTTAAGTCACAAACTCTCGTTGATTAGTCGAAGGTAACCTATCACGATCTCAAAGTATAGAAAGAGATCTCGATGATCACTCACTACAGATTTGAAATAATGAAGACTCGTCGCTTCGCTAACAATGTTCGTGAATAGAAAGACTTCATCGGTCAAAAATGAAAATGGAGATAAAATAAATACGGAATGAAGCAGAAATGAAGTCGGTCTCGTCTTAATCATGATTTAATCGAGAAACCGATAATCTATGATATTCGACTTTCATCGACCGATAAAATAATGAAGGTTCGTCGCATCGCTAACAACGTTCGTGAATAGAAAGACTTCATCGGTCAAAAATGAAAATGAACATAAATGCGACGGGAAGTGAAAATAAAGTCGATCTCGTCTTAATCATGATTTCATCGTGAAAACGATAATCTATGATATTGACTTTCATTGACCGGTAGAATAATGAAGGTGCCTCATATATATCATAACTTTTAGTAATTTGATAAATCGACTAAGTCGTGATTTCTGTAATATCATCGGCCCAAAAATAAAGAAACGGGCTCGAAATGAAAATTAAATCGGTCTCATCTAAATAAAGATTTAGATCCTCATTGACCGATAAAAAATAAAATGAGATTGAAATGAAACATAAAGTTGGTCTAGTCTAAATTAAGATTTTGAATCGATAAAATCGATAAATCTTTAATTAAACTCTCATTGACCAACAAAATAGAAGATAGGCCTCATATTCATTACAATTTATTGATTCAAGTAAATCAACAAAAATTATGATTTTGATATATCATAGGCCCCAAAATGAATAAAATGATAATGAAGGAAGATAAATAGAAATGAAATAAAATAAATAAATGGTGAATGCCAATAAATAGAGATAAGAACTGAAATAAAAAGGGGTAGGCCTCAAGTAAATTAGGATTTGGATTTTTAGATAAAAATCGAAAAAATAAAAAATGTTATCTTATCATTGGCCCCAATAAAGAAATAGAATTTAGTTGAGAAACTTAAAATCAAAATTAACAATTAAAATATGGAAAAAACCAAAATATTTTTCATAAGAAACTTAGAAAATGATTTATTGAAATAATGCTAAAATAAAACAAAAAAACGTAAAAGGGTGGTGCGTAGAAACACGAGGTGTTAGACATAAAAACAATATGGGCTTCTCAAGTCCATCAATAATAACACTCAGAAGTGAAACAAGTGGGGTGGCGGTCCAAGGATTGGGATGTGTGAATTGTGAATCCTCATGGGCCTCACGACCCATTCATCACCAAGACATGATTAGTTAAGCTATAAACTTAAACATAAAAATAATGAAAACGTGTTTTAAACTGAATCACAGATTACTCCAACTCTTAAAACCCACTGAAAGGAAAGTCAAAGCTAGTGAGCAAGAGAAACGCCTCACGGGCACCAACAGAACAATAACACAGTGCTCGATTCATTAAGCTAAAAGAGAAAAGGGAACGGTTTCAAATGGAGAAAAAAGTTCTCTTACGAACAAAACTTTTCAGAGAGAAAAAAAACACAACAGACCCACTCTTTGGTCATCACTTTTCATTGAAAACGAAAATCAACATGTGAACGGCCGCAAAATTGCAGTTTTTTGTTTGACCCAACCCTCTTCTTCTATTCTCAAGTTCTCACTTTGTTTCGCGAGGTCCTTTGATGGGTTCCCTTTTCAGGTTTGTTTTTTCGAATCAGTTATGTATCTCCTGAATCTCATCTCTCTGTTTCATGGTTTCAATCGGCTTCTCTCTTCATCTCCTTTCATTTTTCTGGTTTTGGTCTGTATTTGGTTTTAAAATCTGGGGGAGATTTATAAGAAAGGTTTGTCGTGTTTGAAGTTGTGACTTGAAGGTGAGGGATGAAAGGGATGGTGGTTCTGTTTGAGTTTTGTGTGTCGATTGGGATTGGGTTGTGAAGATTGATAATGACTGAGGAGAGATTAATGGTTGTTGTGTTGATGAGTGATGGTTGCTGAATAGGTGGTTTTTAAGGGGAGAAGAGTAGTTGTCAACGGTTGGGTTTGTTTGGTGTTAGGGGTGATGGCGTGTTTTTTCTGTGTTTTTGTTGTGTTGTTGAAGGTGATGTGAATCCGCCAGAATATTGATGAAGCGGATGTTATAGCAGTGAGTTTCGTTTGTGGGTTTGTAGAGATAGCAAGTTTTAGGATTTTGGCGGAAAGTGGTTTTTGAAGGTAACTGTGGTGTAGGCTTTGTACAGAGCTTTTGCTGTGACTCACGCAGGCTTTTGTACGGTCTGGAGGTGTAGTCATTGTTGCTTCTGTAGAGATTTTTGGGGCGGGACAGTATTGTTTGATTTTCAAAGAAAAAGGGCAGTGTAGTGTTGTTCCAAGGAGGGTGGGCCGTGCGGATGGCATTGGCCCATCTTATTGCTTTTTTCTTGTTTTGATTTAATAATAACAATTAACAATAATAATAATAAAATAAAAGAAAGATGATAAATAGTTGTAATGTCAATAATGATAATAATAATAAATAAAATAGTTAGGATAAACAAACTATATTTAATAATAAAAACTGATCTAAAGATTTAAAATAGATGAATAAATTTCTAAACTAAAAACAAAAGTTCTAAAATTTCAAAATTAAATCTAGAGATTATGAACAAAAATCAAAATGACCAGGCGATAAAATAAGAAATGCACGATTAATGATTGATAGACCAAATGACTGTAGATGTTTAGACATATGACCTAAACATGATATGACAATGATCAGGGAATCTGAGGGTAAAATTTGGGGTGCAACACATATTATATCAAATAGTTGTATGTAAGAAATGTTGTTTAAGATTTTGGTATAAATGGATATAATATTCACTTTGCTTTCTTAAGATTATGTATGTATGCATCTTAATTGCACATGAATCATGACTCGGTGTTAGTTTGTCTAACTTCATTAAAATAATGAATAATTTGTATTCATATACATGTCTTGTTTTGTCTTCTTATGAAATGGAAACTTATAGCATTATGCTAGAAGATTCAGTATTACAAGTATGTGTCGCGATCACAAATATCTCATACGAAGACTTGAAATCAAATTTGTATGATCATGGTTGTCAAAATGGTTAATGTATTAAATATATTTTAGATATATTTAACTGAAAGTAAAACTTCAAAATAAAAAGGTTGGCAAATGCAGATTGACATAAAAATTTGTGTATATGACAAAATGAATGACAAAAGTGTCATGATGATAGTTTATGAAAACTATCAAGAATATAGAACATATGTTGTATATGAAAATTGTACTAATATGACAAAAGTGTCATAGTTTGATGATAGTTGGTAAATACTATCAAGAGTACATAAAGTAATCATATGCATGATTAGTTGAAAAATTGAATATTAAAAAATTATTAAAGTTTGGAAAAATATTGCAATTCTTTGACGAAAGAATTGACAAAAATATGATGTCTTTGGATATAATTAAAGACAATGAAGACATCATTAGGGATATGGAAGAAGCCCATATCTAATTAATCATCAATAGTGGAAACTCAACTCACACTTGATTAACATTAAGTCTTGAGTTCAATGATGAAAGTACACTATTAGAGTGATTGAAGTACTTAATGATAAATACATCTCAAGGGGTAAAAGTACTTGGACCATAAGAATAAGTGTAGTAGGATGAGGTTTTCCTCTTAATAGACGTATAACATATGTTTGCTGGAATGCACAATTATGGGTGCATTTCTGATATAGTCTACCTATACGAGAATGAAGTGGTGCCGCTTCATAGAATTCAAGGGCTTGACTCTTAAATTCTCATGAATAGGATATGAGACACAAGACTTTATTAAATGTTTCATAATAATAATTCGATCAATGGTACCGAGATTTCATGTGTGAGTTATGCACGCTTGTTCTAATGAATAATTGGTTTAAAGTTTGTCTACCAATCTATTTGGGGATGAGTGAAAACTTAACTTACTAAGTATTGGTTCAAATCGTAAGATACCTTTATCTGAAACCATGAAATTTCCTGAATAATGGATTTAGATAAATTTTGAAAATGGTGGGGGGGGGGGGGGGGGGGGGGGGGGTTGTTGGAGAAATTTCCAAAATATTAAATTGATAAATAATAATGGTTAATTTACCAAAATAAATGGCCAAAAGTTGCAACTCTCTAGAATTAAACCAAAGACCTTATTGTGATAAGGTGCGTGGTCATAAGGTGCAACCACTAGATCAACACACCTTTTCATGAAAAAGTTTGTTGCTATTGATATACAATGGTTCGTGAATGGTCATGTTGGAATCAAATGAAACGTTTCTCCACACTAATCGGTACAAGTTTTCTTATAAATAGATATACTTGTCAGCCATAAAATACACACAAAAATTACTTATTTCATGTGGCAAAAATTATATTTAAGTCATTCTTTTATTTTTTCTAGTGCACAAGAATAAATAATGGAACTTTATTCCGTAAAATATCGTTGATCGATATGCTTAATGTGAATATGTGATTCATATTAAGATTTCCAAAGTATCCTGAAGGAGATTCGCTGGTTAACCCATTTGCATCCAATTTGTCTAAATTGGTGGGGGCGAATCGAACCTAAAGCTTATTGTAAACACACGCTTTGGAATTATTTTGTGCAACTTCATCGCAGCGTATTCATCATCTTCTTCTAGTTCATATTTTGCAGCAGACCCCAACACAGGATATAACAAATGTGACGCATTAAAGCTTTTGTATAAGGCTACAACAAGCCCCTGAACTTAATTTATATATATGTGCGTGATTGATTATGGAATTCATATTTGGTATGTACAATAAAATGTTGCGCCTATATAGGGTCGCGCCTATATAGGTCCCAACTCATTTCAATCCATCACCATGCAACACTTTCTAGGGGGGCTTTATGAATTCTTTTTTCCACCCTTATAACTTATCAAAATTCTTGGTAACAATTCAAAAATGTCTCTGAAATTTAGAAATGCATTTTCTATAATATAAAATGCAAACGAATGAATCACTTCTATTAAACTTAATTTCAAAAATATATGTTCGGATAAACCATATTTTATTTTAATATATATATATATATATTTGGATATGCATATCCGTAAAGTAACCTGTTGTGTTTTTTTTATTTACTATGGGGTATATCTGAAATCCGGATAGATAGACCTAATAGTCATGAATCAGTAATGTAACAAATATGTAAATACCAACAATGTCCCTATTGAAAGAAACAATTGAAAAATAAAAATCCGATTAAAATAAAATTATAAAATTCTTAAAATATAACTAAAAATAAAATAAAATCAAATTAAGAGTCTGCAAATTTTTTTTATTTTTTTCGAAAATATGAAAACATAAAATAAATAAAATAAAATTAAAAAACAAAGAATTTAGAATTTTTAAGATGGTGTCCTGTAAAGGCTAGAAACGCAGGAATGCATGGGGTAGAACGCGAGGATACAATTCCTATGACTCTAATATTGACTAAAATCGACAGTGTGTCCACGAAATGGCGCCAATTTCAATAAAAAAACTTGTAGTAAATGGGGTTAGGGGTTTTTACGGAAATGCATCTCTGAAGTCACACTAAAAATTTCCGAAGATGCATCTCTGGACCAATTTTTGGCAAAAACAGGGTGTCTGCTTGATTTACAAAGAATAAGGTGATTATAGGTGCGTTCGGAGATGCATCTCCAAAAATACTTGAGAGCGATTTCAGATTTTTCAAAGGTGTGAGTCACACCCTAAAGATGGAAAAAGAAATTTCCCCCCTATGAAAAGGGAAAATTTTTCCCCATACCCATACATTTATTCCCACACCCCTACAAAATTTCAAAAATTCCAATTTTATCCTTTTATTTTTTATTTAATTTTTTTTTATTTTTTACCGTGCAGTCAGATGAGTCCAAAAGTAATTTTTGTCAGTATTCGACGAGAACCGGAGAATACAAGGTAAAGGTTTTCGGAATGTCTTTTTTTCAAACTGGAAAACTTTGTATGATGAAATCCAGTTAAGTAACTGGAGAACACAACATCAAGATTTTCGGTTTGCGTTGTGAATGCCAGGCATATAACCGGATAACTTGTCTCCAAGTTAATGATCTGGTTGGTATACTTTTCAACACCGGATTACTTATTGTTAAGTTATCCGGTTTGAGTTTTTTGTCAACCGGAATAACTTGGTCCATAGTTATCCAGAGCGTGTGTTTTTTTTAATTTATGTTTGTTTAGGAGACATGGACATTCCTTTGTTGATATGCGACAAAGATCAGACAAGTGTAGATACAACGGAGATATTCTCGACTACAGAAAATTTTCCTACAAGAGAAGAGGCGACTAGGTGGATTAAGGAGGTTGGACTCAGGAATAGAGTCACTGTTATAATAACCCGGTCGGACACCAATACTGGCAAGAGAGAAAGAAGTGACAAAGTTATATTTGGTTGTGATAGAGGTGGAGAATACAAAGAAGGGGATAGTGAAACAAAAAGTGCTACCAAAAAATGTATCTATCCTTTCAAAGTAAGATCAACACCTTCAAAAGATAGTTCTGGTTGGAAAATTGATGTAAAACGTGGAGTTCACAACCAGGGTTTACCAGATAGATTTGAAGGTCATGCGTTTGTAAGGTGACTCAATGATGATGCCTAACAACATATTGTTGATTTGTCAAAACGTCATGTTCCTCCAAGATGTAATGCCAATATATAAATACATACATCAAAGCATATATTATACATGAATACCACGTTTGGTACTGAAATATACAGGTCCCTAGTAAACACATTGTACACATACATGCCCAAAAATCACCTAATACAAAAACTATGGCAATATA
This sequence comes from Lathyrus tuberosus, assembly GCA_022829125.1. Taxonomy (NCBI): domain Eukaryota; kingdom Viridiplantae; phylum Streptophyta; class Magnoliopsida; order Fabales; family Fabaceae; genus Lathyrus; species Lathyrus tuberosus. Next base: position 17,452,435 of record JALAZF010000075.1, read on the forward strand.
TATATATATATATATATATATATATATATATATATATATATATATACACACAAGATGTTCCAAAGATAAATACTAAGAACAAGATCGACAACGATCTCAAAAACTCCACAACGGAAGCCTTGCCATCCACAAAAAAGCTAAGATAATAAGGAAAGTCAAACAACTGTATCCTTACCCTTCGCCGAACCTGTAGTACCTGTAATATAATCAACAACGTGGGGTGAGATACATCAAATCTCAGTGAGATAAGGCATTCTCACAGCTCTCCACCGGTACCAAAAATGCCCCGATCGGAGTCACGGTTCAAAAGTTATGGAAGAAACAAAGTGGAAAAATCTGTCATATTCGCTAGGCGAGGTCCCCAGCGAACGTTCGCTTTTCCCTTCGCCGGGCGAACCCCCGTGGCGAACTAAAACCCAGCAAAAAGGGCACAAAGTTCGCTTCGCGAACACCTAGTCAAACATTCGCCTTGCCCTTCACTTAGCGAACTTCAGGGCGAACCAAGTCAGAGGCAAAATGGACAAAAGTTCGCTTCACGAACTGCTGGCGAACCTTCGCCTTGGCCTTCACTGTGGTTCGCTAGGCGAACCTGCGAAAACCCAAATTTCTTAGCAACGTACAACAGATCCCTTGGGTCATAAATTCCCATTCCAAACATACCCAAACACACAATTAAGCATTTACAGATCATCACACATAGATATCATTCATACTACATAGTTTATATCACGATTCATCCGTTAGATTCTTAGATTAGCAAGATTTCACATTTTCTCACAATATCTAACCTAACTCAAACTCAAAAACTTGCTACAACTAATGCTTCTATCTAGAACCCACCTTAGAATTGGATGATGATGAAGAAGATGAGATGAATTGATGAAGAGTAGATGATGATTCCAAGCTTTTTCTTCTCTTAGGTTTTTCTTCTTCGTTTCTTTCCTTTCTTTCTCCTTCTTTCTATCTTCTATCTTTTTTTTCCAAATGAAGAGAAAAGGAAATGAAGTGATACATAGAGAAACCCAATTAGATAGTTACACTACTAATTGTCTAAAAAGTCTCTATAACGCCAAAAGTTAAAACCTCAGAGTCAGTGTATTATTAATTTGATCTGCTCTGAGTTCATCAGTTTACTCTAATTATTTCATCCAAATAATTCTCAGAGTAAACCGGAACCCAGTTGATCATACGGATATTATCCAGAGTAAAATAATTTATGAGGTATTACATCCTCCCCCCCCCCCCCCCCCCCCTTAAATAGAAATTCGCCCACGAATTTAAAACAATTACCTGAAAAGATGAGGATAAACTTCTCCAATCTCGGATTCCAATTCCCAAGTTGCATCACCCGGATGCGTCTCATCCCACTGGACCTTAACAAGAGGAATCTCTTTCTTCTTTAACACCTTAGTTCCCTTCCTGTGATACGACTCGGTTTAGGTTCGAATGTTAAATCTACTTCTATCTTAACTGTGTCAGGTAGAATCTGCTGAAGAGGATCTGGAATAAACTTCCGAAGCTGAGATACAAGAAAAACATTGTGCTTCTCTGACAGAGAAGGCGGTAAGGCTAATCTGTAAGCTACTTCACCAATCCTTTCTAAAATTTGATACGGTCCCACGTATCTTGGACTTAACTTCTGCGACTTAAACGGTCCTTTCAACCTCAACCTCGGAGTAACTTTCAAAAACACATGATCACCCTCATCAAATTCCAAAGGTCTTCTACGGTTATCCGCATAACTTTTCTGAAGATCTTGTGCTTGTTTAACTTTATCACGGATCATTCTAATCTTTTCCTTAGTATCTTGGATAATCTCGGGTCCCAACATTCTATCTTCGCCAACTTCCGCCCAACACAATGGCGTCATACACCTCCTTCCATACAATGCCTCATAAAGAGCCATACCAATACTTGCATGATAGTTATTGTTATATGAAAACTAAATCAACGACAAAAGTTTTATCCAATTTCCTCCACTTCCAAGCACACAAGCCCTTAACATATCCTCTATTATTTGTATTGTCCGTTCCATATGACCATCCGTTTGCGGATGATTCGACGTGCTCAAACACAATTTCGTTCCCATAGCTTGTTGAAAAGCTCTCCAAAATCTTGAAGTAAACTTTGGATCCCTATCCGAAACAATACTAGAGGGAATACCATGTAACCTCACAATTTCCAAAATGAACAACTTTGCGAGGTGACTCGCCTTGTAAGTAGTCTTTACGGCTAAGAAATGTGTGGACTTCGTCAACCGATCTACAATCACCCTAATAGAATCATAACCACCTTAGGCACGGGGTAATCCAACTGCGAAGTCCATAGAAATACTATCCCACTTCCACACCAGAATTTCTAACGGTTGTAGTAAGCCACCCGGTCTTTGGTGCTCAATTTTCACCTGTTGGCATACCGCACATTCTGATACGTACACCGCAATATCCTTTTTCATACCGGACCAGCAATAGTCCCTTTTTAAATCTTGATACATCTTTGAAGAACCAGGATGTATAGTAAAAACACCCTAATGCGCTTCCTCCAAAATCCTTCTTTTCAACTTCGTGTCATCCGATACACAAATCCTTTGGTTAAACAAAATAATTTCGTCGGTAGCTCGCATAAAACCCGGTTGTACCAACACTTCTTGTAACTTCTCATCCAACCCTTGTCCTTGTTGGATTTCTTCCCTAAGAGTAGAATTGATATTCAAATTTCCCATAATTACACAATTAGGAGTCCAAACAAAATGGAGATTGAGATCTCGAAACTTTTCAAATAAGGCATACTCTAACATCATCAATTCAGCATTATGTAACACTTTCCTACTTAACGCATCTTCCACTTTATTCGCTTTACACGAATGGTACTTTAGTTCCAAGTCATAATCCTTCAAGTACTCCATCTATCTCCTTTGACGCATGTTCAACTCTTTCTGGTCAAAAAGATACTTTAAGCTCTTGTGGTCGCTGAACATCTCAAAATGCACCCCATAAAAATAATAACGCCACACTTTCAGTGCAAACACAACTGCCGCCAATTCCAAATCATGCGTTGGATAGTTTTCTTCATGAACTTTTAGCTGTCGAGAAGCATAAGCCACCACATGACCATCTTGAATTAACACACCTCTTAATACCATCTTTGATGCATCACAAAATACCTCATATGACTTACTAGGATCAGGAATAATCAAAACAGGAGCAGTTGTCAATCTTTCCTTCAAACTCATAAAACTTAGCTCACAAGCCGAATCTCACTCATATGGACAATCCTTTCGAGTAAGCTTCGTTATTGGTAAAGCCAATTGAGAAAAGCCTTTAATAAACCTTCTGTAATAACCTACCAATCCCAAGAAACTTCTATCTTTAGAAACATTCTTCGGTCTCTCCTAATTAATCACTGCTTCAAATTTTGATGGATCTACCGCTACACCTCCTTGAGATATGACATGACCAAGAAAATTAACCTCCGACATCCAAAACTCACACTTACTTAGCTTAGAAAAAAGTTATCTCTCTTGTACGACAGATAAAATGATTCTTAGGTGTTCTCTGTGCTCTTGAGGATCACGAGAATAAATAAGAATGTCATCAATAAAGATCACCACAAATTGATCCAAGTAAGGTTGAAATATCAGATTCATATAATCCATAAAAACCGCAGGAGCATTCGTCACACCAAAAGGCATTACTAGGAACCCATAATGACCATAACGGGTTCTAAATGCGGTCTTTGGCACATTTGAACTCTTTACACGAATCTGATGATAACCCGACCGTAAATCAATCTTAGAGAACACACATGCTCATTTCAATTGAACCAACAGATCGTCTATCCTTGGCAATGGGTATTTGTTCTTGATGGTGACCTTATTCAACTGACAGTAATCAATACACAACCGCATTCCACCATCCTTGTTCTTTACCAACAACACTGGAGCTCCCCAGGGCGAAACACTGGGTCGAACAAAATGCTTAGCCATCAACTCTTCCAATTGATCCTTTAATTCTCTTAACTCAAGTGGTGCCATCCGATACGGAGAAACGGGTATTAGATTCATTCCCGATATCAGGTCAATAGAGAATTCCACTTCCCTCCCTGGAGGAAGAGAAGTGATATCCTCGGGGAAAACTTTGGGAAACTCACAGACTACCGGAATACTTAAAACCTGAAGGTTGTTACTCCCTTCCTTAGTGAGAACCAAAAGAACATATTTTTCCTCCTCAAACAAGAAATTTATCACTCCAACCGTACCTTCCAAAATAGTAGTCAACACATCCTTCGGAGTAGCCTCAACGGATGGAATAATGATTAGCTTTTCTTCACAACCGATAAAAACCGAATTAGCAGAAAGCCAATCCATTCCCAAAACAACATCCACTTTCTTAAGCGACAATCAAATTAGATCAATCTGAAAAACTCTTCCATCCACAGACAAAACACAATTCTCACACATTAAAGGTGTTTCAACCATCTCATCCATGGCAGTAGTAACCACCATGGGTGGAGACAACGGAATAGCTTGAAACCTAAGTCGCTTCACACATTGCATCGATACAAATGAGTGTGTCGGTCCACAATCAAATAATACAAAACAAGGATTCCCATTAACGAAACATGTACCAGCAATCAAAGAGTTGTCACCCTTTGCTTTCCTCGCATCCAAGGTATATACCCGACCGGTATTCTTTTCTTGCGCTTGAGTTCTATTCTGAGGATAATCCCTCGCCATATGGCCCACCTTATTACACTGATAACACCTCATTCCTCTGAAATTGCATCTACCAAAATGCACCTTACCACAAGAACAACACACAGGAGGTGCACTATTCCTAGAACTTTGAACTTGCTTCCCTTTGAAAGGTTGTTGTCTCTGTCTAAATTATTGATTCGATCTTCCTCGATCACGTTGATTCAACCTAGTCAATTCCCCTTCTGCTTGCACTTTCTTCAAGCTATGTTTTACCACGTAGCACTGCCTTAACAATTCAGCATAGCTAGTGAACTCCCTCTGAGACACGCTATGTGAAATTTCAGCCCTCAAACCAAAAAGAAACTAATTAATCTTCCACCTCTCATCCGGAGCATACATGGCTTGCCTAGAATAAGCAGCCATTACCTCAAACCTCTCAGTTTATGCGGCTACATTCAAAGTACCTTGTCTCAACTGTTGAAACTCAAATTCCTTCTGAGACCTTAAGGAACTTGGGAAATACTTCTCCATAAAATTTATCTTGAACTGCTCCCATACCTTAGGTACCTCTTGAATAGTCATCAAGGCTGAGGCACTCTCCCACCACCTCATGGCAGGACCCTTCAATAAGTGAGAAGCGAAAACCACCTTATTTTCCTCACTACACTGGACTATTAAGAAAATTCTTTCCATGCCGGCTATCCACAAGTGAGCCTTTACTGGATCCAACCCTCCCAGAAATTCCGGAGGATTCATACGGATGAAATCCCTAAAGCTTCCACCTGTAGCTTCTGGAACAACCACTGGAGGATGTAGACCGCCAGCCATTTGTTGTACCATTTGTTGCATAAACTGATTTTGTTGTTGTTGCATCTCCTGCAGAAACTGAGGCCATGGAACATTTTCCTCGCCGCCTGGAGATTTGTCCCTACCAGAGTGGTTCTGGGTCTCCCATGATTGTTTCTGCGCCCGTCGGCCTTGTTCCTATATGCCATACAGATAGGATTAAGTTGATTAGGCTCGATACCATAAATATAACACGTAAGACCAATGGCGACACGACACATATGAAACGGAAAGAAATATTTATACTATTTCATGGCTAGGTCGAGGATAAGACCTGCTCTGATACCAACTGTAATGCCCATATATAAATACATACATTAAATCATATATTATACATGAATACCACGTTTGGTACTGAAATATACAAGTCCCTAGTAAACACATTGTACACATACATGCCCAAAAATCACCTAATACAAAAACTATGGCAATATATATATATATATATATATATATATATATATATATATGTATAAGATGTTCCAAAGATAAATACTAAGAACTAGATCGACAACGATCTCAAAAACTCCACAATGGAAGCCTTGCCATCCACAAAAAAGCTAAGATAGTAAGGAAAGTCAAACAACTTTATCCTTACCCTTCGCCGAACCTGTAGTACCTGTAATATAATGAACAACATGGGGTGAGATACATCAAATCTCAGTGAGTTCCCTATCTTATAGGTCCTCTCAGCTGTACAAGATTCTAACACACCTAACTCAAGTCAAAAGGGAAGGGAAGTGAGTTTGAGTACACACACACTATATGGATCCATGTTCATGAGTCTTGTAAACTCACATTATCACTAATCGATAACCTTACCAAGGCATCCTCTTTTCCCGTCCGCTTCTACGTCTAGAAGTCGACCCGAGTCATGGATCCTTGCAGTTACTTGGGATACGAAATGGATTCGGAAATAAGGGACATATTATCACCTTAAAACGTCACTTCACACGGCCCGTACATCGTCACAAGTCTCTTTACCCGTATGCTCCATTCGTACTACACACGGGAATCAAACCTGCCAAGTAATTGACCGCATATTTCAGAGGAGCTCGAGACCCATGAAACGCACTCACATGAGAAGGTTGCGATTACGTGATCATACACACAAATGTGATTGTATTCGACAATCACAAGGACACATTAGCCTTAAGACCTCTTTTGCCTTTTCTCAAATTAAACACAATTAATATGATCCATACTAGTGTAATTATTTCCATACCAGTCGGTAATAGAGGCATGCCTCGACCTTTCATGCACGAGCGTCGTCGTTATGTTATTAAAAAATGTCCTAACCATTACTAGGTTCCAACGTAATTCATGTTAAGGTTTCCTCGCTCTACCTATTTCATATTTTAGCATGCATACAATCTCAAACATGTTCAACAATAAGAGAATAAGGAAACATAGGTCAAATACATAATGGAAACACATAAATAAACATATGACAAAGTTACACATAAATCAAAATGGATAATTTCCACTTTCATGAGATAGGGCATTCTCACAGCTCTCCTTCGGTACCAAGAACGCCCCGATCGAAGTCACGGTTCAAAAGTTATGGAAGAAACAAAGTGGAAAAATCTGTCATGTTCGCTAGACGAGGTCCTCAGCGAACGTTCGCTTTTCCCTTCACCGGGAGAACCCCGTGGCGAACTGAAACCCAAGAAAAGGGGCACAAAGTTCGCTTCGTGAACACCCAGGTGAACATTCGCCTTGCCCCCTTCGCTTAGCGAACTTCTGGACGAACCAAGTCAGAGGCAAAATGAACTAAAGTTCGCTCGGCGAACCTTCGCCTTGGCCTTCGCTGTGATTTTCTAGGAGAACCTGCGAAAATCCAGAATTTCTCGGCAACGTACAGCAGGTCCCTTGGGTCATAAATCTCCATTCAAAACATACCCAAACACACAATTAAGCATTGACAGATGATCACACATAGATATCATTCATACTACACAGTTTATATCACGATTCATCCATTAGATTCTTAGATTAGCAAGATTTCTCATTTTCTCACAATATCTAACCTAACTCAAACTCAAGAACTTGCTACAACTAATGCTTCTATCTAGAACCCACCTTAGAATTGGATGATGATGAAGAAGATGAGATGAATTGATGAAGAGTAGATGATGATTCCAAACTTTTTCTTCTCTTAGGTTTTTCTTCTTCTTTTCTTTCCTTTCTATCTTCTATGTTTTTTTCCAAATGAAGAGAAAAGGAAATGAAGTGATACATAGAGAAACCCAATTAGATAGTAACACTACTAATTGTCCAAAAAATCTCTATAACGCCAAAAGTTAAAACCTCAGAGTCAGTGTAATATTAATTTGATCTGCTCTGAGCTCATCAGTTTACTCTAATTATTTCATCCAAATAATTCTCAGAGTAAACCAAAATCCAGTTGATCATACAAATATTATCCAGAGTAAAATAATTTACAGGGTATTACACAAGACACATATTATTGTCATTGAAAGAACGAGATCCGGAGAATGTGACTCGAATCACCCAAATATATAAACATAAGAGTAAGATTAAAAAAAAATCAGGGGACCTAGAACGGAAATGCAACAGTTGTTTAAGTTGATAGAGGAATCTGATTATGTTTATTGGAGTAGGAAAAAAATGAGTCAGAAGTTGTGAGAGATATCTTCTGGGCCCTTCCAGACTCTGTGAAGTTGTTGAATATGTTTCCTATTGTGTTGATTATGGATAATACTTACAAAACTAATAAGTATAAGCAACCTTTGTTTGAAATAGTTGGTGTGACATCAACTGAGTTAACATTTGTTGTTGCATTTACCTATATGGAATTTGAGCAAACAGAGACTTTGTGTTGGGTACTAGATAAATTGAAACAGTTATTCACTAAACAAGGGTTATGGCCATAAGTAATTTTAACTGATAGAGATCTTGCTTTGATGAAAGCAATTGAAACAGTATTTCCTGCGACAGTTAATTTGCTTTGCCGATTTCACTTAAACAAGAATGTGAAAGCGAAGTGTAAGGTGTATGTTGTGAATGATATGCGAAAACCGATAGAGGAGCTTTGGTACAAACTTGTAAAAGCTAGTGAAGAGGTGGAATACCATCAAAAGTTGAAATTGCTTGAGCATTCCTGTTTGGAATATGGGCATTTTCTTGATTATGTGAAAGACACGTGGTTGACACCTCATAGGCATAGATTTGTTGAAGCTTGGATCAATAAAGTGTTTCATTTAGGCAACATCACGACTAACAGGTAATGTGTTTGTTTTATAGACATAGTTTGTTTATGGTAATATTAATGATACTTATACTGAACTTCTGATTATTTTTTGTTAGGGTCGAATCTGCACATAGGAAGCTGAAGCAGATGTTGGAAAACAGTTTAGGCGATATGTGTAAATGCTGGGAGGCTATGAATGGCAACATCAAGGTTCAAGTGGGCAATATTAGAGCTTCATTTCAGAAGAGTTTTTATGAGGTTAATCATGCACACACTAGTCCATATTATTTGAATTTGCGTGGATCAGTATCTAGAGCTGCTTTGCGGCACATTGTTGAAGAGTGTCATAGGGTTGACATGGTGGGTACAAACACCTAGATGTGCAGGTGTTTTTGTAGAATAGTATACGGGTTACCTTGTGCCTGTGAGTTAGGGTGATACGCATTGAGTGGTGAACCAATACCAATTGATGATATTCATATCCATTGGAGGAAACTGAGTATGGAAGGTGAACAAGAGGTAGATACAGAAGATGGAGCAGAGGTGGACATGACAAATGCGATTGAAGCACTGTGGAAAAGGTTTCATTCATTAGATGTTGCAGGAAAGAGAGCACTAAAAAGCAGGGTGTGCGAAATTGCTTACCACACTACAACAAAGATGGTATCACCACCTGAAAAAATAAAGACCAAAGGAGGAGTGAAGAGAAAAGAGAAGAAACCTGTTGGGTATGATGTTTATCGTGATCCTTCATATCATGTGTATGTTGATCAAGAACACAGCAATTCCCAAAAATCTTCAAAGAGGCCTTGTTCATAGTTATCCCAGACCTCAAAGAAAAAACCATCTCATAGGTACATTGTATAATTTCCAAAATATATCAGATCATTTATTGATGACATTGTTGATGTAAAGGATGATGGAAATTGTGGGTTTAGAGCTATTGCATCTTTCTATGGATATGGTGAGGAAGGGTGGTCAATGGTTCGTCGTGATTTGGATAATGAAATGAGAGGTCCCAGAAAGATTCTCTATGAGAAGTTATTTAAAACTCGGTATTCAAAAGTGAGAGAATCCTTGTTGATATCATTACAAGAAATGGGTTACGTGATAGCAAATCGGTATAACATCATTCTTGTCTCACTAAGTGCTCTTAGTTTGAGTTATTTCCCTATGAAGACTTCATATAATCCTAATGTGTCAATTTACTGCATTGGTTTTGTAAACTCAAATCATTGGGTTCAGGTAAATATTATAGTTTTTTATATTACTTAATTATATATGATTTACGTCTTACTTATTCACTTTCTTAACAGGTAAACATGATTGAGGGATTTCCCTTGCCACCAGTCACAACAGATTGGAGGAAACATCGGGCATCAGATGCAACATCATGGATAATTGGATTTACTGGATGTTTACAACACTGACAGTAACTTACGCCTATGCTCCCAAAACATGTTAATTTATGAGTGACGTTTAACTTCATATTATTTTTTACATTTTTATGAGTGATGTTTAACTTCATATTATTTTTAACATTTTTATAAGTGACGTTTTTATAAGTGACATTTTTATAATTTATGAGTGACATTTTTATAACTTATATTTTTTATACATCATCAATCATAATATAATTCTGAATATTATCACATAAATATAAATCACAAGTCTGAATAATACATAAGTAACATAAGTAACCTGTCTGAATAATACATCAATCATCGTCCTCAGTAACATAAGCAACTGGTCCACCCTGAGGTACCGGTCCACCCTGAGCTATACGTAGTGCTCGAAAGATCTCAACATAATTATCATCATCATCCTCAGCCTCGTGACTGTAACACCCCCTTTCTATACCCCCAAATAATCAGATAATCATTTAGGCACATATTCAAAATTTCACCAGAGTATAATTATAAACATGGTATAAAAGAGGCGTGTCACATCAAACACGATTTTTAAAACATACAACACCTGCTCAAACATTGATATGCAACAGTGGGGTAACTTTGCAACAGAGGAACTTGTCCTTACACCCACATCTCAATATTTAGAATGAAAGCGAAAAATTCAAACATTGAAATACATCAAATATATATACATCATCGAGTATAATTCAACAACGTAATTCATGGTTACATAAACATTCAGCAACAAGATACATGTACAAATGTATCACAAAAGAATCATATACATCCTAGCTACCCGGTGCTACATATCAGAGCCAACCGACCAAAAGAATGAAGATACGCTTCACAAAAAGACCTCCAGCATACCTACTCTGCAATGCCTCATAGAGCATCATAAAACAGCAGAAGGGTGAGAAATATTATCATAATAACAATGCATATAATTATATACCTTAGTATAAAAATACACATATTCCACATTCTCACCACAATTCATTCATATACATCACATTGTATATATATATACACAACTAAGCATATTCATCAATCATGTTTTCACAACTCACAATTATTCCACATAAACGTACACATTTATGTTTATTCACCAATGCATCATTATAAAGATGATAAATGCAAATCATAGAGCCCGACTCACGACTCTATGCAAATGCAATGTGGTACCGACTCAATCATCACTAGTTCACTCAGGAACTCTGCTGGAACCATCGCTCGTTACCAATGTAACTCCCCGTCGGGTATACGATGTTCACCCACTGCTCACACCTCCACCAAGAGAGGCTCACGGTCATCTATAACCATCGCTTTCAGTCCTCAGGCTATTCATACCTCATATTTTCGAGGCACACGATGTTATAGCTGATTCCCCACCGGAACCGCCATCACACAGGACGCAACAGCAATGCACATCATGATGCTTGACACACAAGAACTCATGACAACCATGCATTTCACACATATATGCAACCATAAACATGCATATATAATCAAATACAACATATTGCATTTATTTGCCTTTCGGCCACAATTCATCACCACAACATGTCATCGCATGCATTCACATCATACAACGTCATACAAGTCATACGATATCCATATCAAAAGCACATAGCATAATACACCTCATTTACACACCATTAAAACGGCAAAAGTCGACAAAACGACACTATTCACATTTCCCGACATAATTTAATCGGCTAACAATCTCTAAAACATCATAATCATATTGTACGGCTCAATAGCTTCACAACGATACCAAGAATATAAAAATCGGATGAACGGATCAAAAGTTACGGACGAAAACGAAAACGACATTTTGAAAAATCTCATTTTAACACTTCTCGTGCTCATACGCGTATGGACCTATGTCATACGCGTATGGCCAAAATATCCTTACGCGTACACTACGCAAATCACCAGATGGCCGGGAAAAATATCATTCCATACGCGTATTGGCCCTGAAATGCGCCATCCATACGCGTATTGCCCAAGTCAATACGCGTATGGCCCTCCCCATTACGCGTATGGCCAGGCAGAATGCAGAATTTTCCTGCAGAATTCTGTTCTGCGTTTTCCACCCAAACCACCCCAAATTCATCATCTAAACTCAGAAAAATACCAAATTGATGTCTAACAACATATATCATTTGTGTAATAACAACAAGGGACACGAAAACATCATTTTCAACACGATTAAATCGATTTCTACCATTTTCTACACAAATGGGTTTACTCCAAAATTCATAAAAATCCACAACAACAACAATACAATCATACATAATAATACACATTGATAAGATAATGATATTTCACACCCTTACCCGGATTCCAAACTTGCTAGATGATTGTTCTTGATGATTTCCTAAGTTTTCCTCTTTTCCCCTTCTTTTCTCTTCCTCCTCTTTCTTTCTCTCCTTTTTCTCTCTATTTCTCTTTTCTTTCTATTTCCTTCTATTTTCCCTTCTTATCTCTTTTTCTTTCTTTTCTATTTCTTTTCTCTCATTTTCTACACCAATCCAAATTAATTCATTTTCACTCACAAATCTATTTCTACAAAATTTTCTAACTTAATATTAATTGAGAAATGTCTAAAATACCCTCCATTCTAATTTTCTCCGAAAACTCTCAAAAACGGTAAAATAACATAATACGTCAACATAGTATATTAACATACCAATTTCACAGATAAAATAATTTATCACTCAATTTAAATAAAAGACTCAACAAAATGGAAATAATCAAAATCGGGGCGTTACAACTCTCCCCCACTTTAGAAATTTTCGTCCTCGAAAATATTACCTGATGCAAACAACTTCGGATACGACTCTCGCATCCCACTCTCTAGTTCCCAAGTCATATTGCCTTCCGCAACGTCTCCCCACGCCACTTTCACAAGCGCAATATCCTTGCCCTTTAGCTTCTTAACTTCACGATCCAAAATCCTAATTGGTAAAGCTTCCACCATAAGGTTATCTCTCACTTCAACCTCGTCCATAGGAATAACATGTGACGGATCCGGAACATATTTCCGAAGTTGCGAAACATGGAATACGTCATGCAAATTCGAAAGGTTCGGAGGCAACGCCACACGGTAAGCCACAACACCAACTCGTGAAGTAATCTGATACGGACCAATAAAACGAGAAGTCAACTCCTTCGACTTCAAAGCACGACCTACACCCATAACCGGTGTAACTCTAAAAAACACATGGTCTCCTTCTTGAAACTCAAGATCTTTCCTTCTCTTGTCATGATAGCTCTTTTGTCTACTTTGAGAAGCTTTCATCTTCTCCCGAATAAACTTCACTTTCTCCGTCGTTTGTTGTACCATCTCCGGTCCAACCAACGTCCTCTCACCGGTTTCATGCCAACACAAAGGTGTTCAACATCTCCGACCATACAAAGCCTCAAATGGTGTCATACTTATACTTAAATGAAAACTGTTATTGTAGGTGAACTCAATCAACGCCAAATAACTATCCCAAGCACCACCTTGCTCGAGCACACAAGCACGTAATAAATCCTCCAACGATTGAATTGTCCTTTCGGTTTGACCATCCGTTTGCGGATGATAAGCCGAACTCAATCTTAGCTTAGAACCCAAAGCCTTTTGTAAACTCTCCCAAAACCTCGATGTAAATCTAGGATCTCTATCTGATACAATACTCTTAGGAACTCCATGTAACTTCACCACCACAAGAACATAAATCTCGGCTAACCTCTCCAAAGGATAACTAATATCAATTGGAATGAAGTGAATAGATTTAGTAATCCTATCAACAATTACCCAAATAGCATTATGACCTCTTGGCGTATTCGGCAATCCCGTAACAAAACCCATCGAGATACTATCCCATTTCCACTCTGGAATGTCCAACGGTTGCATCAATCCACTAGGTTTTTGATGTTCCACCTTAGACTTTTGGCAAGTTAAGCATGCATACACAAATTGAGCAACGTCCCTCTTTAATCCGGACCACCAAAAGATTTTCTTCAAATCTTGATACATTTTGTTCGCTCCCGGATGAATACTTAAGTTACTTCGGTGTCCTTCTTCCAATATCATCTTTTTCAACTCCACATCATCGGGAATACAAATACGACCACGAAATCTCAACACTCCAAAATTATCAACCTTGAAATCCTCATTCTCGTTCATCATCAAATCAACAAACTTCAAATCCAACTTTTGCTTTTCACATACGGTTGCAAGAAAATCATTCGTAACATGTAGCATACCAAGTCTCACACTTCTCGGCGTCATTTCACAAACCAAACTCAAGTCTCTAAAATCCTCCAAAAGTTCCCATTCTCTCATCATCAATGCGGACATATGTAACGATTTCCGACTCAAGGCATCGGCCACCACGTTTGCCTTACCCGGATGGTAATTCAAACCAAAATCATAATCCTTCAAAAGTTCTAACCACCTTCTTTGTCTCATGTTCAATTCTTTTTGATCAAATAAATATTTCAAGCTCTTGTGATCACTAAAAACTTCAAATCTTGCGCCATAAAGATAGTGCCTCCAGATTTTCAAAACAAACACCACGGCCGCTAACTCCAAGTCATGTGTAGGATAATTCTTTTCATGCACTCTCAATTGTCTTGAAGCATAAGCCACAACTTTTCCATCTTGCATCAAAACGCCACCTAAACTAATCAACGAAGCATCACAATACACAACAAATGGTTCATTAGGATTCGGTAAAATCAAGATCGGAGTCGTTGTCAACCTTCTTTTTAGCTCATTGAAACTCTCTTCACAATGAATATCCCAAATGAAAACCTTTCCTTTACAATTCAATTGCGTTAACGGAAGTGCCAACTTCGAAAACCCCTCAATAAACCTTCGATAATAACCCGCCAAGCCTAAAAAGCTTCGAATTTCCGTAACCGACCTAGGAACCTCCCATTGCATCACCGCATCAATCTTGGATGGATCCACACTAATACCACTACCGGAAATAACGTGTCCAAGGAAACTTACTTCCGACAACCAAAATTCACATTTCGACAACTTAGCATACAATTGTTTCCCTTTCAAAATTTGTAACACAATCCTCAAATGCTCTTCATGCTCCTCTTGAGATTTAGAGTAAATCAAAATATCATCGATGAACACAACCACAAAACGATATAACTGTTCATGAAAAATACGATTCATGTATTCCATAAACACACCCGGCGCATTAGAAACCCCGAATGGCATCACGGAATATTCGTAATGACCATACCGTGTCCTAAAGGCCGTCTTTTGAATATCCTCTTCTTTCACACGAATCTGGTGATATCCTGATCTCAAATCAATCTTACTAAAAACACGCGCATCAACCAATTGATCCATCAAATCATCGATCCTTGGAAACGGATACTTGTTCTTAATTGTCACCTTGTTCAATTGTCGATAATCAATGCATAACCGCATACTCCCATCCTTCTTCTTTACCAACAATACCAGAGCACCCCAAGGAGAAACACTTGGTCTTACAAATTTCTTGTCCAACAAGTCATTCAATTGCTTCTTCAATGCTACCAACTCCGATGCTGACATACGATACGGCGCCATCGAAATCGATCTAGTACCCGAAACTAGATCAATAGAAAACTCAACTTCTCTTTCCGGCGGTACATCCATAATATCCTCCGGAAACACTTCTGGAAAATCAAACACCACTGGGAACACATCAAGCTCAACTTTACTCTCCGCCGACAATGATGCAAACAAACCAAACAATTGAGCTTCGTCCGCTAAAAGTTTCTTCAACTCTTTAGTGGATAGAAAACTCTCATCTTCATCATCTTCCAAAGAAGGAAACCTTACTAACTTGTGATAGCAATCTATATGAACTCGGTTAAATTGCAACCAGTTCATACCCAAGATTACGTCCAATCCCTCCAACGGCAAACATACTAAATCCATAATGAAGTCTTTACCATACATGGTCAAGGGACAACTTACACACACCAAAGACGTAGTTACCGACCCTGAAGCAGGAGTCTCAATAACCATCTCAATACCCATCAAAGACAAAGCAAGATTCAAACGCTTCGCGCACTCAGACGAAATAAACGAATGAGTCGCTCCCGTATCAATAACAGCAACTAAAGGTGTACTATTAATAAAGCATGTACCTTTAATCAAACGGTCTGCACTAGTGGTCTGAGTTCCCGCCAATTCAAACACCTTTCCGCCCGCTTGAGCTTGTTTCGGCTTAGTACACTTAGTACTAATGTGACCCACTTCTCCACAATTATAGCACTTCACTACATTCCTTCTACAATCAGTAGTAGCATGCCCTACTCCTCCACAGTTAGAACATTTCACCACAGTCTTCCCACACTCAAATGACTTATGACCCATTCCACCACACTTGTAACACTTAACGGAACCGAAACTTCCTCCTCCAGATCTCCTATCAAAGCTTCCCTTATGCTTGCCCTTATCAACGGGTGTCACATAAGGTCCACTTCTAGCTTGTTTAATCTCGGGACGCAAACCATTCTCATACTTAATACACTTAGAGAACTCAGCAGTAATTGCAGCATAGTGAGGATGGAATTGAACCAACTCCACAAACTTAGCAGTATAGTCCACCACCGACATACTACCTTGTTTTAGTTCAAGAAACTCCATCTCCTTCTTCCCCTTCACACTCTCAGGGTAATACTTCCTCCAGAACTCGGTACTAAATAAATCCCAAGTTATCTCTTCATCATCCACCTCAAGAACTTGACGCATACCGACCCACCAATCGTCGGCTTCTTCCTTCAGCATGTGAGACCCAAGCCTCACCTTATTCTCCTCCAAACAGCCCATGACTCTGAATATCCTCTCAATCTCTTTCAACCAATTTTGAGCTCCATCGGGATCGAATCTTCCTTTGAAGACCGGTGGTTGATTCTTCCTGAACTCGTCATTAGCATTGACGTTCGGCGTACCTTGCACCGCCCTAGCCATTGCTTCCAAAGCAGCAGCCATCGCATTGTCGTTTCTACCAGCCATATTCTGATTATTCCCAAAAATTACAACAAGGTTAAACAACAGTTCAACCAACACAACAACAAAACAGACACAACTGACTCAACTCTGGCTCTGATACCACTTAATGTAACACCCCCTTTCTATACCCCCAAATAATCACATAATCATTTAGGCACATATTCAAAATTTCACTAGAGTATAATTATAAACATGGTATAAAAGAGGCGTGTCACATCAAACACGATTTTTAAAACATACAACACCTGCTCAAACATTGATATGCAACAGTGGGGTAACTTTGCAACAGAGGAACTTGTCCTTACACCCACATCTCAATATTTAGAATGAAAGCGGAAAATTCAAACATTGAAATACATCAAATATATATACATCATCTAGTATAATTCAACAACGTAATTCATGGTTACATAAACATTCAGGAACAAGATACATGTACAAATGTATCACAAAAGAATCATATACATCCTAGCTACCCGGTGCTACATATCAGAGCCAACCGACCAAAAGAATGAAGATACGCTTCACAAAAAGACCTCCAGCATACCTACTCTGCAATGCCTCATAGAGCATCATAAAACAGCAGAAGGGTGAGAAATATTATCATAATAACAATGCATATAATTATATACCTTAGTATAAAAATACACATATTCCACATTCTCACCACAATTCATTCATATACATCACATTGTATATATATATATATATATACACAACTAAGCATATTCATCAATCATGTTTTCACAACTCACAATCATTCCACATAAACGTACACATTTATGTTTATTCACCAATGAATCATTATAAAGATGATAAATGCAAATCATAGAGCCCGACTCACGACTCTATGCAAATGCAATGCGGTACCGACTCAATCATCACTAGTTTACTCAGGAACTCTGCTGGAACCATCACTCGTTACCAATGTAACTCCCCGTCGGGTATACGATGTTCACCCACCGCTCACACCTCCACCAAGAGAGGCTCATGGTGTTTATGGATCGCTCACACCTCCACCGAGAGAGGCTCACGACCCGATCGCTCACACCTCCACCAAGAGAGGCTCACGATCGTCTATAACCATCGCTTTCAGTCCTCAGGCTATTCATACCTCATATTTTTGAGGCACACGATGTTATAGCTGATTCCCCACCGGAACCGCCGTCACACAGGACGCAACAGCAATGCACATCATGATGCTTGACACACAAGAACTCATGACAACCATGCATTTCACACATATATGCAACCATAAACATGCATATATAATCAAATACAACATATTGTATTTATTTGCCTTTCAGCCACAATTCATCACCACAACATGTCATCGCATGCATTCACATCATACAACGTCATACAAGTCATACGATATCCATATCAAAAGCACATAGCATAATACACCTCATTTACACACCATTAAAACGGCAAAAGTCGACAAAACGACACTATTCACATTTCCCGACATAATTTAATCGGCTAACAATCTCCAAAACATCATAATCATATTGTACGGCTCAATAGCTTCACAACGATACCAAGAATATAAAAATCGGATGAACGGATCAAAAGTTACGGACGAAAACGAAAACGACATTTTGAAAAATCTCATTTTAACACTTCTCGTGCTCATACGCGTATGGACCTATGTCATACGCGTATGGCCAAAATATCCTTACGCGTACACTACGCAAATCACCAGATGGCCGGGAAAAATATCATTCCATACGCGTATTGACCCTGAAATGCGCCATCCATACGCGTATTGCCCAAGTCAATACGCGTATGGCCCTCCCCATTACGCGTATGGCCAGGCAGAATGCAGAATTTTCCTGCAGAATTCTGTTCTGCGTTTTCCATCCAAACCACCCCCAAATTCATCATCTAAACTCAGAAAAATACCAAATTGATGTCTAACAACATATATCATTTGTGTAATAACAACAAGGGACACGAAAACATCATTTTCAACACGATTAAATCGATTTCTACCATTTTCTACACAAATGGGTTTACTCCAAAATTCATAAAAATCCACAACAATAACAATACAATCATACATAATAATACACATTGATAAGATAATGATATTTCACACCCTTACCCGGATTCCAAACTTGCTAGATGATTGTTCTTGATGATTTCCTAAGTTTTCCTCTTTTCCCCTTCTTTTCTCTTCCTCCTCTTTCTTTCTCTCCTTTTTCTCTCTATTTCTCTTTTCTTTCTATTTCCTTCTATTTTCCCTTCTTATCTCTTTTTCTTTCTTTTCTATTTCTTTTCTCTCATTTTCTACACCAATCCAAATTAATTCATTTTCACTCACAAATCTATTTCTACAAAATTTTCTAACTTAATATTAATTGAGAAATGTCTAAAATACCCTCCATTCTAATTTTCTCCGAAAACTCTCGAAAACGGTAAAATAACATAATACGTCAACATAGCATATTAACATACCAATTTCACAGATAAAATAATTTATCACTCAATTTAAATAAAAGACTCAACAAAATAGAAATAATCAAAATCGGGGCGTTACAGTGACGAGCGAGATAGCGACGCAGCTCATGTGACATATGTCGTAACCTCGGATCTGCCGGTCCATCATCAAACTCAGGAGCTGGAACCTCTCTGACCTCCCCCTGAGGTGGTGGTATTAAACGAGGATGAGAAACTGTGCAGTACCTGTCGCTCCAGAAAGATTCGCATCCAACGGTACAAACGCGAGAGTGGCGCAGAAAACACAGAGTCGCCAGCAATGTGTATTTATCCCAAGAGGGGGAAAGGAAACACCCTATAAACCTGAGGGAAGGGAAAGAACATGGTCTCACGACCAAGAGAAACAGGTACGGGAGTCGGTTACGCGAAGGGAAGGTGTTAGCACCCAACACGTCCATCGTACTCGATGGGATCCATGCTTTTTGTCTGCATCAAAGGGTGTCATCGTTTGGAGCTCCACTGCTACTGGACCGGAGAAGAAACGAGAACGGAAAGAACGGAGAAACGAAGAAGAAAAGAAAAGGAAGTGACTCGATAGGACTTTATCGTTGTCCTAGGCCTACGTACTCCCTCAGTGCAATGGGATAGTCAGAGCCAACGTAGTTCGGACGGGAACTGTGGGGGAAGGTTGCTCGCCAAGACAATCACTGTCTTGTGCCTACATATCCTCAATCAGACGAGAGAGAGGAATCAGAGTTGATGTAGTTCGTGGGTACGACCACGAATGGGTAAGTGTTTTTTACGTGAGCGACGAGCTCTTTTCTGAAAATGAAGTTTGAAACCCAACAATCCCGAAGGATAAAAAGATTTGAATTTGTTTTGTGTTTTTTAGACAGAGTGTTTTAAGTTAGTTCATAACTTGCATTGCACCCAAGTCTATGACATAGGAACGAATACTTTGTGTATCGTCCCCAACAGGACGTACACTAGGTACCCTAGAAGAATGAATAGAAACCCCTCACTCCTCACTTCCCACGCTTAAGGCTCGTGCGCAATACACTTTATCTTTATTAAGTGTTTTCAAAAAGTTTTAAGATGAGAAGAGAGAAGACACAAAGGAAACTCTAAAGGGAAACTAAGAGTCCTAATGTTATCATGCATGGATGACCTATGGTTAGTGAGGCTTAGGAGGGACGACTACCTAAAAACTAATGCTAATCCTACTCCAAGCTTAATCAAAAATTAAGTTGGACTAGGTAGCTCTAAAGGGAAAGGAGTCCAAGACTTGAACAAGTCTTAAGACTCGAGGGAGTGAAATGAGTAAAAAGAGAAGGAACATCACCTACAACAGCACACTTGCTTCAGAACAGCAATGAAATCATGCACATGCACCAAACAACATTCAACAGCATGAAAACAGGTGTAAAAAAGTCAAACAGCATACATGTACACATGGATAGCACATATGACAGCACTTTATGCAAAACTCAGATGTGAAATTAGGACAGCATGCATCACATTTGAATACGATTCAATCAAGGCAGAGCAAACGTGCATCAAACAACATACATCGTTCAATTGATCATGATCTCGAACAAACCACACACCATGTTGAATAACCTTACAAGCATCATGGAAGAATGCAACATATAGCATATGATCAAATGAAACAAGTATGCACATCATGAAATTGGATTCAAGTGAGTATGCGCAATCATAATCAATCCAACAGCAATGCACAATGAACATGATCAACAAGTGAGTGTGCGTATGTGTTCATAGCATCAAGTGTTCAACAATGCAAACATACACATAAACAATGAAATTCAAGAGGTTGCGTGTCGAGAAACGTGAACATGCAAGAGTGTGAGGTGCAACAGCTCAAGAATAATCCACAAATCATCAACACATTAGTCCATGGAGTTTAGGCATGCATCAGATCTCAAACAACCAAGAAAATGCACTAAAATACAAATTCTGTCCCAGAGTAACCGGTTAACAAACGGTGAGTAACCGGTTACTCTGGGACAGAGTTCAAAAGTAATTTGCAAAATCACTTTCCAGCAGCAAAATCACTTATCCAATCATATCCAATGATCATGTAATCAACAAGGCACAAAAATTAAGCTCATGAACAGCAATCAAACATCATGCAAATCTATTATCATCAACATTCATGATCAACATCAAGCAAAAACATCAACAACACAAGAAATCAATGGATCTACATTGCAAAAGCTATGATCAATCAAAATCAATTATAGATCTAGGGAAAACCAACCTACAAGGCTGAGATTTTCCTTGGTGATTGTTGAGCACGAAAATTGATGATCCAAACAAGAAATCCAAAGATCTATGTGATGAACTTCAAGATCCAAGCAAGAACAACCAAGATCCAAGCTAGAGCGACCCAAATAATGAAAAGCTGCTCCAAAAGTGATTCCACACTCCAAAACAGTAGCAAATCCAAGATTATTTCAAGAATTGGTGAATGGATGGTGGTTTAGTTTCAAGATCAACAAATTCCAAGGTGGAATTTGATGAACTTTGATGATGAAACTTTGAGTGATGGTTTTGGAAAATGAGAGAAAAGTTGAGAGAATTGAAAGAATTCTGAAAATTGGAGAGTGAAAATGATTTAGGTCCCCCTTGGTTTGGAATGAGTGAGCTTAAATATCCTCTAGCTTAGGAATTTGGCTTGGGTTTGGAGTGAGTGGAAAATGGGGTAAAAATGGGTTAGGAAGTGAAGTGTGGAATTGGGGTGGAAATTGATGAGTGGAAATGGAAAATTTTGGGTGGAAAATGATGAAAAGAAGTTTTTCTAGATCCTTCCCACGTAGGCACAAGTAATGCACATGACCACTAAATGATTTGAAAATTCTGCAGTGCTGAAAAATGCAGATTCTGGGAAAAAATTACACTGGGTAACTGGTTAACAAACGGTGAGTAACTGGTTACTCTGAGGAAAATTTGAATTTTCTGCTTGGCGCCAAAAGGAGGGAAAATGGAGACGGACTTGATCCCACCTGTTATGAACCACAATATGCCTCTGGAACTTTTCTTTGGACCTCACTACTTGAGTGCACTTAAAACATACCGTGAAATATTTTTTGAGCCCCGATTAAATTGCTGAGACGGCTATTCAGTGTTGAATGGCTGATCAAAATTTGACTGTCAGAACTATTGATCTTCAAATCACTTAATGAGCAAAATAAATGCTCAAAAAGAATTTGAGAATTAAATGCTTGGCCTTAACTGCCGACAAAGATCAAACTGGTGCTAAGAACATCTTGTACTGCTGAAGAAAATGCCCTGATCCCATGCTCAAAGAAACATGCAAATGCAGCAATGCTAATGCAAAAAATGCAAAGAAACATAAGCCAGTTAGCCAAAAAACAAGAAGGCAAATTTTGGGGTGTTACAGCTGCCCCTATTCAATCAACTTGGTCCTGAAGGTATGAGAGCAACGGTTGTCATGCGTTCAAAGGATTCATGGAGATTGAATACCAAAAGAAACCTGAAATTTGCAATCCTCAAAGGAGGGACGACTCCACTGGGGAACAAGCAATAAATGTTGCACTGTCACAACACGAACGAGTGTTGGAAACTCATACCAACAATGTATTGAAATGTCTTGAAATAAACACAAACGAGTGTTAGCTATGCTGGGAATAAACACTGACGGGTGTCAAGGAATCAAAGATATCAGGTACGGACGGGTACTGAGAAGATACACAGACGGGTGTAAAGGGGTTCAATACGGACGGGTACTGAAAAGGTACACAGACGGGTGTAAAAAGATTCAATACGGATGGGTACTGAAAAGGTACACGGACGGGTGTAATAGGTTCAATACGGACGGGTATCGAAAAGGTACACGGACGGGTGTAGAAAGGTTTCAATACGGACGGGTATCAAAAAGATACACGGACGGGTGTAAAGAGGTTTCAATATGGACAGGTATCGAAAAGGTACACGGACGGGTGTAAAGGTTTCAATACGGACGGGTATTGAAAAGGTACACGGGCGGGTGTAAAAAGATTCAATACGGACGGGTACTGAAAAGGGTACACGGGCGGGTGTAAAAGGATTCAATACGGATGGGTACTGAAAAGGTACACTGATAGGTGTAAAAAGATTCAATACGGACGGGTACTGAAAAGGGTACACGGACCGGGTGTAAAAGGATTCAATACGGACGGGTATCAAAAGGGTTGTGAAGCAACTTATCGGGGATTAAACTCGCTGGGGAATGGAAGGTAACACGGACGAGTGTAAGAAGGGTTTGATACAGACGGGTATCGAAAAGGTACACGGACGGGTGTGAAAACAAGGGTATAAGGCGACCTCTCTGGGGATTGAAATGCAACACGGACGGATGTCTAGAAAACAGTATTGAATAAAAGACATGAAAA
Source organism: Lathyrus tuberosus (assembly GCA_022829125.1). NCBI lineage: Eukaryota > Viridiplantae > Streptophyta > Magnoliopsida > Fabales > Fabaceae > Lathyrus > Lathyrus tuberosus. Next base: position 17,476,481 of record JALAZF010000075.1, read on the forward strand.
CATGGACGAGTGCCGAAGGAAACACGGACGAGTGTCATCAAAAGGTCAATACGGACGGGTATTGAAATCAAGGGTTCAAACACGGACAGGTGCTGAAAGAGCACGGACGGGTGTCAAAAGTCAATACGGACGGGCATTGGCTAAATGGTTCAAACACGGACGGGTGCTGAAAGAACACGGACGGGTGTCAAAAGTCAATAAGGACGGGCATTGGCTTAAAAGGTTCAAACACAGACGGGTGCTGAAAGAACACAGACGAGTGTCAAAAGTCAATACGGACGGGCATTGGCTTAAAAGGTTCAAACACGGACCGGTGCTGAAAGAACACGGACGGGTGTCAAAAGTCAATACGGACGAGCATTGGCTTAAAAGGTTCAAACACGGACGGGTCCTGAAAGAACACGGACGGGTGTCAAAAGTCAATACGGACGGGCATTGGCTTAAAAGGTTCAAACAAGAACACAGACGAGTGTCAAAAAGTCAATGTGGACGGGCATTAGCTTAAAAGGTTCAAACACGGATGGGTGCTGAAACAACACGGACGGGTGCCAAATGTCATTGCGGACGGGCATTGAAACAAAAGTTCAAACACGGACGGGTGCTGAAAGAACACGGACGGGTGCCAAATGTCAATGCGGACGGGCATTGAAACAAAATTTTAAACATGGACGGGTGCTGAAAGAACACGGACGGGTGCCAAATGTCAATGCGGACGGGCATTGAAACAAAAGTTCAAACACGGACGGGTGTTGAAAGAACAAGGACGGGTGCCAAATGTCAATGCTGACGGGCATTGAAACAAAAGTTTAAACACGGACGAGTGCTGAAAGAACACGAACGGGTGCCAATTGTCAATGCGGACGAGCATTGAAAGAAAAGTTCAAACACGAACGGGTGCTGAAAGAACACGGACGGGTGTCTGACGGTAAAAACCCTGAGGAGATAAACCAAAGGACCACCTGGACGAAGGGGTAAAAATGAAGTCATGGATTCACAATCCTGGCAAACAACTCTGCAAGGGAATGTCAAATATTGCTTTGAATGACCAAACCCAACACCTGTGGAGTAAAGTCAAAAGATATCTTCCTGAAATCCGGCTTTTCCTGACGAAGGAAAACTCAAACCTGGCCTATGCTTCAGATGCATATGTTTGAATTTTGCCGTAATGCTCTACACAAAGTGGAAATGCTATGCATTTAGGAGGATGCCATGCAAAACGAATGCTTATGCAATGCAAAAGATCGTCCCAGCGAAATAAACGTTGAGAACAGAAACAGCTCCACCGAGGACGACAAACACATTGTCATCAAACCAAAGAAAAAGCTGAGGAAAACTTCACTCTGCTAGGGAAGACCACGATCACCAACTTTGCTGGAGATGGACGAAACTCCGATAGAATACCCGCTCTGTTGGGGAATATCAAGATCAACAACTCTGTTGGAGATGGACAAAACTCTGAGAGAATACCCACTCAGCCGGGGAGGGAGATGAATACTGAAGATGGAAACTCCTCCGTCGGGGGTCACCAAATACTTCAGAACTTGGATTTGACGCCTGCCAAAAACGATTGGACTTAAGACCTGCTGGGGATACCAATCACCACCAGACTCTGCTTGGGGATGTCAGTGAGCTTAATCTGCTGTTAGGGAAATAACTTTACCCTCACCCTGCTGGGGATTAGATCAAGCCGTTGTTAGTGAGACTATACCTTATGACCAACTGAGGAAAGTAGACACCAGGACTCTGTGGGGATAATAACATCTTTGTCCATGAATCTCCTGCTGGAGATACCACAACATCCACCTTAGAGCAATCAACTTCTGAACGCTTGCTGGGGAATAGTAATCCAAACACAACTTCGGCTAGGTATACAATCCCCTGTACTCTGCTGAGGAGGACGATCCTTAACGACTCCGCTTGGGAGAAAAAGTAGTTGTCAACATCCACTCTGATAGAGGATAAACACACTGTTTCCTTACTAGCTGAGGAAAAAATGACTGCCCCATATCCTGTGGGGAAACACCATCTTTGATCAAAGAAGATGCCCCATCAATCTCTTGTAGAAGAGGCTATAGAAATAGCAACTTCTGGCTACCTGCTGAGGAAAGATGAGCCAAATCACAACTCTGGCTTGGGAAAACCTCTTATATCCTGCTAGGGAGACGATCCTCAAAGACTCTGCTCGGGGAATTACCTTTTTATACTGTGTTGAGGAAGACAATCTTCGATACTCTGATGGGGAAGAGTAATAAACTGCTGAGGACGATCAGACTTCAAAGTTGGGGAGCAGCTCTACTGGGGAGGTACCAATGAAGATTGGACTTTGAATTACTTGAGATAACTAGATCTGACCGTTGAGGAAGAGAACACTCTGTCTCCTCATCGTCTTCTTGACGATATTCTATCGTCTTACCTTGCTGAGAGTAAGGATTCCATCTGTACTGCTAGAGATAAGAAACCTTCATAAAAGCCCTTTTCAAACATAGGACAATTCTCTGCTTGAGGAAGAATAACAATTCCCACACCTTGCTGGAAACATACACTCTGGCTCTTTGCTGTAGGGAAAAGACTAAAAAAGTCCCACATTGGGAACAACTCAGTGCTTCAAGTTTTTGCATATTGATTGTTGTTGCGGTGAAAATCGGATAACAAGCTATTAATTAACTTGCATCATATTTCTTTTACAAACGACTTTGATTTATCCAAAGGAAAGGTTCAAGATCGACAAAAACCTAAACGGGGGAGATCTAAGGTTCGGGGGTTGGTTATACAAAGGGAAGGTATTAGCACCCTAAGTATCCGTAGTACTCTACGGGAACCTCTTGCTAAGTTTGTATTATGTTTTGTTTGCTTGCTAAGGTAAATCTATGCTAAGGTAAAGACCTAAAGATATGTACACTAAGTTGGCTCGCCAAGATGTCGCATCTTGTGCCTACGTATCTGACTAAAGAATCAGAGCAACAGTAGTTCACCTAACTAAGGGTGAAAGAAAAGGAAACATTGACTATGGCCAACATTCCAAAGGGAATGAGCATAAGCTCACGTAGAGTCCACGATAACTCTCTAAGTCTACGTTATGAAGGGAGGAAGTGAATTCTCATGATAGTGAGAACCACACAGAGTTCATGATAACTCTGTAAGTCCGAGTAAAAGGTAAAGTGAATTCTCATGATAGTGAGAATCACATGGAGTTCATGATAACTCCATCCTATTACTAAACTATGAGGGAAACAGCTCTTATAAGGCCAAGGATGAAATGGGAGAAGTTTGTGACTTAGGAGTCAAAGTAGGAACTTTCTTTTGGAAGGAGGGTCAAGTGTGAACAATCATGAATATGATATAAACAGTATGAATATGAACAAAGATATAATCAAGATAGTATGAACAAAGTAATATGAACATGGTAATAATCAAAACATCAAAATCAAATGATAATAAATCAAAGAATGATGGTAACCACATAGTATCATGCTTAACATGCTAGAATGTTAAAACAATGTCAGGCAAACATATATACAAGCAGACAAAAATGCATCAATGTAAATGAGCAAGGGATAGAAAGATCTAACCCAAAATAGAGTGCATGCTGGTGAGCCACTGACAAACCAAAATCAAAACCTCCACTCCAAGAGCATAGGGTAAAGAGTCCTAAATCTAGGTCCTCAGTCCAAAAACAATAGTAACCACAGTCCGGTCAATTGAGTTTTTTAAGGTTTCGATATTTATTAGTGTATTTTAAATCAACAAATAAAATGAACAATATACACAAGATATAAATATGAACAATGATAATATTAACAAGGATAATATTAACAAGGATAATAATCGACCTAAAGAATAAATCAAGATATATATATATATATATATATATATATATATATATATATATATATATATATATATTGACTGAAAGTAAATTCAGTGATCGTTGATTAATTTATGGGATCGATGAGTCGGGTCCAATGTAGTGCTGATCGGTCGTAGCATAGTCTATGAGGAAGACTATACTATAGGAGGATGCACAATTTGATCTTTGTGTTAAGACACGATAGAGAAATGATATAGAAGATCATTCTCCGATGAAATCGTGTCACACGAAAAGAAAAGGTGGAGACCTCGTCTTAAGTCACAAACTCTTGTTGATTAGTCGAAGGTAACCTATCACGATCTCAAAGTATAGAAAGAGATCTCGATGATCACTCACTACAGATTTGAAATAATGAAGGTTCGTCGCTTCGCTAACAACGTTCGTGAATAGAAAGACTTCATCGGTCAAAAGTGAAAATGAAGATAAAATAAATACGGTATGAAAAATAAAGTCGGTCTCGTCTTAATCATGATTTAATCGAGAGACCGATAATCTATGATATTCGACTTTCATCGACCGATAAAATAATGAAGGTGCCTCATATATATCACGACTTAGTGATTTGAAATAAATCGATAAAAAGTCGTAATTTCTGTAATATCACCGGCCCAAAAATAAAGAAACGGGTTCGAAATGAAAATAAAATCGGTCTCATCTAAATAAGGATTTAGATCGATAAATCGAATACCTTTTTAATTAGATTTTCATTGACCGATAAAATAAACAAAAATGAGATCGAAATAAAACATAAAGTTGGTCTAGTCTAAATTAAGATTTTAAGTCGATAAAATCGATAATCTTTAATTAAACTCTCATTGACCAACAAAATAGAAAATAGGCCTCATATTCATCACAATTTATCGATTCAAGTAAATCAACAAAAGAAAATGAAATGCAATGAACCACTAAGTTAAGTGGATTAACTTGAATAATATTAATAAAAAAACATAGAAAGACTAAAGATTAAAAACTAAAAACTTGTAAAAAAAAGTTAATAACTATATAAAAAAAGGAAGAAAATTGGTTTAAAAAAAAAGAGAGGAGGGGGGCGTTGGATTCAGGGGAGTATGAAATCACATGGGCCCAGCCCCTCATTCATTCTCGTTTAATAATCAACACATGTTCAGTCAATCATAAAAGGAACAAAGATCAACCTTCAGCAACTGAACATTGGTGAACAACATTAGAACGTCGATGGACAAACCAAGGTCGACCATGGCACAACGATTCACGTCATACCCTTTTTGCGGTTTCGCCTCAATCTTCTCTTTCGTTTTGTCTCAGATTTGCTTCGGTCACAACCTCATTCTCCTCGCGTAATCGATCAAAGGTTTGGGTTATGTTTAGCGTTTTTGTTTCCGATCCACTTTTCGTCTATAATTCTCTCTGTTTCTGCGATTTGAGTGTGGGTGTGGTGTTTTATTGAGTTTCCAGATTTGAGGAAAGTTTTGGGGTGGTTGTGAGAGAAGAAGAGGAAAACGACGACTCGGAGGTGAGTGCAAGAAGATTGGAGAGGATTTGAGTTTTGTTATTGTTATTGATGAAGAACCTTGGAGGGAGAGGTAAGAAAGTGAGGAACTGAAGCCCATAAAGTCAGGATGAAATAGAAAGGTGTGTTTACATGAAGGATGTTTGTTGTTGTTCAGAGTGTGAAAAGAGGTTGGAGATTTGTGGCTTTTGGTTGATTGAAGGATGAAGGCGGTTATTTTAATGACGGATCTGAGGCGGAGGAACGGTGCTCGGAGGAGCTTGGAAACGGCACGGTGGTGGTTAATAGTGTTAGCAACAGTGTTGTATTGAAGGTGTAGTGTCAGCTTGGTCCTCGGTTAAAGATGAGGTGAAACAGAATGTTGGTTCAGTACGGTGGAGAAAAGTAAGTATTTACAGGTTGTGGTCCATGGTTTTTTTGTGGAATGAAGTTAGTATAAAGGTGATGTATTTAAGTTTGGTGCATATTGTGTTAAAGAAAAGACAACAATGAAGGGGTGGATTTATAGAAAACGATGAACAGTCATGGAATTACATACATGTTATTCACGATTCATCATTCCAACGAACAAACAACTGAGTCTCCTTTTTTCAAAACCAAAGGGAGAGAGCTATTATGGAATAAGAGGGAAGCTGGGAAGGTTTTTTTTTTGGTGATGAGGCAGTGGTTCTGATTTTTATTTTCTTTGTAGAGTGATTGAGTCTTGGTTTGTAGCATGTGGTTTGCGTGATAGCAGAGACTTTTGTACGGTTTTGGGAGTTCTCTTTTGTACAACTTGGTTTAGATGTGTAATGCAAGCTTGTAGACTTTTGTGTAAAGTAGCTTTTGAAGATATTGGGGGATATGGTGCAGGGTACGGCTGGTTTTGGCTGGTTTTGTGTGGAGGTAGTGTGTTTCAGTACAACACAAATAAATAAATTAAAATAAATTAAATTAAGTTACTTAATTAAAACTAATCCTAATTACTAAATAATAAAAAGAACTAGATTAAAATAATAAAATAGAATTAAGATTAAATTGGATTAAAAGAAAATCAAAATTAACATGGATAAATAAAAGTTAAACTAATTGGATTAAATTGAATTAAATTAAAATATAAACTTAACTTAAATAAAACATAAACTTAACTAAACTTTAAATAAAATATGAACCTAACTAATTATATTAAAATAATTATATCAAAATTAAAATGAAAACATTAAACTCAAACAATTCTAAATAAAAATCTAAAAAAAAAACAAATTCTAAAATGGAATGATAAAATGACTAAAAAAAATGCATGATTAATGATCAATGAAATGTTTAACTAAAAAGCACAAAAAAACTGATTAAAAATGCTATGATAAATGATCGGAGGATCTGAGGGTAAAATTTGGGGTGCAACAATTGTCAAGGACGAAACACAGTTCCTTTAACTCTCCACCTTGCCCCAGACCACAGGGTCTACTTGAAGCAATCATCTTAAGAGGATTTTACAGAAAACCTGGCGTTCAACAATGCCCCAGGGTTTTCAAACTCTTAGAGATGTATCCGGTCTGGACATAACTGTCCCATACTTCATGATTCATGAGGTAAACCACCTCGAGAGGGTTCGTAATGACCTGAAATGTTCTGCCACAGTATTTTGAACCTTGCAGAGGTGCTATTAATTGACTGTGTTCTAAAGGGAAAAACTTCTTGCGCCCTTGAAGTGACCTGCCCCAGTACAAGCCTTGCAGTACATTTGTCTCTGACCGACTAGTCTTTGAGGGATTTACCGAATCTCGACGTGATTGCCCCAGTTTACGCGCTTGTGGAGAGATTTATCGGATCTCGACATAATTTCCCCAGTTCGAAGAAATTTTCTCAACATGAATGCCCCAGCTTGGCTATATTTTGAAGAGATTTCCTAGTGTGATTGTCCCAGATTGGTTACATCTCAACACAAATGGCTGGGAACACCTTTTTCCTACATAATCTTTCAGCAACATGTCCTCTGGAGTCTCAGGAACCTCAACTTGGCCAGTTTAAGCTTCTCGACTGATGTTCATCGTGTAAGCTTCTTTGATGTCAAACGAATGTATGCAAGTAGAAAATATTTATTCTGAGAATGATTATTCAAATGTAACACATATGTTAATCTTGAAGTCCTTATTGAAAATATGTCACACAACCGACTTACGACACTTATTTTTGAAAGGAAAGCAATACGCACATGCAACACCAACAAAAATCTTATTAGCACAACTCGTGGGAGTCAGGAATGCTATCTCGTTGAAGTACGCCTTCAGACTAAACCCTGTTTCAATTAGGACTTTTAAGGGTTGTAGCGTGGCCTGGTTCGCGGTTTGAGAAAAAATGATTTATGGCTCAAATTTTATTGGTACCCACCCACTCTTCATGATATTCTTCAGTCCTATGTTCAGCTAATTTGACACAAGCGCTCGTCTCTCAAAAGGTTTCTTGATTTCTAGGGAATCCATGCAACTGGTGATTCGACACCTGTCGAGGTTTTGGACTAACAGTCGCCCCTTTTTGTCTTTTGTGTCTATAGTCACACGACTTTGTTCTTATCGAGGATTTTCTTTGTAATCCTTTTGGCTTTTCGCTTTCTCATTCTTTTGCTTTTTGTTCCCTAATTTTTGCCTGGACTGACTCTTTTGAGTTTTCAATTTTGAAGTCCAGCGGGATGCCTTAACTTTTGCCTAAGTCACTTGCTTTCAAGTTTTTCGACTTAGTAGGCTTTTTCTTTTTCTCTCTCTCTCTCTCTCTCTTTTTTTTCTCCTTTTTTTTTGAACAAGTCGTGTGACGCCGTTTTGCCTGACTTGTTTGAAAGGGCTGTGACTGTTTCACTCTTCGGTTGGTGAGGAGTAACCATTGTGGTTCTACACCTCTTAACCTCTTGATAGTGGACTTGAAGGTAATGGATCCTCAGATGTACACTCCTTTTAAAAGTTGAACACTTGGTCAAACTAACTGACGCCTACCCTTCCCCTAGGTTAAAATTGAGGGTTTTTCGTTTTCAGAAAGAACTCCTACTACTAGGCTCAAAGGGGTTGACAAAGGTCTATCTCCTTATCTCTCCAGTGTTTGTGAATTGGAAACAATGCATGTACATCCTTAACAGGGTTTTATCCAAAAGCGTACCATTAGAAATCTGCGTTCTTATTTCGTCATCCTCCCTCCAAGAGTCTAGGCAAGAAAGATAGTATTGCAGTGCATATAAACATGACATGAGTGCATAAAAGTAAGATACTCCAAGAACAACACATTATTGCATTAAAATCCACATTCAAACACAAACAAGTTTTTACATGTAGACAATGTTTAAACAAATAAAGGAAAGCTACATATGAAAATGCGATAAAGGAAACTGATGATTGCCATTATTGAGGAGACTTGATTCCGTCTAGACTCATTGCCACTGATGACGCTCTTGCCATCTGGTGCTTACCCTGACAAAGAAGCTTCAATCCAAAGGGGTACCATCTAGCGTGATGACCTTTGAGTCGATCAAGTCTTGCACCTTGTGCTGGAATACATTATAATTATCAATTGTATGCCCAAACGTTCCCGAGTGGAACTCGCACCTAGCATTCATGTCAAAGTCTGGAGGGACAGGGTATGGCACTGGCATGGCATTCCCCAGCTGGATCAGCGAGCTCTTGAGCAAACGAGCAAACCAATGACTATAAGGAATAGGAATAGGATCAAATATCCTCTTGGGCCTTCTTGGTCTCGGTTGCCCCTGCTGCTGATAATTCTGCTGCTGCTGATTCGGGCACCCAAACTGCCCCTGTACTTTCCTTTCCACATTCGGCTGAGGCATAAACAAAGGTTGCTGACGTAGAGCTTCTGCAGCAAAAGGTTGTGGAGAAAGTCCATGACATGAGGTGGATCCTGCGGACAGGGAAGGAGTCTTTACTTCCTTTGCAACAATTGGGGTAAAATCACCTTGTATGCTCACGCCGCCCGACGTGAATTCAATTGCCCCTGCATCAATCAAATCCTGGACTTGGTGCTGAAAGGCCCTACATTTCTCTACAGTATGCCCTGGTGCCCCAGAATGGAAATCACAATGGGCTCTTGCATTGTAGCCTGGTGGGGGATTACCAGTAAGAGGAGCCAAAGTCCTTTTCTGTACCAGTTGCAATTGAAGGAGATGCTGCAATAGCTGAGAATATGGCATAGGGAGCGGATGAAAAACTCTTTCAGACTGCTTCGGTCTCTGTGCACACTTTTTATTCTTAGGCTTATCTTGGGAGACAAGACCTGGTTGCTGTCGGGGAAGTTTTGGAACCTTGGGTTGTGGAAGGGATTCACGAGGAAATCCATGATCTAGCGAAGACCCCAAAGAGATGGGAGAATTAAGGACTTCTGTTACGGAAGCAAGCACATGACTATTTTCCTTCTCTAACACTGTTTTCAAAATTTCCATGACCAAACCCATCTGAGTCTTCATCTGATTGACCTCCTCCCTCAGCATCTTCTGGTCTTGCATGAGAGTTTGCATATTCCCCATAAACTTCCCCATCTGGCCTCGCATTTCCTTCAACTCAGCTTGAATTTGCTCCATGATCAACTCTTGAATGGTATGAGGAGTTAAATCTACAATTCTGAAGAAAACCTATCAGAATAAGAATAACCAACCTTGAACACCTGTTATGCAAAATGAGATGATTATGCGAATGCAAATGCCATGTTCAAATATTTCCAGGGAATCATTTTGTTTTAATTCAAGACTTTTCAGAAGAACCACAAGGAACAAATGGAAATGCTCAACAGCGAGCCTCAACAATGATATCCTCGGAAGTACAAGAACATGTATGCAAGAATGATGATGCATATGCAACGGATATGGGATCAAGGTATCCATAAGTTCTGAACAACTGGTGTGTTGATGACTGGATAAGAACCACAACCCAGAAAACTAGAATTCTAGAATACCGCACCACTGAGATAACCAGGAACCCAGATAATCAAACACTGATGAGAAATCCAGAAAATCGGGTAGGTTGAAGGTTTCGGTTACCTGTAAACCTGCAAACACCCATCCCTTCTCACATGTGGGTTCTAGAAAGCCAAGGATCCTCAATATCATGGGATCTCAAGTCGAGAAATGATGATACGTTCACCATTTCTAGTTTGGCATCATCACCAATCGAGGAGGCCTCAACTGATTCCCCTCAAAAAAGAGGTCAACCTATAGTAAGTTCCCAGCATTGGGTCCTCGGATCGAGAATGTGCAATGGATTTGCCACAGAACATGGTCTGCCACTGTCACATCTTGGGAGGAGAGGCGTTGCTGAGTCCTCGGGAGACGGTCGCCATAGTCGACAGTTTTCCAGATTATATTCCATCATCTGCCTCAGATGGGCAGGATAAAACATTACCAAGGAAACCTCGTCTGGATGTGGAGTTTTCATGTATACTAAGTCTGGCCAAATGCCAAACAAGTCACACTACTTTCCACGCTAATCATAGGTGTATGCTCAAGCCTGGGTATTGGGCTTTTCTCTCATGAATCCAACCCACCCTACAAACAGAAAATCCAGCAGTAGAACAGTACAGCAATATCCAGTATGAGTGTGATAAAATGAAATGCGATGCAATAAAAGCTGTAAAATAGTAATATACAACAAATAAAACAGTAATACGGTAATATACGGCAAAATAAAGCACCATAATAAACACCCAATGAAAAACAAACAGACAAGCACTAGGATAGACTCGCTAAAGGGGATGGACCAGCAAGAGGTCAACCAGAGTCCCCAGCAGAGTCCCCAGCTGTCGCTCCCGAAAGATTCGCATCCAACGGTACAAACGCGAGAGTGGCACAGAAAACACAGAGTCGCCAGCAATGTGTATTTATCCCAAGAGGGGGAAAGGAAACACAGCATAAACCCGAGGGAAGGGAAAGAACATGGTCTCACGACCAAGAGAAACAGGTACGGGAGTCGGTTACGCGAAGGGAAGGTGTTAGCACCCAACACGTCCATCGTACTCGATGGGATCCACGCTTGTTGTCTGCATCAAAGGGTGTCATCGTCTGGAGCTCCACTGCTACTGGACCGGAGAAGAAATGAGAACGGAAAGAACGGAGAAACGAAGAAGAAAAGAAAAGGAAGTGACTCGATAGGAATTTATCGTTGTCCTAGGCCTACGTACCCCCTCAGTATAATGGGAAAGTCAGAGTCAACGTAGTTTAGACGGGAACTGTGGGGGAAGGTTGCTCGCCAAGACAATCGATATCTTGTGCCTACATATCCTCAATCGGACGAGAAAGAGGAATTAGAGGTGATGTAGTTCGTGGGAACGACCACGGATGGGTAAGTGTTTTTTACGTGAGCGACGAGCCCTCTTTCTGAAAATAAAGTTTGAAACCCAACAATCCCGAAGGATAAAAAGATTTGAATTTGTTTGGTGTTTTTTAGACAGAAGTGTTTTAAGTTAGTTCTTAACTTACATTGAACCAAAGTCTACCATGCGGGAACGAGTGAATCGCATGGTCGCCCCTAAATGGGACGTATGCTAAACACCCTAGAAGAGGAGGGGGACCCCTCATTCTTCATTTCCTACACTTAAGGCTCGAGCGCAATATACATTATATTTTATTAAGTTTTTTCAAGAAGTTTTGAGATGAGAAGAGAGAAGACACAAAGGAAACTCTAAAGGGAACTAAGAGTCCTAATGTTATCATGCATGGATGACCTGTGGTTAGTGAGGCTTAGGAGAGATGACTACCTAACGCCTAATGCTAATCCTACTCCAAGCTTAATCAAAAATTAAGTTGGACTAGGTAGCTCTACAGGGAGAGAATCCAAGACTTAAACAAGTCTTGAGATTCATGGGAGGAAGAGAGTGAAAGAGAAGAAAGAAGCATCTTAAATGCTAAAGCAAACACAAGTATGAAAGCTTAAAAGAGAAAGGAGAAGTTAGAATGTGGATAACTATCCACATCCCATTCACTTACCATTAGCCCCTACATGGTTAGCAAAAACAAACATAAGCAACAATAAGACAAATGAAACCCAAACAAGTCACAACCCAAAGAGAAATGGTTACAAACCAAATGAAACTCATCCAAGTCAGAATGTACACCTTAAGGGTGACCCATAATTTTTACCAAACAAACTCAAGCAAAGAGAATGCAAACAAGTGGCAAAACACCCAAGAAAGTCATCGAAGAAGGAGTAGAAGAAGAATGAGTGGATATGCAAGGTGATCATATAAGGATGCTTCAAATAAGATCAAAGTCAGAATGTGGATTACCTAAAGATGTGCCAAAACATGATGTACAAGTGTCACATAAGGCATACAAGCAAGTATCCAAGCATTAAGAATCATTAGAAGAAGGAGAAGGAAGCATGTAAGTGAAACATGTTAAAGGATGCAAAATGAAACATGAATAGCATATGACAAGAATGCAAAGCTCCAAGGTCAGAAACATATATCAAATGAAGTGCAAAGGAATGATATGGCATGGCATACACAAACCAAACACAAACCAAGAAGAGGCATAGATGAGAAGAAGTGAGAAGATAAGTCAAAAAGAGGCATGTAAATCAAACATTGAACATGTGCACAAAATATGCAACAACCTCACGCCAATGACCTATAATTGCAATCAAATGACCTATAATGATCAAACATGGTTTATGAAGTCAAAAAAACAATCCCAAATAATGGCACAAGTGCCTTCTCAAACAAGTAATCAAACATGACCAAAGATGTGCATAAAAGAGACTTCAAACAAAGAGCAATCAAACAATTAGAAAATCACCTTCAAAAATTACCAAATTAAACCTCAAAACACCTCAACCAGGGGAAAACATCATATCAAAAGTTCATGCAAAAATTCACAAGATAAGTCCTTCAATCAAACATGCAAAGTCACATGGGAATTATGAACTAATATGTAAAATAAAGGGACTAAAATGCAATATTAAAAGAGTTTAAAAATATGAGAAAAATGTTTTTATGTACTTCAAGATGTTTATGAAACAATTCAAAAAGAATGAGTTCAAAATGTTTTGTGGATGATGAGAAATAAAATCAGCAAGTTAAGTGTGTGCATATATGAAACAATTCAAAAAGAAATTCACACAACAATTAATTCAGATGCCAAAAATAAAATAAAAATGAAAAATAAAATTTGGAAAAATTTTATAAAATGCCAAAGATGATCCATGATTTTTTTAGTGTTTTTTGGATGCATTAAACTAATTTTAAAAAAATAAAAATGAAATGCAACAATTAATGAAAATAAAAATCATTGAAATAAACATGGGGGGTGCAAACAGCAAGCATAGCACGTTTAGAAAGGCAAATGGGCTCAGCAGGGGGGTTCAGAAAGCAAGTCCAGTCCAAAAGAAAAAATAAGCGCAGCCAAACAAAAAAAAGGACTCAGTCAAACCTCTTGACTCAACATCAACCCTCAGATCAATCCAGCGTGCCACATTTAGTCAACAAAACCACAACGTAATCATGATGAGAGGTTCAGATCAGCATACACATGATAATTAACATACACACGCGCACACAAAGACCATCTGGAATCAAAAGAAATCACGTGGAAGGCATGTGGTATTTTTAATGCGCTGGCAGGCTAAGGTCCATCAGATCAAATCAACGCATGATAATTAGTCAAGGAAATCACAAGTAATCCAGATCTATGGCTCAGATCTCATGCGCATGGTAACAACCATGGGGGAACAAACACACAAACCACAAAATAAAAACAAATTTTAAATAACGTGGCAAAACGTGAGCCCTCAGATCTGGACCACCAACGGTCCAGATTACGTCTCCTTCCTTGAAACTCAGGCGACCTGCAAATGAAACCAGGTGCCGGAGCCCTAGCTCCGGTCACCTTCTCCGGCGACCTGCACACCAAAATTCTCCAGAAAATGCAAACGAGTACATCATCTTGTCCAGATTTTCACAAGGATCTCAAATATCATGTCCATTTCACCAAAAGATCAACATACAAGTCAAAATTCATGTAATTCACACGTCCAAAATCACAACCAAACATATCTGCATCATCAGTGAACATCATAGATCATCATGCAAGCTTAAAATTCAAGTTATATGCTCATGAAAAGTGAGCTAACCTGAGATCTGTAGAGCTTGAAATACACTAAGAACGCCTTCCAAAAGCTGCAGATCTTCCTCTTTTGAGCTCTATTTGCAAAATAAATGCAAATAGAGACTTGAATCTGGCTAGATCTAGGAGTTTGAACTTGAACCAACTTGAGATGCACTTGCTAAAAACCTTGCTCTTAGCTCAAAATAATGGTGGATTCTTACTCTACCAAGTGTGTAGATCAAGAATATAAAAAAATTTCTTCAGAAACCTTTGAGATGAGAGAGTTTCGAAGAGAGAAAGCTTGGATGAGAAAAAAAAATTCTGAGCAAATGAGGGTGCATGACCTAGCCTTGGACGTGTGAGTTAGCTTATATACATCCCATTAGAGCACTGATCACAATTAGCAATTGGTTAATTCCTTGGTTAATAAGTTTTGATGTGAATTGTAAATTTGCAATATGTGATCAATCCCTTAATCCACACGTGCAAAGGCAATGAAATCAGCACGATTCACTCACATTCCACTTGCTAATCACACCTGAATTGGAATTGGGCCTTGTGGTGGCTTGGTTTGTAAGTTTTAATCCATCATGCAAAATTGTATAATGTGAAATAAGTGATGAATATGGCATGAAATGACTTGATTCAAAGGCCAAAAATGATCCTCATGAGGTGTACTTAGATGTTGTAATGTGACATGAACCCATAAAATTCATTTGAAACCAATTGGAACCAATTTGCAAAAGGTGGAAAAAGTGGTACATGTGAAAACCCTTAAAAAGCACCTTGCATTGTTTTGACCATAACTTGAGAACAAAAAATGGTATGGAAACCATATAGTACCTTTTGGAAATGGGAGAGAAAGATCTTCAACTTTCATGTTGGAGGAAAATTCATTTGAAGTGTCCTTGATGATGAAAAGTCAAGTTGAATGTGGTGGAAAAATTGCCAAAAATGGAAAGTTCTCATTATAGGTCATTTTCCAAATTTAGTAATTTTTGCACAAACTCTTGATTCTTGAAGAAAGATGTCATCCATGATATTCCTTGACCAAATAAAGGTACATGGACTTGGGAACCATGATTTGAACCCTTGAAAACCCATGGTTGACTTTCCTTTTGAATTGTTGACTTTTGCTTACTGCACAAGTAACTGATCCACTGAACATCTTCCACAATGAATCACTAGCCAAATATTCATCCATGAACACTTGTGAGCATATGGAATACCATAAGAACATGCTTGAATCCACAAAGCCCTTCAAGAAGTCCTTTGGGTCAAAGACCCTAATTTGGACCATCTGATTAGGAGAGAAAGATTCACTTGAAATCCTTTTCCATCCTTGATCTTATAAAGATGTAATGAACCCTTCAACCCACCTTGAGGCTTGAGACTCCTTTGAAATGAACCAAGTACCTTGATCCCATGCTAAGAACCAATGCCATGCACAAATGCTAATGCAAGAAATGCAAAGAAACATAAGCCAGTTACCTAAAAGCATAAAGGCAAATTTTAGGGTGCTACAGTACCAAGCCATGTAATCAGCCACCGTATCATACGGAGTATCGGCAAACTCGGCCTGCTGTACCACTTGCGAGACGCTCGTATGGTAAGTAACCAGCTCAAAGTCTATATCAAGAGTGTCAATATCAGGTGGATGATATGGTATGAACTGCCTGTATCCAAACTGGCGTAAACATATGTCAAATAAATAAAGAACAGTTGTACCATACCACTTCAGGCCACCCCTGTACATGCAGATATCAGTAAATGGTATGTGATGTCTGTGATCCTCAAACGGGTGCCAAATGATATCAGTAGGTGTCAATCCATTCAACAATGCCCTAATCTCATCAACCTTCTGCATCCCTTGCTTGTATTTCCACTTCATCGCCCTGGGAAGTGGACTACCAACACCAGCAATCTTCGAAAATCCCTCTTCCCAATAGTTGGGAAATACTCATGAATCCAACACTGTGACACATCAAGAATATCATCAATTAAAGGTATTATAAATAATATAATACAAGTATAAATGAAATTAAAATTAAGCATTTGTACCTGTAGTAGAGAGGCATATCCACCAAGTTGTCTGTAACTATAGTACGAAGCATCTCCGAGATATCTATATAGTGTGACAAGTGCAGCAGCCCCCCAACAGTATCTACCACATCTATCCAAGTCCTCAAAGAGTGGTAAATACTTTGCCTCTACAAGAGTAAAGGTATTATCTGTAAGAATAGTGCAGCCTAGTAACAACAACATATACGCTCTAGTTGCACAATCAAATCTGCTCTCAGCTCGCAGACGGACAATTAGGTTCTTCAACCAATCTAGCCTGTAGTAAGGACCTCTGTTTATACGAATCTCCTCAGCTGCATCCTCCAGTGAAACACCCATCAGACCAATAGCCTGGGTAATAACACACGAGTCAGTAAACCCTTTTGTAGGGTTACACAACTCCCCTCTAATCGGTATATGAAGGAGGCAAATAACATCGTCCAATGTAATCGTCATCTCGCCAAACGACATATGGAAGCACGATGTCTCTGGATGCCACCTCTCTACAAATGTAGATAACAAGTTTTGATCTATCCTTGATAAACTGGTATTCTGCAGAGAGGATAAACCAAAACCAGATACCCACTGCTCATTCATACGTGGGAGACTATGAGGAACCCATCCAATCAGTTTGCTGCCATGTGAAGCAACCTTCAGCTCCTTCTTTGGAGCACTCTCTTGAAAAATAATTCGTAGAATATGTCAAAATACAAAAAGAATTAAAATTAAATTTTATTCACTATAGAAAGGTCATAGACTTACTTACTTGGCCATCCCACAGATAACGAGCCACGTGGTTCTGATACCTCACTAAAAGTGATGTATCAGTCGGTCCTCCAGGAAATGGTGGATGCGGTGGAATGTGAGCCGCTGCTGGTACAGGTGCATGATCAGCTATCCGATCTTCATCTTGAATATATACTATGCTCAAACTACCGATCCATCAACGTATCGTCGATAAATAAATCTGTCGTGTCCTCTAAAGCGAGCCACTAAAAAAATTTTAAATAATGAAACAAAACCGGAAAACCCAACAACAAGTTCTCTGGTGAAGAACTTTTACGAACCAGATAACATGACATCAGGTTATCCGGTGTAGGAATTACACAAACCGGATAACATGTTGCCAAGTTATCCGGGGTGTACCAAAAAAAAAGCAAACCAGATGTAGCTTAATTAAGTTCTCCAGTTTGCAAAACTTGTGCTCCGGAAGTAGCTAGTGTTGGTTCTTCGGTTTGCAAAACTTGTGATCCGGAAGTAGCTTGTGTGGGTTCTCCAGGAGGGAATTTCTGTGAGATTTTTACCGTTCGTACAAAGACAAAATGAGGAAAAAAGTGAAATTTTTGAAATATAGACTATTTATATGAGGGTATTTTCGTTCAAAAATATTGATGAGTAGGGGTATGGGGATAAATGTAGGGGTATGGGGTAAAATTTTCATGAAAAGGTTATCGGGCCCATCTAATGGGTTTAGAAGATATTTTAAAAGATTTACACTTTGGGAATTACCAAAATATATAAGAGTCTTCCTACCAACCTTCAAATTGTACTTAACACCCCCATAATTTTTCATAATGACAAATTTACCCTTCGCACTATTTTTCCTGGACATTTAAAAATTCAGTATGATGTTTTTCCGGATTTTTTCCAAATATCTAGAAATCCTTTGAAATTTTATTGGATTTTTGGCAAATAATCAGAATTATTATGCAGTTTTATGGAATTTTTTTTCAAAAAATCCGAAAATCCCTTAAGTTTTACCGGATTTTTTGGGAAATTCGGAAACCCATTGAATATTTATCAAAATTTTGGGAAACATTTGGGATCTTTTGTAGTTTTACTACTTTTTTTTTGGAAAACTCCAGAATCTGCAAAGTTTTTGATGTTGTTATTACCGGAGATTTAGAAAAATCCAGAAAACGTGTTGAATACCAGATTTTTAGAAAATTCGGTATACTTGATTTTTTTATATACCAAAAAATCTGATAGTTCAGTATGCTCCAATTGTAGGGTCCTATTTCTAATGGTTCCCAAGTGGATTTTACTCATTTTTTTCACCACTGATACAATATGTTTTAAATAAATGTTTACTTTTTACATAATTGTGCAGTCGTTATTTATGATATCTCATACATTGATAATATATTTTGTATATGTTGTAAATGTCAAATATTCCCCTCTCAGACTGGCGTTTTGGCATGGGTGCATTATGTTGGTAAAGAACATGATATTGTTGTTATTACTATTCTTTCTGATACCGCAAATGTGATGAGAGGGAACAAAGATAAACTGATTTTGGGTTGTGAGAGATGATGAAATTACAAGAAGAAGGTTGTGGTTGCAGGGAATTGTACTATGAAAGTTAAGTGTCCATTTATGATGAGATATGTTCCAAATGGAAGCGGCTGGAAGGTTACGGTAAGGTGTGAGTTTCATAATCATATGCTAGCTAAGGACTTAAATGGGAATGACGTATAAGGTCATTTAAAAGATCATGAAAGAAAGTTTGTGATTGACATGACCAAATACAATATGACTCCTAAATACATAGTTGTTTCTTTAAAAGATAGAGATCCATAAAACCTAACGAGCATTACCCAGGTCTATACGGCTAGGTCTACATATAATGCAAGCAAGAGAGGTTCATTGACACGGTGCCAAAAATTAGAAGTGCATTACAGGTTGATGGCTTTGGTGTTCAGGGTCGTGAAAAATGGATAATGATTCCTGATATGAGTTACCCTATTGCTTCTAGGTATAATGTTATACTGGTTTCATTGTCCATGAATCTTAACATTACATTCTTCCCATTAGTGATAACTCCATGCATAACGTTAACTATACACAAAATGATTGCAATATGTTTTGTTAACAACAATCATTGGGTGTAGGTGAAGTTGAAAGGAAGTTTTCTTTTCTCCATGGGGTTTATAACAAGAGTGTTCAAGGCTATATTCTATTTGAAGTTTTTGAGTCCTAATGGTCTCTTAGATTTGTAGGATGTTTCTAGGAAGGGTATTTCAAACATTCTCCCAAAGTGTTCTTTGAGGATTACTATCTTAACATTATTTGATGATTATGTTAGGGGTTTTCCAAAAATATACAGATTTGTATATAATTCTCGTACTAGATCTAGAAAGATTTTGTCAAGTGCTTTTGTAAATAATGCTCTTAATCAGGTTTGGCAGATGCGAGAGTAGGGTTGATAACCTCTCATGAGGTTTTCGTTCATAAAACATTATTTATGATATTTTTATATAGGATCACCTTTTTGCCTTCTCAATTCTTATTCATTATTATCTTCATGATGACATCCCTTCTTGGTGGTATTATGGGTTTTTGGTTTGAGGAAGCCATGGTGACACTTACAGCAAAAAGAACACGCGCAAGACAAGGTCAAATAAAGTATGAATGAGATAAGAAATAGTGAGGAGAGGCATACCTATTTATAGTGTGCCATCTAAAGATTTGATTGTGTATTCTTGGCAAGCACTTAATGTAGATTGCAGTGATTGAAAATAAAATCAAGAACTTTCCAAATTAAGTGAGCTAATTGATTAATCAGTTAGTTAGCCAGATTCTTCAGGATTTTGTTCGATCTTCATTAATGTTAAGATTTGATTTTCTTGAGGCATAAGTTTGACTTGGATTTGATCTCAAAACTAGGCACCAAGCTCTTCTAGCTGACCAGGCTTACGTATTTTAGTCTCCTTGGTGCATGTTAGGCTTTATGTTGGATTTATTTCTTTTCTGCACTCCAATTTGTCATTATTTTCACCCTTTTTCCATAAAACACTAGAATACTCATATTTTGAGTTAGAAAAATAATTCATTTAGATGAATAAAAAATTAAATTCATTATTTTAAGGGTTTAATCAAAGTTATCTAATTATTTTTACTTTAAAATAATGTATACCTCTTTTATCAAGAAATCTTGATAAATACTTCCCTAAAAAGGAAAACACCAAATGTACTATAGTGTATCCTTCTATACACATCATTGGATGTGAGAGTTAGTATAAACAACAAGATGAGCAAGTCCATAACAGAAATGTCCATTCATCTGATCACTAAGGATCATAAACTTTGAGATATTAAAAAATAATTTGCTTTGATCATAATGGTTGATATTTTCTATTATCTATCCTTGGATAAGAGACTTCATAAGTTTGGTATACTTTAGAATTTTACATTTTCTTTTCAAAGATTCATTAGTAATCGTCAAATCCCCGAGCTACAAAGCATACCTACAAAACACTAAGGTTTCACCTTTGGTTCCCACAACTTCTTGGGCCCATGCGCATTAGACCCAGAAGATCTATGGTGGTTACCTATAGATCTTTTCAATTTATAAAATTGAAAAAGGTTTAAGGGACCTATTCTCTTATAGTGTGTGCACTCAGGCACGAACCTGCAACATGAATATTGGGGGCAGCTGCCCCCCTATTAAATTTTTGTACTGGTTAATATATTAATATTTTAGTTAATGTTTTAGTTAAAATAGTGTATTACCCCCACTAAATAAAATTCATTATGAAATAAATGTAAGGAGTTTTCTCCATTTCAATGTTTCTATTTAAATGATTATTACACATTTTTATGTGTATTGAAAAGTATAATTAATATATTATGGATTTTAATATTAATAAAACTTAAAATGTGTAATGCCCTGTATAATATTCATCTAGAATAATACCATACAAGCGTTTTATTTGGTACTGACACATCAAAAGTGCCTAATGACATAGTTCACATACTTGTCCATTTCTAAAACATAAATACAACAAGGCACAAGTCATGGAAACTACTCAAAAATAAAATCTAAGAATAATATACAATATTCTCAATTGTATACAACAAAATAACAATACACAGCGGAATAAGCTTAACTAAGCTTCTCTTGAAACATCCAAGCATCGCTCCACTTGTAAACAAAACCGGCAAACCACGCCTGAAATAAAGCAACTATAGTGGGGTGAGATACATCAAATCTCAGTGAGTTCCCTATCTTATAGATTCTCTCGGCTTTACAAGGTTCTACCTTAGCCTAACTCAAGTCGGGGGAAAAGGAACTAGACCTTGAGTTCAAACATTCTGATTAGAGAAACCATCGCATAATACACAAAATGCCCACTAGCTGAGGAATCTTTCCCCGGCCATCCCGCTCAAGGAGATTAAACACGGGTCATGGATCCTTAACGTAGATAACTTTCCCCCTCTATCCCGTTCAAGGAGATTAAACACGGGTCACTGTCATCTACGATTGGCACTTTCCCCGACCATCCGACACCAAAGGATTAAACACGGGTCACTAATACCAACCACCACGTAACTTTCCCCGACCATCCCACACAAGGAGATTAAACACGGGTCACAGTTACTCACTTAATAAATACTTTCCCCGGCCATCCCACACCAAAGGATTAAACACGGGTCACTAATATTTATCAAGTAACACACACTTAATAAATACTTTCCCCGGCCATCCCACACAAGGAGATTAAACACGGGTCACTAATATTTATTAAGGAACACAAACCTAATAAATACTTTCCCCGGCCATCCCACACCAAAGGATTAAACACGGGTCACTAATATTTATTAGGGAAAACACACGTTTAACTCGGAGGAGATCACAAAATCCATCCTCGAGCCTCCACTCATAACTACTTATCAAGGATACTCTTCTAGTACCGATGCATAAGCATTACCCTCTAAACCTCTATCAAGACCTAGTCATATTCTAGGTTGTTCCATTGATCTTAGGTTTCCTCACTCTTATGTTATAGTCTTTTAAACATGCTATCGCTTAACCGCATTTAAAAAACATATATATATATATATATATAACATATCAATCACGGAAAACACATAATAGCATAATATGTCAACATAATCCACATAGTAGTTCGCACACACTTTAAGGCATACAAGCCTCTACTATCCTCTACCAAGCACTCTTGGTTAAAATCATGGTCTAACATCACCATTCTCTCCCTTATTGAATTATCTTTCCAAAAGCTTTGGACTCGTATCAATCGGATTTCCGATTCTTGAGTTTTGGTGGAAACGGGGACTACAATATTCACACATACATTACTTCCCATATTTTTCCTATCTATCCATAGCATATAACTATGTTTCTACACCACCATCACAAAGAGCATTGAAATAGCTTTCCAACGCTTCGAACGGGGACCAAAACGGACTTACGGTTCAAAAGTTATGAAGAAAACAAAATCTGACATTTTGGAAAATTCTGTGACCATGCGCCGACGCATAAACCTGGGGATTTCGCCCGGGTACGCGCACGAGATCATGCGTCGATGCATAATCCTGGGGGTTAGCGCATAAATGTGCAGATTCTGCTAAAAACTCAGTTTTCGACCGTTAAATGCCTTCCGGGCCTCCGATTTCGATTCCGTAAAAAGTCCTGGTCTCAGAATTCAACATAATACAATAGTTTCTCCATAAAAAGGTCATCCAACATAATTAAAAAATTAATACCAATTTATCAAATATGAAAAGTTAGGTTTTTCAACCAAACCAACTCAATTCAAATTCAATCCAACATACCCAATCAACTCCAATCATCACCCGACTATACTATGCATCTTATATCGCATTTCATCCGTTAGATTTCATTGATTTATCCGTTTAAATAATTTTCTCTCAAATCTAACCTAAGTTCTAAACATATATTTCTAGAACTTAAAGTGTCTAGCTAGATCCCACCTTTGCATTGAAGAGGAGTTTGAAGAAGATGATGAATAATGAAGATCCATGGCTTCTTCTTCTTTGAGATTTTCCTTTCTTTCCCTATTCTCTTCTCTTCCTTCCCACGTTTCTTCTTTTTCTTCTTTCTCTGCTTTTCTTTTTCTTCTTCTAACCCACTTTCTCTTTCTCTTTCCAACAAATATATATATATATATATATATATATATATATATATAAACCAATATTATATAATATAATCCAATAGAGTAAAATATCTCCAATTGATATTTTATCGTCTCACACCAGTTGATCAATTATTAGAGTCACCTTAAAATACTTTCTCGAGTTAATAAATATTAATCCGTCTCTTTAATAGAATAATTGATCTCTTCAGAGTTCATTAGTTGCTCTATTGATCCCAATTGGTAATAATTAAGGTACTTAGAGGATTTCATTAATCCAATTATCCAAAGATAGAGTACACAAAAGCTCATCTCATATCATCTGATACCCAATTGAGCATTTAAATAATATGGGGTATTACACTCTCCCCCCTTAAGTTGAGATTTCCCCCCGAATTTCTTCTTTTCAACAAAAATCACAACTTGTATCACTGTCTTAGTTCCACACAAAACACTTGGTCGCATCTTACTTTCGGCAAGAATGTACCATTCTACATTCCTATACTGAGTCACACCACAAACCACAACACCTTATCTTGGTCTAGGATAACAAACACTCATCACATCCTGGTGAGGTAATTCGGTGATTCCTTAACTTCGTGCAATTACCGACAACTGTCCTTTCGTAATTCCTTTAACATTCGATCCACTTCATAACTAGTTAAACGACTTCTTTACCAGTTCCATCTGGCCTGATACTAAACATTGTGACCATTACATCCGATAATTCATCTCTTTCGTATCGCACCAAAGGTAACACACTTAGAAAAAAATCTCCTTATTTCCATACTTACAAGTAACAAGCATTCTAATCCTTATTAGTCTGACTGAACTCTTTTATATGTCACCTTCCACTGTGCAATCCAAATTCTAACAGTGAAATACCACGATTTCTTAAGTACTAACAAGTAGTTAACAGACTGCGGAGAATCACACTTATCCACTGGGGTCCTTACTAACCAACGGTACAAGGAGCTTACTGACATCTTATGGTAGAACAATTTGTTAGCCAACACACAATATTACAACATCCGTCCAACACTCCCGAGACGATAGGTGCAGGAATTACACTGTTACAACCATAACATAAACAACTCCAAATTCATTCAAAATTCGAATAATTCATCCAAAAGTAGTTTAACAACCTTCGGTTCTGGTTACCACATTCCAAATCGATTATCCTTACGGTTTTCCGACTTACTCAAGATTCCTCGCTGATTCGAGATCTCAACCAATCCCATGTAACACCATTACAAAACTTCATTCATACGCGAATCGCCCCTTATCAAAACTTTAACCATCCAAAGCGAAATTGTGAGTTCCTATACTACTCACCAATCCACATACAACACTCTACACGTACACACACCCTCAAAGGACATGCCACGCTTCTCAATTGAATCCATTTCTCTTAATCGTTCTGTTGCACATACGGTCCAAGTTATATGCTTAACTTCGGAACGTTCAATTATTACTCGTACTTGAAAGATAACTTTCAATTTCCTTCTCTCGGTAAAACACAACTGCACACACTGGTACCACTCTCACAGAATCTAAATCCAAAACCATGAACTCACGGAAGATAACAATTTCTAAGCTCAGACCAACCGCTCATACCTTACTAACACCAATAATTAAATTACTGAAACGATCTTTACAAGATCAATACTTCGTGAGTATTCTCTAACTTCGCCCTCAAGGCTTTCAATAGTAATACACTTAAGACCTTTTTATACTCAACACAGTTCACAATATTATTTCCCAAAAGTCAAACTCCTTTGTCATCTGAACCAATGGTCAACTACGCAACAGCTTTCAAAAGTTCTGCCTTCAAAACACAAATCCGTCTTTCATTTATTTGCAACCCAGTTCTCCATTCACACAATACTTTCCAATCGGAGCGACATAAGGTAACAAAACACAGATGATGGTTCCTTATGGATTCCATAATTTACACACGCGTTAATCGATTAACCATCTGAGCTAATCGGTTAACTCCTCAAAATTCAACATAAAACACTTTCCATGCACGTGTTAATCGGTTAACCCCATTGCATTAATCGGTTAACACTGCTGCAGAAACTGAAAACCAGCTCCTTCTTAATTCAAGCCATCCCTACTCAAACCATGAATCCGATTTGTTCTAACTTGAAATATCCTTCTCAACTTACGGCTTCATAACTTGTATAACATTTTCTAACCTAGATCTACTCAGGTAAAACCGACAAAATCAAAACATACAGATGACACATTCCAACCAAATGACAAGGTAGAAATTCCAAATTCTGACGTAGTCACGCTACCAAAACTTCGACAGGATAGTTCGTTTCCTACTCAAACAACTACTCTAGCTGAAAGTAAAAAATGACGACATTCTAGAGTTTTAGCCACAATTCATACTCAATTCTTCCACAAGCAAAACCCAACACACAACCATTATATGATACCACAAAAGCGATGAACATCTCATATCAAGAATACCACCTTATCCTCTCACTTGAATTTCCTTGGAGAGAATTAATACAACAACGTTCTTAGTCCAACAAAAGGTAGATTCCGAATATTTCGATTATTCACAATTACAGAAGTTTCTCTATACTTGAAAATAAATCGGGGCAATGCATCCTCCTGAAGAACCTTTCCATCACTGCGTACACATTAACCAGGATTTCTTACCCTTCACTCTCCATTGCATACCACACTTACACCAAATTACTTAATGGAAGATTCACAACTGACAATTCTCATCAAGTAGTTACCAAACCCTTTTTGGTATAAATCGTTCCATGATTTACACTTAGTCCATAATAAGTCTTGATTTGTTTCTCATTATTTACCGCAATCTTACTTCTTAAAATATAATTCTCACTATTCCACAAGGTACATCTCTTCACACTTGTCTCAAGAATAAGAATCCATCACGTACTCTTGTGACCACGGTGCCACCACTACGCTTGTTCGTAATACCAAAGTATAACTTTCTCATTCACGTTATACTAATAGGCTCTTCTCAGGTGAACCATCCGTAATTACACTTCCTTAACTATAGATTCATCAACACCTTAAAAATTCTATCACACCTCCGTCCAAAATATTCTCCGTTGTCACTACCTCTTAACATACCGTTAATACCGTTTTCCATACTACGTTTACTTTGCTCTCCTTGGTAATCCTCTTAGGTCCAAATATAAAACCATCTTACTAAGATTCCCTTAAATTCCAAGATACTTACTCTGATTCTTACTACAACTTATTCTGGTCCGTATCACTACACTTTCTGTTACTAAATGAAGCTCATTCTTTCTCCAACACCATACCTTATACTGTTCTTGGGGTAAGTTAAAAAATTCCAAATTGGTCTCTTACTGAAAACAGAAATCCTGATGTATCATCTCGAACTTAATATCTCTACATAACCGAATATACGCAATTCATCACCCACTCTTCGTTCGGCACATACTTATTTCACTTGAAGCATGTAAACACATCCTTGTGTTTCCTTCTCACACTTCTCTACTACTTTAGGTTCCCATAAAAGTTGAATGTCCTTGATCCTCAACTTTTAACCAGTCGGAAGATATTATTCTGAACACATTCCTTAAGGTACTCTCGTCCATTCAAGATACCATAGTGACCTTAGAAACTGAAACACCAATACCTATCTCACTTCCGGACCTTACGTCACACGTTCCACAAAACCACTCTTCTTTTCCATGGAATGAGATTACTTAAAATCCTTGTCCAAATCAGTTGTCAATCCAGCCTTACTAGAAATTTTACATATTCTTCAATACCTTAACCAATCGTCCGCTAGAGATTCTTAACTTTCAGATCCCATCATTTCCAAAGGATTGCTTAAACAACACACCACTCTTTAATTTCCATGCTACCCCAGTACAATTTCTACTAAGATCTCAACTGAGCTAACCAAAACCCTTCACTACTAACTCTTGGCTTAAGCCTTCCCTCACACCACAAGTTCCAACAACACTTCGGAATCCTCCTGGTCACTTAACCATGATTCTACCTATCACATACATAGAATTAGGTTGATCAGGCCCAACACTACATAGTATGATATTAAGAGTCATGCTGGCAAGACACACTTAAGAGGCAGGAAAAAAAAGATTTACTTATGATGTTTCAAGGCTAGGTTGAGGACACGACCTGCTCTGATACCAACTGTAACCCCCTGTATAATATTCATCTAGAATAATACCATACAAGTGTTTTATTTGGTACTGACAAATCAAAATTGCCTAATGACATAGTTCACATACTTGTCCATTTCTAAAACATAAATACAACAAGGCACAAGTCATGGAAACTAGCTAAAAATAAAATCTAAGAATAATATACAATATCCTCAATTGTATACAACAAAATAACAATACACAGCAGAATAAGCTTAACTAAGCTTCTCTTGAAACATCCAAGCATCGCTCCACTTGTAAACTAAACCGGCAAACCACACCTGAAATAAAGCAACTATGGTGGGGTGAGATACATCAAATCTCAGTGAGTTCCCTATCTTATAGATTCTCTCGGCTTTACAAGGTTCTACCTTAGCCTAACTCAAGTCGGGGGAAAAGGAACTAGACCTTGAGTTCAAACATTCTGATTAGAGAAACCATCGCATGATACACAAAATGCCCACTAGCTGAGGAATCTTTCCCCGACCATCCCGCTCAAGGAGATTAAACACGGGTCATGGATCCTTAACGTAGATAACTTTCCCCGGCCATCCCGCTCAAGGAGATTAAACACGGGTCACAGTCATCTACGATTGGTACTTTTCCCGACCATCCCACACCAAAGGATTAAACAAGGGTCACTAATACCAACCACCATGTAACTTTCCCCGGACATCCCACACAAGGAGATTAAACACGGGTCACGGTTA
This sequence comes from Lathyrus tuberosus, assembly GCA_022829125.1. NCBI lineage: Eukaryota > Viridiplantae > Streptophyta > Magnoliopsida > Fabales > Fabaceae > Lathyrus > Lathyrus tuberosus. The sequence goes on from JALAZF010000075.1 coordinate 17,504,771, forward strand.
CTCACTTAATAAATACTTTCCCCAGCCATCCCACACCAAAGGATTAAACACGGGTCACTAATATTTATCAAGGAACACACACTTAATAAATACTTTCTCCGACCATCCCACACCAAAGGATTAAACACAGGTCACTAATATTTATTAGGGAAAACACATGTTTAACTCGGAGGAGATCACAAAATCCATCCTCGAGCCTCCACTCATAACTACTTATCAAGGATACTCTT